>BSBM01000358.1:0-1322500 GCA_027924585.1 Larix kaempferi
ACAGATCCAGTACAGAGACAGAGGACCAAGCACATAGAGATACACATGCATTACATTCGGGGTTTGGTGCATGACGGACCATAGCATTGCAGTATTGCCCATCCAGTGAGCAAACTGCTGATATCTTCACCAAGTGTTTTACCGAGAAGACCTTCACTCACCTTAGATCTTTGCTTGGGGTGAGTGATGCATGGTGATGATTGGTGTATTTTGATATATGCCACATGTCCATTTTAGAGGGGAGGTTTTATTTCCCTTGTGGTTTTCCTCCTTACCTTGGTTACATGGACAAATAAATTTTATGATGTAAAAGGTGACTTGAGCCTAGTTGCCAAGGCCTTAATTTTTTATATTTCACTAAGTCTAGCTTAAGGGGGGGTGTTAGAACATTTTTACACCTATGTACATTAATCATTTATTAATTGATGATTAATTAGCCCAAGTGATTAATGATTACATCCCTAAGTTGATTAGATTGGTAAATGGTCAAACTGTCTTGAACTAGTTAGCAATGTGAACAAGTGCTGAGTCAAACCAGCTGTTTGGAGCGCTCCCCAGGGCAATTAATGCATTCAGCATGCCTAGAGCGCCCTCCTCAGGTCAATTAATGCACTCAGCATGCTTCTCTTCTACCTAGGGCGCATTTGCTCAGTTTGTGGACAATCTTGCCAACTTTGTCATAATTTTGGTCATTTTTAGCTACCAAACCTCTAACCAACCAGTTTCTTCACATGTGTGAGGTCACATGGGCCTGTCCAGTCATTCCTAGCATTCACACAGCTGATTCGAACCAGTTTGGGATGGTTTGGGATATTTTGGTCAACCTAGGGGGGTTTGAGCTATTTCTAAGCTAGATCAGTGTGAACACTCCAGATGGATTCGAATTCTTCCAGATTTGTATATATGAGTGTTCTTAACCTATGTTAAGGTTGGACAGTTAATAATATTGACATTATTCACCATTCTTATGTGTATTGTTCTTCATTCATTTAAATTTTTATGCTATTCTTGCAAATGTTGTGCAATCTTTCACTAGTGAGGAATCCATAGTAGCTAGGTTCTGCTGTGATTGATATTTTACAGTATGAAAGCATTTGCATAACACTTGAATTTTGGTCAAATATCGTCATATTGTGATTTATTAATGCTTATTTGACATTTCTTGGCTTACTTGGAAAATAGATCTCGTCCCTCAGGTTATGAGGCTTCAAATGGACCTTCATTCAGATGCGCTTTCATGTCGAAGTCTCCCAGCAGCGTTCAACCCGTTGTTCAGCCCTTCATTCAACCCGCGAGATGGTCAGTTGGAATATTTCTGGTCATTAAAGGAAAAAACAGAAAGATGGGTTCTGTTAGCAACGTGGTTGTTGTGGTTGGTGAGCCCCTATTTTAGAAGATTCCCCTCCTACTCGCCTCGCTTGACAACACATCTTTTGTTCACATCAACACTCCAAAAGTTTCATCTTCCTGTTCGCCCATACTGACAGCACGCACTCATGCCCACATCAACGTTCCAGAAGATCCTCGTTCTCCCACGCTCAACCTACCAATGCATCCTCTTCCCACGATTGAAGGAAACCGATGCCTAGATGTTCGTGTCAAGGAGAATCAACACCACAGACTTAGGAAGATGCCCTGTGCACTGTCGAAACCACCATGTAGTCGTTCTATATTCATTAAGACTTCTATTTTTAGAGAGGTCAACTATGTCGACCTTTTCTCTGATTGTAAACTTATATATAGATGCCTTCTTTGGAGAAACGCGTCACAATATAGCGCATACATACATAGAGGATAGCAGTAATTTGTAGAAACGTTGTGTAACTTTCTCAATTAATGGAAATTCCTGAATTCTGCTATTGATGTTCTATTGTTGGTGATTAGTTTGAGTTAAGCTTCAATCTCTGATTGCTGGGAAGGGCCCCTCAACAACCAGAGTTTTTACTGTATATATTTTGTATTTCCTTTCTGCAAATTAATAGTTTTCATTTCTAGTCTTTAATTTGTTTCCTGTACATGACAGTTATTTATTTCCTGTAGTTATATCTTGCTGCTAGTTTAAATTGTTAATTTAATTTGTATGCTTAGAAGTTAAAGTGACCGGTCATGCTTAAACCTTCTTAGTTTTCTTTCAGTTTTGTCATTTGCAATTAGATAGAGTCAACTAGTTAACGTTTTAGTAGCTCAAGTTCAATTCATAGTTAGAATTAGTTCTGCTAATGTTTTTCCTATAGCTGTAGGTTAGTTTTATTTACATTTCAACCTTGTTTATTATGCCATAGAAGTAGTTCATTCCTTAGACAATGATTAGTATAGGTTGCTTCTTGTTATCTTAGCTTCTAAACAGTCTATTTATTGATTTCCTTGCACTGTAGGTTCATATGCACCAGCTAGCTGACATTAAGATCATTCCAATCTGCTTATTTTCTTAGTTTAAATCATTTTCCTCCACCAGGACCGTCTTCCTGACTGCCATCTGAATCGTCATACAGACCTTAATACTTTCTGCATTGTTTTTATGCTTATTTAGAATCCAGTTTCTTAGGTCTTCGAACTGTAATATTTCTTGCAATTAATTAGCATCCTTAGATGTAATTAAGATCTTGTTTTACAATACATAGAGTTTTAATTTAGTTTTATCATCATTCTTAGTTTTCATTCTGTTTTCCTTAACTTTGCTTCAGTTGCTTTACAGATTATGTTTTCTTTTATATTTGATTCATTAATGCTTTACTGTTACAAAATTTATCAATTTCATTCTTAGTGTAGTTCATCATATTTCGTTAAGATTAATATCAGATTAGACTTAGTAATTTCATTCTCCAAAGTGCATTATGTTTGAATAGCTTCTCAGTTCAAGCATAGGATTAGTTTTCACATTCATACATTTAATAAAGATGTTCATAGAATAGGGTTTGGTTCAGAAATAAATATCTTTATCAAGTTTTCTACTTGCTTCTACATAAAATATCTTTATCAAGTTTTCTACTTGCTTCCAAATCTAATTCAATTCAAGTAAATATCTTTATTAAGTTTTCTACTTGCTTCTAGATTTAATTAATTCCAAGTCATTTGCTTATGGATAGAAGATAGATCATAATGTTTAAAGTTAATAGTAGTTGGACAATCTTTATTTGCATTTATTTGTAGAAGTTAAACTAGATTTGCTTCCATTTTGTTTCCTTGTCACATTTGAAAGTCACTTTGATACATTCTCTCCTATTCCCATTACATTTGATACACTTCCTCAGAATCCTCAAGGAGAATGGAATTAGGTAGTTTAGTATAGTCTTGAAGTATTAGTTGAATGCATGAATAGTTGTTGAATTCACTAAGTAGTTTGTAGTTTTGCTTTAAGTTTATATAGTTCTTTGCTTTATAGTTAGTTGTCAATTGAGTCATCTCATAGATAGGTCTCTAAACTCATTTACAGTTGTTTCTAATTCCTAGATTAGATCTTTATCAGTATTTTTCAATTTCATCAAAGTAGTTATGTTTTTTATTAAGTCCTACTTCTTAGAATAATATTTGTTGTTTTTATCTTTTTAATTGTTATCCATAGAGTAGAGTAGTATAGCTTGATACTATTCTGATCTGTTGGTTTAGTTAGGCTTAACTAGTTCAGTAGTTGTATTTTCTAGAAGTTTGAATGGGTTTTTCATTTTGAAAGATTTATCGATCTTTTCTTTATTAAAAAATTTCTAAGGTCTACCGAGCCGAAACCTTAGGTCCCATTCTACCTCAGCATATACTGTGCCACAACTCTAAGATTACCAACCCTAGTCGATAATTAAATATTTTGGTGATTCCTTAAAGACGGTAATTACACCTCAATAATGATGACTCTACAAACCTCACCACCAAATGCTACTGAAATTCCACTATTTGGTTTATCAACCCCCTAGACAAGCCATCTTGTTGTGTCCCTATCTTTACTGACTTTTACCAATTCCACAATTACTACCCTTGAGCCAATTCTCCCAACTTCTGGGCCTGCAACTTCCTTGGACACAACTCTCACCTCTACCATAGCTACTACTTCTATGTCAATTGAAAACTTGTCTCTCTCAATTCCACCTCCCTCTACCACAATTAATTCCCCTCCCATGAATATCCCTTCTACGATTGTTTCTACATCAGTCACTTCTATGACATCTACTTCTCTAGTACCTCCATCTTCTGGGACATAGGCGACTCCAATGTTGCAAGAAACCAACAAAAGGAATAAAAACAAAGCATACCTTTCCAATACGGTTG
Organism: Larix kaempferi; assembly: GCA_027924585.1. NCBI lineage: Eukaryota > Viridiplantae > Streptophyta > Pinopsida > Pinales > Pinaceae > Larix > Larix kaempferi. Next base: position 4,258 of record BSBM01000358.1, read on the forward strand.
ACTAGCAGAGCCCTCTCCTCTTGGGCTCTCTTCACCTCGACCAAAGTATCCGACCAATAATTAAATGATATCACCGGAGTCACTACAAAGGAAAGGAAGAAACGATGGTCAAACCAAAATACGAAGTACAGAACACTGAAGGATGAATAAGCCATTGTTATGAATTCTTTCTTCCAACCAGTTCAACAAGTCATAGGACACATACCTCGTCCTTTGCTTGAGAAAACTATAGAAAAAACCCAATTTTTGGTCGGTTCCCTTATAATATGTTATGAAAAGATTCAAGAAGAACAGTTGCAAGAACAGCAGGACAAGACTAGACTACTCATAGCCAACCAGTTTATTTTTTTTAATAAATAGATAAGAGGATTAAGGAATCCAAAATCAATGCATCACGAGAAGCACATTCCTAAATAAATGGTACACATACTATGGAAAAATATGTGTTGAAATCCATTCATTACAGACCACCCTACTAGACCTCTATATAAGGAAAGCATCATCAGACCTGATCACTGCATAAACTTTGGACAACAAAATAACTATGGAACACAAGCAGAAAGACGTCCTATGATAGAAAGAGCACTAGTGGTTAGCAAAAGGGGAGAAAACACAAGAATAAATCAGTCGGGTGGTAGGCTGAATCCACACACTCAAGAGAGAAATAGATAGTCAATATCAACATTTTGGTACAATCCTACAAAATATGCTCAATCAGCCTCTGCAAGTCAAGTTACAATGTCTACCAGAACTTACTAGTATCAGTACATATAACAACTTTGTTTTGTTTGATTGGGAACAGTTTCAAGAATGCCTTACTCTGTATGATCCAACAATAGGCAAAGCTTGTGTTAGTTTTGCTCCTCCAAATAATACATCTACTTCTCTACAACCATAATATTTTTCTATTGTAACCTTTTTGCATATCCTTGTTCTCTTTTGGATGAAGAAGAGTTTTGGGGTGGGTAAAATGTTGGAGGATCCTAGTCAGCTAGTCGACTAGGTCCTCCTGATTAACCTGAGATTAGTTGGCTCAATTAATGAGCTCTTTAATTCCCTTTTAATTAAAATGAAATAGAAAGTTGTGCATAAATTATCAACTCAAGGCCATGAAGGCTTATGAGCTACCAGACAAAGTATATGTCAGACACTATAATTTGAATGATGTTAACACAGAGGAGATCGATGGATTACTAAACTGGGATTAGGATGCAACTGTTGGGGAATAGATTTCTAAGAAAATTACAACTTACAGAAGGAATCTTGCAATCAAACCAGAAGCACTGACTACCAAATCTCAACAAACATTCTACTATGTTCCGGAAATAAATTAATGCCTGAACCTAGATTTAGCAAATTGAGAAGTTCACATGAAAGAAATTCAACAAACAACAGCTATAGTAAGAGAATTGTAATGAGCTAATTTAATGTAACAACCTGCTTCTAGCATTATCAACTAGCAACATAATCCCAACAACAATCTTAATGCATCCATTCACCACAGAAGTATTTTTGATTCAATGTTCATAATCCATATATTCCTCTATGTTCCCTAGCAATGATAAAAAAATGATTACACTATCTAGTCATGTCACTACTTAAACATTCACACTTAACTATGATCAACACACAAATTATAAATGCGAAATAATTAAATCAAAACATCACTGAATCAACATCAACTAAATGCATAAGGAAAGGAAATCCTAACTACAACAACACCTATCACAGAAGGGGGCCCTGCCTTCGATGACAGGAGCTGGACAAGCCACTCACTCACACAAAATTGATTAATACATCCAGAATCATGAAAATATAGATTTATAAATCAAAGGTATGATCACACTAGTGTTCGATTGATCTATGCAATGTAATGGCTAAACTCTCCTGGAGGATATTCACAGTTTTTATACATCAGCGCTCATAAGAAAATCATGAAAGAGACTGTCACCTACACAAAATTTGAGAATATTTATTTTATTGCAAAATACTTTATGTTAAATTATAATTACAAAGTTTTGTAATTATGACCAAGTTTGGTCAAGGATGATTGTAATTACTAATTATTATTATTAAATAAATTAAAATAGGAGACAAACACCCAAGGGAACTGTTAAAATGAGTGTTCACTGACCCACTAGGAGGAATGGAAGTTGTTATAAGGCATGGGACAGATGGTAGCATTCGCAATCCACCACTAGCTATTGATTATGGGACAACTACCCCTAAATTTGTGGCATTATCCCCCAGGTGGGTGGAAGAGAGCAGTTAGCTCATTAATGAACAGTTAACCACTAAAAGGCCTAGGCAACCTAGATAAGGCAATTCGAATTAAGAAGGCAGCTCCTACAATATTTTCTGCAGAAATATTCCTCAAGTGTATCAGGTGATCACTGAGAGATTCAAATAGGGAGGCTATGTTAGAGTGCAATTGTGAGTCTGCCAGTTATTCCAAGAAGGAAAACCAGAGGTATTAGTGTAGGTCTCTTTGACTTCTTAGTCTTTATGACTGTAATTCTACTGCAAGTTGATGAACTAAGGCTTCTACAGACTCTTCTTCCTAGTGGTTTAGTGAACAGGCTTGAGGGTCCTAAGGTAATTAATTTGGCTATCTTCAGGAATAGGTCAGGTGGAACAGGTTCCTTGGGCTATTTGTTTCTCCTACAGTCAACCAGGTTATACTGTTCTTACTTTGGTTTACAGTTAAATGTTTTCTGCATGGTAGAATTATTATCTACAATTATATAGAAGAAACTACTTCATTTTCTGACTTAAAGATGATATGTTTCAAGAATGATTAAGTAATTTAAATGAATGACTAAATTATTTTCTGTATTTTTCCCATACTGTTATCTGTATAGTACTCTAATACAAAAAAGTAAAATAAATAGTGATGAGTGATAGGAAGAATGCCATTTGAATGGATAGATAAACACAGTAGTATTTCTGTTAAATTCTCTCATTTCAATCATAAGTTTAAAACGCAAGAAACAGTATAGCATAGTATAAACAGATGTATAGCATTCCTCTATTTCATAACAAACGAAAAACACTTTTATTTCTGCACAGATCTATATTTTCCAATTCAACTCCATCTATTTCAGATAGTAATAATATGCATTTCAATATTATAAATCCAATGTTTTCAAGCACTTCATATTCTAAGAAATATAGCAGCTGCAAATTATTCTCTATACAGATTTGTTATAAGTAAACACTTATTATTTCATCACTAGTTATCACTATTCCATTTTTCTCATATATTGATTTGGTAGAGATTGCAATCTTTTAACACAAATGCTTTCACTATAAAAATAAAAACCCTAAGATTTTGTAGATCCTAGATTTTAAATATTTATTTAGTACATAGTTCAATAAAATTCTCATCAAACCATTCATGGCAACAATAGACAATTATTTCTGAAGATATAGCAGACCTATTATCTAAACCCTGAACAACATTTCCTTTAACTTACTATCTAATTTTCATGCTGAGAATACAAACAAGACACTTAAACATCAAATAACATTACCTAGCCGAAAGCATGATTTTGTTTGTATCATCATCTAACAAACCCTAACAAGAATTATACATAGTGTCGAAACCATTACATGCACAAGTTAAGACCCAGTTCTAAGGCTTGAATTCTCAGTACAAGCAAGGTTGCCAAAAACATCTACAGGGTAGGGTTTCATTCATCGAACCCTGTGGCATTAGCCATTTCAAAATATGTGAAAGACCAAATTTACAACATCATTATTTTAAACTTGAACTCCAAAAATGATACAAAGTACAGGTCTATCTAACCAACAGACCTGCAACCAGAACTCTCGGCCATAGACAACTATTGTTGTTCGAAACCAGATCAACAGTTATACAAATGATTTCTCAACCATTATTTAAACAAAAACATTTAAATACAAGTCGATCCATTTTCTTACAGAGGTAAGTGAACCCTCGGCACTTGATTTCATGTTCAATAGTATATCAAAAATTCAACAGAGTTTACATCGCGGACCTTTCAAGGTTCCAAAGTTACACAAGGTTTTTCCCTTCAACAACCAAAAGCACAAAAACAAGTTCAATATGATGCAGCATTCATTACAGATCCGAATAGCAACTTAACAACTGAGGGTTATCCTATTTACAACATTGATCAAATTAAAACATTAAACTCGGCCATTACTTCGAATAGGGTCGTATATTTCCAACTCTTGTCACACAATAATCACCAGATAAACCATGCCAAAGGCACCTACGAGGTTTCAAGAACCACCGAGGATGAGGCTTACCAGGAAGTAGTTGCAGCATCCCCATTCGAAGACTTGTTCAGAGAAACCCTCCCAAGAAGTGGTACCTGCCATTCACAGTTTTAAAGGGTTAAAAACAAGAAACGCAGGTATAAATTAAATATTACAGTATTACTGTCACTATCTTTGAACACTTACCTTTAGCGTCGAAGCTCCTGGACTTAGACAGCCCACACCACCAAAACGATGAATCATGATGGATTTTGTAGCAACACGAGTTCAAACTCAGAAGACTATTTCATAAATTGGAGAATCGAACACAAGTTCGAATTACACTCAACAAATTGATAGAAGAACCTCTTCACAACTACAATGGCTGTATCGTCGCATTAGTTCACTATGAAACTAATCCTGTAACATATAAACTCTATCTCACGGTTCTATGGTTCAAAACCGAGGAAGGAGTCCTCCTCACAACAAACTCTAATCCCTACATCGCAGCATCACTGTCGGCTCTCCAAACCTTACCACAAAAACATGAAATGAATGCCAGGAAGCAATTCTTGGTTACTTACCAACGAAAGACTAGGGTTTCATTACAAGCCCTAGATCTTGTAAAGATCAATGGTGGCTTAGCTGCCAGTCGGGCACGTTGATATTCGAGCGATCATTGCAATCAATACACATTGATTGTTTCATCTACCAAGTTTTCAAATCAGCAGACCGAAGGATAGTGCATAGCACAACTCAGCAATATATGGTGCTTTTTGTAAATACAATCACATGGAGACATCCAACAAAGTTCCACCTCACTTAACAGTTCAACGACGTTAATGCTAGGACCTATCATTGCCAGTTCGAAAGCATGCCAAGTTCCGAGTTTTAAAAGGCCCGTCAACATCAAATCCATTTCAAATGTTAGATTTGTAGATTAAAATTCATAATAATTCTTAAGGTATGGTTATATAGTTATATGCTAATGTATGGTGCGAAAATGCATAGTTAAGGTAGATTATATATATTTCTTTCCTATAATATATGCATAGTCATTTAGGTATAGTTAAGTTGTGTTGATATACTTTATAAATGCTAGTTAATAGCATAAGCACTATAATCACTATATAATTCCTATTTTAACTTTGCAGTGTTAAATCAATTGATAATGGAGACTTTAGATATAGTCTAAGTTATGTTAATGCACAATATAATGCTAGTTCATAGCATAAGTATTATATTCACTATATATTTCATATATTAGCTAGGTATTGTAAACATTGGATAAATGTGATACTATAGGTATAATTTAAGTGGTGATCATACACACTATAATGCTAAGTTCATAGCATAAGTACTATAATCACTATATATTTCATATATTAGCTTTGTAATGTTAATCAAATGATAAATGCGATACCTTAGGATAGTCTAAAGTTCTGTTGATGCAAAATATAATGATAGTTCATTTTGCAATAGTATAAACACTACTTCCACAAGATTTTAAATAGAGTTACAATTGGACATTGGTATCATCATTTTGATATTAATAGTAGTAGTCATATTAAGATGATTTTTCATAGAAAATAATTATAGCAATGTAAAAACAAAATGACGACATGATTTTAATAACACTGAAGAGTTTGTAAGCTAGCACGTAAACTAGAAGTGGAACCAAAATATCCATACCTCCAGTAACTTGTTTTGCAAGGAAGTACTTAGTATTTTTCATATTACTTTGACGTTGAATTGAAAGACACGTGTACTCTTAACTCATGTTTGTCATAGAATTTCTTACCCGTGTTATGCACATGGAAATAGGATTCAAATGCCTTATCTAAACATAGCTAAGTAAACCCTAGGGTACCTCGTAGGACCCCTTCGTCATCATACAAAACAAACTATCAGCACATTATAAAAAAATTTATAATAATACAAACCTACGTAGAACATAAAGTTACATTTAGAATTTAAGCAGATCTGAAGATTGTATTCTTTTGTTATGATCATAAAATGCCTTTTGTTAAAGATATTAGCATCCTTTTAATCCGCAATATAAATTACAACTAACATCATATTTTATTTTGAGAAATTTGACGTGTCATCTTTATTAATTATCTTAGTTAAGAGATTTAACCATTTTATATATTCCGCATTAAGAACTTCGATAATTATTGCTATTTAATTTTTTTTTAAATTTTTGGTATTTTACGGGATGTTACATGTGGTATCAGAGCGAGGTTCGAACTCTATGCCTAAAAAGGTCCAAAGAACACGCAACAGAAAATTTTATTACAGCAGAAAAACTCACTAATACAAATTTAAACTATTTGTGTTATACATAAATTATTTTTTAAGCTACAGGGATGGAAGGACCGGGTGAACATATGGAGGACAGATTTCAACCCAACAGTCATAGCATGGGACAGCATTATGAACAAGAAGTCCATGGCGAATTAAATGACAATTCATCAGAATTATTACGTGCATTTCAAGAGTTAAAATCATAAATAAGATCTGTAAAACAAGACAATGAGAAAATTCTGAAAGCACAAGAGAACTTAACCAAGTACTGTTCGATCAGTGCCCAACTGATGAACACGATAAAGGAATTGAAAATACCTCCAAGATTGAAGACTTGCCTCATCGAGACAGGGGTAAGAAAATGAAAACTGATGATGCGAACAACATTTCAATATCATAAGAAGCTGCCAATGAAAAAGGAAAAAAGAAACGTAATTATTCAAGTGATCGCAGTGAAGGAGATTACAAACCCAAAAGAAAAAGTCACAAACAGTATGAATAGATTTCTAGGGAGTTCAAGAAAATCAAAACCCCAACCTTCAATAGTGAAACTGGGAAAGGAGAGACAGCAGAAGCATGGATTTCCGGCATGAAGAAGTACTTCCAAATTTATGATTATTCTGAATCATTGAAGGCAAAGATGGCAATATACAACTTGATTGGGAAGGCATATATTTGGTGGTAGGACATCAAAAGAGTGAAGGGCATCAAAGACAAAGATTTAAATTGGAGCACTTTTAAAAGGTACTCCAAGAAGAAATTCTTATCTGAACAATACTATCAAGAAAAATCAAAGGAGTTCTATGATTTAAAGCTGGGGACTATGAACATGAAAGAGATGAACAGTAAATTTCTAAATTTACTGAGGTATGTGCCATACCTCGTGGAAGAAAAACCGAAGATTCAAAGATACCTGAGTTGTCTACCTTTCAACATCAAGGACATAATAGAGTATGACAATCCAAAGACCTTAGAAGAGGCCATGAGGAAAGCAATTTTCTGTTATGACACTAATTAGAAAAGAGAAGGGATATCTAACCGGAAAAATCATAAACCCAGCAACTTTGAGCTAAAAAAGAAAAATTACAGGTTTAGTGGAAATTCTGGTTTCCAAAAGAAAAATTTTCAGAATCGGAATTTTCAAGGAAACAATCCCAGAAATAATCAGCAGCAGTATTTTACAACTCCTAGAAATACTTCAAAAGTTACCACGACTAATGACCAAAAATCACCTATCCAATGTTTTGAGTGTCAAGGCCCTCATTATGCTTCAGAATGCCCCAAGAGGAAGCGAATAGCTAACAATATTCATTCCATACAAACTGAACCTACTGTGGATACTTGGCAAGGGAGATGCCCAGAATTAATGCAGCTCTAGACATCAGGAAAGCAGAGCATCAAGTCTCTATGGTAGAGATTGAAGGTATGCTACAAAACCACCCTGTTACTATTTTTATTGATCCAGGTGCTAGCCTGAGTTATATATCACCAGATATTGTAGAAAGTTTTAATTTGAAAACAAAAAAATTCAATAAATCCTGGTTAGTTATACTAGCAACAGGAACAAAAAGAAAAGTATCTGATTTTATTGAAAATTGTGTTTTATCTATGAATCAATTAAAGACACAATCCAAGTTGAATGTTTTACCTTTAGGATCCTATGATATATTAATTGGAATTGATTGGTTAGAATCCCATCATGTCATTCTGAATTGTTATGAGAAAAGTTTTACATGTTTAAATGATGAAGGAGAAACAGTAGAAGTAAAAGGTATTCCAAGAAAGACATCACTTAGACAAATTTCAGCTATGCAAGTAAATAAAGTAATTAGAAAAGGATGTCAAATGTTTACAGTGAATGTAGTGAATGATGAGTTAATTACTAAAGAGGAAAAACTGAAACTAGAAGATATACCTATCCTAAAATATTTCCAAGATGTTTTTCCTAAGGAGATTTTAGGATTACCCCCTAAGAGAGACCCAGATTTTACCATCGAGTTAATACCGGGAGTGGTACCAAATTCTAAAGCTCCATATAGGATGAATATACTGGAATTAAATGAGTTGAAATCACAGTTGAAGGAACTGATTGATAAAATCTATATAAGACCTAGCGTGTCTCCTTGGGGAGCACCTGTTATATTTATTAAGAAGAAATATGGCACTCTAAGGTTTGTATAGATTATTGACAATTGAATAAGATGACAATCAAGAATCGATATATGTTGCCCTACATAGATGATCTATTTGATCAGCTGCGTGGAGCAACGATATTTTCAAAAATTGATTTAAGGTCAAGATATCATCAAGTTCGTGTGAAGGATGAGGATATTTTTAAAAACAGCCTTTAGAACTCGATATGGACATTATGAGTTCATATTCATGCCATTTGTATTGACTAATGCTCTGACAATATTCATGTGGTCCTTTCGAAATTTTGTCAAGGGTTGGACCCGTGGCATACCAACTGGCATTGCCACCAAATTTAAAGATACATAAATTTTTTCATATATCATTTTTAAAGAAGTATGTACACGATGCTACTGATGTTGTTAATTGGAATAATGTACAAGTGGGACAAGACGACGATTCTCAGGTGGAACCAGACTATATCCTCAAAAGGAGGGAAACTCTACTCTAGAATCGCACCATTGGGAAATTAATGGTGCAATGGAAGCACCTTAGCCTAGAAGAGGCAACTTGGGAGTTGGAGAGTAGTATGCAGGAAACATACCCAACTCTATTTTAGGAACACTCAGAGAGTGATTAAGCAACATCGAGGACGATGTTGAGACTTAATGGGGGGTGTATGTCACCTACCAAAAATTTGAGAATATTTATTTTATTGCAAAATACTTTATGTTAAATTATAATTACAAAGTTTTGTAATTATGACCAAGTTTGATCAAGGATGATTGTAATTACTGATTATTATTATTAAATAAATTAAAATAGGAGACAAACACCCAAGGGAACTGTTAAATGAATGTTCACTGACCCACTAGGAGGAATGGAAGTTGTTAGAAGGCATGGGACAAATGGTAGCGTTTGCACTCCACCACTAGCTGTTGGTTATGGGACAAATACCCCTAAATTTGTGGCATTATCCCCCAGGTGGGGGAAGAGAGCAGTTAGCTCATTAATGACCAGTTAACCACTAAAAGGCCTAGGCAGCCTAGATAAGGCAATTTGAATTGAGCAGGCAGCTACTACAATATTTTCTGCAGAAATATTCCTAAAGTGTATCAGGTGATCACTGAGAGATTCAAATAGGGAGGCTATGTGAGAGTGCAATTGTGAGTCTGCCAGTTATTCTGAGAAGGAAAACCAGAGGTGTTGGTGCAGGTCTCTTTTACTGCTGAGTCTTTATGACTGGATAATCTATATTCTATTGCAAGTTGATGAACTGAGGCTTCTACAGACTCTTCTTCCTAGTTGTTTAGTGAACAGGATCGGTGGTCCTAAGGCAAGTAATTTGGCTGTCTTCAGGAATAGGTTGGGTGGAACAGGTTCCTTGTGCTGTTTGTTTCTCCTACAGTCAACCAGGTTCTACTGTTCTTACTTGTGTTTACAGTTAAATGTTTTATGCATGGTAGAATTATTATTTACAGTTATACAGAAGAAACTACTTCATTTTCTAACTTAAGATGATATGTTTCAAGAATGATTAAGTAATTTAAATGAATCATTAAATTCTTTTCTATATTTTTCCAATATTGTTATCTATATAGTACTCTAATACAGAAAAGTAAAATTAATAGTGATGAGTGATAGGAAGAATGCCATTTGAATGAATAGATAAACACAGTAGTATTTTTGTTAAATTTTGTTATTTCAATCATAATTTTAAAATGCAGGAAATAGTACAGCATAGTATAAACAGATGTATAACATTCCTCTATTTCATAACAAAAGAAAAAACACTTTTATTTCTGCACAGATCTATATTTTCCAATTCAACTCCATCTATTTTAGATAGTAATAATATGCATTTCAATATTATAAATCCAATGTTTTCAAGCACTTCATATTCTATGAAATATAGCAGCTGCAAATTATTTTGTATACAGATTTGTTATAAGTAAACACTTATTATTTCATCACTAGTTATCACTATTCCATTTTTCTCATATATTGATTGGGTATGGATTGCAATCTGTTAACACAAATGCTTTCATTAAAAAAATCAAAACCCTAAGATTTTGTAGATCTTCGATTTTAAATATTTATTTAGTACACAGTTCAATAAAATTCTCATCAAGCCATTCATGGCAACAATAGACAATTATTTCTGAAGATATAGCAAACCTGTTATCTAAACCCTAAACAACATTTCATTTAACTTACTATCTAATTTTCGTGTTGACAATACGAACAAGACACTTAAACATTAAATAACATTACTTAGCCGAAAGCATGATTTTGTTTGTATCATCATCTAACAAACCCTGACAAGAATTATACATAGTGTCGAAACCATTACATGCACAAGTTAAGACCCAGTTCTTGGGCTTGAATTCTCAGTACAAGCAGGGTTTCCAACAAAACCTACAGGGTAGGGTTTCATTCATCGGACGCTGTGGCACTAGCTATTTCAAAATATGCGAAAGACCAAATTTACAACATCATTATTTTAAACTTGAACTCCAAAAATGATACGAAGTACAGGTCTATCTAACCAATAGACTTGCAACCATAACTCTCAGCCAGAGACAACTATTGTTGTTCGAAACGAGATCAACAGTTATACAAACGATTTCTAAACCATTATTTAAACAAAAACATTTAAATACAAGTTGAGCCATTGTCTTACAGAGGTAAGTGAACCCTCGGCACTTGATTTCATGTTCAACAATATATCAAAAATTCAACAGAGTTTACATTGTGGACCTTTCAAGGTTCCAAAGTTACACAGGGTTTTTCCCTTCAACAACCAAAATCACAAAAACAAGTTCAAGATGACGCAACATTCATTACAGAGCCGAATAGCAACTCAACAACTGAGGGTTATCCTCTTTACAGCATTGATCAATTTAAAACATTAAACTCGGCCATTACCCTAAACAGGGTCATATATTTCCAACTCTCGTCACACAATAATCACCAGCTAAACCATGCCAAAGGCACCTACGAGGTTTCAAGAACCATCAATGATTTCCAGGAAGTAGTTCTAGCATCCCCATTCGAATTCTTGTTCATAGAAACCCTCCCACAAAGTGGCACCTGCCAGTCATAGTTTTAAAGGGTTAAAAACAAGAAACGTAGGTATAAATTAAATATTACAGTATTATTGTCACTATCTTTGAACACTTACCTTTAGTGTCAAAGCTCCTGGACTTAGACACCCCACAACACCAAAATGACGAAGCCTGATGGATTTTACAGCAACACGAGTTCAAACTCAGAAGACTATTTCATAAATTGGAGAATCGAACCCAAGTTCAAATTACACTCAACAAACTAATAGAAGATCCTCTTCACAACTACAATGATTGTATCATGGCTCTAGTTCACTATGATCATAAGCCTGTAACATATAAACTCTATCTCACAGGTCTATGGTTTGAAACAGAGGAAGGAGTCCTCCTCACAGCAAACTCTAAACCCTACATTGCAACAACACTGTCGGCTCTCGAAACCTTACCACAAAAACATGAAATATTTTCCAGGAAGAAATTATTGGTTAGTTACCAACGAAACACAAGGGTTTCATTCCAAGCCCTAGATCTTGTAAAGATCAACGGTGGATTAGCTTCCAGTCGGGCGCATTGATATTCAAGTGATCATTGCAATCAATACACATTGATTGTTGCATCTACCAAGTTGCCAAATCAGTAGACCGAGGGCTAGTGCATGGCACAACTCAGCAATATATGGTGCTTTTTGTAAACACAATCACGTGGAGACATCCAACAAAGCTTCCACCTCACTTAATAGTTGAATGAATTTAATGATAGGACCTCTCATTGCCAGTTTGAAAGCATGCCAAGTACTGAGTTTTAATACCCCGTCAACATCAAAGTCATTTCAAATGTTAGATTCGTAGATCACAATTCATAATAATTCCTATGGTTTTTAATAGGCATCGTGATAATAGTTATATGCTAATGTATGGTGGGAAAATGCATAGTTAAGGTAGATTATATATATTTCTTTCCTATAATATATGTATAGTCATTTAGGTATAGTTAAGTTATGTTGATATACTTTATAAATGGTAGTTAATAGCATAAGCACTATAATCACTATATAATTCCTATTTTAACATTGTATTGTTAAATCAATTGATAATGGAGACTTTAGATATAGTCTCAGTTATTATAATGCACAATATAATGCTAGTTCATAGCATAAGTATTATATTCACTATATATTTCATATATTAGCTAGGTATTGTAAACATTGGATAAATGTGATACTATAGGTATAATTTAAGTGGTGATGATACACACTATAATGCTAAGTTCATAGCATAAGTACTATAATCACTATATATTTTATAGATTAGCTTTGTAATGTTAATTAAATGATAAATGTGATACCTTAGGATAGTCTAAAGTTCTGTTGATGCAAAAATATAATGATAGTTCATTTTGCAATAATATAAACACTACTTCCACAAGATTTCAAATAGAGTTACAATTGGACATTGGTATCATCGTTTTGATATTAATATTAGTAGTCATCTTAATATGATTTTTCATAGATAATAATTATAGCAATGTAAAATCAAAATGACAACATGATTTTAATAACACTGAAGAGTTTGTAAGCCAGCACATAAACTAGAAGTGGAACCAAAATATCCATACCTCCAGTAACTTGTTTTGCAAGGAAGTACTTAGTATTTTTCATATTACTTTGATGTTAAATTGAAAGACACATGCACTCTTAACTCATGTTTGTCATAGAATTTATTACCTGTGTTATGCACATGGAAACAAGATTCAAATGCCTTAGCTAAACGTAGCTAAGTAAACCCCAAGGTACCTCGTAGGACCCCTTCGTCATCATACAAAACAAACTGTTAACACATTATCAAGACAATTATAATAATACAAACCTACGTACAGTATAAAGTTACATTTAGAATTTAAGCAGATCTGAAGATTGTATTATTGTGTTATGATCCTAAAATGCCTTTCATTAAAAAGAATAGCATTGTGTTATTCCAAAATAGAAATTACAACTAACATCATATTTTATTTTGAGAAATTCGAAGTGTCATCTTTATTAATTATCCTAGTTAAGAGATTTAACTATTTTATATGTTCCGCATTAACAACTTCGATAATTATTGCTATTTTAAACATTTTTAAATTTTTGGTATTTTACGGGATGTTACATGTGGTATCAGAGCGAGGTTCGAACTCTAGGCCTAAAAAGGTCCAAAGAACGCGCAACAGAAAATTTTATTGCAGCAGAAAAACTCACTAATACAAATTTAAACTATTTGTGTTATACAAAAATTGTTTTTTAAGCTACAGGTATGGAAGGATCGGCTGAACATATGGAGGACAGATTTCGACCCAACAGTCATAACACAGGACAGCATTATGAAGAAGAAGTCAATGGCGAATTAAATGACAATTCATCAGAATTATTACGTGCATTTCAAGAGTTAAAATCATAAATCGGATCTGTAAAACAAGACAATGAGAAAATTCTGAAAGCACAAGAGAACTTAACCAAGTATTGTTCGATCAGTGCCCAAGTGATGAAAAGGATAGAGGGATTGAAAATACCTCCAAGATTGAAGACCTACCTCATCGAGACAGGGGTAAGAAAATTAAAAATGATGATGCGAACAAAATTTCATCATCATCAGAAGCTGCTAATGAAAAACGCAAAAAGAAACGTAATTATTCAAGTGATAGCAGTGAAGGAGATTACAAACCCAAAAGAAAAGTCACAAACAGTTTGAACAGATTTCTAAGGAGTTCGAGAAAATAAAACCCCCAACCTTCAATAGTGAAACTGAGAAAGGAGAGACAGCAGAAGCATGGCTTTCCGGCATGAAGAAGTACTTCCAAATTTATGATTATTCTGAATCATTGAAGGAAAAGATGGCAATATACAACTTGATTGGGAATGCAGATATTTGGTGGCAGGACATCAAAAGAGTGAAGGGCATCAAAGACAAGGATGTAAATTGGAACACTTTTAAAAGTTACTTCAAGAAGAAATTCTTATCTGAACAATACTATGAAGAAAAATCAAAGGAGTTCTATGATTTAAAGCTAGGGACTATGAACATGAAAGAGATGAACAGTAAATTTCTAAATTTGTTGAGGTATGTGCCATACCTCATGGAAGAAAAAATGAAGATTCAAAGATACTTGAGTTGTCTACCTTTCAACATCAAGGACAGAATAGAGTATGACAATACAAATACCTTAGAAGAGGCCATAAGGAAAGCAACTTTCTGTTATGACACTAATCAGAAAAGACAAGGGATATCTAACTGAAAAAAATCATAAACCCAACAACTTTGAGCTGAAAAAGAAAAATTACAGGTTTAGTGGAAATTCTGGTTTCCAAAAAAAGAAAATTCAGAATCGGAATTTTCAAGGAAACAATCCCAGAAATAATCAGCAGCAGAATTTTATAGCTCCTAGAAATACTTCCAATGTTACCACTACTAATGACCAAAAATCACCTATCCAATGTTTTGAGTGTCAAGGCCCTCATTATGCTTCAAAATGCCCCAAGACGAAGTGGACAGGTAACAATATTCATTCCATACAAACTGAACCTACTGTGCTAGACTTGGCAAGGGACATGCCCAAAATTAATGCATCTCTAGACAATAGGCAAGCAAAGCATCAAGTCTCTATGGTAGAGATTGAAGGTATGCTACAAAACCACCATGTTAGTATTTTGATTGATCCAGGTGCTAGCTTGAGTTATATATCACCAGATATTGTAGAAAGTTTTAATTTGAAAACAGAAAAATTCAATAAATCTTGGTTAGTTAGACTAGCAACAGGAACAAAAAGAAAAGTATCTGATTTTATTGAAAATTGTGTTTTATCTATAAATCAGTTAAAGACACAAACCAAGTTGAATGTTTTACCTTTAGGATCCTATGATATCTTAATTGGAATGGACTGGTTAGAATCCCATCATGTCATTCTGAATTGTTATGAGAAAATTTTTACATGTTTAAATAATGAAGGAGAAACCGTAGAAGTAAAAGGTATTCCAAGAAAGACATCACTTAGACAGATTTCAGCTATGCAAGTAAAGAAAGAAGTTAGAAAAGGATATCAAATGTTTGCAGTGAATGTAGTGAATGATGAGTTAATTACTAAAGAGGACAAATTGAAACTATAAGATATACCTGTCCTAAAATATTTCCAAGATATTTTCCTGAGAAGATTTCAGGATTACCCCCTAAGAGAGACCCAGATTTTACCATCGAGTTAATACCGGGAGCGGTACCAAATGTTAAATTTTGAGCATTGATTCATAATACTCTGGGATCTTTACTGAGAGAATAACATGTACAGTATATCAATGCATGACAATCACAATAAGCATGAAAAGCATCACAAGAATCAAAAGCATGAGAGACAAGAGACACAGAGTTTCCGTGGGGAAAACCCTAAGGTGAAAAACCCCACAACTTCCTCAGAGATAGAGAGAGAAATGGCTCAACCAAAGTAAAACCAAAATACACTGAGATAGTCTCCTAGTAGCAGATGATCCTCCTCCTCACTAGTGCACCACTTTCTGAGTGAGAGAAGTGTGAGTTTCCAAATGATCCAAATAGAGATCTCCTGATCTCTATTTATACTTAACATGTTTGCCCAGTTACACTATGGGGCCGACTTGTCTATCTAGATACATCCAAAATATAATATATATTTCAGGGAGATCAAATAACTCTAGTTATTACACAACTAGAGTTATGGTGCGAAAATGCATAGTTAAGGTAGATTATATATATTTCTTTCCTATAATATATGTATAGGCATTTAGGTATAGTTAAGTTGTGTTGATATACTTTATAAATGCTAGTTAATAGCATAAGCACTATAATCACTATATAATTCCTATTTTAACTTTGTATTGTTAAATCAATTGATAATGGAGACTTTAGATATCTGCTAAGTAATGTTAATGCACAATATAATGCTAGTTCATAGCATAAGTATTATATTCACTATATATTTCATATATTAGCTAGGTATTGTAAACATTGGATAAATGTGATACTATAGGTATAATTTAAGTGGTGATGATACACACTATAATGCTAAGTTCATAGAATAAGTACTATAATCACTATATATTTCATATAGTAGCTTTGTAATGTTAATCAAATGATAAATGCGAGACCTTAGGATAGTCTAAATTTCTGTTGATGCAAAAATATAATGATTGTTCATTTTGCAATAGTACAAACACTACTTCCACAATATTTTAAATAGAGTTACAATTGGACATTGGTATCATCGTTTTGATATTAATATGAGTAGTCATATTAAGATGATTTTTCATAGATAATAATTATAACAATGTAAAAACAAAATGACAACATGATTTTAATAACACTGAAGAGTTTGTAATCCAGCACGTAAACTAGAAGTGGAACCAAAATATCCATACCTCTAATAACTTGTTTTGCAAGGAAGTACTTAGTATTTTTCATATTACTTTGACGTTGAATTGAAAGACACATGTACTCTTAACTCATGCTTGTCATAGAATTTATTACCTATGTTCTTCACATGGAAACATGATTCAAATTCCTTAGCTAAATGTAGCTAAGTAAACCCCAGGGTACCTCGTAGGACCCCTTCGTCATTATACAAAACAAACTGTCAACACATAATCAAGACAATTATAATAATACAAACCTACATACAGCATAAAGTTACATTTAGAATTTAAGCAGATCTGAAGATTGTATTCTTGTGTTATGATCATAAAATGCCTTTCATTAAAGAGATTAGCATCCTTTTAATCCGCAATAGAAATTACAACTAACATCGTATTTTATTTTGAGAAATTTGACGGGTCATCGTTCTTAATTATCCTAGTTAAGAGATTTAACTATTTTATATGTTCTGCATTAACAACTTCGATAATTATTGCTATTTTAAAAAAATTTAAATTTTTGGTATTTTGTGGGATGTTACATGTGGTATCAGAGCAAGGTTCAAACTCTAGGCCTAAAAAGATCCAAAGAACATGCAACAGAAAATTTTATTACAACATAAAAACTCTCTAATACAAACTTAAACTATTTGTGTTATACATAAATTGTTTTTTAAGCTACAGGAATGGAAGGATCGGCTGAACATATGGAGGACAGATTTCGACCCACCAGTCATAGCATGGGACAGCATTATGAAGAAGAAGTCCATGGTGAATTAAACGACAATTCATCATAATTATTACGTGCATTTCAAGAGTTAAAAGCATAAATCAGATCTGTAAAACAAGACAATGAGAAAATTCTGAAAGCACAAGAGGAATTTAACCAAGTACTGTTCGATCAGTGCCCAACTGATGAACATGATAGAGGGATTGAAAATACCTCCAAGATTGAAGACTTACCTCATTGAGACAGGGGTAAGAAAATCAAAACTGATGATGCGAACAACATTTCAACATCATCAGAAGCTGCCAATGAAAAACGCAAAAAGAAACGTAATTATTCAAGTGATAGCAGTGAAGGAGATTACAAACCCAAAAGAAAAAGTCACAAACAGTATGAACAATTTTCTAGGGAGTTCAAGAAAATCAAACCCCCAACCTTCAATAGTGAAACTGAGAAAGGAGAGACAGCAGAAGCATGGTTGTCTGGCATGGAGAAGTACTCCCAAATTTATGATTATTCTGAATCATTGAAGGCAAAAATGTCAATATACAACTTGATTGGGAAGGCAGATATTTGATGGTAGGACATCAAAAAGGTGAAGGGCATAAAAGACAAGGATGTAGATTGGAGCACTTTTAAAAGGTACTTCAAGAACAAATTCTTATTTGAAAAATACTATGAATAAAAATCAAAGGAGTTCTATGATTTAAAGCTAGGGAATATGAACATGAAAGATATGAACAGTAAATTTCTAAATTTGCTGAGGTATGTGCCATACCTTGTGGAAGAAAAATCGAAGATTCAAAGATACCTGAGTTGTCTACCTTTCAACATCAAGGACATAATAGAGTATGACAATCCAAAGACCTTAGAAGAGGCCATGAGGAAAGCAAGTTTCTATTATGACACTAATCGGAAAAGAGAAGGGATATCTAACTGAAAAAATCATAAACCTAGCAACTTTGAGCTGAAAAAGAAAAAATAACAGGTTTCGTGGAAATTTTGGTTTCCAAAAGAAAAAATTTCAGAATCAGAATTTTCAAGGAAACAATCCCAGAAATAATCAGCAGCAAAATTTTACAGCTCCTAGAAATACTTCCAATGTTACCACGACTAATGACCAAAAATCACCTATCAAATGTTTTGAGTGTCAAGGCCCTCATTATGCTTCAGAATGCCCCAAGAAGAAGCGGAAAGCTAACAATATTCATTGCATACAAACTGAACCTACTGTGGGAGAATTGGAATGGGAGATGCCCATAATTAATGTAGCTCTGGACAACAGGCAAGCAAAGCATCAAGTCTCTATGGTAGAGATTGAAGGTATGCTACAAAACCACCCTATTACTATTTTGATTGATCCAAGTGCTAGCCTAAGTTATATATCACCAAATATTGCAGAAAGTTTTAATTTGAAAACAAAAAATTCAATAAATCCTGGTTAGTTAGACTAGCAATAGGAGCAAAAAGAAAAGTATCTGATTTTATTGAAAATTGTGTTTTATCTATGAATCAGTTAAAGACACAAACCAAGTTGAATGTTTTACCTTTAGGATCCTATGATATCTTAATTGGAATGGGCTGGTTAGAATCCCATCATGTCATTTTGAATTGTTATGAGAAAATTTTTACATGTTTAAATGATGAAGGAGAAATAGTAGAAGTAAAAGGTATTCCAAGAAAGACATCACTTAGATAGCTTTCAGCTATGCAAGTAAAGAAAGCAGTTAGAAAAGGATATCAAATGTTTGCAGTGAATGTAGTGAATGATGAGTTAATTACTAAAGAGGACAAACTGAAACTAGAAGATATACCTATCCTAAAATATTTCCAAGATGTTTTTCCTAAGCAGATTTAAGGATTACCCCATAAGAGAGACCCAAATTTTACCATCGAGTTAATACTGGGAGTGGTACCAAATTCTAATGCTCCATATAGGATGAATATACTGGAATTAAATGAGTTGAAATCACAGTTGAAAGAACTGATTGATAAAAACTATATAAGACCTAGCGTGTATCCTTGGGGAGCACCTGTTATATTTGTTAAGAATAAAGATGGCACTCTAAGGCTTCGTATAGATTATTGCCAACTGAATAAGATGGCAATCAAGAATAGATATATGTTTCTCCGTATAGACGATCTATTTTATCAGTTGCATGGAGCAACGATATTTTCAATAATTGATTTAAGGTCAGGATATCATCAAGTTCGTGTGAAGGATGGGGATATTTTAAAAAATAGCCTTTAGAACTCGATATGGACATTATGAGTTCGTAGTCATGCCATTTGGATTCACTAATGCCCCGACAGTATTCATGTGCTTAATGAACAATATTCTACACAAGTATTTGGATAAGTTTGCTATTGTGTTCATAGATGACATTCTAGTATATTCTAAAAGTAAAGAAGAACATGATGAACATCTATGTATTATTTTACAAGTTCTGAGAGATCATCAGTTATATGCTAAGTTTGGTAAATGTGACTTTCACAAGGATAAGATTCAATATTTAGGACACATAATTTCTAAAGAAGGAATCTCGATTGAACCCGATAAGATAAAAGCCATTAATGAATGGCCGATTCCTAAGGATGTGTCGGATGTACGATCATTTATAGGTATTACTGGATATTTTAGAAAATTCATAGAAGTTTTTTCAAAAATTGCAATTCCCATAACCTCCTTACATAAGAAGGGAAATAAATTTGTATGGGATCAGAAATTTTCGGACAGTTTTAAGAAGTTAAAAGAATTACTAACTACATCGCCTATTCTGACGATTGCAGATCCTAATAAGGATTTTATAGTATGCAACGATGCATCTAATCATGGACTCGGTGGAGTCCTAACACAAGAGGGACATGTTGTTGCATACGAGTCTAGAAAGCTAAAAATACATGAAAAGAATTACTCTACTTATGATTTGGAGTTACTAGCAGTAATTCACGCTTTAAAAATGTGGCGTCACCATCTTATTGGTAGAAAATTTACCTTGTTGACATATAACATGGGGCTGAAGTATTTATTAAATTAAACAAATTTGAACTCTAGACAAGATTGATGGTTAACCTTTCTAACTGAATATGATTTCAAAATTCAGCACATAAATGGGAAAGAGAACAAGGTTGCTGATGCATTAAGTCATAAAGCAAAGTTGAATTTTATTTCAGCCATGAGTAAATACTCAACAGATTTAGAAAATCAGATCGTTGAAGGGATTGAAATGGATGAAGAATACAGGAAATTACAAGAAAGGACAACAGATAGCAATTCTGAAAATTCTATGGCAGATTACAGTTTAAAAGAAAATGGGTTGTTATTGTACAAAAACAGATTGTATGTACCCAACATATCAGAAGTAAAAATTCTGATTTTAGATGAGATGCACAAAAGTCATTATTCTGGTCATCCAAGTTATTAGAAAACCATCACTATGTTACGGAAAGAGTACTATTGGCCCAGAATGAAGGATGAAGTAGCAGAATATATAGCTAAGTGTTTAGACTGTAAAAAAGTGAAGGTTGAGCATCAGCATCTGGCGGGACTGTTACAGCCATTGCCTATACCTAGCTGGAAATGGGAGATTATAAGCATAGATTTTATTACCGGACTACCCAGATATCAGAAACAAAATGACTATATCATGGTGGTAGTAGATAAACTCAGCAAGGAAGCACATTTTATACTTGTAAAGACTACTCATAAGGCTCCAGACATTGCAGAAATCTTCATGAAACAATTTTTTTTTATTACATGGGATACCAAAAGTGATAGTTTTAGACCGTGATTCTAAGTTTACTGGAAAATTTTGGAGGTCTTTGTTTAAAGGGTTGAATACAACCTTAAACTTCAGCACAGCATTTCATCCACAAATGGATGGATAGACAGAAAGAGTGAATCAGGTATTGGAAGATATGCTTAGGATGTATGTTAAGGATCAGCCTAGTAAGTGGGAGGACTACTTGCATTTAGCAGAATTTGCATATAATAACCATTATCATGCATCAGCCAGGCTTAGCCCTTTTGAAATTCTTAAAGGTAGGAAATGTGATACACATGTTTCTTGAAATGACCCGGTAAATAGGGTTATTTTAGGACTTGAATTGTTGCAGGAATTAGAACTAATTTTGAAATAGGTACAAAGAAATCTTAAAGCTGCCCAAGATAGGAAAAAGGGTCAAGCAAATTCTTAGAAGCACTCATAAAGAGTTCCATGTTGCTGAACATGTTTTTCTTAAGGCAAGACCGAAAAAGAGTTCATTGAAATTGGGAAGCTGTTCCAAGTTGACACCCAGGTATTGTGGTCCTTTCGAAATTTTGTCAAGGGTTGGACCCGTGGCATAGCAACTGGCTTTGCCACCAAATTTAAAGATACATAATATTTTTCATATATCATTTTTAAAGAAGTATGTACACGATGTTACTCATGTTGTAAATTGGAATGATGTACAGGTGGGACAAGACGACGATTTTCAGGTGGAACCAAACTATATTGTTGAAAGCAGGGAAACTCTACTCCAGAATCGCACCATTGGGTAGGTATAGGTGAAATGGAAGCACCTTAGCCGAGAAGAGGAATCCTTGGAGTTGGAGAGTAGTATGCGGGAAGCATACCCAACTCTATTTTAGGAACACTTAGAGAGTGATTAAACAACATCAATGACGATATTGAGACTTAATGGGGGGTGTATGTCACCTACATAAAATTTGAGAATATTTATTTTATTGCAAAATACTTTACGTTAAATTATAATTACAAAGTTTTGTAATTATGACCATGTTTGATCAAGGATGATTGTAATTACTAATTATTATTATTAAATAAATTAAAATAGGAGACAAACACCCAATCGAACTGTTAAATGAATGTTCACTGACCCACTAGGAGGAATGGAAGCTGTTAGAAGGCATGGGACATATGGCATCATTTGCACTCCACCACTAGCTGTTGGTTATGGGACAACTACCCCTAAATTTGTGGCATTCTCCCCCAGGTGGGTGGAAGAGAGCAATCATCTCATTAATGACCAGTTAACCACTAAAAGGCCTAGGCAGCCTAGGCAAGGCAATTCGAATTGAGCAGGCAGCTCCTACAATATTTTCTGCAAAAATATTCCTCAAGTGTATCAGGTGATCACTGAGAGATTCGAATAGGGAGGCTATGTGAGAGTGCAATTGTGAGTCTGCTAGTTATTCTGAGAAGGAAAACCAAAGGTTCTGGTGTAGGTCTCTTTGACTACTGAGTCTTTATGACTGAATAATCTATATTCTACTACAAGTTGATGAACTAAGGCTTCTACAGACTCTTCTTCCTAGTGGTTCAGTGAACAGGCTCGGGGGTCCTAAAGCAAGTAATTTGGTTGTCTTTAGGAATAGGTTGGGTGGAACAGGTTCCTTGGGCTGTTTGTTTCTCCTATAGTCAACAAAGTTCTATTGTTCTTACTTTTGTTTACAGTTAAATGTTTTTTGCATGGTAGAATTATTATTTACAGTTATACAGGAGAAACTACTTCATTTTCTAGCTTAAGATGATATGTTTCAAGAATGATTAAGTAATTTAAATAAATGATTAAATTATTTTTCTATATTTTTCCCATACTGTTATCTGTATAGTACTCTAGTACAGAAAAGTAAAATTAATTGTGATGAGTGATAGGTAGAATGCCATTTGAATGAATAGATAACACAGTAGTATTTCTGTTAAATTCTGTCATTTCAATCATAAGTTTAAAACGCAGGAAATAGTAAAACATAGTATAAACAAATGTATACCATTCCTCTATTTCATAACAAAAGAAAAACACTTTTATTTATGCACAGATCTATATATTTTCCAATTCAACTCTATCTATTTCAGATAGTAATAATATGCATTTCAATATTATAAATCCAATGTTTTCAAGCACTTCATATTCTAAGAAATATAGCAGCTGCAAATTATTCTCTATATAGATTTGTTATAAGTAAACACTTATTATTTCATCACTAGTTATCACTATTCCATTTTTCTCATATCTTGATTTGGTAGAGATTGCAATCTTTTAACACAAATGCTTTCACTATAAAAATCAAAACCCTAAGATTTTGCAGATCCTAAATTTTAAATATTTATTCAGTACACAGTTCAATAAACTTCTCATCAATCCATTCATGGCAACAATAGACAATTATTGTTGAAGATATAGCAGACCTGTTATCTAAACCCTAAACAACATTTCATTTAAATTACTATCTAATTTTCGTGTTGAGAATACGAACAAGACACTTAAACATCAAATAACATTACTTAGCCGAAAGCATGATTTTGTTTGTATCATCATCTAACAAACCCTAACAAGAATTATACATGGTTTCGTACATGCACAAGTTAAGACCCAGTTCTCGGGCTTGAATTCTCAGTACAAGCAGGGTTTCCAACAAAACATACAGGGTAGGGTTTCATTCATCGAACCCTGTGGCATTAACCATTTCAAAATATGCAAAAGACCAAATTTACAACATCATTATTTTAAACTTGAACTCCAAAAACGATACGAAGTACAGGTCTATCTAACCAACAGACTTGCAACCATAACTCTCGGTGAGAGACAACTATTGTTGTTCGAAATGAGATCAACAGTTATACAAACGATTTCTCAACCATTATTTAAACAAAAACATTTAAATACAAGTTGATCCATTGTCTTACAGAGGTAAGTGAACACTCACCACTTGATTTCATGTTCAACAGTATATCAAAAATTCAACAAAGTTTACATTGCGGACCTTTCAAGGTTCCAAAGTTACACAGGTTTTTTCCCTTCAACAACCAAAATCAGAAAAACAAGTTCAAGACGATGCAACATTCATTACAAGGCTGAATAGCAACTTAACTGAGGGTTATCCTCTTTATAGCATTGATCAAATTAAAACATTAAACTCGGCCATTACTCCGAACAGGGTCATATATTTCCAACTCTCGTCACACAATAATCACCAGCTAAACCATGCCAAAGGCACCTACGAGGTTTCAAGAACCACCGAGGCTTACCAGGAATTAGTTGTAGCATCCCCATTCCAAGTCTTGTTCATAGAAACCCTCCCACGAAGTGGTACCTTCTAGTCACAGTTTTAAAGGGTTAAAAACATGAAACGTAGGCATAAATTAAATATTACAGTATTACTATCACCATCTTTGAACACTTACCTTTAGCATCGAAAATCCTGGACTTAGACACCCCACACCACCAAAATGACGAAGCCTGATGGATTTTGAAGCAACACAAGTTCAAACTCAGAAGACTATTTCATAAATTGGAGAATCGAACCCCAGTTCGAGTTACACTCAACAAACTAACAGAAGAACGTATTCACAACTACAATGGTTGTATTGTGGCTCTAGTTCACTATGATCATAAGCCTGTAACATATAAACTCTACCTCACAGGTCTATGGTTCGAAACTGGGGAAGGATTCCTCCTCATAGCAAACTCTAAACCCTACATTGCAACAACACTGTCAGCTCTCCAAACCTTACCACAAAAACATGAAATGAATGCCACGATGCAATTATTGGTTACTTACCAATGAAAGACTAGGTTTTTATTCCAAGCCTTAGATCTTGTAAAGATCAACGGTGGATTAGATGTCAGTCGGGCATGCTGATATTCGAACGATCATTGTAATCAATACACATTGATTGTTGCATCTACCAAGTTTCCAAATCAGCAGAGCGAGGGCTAGTGCATGGCACAGCTTAGTAATATATGGTGCTTTTTGTAAACAAAATCACGTGGAGACATCCAACAAAGCTTCCACCTCACTTAACAGTTGAACGACGTTAATGTTAGGACCTGTCATTGCCAGTTTGAAATCATGCCAAGTACCGAGTTTTAATAGCTTGTCAACATCAAAGTCATTTCAAATGTTAGATTCATAGATCACAATTCATAATAATTCCTAAGGTTTTTAATAGGCATCGTGATAATAGTTATATGCTAATGTATGGTGCAAAAATGCATAGTTAAGGTAGATTATATATATTTCTTTCCTATAATATATGTATAGTCATTTAGGTATAGTTAAGTTGTGTTGATATACTTTATAAATGCTAGTTAATAGTGTAAGCACTATAATCACTATATAATTCCTATTTTAACTTTGTATTGTTAAATCAATTGATAATGGAGACTTTAGATATAGTCTAAGTTATGTTAATGCACAATATAGTGCTAGTTCATAGCATAAGTATTATATTCACTATATCTTTCATATATTAGCTAGGTATTGTAAACATTGGATAAATGTGGTACTATAGGTATAATTTAAGTGGTGATGATACACACTATAATGCTAAGTTCGTAGCATAAGTACTATAATCACTATATATTTCATATATTAGCTGTGTAATGTTAATCAAATGATAAATGCGAGACCTTAGGATAGTCTAAAGTTCTGTTGATGCAAAAATATAATGATAGTTCATTTTGCAATAGTATAAACACTACTTCCACAAGATTTTAAATAGAGTTACAATTGGACATTGGTATCATTGTTTTGATATTAATATTAGTAGTCATATTAAGATCATTTTTCATAGATAATAATTATTGCAATATAAAAACAAAATGACAACATGATTTTAATAACACTGAAGAGTTTGTAAGCCAGCACGTAAACTAGAAGCGGAACCAAAATATCCATACCTCCAGTAACTTGTTTTGCAAGGAAGTACTTAGTATTTTTCATATTACTTTGACATTGAATTGAAAGACACATGTACTCTTAACTCAGGTTTGTCATAGAATTTCTTACCTGTGTTATGCACATGGAAACAAGATTCAAATGCCTTAGCTAAACGTAGCTAAGTAAACCCCCGGGTACTTCGTAGGACCCCTTCGTCATCATACAAAACAAACTGTCAGCACATTATCAAGACAATTATAATAATACAAACCTACGTATAGCATAAAGTTACATTTAGAATTTAAGCAGATCTAAAGATTGTATTCTTGTGTTATGGTCATAAAATGCCTTTCGTTAAAGAGATTAGCATCCATTTAATCCGCAATAGCAATTACAACTAACATCATATTTTATTTTGAGAAATTCGACCTGTCATCGTTCTTAATTATCCTAGTTAAGAGATTTAACTATTTTATATGTTCCGCATTAACAACTTTGATAATTTTTGCTATTTAAAAAAAAATTAAATTTTTGGTATTTTACGGGATGTTACAGCGTGCAGTTACAACCAATTCCCAAATGAGGCTCGTCTGATGATTTCCAAAGGATCTCATGAGCCAATCTAGGAACTAGTTCCGTGGAGAGTGGAGGTGATCCCAAGAATGGATCAGAGCAGTAAGCAACCCATTGGATGACCCAACAACGCGAGTAATTGAAGGATAGAAATGTTGAGTTGAACACAGAATCACCGATCCCCAGATTGGTTGCTTGACCATGTACAACCTAAGTAGTTTAACCAATAATGATGTAAAATAACGAGCAGGAGCATAATATATAAACTTGAGACTTATATGCAAGTGTCCAGCCCCCATAATTCCTTCATTCTGCAACCTAAAAGTAGAATAACATTGGACCTTGAACACCACTTCTTTAGTAGGAAATCATGGCATCATAACTCTATCCAAATCATCAGCAATTTGACAAATAACAAGGAAAACGAGATTAGTCCTTACCAAAGTCAAAACTTTTCCAAATGTAATAAAGAGAGCAAGTGGTAATATAGGATCAAGTCAAAAATTTCATAAACAAGGAAAAATATGAGAACAAAAAGGGTCATATACACAACGCTTCATCAATTCAGTTAGATTGATTAAGGCGACATACTAGATAGTTAAATAGTTGTAATTGTGTAACTAACTTCTTGTTCTCTATAATAGGCTAGTGAGACAGAAAAATGGTAGCTCTACCTTTTGTACATGTTTGGAATGTTCATATAATAAAGACTCTTGTTCTTTGGTCCCAATTACTCCATTTCCTTGTTCTCATTATGTACGTATGATCTTGTATGCAATGTATCCTGATATATGTTGTGGATGTTATACTGCTTGTAACTCTCTATAATCCCTTAGATTACAACATGTACCCTAGAAACCTTCATATTTTCTTCTAGATCTTCTACATCACAAAGCAAAGTCTTCAGGTCAACCAATTTTCTTTCTCTCAAGAGTAAAGAAAACTCGTAATCAAAAGAAACTGAATAGGTGAGCATGGTGGTTGCATATGAGGGTTTGACGGTATCTAGTATATGATGATATAACTTGCAGAATCGAGTAGTCAACTCTGTGATAGTTTCACCATTATTTATCTTCAAGGCATTAAACTCAATTAGGATATGCCTATTGTCTTTTTTCATGCCACGCTTCTTTGTAAATTTCTCAACAAATTACATCGAATAAATTATGGATTTGTTGGGTATATTTATGAACCATTTTCTAGCTTCTCCCTATAGAAAGTGTGAAAATATCCTATAAAAGACATCATCCTCTTCAACTGCAAAGTTGTTGGTGCAATCTTGAAAATTAGTGAGGTGATATTCAATCAAGATACCATTTTCCTTGTTGAATTTAGGGAGTACCTTGAGGTATCCAATGGGGATATCACCTAGTTGATGTGTAGGAGGAGAAAACAATAGTTTAAATCTAGCCTCCAACTAGGGGTTGCTAGGATTAGGAGCTGCCATGGTAGGGTTTTGAGCAAGCGTATGAGTATGGACAATGGGAAAAAGGTGAGGAGTAGGAATACAGAAGACGATGGATTGTAGACTTGTTGGAGCCTAGGCCGCAGCTATAGTAAAGCTGCAAATTTTGAGGAAAAAGCACAAGTGTCGAAGGGAAAGTGCTAATTTTGAATAAGCACCAATTTTTGGGCAGAAGCAAATAAGTGCACAGTACGGTGCCGGATGGACGAGCTCAGCGCAGATTACGGACCGAAAATCGCGGAGCTCGCGTGCACACGTCAAAGAAGAATGAATGTGGCCGAGTAGAAAGCTCAGCTACCACAATAAATGAAGCAACGGAGTAGAGGGCTCAACTACCCTCATTAAGGCTAAGTACAGAAGTTATGGTTGCTCTAACCAAGGAAGGGCAACAGACCAAAGCATTAAAGGCGAAAGACAAGGAGCGGTAAACGACGAAGCGGCGCCCATACCCGCAATCTGTGTCGGAAGTCACGGAACCTGCAGGAAACGGCGACGTGACTGCAAACGGCGCCTACAGCACACCTAGCCATGTACGCGGTTAGGGTTTTTGGGGAATATTGTTGGGAAAGGCCCACAGTTTTGTAAAGGTGCGACCCTCAGGGCCACCTATATATATATATAATTGAGAAGGGAGAAGTTTAGTTAGTGGTTGGTAGTTAATTGTTTTCTATTGTGCTGTTAGAAGACAAAAGTAGAACTGGATAGCTGTGAAGCTAATCCCTGAGTTGCAGACAGTCTGAGTCGACGTCTGAACTATTGTAATCTCGAAAGGAGAAGAGACTAGATATAAGAGAAGGGCTCCCAGCTGTGTGCGTGGAGTTTCCTGGAAAGATCTAAGGCTGCAGCTGTGTGCACAGTAGTATTGTATAATTTCCCTTTGAGTTAATATACGAAACACTTCCCGTGGACGTGGTTTCCCGGGGAGGTGAATTCCATCAGTCTTGTTGTTATGATAATGTTCCGCGTGAATGCATGTGTGTTGCTAGTTATGCTTTCATGAACATTGTGTTATAAGAATGAATGTGCTAAGTACAGTCGTGAAGCTTCCTTAGACAGTATCTGTTAAGTATTGAAGGAATTTGTAGAACGTCGTCGCTGCAGCGCTTGAGAAGTGTGTGGCTGCATCGTGGCGCAGGGACGGAAGCGTCACCGTAATGAACGCCGAGGGTAATCGCCTTGGGCGTAGAAGTGGAGATACCGCGCAGCTAGGCTGGTGCGAGTCCAGCGCTGTCGAGCTGAGAGCTAGGGAAGAGTAAGACATTCCGCTCCGAGGACTCCCGGAAAGAGGAGAAGATTGCAGTCTTCGCTTCGCCAAGGTTAAGGAAGCCTGATTCCTTAGCCCT
This sequence comes from Larix kaempferi, assembly GCA_027924585.1. Classification (NCBI taxonomy): domain Eukaryota; kingdom Viridiplantae; phylum Streptophyta; class Pinopsida; order Pinales; family Pinaceae; genus Larix; species Larix kaempferi. The sequence continues at coordinate 34,188 of BSBM01000358.1, forward strand.
CCATAGCCACTTCGGGTGAGACCTCGAGCTGCTGCGCAGCTCATTGCCGAGAGGGCCAGTGCGCCAAGGGGTTTTGTTGCTGCGCTTCATTACAACCCGGGTCTGTCCAAAAAGCAGCCAACAAATGGTTTCGTTGCCTTGTGACTTGTTACTGTGAGACTTGTTATTTCGGCGACGCACGAGATTGTTGCCTTATGGTTGGTTAAGCCAACAAATGGTTCCGTTGCCTTGTGACTTGTTACTGTGAGACTTGTTATTTCGGCGACGCGCAAGATTCTTGCCTTATGGTTGGTTAAGCCAACAAATGGTTCGGTTGCCTTGCGACTTGTTTCCTTGAGACTTGCTCAACCAACAAATGGTTTCGGCTTCAACACTATTATTTTGAAGACAATGTGCTATTGGAATCCTACAACTAAAGCAATCCAAGATTGGTTTGATTCAAAGGCTAGAGAGTTTGTTGAACGAGAAAATAGAAGCTCTAGACTTGAGACAGAAGACTGGTTGCAGAAGTATATTTATACTGACCTTCACAAAATTTTCTTTGTCACATTTGCACTTGAGTTGCATGCGTGGGTAGCCAAGTTAGAAGATACTAGACCCATTGTGCATGTTGATCAACCCGTCACTTGGACGCCTGAGCTAGTTAGCACTTTGAAGCGGGTAGATAATTCGGTGTCCCGCGCAGTAGACTTCTGGTTGAATAGTCTGCTGGAAGGCTTCATCACCGAGTTTGCAGTAGATACGATCAAGAGCTTTAGCGAAGCTGAGAGGAGCTTCTTCAAAGCACACAGGGGTAAGTTCTTAAATTCTCTAAACTTATGGATTAAAATGCTTCTGTATGAAAAAGGAAAACTATGCATAGCTTCCGATGAATAGCATAGACAAGTAATGTCCGCAGATTTTGATAGTGATCTTGAAGCTATTGGTTGCACTCATATTGGAAAACGGTATAAAGTAGGCCTTGACCAACATTCTTTTGAGTCTAGCCCAGAAGATAGCCAAGTTCCTAGAGCAAGCCATATAGAGAGACAAGGGAGTGTTCATATCCCTTATCACCCTTTTACACCGCAAAAACCAGACCAGGCTTAGTATAACCCCGCAGTAACACCTTCTAGCAGCCCGCACGGTACTTCTAGTACCTCAGCACCACCTTTGTTTAACCATCCTGGAAGTAGTGCTACAGTACCTCCACGTCAACCTTGCGCAAGAAGGATGGGTGATGACATGAAGTTACCAACTTTTAGAGGAACAGGGCTAGAAGACCCTGAGCAGCACTGGTTCCTATGTGAAGCCATTTGGACAATTAAGCAAATTAATGACGATGTTGTTAAGCTGGTTCAGTTAGCAACCACACTTAGAGAAAGAGCCTTAACTTGGTTTATGAAATACTCAGCAGCACAGAATAGGACGCTTGCTGATGTAAGAAGTGTTATGATTAAGGAATTCAAGAAACCTAAATCAGAATCACAGTGTATAACAGAGCTCAAAGACATAAAACAGTTACCTACAGAGTCAGTATGGGACTTTGACCAGAAGTTTAAAGCCCTGATAGATCAAGTAAGCTTTGAGTTTGCATCGCAGCAGCATAAGGAATGGTTCATTGCTGTGCTGCTTCCACACATTAGACTTCCTCTTATGCAACAGAATCTCACTACTCAGGAACAAGCTCTAGAAATGGCTATGAAACTAGAAGCTTCACCAATTGCTGGAACAAGCAACGATGTTGCGCAGTTGCAGAACCAATTAGCAAACCTAACCTTGCAAGTCCATGATATTAAGAAAGGCAAGGAAGTTAAGGAAGAAATTTGGTGTACAAAGTGTAAAGTGCAAGGTCATTCAAAGGACCATTGTCCCGTCTTCATAGAATATATTGCCATTGGAGCACCTAACCCTTTACCACAGGCCCAGGGGCCTTGGTGTGAAATCTGTATAACTAGAGGTCATAGACCACAAGAATGTCACTTGCTACAGAAATATGTACAAAATCCAAAGAATTTATATTGCAATTTCTGTAAATCAGTAGGCCATGATGAGAATAACTGCAGAGCATATGACCTTATGATAGAAAGGAAACACGATGTTTATAGAGTACAATCAGAGGCACAAGGACCCACAGCAGGTCCACAGTATGACCAAACTCACGAAGGCCGAGGAGGAAATTACAGAGGCCGCAGACGCGCAGCAGGTTTTGGTCGAGGAAGAGGACAGATCACTTGTTATAATTGCGGAGCTCAAGGTCATTATGCAAGGGATTGTCAAAATCCTACAACCATCTATAGATATTGTAAATCTTATGATCATGTCATTGAAGAATGCCCTCAGCTGATGGCCAAGATGCAACAAAGACGCCACAGGTCAATCAGAATATTCAGTTGATTGGAGCAGAAAAAAGAGCACCAGATCCTATAGTTAATATAGTGACGTGCAGTGGAGAAACTACTGGTACGCCAAAATTGGGAACTGGAAAGCAAGCGACGTAATGGGTGCGCCGCACTAATATTAAACCACCTCCGCTTGAACTGCAGAGGCAGAAAGAAGCATTCAAGCAAGCTCAGGAGTATTTCTCAGACCCGCAAACTTCAAGTTCTGTCGCAATTCCGCATAATGATATCAGATCGCAAGCACTAAGACAAGAGAACCTGGTACAAGAACAGGCAACTACATCTGGAAGACCTGATGATGATGATGAGGATGCACTAGGCAGTGTCCATGCTTTCCTGAGAAACTGTTTAAAGCTGTTGCGCAATAAAAAAGCAACTATGGAACTTCAACACCTATTGGATAAGTGTCAACAATCTGCTTCGATGAATACACCGCAGTGTGATGTTCACCAGATTGGAAGTCATATTAAAACTGGAAAAGAGATGAGGCTCACAGCGCAGATTGGAACATTTGAAATGGACGAAGTCATTTTAGATTTAGGCTCAGAAGTCAATGTTCTCACCATGCAAACATGGGAACAGATGGGTATCCCTCAGCTTACAAGATCTCCTATCCAGCTAAGACTTGCGAATCAGCAATGAGTTTCTCCATTGGGTAGACTACCCAATGCATCTATTAATATTGAGGGAGTAAGAAGTTCTGCAGACTTTGAAGTAATCAAAATTCTGGACGATAGTAGACCTTATCCAGCACTCTTAGGCATAGATTGGGCATTTGATAATTTGGCTGTCATCAATTTGAAGAAAAGACAGATGACCTTTGAGGATGAGCAGATCAGGGTCATCGCACCACTTGATCCCATTCAAGGACCAAGATATATTGAACCCATTCGGGCAGAAGAAGAAGCACACCACATGGAAAGTTTGTATCAGATGACTTCTAGTCATAGTGACTATGTCAATCCCACAGCGGACGGCCATATCAGCTGGCGATGCGATAGTTCGTGCACATCAGATTCAGAAGCAGGATTGGAAAACTGGCAGAATCGCTTACATGAGGTTTCTGCAAGGCGTTGCGCCATGATAACTAAATCCATTCGATGGATTGGCACAAAATTGAACAATATTCCAATCTTCGATGGTTTAATTGAAGTAAGTGAATTTATACATACATATGAACAACAGATCCCAGATGAGCAGCGCATACAAGCATTGGATGTAGCACTGCGCGCTACACCCGCAAGATGGTGGGGTGCACATAAAGAGAATATTAACACATGGCAAGACTATCGTAGATTGATACTGCGCAGATTTCAAGGAACTACAGCAGAATTATTGCACAAATACGATGGACAGAGTGACCCCAGGTCACACATTGAAGCATGTATTCAACAATGGTCAGATATTCCAAAAGATGAGTGGGTTCACCTATTCATCCACACGTTGGATACAGTTCCAAGGAACTGGTACACTGAAACAGAATTGCGCAGAGGCACTGTCACTTGGCCTCTTATGATAGAAAGTTTTCAGCTTACCTTCAGCTTTGAGTCAGAACATCCAAGCATCGACCACGCTTTAAAGTGTATTAAAAAGAAGGTATTTGAACAATGTCCATTACCAGAAGATTCCCAACCAGATTGGGTTGTCCAGATAGAACATGCCCTGGAATGCTATAATCTCACCGCTGGAGAAGAGGAGGATGATCCTCGCAACATCAATATTCCAGAATCAGAAGGGACGCGCAATGTCGAGGGTCCTCAGCTTGATATTCCTGCCATTACAGAACACATCAAGCTCAAAAAGATTAACATTGGTACAAAATCCGAGCCCAAGTTTGCTTCTATAGGAGATTATTGGGATGATGAAACTGTTGGCCACATTTCAGATTTATTACGTGACTACCAGGATATCTTTCCTACCAAGTTTACGGAAATGAAAGGCATCCTAGGAGATTTAGGAGTGATGCGCATACCTTTGAAAGCAGACGCCAAGCTAGTAAAACAGTGCCCGTACAGGTTGAACCCGCGATATAAAGAAAAGGTTAGAGAAGAAATTGATAAAATGCTCGCAGCAAGTATTATTGAGCCAGTAGAGGAAAGTGATTGGATTAGTCCTATGGTGGTACAAGAGAAGAAGACAAAAGGTGAAATAAGAATCTGCGTGGACTTGCGCAAGTTGAATGACGCATCAGCGCATGATCCATTTCCTACTCCCTTTACAGACGAAGTGCTTGATAATGTTGGAGGACAAGAGGCTTACTCCTTCACTGATGGCTTTTCGGGATACCATCAGATCAGAATCCATCCAAAATACCGCCATAAGACCACTTTTGCGACTGAATGGGGATCATTCCAGTATACGGTAATGCCCTTTGGTCTTAAAAACGCACCTGCTATCTTCTCTAGAGTCGTTGTTGTTGTTTTTAAAGAATTCATTCATAAATTTTTAGAAGTCTATTTTGATGACTGGACTGTGTTTGGTTTACTCAAGAACCATATAGGGAACCTGCGCATGATGTTAGAAAAATGTAGACAATATCAGATTTCCCTTAACTTGAAAAAATGTATCTTCTGTGCTCCTTTTGGTATTTTGTTGGGCCATATTGTATGCAGACAAGGACTCCTGATGGATCCTGCGAAGGTTGCCATCATTGCTAACTTACCGGCGCCCAACTCAGTTAAGCAATTGCGCACTACATTGGGACATACATGGTACTACAGGAAATTTATCAAGGGTTATGCAAAGATAACTGCGCCTATGGAAAGATTGCTGAAAAAGGATTCGAAATTCCAATGGACAGAAGAATGCCAACAGAGCTTGGATACACTTAAAGAAAAGATGATCACTGCGCCTATTCTAGTTTTCACAGACTGGAGAAAACCCTTTCATGTTCATGTAGATGCTTCTTCCATAGCATTGGGGGTTGTGCTAACACAACCGGGAGAAGGAGGTATTGACCACCCTATTGCTTACTCTAGCAGAAAACTCTCTACAGCTGAGAAGAACTACACCACTACAGAACGAGAAGGACTAGCTATGGTGTATGCCTTACAGAAGTTCAGACACTACCTATTGGGCGCTCATTTCAAAATGTATACTGACCATTCTGCTCTGAAATACTTGGTCAATAAACCAGTGTTAGGGGGGAGAATTTGTAGATGGCTACTACTCTTCCAAGAGTATGATTTTGAGATTATTATGAAGCCAGGTAGATTGAATGCAGGACCTGACCATTTATCTAGGATAGAGTCAGGAGAGGAACCTACAAATCTGGATGACAATCTGCCTGATGCGCAGTTGTTTTCTATTCAAGTAGCTGACGAGTATTATTCCGATATTCTTGAGTTTCTCACTACTGGGCAAGCGCCAGTTGAGTTTACAATCCAGCAGAAGAAGCAACTTGTTGTCAAAGCCGCAGACTTCACTTTGATAGCAGGCCAGCTCTATAAGTTGGGCCCTGATGAAGTCTTGCACAGATGTATCCTACCGCATGAAAAGAACTCCATCATCGCATAAGCACACTCAGGTACCACAGGAGGCCATTTCGCAGGAAAGCCGACTGCGCAGAAGATCTTAGCCGCAGGTCTTTGGTGGCCAACATTGCACAAGGATACTAAGGAATTCTGCAAATGTTGCGATGTATGCCAGCGGACAGGAAAACCCTCAAGAAGAGATGAAATGCCGCTAAGACCCCAGATAACACTGCGTGCTTTTGATAAGTGGGCCATTGAATTTGTAGGACCTATCAACCCACCAGGAAAAAGAACCGGCGTAAGATACATCATCACAGCTACTGAATACCTCACTAGATGGGCTGAGGCGAAGCCAGTTAAGAATTGCGACGCTGCCACTGCCGCGCAGTTCATTTTTGAGAACATTATTACCAGATTTGGATGTCCTCTGATTCTCATGAGTGATCAGGGTACACATTTCCTGAATGAGACTATAGAGGCCCTTACTGAGGAATTCCACATTAGTCACCATAAGAGTACACCCTACCACCCTCAAGCTAATGGTACGGTGGAGGCATTCAATAAGATTCTCGAGAATGCCCTGACGAAGATCTGTAATCAACAAAGAGATGATTGGGACCTTAGAGTCACAGCTGTGTTATGGGATTACAGAACCACATGCAAGAAGATAACAGGTCACACACCTTTCAGTTTGGTGTATGGACAAGAAGCAGTTATGCCCATGGAATACATTGTTCCCAGTCTCAGAATTGCGCAAATTACAGAAATGGCAGATACTGATACTATGAGTGAAAGACTCTCACAATTGCTTGCCTTAGAAGAAGACAGAATTTTAGCCAGATTCCATCAACAGGTACAGAAGGCAAGACAAAAAGCTTGGCATGACAGGCATATTAAGAGTAAAGTCTTTCAAGAAGGCGACTTGGTACTCCTCTATGATAGTAAATTCATCAAGTTCCCAGGCAAGTTTCGTGTACACTGGTTAGGCCCTTTCCAGGTGATAAAGATAATGGAAGGAGGAGCAGTTCAGCTTGCGAAGCTCAATGGAGAATTGCTGCCCACAATGATCAACGGGAGTCGGCTTAAGCTTTATCGTGACGGCCACTACGCCCTGTCGACTTAATACATTGCTAAAGAGGTGCAGATGTCCAGTGTAGTTGAAAGAGGCATCACATTATCACAGTCTACACGAAAGTTGCGAGACACTTTCAGTCTGGCTTCCCGCGCAGTTCATGGAAACATTTGCGCATGTCAATAAAGTTTGTTTTGGAGCGACCCTATTTGCGCTCTTGCGAAGTTTTCCCAGGCTTGTCAAACCGTCGCTTTTGCGGAGCTCCCTATGTCAATTTGTCGCTTGAAAAGTTCTCGTTGTGGACCCCTCTATATGCACAGTTACCTATGATGAAATGACCCGCCAAAAAATTTGAATTACGGTTGTCCTATAGCCGCTTTGAATATTAATGAAGGATAAGCTCGCCATTTAATTGTAGCCGCTCTGACAGATTCGGCTTGATCGCCCTAAGATTCGCATTTATGTCATGCACCGAAAGCTTTAGCTTCTCCCGGAAGGCTGTCAGAGCTCGTCCATCACAATTAATGCACCGCAGAGGCGCGGGGGATAGGGGGGTTGTCAACTCATTCATAGGAACCTACGGCTATTAAACCCACTTGTCCGCATTTACTATCGCCTTTAGCTATAAATACCCCGCACTTGTATATTTTCGGGTTACTTTTCTCGAGTTTCATAGTGTCTTGTTTGAGAATCTAAGTTATTATTTTCAGAGCCGAGTTGTGCAGACTGTTTCCTTTGTTTTCAGCGTTCGTATTTCACGCTGTTCCGCCATTCGTCTATTCAAGTTTTGTTGCCTACTAGTTCGCGACGGATAACTTGTCAACTGAAGAAGTTGTTCGTCAATTCATGCGCCGGGGCTTAGATTTTGGCATGACTACTCCGGTGACGGCCTCGACTTACGTACACCCTGGTTGGACTGATCCTAGACAGTCTCTGAGCACAAGGGCATCTCAGCCACAGCAACCGGACGAACCTGTTCCAGAGCCCTTGGCCACTATGGTCAATTACATTCTACCGCGCCCAGATGATGCACCTGAGGTGCATATTCCGAAGAATGCTAAGTATCCGATTCCGCTGCCCCCAATGGTGGAAATCATGCGACAAGAAGGGTCCCTGCTTGGACACCTTCCACTGGTCAAGTTTTCTGATTTCAACCTTGGATACTACAGAACATATCCTCAGTTTGCGCTAGATCGTTATCTGACGGTAGTATATAATACTGATAGAAAGGTTGATGAATTCGTCCCAAAAGAATTCGCAGCAAATCTGGAGAGGCCTGGACTTCTGAACCTGCTGAAGCTACCGCACTTCGGGTGTAGAAACGAAGTCAATGCAGTTGTTAGGGCACTTCTATCCTGCATTCATGGAGGTTATCTTTGGCTGGGGAGGCCAATCGATTTAAACATCGACTTGATTCATCGTATTACCGGCCTATCTAAGGTTGGTAAGGACCCCAATATTCATTCTGTTGGAAAAGATAAGGACAGAAAATTGGCTGCACGACTGGTGCAGAAATATAATTTGACAAGAGGAGGTCGGGCTTATGACCTCACTATAGTCGAGGATGAAGCACTTAGATTCACAGGTAGTCTGCTTGCAGGCAGACTTCTCACGAAGTGCAGACCTAAAGAAGTTACTGGAGCTGTCGTGGAGTTCGCTATCGCAGCTACGGAGGGAGAGCAGTACAACTGGTCTCTCTTCCTCCTTAATTCTCTCTTGGAAGACTGTCAGAACGTCCAAGACAACCCCGGTCAGTTGTTCCATTTTTCTTGGCTTTTAATTTTATGTGCTTTGGTCGGGTGGAAGGAGCCCCTGAACACTCAGTTCCTTCCGCGCCGCGTAGGAGAGGTTGCCGGCATGCGCTATGTCAACCTCTGGGATTCTAGTAATCCCGTGAAGCGCAAGATGAACCGCGCTATGTTCTATGAATACTATTATCTCCTCAAGGACACCATTGAAGAAATGCCGAGGCTGAGTAAGGAGACAACCCAAATATATGAAGGGAAGTTGGTTTTCTCTGCCAACTTGCACGAAATTTACCTCCGTCCTCTTGGCATTCAGGAAGAATGGGCTGTAGGCCTTTACAAGATGACTACTGAAGATATTGACGAAACTGTCAAGTCTTGGTCGGATGAATGGAGGGAGGCCACTGAAGTCGCATCCGCGATGCCATCCCCTTCTGTGCAAGAAAAAGATAGAGGAAAGGAAAAAGCTACGCAGGAGACTGATGAACTTCCGCCAGGACCACCCCCAAAGAAGCAGAAGTTGTCGCATCCCGTAGAAGTGACAGAAGACCCCTCTGAGACCCTTGCCGTGGGGATCGGCCATTACTTGAAGGAGCAATTTCGCGAGCTGCGGACCTTGCACGCTCACATCCGAAGTGCGCTGGACCTGCAGTTCGTAGAAATAAAAGGTCTCGCAGGAATAATTGCGTAGACCCATGCGCCAGCATCCAGTTCGCAGGCACCACAAGTACCCACAAGTACCGAGCAAGTTGAAGCACTTGCCGAGAGACATACTGTCATGCACATCCCACCTACAAGCATGACACTTCTGGATCCTTTGGCCACACTACAGGTAAGCGCAGTTGGCCCCATTGAAATAAATTTGTCTGTAATCCCGATAGAAACCTTGCAGTTAGTGCAAGAGAAGGTTTCTATTGAGCTGAGAGCTAGAGATCTCTCCACATTCCATGCAAACCAAAGGCTGCAATCGCAGGAAATAGAGCTGAAAGTAGGCTATAAGAACATCTTTGAGAAGCTTGCACATTATGAGGCACAAGACACTGGGATAAGAAACATAGTTGATGAAATTGCCTAGGAAATCCCGGCCTGCGAAATTCAACCAGACCTTCCTCTGGTTGAGAAAGTTCAAATTATTGGAGGAAGGGTGAAATCCCTAGAGCAAGAAATAGTTGTTATGGCTGAAGACCATAGAACGCAGATCGCCGATTTGGAAGGTCATGTTGTAGCGCATCCTGAATATGATAGCCGGGAACAATTTGAAGCACTGTGCAGAGCTTCCACACAAATGAAGATTACAGCAGATGAAGCCCAGAGCTTCATGACACAAGCTATGGAGGCTTGGACTGAGCTGGAGACACTCCCTTTCAAAGTCGGCCTTTTGGAGCAGGTACAAGCCGTAGAACAGTCCCTAACTGTTCTAAGCGAAGAAGCTAAGACCTTAGAAGGCTTAGCAAAGATGAGGAAAATGAGCGAAGTGCGCAGAGTACAACAACAGCTGCACAAGCTCAGAAATGAAGATGCCCAACTCACCAACAGCATTCAGCCATTTATGGATGAGTATGTTGAACTTGTTGCCCAAGCAGAGGCAAAGATCAAAGAATTTGCTGAATCTCAACAGTTGGTTGATGGCATAACTAAAGAAGAAGCCAGTTCAGACATGGTCCACACAGCTGCGGAGTGTGTGGATGATATGGACTCCGCTATTGCGCAGTGGAAGAAAGCATTTGCTGAGACCCATACAAAGGCAGATGCACAACTGAAGCGACCACACACTAGTGCGAGTGGCTCGGGGACGAGCCACAAGCAAGTGTTAGGGGCCTGTTGGAGCCTAGGCCGCAGCTATAGTAAAGCTGTAAATTTTGAGGAAAAAGCACAAGTGTCGAAGGGAAAGTGCTAATTTTGAATAAGCACCAATTTTTGGGCAGAAGCAAATAAGTGCGCAGTACGGTGCCAGATGGACGCGCTCAGCGCAGATTACGGACCGGAAATCGTGGAGCTCGCGCGCACACGTCAAAGAAGAATGAATGTGGCCGAGTAGAAAGCTCAGCTACCACAATAAATGAAGCAACGGAGTATAGGGCTCAGCTACCCTCATTAAGGCTAAGTACAGAAGTTATGGTTGCTCTAACCAAGGAAGGGCAATGGACCAAAGCATTAAAGGCCAAAGACAAGGAGCGGTAAACGATGAAGCGGCGCCCATACCCACAATCTGCGCCGGAAGTCACGGAACCTACAGTAAATGGTGACGTGACTGCAAACGGCGCCTACAGTACATCTAGCCATGTACGCGGTTAGGGTTTTTGGGGAATACTGTTGGGAAAGGCCCACAGTTTTGTAAAGGTGCGACCCTCAGGGCCACCTATATATATGTATAATTGAGAAGGGAGAAGTTTAGTTAGTGGTTGGTATTTAATTGTTTTCTATTGTGTTGTTAGAAGACAAAAGTAGAACTGGATAGCTGTAAAGCTAATCCCTAAGTTGCAGACAGTCTGAGTCGATGTCTGAACTATTGTAATCTCGGAAGGAGAAGAGACTAGATCTAAGAGAAGGGCTCCCAACTGTGTGCATGGAGTTTCCTGGAAAGATCTAAGTCTGCAGTTGTGTGCGCAGTAGTATTGTATAATTTCCCTTTGAGTTAATATACGAAACACTTCCCGTGGACATGGTTTCCCGGGGAGGTGAATTCCATCAGTCTTGTTGTTATGATAATGTTCCGCGTGAATGCATGTGTGTTGCTAGTTATGCTTTCATGAACATTGTGTTATAAGAATGAATGTGTCTAAGTACAGTCGTGAAGCTTCCTTAGATAGTGTCTATTAAGTATTGAAGGAATTTGTAGAACGTCGTCGTTGTGGCGCTTGAGAAGTGTGTGGCTGCGTTGTGGCGCAGGGACGGAAGCGTCACCATAACGAACACCGAGGGTAATCGCCTTGGACGTAGAAGTGGAGATACCGCGCAGCTAGGCTGGTGCGAATCTAGCGCTGTCGAGCTGAGAGCTAGGGAAGAGTAAGACATTCCACTCCGAGGACTCCCGGAAAGGGGAGAAGATTGTAGTCTTCGCGTCACCAAGGTTAAGGAAGCCTGATTCCTTAGCCCCCCATAGCCACTTCGGGTGAGACCTCGAGCTGCTGCGCAGCTCGTTGCCGAGAGGGCCAGTGTGCCAAGGGGTTTTGTTGCTACGCTTCATTACAACCCGGGTCTTTCCAAAAAGCAGCCAACAAGACTAGACTTGGTAGTGGTATGAGTGGGATGGGAAGATTTAGTGGATGTAGGATACCCTAGGAGGGAGTACTCATTATGTGGGGAAATATTATGAGTATGAAGGTTTGATGGTGACAGATATGAGTGCTCAACTTGCAGGTTATGTGCAATTCCTTGCGGCTGGTTAAAACTTTTGACAACAAATGGGATTATCATAGGACTATCTAAATCTATGCATACAATTAGAGGAACTGTTTCTTTCCCCTTTTTCCAAACCAGACTAGGATATGCTAGGGGAGAAATGAGCTTTCCATTAGCTTTGGATCTAGTTATTATGGTTCTTGATTCTGTATTTTCAACAAATGAGCATGTCTCCCCATGGGATTCTATTTGGGGGATCGAGTCACTAGTGAAAGACCACTTTTCAGGATCGCTCTTGTGCATAAGGATTTCTGATCCCATGATCTGAGAATGTGATTATACATCAAGCAAAGCAATCAAAACTTTAAAAAATAAACAATAAAATGCTTCTTGATTATCAAGTAAATAAGTATTGATTTATTATGGCCCTTTCTTCTATGACCTAGAAATATTACTGGTCATGGATCTTTAAGATGTTGATGTATTTGTAACTTCGGAAGATATTCACTTGTATATTGTATGTATTACATTTGTACTTTATTGTATCCCCAACAGAGATGTATTATTCCTCCAATTGGAAGTGTCGCCATTTGTATTTGCAAGTGTCGTAAGTTATATTGTAATTGTCGTAACTTATATTTGATGGGTTATTAGACCACCTTAGAGGGGTCGGTCCAGTATGAGTTAAAGAGTTATTAGACCACCCTAGTGGGGTTGTCCCAATGACAAGTGGTAATGGGTTATTAGACTCTCCTAAGGGAGGTCGGACCAGTTAGAGAAAAAGGCAAGTAAAGGTAAAGTATAAATAGAGAGGAGCACCTCTCTATTTATTCATTCACTCACTCATCCAACTCGCATTAGTGAGAGAGAGGAGGAGTGCGCACAAGTGGAGGAGGATAAGTTGCTAGGAGACTATCTCTTGTTTTGGGGTTTTGTATTGGTGCTCATTCTATCTCTAAGGAAGTTGCGGGGTTTTTCACCTTCTTGGTTTTCCCCGATGAAATGCTTTATGTCTCTTGTCTCTTGTGTTTGATATGTTGTACATGATGTTCTCTCAGTTAAGATCCTAGATCATATTGAATTAAATGATGAAAAACTAACATGGTATCAGAACTAGCCTGAAGGAAGGCATTGTATGGCATTTATGACACTTGTTGCACTTGCTACAAATTGGAAGCTAGGGCTTGGTATAGTAAAAACTAGTCATCGTGGAACTTTAGCTATAAATAGGTTTTGGAAAAGGTTCAAGATCTGAAAATTTTACAAGACGATAATGAAATGTGCATGTACCTTGTGTTCGAATATCAGCCTCAGATTCATTGTACTTTGTGAGATATGATCCGTACAAGTTAGGGTTTCTGCCTCTTCTAGAATGTATCCCTAAACAAGTGACCTAGGCACAAAGGTCATATATCGAGCTAGGAAGCTCCAAATGGAATTCCATAAAAAGTGGAAGTTAGGGCACGGAATCTAGTTTCACAATTCCTAGTTTTCGAGGCCAAATTTTAAACAGTGACATGTGTCACTTTGTACAAGTTCGCTATGTTGTTTCATCCCATAAACAGGTCATGTTGAGACACTTAGCATATATCTATCATGAAGAATCCATTGGATCTCAGATATATGGGGTTGGAAATACAACAGGTCATACCACAGGCTGAAGTTTTAGACCATGAGGATCCAAAATGTAAGAGATACATCAGAAACAATATGGCATATATTATTGTCCAAACAGAATTAGATTATGAGCACTTTCATTTTTTGGCTCGCCACTCTTGCGGGAAATTAGGGCTTTTGACAGAGGTGTAGTTTTGGATTGCTCTTAGCACATAATTTCTCTCCTCAACAAAATCAAAATTTAGAGACCAAGATTGAAGTTTTTGGTTGGGTAGAACCTCAGGATCTATCAAACCCTAGTTTGGGTTTTGGACCAGAAAACCAGATTTTGACAGAAGTTGCAGATCCGAAATTCACAGGTCAATTTTGGAGGGTCAATTTTTTAAGTTTTCAAAATCTGAATACACCATTTTGCTCACCTCAGTCAAATGCATCTCTCTATCCATATAGAAGTTTGAAATTCCAAGTTTGGATTTTTAGGGTTTCTCTAGCAAACCCTAGCCAGCTCTAGATCCAGTTTCAACAAATCAAAGTGGATTGGGGTAAGACTAGAATAGAATGATTTGGACACCTACATAAGTGAATAAGTTCCAGTTCTAGAGGAAGATGAGGCTAAGGTCTTACAAAAGAAGACTACAAGCAAACCCGACAGGTATGACTTGAGGAGATACAGGTATGTTTTGAAATATGTTCATGATTAAGTTTATGATATGTTTGTCTTCATATTATTGAGGTTAGTACAATATTGATTAATTTTAGACTTGCCTTATCACCTTAGTAAAAGTATGAATGAATGTGAATTATAGAATACATTCATTGATTAGGGTTATGACACTTATGATTGTACTAATGCACTGTGGTGTTGTATGAGGATGATGTTGTCCACTAACATGAAAGGTACATCAAGAAAGGCAAATCAAGTTCTAGATCGAGAACATATGACCATGGTGACATGAAGACAAAGACTCATCCATATCCATTGATCACATAGAATCTCTACTTACGAGGTATGTATAATTTGGTTCTACAATGCTTAACTTATGAGATATGCAGGTTACTAGCACAAGGTCTCTAAATCATTGAAGAGATCAAAGAAGACATTGTTTGGGTATGTTAGACATAACTCGCAAACATGATAATACAGGTACATTTTTCCTATATCAAGTTAGAATCCTACCTTGTGTTAGGGTCTCATATAAGTATACTTTCATATGATTGATAATGATTATTCATGAAGTTATAGGTTTGAGTAATCATGGGTTTATGCATATTATGCTTCTTACTTTGATTAATGATATAACAAACCAGAAGAGTCCTATGGTCAAATAAGAATATGCATGAGTGAAAGAAGTCCTCCTTGAAACCTTGAATACTAACGCTTGTGATGAATTACTGTTAAATTTTGAGCATTAATTCACAATACTCTAGGATCTTTACTGAGAGAATAACATGTATAGTATATCAATGCATATCAATCATAACAAGCATGACAAGCATCATAAGAATCAAAAGCATGAGAGACAAGAGACACGGAGTTTCCGTGGGGAAAACCCTAAGGTAATACCTCATCCCAGGATTGATTACGAGCACACAGCTCAACCTATCGGATATTTGAGGATAGATTACATACTACATAAAAATACCTGAAAGAGTATCCCAGGAACATTTATGCACTGCAGCATGACCAGCAAGATCTCCAAGGACTGATTACATGCTATTTGCACAACCTGCCACATATCATCTCTAACCTCCAAGTATCAACCTGATACTCATGATCCAATGGATCATCATCTCACGAAACATCATCCTGATGCTCATGATCACACTGATCATCATCACTGTATCATCCTGATACATATCATCTGGAGCAACACCCTAAAGCTCGACATCATGATCATCCTGATCATACAATGCATCCACCTGATGCATACCAAGTATCTACCTGATACATATCATCATACATGATCCACCTTATCATAGAGTGTATCCACCTGATACAAATAAAAATACATGATACATATCAACATACATGATCTACCTGATCATACAATGTATCCACCTAATACATATACAGATACATGGTCCAAGCATCCAACATGATGCATATGCAAAATACATACAAATGATCCAACGGATCATATCCAGCATTCAACATGATGCATACATACATATACATATAAATGATCCAACTGATCATATCCAGCATCCAACATGATGCGTACATACATATTGTCAAATCCCGATATTTTCAGAAAAATTTAAAATTTTTAAGATAGCAATAAATGTTAATTAATGCAGTGATTAACTATCTGTTTAGCTTATGTGATGGTACGGATGTTGGAATGATCTTTGTTGTACTTAAATATTATTATGAGTTTCTTTAATTGTTGCTGATTGTTTTCTGTTTGTTCAACCGCAAGGGGGAAAATGCTATGATGGGCTGGCTTACTTAGATTTCGAGCTAACGCAACAATTTCTTTCTTCGCTTACAGATACACAGGTAATGTCGGGCATCATAAGTCAATTTATCTTTACCAGCTCATTCAATGAATAGGTCTAAAGATGCTAACCAGGTGTATCAAGCTCCTTAAGGTAGAATACTTTTGATTCATGTTCAGTTCAGAATTCAGAATAAATTTGTCTTATACTTTAAATTGCTCAGCTTGGAAGTTAAAGAATATCACTATGTCTTGTCGATACCTGTCTTCTGTTGTTTACGATTTAAGTAGTTGTTTTTAATTGAATACTGCACTTGTTTTTCATGACTATACTTTAAATAACACGTGGTGTATTTAAGATAACACAAGTCTAGTCTTTCTTAAGCAAATACAATAAGTCGTATAATTTGTTATCTGCCAGTTAAAGTTCCATCATGAATCAGTAGCAAGTTTTTACCCATCCCTGCAATATTATCTCAACATAAAAACGTCAGTTATTTATGCTCTAACTCTCTACAGTAACTTAGAGTAATGATAGAGATATTGTGACTTTTATTTTGTCGTATCAATATGGCTATAAATATTAGTGATCAATTTGAAATCTAGTAATGATTTACTTGATAGCTTCTATCTTGGAGTTTTTATAAAATTTTAACAAATGTTCTATGTTATAGACCAACTTCCAATCTTATTCTCGATTGCTATTGTTTAAGCAAGAGTTTGTTAAGAATATAATACTAGGTATTGAAGACTTCATCCCAGGTTTTTTTTTTTATTGTTATATGAATAATACAAGGACTAACCATTGTAAAAATTCATACACCACTTATTCTTTATATATTTAAAAGAAGTTTCTACTTAGCATCAATGATGAAATATCATCCATTATGATGTTTGTAAAGATTATGGATTCGAATAATATGGTTAGTCCAAAACGATAATCGACAGCATGGAGGAATATGGTACTTTGGCAAGTTTTGCGTTATGAAATAATATTGTAATTGGATATTCTTAGAATGATGTTTAAATTGATTAACAATTATTGGGAGCCCTCGTGGGACTATAGAACCTCCACCCAGAGCTTCTGAATTATTTAACTGCTACGCGTATCAACGAGGACCAAGTGTGAGGTGATTTAAAACACCGGGCCAAACCCTACCTCGTCATTCTCTTCGCTTGCGGGCTCGGGTCCTTCTCTGCAACCTCTCCAGGTCTATGCTAAGTAGTGGCATCGTTGTTAAAGTTCTCGGTCTACTATTGTTTCTTTGCTAAATATTATTGTCTGCAAGTCTTTATCACTAACCGTTGGCAGCTATGGAAGTCTTAAAATACCTAGGGTTTATCCTTGGGTTCACTTACGGGTCTGGTTGCCATTATTGCAGTGTTTCACAGCTTACATGCTGCCTCATCCTTCGTAATGTCCCTTGCTTAGTCTGAGAGTCATTCGCGTTCGTTGTTCAGCAGCTGTAACTAGTCAATATTTAGGGTTTGTATTTTTGTTTGCTTAATGTATAACCCCTGTCACTGCGTGGCCTTTTGATTTTTGGCTTGATTCGGTTTGAAGCTTCCACGGTGGTACATGCTCCTTATTATAAGTCAGCTGGTTCGTACCGGTGGAAACGAGAGGGTTCACCCCACAGCTGCTCACGGCTATCAGCCTACTTACTAAGCATGACTTCATTTAAAAACTTGGTAAGCTAAGGGTTTCATCCTTGAGTTCTGAATACGATAAGTTATTTTAAGACTTTTCGGTTAATTATAAATGATTTGGTTGTTAATGAGGTTATGGTTTTGTGCAGGCTCAGACTCCATTCACAATGGGTGACTTCATGCTACGGCCGTGGGTTGCATAACCGGGTAATCCTGGTCTTTTACCATGGCGTTCATCCTTGTGGGTTGTTTGCACTGTAGGGTTTTGGTTTTGGAAGCATGGCTTCAATCGTAGTCGTGGCTATTGGAACTCCTTTCGTCACTTTGGTTGTTTGATACCGGATAGTTGTGATGAAAGTTTGTTTTTTTTTTAAAATGAACAGAGGCTTGTAAGCTTGTTCTAAGAGGGAGGTTACGACCTCTATGTTTAAGTTTTGTTACAAACCCTTTTTAAAAAGGGTTGGGATAACTTCCAGGGTTTTCGAAATATATCTTAATATCGTTCTGCCTGTACACAGGCTTGTATAATGCTTGTTCTGTCTTTGTTCTGGACTGTGCAATGAGTTGGAAATGGAATGCGTTAAAATAGTTCTACATTTATCTACTGTTTCTATGTAAATAAAAACAAACAGGGCTACGGCCATAGATAATTTTGTTGTTTCAATGTTTGCGAAGTGTCTGCGTGGCTTTTTGGTATTCGATACTGTGTATAGTAATAGGAATGGTTACGTTTCCTAAAACTCTTACTGAGTGGGCAGGTGACACGGCTGTGAGTGAAAACCTGGTCTTGTTTATTGCGTTTTTGTTTTTATGTGTTTAAGTGGTAACGATAGGGATTCTGTGTTAAATAGCTCTGTCAAGTTGGGGTTTTTCCCAGGTTTAGATATTGTAATAGTTACTCCTTGGTTGTTATAATACATACTTGTATAGATTCTACTTGAATAACTAGAGCACTATGCGCTACAGCTAGGATAGAATCGTTCTGTTTAAATCGTGTGGCTGTGGATTTAAATACTTAGATTTTTATCTGCAAATAAAGTTCTTATTGTTAATAACTAGAGTGGTAGGGTTTGATTTCAAAAAGACAACCACGGTTTGGTTCAAATGCTATCTCTGTTGATAATTTATTCTATTTGTTAAGATAAGACTCTGTCGATTCTGTACATTCACATGAAAATAATAACTAAAGGGTTAGAGCTCGATAATGAGCTAGCAATACAGTTCTGTTATAATGACTTTGACCATAAGAAAATAATGGAAATCTAAAGGAATATAAATACTACCCGATGAAGCTCGGCCTCAAGTTAATTATTGTTCTGTCATAGATTTCTTTTGTTTAAAAGTTAATAACTAAGTCAAAGTGCTGCCGAATGTTTTCTTGTTGTAGAAAACTGGAGAGATAGGTTTTTGGTTCGAACTCCATGACCAAACTTATTGTTTAGTAAACTGTTTGTTTTGTTTTAACTAAGACTCTGTCTAAAACTAGTTAAACAGATGAATGACATTACTATACTGTTGTTTTAGTTCAAGGTTGAGTCAAATAAGTTCTGTTATTCCTTTTGTATAATCAGTCAATGACTAAATAAACTTTCTATTGTAATTTTGGCTCGTTCATTTATGTAACAGATAATGACCTATACACCTATTAGCTAGGGTTTGCATCTGCTATATTATCTATGATAATAAATGTATTGTGGTTATGTGGTTACCTATATGTTTCTATTCCTATAATTGTTTTAATAAATTTATTTTTCTAAGAAATAGTTACTGTAATAAGAGCCTTTACTTATCTATTTTACTATTGTATAACCAAGTATAAAATCACATTAACATCCTATACCTTATAATAATATCAAAGCGTATTATGCATAAAACAATTACTTGAACTGTATGAAAATAGTGATATTAGGAAATTGCTACGACAATAATTCTGCAGAATCTATCTACTAACAGTTCAGAAATACTAACTTTTACTGAAATAAAATATTGTTCAGACATAGAAGAAATCATCATAAACTACATTCATATTACTCAACAAACAGCAGGAAATATGTGGCAAAACCTGTATCAACTGTAGACAACAACAGCGATGGGAGGCAGTTCCTCCCTACCAATTCCTGGAGAGTGCCCAGACAGCACTTCTCAGGACCCCCGAGCTTGCTCTGGTCTCCCTGGCTGGAACTAGGTGCAGCAAAACAATTCACTCAGCCAAGCAGCTACACTGGAACCAAGTTATTGCAGCTTCCTATCTCAAACACTTCCTTACTATTTTTCCCTCTTCCTCAATGGGACTCCTGAATAACATTCACCTGAATGTATTCTCCCTCCAGAACTATGTTGAACCCCCAGCTCAGTTCATTGAGTACTATTTAAAAGATTACCTAGGTCTTAGTTGGGTTAACTGTCATTAATGAGCCACCTGCTCAGATTCCACTTTCTTGGGGAAACATGACCCCAAAATATAGGGAAGTTGCCACCTGCAACTTAGGAAGTGTTTGAGGATGCTGCCACTTGTCTTTTGCCTTTCCACCTAGTTCCATCCACCAGTTAGACCAATAACCTCTTTTAACAGCTCTCCCATGTTGTTGTCTCCATAATTTATTTATCAATAATAAAATATTCAGAATTTACATTCCATTTCTGGTGACTCTGCTGAGTCATCAATTCCTACTTAGCATTAAATTTAACATAATGTCTCAGGAATATTAATAAAATAATTACATTATTTTTGCAAAATTGGGGTATGTGACATACACACCCCCTTAAAATGTAACATCGTCCTCGATGTTACTTATTCTTCATCTTCAACTACCTGCTGGAATAGATTTGGGTATTCTTCCCGCATCTTACTTTCCAGTTCCCAGGTAGCTTCTTCAGGACTAAGGTGCTTCCATTGCACCTTCAGCTATCCAATTGTGCGGTCCGCAGAGTAATTTCCCTCCTCCCGAGGATACAATCCAGTTCCACCAGAACTTCCCCTTCTAGTTCTACCTGTACAATGTTCCAATCAATAACATGAGCAGTATCATGAACATACTTTTTCAGAACAGAAATATGAAAAACATTGTGTACCTTTAAATTAGGTGGTAATGCTTGTTGATAAGCAACTTGACCGATTCTAGATAAAATTTCAAATGGACCACAATAACGTGGCGCTAATTTTGCACAACTTCCCAGTCTTAGGGAGCTCTTCTTTGGTCTTACCTTGATGAACACATGTTCACCTACCTGGAACTCTTTAGGAGTTCTTTTCAAATCTGCTTGACTCTTTTGCCGATCCTGGGCAATCTTCAAATTTACCTGCACTTGTTTCACAATCTGTTCCATCTCTTTTAATAAATCGGGTCCTAACACCAATCTATCTACTTGGTTACTCCAAGAGATAGGAGTGTTACATTTACGTCCATACAGAATTTCAAAAGGACTAAACTTAGTTGACGATTGATAGCTGTTATTGTATGCAAATTCTGCTAAATGTAAATAATCCTCCCACTTACCTAGTTGATCCTTAACATACATTCTTAGCAGATCTTCCAATACCTGATTAACTCTTTCAGTTTGTCCGTCCGTCTGAGGATGGAAGGAAGTGCTGAAATTCAGAGTTGTGTTTAATCCTTTAAACAAAGATTTCCAAAAATTCCCTGTGAATTTAGGATCCCTGTCTGAAATAATAACTTTTGGGACACCATATAACCGAAAAATCTGTTTCAGAAATATATCAGCTATGTTTGCAGCCTTGTAAGTGGTTTTAACAGGAATAAAGTGTGCTGATTTACATAATTTATCTACCACTACCATAATTGAATCATTCTGCTGCTGATTTTTGGGTAATCCCGTAATGAAATCTAAACTAATTATCTCCCACTTCCAATTGGGAATAGGTAAAGGTTGCAGCAACCCAGCTGGATGTTGGTGTTCTGTTTTCACTTGTTGGCAGTCCAAACATCTAGCTATATACTCGGCTGTTTCAGATTTCATATTAGGCCAAAAATATTCTTTTCTCAACATGGTGACAGTCTTCTGGTAGCCTGGATGCCCTAAGTAAGGGGTTTTATGAACTTCATCCAGAATTAACAGTTTAACTTTAGGTACATTTGGAACATACAGCCTGTCTTTGAACAATAAAAATCTGTCTTCATTTAAACTATATCCTTTTATCACACTTTCTGTAGGTTGTTCTTTGGCTGTAGCTTGTAAATGCTGATAATTTTCATCTGATTTTATCCCTTCAACCAATTGTTCACTCAAATCAGAGGTATAAGTGCTGCTAGCTGATACAAAATTCAGCTTTGCATTTCTGCTCAAAGCATCAGCCACCTTATTTTCCTTTCCTTTTATGTGCTGAATTTCGAAATCGTATTCACTTAAGAAGGCCAACCATCTTGCTTGCCTTGCATTTAAGTTAGGCTGATCCAAAAGGTATTTCAAACCCTTATTATCAGTCAGTAAAGTAAATTTCCTGCCTATTAAGTGGTGTCGCCACATCTTTAAAGCATGGATAACAGCAGCCAGTTCCAAATCATAAGTGGCATAATTCTTTTCATGAATTTTTAGCTTCCTAGATTCGTAGGCAATGACATGTCCATCCTGAGTCAACACTCCGCCTAGACCGTCATTACAAGCATCGATGCACACCATGAAATCTTTATTAGGGTCCGCTATTCTGAGAATAGGCGCAGTTGTCAATAAAGTCTTAAGTTTCTTAAAGCTTTCTTCACACTTCACATTCCAATAAAAATTCTTGCCTTTCTTTTGCAAGGAAGTGATTGGGTTGGCTATTTTTGAAAAGCCTTCAATGAATCTACGGTAGTAACTGGTAATTCCCATGAAGGATCTAACATCTGTTACGTCTTTTGGTACTGGCCACTCTTCAATTGCCCGGATCTTTTCAGGATCAACTGAAATCCCTTCCTTGGTGACTACATGTCCTAAGTACTGGATTTCATCTTTGAAGAAGTCACATTTACTGAACTTCGCAAAGAGCTGTTGCTCTTGTAATTCTTGTAAGACTATCCGTAAATGTTCTTGATGTTCCTCTTCATTCTTAGAATAAACTAAAATGTCATCGATGAATACGACAACAAATTTATCTAAGTACTTGTGCATTATGTTGTTCATCAGGCACATAAAGACGGCTGGGGCATTAGTAAGTCTGAATGGCATTACGACAAATTCGTAATGTCCGTACCTTGTTCTAAAAGCTGTTTTGAAAATGTCTTCTTCTTTAATCCTCACCTGATGATAACCCGATCTCAGGTCTATCTTAGAGAACACCGTAGCTCCATGTAGTTAATCAAACAGATCATCTATGCGAGGCAATGGATATCTGTTTTTAATCGTCATCTTGTTCAGTTGACGGTAATCTATGCAAAGTCGCATAGTTTCGTCCTTCTTTTTAACAAAAATTACTAGTGCTCCCCAAGGGGATACACTGGGTCGAATGTAATTCTTGTCTATTAACTCCTTTAACTGAGTTTTCAATTCGTTAAGCTCCAAAATATTCATACGATACGGGGCTTTTGAACTAGGTACAGCACCTCGTACAAGTTCAATTGTAAAGTTCAGTTCTCTTTTGGGAGGTAATTCTGGGATTTCCTCCGGAAAAACATCAATGAATTCATTTACTACAGGGATGTCCTCTACTGTTATCTTGCTGCCTTCAGACTTATCTGTTTCATCTGTAATAGTTACAGCATAGGCTTTACACCCTTTTCTGACTGCCCTTTTAAGTTGTAAAACAGAAATCTGCCCGACTACTGTTTTCCTAGGAATACCCCTAACAGTTACAGGTTGTCCATTATTGTTTACACATCTAAAAGTTTTGTCAAAACAGTTTAAAACCACCCTATGTTGTTCTAACTAGTCCATCCCGATGAGTATGTCATAAGAGCCAGGTGGCAAAACATTTAATTTAACTGTAGTCTTAAAATCATCCATATCTAGGGTACATTCCTTAACATAACAGTTTACTTTCCTTTTTGCCCCAGTAGCTAGTTGCACAGACCAAGAATTATCAAACCTTTCAACAGTCAAATTACATTTTTCTACTAGCTGGGGTGAAATATAACTAAGACTAGCACCCGGATCTATTAAAATAGTTACAGGGATTTTGTTAATCATACCTCCTACTTCCACCATGGAAGTTTGATAATCAGCTTGGCGGTTCTCCAATGCTGCATTGATTCGGGGCATAGTTCCTGCAAAGTCTCCAACAGTCATTTCATCTTGTAAAGTATGAATATTGCTGATTGGCTTCTTTCGATTTGGGCAAACTGATGCATAATGGGGGCCATTACACTCCCAGCACTTAACAGGCTCCTTCCGTTCAAAATTCTTAGTGTAATTTCCGTGATTGTTAGGAACCTCCTTGCTACCCTTGAAGTTGCTGGAATTATTAGTAACTCCATTTTTGCTTCCTTGGAAGTTTTTACCATTAAACAGGGTTCTGTTCTTGTTATTTTTGAAGCTTTTCTGGGGTACAAACTCCTTTTTCCTATACTCAGGCTAATTATTGTTCTTTTTAGCTTTCCAGCTAGCTATCCCTTCTTTCTTTTTATTCTGTTCATAACATAAATTAGCCTTTCACATAGCCTCTTCCAGTGTTTTGGGGTTGTCATATTCAATTCTGTCCTTGATATGATATGGCAGACAGCTAAGAAACCGCTGTATTTTTGGTTTCTCTTCAACAAAATACGGCACATACCTTAACAGACTTAAGAAATTACTGTTTAAGTCCTTCATGGTCATAGATCCTAGCTTCAGTTCATAAAATTCCTTGGCCCTCTCTTCATAGTACTGTTCGGACAGAAATTTCTTTTTGAAGTATCTTTTAAAGGTACTCCAATTAACTTCTTTTTCTTTAATCCCTTTGACCCTTTTTAGGTCTTGCCACCATATATCTGCCTTTCCAGAAAGGTTATATATGGCCATTCTTGCCTTCAGCTGATTTGAATAATTGTAGATCTGAAAATATTTTCTCATCCCGGATAACCAGGATTCTGCCTCTTCTCCTGTCTCATATTCCCCATTGAAAGTTGGGGGTTTTATTTTCTTAAACTCCCCGGAAATCTCTTCATAAGTTATGTACTTTTTCCTTCTGTTGTGCAGCTCAGCTTCACTGCTGTCACTAGTAGTGCGGTAACTGTGTTGTTCCCTTCTTTCTTCAGATGATGAACTACTGTCAGATTTAGCTGGTTTCATCCTTTTAGACCCTCTTTGATGACTAGCTTCTTCTGAGTCAACTCTTTTTCTCCTTCCTTCTGTCTGAAATTTTTCTATCAACAACTGATTTAACTGCTCTTGAGTCTTCAAAATTCTTTCGTTATCCTTCTTGACTGTTTCTATTTCCGTCTTTAAACCTTTTATGGTTTGCATCAGTTCCGAGGAGTGAGCAATTACCTCCTCTGTCTCAGGTTCTCTCGACATTTGTCTTGTCGTAGTATTTAGAGATTCTTGCTCAGCATATTCTCCCAGTTTTTCCATACCTGCCTGTTAATTTCAGAAAAAAGGAAATTTTTCTGCTCTGCTTCATGAAACAGAAATATAAGTTAGTACTTTATATATTTAAATTTTTCTTTCATGGTCACTGTTTTGCGGAAACTAGTGGAGTCACATCCAGGCCTAGTGTCTGAACCTCGCTCTGATACCACATGTCAAATCCCGATATTTTCAGAAAAATTTAAAATTTTTAAGATAGCAATAAATGTTAATTAATGCAGTGATTAACTATCTGTTTAGCTTATGTGATGGTACGGATGTCGGAATGATCTTTGTTGTACTTAAATATTATTATGAGTTTCTTTAATTGTTGCTGATTGTTTTCTGTTTGTTCAACCGCAAGGGGGAAAATGCTATGATGGACTAGCTTACTTAGCTTTCGAGCTAACGCAACAATTTCTTTCTTCGCTTACAGATACACAGGTAATGTCGGGCATCATAAGTCAATTTATCTTTACCAGCTCATTCAATGAATAGGTCTAAAGATGCTAACCAGGTGTATCAAGCTCCTTAAGGTAGAATACTTTTGATTCATGTTCAGTTCAAAATTAAGAATAAATTTGTCTTATACCTTAAATTGCTCAGCTTGGAAGTTAAAGAATATCACTATGTCTTGTCGATACCTGTCTTCTGTTGTTTACGATTTAAGTAGTTGTTTTTAATTGAATACTGCACTTGTTTTTCATGACTATACTTTAAATAACACGTGGTGTATTTAAGATAACACAAGTCTAGTCTTTCTTAAGCAAATACAATAAGTCGTATAATTTGTTATCTGCCAGTTAAAGTTCCATCATGAATCAGTAGCAATTTTTTACCCATCCCTGCAATATTATCTCAACATAAAAACGTCAGTTATTTATGCTCTAACTCTCTACAGTAACTTAGAGTAATGATAGAGATATTGTGACTTTTATTTTGTCGTATCAAGATGGCTATAAATATTAGTGATCAATTTGAAATCTAGTAATGATTTACTTGATAGCTTCTATCTTGGAGTTTTTATAAAATTTTAACAAATGTTCTATGTTATAGACCAACTTCCAATCTTATTCTTGATTGCTATTGTTTAAGCAAGAGTTTGTTAAGAATATAATACTAGGTATTGAAGACTTCATCCCAGGGTTTTTTTTTTATTGTTATATGAATAATACAAGGACTAACCATTGTAAAAATTCATACACCACTTATTCTTTATATATTTAAAAGAAGTTTCTATTTAGCATCAATGATGAAATATCATCCATTACGATGTTTGTAAAGATTATGGATTCGAATAATATGGTTAGTCCAAAACGATAATCGACAACATGGAGGAATATGGTACTTTGGCAAGTTTTGCATTATGAAATAATATCGTAATTGGATATTCTTAGAATGATGTTTAAATTGATTAACAATTATTGGGAGCCCTCGTGGGACTATAGAACCTCGACCCACAGCTTCTGAATTATTTAACTGCTACGTGTATCAACGAGGACCAAGTGTGAGGTGATTTAAAACACCGGGCCAAACCCTACCTTGTCATTCTCTTCGCCTGCGGGCTCGGGTCCTTCTCTGCAACCTCTCCAGGTCTATGCTAAGTAGTGGCATCGTTGTTACAGTTCTCGGTCTACTGCTGTTTCTTTGCTAAATATTATTGTCTGCAAGTCTTTATCACTAACCGTTGGTAGCTATGGAAGTCTTAAAATACCTAGGGTTTATCCTTGGGTTCACTTACGGGTCTGGTTGCCATTATTGCAGTGTTTCACAGCTTAAATGCTGCCTCATCCTTTGTAATGTCCCTTGCTTAGTCTGAGAGTCATTCGCATTCGTTGTTCAGCAGCTGTAACTAGTCAATATTTAGGGTTTGTATTTTTGTTTGCTTAATGTAGAACCCCTGTCACCGCGTGGCCTTTTGATTTTTGGCTTGATTCGGTTTGAAGCTTCCACAGTGGTACATGCTCCTTATTATAAGTCAGTTGGTTCGTACCGGTGGAAACGAGAGGGTTCACCCCACAGCTGCTCACAGCTATCAACCTACTTACTGAGCATGACTTCATTTAAAAACTTGGTAAGCTAAGGGTTTCATCCTTGAGTTCTGAATACGATAAGTTATTTTAAGACTTGTCGGTTAATTATAAATAATTTGGTTGTTAATGAGGTTATGGTTTTGTGCAGGCTCGGACTCCATTCACAATGGGTGACTTCATGCTACGGCCGTGGGTTGCATAACCGGGTAAGCCTGGTCTTTTACCATGGCGTTCCTCCTTGTGGGTTGTTTGCACTGTAGGGTTTTAGTTTTGGAAGCATGGCTTCAATCGTAGTCGTGGCTATTGGAACTCCTTTCGGCACTTTGGTTGTTTGATACCGGATAGTTGTGATGAAAGTTTTTTTTTTTTTAAAAATGAACAGATGCTTGTAAGCCTGTTCTAAGAGGGAGGTTAAGACCTCTGTGTTTAAGTTTTGTTACAAACCCTTATTAAAAAGGGTTGGGATAACTTCCAGGGTTTTTGAAATATATCTTAATATCGTTCTGCCTGTACACAGGCTTGTATAATGCTTGTTCTGTCTTTGTTCTGGACTGTTAAATGAGTTGGAAATGGAATGCGTTAAAAGATTTCTACATTTATCTACTGTTTCTATGTAAATAAAAACAAACAGGGCTACGACCATAGATAATTTTGTTGTTTGAATGTTTGCGAAGTGTCTGCATGCCTTTTTGGTATTCGATATTGTGTATAGTAATAGGAATGGTTACGTTTCCTAAAACTCTTACTGAGTGGGCAGGTGACACGGCTGTGAGTGAAAACCTGGTCTTGTTTATCAGCGTTTTTGTTTTTATGTGTTTAAATGGTAACGATAGGGATTCTGTGTTAAATAGCTTTGTCAAGTTGGGGTTTTTCCCAGGTTTAGATATTGTAATACTTACTCCTTGGTTGTTATAATACATACTTGTATAGATTCTACTTGAATAACTAGAGCACTATGCGCTACAGCTGGGATAGAATCGTTCTGTTTAAATCGTGTGGCTGTGGATTTAAATACTTAGATTTTTATCTGCAAATAAAGTTCTTATTGTTAATAACTAGAGTGGTAGGGTTTGATTTTGAAAAGACAACCACGGTTTGGTTCAAATGCTATCTTTTTTGATAATTTATTCTATTTGTTAAGATAAGTCTCTGTCGATTCTGTACATTCACATGAAAATAATAGCTAAAGGGTTAGAGATCGATAATGAGCTAGCAATACAGTTCTGTTATAATGACTTTGACCATAAGAAAATAATGGAAATCTAAAGGAATATAAATACTACCCGATGAAGCTCGGCCTCAAGTTAATTATTGTTCTGTCATAGATTTCTTTTGTTTAAAAGTTAATAACTAAGTCAAAGTGCTACCGAATGTTTTCTTGTTGTAGAAAACTGGAGAGATAGGTTTTTGGTTCGAACTCCATGACCAAACTTATTGTTTAGTAAACTGTTTGTTTTGTTTTAACTAAGACTCTGTCTAAAACTAGTTAAACAGATGAATGGCATTACTATACTGTTGTTTTAGTTCAAGGTTGAGTCAAATAAGTTATGCTATTCCTTTTGTATAATTAGTCAATGACTAAATAAACTTTCTATTGTAATTTTGGCTCGTTCATTTATGTAATAGATAATGACCTATACACCTATTAGCTAGGGTTTGCATCTGCTATATTATCTATGATAATAAATGTATTGTGGTTATGTGGTTACCTATATGTTTTTGTTCCTATAATTGTTTTAATAAATTTATTTTTCTAAGAAATAGTTACTGTAATAAGAGCCTTTACTTATCTATTTTACTATTGTATAACCAAGTATAAAATCACATTAACATCCTATACCTTATAATAATATCAAAGCGTATTATGCATAAAACAATTACTTGAACTGTATGAAAATAGTGATATTAGAAATTGCTAAGACAATAATTCTGCAGAATCTATCTACTAACAGTTCAGAAATACTAACTTTTACTGAAATAAAATATTGTTCAGACATAGAAGAAATCATCATAAACTACATTCATATTACTCAACAAACAGCAGGAAATATGTGGCAAAACCTGTATCAACTGTAGACAACAACAGCGATGAGAGGCAGTTCCTCCCTACCAATTCCTGTAGAGTGCCCGGACAGCACTTCTCAGGACCCCCGAGCTTGCTCTGGTCTCCCTGGCTGGAACTAGGTGCAGCAAAACAATTCACTCAGCCAAGCAGCTACACTGGAACCAAGTTACTGCAGCTTCCTATCTCAAACACTTCCTTACTGTTTTTCCCTCTTCCTCAATGGGACTCCTGAATAACATTCACCTGAATGTATTCTCCCTCCAGAACTATGTTGAACCCCCATCTCAGTTCATTGAGTATTATTTAAAAGATTGCCTAGGTCTTAGTTAGGTTAACTGTCATTAATGAGCCACCTGCTCAGATTCCACTTTCTTGGGGAATCATGACCCCAAAATATAGGGAAGTTGCCACCTGCAACTTAGGAAGTGTTTGAGGATGCTGCCACTTGTCTTTTGCCTTTCCACCTAGTTCCATCCACCAGTTAGACCAGTAACCTCTTTTAACAGCTCTCCCATGCTGTTGTCTCCATAATTTATTTATCAATAATAAAATATTCAGAATTTACATTCCATTTCTAGTGTCTCTGCTGAGTCATCAATTCCTACTTAGCATTAAATTTAACATAATGTCTCAGGAATATTAATAAAATAATTACATTATTTTTGCAAAATTGGGGTATGTGACACATATACATATAAATGATCCAACTAATCATATCTAGCATCATCCTGATGCATATATAGACCAGTAACTGGAGCATTGTCCTGATGCTCATCATCCAGCGCTTACATCCACAACAATGTTGTTGTGGGGAAAATGCACCTATAGTTCAAGGGAGAAACTACCAACTTACGGTGATAAAGATAGACTTACAAGCATTCTGCAAGTACGACAAATAAATGAAGAGATTAGGGTTTAGAGATGTAGGCACCTTATTCAGAAGGTTGATCCTAGCTTTGTCTCCCTCGCTCTTCAATGCTTATCCAGCGTTGCAATGCCCAGACCTGCAAAACAACTTGATACCTTTCTCAAACACATTTGACTACATATACAATACTGATATTCATAATAGAAGAAGACATCAGATTATAAACAAATTGTAATCAAATCTAAGACACATTAATAGGTCATATTTGGAAAGAGAAGAACGTCTGATCTTTATTAATAGTACATATAGTTATACCTTCCTTCAAGTTTGGCACTTCACGAAACCTAGATTCAAGGTCTCCTGCTTCCGTTCTCCAAGGATCCCAGCCTCTAAGCAATTGTACTAGGGTTCACCAAAACTGAAGCACAAGAGAGGGGGATGAGGGTCTCCATTCCTCCAGCATAACTTTGTAATTGGGCTTGGTCCTCTCACCTGACCCTTCTACCCTCCTTATATAGTCAATGAGGAAGAGGAAAAGAAGTTATAACCACTCAAGAGGTTTCCCAACCAACTTAACTTACTCGAATTTTGAGATTTTGACCAAAACAAGAGTGTACCCTACTCTACAGTATACAAAGTCGCATACACATGGAAATGGGCGCTACTTTAAATGAGGCAAAGTCGTGTACACATGCTACTATTATAACAGTGGAGTCGCGCTCATGTTGAAAAATGGCCAAAAACAGGCTTTTCTGCTCATTTTCAGGAGAGGATTTGGTCTGGAAAAGTGTTCCTAAGGGTAATATACATCAAATGGGTCAAGAATGAGGTAATTTCAACCATTTTTAGTGTCCCAAATGACTCCTCCATCCACAAATGTCCTGTTGTGTGACTAAACTTGTTCTCAAGAAGTGTCGTCATGCGACCAAGGGAAGCAAGTGTCGTCATGGACGGAGAGGTGTCATTTCAAGCTATAACAGATGCCCCCTAATGTATGAGGTCAGAGGGATTATGGGAAACGATGGTTGAAATACATTATAAATAAAAAAGAGTTGAATCGTGGAGGAACGGAGAAACCAAGAATCATAGGCTCAAATGAAGTACCTGAAAGCAAAGGCAAAGTCAGACAAACTTATCCATGGGGTAACTGTCCATGTTCAAATGGTGGAACATGATCTCCAAGAGGATACAATAATGATCCAAATACTGATGCATATATCATGGCCACTAGAATACAAGCGTGGATCCATGAGGAACATAAGTGTAAACATAGCCACATAAATACAAGGTGGATCTATGTCAAAACTGGAGAACATAGCCATAGAGAACAAGCTGGATCTATGTCTCATCAAGAGCCCAAAAAGAGTGTGGCTCAGTCTTGCGCAACTTGGGCGATAACATAAATGAGGTGATGCTATCGAGGATCCCAAGGTCTTCATCCAAAAACAACCCAAGGTACAAACCTATCCATGCGAATAAATGAGTTGATGTCGAACATGGGAGGCATTGTTTGATTACCGGTCATTGATGTATACCGTTAACAAACGCGAGGGTGTCCACCAATAATGAAAATGGAACCCAAGGTACCTAGTACATTCAAGAAAGTGTGAATAGATGGTCTTGCCGTCGAACACTTGAAGAATCCATCGGATAGGAGACATTGATGTATTCCCATCTATCCAATAGCGAGGGAAACTGCCACTAATGACTGCAATCCCCAAGGTACTAACCGAAACTCTAAACTTCATTCCTAGAGCACAATGAGTTGAAGTCGATGGGAAGAAGTCCGTTGGAAGGGAGGCCTTAATGCATCCTCCATCATCCAACACGAGGGACACTCAACAGGTATGAGCTGATTTGGAGTAGGACTAAACACATGATGAAACATACTGACACCAAGGAATGGCCGACACATGAGGTCAAGGCAACTGCAGAATGGCCGACACAGGTTATATCCTTGAACAGTGAGCACGACACAAGAGTGACTTAGGCAGCTTTGAACACAAAGGGACCATGACACAAGTCTGCAATGTAGGAGACATTAACAGATTCTCCAAATGATTGGAAGACTAACCAAACGGAGGAGTAGGAACTCTGAGATCAAGTTTACCCTAAGGCCAACGCTAGAACCCAACTTGTTTGATAGACTCAAAACAGGTGCTTTGTTCAAGGAGATAGTTGACTTGCTTCCATCATATTGAAAGATATTTTAACATTATTCCCTTCCCTTTCCTTTTTCATTTTTTAACGAGCTTGACAAAGAACTAAAGCATGCTCGACAGTATTTTCATATTTAAGGAGTCTGAAAAACGTAGAAGAAAACTCCATACACTTATCCGTGGATTTTATATCGAGCTCGGATTGGTCTGTGCTCGGCAGTGTTTTCTTGCTTATAGAGTTGAAAAACTTAAACAGTCCTCTATACACCTATCCGTGGATTTTATATCGAGCCCGGATTGGTATGTGCTCACTTGGTGTTTTCACATTTCGAGAGTCTGAAAACCCTAAAGACGACTCCAAAGGTCCTTTTTCGTAAAGTTAGTCTCCTTCACCGAAAAAGTGTAAAATAATGGAAGAAGAACTCTTCTAGCGCATACAAGAGTATACCTAGAGTATACCTTTTCCGTAAATTATCCACCAAGCCCCGGAAAAGGGGTAATTCTATGCCTAAGTGGATGTCGGCTCAGTTATTTTAACGAGCCCGAAAAGACAACTATGCTCGGCAAACTTTTCCTATTTAAGGAGTCTGAAAAGGGCTTAAAAGAACTCCATAGGGATCTTTTCCATAAAGGTTTAACGAGTCCGGAAAAGTAAACTCATAACCTCCTTACTCTTTTTAACGAGCTCAAAGGAGATAGGAAAATGCTCATAACTTCCTTACTGTTTTTAACGAGCTCGAAGGGAAGGTGAAAGAAATGCTCATAGCCTCCTTACTGTTTTTAACGAGCTCGAAGGAAAGATGGAAGACTGCTCGTAACCTACTTACTATTTTTAACGAGCTTGAAGTAAAATAAGAATGCTCAAAACCTACTTACTGTTTTTAACGAGCTCGAAGTAAAAGAAGAATGCTCGAAACCTACTTACTGTTTTTAACGAGCTCGAAGTAAAAGAAGAATGCTCGAAACCTACTTACTGTTTTTAACGAGCTCGAAGTAAAAGAAGAATACTCGAAACCTACTTACTGTTTTTAATGAGCTCGAAGTAAAAGAAGAATGCTCGCGTATGGGAGGGGACGAGTGTCAGGGACATGCAAAACTAGCTCCAAGCGCATGGAACAAAGCTATGCCTAATGCAAGGAACATGAGCAAGATAAGTACACTCAGGGTTTGTCTCCTCCAGGTAAAAGGTGTCAAATTGCAAAGGCAAAATGATACAGGGTTTAGCAGAAATGAGATCAGAGATGGAGGCTTATATAACGGGCTAAAAACGTGGAAGCCGGCTTCAGGCTCATTAGCGCAAGGGGGATCATAACAGATGCATATGCAATTTGAACACAAAGATGGGAGCCTTATCAGGGATGGCCAGAAATATATGAGGAAGAAAGATATGAGGCTTCTTCTCAAAGTCATGGTAAATCTAAAAAGGCTCCCGAACCTATCAAAAAAACTCAGCATGGGAACCAGAATGGCATAAGGGTGCTGACTAGGGTGACCCATGTTAGGTAGGCTCTGCTGTCGGACTGGTGCACAATGCATAAAGAGATGGCTAACACACCAATATCCAACAGGTTCGACCCTATGGCGAATTCGGATGGCAAAAGGTTCAAATGCAACATAACAAGAGGGAAGCCTAAACCTGTATGCAAGGTTTCGAATATACCTGACATAATCACACAAGGTGTCGAAAAGGACCAGTAAGCAAGTATACATCCAGCTAAGAATCCTGTCTCCAAGAAACATTAGTACCAGGATCATATCTAAAATAAATGTAAGAAAAGACCCGATACAAGTCACTGTGGTAGAAATACTTTCAACTTCACTATCATCAACAGCAGGCATAAACAAGGTAGAGTTTTCGAATGAAGACTCTATGGTACCCAAGCTCGAGGACTTACAATCAACAAGATCAACTTCAGGATGAAGATCAAAGTTGAAGGACATGATGGAATCTGCAGAGACAAATTCATCATCACGAGAGTTGAAAATTCTAGAAGCAGAATCAAACTCAGCAGGAACACCGATTTGCGGATCTATAGGAGAGTCCAAAGACTCAACAGTAGGAAGATCAGACTTTAAGGTCAAACCAGGGCTGGACATAACTGCGACTGGATCAACATCCAAATGAATGGCAGACTGTACTATGGACTCTAGGAAAAATTCATCAGAAGGAAGTATATCATCCCAGATAGAACACATATCTAAACATTCAGATGGAGGTGTCACTTGGTCAAAAGCTGGGACCAAGTCCCGAGAAGGTAAGCATGAACTCAGATACTTCTTCTCAGTAGCAATTGAACTCAAGGAACAATATGCCACATAAGGCTCATGTGACATAGTAGTGCCTAATGACGAGGGATCAGACTGGTCTTCAGTTGGGTAATAAGGAGGATCAACGAATGCAAGCTGGTCGATGGTGACAATGTTTTCGTTATGAGGGAAATGCATCACACGAAAAAGCGTAGACACCACAGCATGCATAGCATAAATGTAATCACGCCCAAGGATCATATCAAAATCCATAGGGTCCTTCAAAACCATAAAATCAACTAAGACTATTTTTCCACCCAAGGTAACAGGTGCCTGGCGGAGGAATCCGATCGGTTCACTAGGTCTTCTATCGAAGGTCAACGGCCAATTAACAGCTAGAATAACATTAGGGAAACCCAAATCTCTCCAAGCATAAGCGGATAAGATACTAACAGAAGCACCTTCATCAACAATGCATCGATTAACCGTATGGTTCCCGATATCAACCTTTATCTGGAAAGGTGTCGAAGAAGGAAGACGAGGCTCGGCTAGACTATTCCAATCAAAGGAAACAATCCTAGGGCTTGGTAGGGGTTCACATGGCACAGATGAAGTGCCCCCTTTTTCAGGAACATCCAAACTGGTAATGCAGAAGACTTCAGTAGTAGGTGCATCAATCTCCGAAGGACTGATGGGATCGGTCGAAGATTGCATCGATTCGATCACTTCACTCTTCGAAGGAAGAGTGGGGTCGACCAAAGATTGCATTGGTTCAACCACTTTATCAACCAAAGGTTGATCTGACTGCAGGGAATCTATAGACAACCCAGGAACAGAGGTTCCTTCAGACATGGACCACACTCTTCGTGCCTCTGGAATGGCAGGGCATCAGTGAGTAAGGTGATCTCCCTTACAAAGTTTACAAGGGAACTTTGGTTTCCGTCCTATAGGTTTAGACTCGTTTACAACGTCAGTACTCTCAGCATGACTAGCATTGGCTGACAGCTTGCCCCCAGCATGACTCACAGAGGCTGGTTGCTCAGAAGCAGAAGACTTTTGAACCAAGGACCACACTTTTTGCACTTTTGGAAGAACAGGGCACAAGTAAGTAAGGTGATCTCCCTCGCAAAACTTACAAGGGAACTTAAGCTTCTATTTATTTGGTTTGTCAACAATGTCAACTCCCCCAGCATGACTTGCAGTGGCTGATCTGGTCTCTCCAGTATGACTCACAGGAACTGGTGACTTGTCATTAATATGACTAGCAGTGATCAATGACGTGTCCTCAACATGACTGAGAGTGGTTGAAGACAAACTTTCAGTGTGATTTTCAGTGACTAAAATTTTTCTCCCAGCATGACCTCCAGAGGCTGGGTAGGTGCCCCCTGCATGACTTATAGAGGCAGGGTGCTTGCTCCCAGCATGAATTGCAGAGGTTGGGTTGTTGCCCCCTTGTTTTGGCATCTTCTTCCTATTCTTCCTCCATCTATTCTTTTTAGATTGCTGGTTACTAGTATTGCTACTTTCGCCACAGGAAGTAGAAGGAGGTGGAGAAGATGTTACTGGCAAAGAAGGCTCAGGGTTCTGATACTCTTGATTTGAGGTGCTCACAAAAGAAGCGTCAGGAGCATGCAAGGCATTCGGAGTGGAAAACAACCAAACCGGTAGCCCAATAGTGAATCCAAGAAGATTCAGAGTAGCCATTAAGGGAGCACCAATGTTTCCAATGAATGGAACAGCATAAGGATCCCCCGGAACAGGGGTACCTTGATTGGCACTCGCCGGAATGCTAGACATAGTTTCCTGCTCAAATGAACAAGAAGTTCTCTAAGGCAAACTAAAAAAAAGTAGCACAAAGAGCACACCACTAAAAAAAGGTCCTAGGTAAATCAAACCAGGCAAACAGATGCCTTCCGGAGAAGAGTCTGGGATGATGAGGGCCCAGAGCAGATCAACGAAGGAAGAAAGACAATTACCCGGGGTCCACAATACAATGACTCAGGGTGCAAGCGCTGGAATCACCCAACCGCCCTCCCAAAGACATGCAAGGGATTTCCTCCCACGTCTGTCTTAGGTACAGCAGATATACCCTCTGCTGTCACCTGTGTATGAATCTAGAGTCTGATACTAAGGGTACCACAACAGCGAAAACTCTTGGGGGAACAGTCACCGGTCGAATCAGAAAGCGTGGGCAGGGTAGCTAAGCCCGAAACTTGAAAGAATCCCCAATACGCAATCCGATCCTAGTGTATGCTCGAACAGAAAGTAGGAGGGGTATTCCCACAAACTGATCTCGCAATGACCTACTGCATAGATCCCAGGCAAGTTTTGAGTGAGCTGGGTTTACCTGATGATAGTCTCACTACGATTTTTGCGTAATGTGTGATCTTGGGTGGTTTAAGGTGTTTTAAACCCAAGATCCTAACCAAAACTAGTTGGTGTAGTGTAACCTAGAAAAGAAAATGTTGCTAGTTCATTTTAAAGGTTACTTGATTACTCAAAAGGTAGTGGGTGTGTGAAAGTGGTTATAATAGAAATAGAGTACTGAAAATGAAATATTTACCACCAAACAAATCTTTTTCTTTTCAATGCAAGTCTTAAAATTCTGATCTAGAATGCATGTGCAAATGCAATTTTTTAATCTTTTGAATGCAAAAAGGTAAAAATAAAGTCTAAATGTACAAAATTAAACTCAAAACCTAAGAATGCAGCTACTCAAGCAACTAGGTATGCAAAAGAAAACTTGTTCTTTTTGATGCAAAGCACTCTAAAATCTTTTAAGCCACTTGCAAGGTACTCTATTCAGAAAATGAATCCAAATTCTTTATGCTTTTCAAAGGTAAGAAACAAAACTAAAACTAACCTACTATCAAAGCAAAGCAAATAAACTTTCAGATTCTCTTTATGAAACAGTAAAAGCTATCAAATATGACTTTCAAATTCTTATTGATGTAAGCATGCCAAACATTGGGAAAAAAGT
The DNA here is from genome assembly GCA_027924585.1 of Larix kaempferi. Classification (NCBI taxonomy): domain Eukaryota; kingdom Viridiplantae; phylum Streptophyta; class Pinopsida; order Pinales; family Pinaceae; genus Larix; species Larix kaempferi. The sequence continues at coordinate 71,734 of BSBM01000358.1, forward strand.
AGGAAAACTACTTTTAGACCCAAATGAAGCAAATGACCTACGAAGAAGTATGGTTTGGTAAATTCAGGTCTGCACATAAACAATGCAAACAAGGTCTTGAACAACAGCCAAAACACTTGAGCTTTCACTACAAAAGAAAAACTAAAAGCATAAGGGAGGATAAGAAACCAACCTAAAAGAGAAATTTCACTCAAATAGATACAAACAGGGTCAAGAAGACTCAAGAGGTTTCAAATCCAGTGGAAATGGGGCAAGCAAGTTCAGTCAGACTCAAATTAGGGTACAAAACACCAAACAGGTCCACAACCCCCCAACTTGGGTCAACAAACCCCAAAGCTTTCCAAACAAGCACAAAATGATCAAAAGAGGTTCAAATCATGAATGTAGGATCAGTGCAAGGATGGGAGACCACTTACAGTGATTTAACTCAGACCTAGGGTCATCAGGGACCCCAAAAAATGCAGCCACAGCCCCCAGATTCGGGTCCACAACCCAAAAACTCAAAAAAATCAAACCCATATTTTGAGCGCTACTGTGTATCAAGGAAACTAGCGCTCATAGCAGTATGGGCGCTACTGTGTAGAAGAAAAGTAGCGTATGGGCACTACTGTGTGGTACAAACAGTAGCGTACAAGAAAAAAGTCTAAAAAATGGGGTTAAAACCCCCAAACTAGGTCCACAAAGGTTTGCAAGGGCTGGGAAGGGTCTGTAAGAGACAAGGAGGGTCAAACAGAGCCTACTAACTGATCCTAATCAATAAAATGAACAAAGACCATCAAACAAGACTGAAGAAATGACTTTGGATACCCCTAAGCAGTTAGGCTTTCCCCAGCGGAGTCGCCATTCTGTTATGGGAAAATGCACCTATAGTTCAGGGGAGAAACTACCAACTTACGGTGATAAAGATAGAATTACAAGCATTCTGCAAGTACAACAAATAAATGAAGAGATTAGGGTTTAGAGATGTAGGCACCTTATTCAGAAGGTTGATCCTAGCTTTGTCTCCCTAGCTCTTCAATGCTTATCCAGTGTTGCAATGCCCAGACCTGCAAAACAACTTGATACCTTTCTCAAACACATTTGACTACATATACAATACTGATATTCATAATAGAAGAAGACATCAGATTATAAACAAACTGTAATCAAATCTAAGACACATTAATAGGTCATATTTGGAAAGAGAAGAACGTCTGATCTTTATTAATAGTACATATAGTTATACCTTCCTTCAAGTTTGGCACTTCACAAAACCTAGATTCAAGGTCTCCTGCTTCCGTTCTCCAAGGATCCCAGCCTCTAAGCAATTGTACTAGGGTTTACCAAAACTGAAGCACAAGAGAGGGGGATGAGGGTCTCCATTCCTCCAGCATAACTTTGTAATTGGGCTTGGTCCTCTCACCTGACCCTTCTACCCTCCTTATATAGTCAATGAGGAAGAGGAAAAGAAGTTATAACCACTCAAGAGGTTTCCCAACCAACTTAACTTACTCGAATTTCAAGATTTTGACCAAAACAGGAGTGTACCCTACTCTACAGTATACAAAGTCGCGTACACATGGCAATGGGTGCTACTTTAAATGAGGCAAAGTCGCGTACACACGCTACTATTATAACAGTGGAGTCGCGCTCATGTTGAAAAATGGCCAAAAACAGGCTTTTCTGCTCATTTTCAGGAGAGGGTTTGGTCTGGAAAAGTGTTCCTAAGGGTCATATACATCAAATCGGTCAAGAATGAGGTAATTTCAACCATTTTTAGTGTCCCAAATGACTCCTCCATCCACAAATTTCCAGTTGTGTGACTGAACTTGTTCTCAAGAAGTGTCGTCATGCGACCAAGGGAAGCAAGTGTCGTCATGGACGGAGAGGTGTCATTTCAAGCTATAACAGATGCCCCCTAATGTATGAGGTCAGAGGGATTACGGGAAACGATGGTTGAAATAAATTATAAATAAAAAAGAGTTGAATCGTGGAGGAACGGAGAAACCAAGAATCATAGGCTCAAATGAAGTACCTGAAAGCAAAGGCAAAGTCAGACAAACTTATCCATAGGGTAACTGTCCATGTTCAAATGGTGGAACATGATCTCCAAGAGGATACAATAATGATCCAAATACTGATTCATATATCATGGCCACTAGAATACAAGCGTGGATCCATGAGGAACATAAGTGTAAACATAGCCACATAAATACAAGGTGGATCTATGTCAAAACTGGAGAACATAGCCATAGAGAACAAGCTGGATCTATGTCTCATCAAGAGCCCAAAAAGAGTGTGGCTCAGTCTTGCGCAACTTGGGCGATAACATAAATGAGGTGATGCTATCGAGGATCCCAAGGTCTTCATCCAAAAACAACCCAAGGTACAAACCTATCCATGCGAATAAATGAGTTGATGTCGAACATGGGAGGCATCGTTTGATTACCGGTCATTGATGTATACCGTTAACAAACGCGAGGGTGTCCACCAATAATGAAAATGGAACCCAAGGTACCTAGTACATTCAAGAAAGTGTGAATAGATGGTCTTGACGTCGAACACTTGAAGAATCCATCGGATAGGATACATTGATGTATTCCCATCTATCCAATAGCGAGGGAAACTGCCACTAATGACTGCAATCCCCAAGGTACTAACCGAAACTCTAAACTTCATTCCTAGAGCACAATGAGTTGAAGTCGATGGGAAGAAGTCCGTTGGAAGGGAGGCCTTAATGCATCCTCCATCATCCAACACGAGGGACACTCAACAGGTATGAGCTGATTTGGAGTAGGACTAAACACATGATGAAACATATTGACACCAAGGAATGGCCGACACATGAGGTCAAGGCAACTGCAGAATGGCCGACACAGGTTATATCCTTGAACAGTGAGCACGACACAAAAGTGACTTAGGCAGCTTTGAACACAAAGGGACCATGACACAAGTCTGCAATGTAGGAGACATTAACAGATTCTCCAAATGATTGGAAGACTAACCAAACGGAGGAGTAGGAACTCTGAGATCAAGTTTACCCTAAGGCCAACGCTAGAACCCAACTTGTTTGATAGACTCAAAACAAGTGCTTTGTTCAAGGAGATAGTTGACTTGCTGCCATCATATTGAAAGATATTTTAACATTATTCCCTTCCCTTTCCTTTTTCATTTTTTAACGAGCTTGACAAAGAACTAAAGCATGCTCGACAGTATTTTCATATTTAAGGAGTCTGAGAAACCTAGAAGAAAACTCCATACACTTATCCGTGGATTTTATATCGAGCTCGGATTGGTCTGTGCTCGGCGGTGTTTTCTTGCTTATAGAGTTGAAAAACTTAAACAGTCCTCTATACACCTATCCGTGGATTTTATATCGAGCCCAGATTGGTATGTGCTCGCTTGGTGTTTTCACATTTCGATAGTCTGAAAACCCTAAATACGACTCCAAAGGTCCTTTTTCGTAAAGTTAGTCTCCTTCCCCGAAAAAGTGTAAAATAATGGAAGAAGAACTCTTCTAGCGCATACAAGAGTATACCTAGAGTATACCTTTTCCGTAAATTATCCACCAAGCCCCGGAAAAGGGGTAATTCTATGCCTAAGTGGATGTCGGCTCAGTTATTTTAACGAGCCTGAAAAGACAACTATGCTCGGCAAACTTTTCCTATTTAAGGAGTCTGAAAAGGGCTTAAAAGAACTCCATAGGAATCTTTTCCGTAAAGGTTTAACGAGTCCGGAAAAGTAAATTCATAACCTCCTTACTGTTTTTAACGAGCTCAAAGGAGATAGGAAAATGCTCATAACTTCCTTACTGTTTTTAACGAGCTTGAAGGGAAGGTGAAAGAAATGCTCATAGCCTCCTTACTGTTTTTAACGAGCTCGAAGGAAAGATGGAAGACTGCTCATAACCTACTTACTGTTTTTAACGAGCTTGAAGTAAAATAAGAATGCTCGAAACCTACTTACTATTTTTAACGAGCTCGAAGTAAAAGAAGAATGCTCGAAACCTACTTACTGTTTTTAACGAGCTCGAAGTAAAAGAAGAATGCTCGAAACCTACTTACTGTTTTTAATGAGCTCGAAGTAAAAGAAGAATGCTCGAAACCTACTTACTGTTTTTAATGAGCTTGAAGTAAAAGAAGAATGCTCGCGTATGGGTGGAGACGAGTGTCAGGGACATGCAAAACTAGCTCCAAGTGCATGGAACAAAGCTATGCCTAATGCAAGGAACATGAGCAAGATAAGTACACTCAGGTTTTGTCTCCTCCAGGTAAAAGGTGTCAAATTGCAAAGGCAAAATGATACAGGGCTTAGCAAAAATGAGATCAGAGATGGAGGCTTATATAACGGGCTAAAAACGTGGAAGCCGGCTTCAGGCTCATTAGCGCAAGGGGGATCATAACAGATGCATATGCAATTTGAACACAAAGATGGGAGCCTTATCAGGGATGGCCAGAAATATATGAGGAAGAAAGATATGAGGCTTCTTCTCAAAGTCATGGTAAATCTAAAAAGGCTCCCGAACCTATCAAAAAAACTCAGCATGGGCACCAGAATGGCATAAGGGTGCTGACTAGGGTGACCCATGTTAGGTAGGCTCTGCTGTCGGACTGGTGCACAATGCATAAAGAGATGGCTAACACACCAATATCCAACAGGTTCGACCCTATGGCGAATTCGGATGGCAAAAGGTTCAAATGCAACATAACAAGAGGGAAGCCTAAACCTGTATGCAAGGTTTCGAATATACCTGACATAATCACACAAGGTGTCGAAAAGGACCAGTAAGCAAGTATACATCCAGCTAAGAATCCTGTCTCCAAGAAACATTAGTACCAGGATCATATCTAAAACATATGTAAGAAAAGACCCGATACAAGTCACTGTGGTAGAAATACTTTCAACTTCACTATCATCAACAGCAGGCATAAACAAGGTAGAGTTTTCGAATGAAGACTCTATGGTACCCAAGCTCGAGGAATTACAATCAACAAGATCAATTTCAGGATGAAGATCAAAGTTGAAGGACATGATGGAATCTGCAGAGACAAATTCATCATCACGGGAGTTGAAAATTCTAGAAGCAGAATCAAACTTAGCAGGAACACCGATTTGCGGATCTATAGGAGAGGCCAAAGACTCAACAGTAGGAAGATCAGACTTTAAGGTCAAACCAGGGCTGGACATAACTGCGACTGGATCAACATCCAAATGAATGGCAGACTGTACTATGGACTCTAGGAAAACTTCATCGGAAGGAAGTATATCATCCCAGATAGAACACATATCTAAACATTCAGATGGAGGTGTCACTTGGTCAAAAGCTGGGACCAAGTCCCGAGAAGGTAAGCATGAACTCAGAGACTTCTTCTCATTAGCAGTTGAACTCAAGGAGCAATATGCCACATAAGGCTCATGTGACATAGTAGTGCCTAATGACGAGGGATCAGACTGGTCTTCAGTTGGGTAATAAGGAGGATCAACGAATGCAAGCTGGTCGATGGTGACAATGTTTTTCGTTATGAGGGAAATGCATCACACGAAAAAGCGTAGACACCACAGCACGCATAGCATAAATGTAATCACGCCCAAGGATCATATCAAAATCCATAGGGTCCTTCAAAACCATAAAATCAACTAAGACTGTTTTTCCACCCAAGGTAACAGGTGCCTGGCGGAGGAATCCGATCGGTTCACTAGGTCTTCTATCGAAGGTCAACGGCCAATTAACAGCTGGAATAACATTAGGGAAACCCAAATCTCTCCAAGCATAAGCGGATAAGATACTAACAGAAGCACCTTCATCAACAATGCATCGATTAACCGTATGGTTCCCGATATCAACCTTTATCTGGAAAGGTGTCGAAGAAGGAAGACGAGGCTCGGCTAGACTATTCCAATCAAAGGAAACAATCCTAGGGCTTGGTAGGGGTTCACATGGCACAAATGAAGTGCCCCCTTTTTCAGGAGCATCCAAACTGGTAATGTAGAAGACTTCAGTAGTAGGTGCATCAATCTCCGAAGGACTAATGGGATCGGTCGAAGATTGCATCGATTCGATCACTTCACTCTCCGAAGGAAGAGTGGGGTCGACCAAAGATTGCATTGGTTCAACCACTTTATCAACCAAAGGTTGATCTGACTGCAGGGAATCTATAGACAACCCAGGAACAGAGGTTCCTTCAGACATGGACCACACTCTTCGTGCCTCTGGAATGGCAGAGCATCTGTGAGTAAGGTGATCTCCCTTACAAAGTTTACAAGGGAACTTTGGTTTCCGTCCTATAGGTTTAGACTCCTTTACAATGTCAGTACTCTCAGCATGACTAGCATTGGCTGACAGCTTGCCCCCAGCATGACTCACAGAGGCTGGTTGCTCAGAAGCAGAAGACTTTTGAACCAAGGACCACACTTTTTGCACTTCTGGAAGTACAGGGCACAAGTAAGTAAGGTGATCTCCCTCGCAAAACTTACAAGGGAACTTAAGCTTCTGTTTATTTGGTTTGTCGACAATGTCAACTCCCCCAGCATGACTTGCAGTGGCTGATCTGGTGTCTCCAGTATGACTCACAGGAACTGGTGACTTGTCATTAATATGACTAGCAGTGATCAATGACGTGTCCTCAACATGACTAGCAGTGGTTGAAGACAAACTTTCAGTGTGATTTTCAGTGACTAAAAGTTTTCTCCCAGCATGACCTCCAGAGGCTGGGTAGGTGCCCCCTGCATGACTTATAGAGGCAGGGTGCTTGCCCCCAGCATGAATTGCAGAAGTTAGGTTCCTGCCCCCTTGTTTTGGCATCTTCTTCCTATTCTTCCTCCGTCTATTCTTTTTAGATTGCTGGTTACTAGTATTGCTACTTTCGCCACACGAAGTAGAAGGAGGTGGAGAAGATGTTACTGGCAAAGAAGGCCCAGAGTTCTGATGCTCTTGATTTGAGGTGCTCACAAAAGAAGCGTCAGGAGCATGCAAGGCATTCGAAGTGGAAAACAACCAAACCGGCAGCCCAATACTGAATCCAAGAAGATTTAGAGTAGCCATTAAGGGAGCACCAATGTTTCCAATGAATGGAACAACATAAGGATCCCCCGGAACAGGGGTACCTTGATTGGCACTCGCCAGAATGCTAGACATAGTTTCCTGCTCAAATGAACAAGAACTTCTCTAAGGAAAACTAAAAAAAAGTAGCACAAAGAGCACACCACTAAAAAAAGGTCTTAGGTAAATCAAACCAGGCAAACAGATGCCTTCCGGAGAAGAGTCTGGGATGATGAGGGCCCAGAACAGATCAACGAAGGAAGAAAGACAATTACCGGGGGTCCACAATACAATGACTAAGGGTGCAAGCGCTGGAATCACCCAACCGCCCTCCCAAAGACATGCAAGGGATTTCCTCCCAAGTCTGTCTTAGGTACAGCAGATATACCCTCTGCTGTCACCTGTGTATGAACCTAGAGTCTTATACTAAGGGTACCACAACACCGAAAACTCCTAGGGGAACAGTCACCGGTCGAATCAGAAAGCGTGGGTAGGGTAGCTAAGCCCGAAACTTGAAAGAATCCCCAATACGCAATCCGATCCTGGTGTATGCTCGAACAGAAAGTAGGAGGGGTATTCCCACAAACTGATCTCGCAATGACCTACTGCATAGATCCCAGGCAAGTTTTGAGTGAGCTGGGTTTACCTAATGATAGTCTCACTACGATTTTTGCGTAATGTGTGATCTTGGGTGGTTTAAGGTGTTTTAAACCCAAGATCCTAACCAAAACTAGTTGGTGTAGTGTAACCTAGAAAAGAAAATGTTGCTAGTTCATTTTAAAGGTTGCTTGATTACTCAAAAAGGTAGTGGGTGTGTGAAAGTGGTTATAATAGAAATAGAGTACTGAAAATGAAATATTTACCACAAAACAAATCTTTTTCTTTTCAATGCAAGTCTTAAAATTCTGATCTAGAATGCATGTGCAAATGCAATTTTTTAATCTTTTGAATGCAAAAAGGTAAAAATAAATTCTAAATGTACAAAATTAAACTCAAAACCTAAGAATGCAGCTACTCAAGCAACTAGGTATGCAAAATAAAACTTGTTCTTTTTGATGCAAAGCACTCTAAAATCTTTTAAGCCACTTGCAAGGTACTCTATTCAGAAAATGAATCCAAATTCTTTATGCTTTTCAAAGGTAAGAAATAAAACTAAAACTAACCTACTATCAAAGCAAAGCAAATAAACTTTCAGATTCTCTTTATGAAACAGTAAAAGCTATCAAATATGACTTTCAAATTCTTATTGATGTAAGCATGCCAAACATTGGGAAAAAAGTAGGAAAACTACTTTTAGACCCAAACGAAGCAAATGACCTACAAAGAAGTATGGTTTGGTAAATTCAGGTCTGCACATAAACAATGCAAACAAGGTCTTGAACAACAGCCAAAACACTTGAGCTTTCACTACAAAAGAAAAACTAAAAGCATAAGGGAGGATAAGAAACCAACCTAAAAGAGAAATTTCACTCAAATAGATACAAACAGGGTCAAGAAGACTCAAGAGGTTTCAAATCCAGTGGAAATGGGGCAAGCAAGTTCAGTCAGACTCAAATTAGGGTACAAAACACCAAACAGGTCCACAACCCCCCAACTTGGGTCAACAAACCCCAAAGCTTTCCAAATAAGCCCAAAATGATCAAAAGAGGTTCAAATCATGAATGTAGGATCAGTGCAAGGATGGGAGACCACTTACAGTGATTTAACTCAGACCTAGGGTCATCAGGGACCCCAAAAAATGTAGCCACAGCCCCCAGATTCGGGTCCACAACCCAAAAACTCAAAAAAATCAAACCCAGATTTTGAGCGCTACTGTGTATCAAGGAAACTAGCGCTCATAGCAGTATGGGCACTACTGTGTAGAAGAAAAGTAGCGTATGGGAGCTACTGTGTGGTACAAACAGTAGCGTACAAGAAAAAAGTCTAAAAAACGGGGTTAAAACCCCCAAACTAGGTCCACAAAGGTTTGCAAGGGCTGGGAAGGGTCTGTAAGAGCCAAGGAGGGTCAAACAGAGCCTACTAACTGATCCTAATCAATAAAATGAACAAATACCATCAAACAAGACTGAATAAATGACTTTGGATACCCCTAAGCAGTTAGGCTTTCCCCAGCGGAGTCGCCATTCTGTTGTGGGGAAAATGCACCTATAGTTCAGGGGAGAAACTACCAACTTACGGTGATAAAGATAGACTTACAAGCATTCTGCAAGTACAACAAATAAATGAAGAGATTAGGTTTTAGAGATGTAGGCACCTTATTCAGAAGGTTGATCCTAGCTTTGTCTCCCTCGCTCTTCAATGCTTATCCAGTGTTGCAATGCCCAGACCTGCAAAACAACTTGATACCTTTCTCAAACACATTTGACTACATATACAATACTGATATTCATAATAGAAGAAGACATCAGATTATAAACAAACTGTAATCAAATCTAAGACACATTAATAGGTCATATTTGGAAAGAGAAGAACGTCTGATCTTTATTAATAGTACATATAGTTATACCTTCCTTCAAGTTTGGCACTTCACGAAACCTAGATTCAAGGTTTCCTGCTTCCGTTCTCCAAGGATCCCAGCCTCTAAGCAATTGTACTAGGGTTTACCAAAACTGAAGCACAAGAGAGGGGGATGAGGGTCTCCATTCCTCCAGCATAACTTTGTAATTGGGCTTGGTCCTCTCACCTGACCCTTCTACCCTCCTTATATAGTCAATGAGGAAGAGGAAAAGAAGTTATAACCACTCAAGAGGTTTCCCAACCAACTTAACTTACTCGAATTTCGAGATTTTGACCAAAACAGGAGTGTACCCTACTCTACAGTATACAAAGTCGCGTACACATGGCAATGGGCGCTACTTTAAATGAGGCAAAGTCGCGTACACACGCTACTATTATAACAGTGGAGTCACGCTCATGTTGAAAAATGGCCAAAAACAGGCTTTTCTGCTCATTTTCAGGAGAGGGTTTGGTTTGGAAAAATGTTCCTAAGGGTCATATACATCAAATGGGTCAAGAATGAGGTAATTTCAACCATTTTTAGTGTCCCAAATGACTCCTCCATCCACAAATGTCATGTTGTGTGACTGAACTTGTTCTCAAGAAGTGTCGTCATGCGACCAAGGGAAGCAAGTGTCGTCACGAACGGAGAGGTGTCATTTCAAGCTATAACAAATGTGAAGGATCCTCCTTCCAACATGCTTGGAATGGCTTCAGCAAATGTGTCCATCACTTCTTCCTTGAAGTGTCGTCGATCTGAAGAACACCAAACCTCTCCCTGAAGTACTCGAACTTCACCCTACCTAGTGGCTTTGTCAGTACATCTGCAATTTGCTCGTCCATCGCCACATACAAGAGCTTCATTGCTCCTCTCTACACCATATCCTTGACATAGTGATATTTGATCTCTATGTGTTTCAACCTATCATGAAACATTGGGTTCTTAGACAGCTTCACACAACTTTGGTTATCAAAGAAGATACCAGTAGCATCCAATGGGAGATCAAATAACTCAGATAGTAGCTTCCGTAGCCATACTGCCTGACAACTAGATGAAAAGGCTGCAACATACTCTACCTCAGTTGTACTCAATGCTACACAGGACTGCTTCCAGCTAAACCAAGAGATCACACCTGATCCCATACTGAACCAACACCCAGATGTGCTCTTCCTATCTGTAGCATTGCCTGCCCAGTCTAAATCAACATAACCTTGCAGGTTAAAATTTTTATTCGCTTCATACTTGAGCCCATTATCAACTGTACCCTTCAGGTACCTCAGAATATGCTTTACAGCAACCAGGTGAACACTCCTCGGATCCATCAGGAACTGACTCAATGTGTTCACAACGAAGCAAATATCTGGTCTCGTGTTCGTAAGGTACATCAAGGACCCAATCATCTGATGATACATAGATACATCAACCGGCTCATATGAAGCATCACATAGAAGCTTCAGATTTGATGCCATGGGTGTGGCCATGGCCTTGCAATCCATCATCCCGAACCTCTTCAGGATATCCACAGTGTACTTCCCTTGTCCAAGGAAGATCCCATCTGTGCTCTACCACACCTCCATACCTAGGAAATAGTGCATCATCCCTAACTCCTTCATATTGAATTCGGCAGCAAGCTTCCTCTTAGTATCTACAATCAATTTTTCATCTCCTATTACAAACAGGTCATCCACATATAAAAGTAGAACCACAGGATTCCCTTCCTCAACCTTGTAGTAAAGGTTGGAATCCGCTTTACTCTTAGTAAATCCCAAGCTAGATAGGAAACTGTCCATCCTACTATACCAAGTTCTGGGAACTTGCTTCAAGCCATACAAGGCTTTCTTCAATCTGCATACATATGACTCCCTGTCATGTGTTTCGAAACCAAGTGGCTGCTCCACATATACTTCCTCTTCAACTACACCATTCAAGAAAGCAGTCTTGACATCCATCTGGTGTATTTTCCATTTCATTGCTGCAGCCAGGGAAAGTACTTTTCTGATGGAAGTATACCTGCCTACAGGTGCAAAAGTTTCTTCATAATCTATTCCCTCTTTCTGAGAGAAGCTATGAGCTACGAATCTTGCCTTGTATTTCTCTACACTGCCATCTGCAGCATGCTTGATTTTGTAGGTCCATTTGGAAGTCACAACAGACTTCTCTTTAGGTCTTGGGACAACATCCCAAACATCATTCTTCATTATTGATTGGTATTCCTCAACCATGGCATCCTTCCATTCTTTCTTTTCTGTTGCTTCTTCATAACTGGAAGGTTCTTTGTTCATAATGTCACAGAGTAAAGCAACATAGCTGGTATGTGATCTGGTTCTCTTCTTTGCTCTGTGTTCTTCTTCTGGAATGCCAAATCTTTCTGCATCTTGAATGAGCTCTCTAGCCCATGCAGGTTTCCTCTTGTGAGAGTTATCCTCATGGGGTGGATCTACAGGTTCTTGTGGATCTTCAAACTCACGAACAATTTATGGAATTGCTGCAGTCATGGTAGTGTCTTGAAATCTAGTTTCCTTAGGTTCTTCATAAACTTTGATAGGTGCCTTCCTTGATTTGATGAATGTTGATTTTTAATCAAATGTTACATCCTTGCTGACATCAATCTTATTGAACCCTGGAAAGTATATTCTGTAAGCCTTCGAGTTTTCATTGTAACCCACAAACATACCCTTCTTTCCTGAAGGATCTAGTTTAGTCCTCTTTTCCTTTGGGACATGAGTGTATACCTGACAACCAAATATTCTGAGATGGCTGACTTCAGGTTTCTTACCAGAAAAAACCTCTTCTGGTGTTTTGTTGTCCAATATCTTGTGGGGTGTTCTGTTATGCACATATACAGATGTTCTAGCTGCTTCTGCCCATAGATGCATAGGTATATCTTGGTCATGCAGCATTGCCCTTGCTGCTTCCATGATTGTTCTGTTCTTCCTTTCTGCAACTCCATTCTGTTGTGAATCGTAAGGAGCAGTCAACTCCCTCTTAATCCCTGAATCACTGCAAAGCTTCTTGAAGTCACCTGAGGTGAATTCTCCACCATTGTCGGATCTAAATTTTTTGATCTTCTTATCAGTTCGATTCTCCATCAAGGTTTTGAATTCCTTGAACTTATCAAACACCTCATCTTTGTTCTTCAAAAAGTAGACCCAATTCTTCCTCGAGAAGTGATCTATGAAAGAGACATAGTAAACATACCCACTTAGAGAACTGGATGACATAGGACCACAAACATCTAAGTGGATGATTTCCAAGATGCCTTTTGCCTTGCTTTCACTGCTTGGAAATGCCTTCTTAATGTTCTTTCCTTTTGCACATCCTTTGCAAACACCTTCATGCTTGGTCTTGATTTCAGGAAGACCTTCTACAGCCTTACTTGCAATTGTTAATGCTCTGTAGTGCATATGTGCAAGTCTTATATGCCAAAGTTCACTTGGCTCCATGGAATCATGCACCATGGCATGTTCAGGTTGTCCTTTCAATTTATAAAAACCTCCCTCTTGCTCTCCAATCACCACTGCATCATCTATGGTCTTTCCCTTTGGCCACATTAGGACTTGGCCATCCACAAATGCAACCCTCATATCTTTTGCATCCAATGCAGAGATGAAAAGTAAGTTCTTCTTGAGCCCAGGTACATAAAGGACTTCTTTCATATTCAAAGATTTTCCAGAATCTAGGTTGTAGGAGGCTTCACCACTTCCTTTGATGGGATATTGATAATCATCCCCAAGTTTCACTTTATGGGGTGATTCATGTTCAAACAGATTTACAAAATATTCTTTATACCAAGTCATGTGTTTGGAAGCCCCACTGTCAATTAACCGATCATTACAACCATGGGAGATTGTACCTGTGAGAGCAGAGATTAGGACATACTCTTCTTCACTTGATGAGTCATCTTCACTTTCTTCCCTAGCTTTCTTCTTTGTAGGTTCATCATCTTTGGCAGCATGAGCATGGTACCTTCTTTTGTTACCCTTCTTCTTCTTGCTGTTGTTGTGGTTGTCCCTTTTGTTCTTGGGACATTCTAAAGCGAAGTGACCCTTCTCATTACAAGTGAAACACCTTAGATCTTTCTTGTCTTTGTTATAAGGATGAGAAAATTTCTTCTTGTAATGGGATGGCTCCCTCTTGAAATTTCCCTTCTTAGTGTGAGTTGTGAGAGCTTGATCTTCATTCCCCGTCTTTTCTTCTCTTACCACAAGCCTTGCTTCTTCTTGAGAACATTCCTCCCACAATCTGCTGAAGGAGATTAATTTCTTTCTAGCACAGATCCCTTGGATAAAAGAGTCCCATGACCTAGGTAGGCCATTCAAAGTGGTCATAACAATTTCACCATTCTCCACCATTTCATCTATAGCTTCAAGTTGTTCCTTGATCTGACAGACCTTGGAGAAATAGGATTGAATGGTTTCTCCATTCGACATCTTGACTCCTTTCAATTGATTCCGCAAGGTCATCTTCTGATTTATGTTCTTCCCTTCAAATAGCTTGGTCAAAGAGTCAAATATCTCCTTGGGTGTATTTAGAGAAGACACATGGGGTATGAGATGGTCTTTGATAGAATCAACAATGATTCTCTTTTCCTTGACCAAGTTCTTCTTATGCAATACCTTAGCCTCTTCATCCTCTGGGATAGGGATGTCTTCTTTTATATATGAGTCCAACTCATTCTCTTGCAGGATTAACCCAATCCTATACTTCCAAGCTCGGAAGTTATCAGCCCCTCCAAGATTATCCTCAAGATTGGTGTGGTGAGACATCTTAAAGAGTACTTCAAATGGAAATAGAAAAGATTTAGGTCTTACCACTTGAATTGTTGAAAACTGGATCTGGTCCCGGATTAGGGTTTGTCGAAAAACCCTAAAAATTCAAAATGTGAATTTAAACTTTCTAAAAGGATAGAAATATGCGCCTTGATGAGCTGATCAGCCTGGTGTATTTAGAATTTGAGATCAGCAAAGCTTTACCCTTCAGATTTTCCTTTTTGTCCTCCCGGGCTCACTGGGGAGAGCCCTGAATTAGGGTTTGAGTTTCCCGGAGATCTACTTAGCCAAAAATATCGATACAAAGCTCTAAACTTCGATTTTTGCAAGGATCTTCCAACTATGTCTTCAGATTTCAGAAATTCCTATTTTTGTGGAAACCCTAAGTTTTAGGGCCAAATCTGAAAATGATCAGAATTGAATTCTGATTGGACAGATAGATTCTCCTTAATGAGTAGAGTTAATCTACTATACTACTTTCCCAAAATCTGTGGAGAGAAACCCAATAAACAAGAAACTCACGTTTCTATCACTACAAAATGTCTTCTTCTCAAGTTAGCTCTGATACCATGTTAAATTTTGAGCATTAATTCACAATACTCTAGGATCTTTACTGAGAGAATAACATGTACAGTATATCAATGCATATCAATCATAACAAGCATGACAAGCATCATAAGAATCAAAAGCATGAGTGACAAGAGACACAGACTTTCTGTGGGGAAAACCCTAAGGTGGAAAACCACACAACTTCCTCAGAGATAACCTGTTTTCCCAGTGACACTATGGATCCGACTTGTCTAGCTAGGTACATCCACAATATAATATATATTTCAGGGCTGACCCCACACATGGTGGTCTAATAACCCATTGGCAAGTACACACACTTGCAACACTTGTCAATACACATGACGACACTTCCTTATAGAGGAATAGCACATCTCTTATAAGGATACAATAAATATATATGAAATACATAGGTGAAATACATTTTGAAGTTACATATACATCAACAATTACCTGTATATGAAATGACCATAACCATACATGTTTAAGATTATTTAGAATCATAATGTTTTGATAGTATTGAGATTATACTAATGAAGTATGATTATGTATGAGATCTTGAGGATGACACTAGTCCACACTTAAGCATGCATAGTGGTCTAAGATGGATAGAAGTTCAAATACATTAACGATATCATAAAGGAAGCAAAGATCAAGAGGGAGCACACTCCAATAGTTCCTGCAAGGAAGTAAAGATTGAGAGGGAGTCCACCCAACAACCAAACAAAGATAAGTATTTCAATTGTTATTTCCTGTATATATGATTACTTAAATGATGTTGTTCAGTCATGTACATACTTATGTTCCTAGATTTAGGATGTATATTATGCATTTTAGAAAAGTTGCACTAATGAACAAGATACTACTAATATGCAAGTAATGGGTAAGTGGCCTATGGTACTGTACAACATTCCATTGCTACTTATCTAGAATGAAACCTCTTTGCTGACATGTTGGGAGTTGTGCACACTCTTAACAATGTTCTGGTAGAGATGGAAGGAATCTAGAAAGTTACGGGATATGGATAAATATGTATTGAAGCATTGGCTAAGATAATTGCATGATTGTATGACATATGTCTTTATTTGTAAGAATTTGTTCTGAAATCTATGAGATGTTTCTAATCATGCAATTGAACTTGTCTTGTAGGAAAAACCATATGCCATCACCTACAAGAGAGACTTGTTTAGAAGAACAAGTGACGAAGACTCAACAAATCCAGAAAACTACCTATTGAAGATATTGAAGAATGTGAAGTTCCCAGGATCCGGGATACAGTAATGGAAGGATTCCATGATCGAGGAGTATGAGTCGATAATGAAGAATGATGTCTAGGATGTGGTTCGGAGACCAGAAAGGAAGTCTGTTGTGACTTCCAAGTGGATCTACAAGATCAAGTATGCTGCAGATGGTATCATAGAGAAATACAAGGCAAGGTTTGTGGCTTCTCCCAAAAAGAAGGGATAGATTATGAAGAAAATTTTGCACATGTAGCCAGATACACCTCCATTAGAATAGTACTTGCTCTGGCTGCAGTGATGAAGTGGAAGATACACCAAATGGATGTCAAGATAGCTTTCTTGAATGGTGTCATCGAAGAGGAAGTGTATGTGGAGCAGCCACTCGGTTTTGAGACACATGACAGGGAGTCATATGTATGCAAATTGAAGAAATCCTTGTATGGTTTGAAAAAAGCACCTAGGACATGGTACGGCAGGATAGACAACTTCCTGACCAATTTGGGCTTTACAAAGAGTAAAACGGATTCCAACCTTTACTACAAGGTTGATGAAGGAAATCCAGTGATACTCCTATTGTATGTAGATGACCTGTTTGTGACAGGTGAGGATAGGTTGATTGTCGACACGAAGAGGAAGCTTGCTGCTGAGTTCGAGATGAAGGACTTGGGTATGATGCATCACTTTCTAGGTATGGAGGTGTGGCAGAGTGCAGATGGAATCTTCCTTGGACAAGGGAAGTATGCAGTAGAGATCCTAAAGCGATTCAGGATGATGGACTGCAAGGCCATGGCCACACCTATGGCATCGATCCTGAAGCTATTGAGTGATGCTTCATCAGAGTCGGTTAATGCCACGATGTATCGTCAGATGATTGGGTCCTTGATGTACCTGATGAACATGAGACCAGATATTTTCTTTGCTGTGAATACTTTGAGCCAGTTCCTAATGGATCCTAGACATGTTCACTTGATTGTTGTAAATCATATTTTGAGGTACCTGAAGGGTATGGTTGATTATGAACTCAAGTATGATGTGAATCAAAAGTTTAACCTGGAGGGTTATGTTGATTCAGATTGGGAAAGCAGTGTTACAGATAGGGAGATCACTTCGGGGTACTGCTTCAGTATGGGATTAGGTGTGATCTCTTGGTTTAGCAGGAAGCAATCCTGCGTAGCACTAAGTACAGCCGAAGTAGAGTATGGTGTAGCTTGTCGGCCAGTTGCGAGGCAATATGGCTAAGGAAGCTACTGTCTAATTTATTTGATCTCCAATTGGATGCTACTTGTATCTTCTGTGACAACCAGAGTTGTGTGAAGTTTTCAAAGAACCCGGTGTTCCATGACAAGTCGAATCACATCGAAATCAAATATCACTACATCAGGGATATGGTGCAGAGAGGATCAGTGAATCTCCTGTATGTTGCGACAGATAAGTAGATTGCAGATGTGTTGACCAAACCACTAGACAGAGTGAAGTTCGAGTAATTTAGAGAGAGGCTTGGTGTTATTCAGATAGAATATGCTTCGAGGAGGAAGTGATGGGACACATTTGCAGGATCCATTCCAAGCATGGTGGTCAGAGGAACCTTCCCATGGCTGTGGATGTAAGTGTTGTGTGATGAGCATCAGGACGATGCTCCAAATGATGTTTTGTATGATGATGATCAAGATGATCATGTGACGATGCTATGATGATGATCAGGATGATCATGTGATTATGATATGCATCAGGATGATGCACTGTATGATGATGAGCATCTGGATGATGCTCCATGCGAAGATGATCAGTGTGATCATGAGTATCAGGATGATACTCTGTGGCCATGGACAGGTTGTGAAATCACATGTAATCATTCTTGGAGATCCGTACAGGTTGTGCTAGTCACGTAAGATTCATGGGATGATCTTTAGAGATCTTGCAAGTCGTAAGATGCTCTTTTAAGGTTTTATGGAGATCATATGTAATCAGTCCTAGAGATCCGGACAAGTTGTGCTAGTCACATAAAAGTCCTAGGATACTCTTTACAGATCTTGCAGGTCGCAAGATGCTCTTTTAAAGTTTTGTGGAGATCACATGTAATCAGTCCTGGAGATTCGGACAAGTTGTGCTAGTCACGTAAAATTCTTGGGATGCTCTTTAGAGATCTTGTAGGTCGCAAGATGCTCTTTTAAGGTTTTGTGAAGGTCACATGTAATATCTCCTTGGGAAATCCTATAGGTTGAGCAGTAAGCTCATAATCAGTCTTGGGATGCTCTTTTGAGGTTTTGTTGATGCATATAATTAGCCTTGAGAATTCCATGGGATGGCCCGCTCGTAGAGATGATGAAGACCTACAAGAGGCTAGGCCTACATCCAGCATGAAAAATGGATGGCTCTATAGAACTTACTGTGACGAGAAGAATTGAGAGATAGCACCAGTGATCGAGATAACGAGTACAGCAACAGTGACGATGATACTCTGTGATCCAGTGACGATGATCCAGCTCCAGAATTGAAGACTTGTGCCTTTATGTTTTGATGACCAGTGTCAAGAGAATACCTTCCTAGTTAAGAGGGAGTGTTGATTTATTTTTAACTTTGGAAGATATTCACTTGTATATTGTATGTATTACATTGTACTTTATTGTATCCCCAACGGAGATGTATTATTCCTCCGATTGGAAGTGTCATCATTTGTATTTGCAAGTGTCACAAGTTATATTGTAAGTGTCGTAACTTATATTTGATGGGTTATTAGACCACCTTAGAGGGGTCAGCCCAGTATGAGTTAAAGGGTTATTATACCACCCTAGTGGGGTCGGCCCAGTGACAAGTGGTAATGGGTTATTAGACTCTCCTAAGGGAGGTTTTCCCAATTAGAGTAAAAGGCAAGTAAAGGTAAAGTATAAATAGAGAGGATCACCTCTCTATTTACTCATTCACTCACTCATCCAACTCGCATTAGTGAGAGAGAGGAGGAGTGCACACAAGTGAAGGAGGAGAAGCTGCTAGGAGACTATCTCTTGTTTTGGGGTTTTGTATTGGTGCTCATTCTATCTTTGAGGAAGTTGCGGGGTTTTTTACCTTCTTGGTTTTCCCTGGTGAAATGCTTTGTGTCTCTTGTCTCTTGTGTTTGATATCCTGTACATTTTGTTCTCTCAGTTAAGATCCTAGATCATATTGAATTAAATGATGAAAACTAACATAATACCAATGTATCATTCCCCAGCAATGGAACCGGTTTTCCCTATTGTCCCTCAGGTTGTACCATGACTATATTAGGTATTTCTTTGATTTTCCATGCCAACTATAACTTCAAACAATGTAAATAAGGGCTATAGTCTAGATACAAATTCCAAGGATGGTTGTGCACGTAGCACCATCTTTGTGCCACTTGAGGTTAGTAAGTCGGTCCTCTGACCAAGGGAGGTAACCCTTGAAAAATGGAAGGTATGAATCCTAGTATGTCACCCTAAGTACCTTGAAGATATACTTTCAAAAACATGACTAGATTTACAACTGAAATTTGAGGTGCATGGTGGCAAATATCAGCTGCGAAAATATTGTGAGTGTTGAATTTAAAAGGGAGGTACAAATATCCCAGAATACATAAAACTCTAAATATGAAAATCTAAGGCACCTTAATCATAACCCAATTCTCTAAAGGAATAAATATAAACATTAAATACATCCAACAACAAAGCATTAACAACTTTTCATTAACATGCATTCCAAAAACTATTGAAAATCATACAAGCGAGGAAAATTTCATATGCATATGACTCTAGGTATACAGATAAAGACATTTCATACTCTTTGAAAAGTACATTCAACATCACATAAGGCACATTTAATTCAAAATACCATTGGCAATCTTGCCTTGGTCCTTAAATCGCGACATCTTTATTTTCATCAGTACAATAGTGCATACAACATGGGGGGTCAATTCATCTTTGCCCTAGTCCCATTGTCTTTTTTATCAACAAAATAATTTTGTTGTTCCTATACTATGAAGAAAGAGGCAAAGAATAAAGAGAATGGACTAATGTTGCAGATCCCAACAACTTCTTTCTTCTTGCAATCTCATAGAAATGAATGAACCTTCTCTTGCATTTCTTCTTTCTAAGTTTAAATATGCTCTCTGATGCTAACTATTCCTTTGAGTGTTGCTACATGGTGATGTCTTGCTTCTAGAATTTGCATCCTTTCGTTGAGGTGGTGTAATTGATTTCATGAATATATCACCCATAAGTATGTTCTATCCACCGACTTATTCTTTATCTACCTCTCACTTTCGGGTCGTTGAAGGGAAAAACCAATTCTTGTACTAAATAGTCTCATTGTACTTTGGCTGGTACTGAACAACATTAGTGAGTAAATTTTTCAAATATGACACTAGAGGGAATTACCCAATGCTATGTTGCAAAAAAACATCTACAAGAAAGAATGCATCCCTCCTTGTCACGGTGTGTTAGGAAGCAAACTCGATGAATGAAGCTCAGTCCTTAAAACCTTTATTATTGAGGACTCCATTGTATGAGAAAGACTGTTGTATTTTAGTCCAACTGGAGACTACAATCTCCAAAGTAGTCTTCCAAGTAATAAAAGAAATACGAAACTAAGATGGAGCATGAGAATAGACACCAGTAATTTCAACAAGTCTGCCTTAGCTTTCAACTACTCACTCTCTCAAACTCCCATATTATGTTGCAGTGGAAGAAGGGGTATTTAGAGGGTGATATGGAACGAGAACATAATGAGATACTATTGCTGAAAAGACATTGATATTCCTCGAAATGTTCGTTCAACATGCACCTTGTAATTCCTACTGATAGCGGGATGTTGTTCATTCAATACAAGCACTTACTTGGAGCGATCAACGAGGCATGTTTGCATGAAAGTGATTGAACCAAGCCTTTTGAGGTATAGTACCTCATACAACAGTAATGGAAGCATCATAGGGATTATTGGGGCTAATTGCGTGGCTATCATGGGGTGAGGCATGGGGTGGTAGTCAGCAAAAGAAGCAGGACATGAATTGTGGGTGGTGAAGTCTGATATCTATACATATATAGATACAAAATGAGGTTGGGTGGATTTTGTATGCCTTGGATTGGATGTAAAAATGATGAGTTGGATTTGGCCATCGGGTAAGGATCCTCGATGATGGAAACCATATAACCGGAATGCAATGAGGCTGAAATTATACATGCAAAAGCAAGAGCTATCGATCATGCAGATGCGACAACTAGGTCACAAGGATGACTATGGTGCTGAAATGGTATATCTTTTCAAGATTGAAACACCCTGTTTCTGGAAGTAGTTGCGACTTAACATGAGTGAATAGCATTCTGACTACTTAAACAATTATGATGTTTTACTGTTGTAACATTGTTGTGACAACAATTGCTCTCCTTGATTATGATGCAACTTATCAACTATCCATGAACCAAAATCCTTTCATCAGGTCGTATGATCTTGCACCATGAACGACCTGAGTCTTCTTTACGAATTGGCTAGATCAAATTGTGTCCATTGATAGAAAGATTCCTTTTTTAAGCTTCGACATAAATATTTTGACAATGATCGATTTAGTTCGCATTGAGAAAGTAATCTGATAAAATATAGGCCCTTGGCAGGGACAATACTTTTCTTATTTCTATGGAACATTATTCTGTTATCAATGACTGAGATCTACCCTAATGAGTTGTGTGTTTTGATCTAAATCATCGCCAAGAATAGTTATTTTTCATGTTTGTCACTTGTCTCAATGGTTCCAATGATGCAGACTTGTCTTGATGAGATGCACGATTCAATCCAGGTCATCAACAGAGAGTTTCAATTTGTATTTATGATGTATGTATCAGTTCCTCTGACAATCCCGATCTGTTATGATAATATGCATGAATTAATCTTGGTCATCGGAGGTAGGACTCCCTTTCCATATTCAATGCATGTTATAGTGATTCTAATGGATGAAGTCTTCCTTGATGGGTTGAATGATTCAATTCAGGATGTCAGCAGAAGACTCACCTTTTTATCTATGTGGAAAGTTCTAATGCCTTCAATGGTTCGGATCTATCATGGGTAAATTCCCAATTTCATCTAGGATGTCAGTGGTAAATTCTACTTTCTATCTTAGATGCATATTTTGAATCCTCCATTGGTCTGGATCTATTCTGGAAATTTTCACAATACAAGTAGAGCCGTCGGTGAGGAAATTTACTCGTTATTCCTTTTGTTATTCCTACCAAATGAATGGCCCAAATATTTCTAAAGGATTTGTAATATTCGAATGTGACCATTGGCATCTATTTCCTTCCAAATTTTGAGCCTTGATTTTTGTTTCATAGGCACAAACCTGAAAAAAAAAAAAAATTAAGGGTACAAAGAGGGTAACAATAAGAGGGAATAAATTAAAAGAACAAAATTATTCCAAATAGATGAATGCCCACATGGTTACCCACCCAAATACATATCAATTGAATGCATTCAAGAACTAGAAGTGGAGCATACTACATTTCCCATGGAAGAAGACAACGTAGTTCAAGATCCTGGGGAGGAACCCAAAATTTCTCTCCATTCCTTCTCAGGTTTCTCAACACCCCGAACATTGAAGCTCATAGGCTACATCAAGCATTGCAAAATAATTGTATTAATTGGCAGTGAGACCCACACTTTTATTCATAGGTGAGTGGTAGAAGAAACCCATTACTATGTATAGCCTATACCAAATTTTGAAATTATGATATAAAATGGTGGTATGATTAAATGTGGGGATTGTTGTGAAAATGTGAAACTTCAAATGGGTGATTACCATCTCAAAACCCACATGATTTCTATTAAAATGGGTGTTTGTGGTGTAGTTCTTGGTGGGGAATGGCTAAGGAATTTGGGACCAATCACCGTGGATTTCAAGGATCTCTATATAAGATTCAATAAGGAAGGGAACAAACATCATCTCATATAGATCACTTCAAGTTCTCTAGAAATTATCACCTCCCACTATATGGAGAAATTAATGAAGAAAGGAAAAATAGGTATTATTGCACAATTCAATGCCATCCAAGTCATGGAAACGCCACCAAAATAAATTCATCCTAACTTGTAGTTGGTTCTGTCTAAACATCAATAGGTACACACAAAGGTTTACCACTAGATTGTGGGGAGCATGACCATGGTATTCCATTAATTCCAGGTAGTAAACCCCCCAATGAACACCCCTATCAACACCCTTTTGCACACAATAATGAAATAAAAAGATCATTAAAGAGATATTGGAGGATTCGATCATTCATACTAGTACCATCCCTTATTCCCCATCAGTGGTTAAGGTATTAAAAAAGGAGGGCACTTGGAACATGTGTCTAGATTTTCAGTCTCTCAATAAGTTGACTATTAAGGATATATTGCATATTCTAGATATTGATGGTATTTTGGATGAGATCCATGGATGCAAGTTCTTTGCTAAAATAGACCTACATTCAAGATACCACCAAATTAGGATGAAAGAAGAATACATCTCTAAGACATCTTTCCACACCTATGAGGGCCATTATGAGTTTGTAGGCATGCCTTTTGGCCTTTACAATGCCCCATCCAATTTTCAAATCCTCATGAACAAGATATTACGACATTTTCTTTGTGATTTTTTGTTGGTATTCTTTGATGATATATTGATCTACAACACAACATGGGAATTCCATATAAATCATGTTGATCGTTCCTTGCAAGTATTAAGGGACCAACAATTATTTGTGAAACATTTGAAATGTGATTTTGGCATTACCGAGGTTGAAAATTTGGGTCATATTGTGAGTCAGGATGGAGTACACATGGATCCTAATAAAGTGGTAGCCATGCAAAACTATCCATGCCCCATGACACTTAAATCTTGTGTGGGTTCCTAGGACTTAGTGGGTACTACAAAAAGTGTGAAAAATTATGGATAAATTGCAGCTCCTCTAACATCCTTTCTAAAATATAATTCCTTTGTCTATATAAACATAGTTGAGTAGGCCTTCTCCACCTTAAAGGATTCCATGTGTAGTACCCATTCATTAGCAAGGTCAGATTTCACTAAGACTTTTGTCTTATAATGTGATGCCTCAGGAAAATACCTTGGAGCAATATTAATTCAAGGATTCCCTTTATCCTTCACTAGTAAGAAGTTACATGATCAAATTTTTGTCAAACACACATATGAAAAGAGATGATGACCATCCTTCATGAATGGAGACATGGTTCCCATATTTAATCAAGAGGCGCTTCTAGATCAAGATTGGCCACCATAGTTTAAAATTTTTCTTGGAACAATGGTTGTCATCACTATAGCATTATAATTGGGTTACTAATACACTAGGGTATAATTACAAAATCATATATAATAAGGGTGGATAAAATGTGGTTGCTAATGCATTATCTAAGCAATCTGAGGAGGAGGGATCCCTCTTTGTAATATCCTAACTAGTTCTAGGGTGGCTTGAGGAAGCACATCAAGAATGGATGATGAATGAAACCATACAACTCATTCAAAGGCTTCAAGAAGACATGAACCCTTTGACTGGGTATACATTGAACCAACATACATTGACGTGTAAGGAGCACACTTTTCTAACACCAAATTTGGTCTTATAACGTCAAATATTCAAGAAGTTATATTCATCTCCCACACCAAGACACTAAGGACTTCAAAAACCCTATGAAATAATTAAGCACTTATTCTTTTTGGTAGGCATGCAAACAAACATCTAAAACATTTTCACTTCCTACAACACTTGTTAATGACACAAGGGAGAGATGGTGATGTCACCAAGATCCTTGCAACCACTTCCCATTCCAACCTATATATGGACTGGTATCTCTGTGGATTTTATAGTGGGAATTACTATAGCTATAAATAAATTAGTCATCATAGTGATAGTCAAATTTCGTTCCAAATATGCTCATTGTTGTGCCTTATCACACCCTTTTACACCATCAATTGTGGCACAAGTATTCAAGGATTAGAGTTTTAAGTTATATGGCATGTAAACTTCCATTGTCTCCAATTAGGATCTAACATTCATGATAAAATTTTGGTAGAACTTGTTTAAACTTTTAGGCACCTAGTTTAAACTCAACATGGCCTATCATCCCCAAACATATAGTCAAACATAAGCAATTAATAAGTTCTTGGAAAACTACTTGATATGAATTGCATTGGAAGGGTTGCACAAATGGGAACAATATCTTCCTATTGTCGAATGGTAGTATAATACCACTTATCATGGAGCTACCAATTTGACATCATATGAAGCAATATATGTCCAAAATACCTTGTTAGTGCTTTCCTATTTACTAGCCACTTTTAAGGTTTATGCAATGCAAAACACACTTCACACTAGAGAAGCTATTATACACACACTTAAGGACAATTTGTTCATGGATCAAATTAGAATGAAATAGTAGGAGAATCACCACCACTCATAGCATTCTTTTGCAAAAGGAGATTAGGTGTTTATTTGATTTCAACCCTATAAACAAACATCCCTAAAAAAACCTCCACGAAAAACTAACCCTGGATTTCTATGTGCCCTACAAGATCCTACAATGCATTGGATAGGTGGCCTACAAGCTAGCTTTGCTAGATCATTCCAATATCTTGTTTCCTACCTCACAAAAGTTGTGGAATCAAATTGTAAATTGAAGACCTAATTACTAGATATTGATGAGGAAGGATCCATTTGGCTCCAACCCATAGTAGCATTGGATACCAGGGAACATCAATTACATATGTGCATGGTCATAGAATTTCTAATCCAGTGGAAATATATACAACTAGAATATGCCACATGGAAACCAATAGAGATGTTGTATCAATTTCCTTACCTTCATCCTTGAGGACAATGGTGCTCTTAAAGGGGGAAGTCATGTTAGGGCCCTACCCTAACAGCCCTACTTTAGGCTACATATGATCTATTCAACTAATGCATGTGGAAATCTCCCTTGAATAATTCCAACTATATAGTAATGAATAATTAATTAATGTAAACCTATTTTATATGTTAGTTAAGGCCCACAACGTAGTTGGTACCCATTAAGTATGCAAACAAAAGTAGTCAGGGTTTTGGTTATAGGAATCCTATATGAAGAGCTATGACGCTACAAATTGTTTTGTCAAGTATTGTTGTATTTGGAGCTCATATGAAGTAAAAGGTCACCCATCCTAGAGAGGAAAGTGAACATTGATTTGTGATTGATTATCATAATACAAGAGTTCATTTTGCAACATCTCTCTTCTCTATTGTCTTGTGTTTGGTTATTCTGCACTATAATTTCTACTTTCTTGCATCATCAATATTTGTATATCCTATTGTTGTTCCAAGTTTAAGGGTTAAGGACATTACAATTGAGAGTGCTTTCTTACATGTAAGTCTCGCTAAAGATATTTATGTAGAGAAACCCTTCGGCTTTGGGAAAGATGGATTTCTTGGGTTTTAACTAAAGAAATCATTATAATGTTTGAAATAAGCCCTTAGGGCATGGTATGAGAATATTGAAAGGTTCTTCCCTAATTTTGGTTTCAAATGTTGTGATTTAGAGCATAATATTTATGTTTTACATGTAAATAATGATAATTTAATTGTTGCAATATATTTTGATGCTTTCATCATTACAAAAGGTAGTGTTGATTTCATTTTTGGTTTGAGAAACTAGTTAACATGTACATTTGAAATGGAGATCCAATCAGATCTCTCTTTGTTGCATTTCTTTATGTGCATCCAAATTTTGCAAAACAATGATGATATATTTATTTATAACCTATATATGGGATGAATCTATTCTAGAGATTCAAAGTGGAAGATTGTAAACCATCTGCAGGGCGCACAACTTACCAATTAGGAGTGAAGTGCACTAAGGAGTGAAAATCTTTGAAATTCAATGATAATATCTATAGGTAACTTGTCTATTTTCCCATTTGTTAATTGTCAATTGACCCAATATTTTGTTTGTTTTTAATGTGCTCTCTAGGTTCATGTAGGATCTAAAGGAGGGCCACTTGAAGCCTACAAAGAATATTGTTTGATATATCAAGGGTACTTATTATCTTGGTATAAATAATTTTATATAGAGTATGAAGTATTTAATTGCTTATATATCCTCAAATTGCATTATATATGAAGACCATATGTAGATGACATCTAGATATGTGTTAAATCTTGGATATAGACGTATCATCTAGTATTGAAAAAAGCATAAAGTGTTTTCCCTTTCAACCATTGAAGTTGAATATAGAGGTGTAATTAATGTCGGCACATAGGTAGTGTGGATACTGAATGGATGAGATCATATTTCCCTTTTTAGAATCGAATGTAGTGTGTTGTGATAATGAAAGTGAAATACAATTAGTAGTTGAAAATTGTTTCTAATAGTAAGATGATGCATGTGGAGCGAATTCATGCCCAATGATGATCAATATAAGAAACTATTGTGTCTCTCTTATTAAAGTATAGATGATAGATCATTAACATCTTTATGAATCCATTAATCTAGGATAAGTTTGTGAAAATTGGACTATGCTTAGGCTTAAGAAAGATACAATTATGGTGGGTTGTGCCATGATAATTTAACCTTTTAAATATACAAAGAGTTGTGCTAATGTTGGTTGGGGGGGTGTTGGAATAACAAATTTATCTCGACTTTGGATATTCTAGGGACAGTCAATCAACAAATGAAGGTAAAAGTGATGGAATTGATGTAATTCAAACCAAATCCAAATAACCTAAATGAGATGATGGATCTGGAATTCATGTAATTCAAACCAAATCCAAATAACCTAAATGAGATGATGGATCAAGACTTAATGTTGTGTGTGTGTGTGTGTGTGTGCTAATGCTGGTTGGGGGGGGTGTTGGAATAACAAATTCATCTCAACTTTGGATATTCTAGGGACAGTCAATCAACAAATGAAGGTAAAAGTGATGGAATTCATGTAATTCAAACCAAATCCAAATAACCTAAATGAGATGATGCATCTAGAATTCATGTAATTCAAACCAAATCCAAATAACCTAAATGAGATGATGGATCTGGAATTCATGTAATTCAAACCAAATCCAAATAAACTAAATGAGATGATGGATCAAGACTTAATGTAGTGTGTGTGTGTGTGCTAATGTTGGTTGGGGGGGGTGTTGGAATAACAAATTCATCTCGACTTTGGATATTCTAGGGACATTCAATCAACAAATGAAGGTAAAAGTGATGGAATTCATGTAATTCAAACCAAATCCAAATAACCTAAATGAAATGATGGATCTGGAATTCATGTAATTCAAACCAAATCCAAATAACCTAAATGAGATGATGGTTCAAGACTTAATGTAGTGTGTGTGTGTGTGTGTTTTCTCCACTCCAATGAGCATATATACATTCCTAAGCATGGTAGTCTAGAAGAATGTTTTTGTTTGACTAAACCATATATGTAGATAATGTAGATGAATATTGAATTAAAAAACATATGACTTACTATCAATCCTTCTAATTTTGATGAATATTATCAATCTAAACATATCTTATAAAAAATAACTAATTTTTAAAAATAATAATAATAATTTCTATTTGTTTTAAACAAAAAAATCACGAATTAATAGAAATTAACCACTAAAAATTATTGTTTAATACACAATAGATATCTTTGTTTAATAAAATATATATAAATAAATCACACAATACCTAACTTACGCACATTAATATTTTTTATTATATAAATCCATTTTTAATTATTTTACATAATATTTCTCCTCAACATCGATCCTTAAATTTGTTCACACTTCCTTAGATTCCTTTCTAAATCATCTGATTACATGGTTCACATTAATATCTTTTATTATACAAATCCATTTTTAATTATTTTACATAATATTTCTCCTCAACATCCATTCTTAAATTTGTTCACACTTCCTTAGATTCCTTTCTAAATCATCTAATTACATGGTTTTGAAAGTTATTTCTATTGCACTTTTAACTATTGTTTAGTTGGATTCCAACTCACATTGTTTCCATTGCTATTGCACTTTTAACTATTGTTTGGTTGGATTCCAACTCACATTGTTTGCATTGCTACCAACTTTAGGTTCTTTGACTTCGCCCTATTCAAGTCAGGTAATTTGACCTTTATCTCCACAACTTTTCCTCACAATGGATAGGTGTCGAAGCATCTTTTCTTTAAACTTCCCTTAGATGGGATGTTGGATGGGTGTCGAACTATCTTTTTCTCAAACAAAAATTAACATAAAAAGTTTTTATTTTTGCACATGAAATCACACATATTTAATGATAAAAATAAAGATTTAGGTAAGATATGCACCTATTATAAGAACATAAAGTCATTTAAATAATACTTTATTATTTTCAATCCTTTACTAACCATGAAAACTTATTGTAAGGAAAAGTTGACACTGAAACAAAAGCAAATTACTATCATTAGATTTGGACCTTTTATTATTGCTTGAAAGTACTATAAAAGTAGATTTAGTTCATTGGGTCGGTGGCTATCCGTTGAATTCCAAGCCTAGGATGTGCCCAATCGCCCAGGATGTGCCCAATCATATAAAGGTTGGATTAGAGCATATTTTAATAAGATCTTAATAGAGTATTGATTCCCCTTTTGTACTCAAAAGTGAAAAAATGTCATTTTTAATCTCTCAAATTCTTAACAACTTTAACGCAATAAAATGTTTATGACATATCTCTAAAGTCAAACCAAATCATTGACGTTACTTTGTATTATATCCCAAATCAAAAAAAACTTTACAAAGGAATAACTCCAAGATCTTGATATTTCATCTTGAAATGAAATATATTATTATAAATTTTAAGATGAGCTTTGGGAATTTGTGATGGCCCCATTGTTCACGGAGATTTTCCTTGTGAAAATACTATCAAAGTTACGACACATGATTCTCTTTCAGCATCATTGTTCCATCTAATTTAGTTAGAAAAGCCACATTTTACTTCCATGCTCAATGTAAAAATTTAGTCTTGTGATTCCCTAGTTGTGGCATCAGGTGCTCGTCATCAATGACATCATGTGCTCATTATCAATGTAAAAATTTAGTCCTGTGATTCCCTAGTTGTGATATCATGTGCTCACCATCAGGCTAAACAATTTACATCTCCCATCATAAGGAAAAACAATTTACATCTCCCCATCATATTGCCAACTCCCCCATATTTTAGATGGCCATTGGGCATGTGATGGCTCCCATTGCTTATAGAGATTATAGAGATTTTTTTCACTAACAGAGAGTTAGGGCACATGATTCCCTTTCAATAACGTTGTTCTATGCAATTTAATTCATTAATATGGCCATGGTCTTATGATGATAAACTTATGAATAATACCATTGTAACCTTTTTGTTAAGGATCTATAAGATATACCAAACAAATTCATTTCCTCAAGCATTATGGTTATTCAGTCGTTAGCAATAGATTGCATTTGCTAGTCTTCCTTCTCCTCACCCTTGTCCTCCTCTTTTTCTTCTTCCTTGAAATTTTTTCCAGTCTTTTCTTCTTAAGAGTTTCTATGAAGATCTTCTCCACCATCACTAGATGTTGTGTTGAGCGTATCCTTGGTGTTTCATACAAATCCTGATGTGGTTGTTCTTGCTCCTTTGGGTCCTAAGATTGTGGCTAAGTGCTCCCTATATCCTTTTTATCCCTTACATCTTTCTTCTGCTCTCCTTCATCCTTGGGTGTTGGTGTTTTCTCTTGTTGGATCAAGGTCTTCAAAGGCATTGTATCCTCATCATCTAAAAGGATGGTGAACTCATACGTCGTGGTTCTATGGAATTTGGGTGGCCACTAGCGTTTTTAGTCATACACAATGATGTAATGTGATTGACTTACCTAAGGGGGCAGTGGTGTAGAGGGACAATTACAACTTTCAATCATCATACACGGTGATATTTGATTATACTTTTA
Source organism: Larix kaempferi (assembly GCA_027924585.1). NCBI lineage: Eukaryota > Viridiplantae > Streptophyta > Pinopsida > Pinales > Pinaceae > Larix > Larix kaempferi. The sequence continues at coordinate 102,773 of BSBM01000358.1, forward strand.
TTCTAATTTCTCTCTTATATTTGCAATTAATGAATAATTTTTATTGTTAAAAAATCAACTATACCATAAACATTAACTATTTAATTAAAATTCTGCTCTTATCTCAACAATTAAAATTTACTTTACAAAATATAGCATAAATTTAAACATTTAAATATATTCAATACGCATAATGACATTTCTTATATTTTTAAAACTTTAACATTATAATTGCACAAAGAGTAGCAAGGTGCTCTATAGCCCAATATGGGGAGATTTTGTAATGCTATGTAATATGTCGTTCCCATAAAAAATAAATAAAATGCAAATGATGTTAGCTTAAACAAAAGATATTAAATTATGTTGATTTCATCTTAAACTTAGATTAAATCAAGCACGGATCGAATATCTTTAGGTGTAAATTTTTTCTTAATGTGTAAAAAATTTAAGATAAAAGAATTCTACACCTCAAAAAATTGGATCCCTCTCGATGCTTGATAGATCCAGGTTTAAAATGAATCTATGATGATAATATTTAAATATTTAGTTAATTTTATTATATCCATACTGTTTTTTTAAGAGTAAGCTAAACTCCTATTTGCACCTCTTCGACGAGTTTTGTTGGAATCTAGCGGCTCAATTATTTACTAAAGTTACGATTTTGATTGCTTAAATAGCAATTTTGATTGCAGAACTGGATTCAACGCCCTCGATTACCCCTAGCTCACACTAATTATGCAATTCCAACAACCCAAAACTGTCATTTCAACAATCCCTATCGAGCTTTTGCCAAAAAAAACTCACCAAATATTCGATACAAATAATAGGTGTGGGATAATTGGCACTCAAATGGCCCCACTTTTCCGGCGATTTGTTCCCTAGATCCAGTTATAAAAACCGGCGGAATCGTAGTTCCACCCCATTTATTGCAGACCTATGCCATTGAACTATACCCCTAGGGATTTTGGCCCATTTTAAGACGACCCAGATCGTCGAAATTCCAAAAAAAATAATTAGAAAGGGTGAAACTATGCCTCTCCAGAAAATTTTCCGTCACCGACAAGGAACAATTTGAGTGCCAATTATCACACACCCAAATAATATAGAGTTTAACTTACACCATTTTTTTACAACTAAACCTATACAACCAAATCTTCCAACTATTAGTATTACTAATGTTGTGACATAACATGCCCATCATTTGAAAAAACAATTCATAGTAACTCCCCATGACAAGCTCATCATGTGACGAACGACGTACAGCTCCGAGATAGTATGGCATATGGTGTACAATTCCCACATCCTCTAGGTTATTACGTGCACCTCCTAGTGTAACCTTGCACATAGTTTACAACTTACCACCTACGTGTCACTTTCCATGACACATGTCACTAGTTTTTCAAGGTGACTGCCAAAGACAAAATCCCCACCGCAGTCTATGGCTTTACAGAGATAGCTAGCCTACCCCACTCCCCTATTGATTGAAAAAAGTGTACTTGAAAGCCTTGGGGTCAATAAATATATCAACGTCGTACCATGAATTTGGCGTTTCTTATAGTGTTCGCGTGGTCGTCGGTATGGGCGTTTGAGAATTTGGATTTTGTAGGTCTTCGAGGTTGGACAAGCGACGATAAAAATTCAACGTCACGAGGCTATCTAGTGCAAATATTCTAAACTGATTTATTCGTGTTTTTTCTACATACGACATGCTTGACTAAAGAAATAAAAGTTAGAATGGACCGGGATTCTTTCCCAAATCGACACATGCCAGTTTTTTTCTATAGTTTTGATTATTAGTCTGACTATGGTCTCCCTATAGTCGTCGCCTTCTTTTGTTTTTATATGGATGATGAAGAGAATGAGAAATAAATATTCCCCACCACACATCCTTATACTATAAAAAGCCACAAATAAATTCATTCATCAAATTAATGTCTAATCCAAATATGAGAAAAAGAATGTCCAATCCAATTATATCTCCTTTGTCTTTTTAATGAAAAGATTAAGAGTATTAATATGGAACTAACTTCATAAAATTAATGTCTGATGCAAATATATTTTCTTGTTCTTAAAATTAATGTCTAATCCAAATATATTCTTTTTTAAATGACAAGAACAAAAATTGTTGAAATAAATAATGTCCCATCCAAATATATTTTCGTATCTGTGTAATGACAAGAATAAAAATAAAAATATTAATAGAGAACAAAATTTATTTGAAATATTAATATAGAACAAAATTCATTTGAAATAAACATGCATGTATTGATATAGAACAAAATGCATTTGAAATAAACTTGCATGGATTATGTTTATTGAATATAAATAAAAAATGATTCGCAAAACATAACATTAAAATTATTGTCAATATAAATATAAAATATAAAAAATAATTTTGAAAAATCAATACGTCATTAAAAATCATCCACACATCATAATTTGTTATCTATTAATAACATTAACATAACGATAGTTTTAACTAATATAAATCAAACAAAAGTCTATTATAGTATTAATGATAAGGCTTTGGAAAGTATTCGAGAAGATAAATTGGATTGTGTTGTAGGAATGAAACCCATCTCTATTATTATCAATTGTTTCATGAATTTATAGGTTTAAGAGTTCACATAAATAAATTATTGGAGGAAGAAGAGGGTCATTGAGTTTTTGGTGAGAAATCCATGGTTATAAAGTGAGTAATGAAGTTATAAAAAAAAAAAATTAATTACATTTTATGTATTTTTTTATTATTTTTTTTTGTATTTGATTAACTTAAAGAGTACAATTTTTTCAAAGGGAAAACAATTATTAGACTCTTCTTGCTTGCATTGGGGAACTTATTGGAATGAATTTTTCAATGGTTTGTGTAGTAGAGAAGGAAAATGCTTGTGATGGTATTGTGATTATCTTCCCAAAGGGAAAACAACTATTAGACTCTTCTTGCTTGCGTTGGGGAACTTATTGGAATGGATTTCTCAATGGTTTGTGTAGTAGAGAAGGAAAATGCACGTGATGGTATTGTGATTACTTTCCCAAAGGGAAAACAACTATTAGACTCTTCTTGGTTGCATTGGGGAACTTATTGGAATGGATTTCTCAATGGTTTGTGTAGTAGAGAGGGAAAATGCATGTAATGGTATTGTGATTATCTAAGAAGAAGAGGTCCATCACTTATTAAGAAGTAGTTGAGGTTCCTGAAATAAAATGTACAAGAATAAATGCTCTAGTCATGAGTATTATGAACCAATTTCATTAAATTTGAATTTATTTAAATCATCATTTTTTATAAAACTAAATCTCAATACTATACATTTCAATAGACATTCCAAGCTCTCAAATTTCATCTAATATATTTTTCTATGAACCCAAAACGATTAAGCTTTACAAACTTGGAGTTTTTTTATTAATTCCAAAACACGATAATTTTGAAGAAGATAGCGAACACATAAGTTTGTTTTTTCTCCTTGAAAAAACCCCGCATTCTATTAACTGAAATAGAGCACCTTCTACAGAGACTACAAAAAGTCATAACTTTCCTTATACTCCTTAGAAAAAGGCAGTATAAAAAGCTACATAAGTTAGACATCTTTACAAAACACATGGCTAGCAATACAAATGACTGTTAAAAAACAAGCCATACATCTTAGAGGCCAATACCTCCACCTTGATAGGAGAAATGTCAGCCTTTAACCTTTCTATAGGTAGATCAAACAAAAATGTTATAATAAACATATTTTTCAGATTTTGAAAAAAGATACACACATATATGGAGCCCCACCATTAGTAAATACCAGTACTGTGGGGAACCTCCAGCAATTAAATGATGAAATGCACCATATATTAGAAATAGCAAAACATGGAAGAGATTTATTGATCACAGGCCACTTCGAGGGGGAAACCTCCTTTGAGCAAGCTCAATACAAATAACGTGTGGATGCCTTCATTGGCCTCAACACGTACTAATGTACTAAGTCTGATTTAAACAACTATTACTCCCCATGAATGTAGGATAATACAATATACTCACGGGACGACTTACAAAACATATGCGTCCAACAACAATATACTAACAATGTGGGATAGTACAATATACTCACAGGATGACTTACAAAGAATATGCATCCAACAACAATATACTAACAAAGTAAACAAAAGGGTTGACATGGGTTCCTAACATCCCCTCCCCTAGTATAAAAAGCTTTGTCCTCAAAGCTTTAGATGTGGAAATTGTTGTTGAATCTGAAGGAATGGTTCCCATGTAGCATCCTCTGGTTGCATTCTGTGCCACTAAATCAATACCTCTGTGATGGATCGAGAGCGAAGCTAATGAGTGAGCCTATTGAGGATGGCCTTCAGCTCCAAAATGATGGATCTTTCATTATCCAGTTTTGGTAAAACAGTTTGTGCTCTACTGTTGGTGCCAAGAACTTTCTTTAGACAGAAGACATGAAATACTTGATGAATGCGGGAAGAAAGAGGAAGTTCCAATTTATAAGCAATGGACCCAATCTTCTAAAGAACCTTATATGGCCCATAGAAATTTGGCGCGAGCTTATGATTCCCTTTTATTTTTAGGGAGGACTTCTTGTAAGGATGTAGACGAAGAAAAATCATATCACCTGCTTGAAAAGTGCGCTTAGAACAATGTTGATCAGCTTGTTGTTTCATTCGATTTATTTCCATGTGAATATTGTCCTGCAAAATGCAAAGAATCTTATCGCGGGTTCGAAGAACCGTGTCAACTTCTTGAACTGGTGAATTGTTAGGGGTGTATCGAAGAAGCACTGGTGGTGCCTAACCATAGACTGCTTCATATGGAGTCATTTTAGATGCAGTGTGGTAGGAGGTATTGAATACCAGTCAACGAGAGGGAGCCATTTTTCCTATTGATGTTGTTGTTCGGAGGTGAATCAATGAAGATAAGTTTCTGAACATTTGTTGATAATTTCAGTCTGACCATCTATTTGTGGGTGATACCTTGAACTCATCTTCAATTCGGTGCCAGTGTGGCAAAATAGTTCTATCCAAAAATGACTGGTGAAAGTCACATCACTATCTGAGACAATGGAAGAAGGGATTCCATGAATACGGAAGATCTGGTCTAGGAAGATTTGTGTGACTGACGATGCAATATAAAGATGGTGGAGGGCACAAAAATGACTATATTTGGAGAGGTGATCAACCACCACCAAAATCATTGTCTTCCCTCCATATTTAGGGAGCCCTTCAATGAAATCCATAGAAATATTTGTCCAAATCTGTGTATGGGTGGTGTATGGATGGGAAAGGTTTCGAGCAATCCTAGAAGGAGTATCGTTTCACCCTTGTTGTGCTATCAGGTATCACATTCATCCACCATCTGTTGAATTTTCCTTTTCATTCCCTTTCAAAGTAAGTTACGTCGTTCCCGCTCATATGCTTTGAGGAACCCAGTGTGCCTTGCTGATGGAGAAGCATGGAGTTCATAGAAGACAGCCTATTGAAGATATGTGCTCTGGGGAAGCACCGGACGACCCTTGTATTGCAGGGAATCACCATCCCAAGAGTAATGTGGTACAACAGAAGGGTTGTTGGCCAATCATTGGATGATTTGAGATAATCAAGAGTCATTGGCATAGCCCTGCTGAACAAATTGCAACCAATTTGGAACATGCATAGAAATAGTTGAAAGAGAAACTTGGTCATCAAATATGCGAGAAAGAGCATTCGCCACAAGATTGTCCTTACCCTTCTTGTAAGTAATCTCGTAGTCATAACCCATGAGTTTGCTAACCCATTTTTGTTGTGCTAGGGAGGAGACATGTTGTTCCAAGAAATATTTTAGAGTATGGTGACCAGTCTTGATGCTGAAGTGATTCCCTAATAGGTATGGCCGCCACTTCTGTACTGCATGAAAAATAGTCATCATTTCCTTCTCATATGTAGAGGAAACTAAATTCTTACTAGAAAGTGCTTTGCTGGTGAACACAATGGAATGTTCATCTTGAATGAGAAAAACACCAAGTCCATTGTCGCAAGCATCACTCTCAATAGTGAAGGGATTGGAAAAATCGGGCATAACTAGAACCGGTGTAGTACACATAGCTTGTTTCAGTTTGTCAAATGCACACTCAATAGCATGTGTCCATGTAAAAGCATCCTTTTTCAATAGAGCGGTTAATGGGGTTGCAATATTCCCATAATACTTGACAAACTTGCGGTAGTATCCAATCAATCCCAAAAAACCACGAAGGCTCTTGAGTGTCTGAGGATGCAGCTAATTTTTCATGGCATTTATTTTGGAAGGATCCATGCGAACCCCTTGTGCTGAAATAATATGCTCGAGATACTCTACTTCCTATTGTCCAAAAATACATTTAGACTGTTTGGCATGGAGATGATGATCAAAGAAAAGTTGCAGTACAAGAGCCAGATGTTGGAGATGCTCATCTCATGTTTTACTATAGATGAGGATATCATTAAAGAAGACCAGAATGAATTTTCGCAAGTAGGTACAGAATATTTTATTCATCAATACCTGGAATGTGGAAGGATCATTAGTGAGGCCAAATGGCATGACCAAAAACTCATAGTGGCCATCATGTGTGTGGAAAGATGTTTTAGGGATATCATCCTCATGAACCCAAATTTGATGATACCCAGAACGAAGATCCAACTTGGAGAAAAAAAGAGCACCATGAAGCTCATCAACAACAAGAATTGGAAACTTATCCTTGATTGTGAGGTGATTAAGTGCTTGGAAGTCAATGCAGAGGCGCCATGACCCATATTTTTTTCAGACAAGAAGAACTGGTGAAGAAAATGAACTACTAGGGCGAATAATACCTTGCTTTAGTAAGTCCCGAACGAGCATCTCAATCTTTGTTTTTTGGTGAAATGGGTAGCGCTAGGGCCCGATGTTGGGAGGAACATTTCGAGGAAGGATATGAATACGATGGTCCTCTGGTATTAAAGGTGGCAATCCCACCAGTTGATCCGTATCTTGGGAGCTGAGACCCGGAAGACTTGAATATTGAGAGAGGAGGAGAAGAGATAGCCTCAAATTTGAAGTGGACTATGGATCAACTGTAAGAAAGACACAGTAGTGAGATCTAGGCTATGAAAAGTCTAGATAGAGAAACATAGAGTAAATATGCCACATGGAGGGGTGAGGCTCAAAGAGGGTTCTTTGAGCCTCGCCTCTCAAACTATACTAATAAAGGAACTCATAACCAATAACTCAATAAAATAAGAGAAAGATAGGATGCCAAAAATAATAGCTTGCTTTATTGAGAAGGCATAAATTCCTTTATATAATATTATTACAATGTGCCTTGAAGCCATACCATGGGCTACCAAATACCATGGATGGGTGTATTCTAAACTATAGGTTGCATGGAATATTCCAAACCATGGATGGGAGAGGGTGGCCTCTCCATTAATTCTTTTATGATTTATACATCCGAATTTAGACCATATTCCCCCTAAAATTCGGATCATTCCTACCCCCTTAGAAAATGATGGTCCCCATCATTTCATGCTAAAAAGAGACCCATGATTACAATGTGCTAGTTACCAATGAAGAGAAACATTGAGTAAATATGCCACATGGAGGGGTGAGGCTCAAAGAGGGTTCTTTGAGCCTCACCTCTCAAACTATACTAATAAAGGAACTCGAAACCAATAACCCAATAATAACTCAATAAAATAAGAGAAAGATAGGATGCCAAAAAGATTAGCTTTATTTATTGAGAAGGCATAAATCCATTTATATAATATTATTACAATGTGCCTTGAAGCCATACCATGGGCTACCAAATACCATGGATGGGTGTATTCTAAACTGTGGGTTGCATGGAAGATTCCAAAACCATGGATGGGAGAGGGTGGCCTCTCCATTCATGATTTTGTGACTTATACATCCAAATTTAGACCATATTCCCCCTAAAATTCGGATCATTGGTTCAACAAAGACACGTGCATATATATCCAAAATTTGTTGCAGATCCAAAGGAGTAGTGGAGACTGTTGATGGGTGCATCTGAATGGAATGGAGTTGAGCGATGACACCATGTGAATTCTTCTTAAGGATATTTTCCATGCGATGTGAATTGATGATGATGAGATACCCTAGTTGTAATCCCTTCATTGTGTGTTTTCTCCCATTGACTCAAAACTGCATTGGAAAAGTTCAGCAAAATCCCATAAGATGGGTCCAAATGTGCATAACCATTGAGCGCCCAAAACCACATCACATCCGCCTAAGGCCATGTAAAACATGTCGGAGTGCAGGTTATGATATCTAATAGAGATACACACATTACTACACTTCCCCTTGCAAGGTAAGGTGCTCCTATTGGAAATCATGACTTCAAAGTTGGAGCAAGGATGGACAAAAAAATCATCATGTTTGGGGATCTGAGGGTCAATGAATTTATGAGTGCTACCAAAATCAATGAGTATTGTAAGAGGGAGCTTCTTGAAGTAACCCTTGACCCGCATTATTTGTGGGGTGGTGATTCCAGACAAAGAATGGAGAGATATCTCTGGGTGGTCGTCCTGAGAAGGAGGGTCAACAGGCGGTTGCTAAATGTCAATTTGATCATCTATTGTTTCCTGAGCTTCTTCACCAATTTCAGTTGCAGGCGGAGAATCCACATCCAAGAGATAGAGATTTTTCTCAACACATCTATGTCTCCGAGTGAATTTCTCATCACAATTATAACAAATCCCTTTTTCTCTATGTGCTCGCATATCTGCTTCAGAAAAATGCTTAATAGGAGTTTCTCTAGGAGCTGGCATGATGGGAGGTCGTTGGGAAATCATATTTCTGAATGGAACAACAGTGGATTTGGAGCATTGTTGGGGTGTGATATTGTCCTCTACCAACTTATCCAACCCTAGGGCTTCCATCATTGTGCTGGGACAGAACATTTTAACCTCAGATTGGATTGCATCCTTCAAACCACTGACAAAACAACTCCTGTAGAATTTATCAAGCAATCCTTCTGTTTGATTGGCCAGTTTCTCAAATTTTGTCTGATACTCTCTCACAGTGCCAATTTGGAGAAATTTAGTGAGTGCTCCTATGAAGTCATCAAAAACACTAGGACCAAATCGTTGCAAAAGGAGTTGGAAAAAATCTATCCATTTTGGATCTTCATGAGCCTTGATGTACCAATGGTACCATTGAAGGGATTCATGTTCCAAATGAAAGGATGCAAGTGGAACTTTGTTGACATCAAAAGTATTATGCAGACTAAAATATTATTCTTCCTGGTATATCCATCCAATCAAATCATCACTATTGAAGTGGGGGAAATCAAGCTTCGGCCCACGAAAATTGCTGGAAGAAGAGAACCCAGTGTCTGAGAAGACTCTGGTTGTCGTCTATTGTTCATGGTTGAATGCTGAAGATGGAGGCCGAGAATTTTTTCATCCAGATCTTGGAGTTTGGTTCTGAGGGCTGCAATTTCTTCCTCAATGTTTTTTGCTCCTGCGCGAGTGACAACCATAACCAAGATTTTTTTTTTTTTGAATGGGTAGAAAAACAAAAATAAAAACTTCTTTAGTAAAGGAAAATTTGGATTTGGGGAAAACTCTGATGGGTAATTGGGGTTTGCCTATATTTTGGACACTCTCTAATGGACAGGGAAGCATAAAATGGGGATTTCAGAAGAGGGGTGAAAGAATGTGAAAATTTGTCCAAGAGGAACAAAGAAGCAGAAATAAGAAATGAACACTGTGGAAAAAATTGAAGGCGGTTGGATGAAAATCGAATAAGTTATGGCAAACCCCAAAAATAGACAGATGTGGAATTTATAGCTTCGGGAAGTGGAATTTGGGATAGGGTCCTCATTAAGGAAATATGCAGAATTGAAGTGCAGGGGTTCCAATGAATTTTCAAGGGAAACAAAGCTAAAGAAAAGAAGATATGGCAAAAAAATAGAAATTTGTATTTGTTTATTTATTTATATTTATTGATCTGCAACAGCTCTGGATAGATGTAATCTGCTATTTATCAACTAGAAATAGATATGGACCCCGGGTATGCTCGGATTCCTAAAGGTTCAGGGTATTCACTCGGCTACCAATGCTATATAATGACTTGCGTATTGGGGAAGTACCCCTCACTCCACGGCAAGGTAAAATTGATAATCGCTTTTCCAAAAATGACAGCTCTTGGTTTACCTCACGGGTGGGAACTAATCAATCAGGTAGGGTTCATTTCCCTTTTCGCTGGAATGTCCTGTCAATGGGCCAACTACTTTGTGGTTCCTGTGGTACTCCTCACAATGAGTTTTAGGGTTATACCCAAGTACTTCCCATAGTTAAGCAGATAGGGATTATTCCCGGATTCGAACTTGAAATTGAAAGGAACAATACATACGCAAAGAAAAAGAACTATTGCAATAATCACAACACCTGGAAGCCATTGCGAAAAAAAAATTGGCATAAATTCCACCCAGTGATACCAAGAAAGTGCTCTGATCCCAGATGTGGGGAACCTACAGTAATTAAATGATGAAAATGCACGATATATCAGAAATAATAGAACAAAAAAGAGATTTATTGATCGTAGGCCACTTCGAGGGGGAAACCTCCTTTGAGCAAGCCCAATACAAATAACTCGTGGATGATTTCATTAGCCTCAACACGTACTTATGTACTAAGTCTAAGCTAAACAACTATTACTCCCTATGAATGTGGGATAATACAATATAATCATGGGACAACTTACAAAGCATATGCGTCCAACAACAATATACTAACAATGTGGGATAATACAATATACTCACGGGACGACTTACAAAGTATATGCGTCCAACAACAATATAACCAGCATAGATCCATCTTAAACCCATATCTATCAAGCACTGAGAGGGATCTAATTTCTTGAAGTGTATTTTTTTTTTAAATTTAAACTCAAGAAATTTGATCTCTCTTGATTGATAGATCCGGGTTTAAGTTTTAAGTTTTTATTTTATAAATGAACATCTATTTTTTAATTACTTTTCATAATATTTTATTTTATGAACCAACATGGATTTTTTTAAATACTTTCCATAATTTAATTTTTTATTTTATGAGCCGACATGAAATTTTTTAATTATTTTGTTAGTAATATAGTTAATAGCTTGCATGTTTATAGCTTGCCTCTTTATATAGTTAATGATTTCATTTCGGAAATATTTAGAAAATACACATCTTTTTTTTTATTAATGGCCGACCAAACAATATTTTAAATTATATTTTGTTATGTTACTCGACAAACTCGACAAACTCGACAAACACACATGTTACAACATCTCCCTCATACTACACTCGACAAACTCACACATGTTACAACATCTCCCTCATACTGGGTTGTAGAGCACCTCGTTTCACTCGGTGCAATAACAAGTAAAGAGAAGGGTTGAAACATGTTCCTGTTAACACCTAAAAAGTGTTCATTACCTCATCTCCCTCACCACATGACTCATTTGTCTATTTTTCCCACCATCTTTGCCTCCAAAACCTCAAAAAAACATTAAAAAGCCACCAAAAGGCCAAAAAACCCCCTTTTCCCCCCAAAATAATTTAAATTTCCTCAAAAGATAGAAAAAAACCCTCTAAAAGGGCCCTAAATTCCCAAAAATCAAAATAAAAGGGAATAAAAAAGAGGAAAAAGAGGGAAAAATGAAGCAAAAACCCTAAACCATTGACCTAAACCATATGGTGCCAAAAACCATAGGTCAATACTTCACCACTAAAAACCTATAAATAGGTGATGGAGGCTCCCCATTTGATATCCACAATCTATCCTAGTCTCACTCTGCCAAAATCACTCTTGAAACCCTAGCTCACCATTTGAGTTAGCTCCCCATTTGAGTGCTCCTTTTGGCCCCTTATCCAAACACCTTGGAGAAGGAGAAGGAACCCATTGGAGCATGGAAGCAGCCCTCCTAGACTACTGCAAGAGCTCCACCAACCTCAACATTTGAGGTAAATGTAACTTTGTTCTCATTTTTAATACAAAAGAAAAATTCCCATTATATTATTGTCTTTTTATTTTCTGTTGATGCACATGTTAGCTTAGATTTTACCTTGTTTTACTGTCAAGTTTTACTGTTTCACTGAACTGCTATTAAGGAGGCCCTTCTCCTTATTAGGTGCTCATTTGCACAAGCTAGGGTGAAAACCCTAGTTACAGTTTTGGTAACTCCACTAGGACCTTTGAATTTTTGGTTAAAAATTTAAAAGTTTTTATTTTTCTGCAAGTATTTTTCTGCTTTCCATGTTCGGCTGTGGCTTCAGCCAGTTGGGTTTTCTGTCATAGATCACGATTCTATTCCTCGCAACTCTGGCCCAGATCATAATTTTCTGCCCTTTTCCCGTGGCCCAGATCGCTACTTCCTGTCGTTTTTCTGCAACCCGATCACAGCTTTCTGCCTCAAACCCGCGATCTGACCGTAGATTTTTTCCCCTTTTCCACACTCCAGACTACGCATTTTGGCCATAGACCTGCGATCCAACCGTAGCTTTCTGCCCTTTTGCCGTGCTCTAGACCGTGCATTTTGGCCACAGACCCGCGATCCGACCGCAACTTTTGGCCCTTTTGTCGTGCCCCAGACCATGCATTTTGGCTACAGACCCACGATCCGACCGCAAGGTCCGCCCCTACAGCCGCGCTCCAGGTCGTGCATTTCAGTCACAGACCCGCGATCTGTTGTCTACATTTTTACCCTTTTTTGAACCCAGAATTTTTCTGCAATATTTCCTGCACCTGCACAGCCTCCTATTCTGTCTGCAGCCACAGTTACCTATTGCCTTTTTCTACAGTTTGCTTTTTGTTCCATTTGCAGAATTTTTAAGTTTAAGCATTTACATTGAAAAAAGAAAATTTTGCATTGCAAGTTAAATTTTTGCATTATTATTGGTTAAAAAAGCTGCCCACATGTGGCACTTTTGATTGGGTTCATTACCTCACACGCACACACTCTATCACCTAATTCAAGGGAGCCTTAAAACACTACTTAACACAACCAACATTCTAACCCCACTTGGGGAACACATAAGAATATTGTAGTTAGGTAGGACAGGGGGGATAGGCATCCAAATAACACCCCTTGGTCACTTACACTTGAGACATAGTGGTTGTCCTTTAGGGTACCAAAACCCCCTAGTATTTTTTGGCATGGTCACCACCAGTTTATCAAAGGGCCTCTCCCTTAGGAGGGTTGAAGTAGCCGGACTAGTTCCGAAGGCCTAAGTGGAATACCACAATCCACCCAGTAACCGAAGGCTACCTACTTGATGTCTGCGTGTGGTGTTCCTTTTAGGCCCACACGGCGATAGGACAAGAGCTGCAGATTCACCTTTTCTGGACATGTCATGAACGGGTTATCTTAGTTTCCTTTCTTCTAGGATTGTCTTACCCGGTGTCCTTCCCGGTAGGGGGATATCTTTAGCCACTTAGTTCTACTATCCATATTGTCTGACTTGGATTTCATCTCCTTGTAGAGGATATGTCTGGTCGAATCAGAATTTTAGCTAGGTGTTTGCATGCTCCCTTACCTCCCTTTGGTTTAGTGAATCCACCATTTTTTTTTTTAGGCAACCGTTTGCTTGTTGGTATTTTGACCATTTTTTCTAATACTCCGCTTATTGTAGCACAACTATTACAGTAAGCATTTTGAGTTGGTTGTTGGCCTAAGTGCCGTATTTTTTGCGCTTTCCTTCTGCACACTTGGATGCATTAGGGTTTTTGATCCTTTTTTCACTTGACACAACCCCCAGATACTTGACACCATATGTCACCATTGAGTCCCCGAGACACTCTTAGTGCCTCCGGGGTGAGCCCCCGTAGCACGGTTCACTTGACATCACTCATCATAGACATAGAGCTACATCACTCGACACCACTCATCATAGACCTAGAGCTTCGTCACTCGACTCCATTCGTCGACGCCATATAGCTCCGTCCCCTAACTCTGACGCTCCTTACTTCACATCTGATTATGAGGCAGAGTCGGAAAACCCTACCTACACAACACCAACCAACCCCATAGCTGGCATGACCTCTAATCCCTTCTTTGTAGGCACGATCGGTGGAACATCCACAACAACCCCAACGAGCACACTAGTCTCAACCACACCTACCTTGGGTATGCCCTCGATGGGCCCACATCTACCTTGGGTATGCCCACGATAGGTCCCACACCTACCATTCCTGTTACTATTCACATTGCAGCAACTACCATACCCAACCCAACCCCATCTGCAACTCACATTACACTTGGCGGCGCAGGACCCTCCCATACCACCTTCATTCCTCTATCTGGGGGTAACATCCCCAACATGAACCCAGCTCTCACACTTGGGGGCAGTGGTCCCACCATGGCTGCCCCCACTAGTACGTCACATCCTTCTACTAGTTTTCCATTCATGTCCAGTCTCAACCTTCCTGGCCTAGCCAGATTAACTAATGATCCCATCAGACACGATCCCACGTGGCCTCACATGCCTACCAAACTCCCATCAGACATCCCCAAGTTTGAGGGCAAGGTAGGTGAAGACCCACAAAATCACATTATGTCCTTCCATCTATGGTGTTCCTCCAACTCCATAGTGGATGACTCTGTCCGACTCCATCTGTTACAACAAACTCTCATTGGCTCTGTAGCTAAGTGGTACATTGAGCAGCCCCATGGGACCCATGCCACCTTTATTTCCCTCACCTCGACCTTCTTGCAGTTACCTGTCCGCTATGACGTGGGAGTTGAGATCCTACTGTCTTGCAGACAGAATACAGCCACCCACATCACTGACCACATTCATGAGTGGCGTCGACGTCGAAGCCTATGAAAAATCAAGTTAGATGACCGTATCTTCCTAGATTGGTTTCTCAAATCTCTCCTTCCCATCATCGCCAAGGATATGGCATCTAAGCGACCCCAGTCCAAGGAAGAAGCCATCTTAAAAGCCTAGCAGTTTGACCTTATCTACGCCCAGTCTGGTTACTTATATACCATTATACCCGATGCCCCCCGTGGCGATTCCTCTCGAAAAGATGCACCGGGGGCATCCCACGCTGCCGATGGCATCATTGGCCATGTTGCATTGCATAACCAGCCCTTTTCCATGACACATACTAGTAATGGCCCCGACCTTTCGCGGGATACATCCCACTCTGGAGCAACCAATTCGTATGCTCCCATGGCGCATAACTTCCATTCCCATGGACCCTCATGTCCACCTCAGTGCTTCGGCCACGCATCCCTCGCTTACGTTCCCCCGGTTGCACCTCAACCATATTACCACCCACAGGTCACACACGCTCCTATATCCTCTCAAGCCCCCCCCCCCCCCCCCCCGCTTATTATCTGCCACAGGCAGCACCTACGGCAAATCAACCACCCGTGACACAGACATATCAACAACCCCCACAAGGCCCAGCACCTTCACCGCCTCCACCCCCACCCACTTATTATCCACCGCAGCCTGCTCCCGCACCTGCACAACCCCAGCACCCACCTGCCGCCCAAGGGAAAGTGTACACGCAACAAAATCTACAGCATAACCAAAATACCTAATGCCAACAAGGACAACAAAACCACAGAAAAGGACGTAACTACGGGAACAACCCCCCTCTAGACCAAGGCAGCCAGCCACCTAATCCCCCAAACAATAATAACACGACACCTGCCAACCAAAAATCTGACAGGCTTCCAAAGCAAGCTAAAAACCCTAACTTATGAATGAACCACCCTTGTTCTATTTGTGGGGTCTATGGCCATTACACACGCGCTTTCCCACATTTGGAGCAGGCACGACAACTCTGGACCGATGATGCCCACCGCCAGGGGCACGTGGCACTTCAGGCACCACCTAAACCCCCACCACCTCAAACTCAACCCTTGGTGTTACAAAACCCTTTACCAACCCAAGGAGTGGTGAACACTCAACTGTTATCTCCCCCTCAAGGAACCACACCAGCACAACAACAAGTCACGTACGCTACGCCTACCCACCCCACTTTAGACTCAGGCACCCATCACTTGTTAATGATGTCATCTGCCGATATCAACCTTCAAACCCGTCGAAACCAATATGGCTCCACCCCTGAAGCCCCTCCCACCGACAAAACCACCAACGCTCTTCCCACCGATCAGCCATTACGCATACCTCTGGCCCCATTAGATGGAGCCCCAAAATCCCCTCGCTTCCCACTTCGCGGCATCAACAATAACCCTAATTCTCGCACTACGTCTAATTACAACATTGTGGATGACTTAGCTCAGTCCCCCGCAGGCATGTCTACGTTAGAGGTCTTAAAAAAATGTCCTACATAGCGCAAGAATCTATTATTAGCCATTGGTGCTATCGACCCGACTGATTCACGAATGAGGGCCTTTGATTTGGACCAATCTGAACCACGCCTACCTTCCACATTAGCATTCCAAGTTTCTGTATCCATTCTGAATCTTGTAATCCATTGGTGCATCATCAATGAGGGTTCCTCTACATTCGTTATGTCCACATTCATTTGGCAGAAGTTGGGATCCCCTACTCTCCAGCCATCCACCACTGCATTGCGAGCCTATGACGGTTGTTCAGCTCAACCCCAAGGTCTCTTAGCTAATGTACCCGTCCAGTTGGCTGGTAAAATAGTGCTTATTGACATAGAGGTCATCAACGCCCAACTTGATTATAACCTCTTACTTGGCCGCAGTTACATTTACGCCATGCGGGCGGTTGCCTCATCCATTTTTCGTACCATGATGTTCCCCCATGAAGGATGAGTGGTCAAGATTGATCAACTCACCTATTATGATCCCAATGCCCTCGCTGCACCCAAAAACGTTCTTCCCATGGTTGAACAACCTGTTCACGGTGCATCTACCTCATTGGTTTCCTCAGTTGGACCTGGAGTCTACTCAGATGCACCGATGACTTCCACATTCCAATCCATTCCACCCCCGTCACCAGTGACCGAAATATCTAACTTATGTACCCTCTCCCACAATACACAAACACCCAACCATCAACCGCCCTTGCTACCCCAACCACCATTGGTATCCAGTCATGTCGGCACCACACCTATCCATACAATCCCCTTACTATTTCCCCCTTCGGGAGTAGTAAGCGCTCCGGTGATGGCCACACTAAACCTCCCGGGGTTAACTTTAGGACTACCTGTATGGTACATCACACCTCTCGTTTCCCCTTCGATGCCCAATGTCATCTTACAACCAGTGAAACCTATCACCACTGCTAGTTGGCCACCTCCCGGTGTCACCACTCCTTCCTCCTCTACCAACCCACCCCCTCTTGCCAAATACACTGGGGGCAGAGGCCCACAACCTTACACCGCTCCGCCCACGCCTAAAGCCACTAAGAATCCTCCACCATTTCGTGCTCCTCCCAAATTATCTTTGTGTGATGAGTTGGGCCATGCTACCCATCAATGCCCACAATTACCAGCATTACAAGAGCACATGCAAATGCTTGACGATGACCCCAACATCCTGGTTGTCCAACTCGACCTTACCCCTAAGTCTCGCGATAAATCACTGCATACCAATCACCTTTGTGCAATATGCGGTATTTACGGCCATTACTCACATCACTACCCTGATCTCCCAGATTACAAAGTCGCTATCTACGAGATGAATAACTTGGACCTCGAGACATCTCCTCCCACCATTGAAGAGATCCACCCCCCATAATCTATGACAACAAGAGAGATCAATACCATTTATATGATCTCTACTGCTAACATCCCCTCGTCAACCGATTTGACTACAAAACGTTTCCGTAATGATGAGGAAATTCTCGAGGCTCTTACCGCACCTGAGTACCCCTGGGAGGATATGAACCATTGTTCCCATTTTCTCCTGGAGGAGTCCTCCACTGCCACAGCCACCCAATTTTTGGTTGAATCCAAATATTTCCTCTCCACCAAGGTCAACTGGTTTAAAGAGCCCATCCCCGCTCCCAATTCCTTCGAGAAAGGTAACATGGCCAATATCTCACCCACAATCCACATTGATTTCTCTACCCCAGGTGGTGCCCCTGAACTCATTACTTTGGGAGCCTCCTGCACTGAGTACGAGGTCGGAGAGTACAAAAAAAAAAATTCAGGAGTTTCGCAATGTCTTTTCCTGGTCCTACACTGAAATGCTTGGTCTTGACCCCACTATCATAGAGCACCACATTGACACATGGCCAGATGTGCCCCCTGTTCGCCAAAAACAGCGCCCCATTCACCCATCAAAGCTCCCCGCCGTTAAAGCAGAGATTGAGAAACTTCATGCAGCAGGTTTCATTTACCCCATCGCATACACCACTTGGGTTTCTAACCCTGTCCCTGTTAACAAAAAGCAAGGCACCATCAGGGTATGTACTGACTTCCACAATTTAAACCAAGCATGTCCCAAAGACAACTTCCCGATGCCATTTATTGACCAACTCATTGATGAGTGCGCGGGGCATGAAGTCCTATCCTTCATGGATGGGTTCTCTGGGTATAACCAGATTCAGATCCGTAAAGAAGATCAATACAAGACTGCCTTCACCACCCCATGGGGAACCTTTCCCTATCAGGTCATGCCTTTCGGCCTTAAAAATGTTGGGGCCACCTTCCAGCGAGCCATGAACTATTGTTTTCACGACTTGGTTCATATCTTATTAGTCTATCTTGACGATCTCACAACATGTTCCAAGAAACGATCCGACCACCTTAACGACCTCCGGCAAGTTTTTCTGCGTTGTCGCAAGTATCAGATCCACTTGAACCCACTCAACTGTGTCTTTTGCATTCCGGTAGGCCAGTTGTTTGGTTTCACTGTTTCCCACAAAGAAATCATTGTCGACCCCCTCAAAGTTCAAGCCATATTAAATCTTCCTGCACCACACACGCTCCGGTAGTTACAGAGCTTACAGGGGAAATCTAATTTCCTCTGCCGCTTCGTTCCTGATTATGGCACCATTTACCATCCTGTAAGGAGGCACCACCAGTGTTCCCCCCCAACCCTCGTTCTTGGTTCTCATTGATGTCCCTTGATTAAACACTCTCTCCTTGCTTGGCCATTCCTTTTGTTCGGTATAATTTTATCCCTTTTTCGGGTCCGAACAAGTCCTTTACGAAAAAGGCACTTAGGGAGTTTCTGTTAAGCTCTTTTCTGACTCCTAAAAGAATGAAAAGATCGCCGAGCAATATTGCTTCCTTTCATGCTCGTTAAAGTACCTAAAAGGGCGTCTATCTGGTATAAGTTTAACCCTTTTCCGGACCTGGTAGACTAATTACAAAAAAGGAATACTCTAGTCACACCGACTAGAAGAGTTCTCCATTGCATCCTTTTATGCTTTTTCGGGCCTTGGAGACTAACACACAAAAAAGAAACCCCCTGGAGTCTTCTTATTGTTTTCAGACTCTCTAAAATTGAAAGCAACCACGAGCATGCACTATCCTGGGCTCGTATAAATCCACACGACGGTACCATTCCATTATTTCAGAGTCTTCTTATCGCTTTCAGATTCCTTAAAATTGAAAGCAATCACGAGCATGAACTGTCCTGGACTCGTATAAATCCACATGACAGTACCATTTTATACCTTCTTTGAGCTCCTTAGACCACGAAGAAGGACCCAACGGTGCCTCCTGGTGCCATGGCAGATCATATCTCATCCCCACATTATGGAAGCAATCCCAATACGGTCGCCTTTGTTCAGAGTATTCGGCGATATGCCACCCTTAAGAGTTTCCGGATCTCATACATCAGTTTGACCCCCAGAGCCTCTCCCATTACAGTCATATCCCCTGATCCCTTAAGATATGATCCATTTCCCTCAAAATTCAGTTTCATATGCTGTCAGGCCAACCATGTCATCATGCTCTGAATTAAGGAAGTTTGAGTCCCCCCCACTCTACGACCCCAATTATTACCCATCCCCAAAATATGTCAGTCCCACTATAAGAACTATCACTTTCTAGTTGTTCACCTCACGCTCCTATCGAGGAAACATCATTGCATTGATAGTTTCAAGGTCTCCCTCTGTCGACGCCAACTAATCTATTCCAGAGGATAGACCCAGAGGTCCCTATGCCTTGGACTCATCACCATCAGTGATGAGTGCCTACGGGTCATTTAGAAAGGAGTCCTCAATGCCTCTCTAAATGATTGTTTCTCACATGCTTGACATCAACATGTTGATCACATCGTTGAGACTCGTACAGGGTATTAGGCCTTTCAGTTATTTGTCGAAGACCTCGGACTTCCCCCGACTCTAGTACAATGGTGAGTCACTTTGGAACACTCAAGTATATGTTCCCAGGGATATATGGGTTGCGTTGGCGATAGTATTCGGAGGTCACCCACTTAGATGCTTCCTTGAGTACCCAGTATAGATACAGTTCAGTGTACCATTGAGGGTATGACTCCCCATCATTATGATCCAATAGCTCAACTATTCCTCTGGTACCACACTTAGCAACACTATTATTATTCCAGTGTATCAGTTCTTCAGCTCAAACATGGTCAGACCGACAGTATGTCCTAGATTTGTGTCCCCTTTGGACCCTAATGATGTACACAATAGTTCTCCATGTATCTTTCAGGTCCCCTTTTTGGGCCTCATTGTTATTTTATATATCTTGCTACGAGCATGGGTATGCCCGCCTCGTCCATATAATGAGATTATACCTCATTCATTGTTGAGGTCGCATATTTTCAGTTTTTGCAGTTGCTTCAGGACCACTATTCCAGTCTCCAATCTGATTCTTCTCTTCTCCACACCCCAGGAAAACCATAAAATACCTATCATGTCTATCGGCCATATGATGAGCTTCTGCCGTCACACACCAAGGGGCAATCTGTTAACACCTAAAAAGTGCTCATTACTTCATCTACCTCACCACATGACTCATTTTTCTATTTTCCCCACCATCTTTGCCTCCAAAACCTCAAAAAACCATTAAAAAGCCACCAAAAGGCCAAAAAACCCATTTTCCCCCAAAAAATAATTTAAATTTCCTCAAAAGATAGCAAAAACCCTCTAAAAGGGCCCTAAATTCCCAAAAATCAAAATAAAAGGGAATAAAAAATATAAAAAAGAGAAAAAAGAGGGAAAAATGAAGCAAAAACCCTAAACCATTGACCTCAACCACATGGTGCCAAAAAGCATAGGTCAATACTCCACCACTAAAAACCTATAAATAGGTGATGGAGGCTCCCCATTTGATATCCACAATCTATCCTAGCCTCACTCTGCCAAAATCACTCTTGAAACCCTAGCTCACCATTTGAGCTAGCTCCCCATTTGAGTGCCCCTTTTGGCCCATTATCCAAACACCTTGGAGAAGGAGAAGGAATCCATTGGAGCACGGAATCAGCCCTCCTGGACTACTGCAAGAGCTCCACCAACCTCAACATTTGAGGTAAATGTAATTTTGTTCTCATTTTTAATACAAAAGAAAAATTCCCATTATATTATTGTCTTTTTATTTTCTGTTGATGCACTTGTTAGCTTAGATTTTACCTTGTTTTATTGTTTTACTGAACTGCTACTAAGGAGGCCCTTCTCCTTAGTAGGTGCTCATTTGCACAAGCTAGGGTGAAAACCCTAGCTACAGTTCCTAACAAGTACTAATACAAAAAGGTCTCGGATCATGTTTCGCTAATGTGTCATTGACATGCTCCCACCTGCTCCCATTGGTGCCACATCCCATCAAGCACCTTTAAACCCAATTTGGAGAGTTGATCTGCTAAAACATTATCTTCTCTATAGATATGGATAAAGATGATGTTCTGGAACCTATCCACAATTTTGAGAATCTCCTCAAAAATAGAAAGTAAATGGAGGTTTTCTTATGGCTTTCTAAGCTTCATCCAACCCACCACCAACTACAAGTCACCAAACACTTGAATATATTGAATTCTAAGCTTGAGAGCAGACAATAAGGTCAACTTTAAATCCATTAGTTCCATTGTATTGTTGGTAATTGATCCCAGACTTGCAGCATATTTATACCAATGATTATCATCAATAAAAACAGCCCCCCCCCCAACTCCCTCTTTGGGAGGAATACCTTGAGAAGCTCCATCAAAGAAATCATAGCTTCTAGATTTGTCGATGACAACTTCTGGAACAATTATATACCTGTTAAGGCCTTTAGATTGAGGGAAAAGAATTAGAGTTGATAAGAATTTGCATCCATAAAAGGTTGGAGGATGAAAAAAATCATAAATTTTTTCCCTATTCTTAGCAATCCAAACAAACCATAAGACTATGATCTAACCAGTGTTGCGAAGCATCCATAATGCTCAAACCATACCACTTTAGATTGATTGCTTTAACTCTTGCAAAAAATTCCCAAATCTTCACAATATATGGACAGAAAATGAACAGATACTCAAGAGATTCTTCATCATTAAGGCACAATGGAAATCTACTAGGATCAATCTAGTAACAATTTTTCATTATGTCCCATACAAGAACAACATTGTGCAGGATTAACCACATGAACAACTTCATCTTCAAGGGGCAATTAAATCTCCAAATCACTGAATTCCACCAGAAAGGTTGTGGGTGATATTCTTCATCCCTAATGGAATGATAACCTACACTAGTAGTATAGGATCCACCCAAATAATTTCGAATCTATAAGATATTGTCTTCCAAATCATTGAGATAGATGCGAGATGCTTGAAGGTCCTTTATGAACTGATCCCATATTAGGCTATTTTCCCCCATCTAGATGCAAATCCTCATCCTGCTTCCATTACTGAGACAAAATAAATTGATTCATGGCATATCCAATTTGAAACAAAAATATGATGTTATGATTATGAAGTTAAGTGATCAGGTTGTTAGGAAGCTTGAAAGTCATAGAGCAACCAACCCAAGGATCTTGGCCAATACAAACTTTTCATCCCTTTCCAATTTTCCAAGAGAACCCAAAACAAATTACTTAAAAACCTATAAGATAGCCCTACACATAGATAAATATACTCTTGGGGATTTGGCATGACTCCTTATCCATTCTTCAATGGATATGGGAGAGATATATTTCAATGTAACTTCTTTATCCCACATGTCTTCACCTTTTATTATTCTCCAAATGCCTTTAGCAACAAGAGCATTGAAAAAATGTTTTGGGTGTTTTAACCCCCGTCCACCTAGATCCTTTGGGAGAGCTATCTTTTCCCATGGGACTTGAGAAAATGACTTATCCTCCAGTAACCCCTTCCACAAGAACTGATAGGAAATATTTTGAATTTTCTCCATAGTGCCTACATGAATACAAGCTAAAGAGGACCAATAGACAGGTAGACTTTCTAGAACTAATTTAATAAAAATGAACCTCCCCCCTCTAGACAACCACTTAGTGCACCATAAATGCAGTATGATCTCACATTTACCAGTCATCCATGCTCAATCTCTTCTCCGATAGTCATTGGGATTCAAAAATAAACCTAGATAATTTAAAATATCAAATGGATTCTCAACATTGAAATCAAAATAGGATAGAATCACTTCTATAGAGGATTGAGATAAATTGAAAACAAAGATTGTTGATTTTCTTCTATTAATAATCATGCCTGGAGCCTAAAAAAGGAGAGTCATAATATCCTTAATATTAGTCAAATACCACCTTGAACTGTTAGTGAAAAGAAGGATATCATCCATGAAAAAAGGTGCATAATACACATATTACCATAAATCTTGAAACCTCTAAGGGAACCATTGCTACGAGCTTGGGAGATAGCCCGACTAAGAAATTCCATCATCAAAATGAAAAGAAGCATAGACATTGGACATCCCTAACAAAGACCATGATTGGGTCTAAAGAAACTTGAGGTAGAACCATTGATATGAAGAGCAGAGTATAGCAACTGGATATAAGAGAACACCCAATTAACAAAGGGAAGATTAAATCCAACCTGAAGCAACACCAGCCTGAGATATAACCAATTAAAATGATCATAATCCATTTTAAGATTGAATTTGGTAATGGTCACGAGAATATTCTTAACCTTTGCAGAGTGCATCACATCCTGTGCCATTTCGGTGGCATCATGAATCTGTCTCCCTTTTATAAAAGACAATTGCTCTTTTGAAACCCCTTCAGCTAAAATTTCTTTTAATCTGTTAGCTATGATTTTATCTATCAACTTATAGACACAATTGCATAGAGAGATGGGTCTGAAATCCTCCCATATGGTCACATGTTCCACTTTAGAAATGAGCACTATCAAAGTAGCATTAAAGGGAGAAATAATTATTCCATTAAGTTTGGACTCCTCCACCACAACAAGTAGATCTTCCTAAAAAAAACCCTAAATCCCCTAAATAAATCCATCGGCCATCCATTGGGACCCAGAATTTTGTCACTCTGCATGGAGTGAATAACTTCTTTTAGTTCATCGAGGATGTCTTCCTCCATAAGATCCATGTTCTGATCCTCACAGAAAAATCTATGGAAAAGAGTAACGGACCTTAACATTTGATCAAAAATAGCTCTATTATCCTCTTTGTAAAGATCCTTAAAGTGTTCCACACCAGAAATTGCCAATTTACTAAAACGAGTGACTTGAGAACCATTAGGCTCTTCAATATTCCAAATCAAGTTCGTATTATTCCTATGATTGACAAAATTGTGAAAAAAAATTGTGTTATCATCCCCCTTCTGGATCCATAATGCCCTACTTTTGAGCCAGCATGTCGCTTCCTTCTCATCCAAGCTCTTTCTTCTCATAGTCTCCAAATCAACAATTTCTCTATTTTGATGAATATAAAGAAAACCTTCTTTATTTTGGTCATGAAAAGAATCCAGTGTATTTTCAATCTTTCTTAGGCCTTGATCTAAATTTAGTTTTCTTTCTATAGCCCATAAGATTGACCTTTTCTTAACCCTCTTTAAGTTGTTCAAGAATTGGATACCATATGATTCAACCTTGTTTGCATCAAATTTGATCCATCAAATTTGATCCATCAACTTTTTACCATAAGCTGATAGTCCTCATTTGCATCCATCCAACAAGCATTCAATTTAAATGAGTTAGGAGGAGTTTGAAGATCCATCATGACCTCCATGAAAATGGAGAAGTGTTCTAAACCACCACCCTATCCCACCCACTATCTAATGCTAGATGGAATTTGATAAATACCTCGTTCACAAAAAACATGTCAATTCTCTTTGCAATTCTGTCATCACCAATCCTCATATTCCTCTAGGTCGAATAATGATGGGAAGAAAGTCAAAAAGAGAGATTTCATCGAATATTCTAAGAAAATAGTTAGATACAGAGTCATTTTGGGCATTTGGGCCCCAAATCTCACCCTCCCTCGGGAAGAAATTTAATTCTCCCCCTAGGATAATTAGTTATCACTGCTTAATAGGCCATAATTAAATAGGATTTCCCAATATTCTACTCTATGCAAGTAAGTCCCATAACTATTTATGAAATTGAAGGCAAACCCAAACCCTTGGGAGAAAAGCACAAAACCAAGAATAGATTGATATGGCCAACAGTTTAAAAAAGACATCAATTTTTATTCCAAACAGTTATCATACCACCAGACCTTTCGGCAACATCAAAATTATTGAAATCCCAACCAGGAAGGAGATTCTTAAGATCCTCCACAATTTCCAAACTGATAGCTAAATATTCTTGTAGCATAATGATAGATGGATTATAAGACATAACACGTCTTTATAGGGCCAGTTTCTTTGAGGGTGCCCCCAACCATCTAATATTCAAAGACATAAAAATCATTACATAACCAAAGACATAGGATAGATTGCTTTAAGATTCCCTTAGATAGTACTTTGTCACCCAACTCTAACATCACGAGCCGCCTGATCCCGAGCATATGCCATCACTAATCTTCTTCTTTTTTTTTCCATGGAAAAATTCGTAATTTTATTTCAAATAGATTGAACAAAATTACATTCTGCACATGTAATAGAATCATAGTGATCCCTACATTGTCACATATTTGCTGTTCATGTATCTTACTGGTCTAGAGACCCATACAATCCCAAAATAAATGCTGTCCATACAGCACACATATAGCCGGTTTCAAATCCCAATAGTAATTTCAAAATGTAGTAGTTCCTATCAAAAGATACTCAGTCTAATCTGCCCTAAAGCACCATATAGAACAGATGTAAACAATTAGTATATGCTCCATCACAGTTCCACCAAAGCCTCATATAGGCCAATGAAATACCACTATACTATAAAAAAAACCATAAAGTAACCAAAAACAGAACTGTTGTGAATGCTGATCAACAGGAACCAATCAATCTCCCACCCTGTCCTCCAATGCCTCGTTGAAAGGCATATGGTAATAACTGTAGGATGTAGCAGTAGTGTATAATGTTATTCGCCAAGTGCCGAGATCTAGACGTTGTTGCGTAGCTTCTTTGGAAAGAAGGTCTGCCATGCCATTTCTCTCCCTGTAAACATGTGTAAATGTTATAAGATTAAAATTCTGCTTTAATCGTAAAACATCTTCCAGTATAGGTGAGAGAACCATCACATTACATCGAGTATGCTCATTGGCCCAATCAATAACAATCAGTGAGTCACCAAAAATCTGTAATGAACGACAACCCTGTTCAAGTGCAAAAATCAGCAACAGTCTAAGTGACATGATTTCTGCATAGTTGTTTGTACCGCTCCCCAGTCCAGCCACTATGTGGAAATAATGAGATTCAGATAAGTGTAATACGATCCCCCCACCGCACACCAAATGATCCATTGATGCGCCATCGAAGAAAGCCCATGGTAATGTTGTATCAATCGTTTCAACGATCACTGGACGAGTTCTAATCTTTTTAGGAGCAGACTTGTAATGAATAATGATGGCCACAGCTTGAGCCACTACCTGCTCCATCGGGACTCTACAGTCCTGGAAAATAATCTTGTTATGTGTGATCCATATTCCCCAGGCAAAAATGCATGGGACCGCACAGATAGTAGAAGTCTGTTGTTCAGTCCACCAATCTTTGAATGCCTCAATTACATTCTCTCCCCACCAACGCGTGTTTATATCCAGATATTGGCAAATTTGTGTCCAAACCATCTGTGAGAATCGGCAGTGGACAAATAAGTGTGATAGAGTCTCGTCCGCCTCCCTACAGAGTGGGAAAAAGCCCGGGCCCTGTAGGAATCGTCTTTTCAGAGTGTCCCATGTAGGAGCCTTTTGTTCTAAAATCGCCCAAAAGAGTAGTTTGGCTTTTCCAGGGCATTTTAGTTTCCACAGGGATTTCCACCACCACACCAAAGCCCGATTTTGCACCTCCATATTTAGCTGTATGTATCCATGTTTTGGTGTGTATTTTCCTGAGGGATGATGATCCCAGATAAGTTCATCAGGCCTATCTGTCAGCCGAATATTTGTGAATCTTAAGGTCTGAATGTAGTCCTCCCAAACCCCGATCAGATCCTCAGGAACCTCAAGTCGCTGGGCAGAGGTCCATCCCTGGTGCATAAGAGTGGATAGACCCGGTTGTGCTATATCAGCTAAGAAAAGACATCCCCTAGCTGCCAGAAAGGTCCTTAAGTCCACAGGCAGGACATGTCCCCCCCTGCATCCTACCCAAGGATCCAGTCCAATACGGAGTAATTGCCCATTCCCAATTCGCCACACTAATCCCGATCCCACCAGCTGAAAATGCTGAACCACCGCTTTCCATACCACAGAGCAATTTGCCCTCGACTTGTTGCCCAGCCTAATCCATTCAAGTAGGGTTAAGGGAGCAATATATTTGTGGTATACCACCCTAGTCCAGAGGCTCCGAGTATGGATAATTCACCATGCCACCTTTGCCCCCAAAGCTTTGGCAAATAGAAAGATATTCTTTAAGCCCCAGCCTCCCAGTGCTTTGGGGATCGCAATCAAATCCCATCTAACCCACACCAAGGCTCGATTCACTCCCTTACCCTTCCATAGGAAGGCAAAAACCAACCGACGGATCTGTTCCAAGACGCCTCTGGGAATCCAAGCAAGTGACATCCAGTAAACCGGTATTGCTTCCAAAACTGATTTAACCAGAACCAGTCTCCCAGCCCGCGAGAGCCATTTTTGACTCCATCCATGTAGTCTCTGCTCCAATTTGGCAATTAGCCAGTGCCAATCAGCCTTAAGATATGCATTGGTTTTTAAGTGAAATCCAAGGTACTTTAAGCCATCATCAATATCCATAGTCCTATAGGGAAGTCTGATGGCCAGTCGGTGGATCTCCTGCTCATTTAATTGCGAGCATGAGATAGTTGATTTATCAGTATTCACAAGCATGCCCGCGGCTACTTGCAGTAGATTGAGTCCTTCGACCACCTTATCAATAGCCTGTCGCGAGCCATCACAAAATATGAGAATATCGTCAACAAATAGGAGATGTGTGATATACAATACCTGGGTAATGGAGATGCCACGAAAGGAGCCATCAGCCTTTGCTTTCAGGATAAATTGACTGAGGCCTTCAGCAACAAGGAGAAATAACAGCGGTGATAGTGGACAACCTTGTCGTAGCCCCCTGCCTGCATGGAAGAATGGGCTAGCCGAACCATTTATCAATACAGCAAAGCTCACCGTGGTGATGCAGGCCATAATCCATCGAACAAATTCATAGCAGAAGCCCAGATGTGTGAGAAGCATCTGGATATAGAACCAGCTCACCCGGTCGAAAGCTTTAGAGAGGTCAATCTTAATCACTGCACCCTTCTGCTTCTGAACCTTCAGAGTATGTAAACCTTCTTGTGCTACACCAATGGCCTCGTGTATTTGGCGACCTTCCAAGAATCCAAATTGTTCACATGAAATATGCTGAGACAGGATATTTTTAAGTCTCCTTGCCATAACCTTTGATATGATCTTATATATGCAGTTGCAGAGTGAAATAGGTCTGAATTCATCAAATCGATCAGGCTTGTCTATTTTGGGAATGAGAGCAATAAAAGTCGAGTTAAAGGGACCATGTACAAATCCAGCCTTTATAGATTCTTCCACCACAGTCAATAATTCCTCCCCAAAACAGTCAAAGAATCCCAAGTAAAATTCAATTGGCCAGCCATCAGGCCCACGGCTTTTATCTTTCTAGAATGATTGCATAACCTGCAAGAGCTCAATCGGTTGCACCTCCTCCATCAAAAGTTTGTTCTCTTCCTCCCCCACAAAACGTGGGAAAAGCTGAGCCATCCTGATAACCTCAGCTATGGAGGCCCCAGGTTGAGCGGTGAATAATTCTTCGAAGTGTCGAACACCCATCTCAGCCAAGCCATCAAAGCTGGAGACCCGTTCCCCTTCAGATGAAGATAATTCCCAGATTGAGTTAGTGAATTTTCTTCCCTTTGCATATGCTTGAAATAATTTTGTGTTCTCATCCCCACACTGTAGCCAAATCGCCCGGCTTTTCATTCTCCACATCTCTTCACGCTCACACAGTAACACATTTCTTCTGCTCTCCCAGTCCAACAGCTCACCTTTCTGCTATTCATCCAGATATCCCATACCCCGACAATGTAATAGTCTATCAATATTCAGCTCAGCATCCCTCAGAATCTGATCATCTTTTACCCTTTTATCAGTGGCCCAGATTATAGTGGCCTCTTTAATACGCTTGAGATTGAGTTGAAAGTGTGCGCCCGCATGTTCCTGTGACTCCAAAGGTCGATGAACCCACTGTTGCTGAACTAATTTCAGATAATCCTCCTCCTTCAACCAGCTAGGATTGAACTTGAATGGACTAGGGGGTTTGTTACGACTGCCTCTTAATTCCAGTAGTATGGGACAATGGTCAGAGACCCCCCCCGACCCAACCCATTGCTTTACAACATCAACCCCCAGTGCCAACACATCAGCCACCAGAAACCTATCCAGTCTTTTTGCCACCCTTTGATCCCCTGCTCTCTTATTCCTCCACGTCGGGGTTAACCTGGTAGGCTGTATGTCAAGTAGATCCTTCCCGGTGAAAGCTTGTATGAAAAAGTTAGCTAATGGATCCGGAGCAGCACGAGGCCCCCAAACTTCAGATGACCGCAGGGACAGGTTGAGATCTCCACCCAAGATCACATCCCTTCCGTCAAAGAGATCCATGCTTAGCAAGGAGTCCCAGAATCCAGCCCTATTAAGATAGGGTCCATAGATATTGAGAATCGTTATCATCCTGCCAATCTCAGCATCCCATACTTCCAACCCAATTCCAGAAGAGATACCCCAAGAGCTATCATATCTGCAATTCTTCACCTTCCACCCCGTTGCCAGCCCTCTAGAGCGACCACGAGCATCCACACCCACAAACTTCCAGCCAGGTAGCAAAGTTTCCAATACCCGAACCACCTCCACACTGCCGCCCAGTGTTTCTTGTAGTAGTAATATATCAGGTTTATTTAATTCCACCAACCTCCGGAGAGACGATTTTTTAATGGGACTCGCCAACCCACGACAGTTGAATGACAATAGTTTCATATGAAACCCCCTTCCAGGGCTTTCGCAGCTCTAAGTGCCCATTCAATTGAGGATTGAGTGCCCATTACCAAATCAACTTTTGCTCGATCTTGTGCTTTTGACAAGTGAGATTTCCGTCCCCGACCTTTCCCCATAGCACTTGCATCCAATTCAGGAAGTCCCCTACCCCCCGATCCATCAGCAGAGATCACCCTATTTCTAAGAGCATAGCAGATACTACGACCCACAGAATTAGGAGAGGGTAGAGTGGATACTAGAGGTGGCGTGTAAACACAATCCGTGACAGGTATTACACAAGGAGCTACAGTGCATAGTGATACAGGGCTGTCAGGAGGATGAGACTTTAAACATACCCCCCCCAAATCAGTGGAGACAGAATATAAAGGATCATTAGAAGAGAAATGTTGAGACTTACCCGGGGGAGTTGAGCCCCGACGAGAGATCTGCTCATGAAGCTTCCTGGAGGCTGCCCGGGTCAAAGGTGTCGTGGAGCCCAACGCAGTCCCCACTCCATCCTTCTTCAAGTTCCGAATTCTATCCCAGCCCGCGTTCTCCAAAGGTGTCAAGGGTGTCCCGGAACCCGATATGCCACACGGTGCCACGGTGCCCCAGTGGCAGTTGCAGTCACGAATTCATGATCCCCTGCCATCATTGGGCTCCCCTTCTGCGCAGTATCAGTGCTAACTTCTGCTACAGGAACAACCGGCGGTCTACTACCCCGAAATGGTAGCGTGCACCCTGCTACCAGGTGTCCATGAGCGTGAAATCGGTGGCAACGAAACGGCACCCCCACGTAGTCCAATATCTGAGTGAATTCCCCATCCTTTGTCTGAACCGAGATCTCAGCCGAAAGCCCCATCCTAAGATCGATTCTGACCAAGATCTTAGCCACCGAATAATTACCTGTTGCAGTATGGGAATAATCAGCACATATGTAGTCGCCAAGGAAATTCCCAATGGCTGCAAATCGTGATTCATTCCAGAGATGCATGGGGAGCCCCGGTAGCTTCACCCAAATAGGTTCACGGTCGATTCTTTCAGTTTTGGAGTCAAAGAAGGGCGACCATCTTTTCAGCACAATGGGGACACCCAGCATCGTCCAATGTCGGCCTAATACAGCTTCCACCTCTCCAAAATTTGCCAAGATAAAGGAGAACCAACCCTTCGTCAATACCCTAATCTCAGGTGCAGCAGCTACCAGGTCCTTCCAGTTCTCGGCCGCCCATCGCTGTAGGAAACCCCGCCCGAGCCTCTTCCAACGGACATGTCCAACCACAGCTATGTGGGAGAAGTCCTCCGCTTCCTCCATCGAGACATCCACACCCAACACCAGTTTGTCCTTCCTTCTCCATTCCTTGACCTTGTTTGCAGAACGTTTTTGTGAAGCCACCTGTGCAGAAACCCTTGCACGAGGAATCAGAGGTTCATCTTCAGGTAGGAGTTCTCCCACCCCAGATGCCACCGCAGTAGATGCACTAGTTGAGTATCCCTGACCACCACTATCCGGTCCCCGTACCTCCACATCACGGGGTTCCACCGACTGAAGCAGATTTTCGACAGAGAGAGATGCTGGTCTGCCACCCGACCACTTGTAGTCACGGACTTCCGAAGGAATTGGAAAATTTGTATAAGACCCCAGTTGGGGTTGCAGCGTCCGCCCCAGAAGACCCGCCAAATATGGCCTGTCCCTAATGCCAGCAGAAGACCGGAAGGTTTCTAAATCCGCCTTGATACCCTCCAGTCCAAGAGAGATGACCGGTGAATCCATCACTCCCTCGGAACCAGGTAGATCCCCGGTCCCCCCGCCTGACAAGAATGGGCTAGACAAAGCCCCCGACCCATAATCCGCCGAATTTTTCGTTCCAAGATCAAATATCCCAATGTCACAGTCCCCATCCGAGGTGTAGTCCACCTCCTGCTCAGATCCACTCCCCATACCACCCCAGTAGTTCCCTCACTACAGGCAAAACCGGTCCCCGTCCGAGCAGTCAGCCAAATAAAATATGTAAACCCAGATAGGGCCCAATCCCCTATCCACCGTGCACACCGAATCTCACGGATCCCAACACTCAGCCGCAGGGTTTAAGCACAACCTGCCCACCCCTCCACAATCCACTTCAAATCAGAACAATCTTCAGTCAAGAACCCGAAGAACGCCCATATGAGGCCAGGAACAATACGACAAGGCCACACTGCAATAAAAGGCAAGATCTGCTGCTACCCTGTTCTCAGTCAAAGCCCATACCACCTCTGAGTTCAATTCGAACTTCAACCGTCAGAATCCCTGACAAGATCTTTCTCAGTATAAACCTTTTTGGTATTCCATGGTTCTTTCCATGGTATATAATGCTCTCAGCCACCACAAGTTTTTGACCTCCGTCGCCCTATAGTCCAAGGAATCTCCTGACCGTAAAATCAGTCCCAGACTAGAGTCTGATCCTCCATCGCCCAGATAACCAAGTTATCTCCAGACTGTACAGTTAATTAAGCGAACCGACCTCAAGCCTGGAGTTCAACGAAGCCACCATAATCCTCTGTGTAGTAACAGTTCATTAAACAACGTACTTCTTCCTTCAGTTTCTTGGAGCTCCGGTGTCTCCCAAACATCGCCATCACTAATCTTCTACCCCTGAATATGTTATTATTAACTGAAAAGTATTTAGAGAGGCCTCCCTGAACCTATATTGAGTTAGGAGGATTTTGAAGATCCATCATGACCTCCATAAAAATGGGGAAGTGTTCTAAACCGCCACCCTATCCCACCCACTGTTTGATGCCAGATGGAATTTGAGAAATCCCTCATTCACAAGAAACTTGTCAATTCTCTTTGCAATTTTGTCATCACCAATCCTCATATTCCTCTGGGTCAAATAATGACGGGAAGAATGTCAAAAAGAGATATTTCATCGAATATTCTAAGAAAATAGTTAGATACAGAGTCATTTTGGGCATTTGGGCCCCAAATCTCACACTCCCTCGGGAAGAAATTTAATTCTCCCCCTAGGATAATGAGTTATCACTGCTTAATAGACCATAATTAAATAGGATTTCCTAATATTCCACTCTATGTGAGTAAGTCCCAGAACTATTTATGAAATTGAAGGCACGCCCAAACCCTCGGGAGAAAAGCACAAAACCAAGAATAGATTGATATGGTCAACAGTTAAAAAAGACATCAATTTTTATTCCAAACAGTTATCATACCACCAGACCTTCCGGCAACATCAGAATTATTGAAATCCCAACCAGGAAGGAGATTCTTAATATCCTCCACAATTTCCAAACTGATAGCTAAATATTCTTGTAGCATAATGATAGATGGATTATAAGACATAACACGTCTTTTTAGGGCCAATTTCTTTGAGGGTACCCCCAACCATCTAATATTCAAGGACATAAAAATCATTACATAACCAAAGACATAGGATAGCTTGCTCTAAGATTCCCTTAGATAGTACTTTGTCACCTAACTCTAACATTGCGAGCCACCTGATCCCGAGCAGATGCCATCACTAATCTTCTGCCCCTAAATCTGTTATTATTAACTGAAAAGTCTTTAGAGAGGCCTCCCTGAACCTATATTCCATATTTAGAAACTGATCCGTTGACGTATATGTAACTTCGGAATGTATTTCACCCATGTATTTCATATGTGTATTTTGTACTCCTATAGAGATGGTATTATTCCTCTCTACAGAAGTGTTTGTATTCCTATAGAGATGTTATTATTCCTCTATACGGAAGTGTTGTCATTTATATTGTAAGTGTCGTAACTTATACTTGATGGGTTATTAGACCACCTTGTTGGGGTTGGCCCTGTATAAGTCGTGGGTCGAAGGGTTATTAGACCACCCTATTGGGGGTCGTCCATGTGGGTCAAAGGGTTATTAGACCACCAAGTGTGGGGTCGGCCCGGATTAAGTTAACCATGGGTTAAGCTAGACATGTAGGCCCCATTAGTTTATTGGGCAGGACAGAACAAGTATAAATAGAGATCGGGAGATCTCTATTTGATCATTCATTCACACACTTCTCTCATTCAGAAAGTGGCGCACTTGTGAGGAGGAGGCTCTATTGCTAGGAGAAGACTATCTCTTGTATACTGGTTGTATCATTTCTCTATCTATCTCTGAGGAAGTTATTGGGGTTTTTCACCTTTATGGTTTTCCCCAAGTAAACTCTATGTCTCTTGTGTGCTTGCATTATTGTGTCCATGATTGATATGCTGTAGATTTGTTGTACATGTTGTTCTCTTAGTTAATATCCTAGATCAGATTGAAGTAAATTCTGAAAATTTAACATGGTATTAGAGCTATCCTGAAAGAAGGCATGATATGGCATGTATGACACTTGTTGCACTTACGATGCTAGGGCTTGATATAGAAAAAACTAGTCATCGTAGAACTTTCACTATAAATCCATTTTGGCGAAGTTTTCGGATCTGAAACTTTTAAAGATCGAAGATTAGATCCCCATGTGCCTTGTGTCGAAAGGACAACGTCTAATTCATTGTACTCTGTGATTTATGATCTGTACAATATAGGGTTTCTGCCTCTTCCAGATATCAGTCATAAATAGGTGACCTTGGAAAAACGGTCATAACTTGGGCTAGGAAGCTCCAAATGAAATTTCGTAAAGAGTGACAGGTAGTACACAGATTGTACTATCTCTGAAAATTTTTTCAGAGGCCGAAGTTGAACCGATAACACGTGGCATTCCGTACAAGTTCGATCTCCTGTATAATCCCATAAACAGGTCACCTTGCGACACTTGGCATAAATCTCTCTCAGAGAATCCAATTGAGGTCAGACCTATTGGGATGGAAATATGACAGGTCAATCTATCTCAGGAAAAATTTTCAGACCCTGTGGATCGAAAAGTTTGGAGTTACACCAGAAACAATCAGGTACATATTTCTATCAAAACAGAATTATTTTTTAGCACCTTCATTCATGGCTTCCGGAATTTAGGGTTTCGGATAAAGTTGGAATTTTTGTAATCGGAGACCACGGATGAATGCTACTCATCAAAATCAAAATTTAGAGACCAAGATCATATTTTTTGGTTGGGCAGAAGGCCAGGCTTGATCAAACCCCAGTTCGGGACTTTGATCGGAAAGATGGAAAATTAGGGCTTATACAAAAATTGGAATTTTGGAAATCTGTGACCACGGCTGGAAGCTCCTTAGAAAAATCGAAGCTTAGAGATTTGAATCAAATCTTTTGGTTGGGTGAAGCTTCGAGAAACTCAAACCCTAATTCAGGGTCCTCCCCAGTAAATCCGAAAATCTAAAAGGCAATTTCGAGGGGTGAAACTTTGCAGTTTTCAAATTTTTAATATACCAACTTGATCAGCTCATCAAGGTGCATATTTCTATCCTTTCAAAAGTTTGAATTTTTGGGGTTTCTTTGACAAACCCTAATCCAGCTCCAGATCCAGTTCCTACAAATCAAGTGGATTGGGTTAATCCTAGAAGAGGATGGATTGGTCACCTACATAAGTGAAGAAGTTCCTGTTTCAGAGGGAGATGAGGCTAAGGCCTTCCATAAGAAGATTACAAGAAATCTTGATAGGTATGGCTTACAGGTATGTTTCAAATTCTATTCATGGTTAAGTTTATGATATGTTTGTCTTCATATCTTTACAGTACAATCTTGATTAATTACTAGACTTGTCGTATTACCTTAATAGAAGATATTCATTGATTAAGGTTTTGACACTTATGATTGTACTAATGCATTGCGATGTTGTATGAGGTTTATATTGTTCGCTAACATAAAAGGTACACCAAGAAAGAAAAATCATGTTCTACTTCAAGAACATATGATCATGGTGACAGGAAGACAAAGATCCATCCATTGTCATGGATCACATAGAAGATCTACTTACGAGGTATGTATAACTTGGTTCTAGAATGGTTAACTTATGAGACATGCAGGTTACTAACACAAGTCACTGAAGAGAACCAGAAGACATTATGCGGGTATGTTAGACATAACTAGCTAGCATGCTAATCCAAGTATGTTTTCCTATATCAAGCTAGAATCCTACCTTGTGTTAGGATCTTATACTGTTGTGTTGTTGATAGTGATTATTCATGAAGTCATAGGTTTGAATAGTCATGGTTGTATGCATATAATGTTTCTTACCATAATTGATGATATGACTAACCAGAAGAATCATGAAGGTATAGGTTTGAGTAATCACGGGTTTATGCATTGATGATTTAACTAATCAGAAGAGACCTATGATCAAATAAGAATATGCATGAGTAAAAGAAGACTTCCCTGAAACCTTGAATACTAATGTTTATTATCTGTGAATGATCATGACTATACATGTTTAAGATTATCATGTTTTGATAGTATTAAGATTATACTAATAAATGTGTGATTATGTATGAGTCCTCAAGGATAACACAATGATGATACTAATAAGCATGCATAGTGATTAAGGATAGATATAAGTTCAAGGACATGTAATCCAGGAAGCAAAGATCAAGAGGGAGCACACTCCAATTGTTCCTACAAGAAAGCAAAGGAGCGGACTTAAGTAGTTTTTGCAAGGATGCAAATATTCAGAGGGAGTTGACCACTTCTCACAATCCACATCAGAATGGAATTGCAAAGATTCAGAGGGAGTCCACCCAGCAACCAAACAAAGATAAGTATTTGAATTGTCATTTCTTACACAATGTTATTCAATGATGTATATGCTTATGTTCCTAGAATTAGGTTGTGTATTATGCATATTAGAATAGTTGCATTGATGAACAGTATACTACTAATATACATGGGTAAGTGGCCTATGGCACTGTACAACATTCTATTGCTACTTATCTAGAATGAAACCTCTTTGCTGACATGTTAGGAGTTGTGCACACTCTTAAAAATGTTCTGGTAGAGATTGGAAGGCATCTAGAAAGTTACGGAACATGGATAAATGTTGTATTGAAGCATTGGCTAAGATAATTGCATGACTGTATGACATATTTCTTGAGGTGTAAGAATTTGTTCTGAAAACTTTGAGATGTTTTCTAATCATGCAATTTAAATTGTTGTGTAGGAAAGATCGTATACCATCACCTACAAAAGAAGGACTACAACATTTGTTCAGCAACAAAGTTATCTATTGAAAATATTGAACATATTGAAGTTCCCAGGATCTGGGAAGAATGCCATGATCGAGGAGTACCAGTTGATCATGAATATGTTTGGGATGTAGTCCCAAGACCTGAAGGGGAGTCTATAGTGACTTCCAAGAGGATCTACAAGATCAAGCATGGTGTAGGTGGTAGCACATAGACTTTTGCTCCTGTAGCCAGATACACTTCCATTAGATCCGTACTTACTCTGGCTACAGTGATGAAGTGGAAGATACAACAAATGGATTTCAAGACAGCTTTCTTGAATGGTGTAGTTGAAGAAGAAGTGTATGTGGAGCAGCTACTTGGTTCTGAGACACATGACAGGGAATCATATATGTGCAAAACTTGGTATCCAGTTTGGGCTTTACCAAGAGTAAAGCAGATTCCAACCTTTACTGCAAGGTTGAAGAAGGCAATCTAGTGATACTACTTTTGTATATGGATGACCTGTTTATTATAGGTGAAGATAGATTGATTTTCGACACACAGCGGAAGCTTGTTGCCGAGTTCGAGATAAAGAACTTGTGGATGATGCACTATTTTCTAGGTATGGAGGTGTGGCAGAGTGCAAATGGAATCTTCCTTGGATAATGAAAGTATGCAGTAGAGATACTGAAGAGGTTCGGGATGATGGACTGCAAGGCCATGACCACACCTATGGAATTTAGCCCGGATTAAGTTAACCATGGGTTAAGCTAGACATGTAGGCCCCATTAGTTTATTGGGTAGGACATAACAAGTATAAATAGAGATCAGGAGATCTCTATTTGATCATTCATTCACACACTTCTCTCATTTGGAAAGTGGCGCACTTGTGAGGAGGAGGCTCTGCTGCTAGGAGAAGACTATCTCTTGTATTCTGGTTGTATCATTGCTCTATCTATCTCTGAGGAAGTTATTGGGGTTTTTCACCTTTATGGTTTTCCCCAAGTAAACTCTATGTCTCTTGTGTGCTTGCATTATTGTGTCCATGATTGATATGCTGTAGATTTGGTGTACATGTTGTTCTCTCAGTTAAGATCCTATATCAGATTGAAGTAAATTCTGAAAATTTAACATATGCCACTCTATGCGAGTAAGTCCCATAACTATTTATGAAATTGAAGGCAAGCCCAAACCCTCGGGAGAAAAGCACAAAACCAAGACTAGATTGATATGGCCAACAGTTTAAAAAAGACATCAATTTTTATTCCAAATAGTTATCATACCACCAAACCTTCCGGTAGCATCATAATTATTGAAATCCCAACCAGGAAGGAGATTCTTAAGATCCTCCACAATTTCCAAACTAATAGCTAAATATTCTTGT
Organism: Larix kaempferi; assembly: GCA_027924585.1. Classification (NCBI taxonomy): domain Eukaryota; kingdom Viridiplantae; phylum Streptophyta; class Pinopsida; order Pinales; family Pinaceae; genus Larix; species Larix kaempferi. The sequence continues at coordinate 141,649 of BSBM01000358.1, forward strand.
AGCATAATGATAGATGGATTATAAGACATAACACATCATTATAGGGCCAGTTTCTTTGAGGGTACCCCCAACCATCTAATATTCAAGGACATAAAAATCATTACATAACCAAAGACATAGGATAACTTGCTCTAAGATTCCGTTAGATAGTACTTTGTCACCCAACTCTAACATCGCGAGCTGCCTGATCCCGAGCAGATACCATCACTAATCTTCTGCCCCTGAATCTGTTATTATTAACTGAAAATTCTTTAGAGAGGCCTCCCTGAACCTATGTTCCATATTTAGAAACTGATCCACTCTGTGGTCTCAAGAAATACCTCGATGACCCTAGGGTGACAAGACAAGACCATTCGACCTGTAAATTAGAAACAATAGTTTTCTCCTTAACCATATCAGAAAAGGACCCTATAGAAGAAGAGAAGACCTGCATAAACTGTAGGAATCCATTTCCCATAGAGAGTGACAGAGAAGAGTAAGCCTCAGACTATGACTTAATGGGGAAATCAAGATCATTCGAAGAACCTAAGGCTAGTAAGAAACATAATCCTCAGGACCCCTATCCAAAACAACACTTAAGAGAGGACATAACTAAAACATAAATCCTCAAGAAGACATCCTGTAGACCGAACATAACTCTCCAAGACCATAAGAGAGGACTTCACTGAGAAAGGCGAACCTACAAACTTCATACAAAATCACAGGACCTAGCAGAGGCAGAGGGGACATAGAAAGTCGGGAGGGGTAAAGAAACCACTTTAACAAGGCCAAAAGACTAGATACAATAGGAAACCCACTAGAAACCCTAGACAAAAATATCTTCTCCATACTAGAGGAGAGAAATCCATTCCTTACAACAAGTTCAAACCCAAACGTCACCAAAGGATTGCAAGAGAATGAAAAAATATTATAAGGGGAGATGCGTGTGGGATTCCCTGAACCCGACGAATTACCCAACCTACTAGTCCTACTTCCATAAAAAACACAACCAAAAGGAAAAAACGAATGATCCAGAAAAGAAAGAGAAGGAACACAAAGGGAACTAATCTGAGGGATAAGAGATAGCCCATGCTTACCTAAGACCGATGAAAAGACCTCAAATATTTAGGACAAATAGGACTTACCAGTCTCTCAATTTGGTCCAGAGAGGAATTCAAAAACGTAGGAATGACTTCCAAAAACCTCGGAATAGAAGTGAGGACCTACAAACCTTAACCGAAGATGATTTAGAGTGACCAGAGATCTTATTCGAAATGGGAGGGCCCGACTACTTTTTCCAAAATCCTCTGCGAATGGGGTGTCAGTAGGCTTGAACCAGATGATCCTGATAGTGACATTTGTTGCATCTAAAAGGGATGTCGACATAATCGAGCTTCTGGGAAAAAAGATGCCCACCAACATAAATGTTTAGTTCTGCCATCAAACCCTCCCTTAAATCAATCTTAACAATAATCCTCGCAATGGTCATGTTTCCAGATTCCCAGAAACTCATATCAGCCGCCACAAGCGAGCGTAGGGAGGACCTAATCCTTCTAAAAATTTCCACGTAAGTTTGTTAATCAATATGTGGTTTAATAATCTAATTATTTTGACATTATGCAATGCAAATAAATTAATCACCGAACATTATGTAAATATTCGCTTAGTGATTATTGAAATTGTATGTGTAGTAATGATTATATACATGCGCCAATTTATGAATTTGTGATAGGATATAATTGATGATTTTAATATATTTATTTATCAATAAAATCAATATAAATTTATAGTAAATATTAAATATGATAAATAAAATAGTGAATAAATAATCATAATTTATAATGTATATAAAGAAAATATACAAATTTAATGAAAATTTTTCACTAGCATAGATCCATCTTAAACCCTCAGATCTATCAAGCATCGAGAGGGATCCAATTTTTTGAGGTGTAGTTTTTTTTTTTAATTTTAAACTTAAGAAATTTGATCCCTCTCTTGCTTGATAGATTTGGGTTTAAGTTTTAATTTTTTATTTTATAGGCTGACATGGATTTTTTAATTATTTTTCATAATTTTTTATTTTATGAGACGACATAAAAAAAAATTAATTACTATTTATTTTTTAGTAATGTAGTGTTACATTACCTAAGTGACAACATCTCCCACACATTGGGTTGTAGAGCACTTCAATCCTCTCAATACAATCACATAAATATTGATTAAATAAACATTTTGTACATTATCATAATATTTCTTACTTTCCTTATTTATATAATTAAAAATATATCAATTTTCCTTTTGTGATGTATCTCTTACTTTTCTTATTTATATAATTAAAATATATCAATTTTTATTTTGTGATCATGCGACTAAGGGTTTGCACAATATTATTAAAAAATAATTTAGCATGTTAGGTCTCTTGTTTCTAATAATCTTTGGAATAAAATAAATATATCTATTTTCCTTGTGATCATTGTGATTAAGAGTTTGTACAATATTAATATGTATCTCTTACTTTTCTTATTTATATAATTAAAAATATATCAATTTTCCTTTTGCGATCATTTGACTAAGGGTTTGCACAATATTATTAAAAAATAATTTAGCATGTTATGTTTATTGTTTCTAATAATCTTTGGAATAAAATAAATATCTCTATTTTCCTTGTGATCATTGTGGTGTTAGGTATATTATTTCTAATAATATTTGGAATAAAATAAATATATTTATTTTCCTTTTTTTTTTTTTTTTTTTTTTTTTGCGAAAAAAGCATATTAGTGTTATTTAATTAAATTTGAATCAAGTAGTACAAATAATCATCAAAAGATGTTCAAAGTATCTCAGAAAAACCATATAAAATGGATCTTTGTAATTCTCAAAAATTCAAAAATTCAAAATAGACTAACAACCATTGTCCAAATACTCCCAAACATAGCTCCATGGATCACTAGTGCAGAAAATAAAAAGAACCAGTATCCAATACCACATCTTCACAAACTTCTTCCCAAAATAAAAAGCCTTCATCTCCCTCAATAGCCTGCTTTGACAACTTGTCAGCATGAGTATTGAACTCTCGATAAATATGTTCAATGTAACAGAGCTACAAGATCTCAATTCATGTTGTATTCTATTGCACCAGTAGACCAGATTCAAAAATTGCAAATCAAATTCACCCCGTGCCCATTTGATAGTGATTCTGGAATCACCGAAGATTTTGACCTTTGTCAATCCAAAGTAATTTGCGACCCGGATGACACACCAAAGAGCTAATAGCTCAGCTTTCATATTGGTTCCATTGCCACAATTCATGCGCAGAGTATAAAAGTAAATATGTATTGAGAAAAATAACTCCACCAATACCACATTTCCCCAAATTTGCAGCCCCATTGAAAAAGAGAATTGCAAAATATATATAAAAAACAGTTGAAACATATTAAGTTTATTGTTTTTAATAAATTCAAATAAAATAAATATTTTTCTAATAAAATAATTCTTTATATTTTATATTTTTAATTGTTTATTGAAATGTGTAGAATAAATAAATTATTAAATTTATTTTAGTTTTAAAAGTGAGTTAAAGTGATCATTAACTAGATATGAGATTTTTTTCACAAAGGTGGAGAAGTCACACATTTGACTTCTTAATCTCTTTAAAGTTAATAACTTACCTTATTTATCAACCATACATCGAAAAAAGTACTATTAAACTATTCCACAAAATTATTTCTTAAAAAAACTATTAAATCTATCATAAATAACTCCAATATTGAACAATACATTTTTTAATGAATTTTTATATTATTATATCCGATTATTTTTTATTATTATGTATGATTTAAATTTTTAGCACATATTTATATCCGAATGAAGAGGAATTGTGATGGGTAGTCACCCATGCCATGAAGGATGTTGTCTATATCACTATTTTAGGTAGATATCCAAATTTCCACATTGAAGTGACTAAATAAAATTTCAAAAAATATGAACTCGTGTCTCTTTAAAATAATATTTTATCTTGAAATTCGTGATTTAGTGTTCTCTCTTTTATTAGGTACTATTTGAATGCGTGAATAAGATGCATGAAATATGCCACCCATTTTCAAATAACAATACTTGTTAATCTTTTTTCAAGATGGTCATAAATTTAAAGTTAGTTACAATAATTAAACTATTAAAAAAACATTGTTTATGGATAATCTGTTATATATTAAAAAAGGACCTAAAATATGGGAATCTCTTCAATATATTAATTAAGATATATATTCAAAATAAGAGAAAGCTGCGTCGCAGCATATCTTTGCCAAAATAATGTTAGAATAAAAATTGATAAGCAACCATGTAATGCATAAGGTACATAGCACTAGTTAATAGAGTTCTGAGACTATGTGCCTCACTTTTGTGGGCTTTAGACTAATCTCTTTGTGTACAGTAATGCTTTTGTTTTCGGTGGAGGGCCCTAGAAGTTATGGTTTTAATGTTGCACAGAGAAGAATCATCGAGTATTCAAGTCTATTTTCACAGATTTAATGGATATATCCTAACGTTAATACATCATGTAAGATAGACATATGTATAGTAGGCAATTTACATTTCAAGGTTTTTAATCTTGACAAGAAAATCTGAAAGCTTTAATAGAGATGTATAAAAAAAAGGAAATACATGAGTTCAACATTGCAAAGGATTTTGGAAATGCCATAAAGAAGTGGAAGAAAATTATCATTGAAGTTGTAAAGAACAAGATTATATTAGAAAGACAATTAAATGAGACAACATGAAAAAAAAAGACCAAATGACAAAGTTAAAAGGACAAGTGGTAGTTCCAATAAGAATAAGAATATAAAAACACGAAAGAAACTATCAAAGTATAAGTTGATAAAAAAAGAACATGAGATGGATTGGTTAACTTTAGGAGAAATAGGCCCACACGGGTGTGGCTCATTGGCAGTTCACTTGATATGAAGTCACATGTAAATTGGAGGTCACGAGATCAAATCACACCCGGATTTACTCGTGTCCCATGCTTGCAGGGTGTGTGTGGCACCTAGGGGTATAGTGGTAGCGGGATTGGATCCCTTGACCCTGTGCCATGCGAGTACCAGCCAAGTTTCTAGTTGCCGATTCCCCTAGCGCAAAAAAAAACCTTTAGGAGAAATAAAAAGAGAGTAAACCATAGTTGGAACCAATAAAAATAACAAATGAGCCCATAAGGGAAATGATCATGAAAAAATCATTTCTAAAGTAATGAAGAAGAACAAGAAGACATCTATCATAACAAAGAAAAATCAATAAACATTAGCTCTTAACCATTCAAAAATCAGTTTTAAGTCTTATTCCTAGGCCTTATTTGAACTTGGAGCAAAAGGTTCTTACATAACATTAGCTCTTAACCATTCAAAAATCAGTTTTAAGTCTTATTCCTAGACCTTATTTGAACTTGGAGCAAAAGGTTATTAGGCCCAGCACCGAGGGCTTCACCAAGGGACCAAGAGCCAAGTCGAACTTGGAGCAAAAGGTTCTTACATAACATTATACTTTTTCTTCAATCTTTGTTTCTTTCCCTTGGTTTATTGATTTTTCTTTGTTATGGAACAACATGGAATTATGTGTCATCATTAAGTCATATATTTATGTTTTCCTATTAGAAGCATAAATATAATAAATTACATTTTATGATGTTCACATTAAGTTAAAGAAAAATCATATATTATATTTTCTTATTGAAACCATAAATATAATAAATTACATTTTATGACCTTCGCCCATTGTAAGCATAACACAAGTTTCTTGATAAAATATATTTAATAATAACAAAAAGACACATAGTAGTCGTCCTACTACAATAAAATGGATAGATATTGTATTTCTTCCCATTAAAAAGTGGAAAACATGCATGAAATCCACTAGATACCTCAAAAGTAAAATGGATCGATATTATATTTCCCTCAAGTAAAAAGTGGAAACTTAGGCATGAAAGCCACCAAATACCTTTGTCAACTTGGATAAAGATATAAGCTACTGGTTAGCACTTTTCCGTTTCCTTCCTTTTCAAATTCTCGTGCATTGACAATTCTCACTCGACATGTGTAACCACAAATCGGCTATTAAATACAACCTTATCCCTATATCCCATCATCAACCAAAGAACTTGGCTTAGTCATATATTCCATTTCTTTTACTTGATGCGTAAGTTTGGGAGAAGAAAGGACAAACGACATCAAATGAAAACAAAAATATATATATACGGACATAATACCAAAGTGTAAGTGTTTAACCGCCACAACCAAAAGGCCACTCCATGGGGTCTCCCTGTGGTGTTGTGTTTGCAAATCTCCGCATCTTTTCATTCACCCAAAACATGCCACAACCGTTAACACATAACACATCCTGTAAATATAAATAAGACTTCCTTCTTTAATGTTATCACAAATCAAAAGGACTTCCTTCTTCACTATTGTCACAAATCTGATTTGATTTGGAAGCACTGGTGACTGCCACACTCTTTTGCTTCACTGTTCATTTTGCAGTGACTACATTTGCATGATGCATATCAATCGATCAATGTCGACATCTCGGTGTGTTTTCGTAGTAGTCGTGATAATATTAGCCATTAAGTTGGTTGAAACTAATGATTACAATGGAATATGGAACTGTGCTCATGCTACCTTTTATGGAGCAGTAGATGCTTCAGGAACCATGGGTAATAATGATCTAACAAGATTCAATGGATGGTGGGAACAATAATTGGTAGAGATAGTTCTTACAACGAAAAAACATTATCATCAATGGCAATGTCACTTGCATTGCAGAATCCGAAAAAGAAAATGCGCTAGTGTTATTAGTTGGGCTAATATTCTCTCAGATTCAATCCAAAGGGGCTATAATCTATCGATTGGGCCACAACAAACACTTGTCAACAAAATCTTCCCCCAGGACATGAGAAATCTGTGTAACAAAAGATGATTGAAAGGAACTTTTCAATTGCTGAATGTTATGGAGTACTTTGAGTCTGATACTTATATTTCTCTCTTGTAAGCCTGCATTGTGCAGAAATACTTACCTAAGGGAAAACTTATCCATGCCCACATCAATGTAAGACGAATCATTCATAGCTGATAAAATGGTAGGGTTCGTACTTGCCAACATGTATGCCAAATCCGAGATTTTATCGAATGCTCGCAAAGCGTTTGATGAATTGCTTGAACGATATGTTCGCTCATGGACGGTGTTGACTGTAGCTTATTCTAGACATGGATCTATCGAGGAGGAGGCATTGACGTTTCTCTAAATGAAGCACATGGGCGTTCAACCAGACAAGTTTGAATATTCCACTGTTCTCTCGTCTTTTGAAAAATCATATTGTGATTCTCACGTTCCTTTATTTGAAAATTCTCTCATTTCGCTGAAGGTTTAAATATAATGGAACTCACAAAACAATTTTCTATCAACTTTGGAAAAATCATATCGTGATTCTACTTTCCTTTCAATGAAAATTATCTCATTTCTTGAAAATTGTCTCATTTCGCTGAAGGTTTAGATATAATGAAACCTAGAAAATATAGCATACAGAAATTAGGATTAATTTCTATATGCTCTAAGTCTTGAGTTGGTGGGATTGCTCTACCACCCCATTATGGGCTCCTCATCCTTCCACTGGTCTATGTGACTCTGGCTAGCGCGGGCATCCAAAAAGTCGTCGCTCAAAAAATTCCCATTTTGTTATCCGAGGCGAAGTTCAGGAATCACAAGTCGATGGTTTTGTCAGAAGCATTCGAAGAACAAGCAATGTAGTCATGGATCATGGCACGAACCTTCCACCCTGAGTACATCATCGCCCGATTGGTTTTGATTTCTTCCACCGGTTTCCTGCTTATGCTTTGCGTTTCGTTTTCTATTTTGGCATCATTGAAGAACAGATACTAATACCCGTGCATGATGGATTTTATTGGTCACGGGGCCTCCCATGTAAATGTTCGGGTACACAAGGTACTACCAAAGGACCGAACACCAAGAGCAACCACTTCACACAAACAGATCACAGATCAACACACCGATGTTTTGACGTGGTTTAAACCTTCTTGAGGGAAACACTCCATGGCCCCGGCCAAATAGCTTCTACGGGACAATTTATTATGCAAAGAAAGAAAGTTACAAATGAGCTTCTCATAATCGATCAACTAAACAATGACCCTCCATGCTCTTTAAATAGAGATCATGGACCAATCGGGTGTTAAGCCATGGATCAAAGTTAGGTTTGATCTAAGAGAAGTTAAGCCATTGGATCACTCTATGTCGGGAACATATCGTGACCGTCGGATTAAGTATTTACAAATGCATACTAATGCATACTAAAGAAACACACTATCCCTAATGGATCTATTACACAAGTTGATCTTAACTAACTCCTAAGTGTCTAAATATCTTAACATCCCCCCTTAAGAGCAACTTGGGATAGGATTGAAGGATTTACAAAAGTGACACTATTAGGAGAAGGAAGGAGGCATTAGAGCCTATCCCCCCTTAATGACAAGTTCCTGAACTCCTAACATAGATCGAAGTTTAGAAAACTTCGCTTCTGTAAGAGACTTGGTGAAGATGTCTGCAACTTGATCATCTGTAGGGCAAAAGAGCACTTCAAGAACACGATCATGAACAAGATTTCTGATGAAGTGCATATGTAGCTCAATGTGTTTGCTGCGTTGATGTAGAACTGGATCTTTGGCAAGCGTGATGGCACTTTGATTGTCGCACCAAAGTGGAGTAGGCTGCTGCTGCTCGAATCCAAACTCTGAAAGGATCTATCGAAGCCATAAAGCTTCCTGACTGGCATTAACTGCTGCTCGATATTCTGCCTCTGCTAAAGAAATAGCAAGAGCTTGTTGTTTCTTACAAGCCCAAGTAATAGGTCCAGATCCCGGACTGAAAACATAACCTGCAGTAGACTTTCGATCATCAGGATCGCCGGCCCAATCTGAATCAGTGAAACCAACCAACAAAGGTTTCCCCCCTGTACTGTAATGAATCCCAAACTGAACTGTACCTTGAATATATCGAAGTATTCTTTTAGCTGCTTTCCAGTGACTTTCATGAGGTGTCTGCATATAACGGGCAACACGACCAACGGCAAAGGAAATGTCAAGACAGGAATGAGTCAGGTATAAGAGACTACCAACAAGTTTGACGATACAAGGTGGCATCGACTTCAGGTGAAGTACATGTCACGTCCCCTCCCATCCTACCAGCTAGATAGAGAGGATCGTGAGGTTAAACCGGGCATCTAGCCCCCATATCCATTCATTAAACAAGCATTCAAATTCAAATGAATAAGAATATATATACATACACAAATGCATAACAGATGTGATATTAAACTGGGCATCTAGCCCTATGAAACATTTAATCATAAGCATGAACATAATGAACATAATATAACAGAGATAGATGGAACTGTATGGTTTTAAGAAAATCATAGCGGAATATGAAGAATTTCACATCGATCATACATTTAAGACGTTCATCAAATAAGTAATTGCAATTTAACACAAGAGAATACTTATCTTATACAAAAGTAGTCCCATGCAACTGGCTATGCAACTGCAACATTCCACCCAACCGTAGGCCAGTGTGCTCCTCAATCTCTCAGCACCACTGCCACCCCCGAGCTGGGCATGATCTCTACAAGGAACCAGGGAATAGCAGACTCACACATAGCCAAGCATACACCAAGATGAGCCAAGCCAATCTGCAATTGGGTTTATCAGGCTACTAGGAGATGGAAAGGAAGAGTTGCTAAGCTAGTGAGCTCCAGCCCAGAGCTAGGGATAACCTTGCAAGATCTATCTAGCTTGGCACCCACAATACCTACACACCCAGCACAAGGAAGTATTCTTTTCACTGCTGTACAGTCCCTCAAGCCATACCTTCCCTATCTAGTGCTCTCAGGGTATGCATAGAAGAGTAACCAAAGCCCTCTTGATCTTCTTGAAAGGTTGCCTCCCCCACTAGGTTTATCAAGCCACTTCTATCCACTACCACTTCAAACTTCAATTCACAGGTTCAAACCAAAAACGAGGATGCACATAACAGCAGAACCCCACTTGCTGGTCATGAGAAAAACGTTTTCCACAGTGGGATGCATGAGATGGGGTTTCAACTAACCCAGAAAAACGTGGGAACCCACAAAAACGAAATGGGAAGTTGGTGAACAACCCAGGCAGCCAAATCCGTTTTTAGTAAAACGTCCAGGGTCAATTCAGGGCAAAACGACCTCCCTCCTAGTCCCCAATTCGTGGCCTTCCTCTCCCAACTGTTATACCAGGCAAAAACGACCCCTAGGCATGGAAAAATGCAGTATTTAGATGAGAAACGTAAATGGAAAGGGCCCAGCTAACTCCAACTGCGTGAATGAATGAAGACTGCCCATTCCCCATGGCTTTGGGCACCATTTCGTGGGTGGTTTCTTGCCTCACAAGCAAAAACACGATTTTCCAAGTTGATGGCTTGCCCATGCACGAAAATGGCTTGCCCATACTCTTTCATTCCCAAGGCATTAACTGCCTTAACCAATTTCTTGGAAAAAAATTAAATGATTGGGTACATGAGACAAAATGGGTAGTTGGTGGTTTATGGGTTTCCCCATTGACACATGGATTAATACTATTGGCTCAAGGGTTTGAATAATTTCCCTCCCTATTCCTTGTAGAACCATGCCCCATCTCTTTTGTTGCATTGCATAGCCGGTTGTGGGTATTTCATTAAAAATTCGTAATTACATGATGTCTTATATACATTGTGCCCACCTCACACAAGAACCATAGGCATCTATTTTAATTGCCGATATATAAACGCTAAATCAATGGTGGGGCCTTGGCCTTGAGCTCCTCACCATGATTAAATATCAGTATTTACATCATTTACAAAGGGGGTCAAAATGGGGACGTGATAGTACAAGTGGCAGAAAGTTTACTCCAGACTAGAAGGGAGAAGGGGCTGGTGTACAATCTTCTATGTGAAAGCGACGAAGAAGGTCACAAGCATACTTAGACTGAGAAAGAAAGATTCCTTCTTTGGTTTGCAAGACTTGGAGACCAAGAAAATAATGCAAATGTCCTAAGTCTAACATTTCAAAATTTTGTTTAAGACTGGATTTCACATGGGTTATAAGCTTAGGGTCACTACCAGTAAGAATAAGGTCATCAACATATAGAACAAGTATGATGAGATGGTTTCCTACTTTCTTGGTATAGACATTGGGGTCAGAATGGCATCTAGAAAAATCAGTGTCAAGGAGAGAGTTATCCATTTTGGCATACCAAGCTCTAGGAGCTTTCTTAAGGCCATATAAGGATTTCTTAAGGCGGCAGACAAGGCTAGAGTTATTTTGAGCATACCCAGGAGGTTGTTCCATGTAAATTTTCTCCTGTAAATCACCATGTAAGAAGGCAGACTTGACATCTATTTGATGAACTTCCCAGTTGTGTAAGGCTGCAAGGAAAAGAACAAGGCGGATGGAGTTCATTTTTGCGACAGGAGCAAAGGTTTCATTGTAGTCAATCCCTTCAACTTGGGAAAAACCTTTGGCAACTAACCTTGCCTTAAGTCTTTCAACACTTCCATCTGATGCATACTTAGTTCTGTAGACCTATTTACATCTGACAAGTTTTCTTCCTTTTGGAAGAGGTACAAGATCCCAAGTATCGTTCGCCATTAAGGAACGATATTCTTCATCCATGGCTGCATACCAATCTGGATTCCCTGAAGCTTCTACAAAAGTTTCTGGATCATGATTCTCAGAAACTTGAGCCAAAAGAGAAGAGGTTCGCTGAAACTGAGAACGTGTTCGACGTTGACCTCTAGGATCACCGGCAAGATCACCAGCTGCTTCACATGTTGAACGGACCCATCGAGGAAGCACTTGTGCTGGTGCAACTAGAGGAACATGAGCAGGCGGAGGTGGATTTTCATCCTCACTGTCATCATAAAAAACTAGAGTTGAAAACCTGTCAAGGAAGTTGGAAGAAGAAGAAGAAGGCACAAACGCCGAATCAGGCTCGCAGGCCAAAGATGGCACAATCGCCGAGTTAGGCTTGCAGGCCAAGAGATTTTCATCAAATTTAACATCTCTTCTAATGATTATATCATGAAAATGTGGTTGAAGAAGTCTATAACCTTTTACATCTTCAGAATATCCAACAAATATGCACTTTTCACTTTTAGGCTGCAATGCTTTCCATTTTTCATCCGGAATGTGAGCCCATGCTTCACTACCAAACACACGGAAGTGACTTACTTCAGGTTTAGTTTTACTCCATGCTTCTTCTGGTGTTATACCTTGTAATGCTTTAGTGGGAGTGCGATTAACTATGTAATTTGCACGATTTATGGCTTCAACCCAAAATTGAAGATTTAGTCCCTTAGATTGGATCATACAATTAGCCATTTCTTTTAAAGTGCGGTTCTTCCGCTCAGCTACACCATTTTGTTGTGGTGTATATGGAACAGTGTGCTATTGTTGGATACCTTGTTCAGTGTAGAAAGTAGTGAACTTTCTGTTAACATATTCTCCTCCATTGTCAGATCTTAACTTAATAATTTGATGATCAGATTATTTTTCAACAAGGGTCTTGTAGGCCAAGAACATGTTAAATACTTCACTCTTAAGTTTTAGGAAATAAACCCAAGTGCGTCTGGTGTAATCATCAATGAAAGTTAAGAAATATTTGAGACCAGAAAAGAAAGCAGATGGAAGAGGACCACACAAGTCACTATGCACAAGCTCTAAGGAAATCGAGGCGTGCCAAGAGGCACATTTGTCAAAACTGTCCCGATGATGTTTTTCGAGTACACAACCGGAGCAAACACCATCCCTGCAAGATACCATCGGAAGACCTGTCACCATATTTTCTTTACATAGTTGTTGCAATGAGCGATAATTTAAGTGACGAAATCACTCATGCCAAAGTTTGCTCAAGTTATCACTATAAGCAACAAAAACTGAAGGGAAAGGTGATGACCCAAAGTTGTTAAACTTGTAAAACCTAGTAATATCATCAACAATTCTGGTAGCTAGGATTTGTTGAGGATCTTTAAAATCCTTGATTACAACTTGGTGAGGTGTAAAGGTCACAGTTTTACCTTCACCAGAATGAGTGATCTGATAGACTGATAACAAATTGCAGGAAATTCTTGGGACACAGTACATCACTAAAATGACCATTATCTACTGGAACTGTTCTAGCTCCTACAACACTTAGAGATCTATCATCACCAACAAATATTTGTTTGATGTTACATTCATGCATAGTAGAAAAGATGGCTTGATCCTTAGCCATATGATAAGATGCTCCAGAATCAATGAGCCATTCATTTGAAGTAGAAGAAGAAGATGCATTATAAGAATAACTAGAAGCACAAAGTGCATGTCCATGAGAGGCAGATTCTGAAGGCGAATCTAGGCTAATGTGGTGCTTCTTCATTGCTGCTTCCAATGCTGTCATCTTCTTGAAACACTTAGATTCATCATGATTATCTTTCCCGCAATTGTTGCAATGATGCTTAGTCTTCTTGCCTTTTGGCTTGGATCCTTTGTCATTTTTTAAAGAAGGAGCTGACTGAGAGGGTTTGGGACCCTTGTTTGACTTATTATTGCGAAAATTTTATTTCTTGGGAGGCTTGGACTTTTCTTTCTGTTGGGGCAATAAGGCTTTCCCAGATGTATCTGCATTGTTGATTATTCCAAGATGAATGAGTTTATCTTGTTCTCTAATCAAGAAATCACAAAAGGATTCAAGACTAGGCTCTTGATAGCTAGCTGCATTCAAGGACGCTTTCATGGAGTAAAATGTAGATACAAAAACAGAATATGCAGGTCCAAGTTTGGAAAGAATATGATAAATGCATTGTTTGTCTTCCCTCTCAATCTTACATTCTGCACATAAGAGTTTAAGAGTTTTGTACTTAGATAAATAATCTTAAATGCATGAAAAGTCACTTGGATTTAAAGAAATCAACTCATTTTCGAGTTGGTGACCTCGAATTTCATTGTGTTTACCAAACACAGATTCCAACTTGTCCCAAACAACATTAGGTTCATCAATTCCAGATATGTGGAATCGAAAATCAGTAGAGATTGACATCCCAATCAATCCACGAGCTTCATCACATCTATTTGCCCATTTTATTTTCTTATCATCATCAGTGGGTTCTTTTTCTTTCCCTGAGGTAATTCTGAAAAGTCCCCTACTTCGTAGAACATCCTCCATACGAGATTTCCATGAGAAATAGTTGGAACTGTTAAGTAGAATATCATAAGGGGCGGCCATATTTGTAAATTAATGGCTGTAAAAGAAGAAACCAATAGTCTGAATGTGAAGAGCTCGAAAAAATAGGCGGTTTAAAAAAAAATGGCACTGAAAACTGACTCTGTATGATGAAGTTATGCTTGAACAAAGAAACCGTTGAAGATGTCCCCAATAGTGACATGGCAGCTATAGAATGTCCAGCAAAAAAAAGAACCCCCCTCTTCCCAAGGTGAACCTTTTGACAATCACTTTACAAGAAAGTTGCTTTAAGTGAACCACTTTTGTAAAATAAGTGATTTCACTTTTACAATAATATTACTTTTAAATAGTGCAACAATAAATAAATAAAACTTAAGTGACTCACTTGTATTTTTATTTTTTATTATTTAAGTGAGATGCACTTTTACAATAAAGTAGCTTGAAAATAGAAATTGCATGCACTTTTTCTTTTAAAAGTAACTTCCTAAGACTTGAACTCAAGACCTATTAAGGAATAAAACAACTTTGAACCAAGTGAGCTAGATTAAAAGGTATGTGTAAAATATGGGAATGAGGAAGGTTTTTTTTTTTAATTTTTTTTTTACTCTTCCTGCTCGGTTTGCATGCTTGCCCTTTTTCTTGCAAAACACACCACAAATCGAAACAAAAAAAAATAATTCCACACTTGTGGAGTTAGATCTCGTTAGCTTGCCACAACCCAGATGCAATGGAACACCTCCCACAGCCCATAAATGCACAGAAATACCAGAACTAGAAACTCTTTAGAGTTTTGGCAATAGCAGTTCAAGATCTAGATCATAACCGGAAGCGACACTTCATAAAAGCTCTGATACCATGTTCGGGTACATAGGGTACTACCAAAGGACCGAACACCAAGAGCAACCACTTCACACAAACAGATCACAGATCAACACACCGATGTTTTGACGTGGTTTAAACCCTCTTGAGGGAAACACTCCACGGCCCCGGCCAAATAGCTTCTACGAGACAATTTATTATGCAAAGAAAGAAAGTTACAAATAAGCTTCTCATAATCGATCAACTAAACAATGACCCTCCATGCTCTTTAAATAGAGATCATGGACCAATCGGGTGTTAAGCCACAGATCAAGGTTAGGTTTGATCTAAGAGAAGTTGAGCCGTCAGATCACTCTATATCAGGAACATATCGTGACCGTCGGATTAAGTATTTACAAATGCATACTAATGCATACTAAAGAAACACACTATCCCTAATGGATCTATTACACAAGTTGATCTTAACTAACTCCTAAGTGTCTAAATATCCTAACAGCAAATGGTTGTAGCAACAGGTAGTGGTCACATCGGGTAGCATGTAGGTCTCGTATCAAAGCCAAGGCGATTAGTGGATGAGAGAAACCAAGCCTTGAAGTGAAGAGCTCTGGTTTTGATATGTGTTCTTGCGTTATTGTTTGGCTCTACTCAAGGTTTAAGATGCCTCTCTTGTTGCTGTTGCTGAGGGTGTCTTAAGGATCATTCATGATGGATTTTCCCTGTGATGGGGAAGGGGTGTGCACGGTCTGCAAAATTGTGTCACCTGATAGTGATGTTTTTCTCTGGAATGGTTGTTTTAGCCCCTGGCATATGCAGTGTTTGAACCCTCCATTGACGGCTCCCCCTTCCAGAGATTGGTTCGGTCCCGATTGTTCTCTTCCCACACTGGATAACAAACCTGAACCTTTTGGTGTTAATAAGTTTTCTAGAGTGCCTAGTGATTATTTGATAAATCGAATCAGGGCGATCCAATCAAACCCGAATTTGAGTGAGGATGAGAAGGCCAGGAAGAGGTAGGAGCTCATGGATAGCGAATCCTCCAAGCAGCAAGAGAGCAACAGCAAGGTCAAAGGTTCAAATCATTCCTGGATCTGAAGGTCCCCAATCGCTTCGCTTACAGTTGTCAAATGCACTTACCAACTTTCGTTATCCCCATGAATCCAACAAAGTACTGACAACCCCAAAGTCCTCTCTGGTGGGATGCATGACAGGTGGTGTTTTCATGATGGACAGGACATGTGGCATTTTTATGGTTTTTTGTTTTATAAATTATTTTTATTTATTTTTTAAGTCTGAAAATAAAAAAGACTCTTGCAGAGATTTATGTCCCATCGGAGTTGTCCTCATCCAATCAAAAAATAAAAATTTTGTAATTTAAAAATTGTTAAATTTATTTTATTTTTCATAATATTATGTTTAATATTATAATTATTGAAAACATTAGAAAAGATAATTAAATTTTTTGTTTCAGAATAAAATTAATCCAAGTAAAAAAGGTTTGACTTCTGAACGAAAAGTATATCCTGCATTGGCAGGGATAAAAATATCAACACCATAATATTAGTTGTCCATAACTAATCAACATATCATAAATATATATAGATGCTTAGGAGATCATAAATATATATAGATGCTTTCTCCTAGCCATACTTATACATTTAACAAGCTAGAATGACAACCTTGTATAATATGAAAACACACCAAATAACTCAATACCATCTCGCATTCAACCCTATGCAAGAACCATAGTCTCCTATTTAAGGTTCAAAACAAATTGCCCCACCAGGATTTAGGCCAACCAAAAACCACATATTTTTCATTCTTTAAAGCACGTGGTATCACCAAATCCTAGATAAGTTGGAAGCTAATTAAGATGACATTCCTCTACCAAAAGATGGAATGTGCTTATCTCTCTTAGTTTTCCTGTTGACTCAGACCCAGTCGACAGGGGTTCCCATCACTGTCGACACCAACCCACCGCGATCTCCTTGAGCACTGGCCCATACAAGTTTTAACCTACCCAGCAACACCTGTAGAGTAGATGAGGTCTCACCCAAGGAAATCAAGGGAGAGTGGATGGAACCATGTTTCCACCGAATGAAGGAGGATGATTGCGGCAATAATTGTTCAACTTACAACAGCATCTAAACAGATCTATTCATTCAAAATAATCATCAATTGTATTCATATCACTATTCATCAGAGACATTCATTGCGATAAGTATAAAAAGATTACGTTTAGCAAGAAATCATCACAATATGCATTAACACAAAAGGTAGACAGGGAATTTCACCAAACAGTTTCGTCATGTCATATTACTTCAGAAAAAACCTGATACAACATCCTTGCAAAACCATATCTCAACGATATATCTTGATCTCAGAACATATGCAAAACCGCATCTCCCAGATATCTTACGACCTACAACTTTTTGTATATATATAGGCTTCCGCCTTTACAATGCTTGTCCACTTACTAACAACTTCCTAACCGACTCCTAGACTAATGACCCAAAATCTAACTGACACGGTCCAAATGACCCAAAAACCCTCCTACTGTGGTACAATTAGCTGAAAATTACATCTCATATGGTCCAATGACCCAAAAACACGCATTCTGTGGTACAAACAACTCAAAAAATACATAAAATAATGGGTCCTTCTTCCTTCTACGACCTCTTCTGACGTGTCGCAGCATCGATGATGCTGCGATTCTTTCTTACCAAACCGCCTGCCAACAGGACCCCAACACAATCTTGTGGCTCGCCCTCGAGCCACGTCAACTGGACATGGTGTATTCCGTGATATCCACTTTACTATGGTGGAACTATAGTTCTGCAATTGTTCTTGCTGTTTGGATCGCGCAATGTTGTCCTGCTCCTTCTGCTACACTAATCATCTACTCGCTGTCATTTACTTCTTGCTCAAAGGACTTGTCCCGGCTTACTATCATGGACCTTGCAAACTCATCCTCCAGTCTCGAGAGACTAATTGTACATGGAGAGAAATTTTTCAAGCAATGCAAGGGTGTAAAACGGGCCAGTGGTTCTGGCACATCTGTTTCGCACCAGTAAACACATGTTACAGGGTTCCGGGGGCTACAACCCCCCCCTTTTGTGTGGTCACGGGTATCACGAGACTTCGATCCATCACCAACTTCCTAGACATCTCGGATGAGACTTCGTGCTTGTAACCCCTGAGTGACTGAGGCATAGCTTGCTCCAACCGCTCATGTACACTCGTGGTTCGGGCCCTCAACGCCCCTGGTGTGCTACTGCATGAAATGAAATGGATCATTTCCACAACCTCCTTGGAATTCCTAACTTAGCTAGATGCATGACCCTCTCGTAACATAACCCCTCTTAAGTGGAACAACCTCTGTGGTCTTACTATCCTCGGGTTCCTATATTTATACATCGCATTCAGCCGTTCATCTACCTCGGTAATCTTATGCACCACCTGCTCACGTTCCAGGGTAATCATAATATTCCGCTGCTCCGTGTGAGTATTAGCCGGACTTCTGAGGTGGGCGGAGCAATCATACTCATGCTTGTCACCCTACACACAAAAATGTGCAAAGCATCATTCCCCGAACCCTTTGGTCATGCTTCCATGGTGGATGCCTCATGCCAATCATGCAAACCGTCCCCCTAGGTGCCATCGGCCATGCTGCCTCGGTGTATTCGGTGTATTCTTTATTCCAAACGTGCGTTCTTCTGGCACAATCTGAATCGACTAACGATCATATCTGCCCAAAAGGAAAAAGTCCCATCTGCATAATTATTTTTGATGTGACCCAGTTGCAACACTGCCATTTGTCGCGGACCGTTGCTAACTTGCAGCATAAGCTTCTCTGCTTCTGCATTCCATTCTTGTTGATGTGCCACCTTGCCAACGATCAATCTAAACTTGTTTTTTTTTCTTTTTTTTTTACCCGATGCGACTCAGGTGTTAGCACTTAGATTTTATCCCGGTTGTAAAAGAATAACACCTAAGGTAACCTATTTCAAACCAAAATTTAGGTAGAAAACTTAGCCATTTTTTCCACCAGAGAGGGCTCTCTCACAAGATATATGTAAAGGCTAAACATATATAAAAATACGCTCAAAATTTCTCAGAAGGATTTTCTTGGTTGAAAAGGAAAACAAGAAACATTGGGCATGGAGTCAACTTTTCAAATATTTAACGTGCCAGCAAGAGATTTATACCAGACAGATTTCCACAGAAGCAAGATAGCAATCATATCATAGTCAATTAGATTTTTTCAGGTGGTATAGAAAGAAACAATGACAATCCATCAACAACAGGCATCTAACTGGGATGAATCTATTGTCAACTTTGGAGAAATAATGGATATTTAAATGCGATAAAAGAGGCATAACCAGTATGAATCCCGATTTATTTCAAACACTCATTTAAATATAGAAGAAGAACATAATGGAAGATATAACAAAGAAAGTGGACATGCACATATAAAGATAAAGGAAAAACAGAGTGTAAAACTGATCAACACATGAATCTCTGGTCTCAAAAGATAGGTATTTTCACTGTACTTCCTTTTTATTTATCAAAAAATGGACTTCAAAATATCTCGTCTCTCAAAGAGTTTCCAACCCTTTAAAAAATGACTCTCATTGTCTTTTATACAAAATTTGGAAGAAGCTTAACATAACTGCTTCTTCTAACTAATAACTGAAAATGTTTTAACTCGAAAGATAACTATCTTTAAACAATAAATAACTGTCTTCAAACAATATTACAAATTTTAAAATAAAAGCATCTTTTTGCCACTTGGCAAAAATTATGAATAGCATCTTTTTGTCACTTGGCAAAAATTCTGAATGTATCTATGAATGGACAGAATATCTTGTCCTTCCATATTTGTCCACATAGTTCCATTGGTCGGCCGTGGGTAAATCATAACTGGTCATTTCTTTCACCAAGACTCGCATTTCAACGTGACATGCATAAGAAACAAGAGGAAGATTCTCATAGGTTGAGATCAACATATTTAAAATTTCAAAGTCTTCCGCAATTTTCTCCATTAAAATCTTCCCTGTAAGCATATGATCCAACTACTGAAACTTTTTGTGATCCATTCTTATGTCAAATAGCAATCTCTTATATTCATTAGGAGGAATCAATTCATTCTTTTCATCCCAAAAAGCAGGGAATCCTTTGTTTATTAATTTTTCAAATCGCTTCTTAAACTTTATTACTTCCTCCCATATATCTCCAGCTTTAGCTTCAATATTTTCAACATGTGAATACTTTCCCAAGATTCTTCTGGCCCATGTAATGACTGAAATTCTATTCATTATGTTCATTGCTTTCAAGTCTGCTTCAGTTAAACTGTTTAAGAAAGTTATTGCCTTCTGTGCTATTTCTTTTGGCTTTTTATTTAAATTCTCCCTGACTTCTTTGCAATTCTCAAAGGCGTCTTTGGCTACTTTTTCTTTGACTCTTATATAATCAAGCTAAGGTCTTAATTTTTCAACTTCTTTTATGATTTGATCCCATACCATATGTTTGCAACCTTGCATTGCAGCTTGTCCTGTCACATGAGCTGCCAAACTTTTATTATTATCAGTTAATTCCCGATTCCTTATTTGCAAGGTTTTGATTTCCTTATCTTTAGCTTCATTTTCTTCTTTGAGCTTCTGTATTCCCATCTTCAATTCTTTAATTTCAACCTCTTTCAAACTCACTTGGGACATGGCTTGTAAGAGACCATCTAATCCAGTTTTATCTTCATCTGTATCTGCATGTACCTGTTGCTGTCCAAATTCTGCTAATTTTTTCTTTATTTCCTCCAATTGCTCTTCCAAACCAAATTTCTCTTTTTCCCAATGATCGTTTTCCTCGGTGAGCTTCAAAATTTTTGCAGTAAAATCCTTTACTTCATTTGACAGCTCTTCTTTTTCTTTTTTCAGTACTATTAGTTCGGCTCCTTGGATAAGCACAGTGTCTGGGATCTTTAACTTTTGCCTTAACATCAGAATCGTATCATCCTTTTCTTTGAGCAATTTTGACACTGCATCTCCCTCTTTGTCTATCAAATCTATTTGCAATCTTTTTATTTGTTGTTGTCGAGACTTATTTTCTGCTTTCTCTTGTCTCAACTGGTTATTCAATTTATCCAGTGAATTTCTTAATTTGTTTTCCTTTAATATTGCTCCCAAATAATTTGAATATATAACCTCTCCTGTTTGTCTGTGCAATAAAATTTTATCTGGGGCATTGATTTTGGTCAGATCTACCTTCATCTCTGAAATCTTATCTTTAGTAACAACTGAAAATTTCAAAGAATTTTCTTTGACATTTCTGCTAGTAAATAAATTGACTTCAGTGTTGGATATATTTCTAACCTTTGGAAATAACAGACTGGTTTGCCTAGAGGATTCCTGTTTATTCTGAATATGTTCATTAAATACGTCCATCATATTGTGTGGTCTATTTACATCATCTTCCATCGGGGATTCTTCAATACTATATTCCTTTACCATGACCTCTGGTATTTTTACTTCAGTTCTTTTTTCCTCTTCTGAAACTGCTATTAACTCTTGTTTTTCATCCATTTTCAATATTTTTCCTTTTTTTCTGTTCCTTCACCCTCACTATTCACTACATCCTGTATGGGTCTTTTAAACCCCACCATTGCAGTATTCATCATGCTTTCTGCCTCTGTTGTTGTATCTGTCAATACCATTTCTTTATCATGTGAATCTGGAATGATTTCTTCCTTATACTCCAACCAATTGGCTCTGTCAGACATTCCCTCAATCGTCTGATGATTCAATGCTTTGATGCGATGATCTGTTCTCCGTTTTGATATTATTTTTAACGAATCATACTCAATAGCCATGTCTATCTCAAAACCCATATCTTTCAATAATTTCTCTATATAAACAACAACATTTTTATTTTTCACTGTGAATGGGCGAAGTGTGAATGGATACTTGATATCTGTTGCTTGTTTGAAAAACAAGAAATTATTATCTTCAACAATTAACTTTTGTCTCAGGAACTCCAAAGAAAAAACCCTTAAGGTATGAAATGGTGGTAAAACATAAGGTTTATGTTTGAAACCATATAATCTGATCACTGTACTGTCCTTTGACAAAAACCAATCTCCAGCAGCATACTCTGCACTCAATTGCATACATGTTTGCATTTCTAGTAATACTCTAGGCAATTTTTCACCAAAGATCATTATGTAAATATCAGAGAGCATATAATTTATGTAATTGAACATGTTATTTTCTACCAACGTTGTGAAAATGATCTCAGGGAATTGCAACTCTTCATGACTGGCTACCATGATCATTTTCATCAAAAAAGACTGAAATCTGAAATGCCTCAGAGTGGGGAAATTGACCATCTGGTCATGAATTTTCTCTGTCAAAAATTCTTCAAAATTAAGTTGAGGGATTTGATTTTCATCAATTCCTGACTGAATTGTACTCATTTTATACAAAAGACTCAACTAAAACTCGGTTACAAACATGTCTGTATCAAACCCTAGGATTAAGGCCAACAATGTCAGAACCAATTGGGTAATTTCATCAAATAAATTGATATCTATAGGGTACAGGATATCTGAAATGTTGGTTTCTGGTTTAAGACATGTAGACAAAAACTTTTCTCTATCATCTTGAAGGGTTTGCTGATAAAATTCAATAACAGAAGTTTCAGAAAAAATCTCAGACTCGAGGGTTTGGGAAAATTATATTTCTAGGGATTTAACTATGACAGCAGGATCTATTTTGCAAACGACTTTGGTTTTCCGACTATCTAAATTAGTTCTCTCTTCTCTAGAATAATTCCCAGCACACCACAATACAAATTCTGGAAAAGATGGGATTTGGTCCGGGCAGAAGGCTAACAAGGATGACTGGTGGACTCTGTGCATGTCTATACCTTCTTTTAATAATTTAGACAACCTAAGTTTAACTTCAACGACTGGTAATGTGGTTAGGGTATCATGAATGTCCCCATCTCTATCTTCTACAGCTTCTTGTGCTTTAAAAACATCTACATCATGTACAATTTCCATTTAAAACGTTTCTTCAAACAAAGTTCCGTTTAAAAAAGTGGGTCAGGTCACCAGACCCTACTTGTATAGACACGTCTTTATCCTTATGTCGCAATTGCTGATCTCCACCAGTCTTCAGAGCTCCCAGGGATAGTGACACATATAGAAAATGTCGTTATTTGAAACCCTTTTTTTTATATAATCCTTTTTGATTAACTTTCTAGCAGCTTTCTGAATGTAGTTTATATCCAACTGTTGATCACGAGCCTTTTGATTTGAGCCGTTAGATCTTGCGTCCCTTTATCTCCCAAGGTAGTATCTGCAATCCCAATAACGGTTTTCTTCTCCGGTTTTTTCCTTGTGCGGATCAACCATTTTATGACACCTGTTAGAGTGGTTTAATTTCCGCGACCGCTCTTTCTTCTATCGAGTGCGCACCTTTCCTAATGCAGATGAAACTTGGCCTTTGATTTTGTCCCAATGTATATTGTCCCTCCGATTGATATTAACATGTGGCGTATTCCCTTATGCCTTCTCCATCTGCCACGTGCTATGGCCTGCTACTTATTATCTTGCCACGTGCTATGGCCCGCCGCGCCTTATCCTTTGGTGGTTCTGCATGGCGTTGTGGTGGTTTGTGATACCACTATCACGTTGATGCAGATTAATGAAACTGTGACACATATCCAGCGGTATTGAGTCCGCAACCACTCACTACCATTTGCAAACGATCCTTTTGGCGGTGTGGGAATCTATAATAGCCGTTGATCGCTACTATTGTCATCTCCGTCGTTGAAACTTGACCAAGACTTAACCTCTTCAAAAAATTACTTTCGGACTTTGCATATGTGGGTTTTTCTTATTGTTTTTGTATTATGAACCTTTACTTCAACCCATTTGTAGTAACTTCACTTCTTTTGGATATTTTTTTGACAAATTTTTAGGGTTTGAGCAATTTTCAAATATAGTGTCAACATCAGGCATCGTGTTGTTCCAAGCCCGACCGATAGGGATTCAACCTGCTACCATTAATCAACTTGGGGAGCATTTCCCCATCCAATTGCTGCAATTGTACCGCTCCTCCTAAAGTAATGTTACTAATGCGATATAGAGCAAGCCAATGCATCTGCAATTTTCCTGGATGTTTTATAAACTTGCTCTCATACAACAACACCAAATCACCTTGTTGAAACTGTTTGTTCTTGATGTGGCGATCATGCCAAGCCTTCTGGTGATACTTCTCCACACCCTGATGGAACCGGTGATAAAGCGATCTTGCTGCCGCTATGTGCAGACTCAGAATGATATACTCCATAGGCATAACCGCTTCTTTCCCATACACTATCTTGAATGGTGTCTGCCCTGCCAGCCTTTTACATGTGGTGCGATAGGCCCACAGTATTGCTGGGATTTTGAGATCCCAGTCATCGCGGTTCACATTGCACACCTTTGTCATCGCATGCTCCAATATCTTATTGAAAGCCTCCACCGTGTTGTTCACCTGCGAATGATAGGGTGTACTCTTCTTATGCTGTATCTGCAACTCCTCCGTCAATTCACTGATGGTGCGATTAAGAAAGTGGTTTCCTTGATCGATCAACAATATCTTAGGGCAGCCAAAGCGAGTGACAATGTGGTCAAAGAGAAACCGCACAGCTGTGGCTGCGGAACAATCAATGACTCATGCATCTTTCGGCCATCTTGTCAAGTAATATGTCACCGTGATGATATACTTAGCACTAGTGCGCTTACTCGGTGGATTGATAGGTCCCACAAAGTCTACTGCCCATTTTTCGAATGGCTGCAATGTCAACTGAGGCATCAACTGCATCTCGTCCCTCTTGGATGGCTTCCTGGTTCTCTGACAAACATCGCAAGACCTTGCATAATATGTCGCATCACTGTGCAACGTAGGCCACCAGAGCTCCGCTCGAAGCACCTTCCTTGCTATCGCACAACCACCATAGTGCCCTCTAGCCACTCCTGCATGTGATTCGGAAAGGATCTACTCTTGCTCATGTGGAAAGACACACCGTCTCAATATCTCATCGACACCCATCTTGTATAGCACTCCTACGATTATCTAGAAGTCTGCAGCCTTGACTACCAACTGCTTCTTCTGTCTAGTGGTGAATTCCTCTAGTGCCGTACCTGTCGCCAGAAACTGAATGATTTCTTCAAAATAACCATCAACGACTTCAACTTTAAATAATTGCGCATCAGGCAACCCATCTTCAATGTTAGTTGGCTCCTCTCCTGTTTCAATCCGTGAGAGATGATCCGAGCCAACATTTAACCACCCTGGTTTCATAATTACTTCAAAATCGAACTCCTGAAAAAGAAGTAGCCATCGACAGATATTCCCCCCAACACAAGCTTATTGACCAGGTATTTCAATGCAGAATGATCTGTGAACATCTTTAAATGGCCTCTCAATAAGTAATGGCGAAACTTCTGCAATGCGTAAACCATCGCCAGACCTTCCCTCTCTGTAGTAGTGTATTTTCTTTCTGCAGATGAAAACTTTCGGCTGGAAAAAGCAATGGGGTGATCAAGATCCCCCTCTTTGGGCTGGGCCAATACCACTCCTAGTGCGATCGATGAGGCATCAACATGAACATAGAATTCCTTACTCCAGTCAGGAAATAGTAATATCGGCGCCGAAGCCATCTTCGTCTTTAGTGTCTCAAAGTTATCCTAACATTCAGAGCTCCACTGGAATACCACATCCTTCTTCAACAACTTCTCCATAGGGGTGGTAATCGTAGCATAACCCCTGATGAACTTGCGATAACACCTCGTGTGTCCCAGCGTCGCCCTTAACTGCTTAACAGTAGTCGGTGATGTCAAACTCAGAATGAGCGCAATCTTTGTTGGGTCAACCAACAATACTTGCTTACACATAATATGACCCAACAGTATGCCAAACGGTGCACATAAGATACATTTATTTAGGTTCAACGATATCTGGTGCTGCCGACATCGCTCCAACATCAACCGCAGATTCGCTAGATGATCGCAAACCAAACCATAGACCGTCCAATCGTCCATGTATACCTGCAAAAAATTCTAAATGAAATCTTTGAATGCAGCAACGACAACCCATGAAAATATCGCAGGTGCATTCTTTAGGCCGAACGGCATCATGGTGTACTGAAAGAAGCCCCATTCGGTCGCAAAAGTTGTCTTATGGTGATCTTATTTTACAATGAAGATTTGATGGTATCCAGAGAACCCATCTGTGAAGGAGTACATCTCTTGGCCACCCACACCCTCGAGTACTTTGTCAGTAAATGGGGTTGGGAACGGATCATGCAAACATGCACCATTTAGCTTCCTGAGGTCGACGCAAATGCGCGCTTCGCGAGTCTTCTTATCCTGTACCACCATAGGACTAATCCATTCCGACTCCTCAACTGGTTCAATGATACCGGTGTCCAACATGCGATCCAATTCTACCTTTAGCCTCTCCTTATGTCACATATTCAATCGATAGGGTCGCTACCGGATCGGCTTAGCATCTGGTTTTAATGGAATCTTCATCTCCCCTAAGTCACCCTGAATCCCCTTCATGTCAAAAAAAATTGTGGGAAATAAGTCCTGAAACTCATGGATCAAATCAGTGACCTTTCTTATCAGCTCATCATCCCAGTAATCCTCAACATTTTCGAACTTCCAATTGTCCTATATCCCAATGTTAATCTTGTGGATCTTCAGCGGCTGATTGATCGGATCGCTTGGCGCATCAGGTGGTACCACAGCACGGCTTCCTTCTGATTCTGGGATATTCACATTCCGCGGATCATCACCATCTTCTGGCCCACCACTGATATTGAAGCATTCCATGAGAGACTGCATCTGGCAGTGCGTGTGCATATCCACAGGATATGCCACCAGAACAACCTGTAGAATTACATCACGGATGAGCTGCAATGCATTATTGACCTCTGTATCAGAATCCGCAAAACTGAATGTATGGGTAAAACACACTATGAGCTCCATCTAAGTGGAAATTTCTCCGTGCAACTCAGCTGCAGTATACCATGATTGTAGCATCTCATCCAAAGTATGGATAAAAGCATGGACCCACTCATCTCTTGGTCGCAATACCCATAACTGCTGACACTCCATCAAGTGACCACCAAGATCGTTTTGACCATCATACTTTCCACTGTGGTAAACCTCGGTATCACCGAAGCGTACCATCATCAATCTTCTGCATGTCGACCATCCATCAATTGATTCCTTGTGTGTCGCCCACCAGCGTGCTGGAGAAGCCTTCAGTGCTTCGTTCAATTCCAGCAACAGCTGCGGTTCAGAAACTCTTCCTCGAACTCCATTAGAAAGTCAGATAAGCCAGGCAATCCTTCATATATTGGTAGTGTGACCGTTTCAGTTAAGACACGGCATAATGACTGCATGATCAACCCACACTTACAGAGCGACACCTCGTGCAAGTGGTTCTACCAATATTCTAGTGCATCATTAGAGTCGGAAGACGCAGAGCTACCACTGCGCCATCCTAGCTCACCATTGGTAGTCGGATGGATATAATCTTCATAGATATTGAATGCATGGTCCCATCCACTGGGATCGTCATCCTTCACTAGCTCTATGTAGCGGTGTCCTTCAACTGGATCCAACGGGGCGATAACTCTGAGATCACGATTTTCAAAAGTCATCATCCGTTGCTTGAAGTTTATTACATCTCGACTATCATTAGCCCATCCAATCCCCAGTAATGCGAGATAAGAGCTTCCTCCTTCAACTACTTCTATTACGTCAAAGTAAGCATATGTTTTCATTCCCTCAATGTCCACCACCATTCATGGAACTCTCCCAATCGGTGTCACCTTACCGTGATTAGCTAACCAGAGCTGTACAGGAGACCAGCTCAATGGGTGACTCCCCATCTTCTGCCAAGCCTGCTTGGTTAAGATGTTGACATCCGAACCAAGATCTAGAATAACTGAATCAACATTGTAGTCGCCAATTTGAATATTCATCCGCATCTCCTTACCCATCTTCCGTCGTTGTAAGGAATTAACCGCGAACTCTTGTCAATCCTGGGTCGATCGTCGCAACAGAGCTTTAATCGAAGCAAGAGCATCGGGATCTCTTGTTAGGGATAAAAAATGTTCCAAAAATGCTTGAATTGTGCTATACTGCCGCGACTGGCCATCCTTTGAAGTAGTATCAAAAGTAGAGGGCATGTCGTACACAACAGCCTTACCTCGGTCTTTTTCTAATACACGACGTGCTTGAAGAAATGCTTCCTGCTCCGCATTAATTTCAAATGATACCTTCTTTTTACCGTCTAATCGGAGTAGTGAGATGTCCTCTCCAGTTGTCTTTCCTCCGCGAGTGACCACAGCAAGGGAAGAATCTTGCGGTATTGGCTCTTCATAAATTGTCGTGATATTCACACCCTGGGTCTGGTTCAACGATGGATTCCCAGGTGGGTTCACATTATGATTCTAATTTGGCTGCATATTTTGGTTCTGCACTGGTTGCTGCACTTGGTTCTGGGAAGGTTGCTGTGCCTGGGGCTGATTCTACAACTGGAGAGTATTCCCTTATTGCCATTGCGCAATCAACTGCAAATAATTCTCAACCGTGTGATCGTTAACAAAACATAACGTATACTAGTTCTGTAGCAATGGACAATATCGCTGGTAGTGTCCCCATACCGCACAGTGATAGCATTGAATAGGTCTGCGACCACCTCGTCCTCCTCCATGACCAAATCCTCTGCCACGTCCTCCCCGGTATCATCCTTGGAATCCTCCCTACTGCTGGTACTGTGGTTGGTTGAACTGTTGTTGCATTGGTGCCAGTTGCATTCCTTTCCCTTGCTGTACATACAGTGGTTGTTGTACATACTGTGGATGCTATGGAGCCATCTTCATCGAAGCATATTGAGGCATGAACTGCGGTGGTTACTGTTGCTACGGCACAAACTGCATCTGTGGTTGAGGTAGCGGTTGGGCTACCTACACCTGCGGTTGCGACTGTTGTATGACACGATGGTCATCCTTTACATAGAATGCATCATACATTCTCTCTTGTAGCAACCCATGTGCATGGAAATCCTTATCATCATGACCCACCGATTTGCAAAATGTACAATAAAGATTCCTCGGGGTTGTGACCATTTTCTGCATGTATGGGAAAATTTCATGGCTGTGCCCGTATATGTGGCAGACACGACACCATGGCATGTTACCACCATTCAACGGATTTGGTGCTCCCGAAACTAGATAGTTGCGGTAGTTCGGGAAATTATCCTTAGTATGTCCTTCTCCCTGACATCCTGTACACCAGACTTCTTCATGTTGCTCCTTACCTTTCTTCAGATCCTGTAACTAGATGGTCAGGTTATCCAATTGTGTCTGGATCTGCGACATCCCAGCTTCATTTTCCCTAATAGGCGATGCCTCCAGCCGCATCGCAATCTCCAAAGCTTCACTCGGTGTGGTAATGTTCTGTTGCATCAGTGGTAGCCGAATATGTGGAAGCAAGGCCGCCATAAACCATTCCTTCTGTTGGACGATACTCATGTCAAAACTGACATTTTCCATCAACGTTTTAAATCACTGATCAAACTCCCACATAGTCTCATTGGGATACTACTTAATCTCTTTAAGCTCTGTGATGTATTGTGCTTCATATTTGGGCTTCCGGAACTCTGCGATCAGGCATGTATGAATCTCATACAGGGTTTTTGCCGGAGTGCTGACGGGAACTTGCGTAAATTTCATAAACCAGTCCAAGGCACGACCTTGAAGAGTCGTCGCCAATTGTCCCTTTTTAGCATCATCATCAGTGATATTTTAGACAGTCCATACAACCTCACATAGAAACCAATACTGTTCAGGGTTATGTGTTTCACTTCCTTGGAACAATGGTAACTTAGTATCCTCGTCCGCCATTTTGGGCTTCCTTCCTCCTTTCATTGTACTACTACCGATTAATTTCTGTGGTATTGACGAACTCAGCGGTGTCGAAGTGGTATTTCTTGCTATCTGAGAGATAGTGAGTGGAGGTGTGGGTACGTTGGTGCTGGTGTTTGGCCCTGCCTCTATCCTGGGCATAGCTTGGTTGTCCTTGTCAGGATGGTCGCTTCATCCCGTGTGGTCTTCCTTCACGGCCTTGCGGTTCGACCGCAGTAGGACCTTCTCCTGTCCTCTGCCTCTTTTCCCGTCGGAACCTTGCTCCTCCCCTTGTAAGACCACTTTCTTCCTCGGCTTCACTCACAGTCTTGTCATGAACTACACCTATCTACCCCTTATCATTCCATGTACTGCCCCCCAACTGTCCCGGTACCCATGGCCTCTGCCCACTAGGCTATCTACTGATCAAGATGCATCTTCAATATACCCTTTTCGCAAATAAGCATCTTAATCGATAGTCCAAGCAATAGCAGAAACCTGCCCCGAGATTCGCAAAAAAATATCTTTTAGCTTCACTATAGGATTTCTGAGTATCAACCATGAATTCTGTGATATAGCCCTCTAGGATGCTATCACACCACACTTCGACAGCCCGCGACACTTTATTATCAGCTTCCTGCAGCTCTTGAATCAACTCGGGGGTCCAGGTCATCTGTTCACCACCTTGGAAGTTCCTCTTTTGAAAGGTCAACTTCGCCAACCACTCATACAAAATGACTGGGAATTCACAGAAAAACCACTCGTGCGGTCCATCATAAATATATCTATCCACCCACTGTTCTACCATCAGTCGAGTGTTCCGACTTTCTTTTTCAGCAAATTCCTACAACTTCTGATCAAACCATTCTTGGATCTCTGGTTTTGTCAGGTGCCACAACATATCCTCCTTTCACTTCGCACACGGTCTCGACAACATAACCATTTGTTGACTCAGACCCAATCGATAGGGGTTCCCATCACTGTCGACACCAACCCACCATGATCTCCCTAAGCATCGGCCGAGACATGTTTTAACCTGCCCAGCAACACCTGCAGAGCAGATGAGGTCTCACCCGAGGCGATCAAGGGAGAGTGGACGGAACCATGTTTCCTCCAAATGAAGGAGGATGATTGCGGCAATAATTACTCAACTTATAGCAGCATCTAAACAGATCTATGCTTTCAAAATAATCATTAATTTTATTCATATCACTATTCAATAGAGACATTCATCGCGACAAGTATAAAAAGATTACGTTTAGCAAGAAATCATCACAATATGCATTAACAAAAAAGGTACACAGGGAATTTCACCAAACAGTTTCGTCATGTCATATTGCTTTAGAAAAACCCCGATACAACATCCTTGCAAAACCGGATCTTAGTGATATCTCTTGATCTCAGAACATATGCAAAACCACATCTCCCAGATCTCTTACGACCTACAACTTTCTGTCTATATATAGGCTCCCGCCTTTACAATGCTTCTCCACTTATTAACAACTTCCTAACCGACTCCTGGACTAATGACCCAAAATCTAATTGAGACGGTCCAAATGACCCAAAAACCCACCTACTGCGGTACAATTAGCTCAAAATTACATCTCATATGGTCCAATGACCCAAAAACCCGCATTTTGTGTTACAAACGACTCAAAAAATACATAAAATAATGCGTCCTTCTTCCTTCCGTGACCTCTTCTGACATGTCACAGCATCGGCGATGCTGCGATTCTTCCTTACCAAACCGCCTGCCAACATTCCCACGAAGAAAATTTTAAGGATCCATAATTCTTTTAAAGAGTAGAAACCTTGGTGAATCTTACTAATTCTTAAATTTCCAACCATAAAATGTTGGGTGATATTTTTCTAAAAGGACCCAAATTTCTAGGGGTTATATATAGTTTCTTGACAATTTTGGCGTTTTTAGAGTAAAAAAAAGTATCCCATGGAATTTGGGAGAATCAATATCGAAAAAAATGGAAATTGGTGAATATGTTTTGGATAAAAAGGTCAAAATTATCCCATGGGATAAATTTCACCCCTGGAATTTTCCCTGGAACTTTCTCATCATTTTCTATCATACTATCGTAATTTCTCTTGGGTGTCATATATTAATCTATAATCTACCTTATATATTCCAATGGCTAGCTCACCATAACATATCAACAAAAAAAAATACTATACTGACCCTATGCATGACTATTTGATTTATATTTTAGATATTTAATATAAATAAAGCCACACCTTTAAGATTATTTAAATATTGTGACATAAATAACATAACTTTAATAGAAAATACATTATCAAACACAATAATTCATCTAGATTATTTAGAGAATGAAATGAAGGAAGAGATAAAATGGAAACAAACAAAAAAAGATGTTGGAAATAGAACATTATTATAGTAAAATCCAAAATCTATTAATGAATAGAATGGAAAAATGTGATTTAAACTACAAAGCAATACAACTAGCTAGAATGGCAGTAGCTTATCTTTGAAGAGAGATGTGTTAGCTACACTCATTGACATGAAGACCATTACAAGACGTCATAAATGGAATTTTAACATATAGTGCTAAAATATAAAATAAAAAAAACCATAAATATATAGAACCCTAACTCTAGAAGTTGAAGTGGCAAAAGGAATGTGGGCCTCGATGAGTCTAGTTGACATGTCAACTTCCAAAGGCCGCAACTTCCACATAAAAAACTTGTTTAGGATGCATGATAACCCCTTGTAAATATCACGATGAGAAGAAACTTTTAGTTAATCCTTAGGTAATTCTCTAGCAACCCTAAGTCATCACAATGCCAAAAAAGCATTTTTAGAGCCTTAAAAATGCACCAAAAGTTCAGGACCTAAAAACTATAGAAAATATGCTAAGATGGGGAATTATTTTGAGCCAATGGAAGAGGTGAGTGGCCACTAATATCCATCTGCATCAATCATCCATCCTTAATAATAAATGGTCCCCATTTCATCCTCTATTAAATGGGGAAATGTTTGATAAACTTGAATTCTAGTGAGCCACTTGCCTTGGTGAAGAATATGTCATGCTTTAACCACATGATAGAGTTGTCTATTTTTTTGTTTAGTGCCCTTTTCTTGAGGATCCATGATTTTTTCTATTGTATCTTTATTAATGTAGTTAGTGTTGATTTATTTAGGGTCCAAGTGTTCTACCACCTCCAAGGTGTCCAATAGTGGTGGCAAATATGACCAAAGCAACTACATGCTAAATATTACTCACAACAAAGGAAAGGGAGAGTAATCAATTCCAAAGTGTTCTCACCCGCTATGCTTGTGATGATGTAAGAACCATATGTTATAATCTTCCTATGGGGACCTGTGAGGTACTCTTCCTATAGATGAAGCCACACCTTATCACCAACCTAATGTGTTGGAGAAAACTTCCTATGGCTTGGGGTGGACCACAATAGATAACTGACTACCAGAAATTAACTAAATTCTCATTGCTATGCTATATAAATGACAATGCTAAGATAATGAAGAAGATAACCAACCTCGATCCAAACGTTTGATGTAGATCCCCGTTGGAGCTTTCAATCTGCACACTTGGACCTGCAAATTAGTCTTGACAGCCAATATACAACAAGCACATATAATATATAAATGACATTAACATCATCAATAGAAATGGTCCATGATATTATAAGTAAATGCAACCCAATGTAATATAAACAACATTCACAACATTAATGGATGAGAATATGAGTATTTCTATTAATAAATAACAAGAAGTACAATGTGATACGATCGCTTGTCGGCAACCAATATGAACCAAGATCCAGGTCAATCCACTTGTGCCTCCACCACTTCAATCCTCCATGGAATGGAAAACTCAAACTATGATAGGAGTTTGGAAGGTGAACATAAAGTGTTCACAACTACAAGGATCAATGAGTGTAGACTCAAGATAGGGCAAAAATCCACTAGAGTTCTCTTGCTCTCCTTTCTCCTCATGTCCATAAGCCATATGTGCTCAATATATAGTCCTCTCAAAGGTAGGTGAAAGGACACATCAAGGCATTACTGGGGCAAATGGAGGGCCAAAGGTCACCCTATGACCGCTTTTTGGGAGTAAAAAGTAATTAACTAGTGATTTTTACCATTTTACATGCTACCCGCGAGCTATAGTGATGCAACTCGTGGGTACGCCCACTGTAATGATGCAGCTAGCGTACAGAGGAAAAAATAGGGAGAAATAGTGTCTCTGAAGTATATAAAGTGGATCTGAGTCAGTAAAATGGATCCTGCAGGCCAAAGAGTGCTGATGCTCACAAGGTGGAAAATTATGTTGTAACACCTAAAACTTGTGTTGAACTTGATGTTGGTCATGTCATTTCTTGTATTCAACATTCTCTTTTTGTAGGATATCATGAGCCTATTATTTTATGTATTGGATACATTAAAAAAAATGTTTCTCTACATTTCTTAGTTTGAGCGTGGGAGAACTCTTCTAGTGCAATTGTAATTGACAAAGCTACATCAATGGGGGTCAGTGGTTGGAACCCAAAGCAGACTTGAAAAGGAATATGGATAATAGATTTGTGGAGGGATCTATTGTAGCTAAGATAAACATATGGAAGGATCTCATATCTTTCCATGTACCTTGGAACCTCTTTAAATTTTTAGATGTGATGAGGTACTCCATTTACAACCATTAATGGAAATTTCCACTTTGATGCTTAATTTGAATAATCTATATACTTGTTATACCATTAATTTTACTATTGGATGTAAGTATATCAAACTAGACTTGCTATATATATCAAACTGATAACTAAATTTCCAATTTGAAACATGTAAACATTCCTACCATGAATGCATCTATATCATGACCTTTAAATCCATGCAAAGAGATACTTCATCACAAGAAATCAAGAAAACACATATTATAAGTTATAACCATGACATTCATCCATAGAATTGAGAACCTTAACCTTTTAAAGGGAAATAGTCCCAAACTGGTTGTAATCTACCCAACCACCCCTTTGACACTATTAAGGTGATGGGGAACCCAATTTAATCTTCTCATAACCATTCTATAAATTATAGCCAATTCACACCATGAATTTCATGCAATTACACAGTGGAATACCAACATTATGGTAGCCCAAATACACATATATTCAATTGTTAAATATTACAGGAAATATAAGCATGGACACACATTAGTCCATGCTATTTTATACATTCAGATATTCATTAAATTGTAAATAAGAAATATGAAAACATAGATTTAACCATGGCATTCATACACACTTAGAGACTTATATTTTTAATCAATTATTCTCGTCCTCATTGTAGGTAAAGGACGTTCCTCCCATCCATAGGATTTGTCAAGCTATATCTTACATTGGAAAGCCACCCCCGAGCTAGGGATATCAAGTGACAAGGACTAAGTGTTTTCCCATAGCTTCTACAGAACTCAATATATCATGCAACCAAGTAGTGCATAAATACCCTCTACAGTTGTCCTAATCCTCAATTATCCTTCCCCATCAACCTACACAACACCAGGAACAAGCTTCCTCTAGTTCCCTTTTATCACTCCAACATAAGATGGATATGAAGCCTCTGCATTGGGACTCCAAGGCGCAATCTATAGGCTAGTTTCCTCTCAAGCATTAGTCTACCTGAGTTAATGGCATGAACAATTCAAATTCCACAATGGCGTCTCTGTCCTCTGTCACAAGTACCAAGCTATGGAAATCCAAGGTGATGGAAAGGATAATGAAAAATGAATTTTGAATGGTTGGAATCCATGAGGAATGAACCCCTCCCAATATTTAAATATCCCTTTTAAAAGCATATTTTAGATTAACATGTGGCCCCTCCACACAGAACTAGTTTTCCCCTCTTAATCCCAATTTAGGATGATTAAATATTGCTACAATTAAAGCATGTCCCTTAATTTATGGTTTAGGAACTTGGTTTACATTGATAAGTCTAGGCAAACAAACTTAATCTCAATAAGGTCATTTTCCCTTAACCCACTATCACTTTCTCACTTGTGGAATCATATCCCCCCATCTCTTCTTCAACCTTCTACCAAAATGTACATATTTACATATTATTCTTCCTTCTTAGATATTTTATATTAATATCAAAATGTACATATTTACATCATCTTGGTCATCTAGGATAATTTGTTTATGGCTTCTATCCTTTTACATCAATATTTACAAATTTACATTATAGGGTCAAAACTAGGGTATTAGATTGGCTATAGACAAAGGACACTCCCCCCAACCATAAGAGCCCTTTTGTACTTTCTATTTCTGTGGTAGAGGTCACCTCGACTTGGGGCTATTAGTCCTCAAGGGATAAAGTCTCTCGAGTCTTACATTCAACCCATAACTCATCCTACAAAACATAGGGAATAACCAAAACTTAGACACATATCTAGTTCCAAATTCATTTACCTTTGTTCCAATCCCTATAACTCCTCTCCCATAAGTCTACACAACATAGGGAATGATACCATTATCCCAATTCTCTTTAAATTCTCTAGTATAGGATGGCCAGTAAATATCTATGCTAGGAAATATCTAGTGCCAAATCCCATCTACAAATTTCCCAACCCACTAGAACTTATCCCCCATACAACTACACAACATAAGGAATGGGACCCCCTTCTTTGATCAACAATCCCTTGAGATACCCCATCCCCTTTCAATGATCCAACATAAATCAACCAAGTAGTCTTTGGGTCGAGGCTCCAGAGACCTTAGCTATAGTACAAGGATGGGTGATGGATAGAATGAATGAATGAATCCCATAATGAATAAACCTATAACTCAATTCTCACATTATATATGCATGCATTTCTCCACTTTTTATCTTAATCCACACTCAGGATAATTAATAAGGTTAAGGATAATAAATCCTCTATCATAACATGGATTTAGGAAACTCATGATAAAATCATATTATAAGGTTTTAAAGCAAGGGATAATTACTTGGATTAATGATTCACTAGATTCATGCCCACCTTAGACCCCCTTTCTCTATTCCCATACTTTTGGAATCATAGGCCCCCATCAATTCTTCATCATTATTCATTTGTAGCAATTAGGGATTTTACATTAATATCATTGTACATCATTACAATACATTTGGTCATCCTAGACCATTATGTGTAGCTTCTATTCATTTCATGGTTACATACATAATCAAGTTTTAGGGTAAAAAATGGGGTGTTACATATCATGTACATGGATTATTGGATTTATACTTGTGCAGGATATGCACAATCAATTATTGACCACCTTTGTTTATCCATTTATTTGGGGGTAGAAGGTAGTCAATTTGGTTTTCTTGGTGTACAATAGAGACCATAGACTAGATAGAAAGGTACTAAGGAACCTACTATACTTATATGAAGTAATGACCTACGGTATTCCAAAATGAACCCAAAAATTATCAAAGAATAACTTAGTAGTGGTTTTTTTTGTGATACTCTTCTTGCAGGGTGCCAGAATGGCCATCTTAGAGAACCGATTGACAACCATAGACACAATCATTACCATGCTTGGTGGAGGCTATAGATGGAATATAATATATGGAGACTAATTTCCGAGTCTTGTATGGGTTTGGTAAAAGAGTGTACAACCATTGTTTCTTAATGGTAGGTTTAGTGATAGCATAGGAACTGCATAATTTAATATACTTGTGGACAACCTATCTGAGCTTCGGCTAAAATGTTTTTGTAGCACTATTATTGTATTCTCCACATTGAATTACATGGCCACCTAATTGTAATGTGCCTCCCAAATTATCTTCTCATGTTCACTTGAAGGAACACATAGATGTCCTATATGGCACAAAAGTGCATCTTGGAGGTGAAATTTTGTAACTTGTTCACCTATTCCTAGTATATGATATGTAGAAATGAATTTAAAGTCATAAACATACAATTGGGGCCACCAATATTATCATGATCATAGGAGTTAAGATCTATGGTTAATGCCACAATTGGAGGTTGAATGAGGAAATTTGTAACTCGGTTTGTGCTTCATTTTTTCTACCTAATATTTAAATGGAATTGTTGCAAGTATGTGAACCACTTATGATGGTGGTATTTATCTAACTTTTCTTACATCTACAAGAATAATAGGGGCATGTTATCATTGTGGATGATCATTATCTTTCCCAATTTATAATGCTTCAACAATTGACATGGTTGCATAATGGAGTACATCTCCTTGTCATAGGTGGGATACTTGCAAACAACATCAGAGAATGTCTCTTTGTGATAAGCCATTGGATGTCCATGATAAGTGAGGATTTCATTAATATCATATTTTAAGGCAACTATCTCAATATTGAAAGGTAGTTATAGGTTTCGCATACTCAGGACTAGCATTGAGAAAATTTGTAGTTTCAAATCCTTGAATTCTTTCTATTTTTATGCACCTCAAGAAAAATTGGATTTGTCTCAATGTTTTGTCACTAGACATAAGTGCCAAGTGATCTGAGATATCCATAACAAAAAAATTTGGTAGAAGTTGTTGAGGCCCAAGTGTCACGTCCCCATTTTCACCCCCTTCGCATTAAATCGCAAATGATGTAAATATTGTTACTTAATCATGGTGAGGAGCTCAAGGCCAAGGCCCCACCATTGATTTAGCGTTTTATGTATCGGAAATTAAAATAGATGCCTATGGTTCTTGTGCTAGATGGGAACGATGTAAATAAGACATCATGTAAATACGAATTTACATGAAAAACACCCACAACTAGCTATGCAATGCAACAAAGAGATGGGGCATGATTCTACAAGGAATAGTGGGGGGGATTATTCAAACCCTTGAGCCAATGGTATTAATCCATGTGTCAATGGGGAAACCCATAAACCACCAACTACCCATTTTGTCTCATGCACCCAATCATTTAATTCTTCCAAAGATTGGTTGGGGCAGTTATTGCCTTGGAAATGAAGAAGTATGGCAACCAATTTCGTGCATGGGCAAGCCATCAACCTGGAAATTCGTGTTTTTGCTTGTTGGGCAAGAAAACACCCACGAAATGGTGCCCAAAGCCATTCTGAATGGTCAGTCTTCACTCGTTCACGCAGTTGGAGCTAGCTGGGTCTTTCCCTACACGTTTTTAATCCAAATCCTACATTTTTCCATGTCTGGGAGTTCGTTTTTGCATATGCAGTAGCCTGGGAGAGAAGGGCCACGTTTTGGAGACTGTATGGAGGTCGTTTTTGCCCCTGAATGTCCAAGGATGTTTTTTTTTCTAAAAACGGATTTGGCTTCCTGGGTTGTTCACCAACTTCCCATTTCGTTTTTTTGGGTTCCCACATTTTTCTGAGTTAGTTGAAACCCCCTCTCATGCATCTCACTGTAAAAACGTTTTATCTTGCCCCATAATTGTGTTCTGTTGTTGTGTGCATCCTCATTTTTGGTTTGAACCTGTGAACTGAAGTTTTGGAGTGGTAGTGGACAGAAGTGCCTTGATAAACC
Organism: Larix kaempferi; assembly: GCA_027924585.1. Classification (NCBI taxonomy): domain Eukaryota; kingdom Viridiplantae; phylum Streptophyta; class Pinopsida; order Pinales; family Pinaceae; genus Larix; species Larix kaempferi. Next base: position 181,188 of record BSBM01000358.1, read on the forward strand.
TAGTGGGGGAGACAACCTCTCAAGAAGATCAAGAGGGATTTGGTTACTCTTCTATGCATACCCTGAGAGCACTAGATAGGGAAGGTATGGCTTGAGGGACTGTACAGCAGTGAAAAGAATACTTCCTTGTGCTGGGTGTGTAGGTATTGTGGGTGCCAAGCTAGATAGATCTTGCAAGGTTATCCCTGGCTCTGTGCTGGAGCTCACTAGCTTAGCAATTCTTCCCTTCCATGTCCTAGCAGCCTGATAAAACCAATTGCAGATTGGCTTGGCTCACCTTGGTATATGCTTGGCTATGTGGGAGTCTGCTGTTCCCTGGTTCCTTATAGAGATCATGCCCAGCTCGGGGGTGGCAGTGGTGCTGAGAGACTAAGGAGCACACTGGCCTATGGTTGGGTGGAACGTTGCAGTTGCATAGCCAGTTGCTTGGGGCTACTGTTATAAGATAAGTGTTTTCCTGTATTAACTTGCAATTACCATTTGATGAATATTATGAATGTATGTGGATGGGTTAAATGAATTTACTTCCGCTGTGATTTTCTTAAAATCATACATTTTCATATGTCTCTGTTATATTCTGTGAATGCTTAGGGTTAAAAGTTTTATGGGGCTAGACGCCCAGTTTAGCATCACATATGTTATGCACATGTATATGTATATTTTTAATTAAATTTGAATGCTTGTGTGCTAATGTATGGGGCTGGATGCCCGGTTTAATCCTCACGATCCTCTCCATCTAGCTGGGATGATGGGAGGGGACGTGATAGAATGGTATCAGAGCTGCGTTGTAGCATTGGGCCTCTATGGGCCAAATCTGATAGCAATTACAAGGGAATTTTTTTTTGGTTTTAAGTCTGTTTCTGTTTTAAGTCTGTTTCAGGAAGTCATCCCGAAACTGCGAAAGGTTCCGCAAACCTTCCCGTAATTGCGGAAGAGTTCCGCGAACCTTCCCGCAATTGCGGAAGAGTTCGGCGAAACTTCCCGTGTCGGAAGAGTTCTGCGAACCTTCCCACAATTGCGGAAGGGTTCGGCGAACCTTCCTGCAATTGCGAAAGAATTCAGCGAACTGCTCCGAAACAGCGGAGGAAAAATTTTTAAGTGAGAAAAATTTTCTAATAATCGGCGTCGAAAGGAAATTTTTGGAAAGAATTATCTTCCGAAATTGCGGAAGGAATTCTCTTCTGAAATTTCGGAAGGATTCCGCGAATCGTTCCGCAATTGCGGAAGACTTCACCGAATCATTCCACAACTGCGGAAGAGTTCGGTGAATCGTTCCGCAACTGCGGAAGACTTCGCCGAATCTTTCTGAAAAAAATCACTCAAAACCGGCGGAAGCATTCCGCGAATGGCTCCGAAATTGTGGGAGCATTCGCCGAATGGCTCCGCAATTGCGGGAGCATTCGCCGAATGGATCCACAACTACGGAAGCATTCGCCGAATGGCTCCGCAATTGCGGGAGCGTTCGACAAATCTCCCCGCCATTGCGGAAGCGTTCGGTGAACTGCTCCGCAATTGCGGAAGCGTTCAGCGAACTGCTCTGCAATTGCGGAAGCTGTCGCCAAACTGCCCTGCAGTTGTGGGAGCATTCAGTGAACCGCCTGTCGTGGACGGATTCAGCGAACTGCCCGTTGCGGCAGGATTCAGCGAACCACCCGATGCGGCGTGATTCCTTAAAAAAAAAAAAAAAAAAAAAAAACGAGGGCGCTGCCCTCGACCCGCCCTGCAGTGGTGGCCACAAGGGGGAAAGCCCCCTTGAACCCCTTTTTATTTTCTCCTCGTATGTCATTGGTTGTAAGAGAATTCTATGATTTTCAACGTAATGTTTTCCCACGTGCATGATGTAATTTGTGAATTCTGAGAATGTAATGCAGCTAACAATTGTGTTGATGAACACGTTTCAGAGAGTCACAGTTACAGCAGGGTAACACTCTAGATAATACAGTCAGAGAATTTTGGATCTTGGTTGGGCCAATAAAATCAACATGAATGATGCACAGGATCCCTTTGAGCATGAGACAGATGCCATGGGGGAAAACATACATGTTGAAAATGCTGAAACAAAATCTAATGGGAGGAGAAATCAAGAGACCCCTCCAGGTATTGTGGCCACCATGAGAAGCCTAAGGGAGGAATTGCAAAGTTGCAAAGAAGATAATGAAAGGTTGATTAAAGCTCAGGAAGAACAAAATCAGCTGAATGCAGCCATGCTACAGAGTTTGACAGACGTCCAAAGGCAAATAAACTCTCGGCATCAGACATCAAATCTAGAAAGGGGTGGGAGTAGTTCTAGGAGGAATTTCCGCAAGAGGGCCAGTAGCCCAAGAAGAGTTTCTACAGATAGAACATATAGTCCAGAAATCTCTTCTAATGAATCATCTGACTCTGAAGAATCCATTGAGGGTTCAAGCTCTTCATATCGCATGAGTAAGAGGAAGAAGCACTACAAGAACAATTCACATGGGGAATTTAAGAAGGCAAAACCTCCTACATTTGACGGAGAGGTAAAATCTGGTCAAGAAGCTGAAGCTTGGCTTCTTGGGATGAGAAAATATTTCCAAGTCCAAGACTACTCGGGAAATATGAAGGCAAGGGTAGCCATCTTCAACTTGAATGAAAGAGCATCTATATGGTGGGAACACACCAGGCAAGTGAAGAAGATCAATGAGAGGAACATCGTGTGGAAGCAGTTCAAGAAATACTTCAAGCAGAAGTACCTCTCTGATAGGTACTATGATGATAAGATCAAAGAGTTCCATGAGCTGAGATTGGGACAATCGACCATGGAAGAATATGTAAACAAGTTCTTGGAGCTGCTGAGGTATGTCAAGTATATTCGAGATGATAAGGTCAAAATTCAGCGTTTCCTAAGTGGACTGCCCCAGTCATATAAAGATAGAATTGAGTTTGATGAACCTCGAACTCTAGAGGAGGCCATAAGAAAGGCCAAGTATTGCTTTGATCAAAACAGAAGCAAACCAGAATTCCATAAGGCATGGAAAGATAAGAAAAATGAGAAGTTTGATCAAAGGAAGAAGGGGTTCAAGCCTCCTCAATTCTGGAATCAGCAAAGGCAACCATCATAGGTTGTGACTAAGCCAATTAGGATGATGGGATACAAGCCAAGAGATCCAAAGGAGCCAAGAGAACCACTTCAATGTTGGGGTTGTGGAGGAGACCACATACTTAGGAACTGTCCACATCGGAATGGGAATGCAAATCAAGTTCACAACATCCAAGGAGCTGGAACTGTGGGTCAAGTGGCGAGGACAATCCCTAGAATCTATGCAGCACTAGACGACCGCCAAGCAGATCATCAGTCAACTGTGGTTGAAGTTGAAGGTAAGATTGCTAAGCAATCTGTTTCTATTTTGATTGATCCTGGATCTACTCATAGTTATGTCACTCCTAGAATTGTTGAGGTTTGTGCTTTCAAGAAATTAAAGCATAGTAAATCATGGTTAGTTCAACTAGCCACTGGAACCAAGAGAAAAGTTAGTGAAATAGTAGAGAAATGTCCATTAGAGATGGATGGGCTATCCACTTATGCAGATTTGAATATTTTGCCACTTGGTTCCTATGATATTCTCATTGGAATGGATTGGTTAGAAGCGCACAGGGTTAAACTTGACTGCTACAATAAGACATTTGAATGCATGGACGAAGAAGGAAACCTGGGGGTTGTAAGAGGTGTTCCAAAGGTGACTTCCGTCAGACAGGTTTCAGCCATGCAGTTGAAGAAGTTCTGTAGGAAGGGATGTCAATTGTATGCATCCCACATTTTAGAGACAGCAGAGAATGAAACTCTTAAATTGGAGGACTATCGTGTATTGCAAGAATTCAAGGATGTTTTTCCTGATGAGATTCCAGGACTCCCTCCAAACAGAGACATTGAATTTACAATTGAACTTGTGCCAGGAGCGGCACCAGTGTCTAAGACACCGTACAAGATGAGTACACCAGAATTGCTCGAACTGAAAATGCAATTACAAGAGTTGCTGGAAAAGAAATATATTAGGCCAAGTGTGTCCCCGTGGGGAGCACCTGTTCTATTTGTGAAAAAGAAAGATGGAACACTCAGGTTATGTATTGACTATAGGCAATTGAACAAAGTCACGGTGAAGAACAAATACCCATTGCCCCGAATTGATGACCTTTTTGACCAAATGAGAGGAGCAAAGGTATTTTCAAAGATTGACTTGAGGTCTGGTTACCATTAGGTAAGAATCAAAGAAGAAGATGTTCATAAAACAGCCTTTAGAACGAGGTATGGACACTATGAGTTTATAGTGGTACCATTCGGTCTCACAAATGCACCAGCTACATTCATGTGTCTCATGAATAATGTTTTTAGCAAGTATTTGGACAAGTTTGTTCTTGTATTCCTAGACGACATTCTCATCTATTCTGAGAATGAAGAAGAGCATGAAGAACATTTGAGAATGACAATGCAATTACTAAGGGAGCATAAGCTATATGCCAAGTTGAGCAAATGTGACTTTTATAAAGATAGAATTCATTATTTGGGTCACATCATATCCGACGAAGGGATATCTATAGACCCGGAGAAGATTGAAGCCATTATGAATTGGCCAACTCCAAGGAATGTGACTGATGTGAGATCTTTTATGGGCCTTGCTGGTTACTACAGGAGGTTTATCGAAGGATTCTCCAAGGTTGCTAACCCGATCACTTCTTCGCAAAAGAAGGGGATAAAGTTTGAATGGTCACCAAGATGTGAGGAAAGTTTTCAACGGTTGAAGAATCTTCTTACAAGTGCACCAATTTTGAAGATTGCAGACCCAGAAAAAGACTTTGTGGTGTGTACCGATGCATGCAATCAAGGACTTGGAGGAGTTCTTATGCAAGACAACCACATGATATGCTATGAGTCAAGAAAGTTGAAGGAGCATGAGAAGAACTACGCTACTCATGATATAGAGCTTGCAGCCATAGTACATGCTTTAAAGATGTGGAGGCATTACTTAATGGGAAGGAAATTTGAGTTAAGGACAGACCATTGTGGACTGAAATACTTGCTTGATCAGCCAATGTTAAATGCTAGGCAAGCCAGATGGTTGGAATTTTTGTGTGAATTTGATTTTGAAATCAAACACATAAAAGGGAAAGAAAACAAGGTGGCTGATGCACTCAGCAGGAAGGTACATGAAATGTATGTGGCAACGCTTAGTACTTGCCAACCAGATTTGAAGCAGCATATTGTTAACCATATGGTTGAGGATGAAGTGTATGAGCAGATAAAGGACAAATTGCAGCAGCAAGACCTTGGCAAGAAGAATGAAGGCTATCACTTGGAAGAAGGCGGACTTCTTACTTATAAGAATAGAGTCTATATTCCAAATGCGACATATTTAAGGAGAATGGTTATGGATGAGATCCATAAAGCTCCATACTCTGGTCACCCAGGATATTAGAAAACAATTGCTACAACAAGGAAATATTATTTCTGGCCAGGGATGAAGGACATCGATGAATACATTTCTAAGTGCATGAAATGTCAGCAGGTGAAGGTTGAACACCAACACCCAGCAGGTTTATTGCACCCAGTGCCAATTCCAGAATGGAAATGGGAAATAATTTCCATGGATTTTATTACAAGATTGCCAATGACTAAGAGACAACATGATTCCATCATGGTTGTGGTGGACAAGTTAACAAAGGCAGCACATTTTATACCGGTTAAGTCCACACATAAAGCCGATGCCATTGCAGATATTTTCATGAAGGAAATTTTCAGATTACATGGGTTGCCTAAGGCAATAATTTCTGACAGGGATACCAAGTTCACTTCCAATTTTTGGAAAGGTCTCTTTGTAGATTTGGGTACACAGTTGAACTTTAGCACCGCGTACCATCCTCAAACAGACGGGCAAACAGAAAGAGTAAATCAGGTGCTTGAAGACATGCTCCGCATGTATGTAATGGACAAGCCATCCACGTGGGAGGATTATCTACACCTGGTAGAGTTTGCATATAATAATGGGCAGCAGGAATCATTGGGAATGAGTCCATATGAGGCTTTGTACAGCAGAAGGTGTAGGACACCAGTGACTTGGGACAATCTAGTGAACATAATTGTACTTGGGCCAGAATTGCTTAAGGAAATGGAACAAGAGGTTGCAAAGATCCGACAAAATTTAAAAGCAGCCCAGGATAGACACAAAAGCTATGCAGATAAACACAGAATGCATAGGGAATTCAATGTTGGGGATCATGTATATCTTAGAGTGATATCAAGGAAGAGTTCCTTGAAGCTTGGGAGTTGTGCCAAGCTATCACCTAGATATTGCGGACCATTTGAAGTGCTTGAAAGAATAGGGCCAGTTGCATATAGACTTGCCTTGCTTGCTAGCACTAAAGCTCATAATGTTTTTCATGTCTCTTTGCTTAAGAAATATGTACATGATCCTAACCATGTGATTAATTGGGATGTGATCCAAGTGGAACCCGAGAGAGAATTCCAAACCGATCCGTTATGCATCCTAGACAAGAAAGTAACATTGCTCCGGAACCGAGCCATTGGACAGGTAAAGGTGCAATGGAAGCACTACGGTCCCGATGAGGCTACATGGGAGCTGGAGGATGCCATGAGGGTGGCATATCCATTTTTGTTCAATTTTGATCAGCACTGAGGACAGTGCTAATGTAAGGGGAGGGGTATGTCACGTCCCCATTTTGACCCCCTTCGCATTAAATCATAAATGATGTAAATATTGTTACTTAATCATGGTGAGGAGCTCAAGGCCAAGGCCCCACCATTGATTTAGCGTTTTATGTATCGGCAATTAAAATAGATGCCTATGGTTCTTGTGCTAGATGGGCACGATGTAAATAAGACATCATGTAAATACGAATTTAAATGAAAAACACCCACAACTAGCTATGCAATGAAACAAAGAGATGGGGCATGATTCTACAAGGAATAGGGGGGGGGAATTATTCAAACCCTTGAGCCAATGGTATTAATCCATGTGTCAATGGGGAAACCCATAAACCACCAACTACCCATTTTGTCTCATGCACCCAATCATTTAATTCTTCCAAAGATTGGTTGGGGCAGTTATTGCCTTGGAAATGAAGAAGTATGGCAGCCAATTTTGTGCATGGGAAAGCCATCAACCTGGAAATTCATGTTTTTGCTTGTTGGGCAAGAAAACACCCACGAAATGGTGCCCAAAGCCATTCTAAATGGTCAGTCTTCACTCATTCACGCAGTTGGAGCTAGCTGGGTCTTTCCCTACATTTTTTTCATCCAAATCCTGCATTTTTCCATGTCTGGGAGTTCGTTTTTGCATATGCAGTAGCCTGGGAGAGAAGGGCCACGTTTTGGGGACTGTATGGAGGTCGCTTTTGCCCCTGAATGTCCAAGGGCGTTTTTTTTCTAAAAACGGATTTGGCTTCCTAGGTTGTTCACCAACTTCCCATTTCGTTTTTGTGGGTTCCCACGTTTTTCTGAGTTAGCTAAAACCCCCTCTCATGCATCTCACTGTAAAAATGTTTTATCCTGCCCCATAATTGTGTTCTGCTATTGTGTGCATCCTCGTTTTTGGTTTGAACCTGTGAACTGAAGTTTTGGAGTGGTAGTGGACAGAAGTGCCTTGATAAACCTAGTGGGGGAGACAACCTCTCAAAAAGATCAAGAGGGATTTGGTTACTCTTCTATGCATACCCTGAGAGCACTAGATAGGGAAGGTATGGCTTGAGGGACTGTACAGCAGTGAAAAGAATACTTCCTTGTGTTGGGTGTGTAGGTATTGTGGGTGCCAAGCTAGATAGATCTTGCAAGGTTATCCCTGGCTCTGTGCTGGAGCTCACTAGCTTAGCAATTCTTCCCTTCCATGTCCTAGCAGCCTAATAAACCCAATTGCAGATTGGCTTGGATCACCTTGGTGTATGCTTGGCTATGTGGGAGTCTGCTGTTCCCTGGTTCCTTGTAGAGATCATGCCTAGCTCGGGGGTGGCAGTGGTGTTGAGAGACTAAGGAGCACACTGGCCTACGGTTGGGTGGAACATTGCAGTTGCATAGCCAGTTGCCTGGGGCTACTATTATAAGATAAGTGTTCTCCTGTATTAACTTGCAATTACCATTTGATGAATATTATGAATGTATGTGGATGGGTTAAATGAATTTACTTCTGCTGTGATTTTCTTAAAATCATACATTTTCATATGTCTCTGTTATATTCTGTGAATGCTTATGGTTAAAAGTTTCATGGGGCTAGATGCCCAGTTTAGCATCACGTTTGTTATGCACATGTATATGTATATTTTTAATTAAATTTGAATGCTTGTGTGCTAATGTATGGGGCTGGATGCCCGGTTTAATCCTCACGATCCTCTCCATCTAGCTGGGATGATGGGAGGGGACGTGACACCAAGAAAATGTGGAGCTCTATTATATTCATTGATTGGCCAATCGTGAAAGGATTGGATCTTGGTTGGGTTCACATCCACCCCATATTCGAGCATGAAATATCTCACATATTTAATCTTTACATGTCGAATGATCATTTGTCAATATTGGCTTATATATTTTTTTGTTGTAGGTTGATTAGGATCTACAAACCATGTTGAAATGTTCTTCCCAACATATGTTGAAGATGAGGATGTCATCCAAATATATGACCACAAAAGAGTTTGCAAATGGCCACAAGATATCATCCATCATCCTCGTGAATTTCATCAAGGAATTAATTAAGCCAAAATGGAATGACCAAACACTCAAAAGGCCATAATTATACTAAAAGGCTATCTTCCATATATAATTTTGCTCAATTGAGACTTAGTGGTATCTAGACATTAGATTAGTCTTATTGGACAACTTGGAACTTTTAAGCTAATCAAGAATGCCATCAATATAGGGGATTAGGTATCAATTATTGATGGTGATTTTTTTCGGGTCTCTATAATCAACATAATGTCTCCATGCCACATCATTACTCTAGATTAACACAATTGGGATCCTAGAAAGTGGGGATATTGGTTTATTGTGGCCCTTTTGGGAGAGCTCTTGAATCTAACATTTTATTTATTCATTTTCTAGAAAGGAGCATCCACATATTGGGCCATTAGGTAAAAGAGTACCAAGTATCAAATCAATTTAATGTTGGTCTTGGCAATGCAAAGGTTCCCCTTTACATGAGGATAATATATCTTTATATTTATGTACAATCGTGTCCACCTACATCTACTATATAGAGAGGCCTTGTGCCGAGGTTGTAGAAATCAAAGTGACCTTTCAATTACCTATTGAAAAAACCATCAAGACAAATATATTGGTCTAAGAGATTACCTTCCAACACTACTTTGTTGAGATCAAGGAAACTATAATAGTTGGAACTATCCTTGATACCCTATAGAGTTGGCTTACCAAAATAACAATGACAATATGGTGCTTGCAATCATAAATGACATGATGTTTCCACATTTATGTTTTTCCTAAATGAACATTCAAACTAAAAGTGGGGAAACATCACATAATATCTCATCTTTTAAGGGATTGATGTTGTAGGATAGGAAACAATGATTACTAACATGCATGTCTGATCCCTAGCTCAACCAATCAATGGTGTATGGAAGAGGGTGTGGTGTTCTCAATAGCTTCAATATCTTGATGACCTCAATGTATAGTAGTTTATTCTAGCTACCACTATCAAACAATTAATTTCAATAGAGTCCCCTTAACCCACATTTTTTAATGGAATATGCAATCCCCTTCCTTGGGATCCTCTAGCTCTTATGGTTGGATATATGTGGTTGTAATGGTGGCACTAGGTTCTATGTCAATGATCCATTGTCGCTTATATTGTTCCATATCATAATGTGATACAGATTCCAACTCCAAGGATTTCATCTTACCAAACAATTATTATTTTGAGAAACATTTATTAGTGTTATGCCAATGTATTTTGTGGAACTCACACTACTTTCCAATGTCCTTATTTGAATTTGTGTTACCCTTGTTTATATATGTCTTGGATCGGTTGTATTGAGGTTGGATATCCTTTGTTAGTTTTTCAGCATTTAATTCAATCTGATCTAGGATCTTAACTGAGAGAACAACATGTACAACATATCAAACAAAAGAGACAAGAGACAAAAAGCATTTCACCGGGGAAAACCAAGAAGGTGAAAAACCCCGCAACTTCCTCGGAGATAGAATAAGCACCAATACAAGGATCAGAAAGATGAAGCCCTAAAAGATAAATGTCTACAACAGCTATTCCTGCTCCACTTTTGCACACTCCTCCTCTCTCTCACTAATGTGAAGTGAGTGAATGAGAGAAATGTGTAAAATGAGAGACACACACTCTCTATTTATACACCACTTCACTTGCATTTTAACTCTAACTAGGTCAGCCCCAACTTAACCACTTAACATAATGTTGACTGGGCCGACCCGCACTAGTGTGGTCTAATAACCCTTTAACCCACATGACTCATACAGGGCCAACCCCATCAAGGTGGTCTAATAACCCATCAAGTATAAGTTATGACACTTACAATATAACTTGCGACACTTGCAAGTACAACTGACGACACTTCCAATCGAAGGAATAATACATCTCCGTTGGGGATACAATAAAGTACAAATACAATATACAAGTGAATATCTTCTGAATTTACAAATACATCAACACTCCCTCTTAACTAGGAAGGTATTCTCTTGACACAGGTCATCAATACATATAGGCACAAGTCTTCAGTTATGGAGCTAGATCATCGTCAATGGATCACAGAGCATCATTGTCACTACTGTTGTACTCATCATCTCGATCACTGGGCTATCTCTCAATTCTTCTTGTCATAGGAAGTTCTACAGAGACAACCCTTTTTCATGCTGGTTGTAGGCCTAGCCTCCTATAGGTATTCATCATTTTTGGCCATACTGTGGAATTTTCAAGACTGATTACATGCGTCAACAAAACCTTGAAAGAGCATCCTAGCACATACTATAGGATCTCCCAGGATCTTTTACATGCGACCATCACAAAACCTCAAAAGAGCATCCGAGCATAGACTATAAGATCTCCTAGGATATTTTCTATGTGACCACCACCACAAAACCTCGAAAGAGCATCCTAGCACAGACTATAGGATCTCCCAGGATCTTTTATATGTGGTTAGGAAAATCCTTAAAAGAGTGTATTGCAACCTGCAAGAACTCTAAAGAGCATCCCAGGACTTTTACAAGCACATATCTCAACCTATCGGATCTCTAGGATTGATTACATGCCTCTAGTAGAAAAACCTCAAAAGAGCATCCTAGAACAGACTATAGGATCTCCTACAATCTTTTCTATGCTACCTGTACCAAAACCTTGAAAGAGCATCCGAGCACAGATTATCGGATCTCCCAGGATCTTTTCTATGTTACCTGCACAACCTATCCATGGCCAACCTGTAGCAAAACCTCAAAAGAGCATCCAAGCATAGACTATCGGATCTCCCAGGATCTTTTCTATGCTACATGTAGCAAAACCTCAAAAGAGCATCCAAGCACAAACTATCAGATCTCCCAGGATCTTTCACATGCTACCTGTACAATTTGTCCGTGGCCGACCTGTAGCAAAACCTCAAAAGGGTATCTGAGCTCAGACTATCAGATCTCTAAGGATCTTTTCTATGCTACCTAAAGCAATCTGTCCACCGCCGAGTATGATCCTAATACTTATGATCATACTGATCATCATCATATAGTACATCATCTTGATGCACATCATCATCACATGATCACCCTGATCATATACGCAGCATCATCCTGATGCATATCATCTGGAGCATCGTCCTAATGCTCATCACACATGATCATCCTGATCATATACACAACATCATCCTGAATCATATCATCTAGAGCATCATCCTGATGCTCATCACACATGATCATCCTAATGCTCATCACACATGATCATCCTGATTCTCATCACACATGATCATCCTGATCATATACACTACATCATCCTTATGCATATCATCTGGAGCATTGTCCTGATGCTCATCATACATGATCATCCTGATCATCATCATAGCAGTAACTGGAGCATCGTCCTAATGCTCATCACACAGCGCTTACATCCACATCCATGGGAAGGATCCTTCTACCACCATGCTTGGAATGGCTCTTGCAAATGTGTCCCATCACTTCTTCCTCAAAGTATCTTCTATCTAAAGAACACCAAGCCTCTCTCTGAAGTACTCAAACTTCACTGTGGCTAGTGGTTTGGTCAAAACATTTGCAATCTTCTCATGTGTCGCAACATACTGGAGCTTCATTGCTCCTCTCTGCACCATATTCCTGATATAGTGATATTTGATCTTGATGTGCTTCAACCTGTCATGGAACACCGGGTTCTATGAAAACTTCACACAACTCTGGTTGTCACAATAGATACAGGTAACATCCAATTGGAGATCAAATAAATTAGACAATAGCTTCCTTAGCCATACTGCCTCACAACTAGATGAACAAGCTGCGACATACTTTGCTTCTCCTATACTCAGTGCTACACAGGATCGCTTTTTGCTAAACCAAGCGATCACACCTAATCCCATACTGAAGTAGCACCCCGAAGTGCTCTTCCTGTCTGTAGCACTGCCTGCCCAATCTGAATCAACATAACCCTCCAAGTTAACCTTTTGATTCGCATCATACTTGAGCCCATAATAAACCGTACCCTTCAGGTACCTCAGAATATGCTTTACAGCAATCAATTGAACATGTCTAGGTTCCGTTAGGAACTGGCTCAAGGTGTTCACCGCAAAGCAAATATCCAGTCTCGTGTTCGTCAGGTACATCAAGGACCCAATCATTTGACGATACATCGTGGAATCAACCGGCTCTGATGAAGCATCACTCAATAGCTTCAGGTTCGATGCCATAGGTGTGGCCATGGCCTTGCAATCCATCATCCTGAACCACTTCAAGATCTCTACTGCATACTTCCCTTGTCCAAGGAAGATTCCATATGTACTCTGCCACACCTCCATACCTAGAAAGTAATGCATCATACCCAAGTCCTTCATCTCAAACTCAGAAGCAAGCTTCCTCTTCATATCGGCAATCAACCTATCCTCACCTGTCACAAACAGGTCATCCATATACAGTATGAGTATCACTAGATTGCCTTCCTCAACCTTGTAGTAAAGGTTGGAATCCGCTTTACTCTTGGTAAACCCCAAACTGGACAGGAAGTTGTCTATCCTACCGTACCATGTCCTCGGTGCTTGCTTCAAGCCATACAAGGCTTTCTTCAATTTGCACACATGTGACTCCCTGTCATGTGTCACAAATCCAAGTGGCTGCTCCACTTCCTCTTTGACTACACCATTCAAGAAAGCCATCTTGACATCCATCTGGTGTACTTGCCTTGTATTTTGTTAAATTTTGAGCATTAATTCACAATACTCAAGGATCTTTACTGAGAGAATAACATGTATAGTATATCAATGCATATCAATCATAACAAGCATGTTAATCATCACCAGAATCAAAAGCATGAGAGACAAGAGACACAGAGTTTCCGTGGGGAAAACCCTAAGGTGAAAAACCCCACAACTTCCTCAGAGATAGAGAGAGCAATGGCTCAAACAAAGTACAACCAAAATACACAGAGATAGTCTCCTAGAAGCAGATGATCCTCCTCCTCACTAGTGCGCCACTTTCTGAGTGAAGGAAGTATGAGTTTCCAAATTATAAAAATAGAGATCTCCCAATCTCTATTTATACTTTTCTGTTTGCCCAGTGACCTTATGGGGCCGACTTGTCTAGCTAGGTACATCAACCATATAATATATAATTCAGGGCCGACCCCACACATGGTGGTCTAATAACCCATCGGCAAGTTCACACACTTGTGACACTTGTCAATACACATGATGACACTTTCGTATAGAGGAATGACACATATCTATAGGAGTACAATAATATATAAATGAAATACATGGATGAAATACATTCCAAAGTTACATATACATCAACACTCCCTCTTAACTAGGAAGGTATTTCTCGACAAAGATCTTCTAGCACAAGTCTACTTCTCTGGATCATCATCATCGATGCATCAACCTCGAATCATCGTTATCTTCACTACTACTGCTATCTCAACCAATGTATGAATCTACTCATCATAGGAAGTTCTAGAAAGACAATACGTTTTCATACTGGATGTAGGCCCACCACCTGCAGGTCTTCATCACCACTGGCCATACTGTGGAATTCTCAGGACTTATTATGTGCGTCACAAAACCTTAAAAGAGTCTCTTGACTAGCAAGACCCCTAAAGAGCATTTGAGGCCTTTTTCATCTTGTCCATATCTCTAGGACTTATTACATGTGACCCCACCACAAAACCTCGAAAGAGCATCCCAGGATGTTATGGGTACACAACTCCAACCTGAAGGATCTCCCAAGGCACAAATTACATGTGGTCACCACAAAACCTAGCAAGAGCATCTCAAGATGTTACGGGTACACAACTCCAACCTAAAAGATCTCCTAGGGCACGAATTACATGTGGTCATGGAAAAACCTCGAAAGAGCATCTCAAGATGTTACGGGTACACAACTCTGACCTGAAATCTCCCAGGGCACAAATTACATGCCATAGGACAAAACCTCACAAGAGCATCTCAGGATGTTACGGGTACACAACTCCAACCTGAAATCTCCCAGGGCACAAATTACATGTCCTCCCAGAGCAATGTCTCGAAAGAGAATCCCAGGCTATTACGGGTACACAACTCTGACCTATAGGATCTCCCAGACATGCTCATCTGCACAACCTGATCCACGGCCACAAAGTATCATCCTGATACTCATCATACATCATCCTGATGTACACATGATCATCCTAATCATCATCACTGCAACATCCTGTTGCATGTCATCTGGAGCAACATCCTGAAGCTCGTCATCTATGATCACCCTGATCATACACTGCATCCACCCGATGCATACCAAGTATCTACCTGATACATATCATCATACATGATCTACCTGATCATACAATGTATCCACCTGACACATACAAAGATACATGATCCACACAATGTAACCATCTAATACATATCAACATACATGATCTACCTGATCATACACAGTATCCTCTTGATACATATACAGATACATGGTCCAAGCATCCAACATGATGCATATACAAATACATACAAATGATCCAATCGATCATATCCATCATCGAACATGATGCATACATACATATACATATAAATGATCCAACTGATCATATCTAGCATCCAACATGATGCGTACATACATATACATATAAATGATCCAACTGATCATATCCAGCATCATCCTGATGAATATATAGACCGTAACTAAAGCATCGTCCTGATGCTCATCATCCAACGCTTACATCCAGAGCCATGTGAAGGATCCTCCTTCCAACATGCTTGGAATGGCTTCTGCAAAAGTGTCCATCACTTCTTCCTTGAAGTGTCGTCGATCTAAGAACACCAAGCCCCTTCGTGAAGTACTTGAACTTCACTCTGGCTAGTGGCTTCGTCAACACATCTGCAATCTGCTCGTCCATCGCAACATATAGGAGCTTCACTGCTCCTATCTGCACTGTATCCTTGATATAGTGATATTTGATCTCTATGTGTTTCAATCTGTCGTGAAACATTGGGTTCTCAGACAGCTTCACACAACTCTGGTTATCACAGAAGATACTAGTAGCATCCAACGGGAGATCAAATAGCTCAGACAGTAGCTTCCGAAGCCATACTATCTCACAACTTGCTAAACAGGATGCAACATACTCTGCCTCAGCTGTACTCAGTGCTATGCAGGACTGCTTCCTACTAAACCAAGAGATCACACCTGATCCCATACTAAAGCAGCACCCATAAGTGCTCTTCCTATCTGCATCATTGCCTGCCCAATCTGAATCAACATAACCCTGCAGGTTAAACTTTTGATTTGCTTCATACTTGAGCCCATAATCAACTATACCCTTCAGGTACCTCAGAATATGCTTTACAACAATCAGTTGAACACTCCTCGGATTCATCAAAAAATGTCTCAATGTGTTCACCGCAAAGCAAATATCTGGTCTTGTGTTCGTCAGGTACATCAAGGACCCAATCATCTGACGACACATAGAGACATCCACTGGCTCAGATGAAGCATCGCAAAGAAGATTCAGATTCGATGCCATAGGTGTGTCCATGGCCTTGCAATCCATCATCCCAAACCTCTTCAAGATATCTACAGTATACTTCCCTTGTCCAAGGAAGATCCCATCTGTACTCTGCCACACCTCCATACCTAGAAAATAGTGCATCATTTCCAAGTCCTTCATATCGAACTCAGCAGCAAGCTTCCTCTTTGTATCGGCAATCAATCTGTCATCTACTATTACAAATAGCTCATCCACATATAGGATTAGAACCATAGGATTCCCTTCCTCAACCTTGTAGTAAAGGTTGGAATCCCCTTTACTCTTAGTAAAGCCCAAACTAGATAGGAAACTGTCCATCCTACCATACCAAGTTCTAGGAGCTTGCTTCAAGCCATACAAGGCTTTCTTCAATCTGCACACATATGACTCCCTGTCATGTGTTTCAAAACTGAGTGGCTGCTCCACATATACTTCCTCCTCAACTACACCATTCAAGAAAGCAGTCTTGACATCCATCTGGTGTATCTTCCATTTCATCGCTGCAGCCATGGCAAGTACTATTCTGATGGAAGTGTACCTGGCTACAGGAGCAAAAGTTTCTTCATAATCTATTCCCTCTTTCTGAGAAAAGCCACGAGCTACGAAACTTGCCTTGTATTTTTCTACGCTACCATCTACAACATGCTTGATTTTGTAGATCCATTTGGAAGTCACAACAAACTTCTCTTTAGGTCTTGGGACAACATCCCAAACATCATTCTTCATTATTGATTGGTATTCTTCGACCATGGCATCCTTCCATTCTTTCGTTTCCCCTGCTGCTTCATAACTGGAAAGTTCTTTGTTCATGATATCATAGAGTAAAGAAACATAGCTGGTATGTGATCTAGTTCTCTTATTTGCTCTGTGTTCTTCTAGAATACCGAATCTTTCTGCATCTTGAATGAGCTCTCTAGCCCATGCAGGTTTCCTCTTGTGAGAGTTATCTTCACGGGGTGGATCTACAGGTTCTTGCGTATCTTCAAACTCACGAACAATATTTGGAATTGCTTCAGTCATAGTAATGTCTTGAAATATAGTATCCTTAGGTTCCTCATAATCTTCAACATGTGTCTTTCTTGATTTGATGAGTGCTGAGTTTTCATCAAATGTCACATCCCTACTGACATCAATCTTCTTGAACCCTGGAAAGTATATTCTATAAGCCTTCGAGCTTTCATTGTAACCCACAAAGATACCCTTCTTTCCTGAAGGATTTAGTTTGGTCCTCTTTTCCTTTGGGACATGAGTGTATACTAAACAACCAAATATTCTGAGATGGTTGACTTCAGATTTCTTACTAGAGAAGACCTCTTCTGGTGTCTTGTTGTCCAATATCTTGTGAGGTGTTCTGTTTTGTACATACACAACTGTTGTAGCTGCTTCTGCCCATAGGTGCATAGGTAGATCTTGGTCATGCAGCATTTCCCTTTCTGCTTCCGTGATTGTTCTGTTCTTCCTTTTTGCAACTCCATTCTGTTGTGGATTGTAAGGAGCAGTCAACTCCCTCTTAATCCCTGAATCATTGCAAAGCTTCTTGAAGTCACTTGAGGTGAATTCGCTACCATTGTCGGATCTGAATGTTTTGATCTTCTTATCAGTTTGATTCTCCATCAAGGTTTTGAATTCCTTGAACTTATCAAACACCTCATCTTTGTTCTTCAATAAGTAGACCCAAATCTTCCTGGAGAAGTCATCAATGAAAGAGACATAGTAAACATACCCACTCAGAGAACTGGATGACATAGGACCACATACATCTGAGTGGATGATTTCCAAAATACCTTTTGCCTTGCTTTCACTAGTTGGAAATGCCTTTTTAATGTTCTTTCCTTTTGCACATCATTTGCAAACACCTTCATGCTTGGTCTTAATTTCAGGAAAACCTTCTACAGCCTTACTTGCAATTGGTAATGCCTTGTAGTGCATATGTGCAAGTCTTCTATGCCAAAGTTCACTTATCTCCATGGAGTCATGCACCATGGCATGTTCAAGTTGTCCTTTCAATTTATACAAACCTCCCTCTTGCTTTCCAATCACTACTGCATCATGGAATGTTTTACCCTTTGGCCACGTTAGGACTTGGCCATCTACAAATGCAACCCTCATACCTTTTGCATCCAATGTGGAGATGGAGATTAGGTTCTTCTTGAGCCCAGGTACATAAAGGACTTGTTTCATCTTCAAAGATTTTCCAGAACCTAGGTTGTAGGAGGCTTCACCACTTCCTTTGATAGGGTATTGATAATCATCCCCAAGTTTCACCTTATGGGGTGACTCATGTTCAGATAGGTTTACAAAAGATTCCTTAAACCTAGTCATGTGTTTGGAAGCCCCACTGTCAATTAACCAATAATTACAACCATGGGAGATAGTGCCTGTGAGAGCAGAGATTAGAACATATTCTTCTTCACATGATGAGTCATCATCACTTTCTGACCTAGCCTTCTTCTTTGGAGGTTCATCATCCTCGGCAGCATGAGCATGGTACCTTCTTTTGTTTCCCTTCTTCTTCTTGTTGAAGTTGTTGTTGTTGTTGTTGTCCCTTTTTTTCTTGGGACAATCTGAAGCAAAGTGACCCTTCTCATTGCATGTGAAGCACCTTAGATCCTTCTTATTCTTTTGGTGAAAGTGAGTGGACTTCTTGTAGTGAGAGTGCTCCTTCTTGGGCTTGCTTCTTTTGGTGTGAGCTGTGAGAGCATGATCTTCACCTCTCGTCTTTCCTTCTCGAGCTACAAGCCTGGCTTCTTCTTGAGAGCATTCCTCCCACAGTTTACTAAAAGAGATCAATTTCTTTCTTGCACAGATTCCTTGAATAAAGGAGTCCCATGACCTAGGTAGGCCATTCAGAGTGGTCATAACAACTTCACCATTGTCCACTACTTCATCCACAGCTTCAAGTTGTTCCTTGATCTAAGAGACCTTGGAGAAGTAAGATTGAATGGTCTCTCCATTCAAAATATTGACCCCTTTGAATTGATTCCGCAGAGTCATCTTCCGATTTATGTTCTTCCCTTCAAATAACTTGGTCAGGGAGTCAAACATCTCCTTGGGTGTCTTTAGAGAAGACACATGAGGTATGAGATGGTCTTTGATAGAATCGGCAATGATTCTCTTTACGTTGACCAAGTTCTTCTTATGCAATACCTTAGCTTCTTCATCCTATGGGATAGGGATTTCTTCTTTTATATATGAGTCCAACTCATTCTCTTCCAGGATTAACCCAATCCTATACTTCCAGGCTCGGAAGTTATCATCCCCTTTAAGCTTATCCTCAAGCTTGGTGTGGTGAGACATCTTTAAAGAGTACTTCAAATGGAAATAGAAAAGATTTAGGTCTTACCACTTATTTTGCTGAAAACTGGATCTGGTCACGGATTAGGGTTTGTCGGAAAAACCCTAAAAATTCAAAAATGTGAATTTCAACTTTCTGAAAGGATAGCAAGATGCACCTTGATGAGATGATCAGCCTGGTGTATTCAGAATTTGAGATCTGCAAAGCTTTACCCTTCATAAATGCCTTTTTGTCTTCCCGGGTTCACTCGGGAGAGCCCTAAATTAGGGGTTGAGTTTCCTAGAAATCTACCTAGCCAAAAATCTCGATCCAAAGCTCTAAACTTCGATTTTTGCAATGAGCTTTCAGCTATGTCTTCAGATTCCAGAAATTCCTATTTTTGTGAAAACCCTAATTTTTAGGGCCAAATCTAAAAATGCTCAGAATTGAATTCTGATTGGACATATAGATTCTCCTTGATGAGTAGATTCAATCTACTATATTGCTTTTCCAAAATCTATGGAGAGAAACCCAATAAACAAGAAACCCTAGTTTTCGTCATTGCACAATGTCTTCTTCTCAGGTTAGCTCTGATACCATGTTAAATTTTGAGCATTAATTCACAATACTCAAGGAACTTTACTGAGAGAATAACATCTACAGTATATCAATGCATATCAATCATAACAAGCATGTCAATCATCACAAGAATCAAAAGCATGAGAGACAAGAGACATAGAGTTTCCATGGGAAAACTCTAAGGTGAAAAAACCCACAACTTCCTCAGAGATAGAGAGAGCAATGGCTCAAACAAAGTACAACCAAAATACACAGAGATAGTCTCCTAGTAGCAGATGATCCTCCTCCTCACTAGTGCAACACTTTCTGAGTGAAGGAAGTATGAGTTTCCAAATTATCAAAATAGAGATCTCCCGATCTCTATTTATACTTGTCTATTTGGCCAGTGACCTTATGGGGCTGACTTGTCTAGCTAGGTACATCAACCATATAATATATAATTCAAGGCCGACCCCACACATGGTGGTCTAATAACCCATCAAAAATTTCACACACTTGCGACACTTGTCAATACACATGATGACACTTCCGTATAGAGGAATGACACATCTCTATAGGAGTACAATAATATATAAATGAAATACATGGATGAAATACATTCCGAAGTTACATATACATCAACATATTTCTCTATGTTACTATCTGCAGCATGATTTATGTTGTAGATCTACTTGGAAGTCACAACAGACTTCCCTTCTAGTGTTGGGACCACATCCCAAACATCATTCTTCATGATCAACTGGTATTCCTCGATCATGGCATCCTTTCATTACTGCATCCCGGATCCTGGGAAATTTAGATTCTTAAATATCTTTAATAGATAATTTTCTTGAACTTCGTTGCTGGAACAAATGTTGTTGTCCTTCTTTTGTAGGTGATTGTACATGATATTTCCTACAAGTCAAATTCAATTACATGATTAGAAACTTCTCATAGTTTTTCAAAACAAATTCTTATGCATAAAGACATATGTCATACAGTCCTGCAATTATCTTAGCCAATGCTTCAATACAACATTTGTCCATATCCCATAACTTTCTAGATGCCTTCCATCTCTACCAGAACATTGTTAAGAGTGTGCACAACTCCCAACATGTTAGCAAAGAGGTTTCATTCTAGACAAGTAGCAATGGAATGTTGTACAATACCATAGGTCACTTACCCATTACTTGCATATTAGCAGTATCTTGTTCATTAATGCAACTTTTCTAAAATGCATAATATACATCCTAAATCTAGGAACATAAGCATATACATGACTAAACAACATCATTTAAGTAATCATATACAAGAAATGACAATTCAAATACTTATCTTTGTTTGGTTTTTGGGTGGACTCCCTCTCAATCTTTGCTTCCTTACAGGAACTACTGAAGTGTGCTCCCTCTTAATCTTTGCTTCCTTGATTATCTATCTTTGAACTTATATCCATCCTAGACCACTTATGCATGCTTAAGTGTGCACTAGTGTCATAATTGTGTCATCCTCAAGATCTCAATACTATCAAAACATTATGATTCTAAATATGTATGGTCATGATCATTTCATACACAGGTAATTTGTCACAAGCATTTAGCATTCAAGGTTTCAGGGAGGACTTCTTTTACTCATGCATGTTCTTATTTTGACCATAGGACTCTTCTAGTTTGTCATATCATCAATCAAAGTAAGAAGCATAATATGCATAAACCCATGATTACTCAAACTTATAACTTCATGAATAATCATTATCAATCATACAAAAGTATACTTATATAAGATCCTAACACAAGGTAGGATTCTAACTCGATATAGGAAAACATACCTGGATTATCATGCTTGCTAGTTATGTCTTACATACCCACATAATGTATTCTTATTCTCTTCAATGACTTGTGCTAGTAACCTGCATATCTCATAAGTTAACCATTGTAGAACCAAATTATACATACCTCGCAAGTAGATCTTCTATGTGATCAATGGTTATGGATGAGTCTTTGTCTTCATGTCACCATGGTCATACGTTCGTGATCTAGAACTTGATTTGTCTTTCTTGATGTACCTTTCATGTTAGCGGACAACATCATCCTCATACAAAACCACAGTGCATTAGTACAATCATAAGTGTCATAACCCTAATCAATGAATGTCTTCTATCATTATCATGCATTCAGACTTTTACTAAGGTGGTAAGACAAGTCTAAAATCGATCAAGATTGTACTAATAATACGAAGACAAACATATCATAAACTTAATCATGAACAGATTTCAAAACATACCTGAATCTCCTCAAGTCATACTTGTTGAGATTGCTTGTATTCTTCTTATGTAAGGCCTTAGCCTCATCTCCCTTTGGAACTAGAACTTCTTCACTTATGTAGGTGTCCAATTCATTCTCTTCTAGGATTAACCCAATCCACTTTGATTTGCTGAAGCTGGATCTGGAGCTGGCTAGGGTTTGACAGAGAAACCCTAAAAATACAAACTTTGAATTTCAAAATTCCGATTGGATGAAAAGACGTGCCTTGTTGAGCTGATCAAGCTAGTATACTTCAATTTTGAAATGTCCAAAATTTGACCCCTCAAAATTGTCTTTTAAACGTTTAGATCTTTTAGTCAAATTCCCAAACTAGGGTTTGATAATGCCCGGGGTTCTGCCTAGCAAAAAGGTTCGATCTTGTCCTCTAAACTTTGATTTTTCTGATTAGCATCCAGCCATGGTCACAGATTCCAAAAATTTCAACTTTTGTAGAAACCCTAATTTTCCACCTTACCGATCAAAATCCCGAACTAGGGTTTGATGATGCTGGGGGTTCTGCCCAATCAAATTTTTTTACTTTGGTCTCTAAATTTATATTTTGATGAGGATCATCCAGCCGTGGTCTCATATTTCAAAAATTCCAACTTACTCCAAAACCCTAATTTCCCACAGCAGTGACGATCCAAAAATGAAGGCACTCAGAATCCAATTCTATTTGGACATAAATATATGCCATATTGTTTCTGATGTATCTCTGAATTTTTAGATTCTCAGGGTCTGAAACTTTATCCTATGCTATATTGACCTATCATATTTCCAACACCATAGATCTGACCTCAAATGGATTCTCTGAGAGAGATATATGCCAATGTGACCTGTTTATGGGATGAAACAGTATAGTGAACTTGTATGGCATGCCACGTGTCACTGTTTCAACTTCGGCCTATGAAACCCATAAATATGAAATTACAGTCTGTGCTTTAACTGACACTTTTTACAGAATTCCATTTGGAGCTTCCTAGCCCGAGATATGACCTTTTTTCCTAGGTCACCTGTTTAGGACTACATTCTGGAAGAGGCAGAAACCCTTACTTGTACGGATCATATCTCACAAAGTACAATGAAGCTGATTCTATCCTTCGGACATAAGGTACATGACATTTCATATTCAACCTATAGAATTTTTAGATCCTGAACCTTCTCCAAAATTGATTTATAGCGAAAGTGCCATGATGACTGGTTTTTACTATACCAAGCCCTAGCTTCCAATTTGTCGCAAGTGCAACAAGTGTCATAAATGCCATACCATGCCTTCCTTTAGGCTAGCTCTGATACCATGTTATTTTTTCATTATTTAATTCAATCCAATATAGGATCTTAACTGAGAGAACAACATGTATAGCATATCAAACATAAGAGACAAGAGACACAAATCATTTCATTGGGGAAAACCAAGAAGGTGAAAAACCCTGCAACTTCCTCAGAGATAGAATAAGCACCAATACAAGGATCACAAAGATGAAGCCCCAAAAGATAAATATCTACAGCAGCTACTCCTGCTCCACTTGTGCGCACTCCTCCTCTCTCTCACTAATGAGAAGTGAGTGAATGAGAGAAATGTGTAAAATGAGAGAGACACGCTCTCTATTTATACACTACTGCACTTGTCTTTTAACTCTAACTAGGTCGGCCCCAACTTAACCACTTAACATAATGTTGACTGGGCCGAACCCCACTAGGGTGGTCTAATAACCCTTTAAACCACATGACTCATATAGGGCCGACCCCATCAAGGTGGTCTAATAACCCATCAAGTATAAGTTACGACACTTACAATATAACTTGCGACACTTGCAAGTACAACTGATGACACTTCCAATCGAAGGAATAATACATCTTTGTTGGGGATACAATAAAGTACAAATACAATATACAAGTTAATATCTTCCAAAGTTACAAATACATCAACATCCTTGATCTATTATTTTTATGAGTTAGGTACACCTTCACGATGTTTATACTACAATGCATTTACAAATGAAAACTCCTACTTATACTTATGGTTAAAGTGTTCCTTGATTTTCATAGCATATCAATAACAATCTCCCAATAAGAATATTTCCAAGAAACATCTTTGTTTGGATGTACTTGTGTAGGATACTATGGTTCTTTAGGACCAAGTGTCGTTTGAATTCTCTAATACCCAACTTCAAGTTCAATGTATGAAATATATTGGTGATCTTCAACATTGTCTAGTCTCTTTGTTGGTGTAAAGTTGCCCATCTTGTGTGCTAGTCATCGTAGTTTTTGAAAATGAATTCTTATTTGAGGGCATTGAAAAAATCCACCTAGTGGGATCTGCTTTGTATGTTGTGGACTCATTTCTGGCATGTCTCTTTTGGTAATCATCCCATCAATATTTGAAATTAGGGGGGGACTTAAGGAGTAGGAAAGTGATATTTTCGCTATTGGAATTTTGTTGAACAAGGTAATAACCCTCTAACAAATTAAACCATTTCTCCAAATCATATGCAGGTATCTGGTTCATTATATGTTTATCAATGCACTTGAGGCATAGTTTTGTAGGGTCCAACTGCTCTACCCGCATTCAAGTTTTCCAATAGAGGTGGAAAATATGGTTGAAGCAACTCCATGTTAAATACTAGGTGAAATAAAAGGAAATGGGGAAGAGTAAATATATAAATGTTCTCACTATTATACCCTTATTTTCTGCCCTTAGGGACACTAGAAGAATTATTATACTGGTTAGGACTAGAGACTACCTTTCTGACCCTTGACAGTGAGCATAATTTTTAGTTTGAGCACTATCACCCCCAATACATTGTGTAGGGAGTGATAATATCTCACTATTGCTCCTTTCACTATAGATAGAGAGACTCAATCACTTCTTGCATTAATGAGAGTGAGTGATATCCTCATAACCTTCATAGTTTGTTAGTTTTCGAGGTGATGATTGTGATGAGTTGGATCCACATGTCATGAGCTTGGGAACTCACAATCCCAACTCGAATATGAACAGACCTAGGATTCTATATGTTGTGAGGAAAAATATCCTATGACTGGGGTTGAGGTCATCAACATACTAGAGGTTCAAAGAGAGACATCTAGGGTTTTTCAATAAGAAAAATAAACAAGGAGCTTGAAAGTTAGAAGGATATGTACCTTCTTTATGTAGTTTGAGCCTAGATTTCTTTTCTCCTTTATCTACTTTTAATCCAACTTACCTAATCTTAGACTTGGAAAATTGATAACCACAACCTTCCTCAGATACTTTTGACAATAATAAAGATTACTTATGAATTGAAAGTAAATGAAGAACATGAAGCTAAAACTCAACTTTCAATATAAAAAAATAGCATTCTCTTCATTCAACCATGAAATTGACTCAAAATTTGAGAAGGGAAATATGTCAATTCTCTATTTAATAGTAGAAAAAGTACAATGTTACCTTATCTTTTCTTTGGCACCTCTTAAAACCTTGATTCTGGATCTCCTGCTTCTCTTCTCCAAGAATCCCAACCACGTCTCAAATGCATAAGGGTTTGAGAGAAACTAGGGCATAAATGACAAGGGAAAGAGAGTGATGATTCCTCCAGCATAACAATACTTGGGATAATAGTCCTTTTCATGGCCAATATCCCTTCATTTTACAGGAGAAGGAGATGGTTAGATTCGAGGATGAATTAGTTGTAATGAATGGAGTTGTTATCCCAATTTCCCAAACCACCCAAATTTCAATATTTTCAGCATTTTTAAGCAACACATGGGTGTGACAAGGACAAGGTGCATGTCACATGCACTTGTTCCAAGAGAAACTTTCATGTTCAGGAAAAATGGGCTAAAATGCCATTTTGAGAGCTTTTCTAGGGGTGTTTTAGTCTTCAAATGTGGTCACAAGCTTCCTAATTGTTAGATAATCAATGAATAAGTTAATGCCACATTATTAAGTGCCAAATTAGGGATATTCCATCCATAGTGTCATTTTGTTTGAGAAACCGTAGCTTCATGAAGTGTCATAATGAAAGTGTCATCATGAGAGTATCATCATGCAAGTGTCGTCACAGATGGAGAAGTGAAAATTTGGGATATAAAAAAAGTCCCCTAATGAATGAGGTCAAAAGGGAAGATGATGGCTGAAATAAATTGTAAACAATGACTGGTTGGGATGTGGATTCAATGAAACTAGAGAACCCATGAATCATAGTCTCAACGAAGTACCTAAAATAGAGAAATGTGTCAGACAATTATATCCATATGATAAATGTCCATGTTCAAATGATAGAACATAAATATACAATGGTGATCCAATACATATTTATAGCTGATGCATATATCATGGCCATGGAAATACAAAGTGAATCCATGAAAAATAAATGGATCATGGCCACAACCTAACAAATTGGATCCATGTCCAACAAATGATCATAGCCACAGGAACACATGGTGGATCTATGTAAAAACTGGAGATCATAGCCACACTGAACAAAGTTTATCTATGTCTCATCAAGAGACATGGGGAGTGTGGCTTAGTATTCACAAGTTGGGAAATGAAATAATATGATGATGTTACTATAATCCCAATGTATTCAATCCAAACCACTTAAAGGTACGAATCCTAACCATGTGAATAAATGAGATGAAGTCGAACATTGGGGAAATTGTTTGATTACTGGCCAATGATGTAAATTGTTAACAAATGTGAGGGAACCCACTCATAATGAAAATGGGACCCAAGGTACCGAGTACATTCTAACAGGTGTGAATAAATGTTCTTGAATTTGAATATCCAAAGAATCCATCGAGTAAGAGACATTGATTTATTCCCGTAACTCAATAGCAAGGGAAATTTCCACTGATGACTGCAATCCCAAAGGTACTACAGAAAATATAAACCTCATTCCTAGAGAAAAATGACTCGAATTCGATGGGAAGAGGTTCATTTGAATGAAGGAATTAAGGAATCATCCATCATCCAACACGAGGAGTAATCAAAGACTAATTTGATTTTAAGCAAAAAATGAGTACATGATGAAACATACTGACACCATGGAATGGTTGACATATGAATTCAAGGAAACTACAGAATTTCTGACACAATTTTCATCCTTGAATAGTGAGAACGATGGAGTAGTGACTTAGGTATATTTGAACACAAAGGGACTAATGATATTATTGTCCATATGATTACTCCATATGACAGATTCTTCCAATGTGGAAGACATTGACAGATTCTCCATATGATTGGAAGAGTAATCAACCGGAGGAGTAATAACTACGAGATTAGGTTTATCCTAAGGACAAAACTAGAACCAAACTTGTTTGATAGACTCAAAATTGTTGCTTTGTTCAAGGACACAATTGAATTGATGCCATTATATCAAAATACATTTGAGATCCTTCCCTTCCCTTTTTCTCTTTTTAAGTACCTTCATCATTTTTAACGAGCTCAGGAAAGAGATAGAAGTATGCTCGATATAGCTCACCTAGCGATGAGTCCCTTAACATATATTTAATGAACCTAAAAAAGGAGGGGTTCGATCCCAAGGAGGGTCCATCAATGTATAATTTTACGAGTCCATAGAAGGAAAACTCGACACTTTCTTCCTTGTTTAACGAGCTTTAAGAAAAGATAGAAAGATGCTCGATAAGATACTGATCCGTGGATATTATATCAATCCCATATATGTTTCTTCTCGCAAGTGTTTTCAATTTTAAAGAGTCTGGAAAACTTAAACAACAACTCTATAGATACTTTTTCATAAGTTTAGTCTTCACCATCTGAAAAAGTGTAAAATGATACGGTGAAAGAACTCTTCCATCCAAATTTGAGTAGAGTATTCCTTTTTCGTAAATAATCCTCATGGTTCGGAAAAGGGTTTAACTTATACTAGATGGATGTTCCTTTTGATCATTTAATGAGTATGAGAGAAACAAGTTCGCCCAACAATATTTTCAATTTTATGGAGTTTGAAAAGAGCTTAACGAAGACTCCATATCTACCCTTTTCATGATAGTTTAATGATCCTAAAAATTCAACTCGTGGCCTCCTTCTATTTTTAACAAGATCGAAGGAGGTATGGAAGAATTCATGTTATGGGAGGAAACATGTGTCAGGGACAAGAAAAACTAGTTCGAAGCACAAGGAACAAACCTATGCATAGTGCAAGGAACATGAGAAAGATAATGAAACTTAGGGTATGTCTCCTTCAGGTAAAGGGTGTCAATTTGAAAAGGAAAAATGATACATGGCTTAACCATAAGATTACCGGTATGGTAAATATTATTCCATTTCTTCTTCCTCGCCTGATCAAAGTAGTAGTGTGAATGATCAAGAGGATAAAAAGAAGAATAAAAGGAATATCAAGAAGAAGAAGGATAAGAAATTGACCAAGCATCAACCATCCGACTCCAATGGTACTCATTATATAAAAACACCTCGCAGACCCAAGTTACCTTGCAATATTTGCAAGGGTGATCACCTTCTCAAGTATTGTCTCGGTATTTCCAAAGTGTTATGAGAGTGGTCTAAATCCTCCAAACCACTTATATCATTAGCCTCTAAACATCATACCGATGATACCCTATCAAATAGTGACTCTATGGTTAAGGGTTAGAAAGGTAAAGTCAAGAATCCTTGTTTGTTATGAAAGGGCATGCACCTTACTTACCTTTGTCCATGCATGGATGAAGATTCGCAATTGTTGGAAGACATTATTGTATCTCAAAAACACCTTCCAACTAGATATTGTAAGTTGTCCCTTGACCCCCGATTGGTTGATGCAGCGGTCGATCCAAATCCATCCTTGATTGGTCCCACTCTTTTCTTAAAGAGTGAAGAAAAAGTAGTTCATCCCACTCTTCCTTCAAAGAGTGAAGTTGAAGTGGTCGAGTTGATATCACCTCCACTCGATCTCTCTTTCATCGAAGAATGCTAACACTGAAATAGTCACCATGAAAAAATATTCGTCTCATTCTACTCTTCTATTTGAGAGTGAATTGGAAACCATTGATGTTTTCCTAGTCAGGTCATATTTTTCTAGGCAAGGGGAAATCCTGTCCATTTCCACAGGACCTCATCCAAGCATTGAGGTTATTTCCTTCGATTGGAAAAATCTAACACAATCTCATCTTCCTTCGGATTTTCCCTTCCATATATCTATAGGAGTTTCCTATAAGGAAATATTTCACACTATAGTTGATGAGGGAGCTTCTGTTAGTATTTTATCCTCAAATGCTTGGAAAGCTATAGGTTCTCCTCAGATTGTGCCAGTCACTGACCACATACTGGATTTTAATAGAAGGCCTACTGGACCTTTAGGGTGTTAAATTTTGAGCATTCATTCACAATACTCTAGGATCTTCTCTGAGAGAATAACATATATAGTATATCAATGCATAACAATCACAATAAGCATGACAAGCATCACAAGAATCAAAAGCATGAGAGACAAGAGACATAGAGTTTCTGTGGGGAAAACCCTAAGGTGAAAAACCCCACAACTTCCTCAGAGATAGAGAGAGCAATGGCTCAACCAAAGTACAACCAAAATACACTTGAGATAGTCTCCTAGAAGCAGATGATCCTCCTCCTCACTAGTGCACCACTTTTTGAGTGAGAGAGAGATGACTTTCCAAATGATCTAAATAGAGATATCCTTATCTCTATTTATACTAACCTGTTTTCCCAGTGACCTTATGGGGCCGACTTGTCTAGCTAGGTACATCCACAATATAATATATAATTCAGGGCCACCCCACACATGGTGGTCTAATAACCCATCGGCAAGTACACACACTTGCGACACTTGTCAATCCACATGACGACACTTCATTATAGAGGAATAACAGATCTCTAATAAGGGTACAATAAATATATATGAAATACATAGATGAAATACATTCCAAAGTTACATATACATCAACACTCCCTCTTAACTAGGAAGGTATTTCTCAACACAGATCTGCTAGACAAGTCTTCTTCTCGGGATCATCGTCATCACTGCTGTTGCTATCTAAACCAATCTCTGACTCTACTCATCATAGGAATTTCTATAGAGCTAGTCCTTTTTCATATTGGATGTAGGCCCACCACCTGCAGGTCTTCATCATCACTAGCCATACTGTGGAAATCTCAGGACTTATTACGTGCGTCACAAAACCGTAAAAGAGTCTCTTGACTAGCAAGAACCCTAAAGAGCATATGAGGCCTTTTTCATCTTGTCCAGATCTCCAGGACTTATTACATGTGACCCCACCACAAAACCTCGAAGGAGAATCCCAGGACTGATTACGAGCACAAGGTTCAACCTATCGAATCTCCTAGGGCACAAATTACATGTGGTCACCACAAAACCTCGAAAGAGCATCCCAATACTGATTATGAGCACAAGGCTCAACCTCGCGGATCTCCCAAGGCACAAATTACATGCGATCATGGCAAAACCTCGAAAGAGCATCCCAGGATTGATTACGAGCACATGGCTCAACCTATCGGATCTCCCAGGGCACAAATTACATGCCATAGGACAAAAACTTGAAAGAGCATCTGCCAGATATCCCAGGGAACAAATTACATGCCATAGGAAAAACCTCGAAAGACTATATGTAGATCTCCCAGGGCACAAATTATATGTCCTCCCAAGCAAAACCTTGAAAGAGCATTTGCCAAATATCCCAAGGTACAAATTACATGCCATAAGCAAAACCTCGAAAGACTATCTGCAAATCTCCCAGGGCACAAATTATATGCTTATCTGCACAACCTGTTCCACGGCCACAAAGTATCAACCTGATACTCACCATACATCATCCTAATGTACATCACTGCAACATCCTTCTGCATGTCATCTGGAGCAACATCCTGAAGCTCGTCATCCATGATCATCCTGATCATACAATGCATCTACCTGATGCATACCAAGTATCTACCTGATACATATCATCATACATGATCCACCTGATCACACAGTGTATCCACCTGATACAAATATAAATAGATGATACATATCAACATACATGATCTACCTGATCATACAATGTATCCACCTGATACATATACAAATACATGGTCCAAGCATCCAACATGATGCGTACATACATATAAATGATCCAACTGATCATATCCAGCATCCAACATGATGCGTACATACATATAAATGATCCAACTAATCATATCCAGCATCCAACATGATGCGTACATACATATACATATAAATGATCCAACTGATCATACAAAGTAGAAACCAGAACATCATCCTGATGCTCATCATCCAGCGCTTACATCCACAGCCATGTGAAGGATCCTCCTTCCAACATGCTTGGAATGGCCTTAGAAAATGTGTCCATCACTTCTTCCTCGAAGTGTCATCAATCTGAAGAACACCAAGCCTCTCCCTGAAGTACTCGAACTTCACCTTGGCTAGTGGCTTCGTCAGCACATCCGCAATCTGCTCGTCCATCGCAACGTACAGGAGATTCACAGCTCCTCTCTACACCATATCCCTGATATAGTGATATTTGATCTCTATGTGTTTTGACCTGTCATGAAACAATGGGTTCTCGGACAGCTTCACACAACTCTAGTTATCACAGAAGATACCAGTAGCATCAAACGGGAGATCAAATAATTCAGACAGTAGCTTCTGTAGCCATACTACCTCACAACTAGCTCAACAGGCTGCAACATACTCTGCCTCAGCTGTACTTAGTGCTATATAGGACTGCTTCCGGCTAAACCAAGAGATCACACCTGATCCCATACTGAAGCAGCACCCAGATGTGCTCTTCCTATCTGTAGCACTGCCAGCCCAATCTGAATCAACATAACCCTGTAGGTTAAACTTTTGATTTTCCTCATACTTGAGCCCATAATCCATTGTACCCTTCAGGTACCTCAAAACATGCTTTACAGCAACCAGATGAACACTCCTCGGATCTGTCAGGAACTGACTCAATGTGCTCACTGCAAAGAAAATATCTGGTCTAGTGTTCGTCAGGTACATCAAGGACCCAATCATCTGACGATACATAGAGACATCAACCGGCTCAGATGAAGCATCACATAGAAGCTTCAGATTCGATGCCATAGGTGTGGCCATGGCCTTGCAATCCATCATCCCGAATCTCTTCAGGATATCTACTATGTACTTCCCTTGACCAAGGAAGATCCCACCTGTACTCTGCCACACCTCCATACCTAGGAAATAATGCATCATTCCCAAATCTTACATATCGAACTCGGCAGCAAGCTTCCTCTTCGTATCTGCAATCAATTTGTCATCTCCTGTTACAAATAAGTCATCCACATACAGGAGTAGAATCACATGATTCCCTTCCTCAATCTTGTAATAAAGGTTGGAATCTGCTTTACTCTTGGTAAAGCCCAAACTAGAGAGGAAACTGCCCATCCTGCCATACCAAGTTCTGGGAGCTTGCTTCAAGCCATACAAGGATTTCTTTAATCAGCACACATACGACTCCCTGTCATGTATTTCGAAACCGAGTGGCTGCTCCACATATAATTCCTCTTCAACTACACCATTCAAGAAGGCAGTCTTGACATCCATCTGGTGTATTTTCCATTTCATTGCTGCAGCCAGGGAAAGTACTGTTCTGATGGAAGTATACCTAGCTACAGGTGCAAAATTTTCTTCATAATCTATTCCCTCTTTCTGAGAGAAGCCACGAGCTACAAATCTTGCCTTGTATTTCTCTACACTACCATCTGCAACATGCTTGATCTTGTAGATCCATTTAGAAGTCACAACAGACTTCTCTTTAGGTCTTGGTACAACATCCCAAACATCATTCTTCATTATTGATTGGTATTCCTCAACCATGGCATCCTTCCATTCTTTCTTTTCCGCTGCTTCTTCATAACTGGAAGGATCTTTGTTCATAATGTCATAGAGTAAAGCAACATAGCTAGTATGTGATCTGGTTCTCTTCTTTGCTCTGTGTTCTACTTCTGGAATGCGAAATCTTTCTGC
Source organism: Larix kaempferi (assembly GCA_027924585.1). Classification (NCBI taxonomy): domain Eukaryota; kingdom Viridiplantae; phylum Streptophyta; class Pinopsida; order Pinales; family Pinaceae; genus Larix; species Larix kaempferi. The sequence continues at coordinate 214,489 of BSBM01000358.1, forward strand.
ATCTTGAATGAGCTCTCTAGCCCATGCAGGTTTCCTCTTGTGAGAGTTATCCTCACGGGGTGGATCTACAGGTTCTTGCGGATCTTCAAACTCATGAACAACTTCTGGAACTACTCCAGTCATGGTAGTGTCTTAAAATCTAGTTTCCTTAGGTTCTTCATATACTTCGATAGGTGCCTTCCTTGATTTGATGAATGCTGAGTTTTCATCAAATGTTACATCCCTGTTGACATCAATCTTCTTGAACCCTGGAAAGTATATTTTGTAAGCCTTCGAGGTTTCACTGTAACCCACAAAGATACCCTTCTTTACTGAAGGATCTAGTTTAGTCCTCTTTTCCTTTGGGACATGAGTGTATACTAGACAACCAAATATTCTGAGATGGCTGACTTCAGGTTTCTGTAATGTCCCTTATTAGGAATTTTATTAAAATTGCAATTTTCCACTTTTTTCCTTGGTTCGACCTTTGACTAGTTTCGATCTCTAGGTCCCAAATTTGACCCAAATAATCCCAAATATTCTGAGAAGGTATATGAATGATATTAGAACATAAATATGTGTTTCAGGGATTTCTTTGTACCTTTAAAACACTTCTGCAAATACTCTTTCAATTCTGGTCAATGTAGGTAACTTTACTAGTGATTTCCCTTTGACTAGTATTGGTCTCTAGGTCTCAAATTGACTCCAAATGCCTTCAAATCTTCAAGGAAGGTTTATGAATGATATTAGGAATTGAATATGATGTTCAGGGATAACATATGTCCACCAAAAGACCTCTGCAAACTCTCTTAAGATTCTGGACCAAGTATGCAATTTTACAAGTAATTTGGGGTTCAAATCCCCCTAAGGTAAGTACTGAAAATGGCTTCCCAAATGCCTCCAAACCCACTCAAATTTATGAAAAGAGGTAAGTAATTTGTTAATTATGTTATTAAGGTCTCATATGCACCATTAATGGTTTATTACAACTTTTCCCACCCTCTCCCATTCAACTGCAAAAATCCCCAATTCGACCCTTGGGGAAATGGCACTATTTCTTCTCCCAATGCAATTAAACTAAGTAAAAATGCTTCAAATGCTCAAGTACAGTACATGAAAATTGTATAAGACATCCATGGTAGTATATTTATCACAAATATATCATATAATCATCCATTCATTCGAAATCATCATCAATACATTGACTCACAACAAGGTAGTGGGGAAATGGCATTGTTCTTCCATTAAAAATGAGATTTATACATTTCTACTTGGAATTTCGACCTGAAACCTTTTGGAGATGAATAACAGATTATTTACTTCATATTACAAAATAAATGGGGCATTATAAGCTCCCCCAAAGAGTACAATAGCTCACCAAAAACGCCCTCCCTCAAGGATCAAGAATATGCCATCAAAACTGGAAATGGTTGAAGGAGCTAGCTGCAATAGAAGAAACCATGAGCTGCCCTGTAGCTTACACCTGAAAATAAAGACTCCATTAAAGCTCCAAATGAAAGGTCTGAATGGCCTTTCCAATTGCCAACTTGGATGGGAATCTTTCACCCTCGAAATTGGCTAAGGCAAGAAACTAGTCATCCACTAGCTCTCCCTCTTCACAATTGCAATTGCAAATTCTACAAATTATAAAAAGGTGGTTTCATTATTTGTTATTGAAATTTATAAACTTCTAATGTCCTCCATGGGTCGAATTCCTTCCAAGATACTCATGCCAACTCAAGTTGGGAAGAGATTCCAAAGAACGTCACTTGTACAACAATTCCTAGTCTCCCACTTCCACCAAATCACATGTGGAAGCATCTTAGCTGCCCTAACACCCTTGAGCGCCCTCTTGGAGTCTATTTTTAGCCCTGACATGTCATATATGTCATATGTCAGCCTTCAGGTCTGATTTGTGTCATAGGTGTCATAGCATCTTCATCATTGTTGTCATAGAGCTAGGGAATTTAGCCCAAGTGTCTCACTAGCTCCAAATTGCCTCTTCCTCTTCCATGGGAGTTACTCTTCCTCTATATTTCGACCTTGGATGAGTCATGCAATGAATAATACCTTTTGGACTCCCCCAAGTATGTTACCATTCACCTTGAATTCGAATTGGTGAGAGAATGATGCCAAGTGTAGTGGGGAAATCTAGCCATATGTGGGTCCCACTTCCTTCATGTGTCTTCATGTTGAAATGCCACTTTGATTTTCACTTGTATATATTTATTTAGCTTCTTTATTAAATATTTATGCCATTCTAATGTTCAAACATCATTTATTATCCCCATTATTCCAAATCCCAAAGCTTCCGCCCCAAACCTAGGAAACTAGTAATTTTCCTCCTTAGCAATTATTTGACCTTTAGCATAAATTTGACAAACTCTAATGAATAGGGCCAATGTTATTAGGCCATTGTGACCCAATTCCAAATTTGGGACATGACAAATCCTCCCTTCCCAATATTTCTTGTCCTCAAGCAATTTTAAACATGGGTGCTGAAGAACCTGCTTTCTGTATAATTCTTTGAAGTTGCCATTGAATTGCCCAACTTGAGTCTTTGAGTTTCCATGAAGATTTTAGAGAGGAACCACCATGCTTGCTGCTGCACTAATCTGATAAAAATCACTTTATTAAGTGGGAAATCCATCTCCCATACTTCTTGTTTCCCCCAAAAAATTGAAACCAATGAGATAAAAATTATTCCAGGGTCCCATTGCTTGTATTGCACCCCAACAATGAAGAGTGCTCTCCAACCCATACCATCAGATAAGATGATTCCTGGATCCCATTTTCTTGTATGCATTCTTCCAAACATCATGAGTACAAAATATATATCATCAAAGTACATAACTACATAATGAAAATGTACATCAAGGAGGTGCTTCATCAAAGAATCATGAAAGTGCTTGTACCTCCAAGCAAGTAGACCACGATTTTCCAAGTGCATACAAGCTTCAAGTGACCAATCAAATCTGCTCCAATGACATAGGTGAGGATCCCATGTCCTATAATGCTGCTCCAAAAGGATGTGATATGCATCAAAATATTCAACCATGTATTCTTTCATCCAAGAAGTGAATGAAGAATCTCCACTAAAATCTGAACCAAATAATGAGCAGAAAAAACAAGGAGACTTCAAATGAATCAAAGAAGTCTCACCCATACATCCCTGAATGTGAGAGTCATAAAGATATAACAAAGTATGTGTCTTGCAACAAAAATGTTCTCCAATCATAAATATATTCACCCAAGTGTTGGATGAAGTTCCTCCAACATCAAATGAATCAAGTGTTGAGCAAGAAAAACCATGAGTCTTCAAGTGACTCAAATGCATATCATAGGTGCATTTGTGTAGATGTGCATCATCATAAAGTAACAAAGGATGCTGCTGCAAATTTGAATAAGAATGTGCTCCAACCATATCATCATAAAAAGTAAATCTAGGAGTTCCATACTCCTCATGTAGCACCATAAAAAAGAACCCTTTCACCCATACTTCATTGAGACTAATGTTGCAAAACATGGAATTGTAGGATGTAGGAGAATGAACCAAATCACCCAAATGATCAAAAAGTACAGAAGTTTCATCATGGGAAGGATCCATATGGGTAGTATCATGCAGCTCCTTCAAAAGTGTGAGCTCTTTGTCATAGTTTGGTTCCAATGTAGAGGAATCATGCTCTTCTTTAAAAATTGCATAACCTTCATCAAGAGGCAATTCAAATTTCTCTTCCACCACACCAAGTGTTTGGATCTCTTCAAGTTCATCTTCAAACACATCAAGAACATTCAAATTTTTACATTTCTCATGATCCACCATGTCATGAGAATCCTCCAAACAATCTACCATTTGACAATCTGAAACATAGGAGGAAAAACAAGTATCTTGCAACTTTTCAAGAAGTTGCTCATTTTGAATTGTGAGCTTATGAATATCCTCATTATTCTTCAAGTATGCATCATGTAACAATTCATTAAGCTCAAACAAATGGTTTCTATCAAAAAGCAAAGACATGAAATTACCTTTGATGTGGCACATTGCTCTTTGAATCTTCTCCATGTCTTCAAGGAAGGATGTTTCCTCCAATGAAGTAGCTCTCCAACAAGAATTTGACACCAATGCTTGAGTGTCATGGAGAATGCTGAGGGACTCTTGGATCTTATTTTCATTCATCTTTAAGGACCCTTCAAGACAATGAGGCTCTTGCAAATGAACCTCCTCATCTTCTTCAATTTTGCTTGGACCAACTTCATGAAGCTCAAGTGGTGATGGGGAAGTTGATCTTGGTTCTTCTTCAACTGCTACAAGGTCTTCATTATCATGCTTAATGAAACTTATACTTGTAGAAACACTTTCAAAAGTGATCTCTATGTCACCAACATAGAGGTGTGAGCACCCATCAGTAGGTACTCCTTCATAGTTTAAGCATCCATCAGTAGATGCTCTTTGGTTCATGTCTAAGCTAGAAGGTGTCTCGAAATGATCTTCCATATTTTCAATAGAATCTTCTCCATGCTCTTGTGATGTCTCTTCATTTTTCTCCTTCAAGAAAGATGATGCATTTTTCCCCTTATTTTCCTTAGGATCATTATATTTGGAATCTCTTCTTGAATAAATCTCAAAAGCTCTCCTTAAGGAGGACATCATTTCATGCACATATATATGATACTCGCTCCAAGGGTTTTTACAAGAAGGGCATAAACCGTTCTTCACTAACTCCACATCTTCATTTTTGGGCCTATTTTCAAAAACATGTTCAGCATAGTACTCAAAAGACATGGCATTTTGTGTATTTTTGCTCGAAGCAAGATATTCTTGATATTTTTGATATTGTTGGGGCAAGGTTTTATATTTTTCTCTCCATCTTTGGAACTCGCTCATAGAATTATCCTTGGTTGGTATGACACACTCATATTCATCAGATCTAAAGTCATAAGAATAATCTTCATTTCTCTTGAAATTGTATGAAGTGTTGCATGATGGCACCTCTTCCTCGTACCTTTCACATTCTGCTTCATATTGCTCATAAGCATATGCATATTCCTCGTAAGAATTTTACTCATAGGATTCATCATAATAGTAATACATGGATTCCAATTATTCTTGAATGTATGTACCTAATACACAGGTGCAAGGACCATGCTCTGATACCACTATAATGTCCCTTGTTAGGAATTTTATTAAAATTGCAATTTTCCACTTTTTTCCTTGGTTCGACCTTTGACTAGTTTCGATCTCTAGGTCCCAAATTTGACCCAAATGATCCCAAATCTTCTGAGAAGGTATATGAATGATATTAAAACATAAATATGTGTTTCAGGGATGTCTTTGTACCTTTAAAACACTTCTGCAAATAATCTTTCAATTCTGGTCAATGTAGGTAACTTTACTAGTGATTTCCCTTTGACTAGTATTGGTCTCTAGGTCTCAAATTGACTCCAAATGCCTTCAAATCTTCAAGGAAGGTTTATGAATGATATTAGGAATTGAATATGATGTTCAGGGATAACATATGTCCACCAAAAGACCTCTGCAAACTCTCTTAAGATTCTGGACCAAGTATGCAATTTTACAAGTAATTTGGGGTTCAAATCCCCCTAAGGTAAGTACTGAAAATGGCTTCCCAAATGCCTCCAAACCCACTCAAATTTATGAACAGAGGTAAGTAATTTTTTAATTATGTTATTAAGGTCTCATATGCACCATTAATGGTTTATTACAACTGTTCCCACCCTCTCCCATTCAACTGCAAAAATCCCCAATTCGACCCTTGGGGAAATGGCACTATTTCTTCTCCCAATGCAATTAAACTGAGTAAAAATGCTTCAAATGCTCAAGTACAGTACATGAAACTTGTATAAGACATCCATGGTAGTATATTTATCACAAATATATTAGATAATCATCCATTCATTCGAAATCATCATCAATACATTGGCTCACAACAAGGTAGTGGGGAAATGGCATTGTTCTTCCATTAAAAATGAGATTTATACATTTCTACTTGGAATTTCGACCTGAAACCTTTTGGAGATGAAGAACAGATTATTTAATTCATATTACAAAATAAATGGGGCATTAGAAGCTCCCCCAAAGAGTACAATAGCTCACCAAAAACGCCCTCCCTCAAGGATCAAGAATATGCCATCAAAACTGGAAATGGTTGAAGGAGCCAGCTGAAATAGAAGAAACCATGAGCTGCCCTGTAGCTTACACCTGCAAATAAAGACTCCATTAAAGCTCCAAATGAAAGGTCTAAATGGCCTTTCCAATTTCCAACTTGGATGGGAATCTTTCACCCTCAAAATTGGCTAAGGCAAGAAACTAGTCATCCACTAGCTCTCCCTCTTCACAATTGCAATTGCAAATTCTACAAATGATCAAAAGGTGGTTTCATTATTTGTTATTGAAATTTATAAACTTCTAATGTCCTCCATGGGTCGAATTCCTTCCAAGAGACTCATGCCAACTCAAGTTGGGACGAGATTCCAAAGAACGTCACTTGTACAACAATTCCTAGTCTCCCACTTCCACCAAATCACATGTGGAAGCATCTTAGCTGCCCTAACACCCTTGAGCGCCCTCTTGGAGTCTATTTTTAGCCCTGACATGTCATATATGTCATATGTCAGCCTTCAGGTCTGATTTGTGTCATAGGTGTCATAGCATCTTCATCATTGTTGTCATAGAGCTAGGGAATTTAGCCCAAGTGTCTCACTAGCTCCAAATTGCCTCTTCCTCTTCCATGGGAGTTACTCTTCCTCTATATTTCGACCTTGGATGAGTCATGAAATGAATAATACCTTTTGGACTCCCCCAAGTATGTTACCATTCACCTTGAATTCGAATTGGTGAGAGAATGATGCCAAGTGTAGTGGGGAAATCTAGCCATATGTGGGTCCCACTTCCTCCATGTGTCTTCATGATGAAATGCCACTTTGATTTTCACTTGTATATATTTATTTAGCTCCTTTATTAAATATTTATGCAATTCTAATGTTCAAACATCATTTATTATCCCCATTATTCCAAATCCCAAAGCTTCCGCCCCAAACCTAGGAAACTAGTAATTTTCCTCCTTGGCAATTATTTGACCTTTAGCATAAATTTGACAAACTCTAATGAATAGGGCCAATGTTATTAGGCCATTGTGACCCAATGCCAAATTTGGGACATGACAGTTTCTTACCAGAGAAGACCTCTTCTGGTGTCTTGTTGTCCAATATTTTGTGGGGTGTTCTGTTCTGCACATATACAGTTGTTCTAGCTGCTTCTGCCCATAGATGCATAGGTAGATCCTGGTCATGCAGCATTTCCCTTGCTGCTTCCATGATTGTTCTGTTCTTCCTTTCTGCAACTCCATTCTGTTGAGGATTATAAGGAGCTGTCAACTCCCTCTTAATCCCTGAATCACTACAAAGATTCTTGAAGTCACCTGAGGTGAATTCTCCACCATTGTCGTATCTGAATGTTTTGATCTTCTTATCAGTTTGATTCTCCATCAAGGTTTTGAATTCCTTGAATTTATCAAACACCTCATCTTTGTTCTTCAATAAGTATACCCAAGTCTTCCTGGAGAAGTCATCTATAAATGAGACATAGTAAACATATCCACTCAGAGAGCTGGATGACATAGGACCACATACATCTGAGTGGATGATTTCCAAGATGTTTTTTTCCTTGCTTTCACTACTTGGGGAAGGCTTCTTAATGTTCTTACCTTTTGCACATCCTTTATAAACACCTTCATGTTTGGTCTTGATTTCAGGAAGACCCTCTACAACTTTGCTTGCAATTGGAAGTGCCCTATAGTGCATATGAGCAAGTCTTCTATGCCAAAGTTCACTTGGCTCCATGGATTCATGTACCATGGCATGTTCAGGTTGTCCCTTCAATTTATACAAACTTTCCTCTTTCTCTCCAATCACTACTGCATCATCTATGTTCTTTCCCTTTGGCCACATTAGTACTTGGCCATCCACAAATGCAACCCTCATAGCTTTTGCATCCAATGCAGAGATGGAGAGTAAGTTCTTCTTGAGCCCAGGTACATAAAGGACTTCTTTCATCTTCAAAGATTTTCCAGAATCTAGGTTGTAGGAGGCTTCACCACTTCCCCCAAGTTTCACCTTATGGGGTGATTCATGTTTAGATAGATTCACAAAAGATTCCTTAAACCCAGTCATGTGTTTGGAAGCCCCACTATCAATCAACCAATCATTACAACCATGGGAGATAGTACCTGTGAGAGCAGAAATTAAAACATATTCTTCTTCACTTGATGAGTCATCATCACTATCACTTTTTGCCCTAGCCTTCTTCTTTGGGGGTTCATCATCTTCGGTAGCATGAGCATGATATCTTCTTTTGTTATTCTTCTTCTTCTTATTGAAGTTGTTGTTGTTGTCTTTCTTCTTCTTGGGACAATCTAAAGCAAAGTGTCCATTCTCATTGCAATTGAAGCATCTGAGATCTTTCTTATCTTTATGATAATGGTGGTGTGAGAATCTTCTGTTATGAGATGATTCCTTCTTGGACTTTCCTTTCTTGGCATTTGCTGTGAGAGCTTGATCTTCATTTCCCATCTTTTCTTCTCGGGCCACAAGCCTAGCTTCTTCTTGAGAGCATTCTTCCCGCAATCTATTGAAGGAGATCAACTTCTTCCTTGCACATATTCCTTGAATAAAGGAATCCCATGACCTGGGTAGGCCATTTAGAGTGGTCATCACCACTTCACCATTCTCCACCATTTCATCCACTACTTCTAGTTGTGCCTTGATCTGGGAGACCCTTGAAAAATAAGATTGAATGGTTTCTCTATTCTTAAACTTTACTCCTTTCAATTGGTTCCGTAGGGTCATCTTCTTATTTATGTTCTTCCCTTCAAATAGCTTGGTCAAAGAGTCAAACATCTCCTTGGGTGTCTTTAGAGAAGACAAATGGGGTATGAGATGGTCTTTGATAGAATCAGTAATGATTCTTTTTGCCTTGACCAAGTTTTATTATGCAATACCTTAGCCTCTTCATCCTCTAGGATAGGGATGTCTTCTTTTACATATGAGTCCAACTCATTCTCTTCTAGGATTAACCCAATCCTATACTTCCAAGCTCGGAAGTTATCAGCTCCTTCAAGCTTATCCTAAAGCTTGGTGTGGTGAGACATCTTAAAGAGTACTTCAAATGGAAATAGAAAAGATTTAGGTCTTACCACTTGAAATGCTGAAAACTGGATATGGTCCCAGATTAAGGTTTGTCGAAAAAACCCTAAAAATTCAAAATGTGAATTTAAATTTTCTGAAAGGATAGAAAGATGTGCCTTGATGAGCTGATCAGCTTGGTGTATTCAGAATTTGAGATCAGCAAAGCTTTACCCTTCATATTTTCCTTTTTGTCCTCCCGCGTTCACTAGGGAGAGCCCTGAATTAGGGTTTCAGTTTCCCAGAGATCTACCCAACCAAAAATCTCGATCCAAAGCTCACAACTTCAATTTTTGCAAGGAGCTTCCAGCTATGTCTTCAGATTTCAAAAATTCCTATTTTTGTGGAAACCCTAATTTTTAGGGCCAAATCTGAAAATGCTCAGAATTCAATTCCGATTGGACAGATAGATTCTCCTTGATGAGTAGAGTTAATCTACTATACTGCTTTTCCAAAATCTGTGGAGAGAAACCCAAGAAACAAGAAACTCAAGTTTCCGTCACTACAAAATGTCTTCTTCTCAGGTTAGCTCTGATACCATGTTAAATTTTGAGCATTAATTCACAATACTCGAGGATCTTCTCTGAGAGAATAACATATACAGTGTATCAATGCATAACAATCACAATAAGCATGACAAGCATCACAAGAATCAAAATCATGAGAGACAAGAGACACAGAGTTTCTGTGGGGAAAACCCTAAGGTGAAAAACCCCACAACTTCCTCAGAGATAGAGAGAGCAATGGCTCAACCAAAGTACAACCAAAATACACTTGAGATAGTCTCATAGAAGCAGATGATTCTCCTCCTCACTAGTGCGCCACTTTCTGAGTGAGAGAGAGATGACTTTCCAAATGATCTAAATAGAGATCTCCTGATCTCTATTTATACTGACCTGTTTTCCCAGTGACCTTATGGGGCCTACTTGTCTAGCTAGGTACATCCAAAATATAATATATAATTCAAGGCCGACCCCACACATGGTGGTCTAATAACCCATTGGCAAGTACACACACTTGCAACACTTCCTTATAGAGGAATAACACATCTCTAATAAGGGTGCAATAAATATATATGAAATACATAGATGAAATATATTCTGAAGTTACATATACATCAACATAGGGATCCTTCCGCATTTACCTATCACCTTAGGAAGGAAAAGTGTTTGTATTGATGTTATGGTAGTCCAAGGTCCCTTAGATTTTAATCTGCTCCTGGGACGCGATTATTTCTATGCTATGAAATCTGTAGTGTCCATACTCTTTCGAGTGATATATTTTACCTGTGATGAGAGGATCGTGACCATTGATCATCTTTTCTTTGTGACTCTGAATCATCGCATGACTTACAATCATCAAAATTCACTGAATGTTCCACATATTTTAGTGGTTTCTTCCCTTTAGGGATGGGGGGAATTTCTCCATCCTCTGGACATCATGTTGGAGTTACCCCCCTAGCTTCTTATGCTGGGGGGCACACTACCAACCTTTGAACATTATGTTCGGTAGGAACCAATCCTAAGCATAGTTTACCTTTGGTTTCAAGCTGTGTAAAAATGAAACCAATACCAAGCATAGCTTACTTTTGGTTTCAAGCTTGTGTAAAAATGAAACTACCCCAAAGCATAGTTATTTTATGTTTAAAGCTTGTGTAAAAATGAAATAGGTCCTCACGAGCATAATTCTATTCCTGTGTCAAGCTCGTTAAAAAATAAAACAGATGACTATGAGCATAGTTTCTCTCTGTTTCAATCTCGTTAAAAAATAAAATGGGTCCCCTCAAGCATAGTTATTGTCTATTTCAACTTTGTGTAAAAATGAAATAGACCTTCCTCCCTTTGAGTCGAGTATTCCACTAGACTTAGTACTTGAACCTTCTTTTCATCCACCTATGCCATTTGATCATTTTTCCTTTTCCATATCTGGTGAGACTTAGTACATAAACCTTATTTTCATCTTCCTATGCCATTTGATCATTTATCCTCTTTCATCTCTGGTGAACATATTCCTATTAGTATCCAGGAGTTAAATCGAGTGAAGAACTAGATTAGCTGAATGACATAAAGCTTGGGGTAATGTCTTCAACCTCTGAACATCATGTTGAAGTTGATTCGATAGCTTCTCCATGCAATCTTGTAGTTAAGTCGCTTACTTCTAGCAATCATGTTGGGGGCATGCACTAACCTCTGGATATCATGTTGGGAAAATATATGCCAATGGGAATACTTTTTCGAGCATACTTTATGTTGGCTTTCGAGCTCTCTAAACCATGAAAATCATCCTGATCATAGTTCATTCTCTGTCGTAAGCTCATTAAAAAATGAAGCAGATACCATGAGAATTCTTCCAACATATCTTCAAGCTCGTTAAAAATAGTAAGATGGTTCTGAGTTTACTTTTTCCACTTTTTCGTGATCTGGTTTAAAACATGAAAAGTAGTTTGAGCTTACTTTTTCCTTTTTCTTGCTATGGATTCAAACATGAAAAATATTATGAGTGCTTTTTACACCATAATCATGCTCGTTAAAAACATATAAAAATGGTATTGAGATTACTTTTTGTTCTTTATCGTGCTCGTAAAACTATGAGAAAAAGTCATCGAGTTATATTTTATCACTTTTTAGGGCTCGTAAAACTCCTACGAAAAAGGAACCCCTCGGAGTTCCTCTTTAATCTCTTTTCAGACTCCCTAAACATGAAAAGATCACCAAGAGAACTTGATTCCTTCATGCTTGTAAGATTATTTGAAAGGTCGTCTTTCTGGTGATAGTTTACCCCTTTTCAAACCAGGAGGACTATTTATGAAAAATGAGCACTCCGGTTAATCATGACTGGAAGCTTTCTCTCTCATGTTATTTTATCCTTTTTTCGATGAGGAGACTAAATTTTAAGAAAAAGAACCATTTGGAGTATTCTTTAGTTCTTTCTAGACTCTCTAAATATGAAATGACGCCAAGTTTTCCTTCTTTGGACTCGTTAAAATATGACATTGAAGGGCCCTTTTTTGGGGACAAATCCCTCCAATCTCAGGTTCGTAAAACATATGAGATCGGACTCATCTGAAGGATGAGCTATACCGAGCATCTGTTACCCTCAATCTCGTTAAAAAACCAAAGAGGTACTCATCAATCATGATGGGGATAAGGAAAGATTTTGTGTTTCATTGTAATTGTGGCAGTACTTAGTCACTATTGAGCATGGAACTCATTTGCATATGCATTCAAACAATTGGATAATCTTCTTTTCTTCGAGTCTCGACCATTCCATGAGTTGTTCCACTCCTTTGAGTACTTCAAAGAATGTTTCCATCATCAGATGCAATAGGGGTTTGTGTCATTCTTGTCATGTCAATAAATGCAGTCATTTACCTTCTATAATGTCGGTCATTCCCAAGTCAGTCTTAAGTGTCACTGTACAATATGATCTACTCCTAAAATATTTGATCTTGTTTCGTGTCGATGATGGTGGAAACATCATGGCCCTCCTTAAACCGATTTATCCTTGTTGACTTCAACACAGTCATCTAAGGATTAAACCTAGAAACTAATCAAGTAGCTTGGGCATGCATGCCTCAATGACAGGTTACCTCACTTTCAACAGTAAGTTCACATCATTGAATTCTAATTGAAATTTTCTACTAAATGTTCAACCTCGGATCATTGATTCACATTCAGTGGTATGTACTATGATACCTTGGAGATCATTGACATCAATGATGATTTCCATCGCACTTGTTAACGATATACATCAGTGTTCGGTAATCAAGTGGTTTCTACCATGTTCGACTTCAATACATTGTAATCACATGGTTAGATTCATATCAGTGTGGGTTCATCTTGAATACACTAGGTTCACTCATATACCTTACCTAGGTTGCGATGGAGATTTTTTTAGTCATATTGCATAGATCTACTTTTGTATTGGTCATGGATGTGTTGTCATCTCATCATGGATCTATGATTGTGTCTAGTATCCATGATTGTGTTGAGTCGATCTTTACTATCATGGATGTGCAATGTATTGGTCGGTATCCATGTTGCAAGTCAGTTGAGACATATATATCAGAGTCAATTGTAGTACAAGAGGTCTTTGTTTGTCACTCCAACCGACAATCCTTACCTCGAATTTTTTCCTATTACAAACCATTTCACCTACCCTATTTTTCCAGGTTCATGCTTTGGGGGGAATTATGTTACACCAAAATCTCGTCATCATGAGTCATGTGTCCTCTATATTCCCTAATTCCTAAAGTACCTAGGCTAAAACACCAAAATAGAAGTTGTTGTTCATCCCTTTAACTTTATTTTGTCACCCCGATGCACCCTGATCTCTGGTAAGGTGCGTCAAACACAAGGTGAGGCACTCTACACCTCAGCAGAGTGCATCAGTGGCGCATGATGATCTTGCACAAGATGCGCAGACCTCTCATTGGTGTGAGTTTCTCTTGTGCAAGGTGCATCACCGTTGGTTAAAGTGGATGAAGAGAAGCTTCGGGTGACTTCTGTTAGGATATTCCTATACTCCATCCTAGTCCTACCAGCATCTTCATCCTTTGCATTTTTAGTCTTGCATGCATCATGCATTCTGCATGCATCCACATGCTGCCTAGTCATCAGGTTGACACCTTCAGCACCTAGTCCCTAGTCTTCCAGCACTCGGGAGCTTATTTCCACTCAAATTGAGCCCTCCTAGCCAGTTATGCGCCCACATCTCACCATCCACTTGACAAAGGCGCTCTTCTTCACCTACAAATCCAGTTGTATTCAGTTAACTGAGTTCTCTCCTTGATTTTAGGCTTGAATCACTCTTAACTGAACTTACCACTCCGATGGACCTCTAGTGTGACTAGACTACTCATTCTGACTCCAGTTAGCTCCTCATGCACCCTCCACTGAGCCTCCTTCATTTAGTTAGTTCCAGTTATACTCAGTTACACCTACCACACTCAGTTAGACTGAGTTTGAATGATGGTTGATAGTTACTTGAGCATTGATGACTCCACTGATGATGAGATAGACTACTAGTTGTGATCCAATGACACTCCAGTGATATTTTGATCACTCCATGAAGGCCAATTCGAATTGACACCTTGGAATTCGAATTCCTCATGCATTGTATTATTTATTTGTCCATTTGTGATTAATGAATTAGTGTGTGTGAAGTATTTTTGCTTCTATGTGAGTTCTACTGTATTATTATTCTGTTGCTCATCTTACTGCATTGACCACTCTTAATCTTATTCCTAAATTCTTTCTTGTGAGGTATACATCATCTCTTAGATCTGCTATGAGAATTTTCACATGGTATCAGAGCATGTTGAGAGTATTGTTTATCTCCATTCCTGAGAGTTTTTTGCAGGTTATTATCATGATTTCGAGTGTAGCAGTTGCAACAGTTTCTGCATTTTTTGCAGCAGTAGCAGTTGCAAACTTTTCTATTGTTTTTGCAGGCCTTCTACAACTTCCATGAATTCAGAAGAAATCCCTCCTCTTTCTCCATTCAACTATGATGAATGGAAACAAAAAATGATAGCATATTTGAAGAGCCATGATCTCTTTGATTATTTTTTTAAAAGAGAGTTTGAATCCTCTGAAGAAGAGTATGACTGGTTAAATGAAGGTGACAAAGCCTCTGGAACCAATAGTTCGCAGGCTGTTGCCGAAGGGGCCAGTGAGAAGGGGTTTTGTTGGTTCCTTGAAACCGCTAAGAACCTGGGTCTACATTGGAAACCTCTAGATCAGTACTAATGCCAACACCTACTTTTTGTGGGATGAGGTTGTTCAAAGATCATTTGAGGCCTTGGAAAAGGCATTACTTTCAGCCCCCTTGTTGAGCTTGCCAGACTATACGAAATATTTCCATCTATATCTGGCTACGTCAATATACACAATCGATATAGTATTGGTTCAGGAGGATGAAAAGGTCCAAGAGCATGTCATTTATAATCTGGCGCATGCTTTGATAGCTCATAAGGTTAAGTTTTCTTACTTGGAGAAGTTGGAATTAGTTGTTGTCCATGTTGTTCAGAGGATACGTCACTACATCTTATTGAGAACTACCACTATGATTACGAAAGTCAATCCTTTTCAATATGTTCTCACTCGATGCAATATCAGTGTGAAATTCAATAAATGGATTGTAATCCTGCAAGAATTTGACTTGGTTTTTTAGTCTGCTAAGTCAAAGAAGTCACTGGTGTTCATCGAACTGATTTATGAATTTCCTAGTGACATAGTACACATTGAGGAAGAGTCATCATTCCTGGATGAAGATATATTTCTCATTGCATCCTTTGACCCATGTTATGGGTATATCCTGGTATATCTCCAAACTTTGAGGTGTCCCACCACTTTCTCTAGGGATGAACGACGTAAACTTAAGAGTCATGCGAAGAACTATCTCATCATTTATGACACTTTGTACAGACGTGGGATAGATTCCATCTTACGCCATTGTTTAACCTTAGAGGAAGATGAAACAGTATTGAATGATGCTCACAGTGGAGCTTATGGGGTTCATCTTTCTAGGTTGGCAACAACCCAAAAAATACTACGTGCTGGTTATTTCTATCCCACGATCTTCAAAGATTGTGTGGAAGTTGTGAAACATTGTCAGCGATGTCAATTTTTCACCAGGAAAATGAGAGCACACCCAGCTCCTCTCCATCCTATAATCACAGCAGGCCCCTTCACCAAGTGGGGGATTGATTTTATGAATTGTAATCCAGTTTTTGCTAGAGGCCATCATCATACCATTGTTGTCGTCGACTACTTCACCAAGTGGGCTGAGGCAATGCCTACTGTTAAGGCATTTGGGGAAACAACTGCTTATTTCATTTTCAACCAGATCATTGCAAGATTTGGTGTACCCAAAGAGATCGTGACTGATTATGGTCGACATTTTCAGAACAGCATGATGATCGATCTATACACCATGTTAGGTTTTCGGTAGGAACATTCGTCTTCATTTTATTCACAGGAGAATGGTCAGGTCGAAGCGGTTAATAAAACTTTGAAGACCATCTTACAAAGGACTGTTAATACCAATCGAACTAACTGTCACATCATGTTGTACCCTAATCTTTGGGCCTACCGAGCCACTGTGAAGACTGCTACCGGATTGTCTCCCTTTCAACTTGTGCATAGGATAGAAGCAGTCATTCCGATTGAGTGCGAGATTCCTTCATTGAAGTTGGTTGTCCAACTACTACCTGACACTTTAGTCTTGGAAGAACGTTTGCTGCAATTAAAACATCTTGATGAGAAGCGTCGTGACGTGCTCACAACAAACGAAATGCATAAGAATCGAGTTAAGGGACAGTACGATAACTCTGTCAAACCCAGTGTTTTTCTTGAAGGAGACCTTTTTTTTCTCTACGACCAGGACAAGGAACCCTTAGGAGCTGGAAAGTTTAATTCCATGTGGCTTGGTCCCTACATAGTTTCTAAGTTTCTAAAGAAGGGTTCATACGAGTTAACATATTATGAAGGTAATAAGTTTTCAGAGCCTAGAAATGGGCTCTACTTGAAGAAGTACTACGCTTAAGCATCTGTGCTTTTTCATGTATTATAGTTGTACATTTTGTACAGTTAGCTTTGTTTATGGTTTTCGTTACGTCTTGTGTATATATTTCTTTGTGTTTCAGATGTCAACTGAACACTTTCTAGGGTTTGTTGATGGCTCTAGCTGCCACACCCGTCAGTTGGTTGCAGCTGCTTGGGTTTTTCACTCACCAACTAGCCAACTGATTTCTTCGGGAGGGGCTTGTTTACATACCACAACGAACAATATGGTTGAATATAGTGTGGTCATAAAGCTACTCCGAGATGCTCTGTTCCATGGAATTTCACATTTAGAGGTAAGGCTCGACTCGTAGCTAGTTGTGTTTCAGTTAATGGGTGTTTATCAAGTTAGAGATGTTGTTTTGCTACATTAGTTTTTGCGCATTAAGTTACTTGAGAGACAATTTGATTACATCACATATCAACATATTCCAAGAAATTTGAATGCATTAGCTGATTCATTTGCAAATTACGTTTTAGATTGGCATCTACATCATACACATACATAATAAACAATTCATGCATAATGACAATAACACACATGTAAATAACAACGATACTGTATATATAAATCCATATCAAAAAATAATATGAGTTTGAGTCATAAGTCTATCACAATGTCATAATATACAAAAATGGGCTCGATGGCCTAAAAAATATACATATATATTGTTGATGTATATGTAACTTCGGAATGTATTTCATTTATATATTTATTGTACTCCTATAGAGATGTATTATTCCTCTATATGGAAGTGTCGCCATTTGTATTGACAAGTGTCGCAAGTATGTTAACTTGCCGATGGGTTATTAGACAACCTTGTAAGGGGTTGTCCTGATATAATGTAATATGAAGTTATTGTACCTAGCTAGACAAGTTGGCCCCATAAGGTTATTGGGCAAACAGGACAAGTATAAATAGAGATCGAGAGATCTCTATTTGGATCACTTCAGTTTTCACACTTCCTTCACTCGGAAAGTGGAGCACTTGTGAGGAGTAGGATCAGCTGCTAAGAGGAGTCTATCTCTTATACGTTGGTTGTACTGTGGCTCTATCTATCTCTGAGGAAGTTGTGGGGTTTTTCACCTTAGGGTTTTCCCCACAGAAACTTTGTGTGTCTATTGTCTCTCATGCTTTTGCTTCTTATGATGATTGACATGCTTGTTGTGATTGATATGCATTGATATACTATACATGTTATTCTCTCAGTAAATATTCTAGAGTATTGTGAATTAATGCTCAAAATTTAACATGGTATGAGAGCTAACCTGAGAAGAAGACATTGTGATGTGGTGGAAACTAGGGTTTCTTGTTTATTGGGTTTCTCTCCACAGATTTTGGAAAAGCCGTATAGTAGATTGACTCTACTCATCAAGGAGATTCTATCTGTCCAATCAGAATTGAATTCTGAGCATTTTCAGATTTGGCCCTAAACATTAGGGTTTTCACAAAAATAGGAATTTCTGAAATCTGAAGACATAGCTAGAAGCTCCTTGGAAAAATCAAAGTTTAGAGCTTTGGATCGATATTTTGGATAGGTAAATCTACGGGAAACCCAAACCCTAATTTAGGGTCCTCCCTAGTGAATCCGAGAAGACTAAAAGGAATTTCTGAAGGGTGAAACCTTGCAGATCTAAAATTATGAATTCACCAGGATGATCAGCTCATCAAGGCGCACTTTCTATCCTTTCAGAAAGTTGAAATTCACATTTTGAAATTTTAGGGTTTTTTCGACAAACCCTAATCTGGGACCAGATCCAGTTTTCAACAAAACAAGTGGTAAGACCTAAATCTCTTCTATTTCCATTTGAAGTACTCTTTCAAAATGTCTCACCACACCAAGCTTGAGGATAAGCTTGAAGGGGATGAGAACTTCCGAGCCTAGAAGTATAGGATTGGGTTAATCCTAGAAGAAAATGAATTGGAATCCTACATCAACTCTAAGGTCCCTATCCCAGAGGATGAAGAGGCTAAGGTATTGCATAAGAAGAACTTGGTCAAGGCAAAGAGAATCATTGTTGATTCTATCAAAGACCATCTCATACCACTTGTGTCATCTCTAAAGACACCCAAGGAGATGTTTGACTCCCTAACCAAGTTATTTGAAGGGAAGAACATAAATCGGAAGATGACTCTGCGGAATCAATTGAAAGGATTCAAGATGTTGAATGGAGAGACCATTCAATCTTACTTCTCCAAGGTCTCTCAGATCAAGTAACAACTTGAAGCTGTGGATGAAGTAGTGGACAATGGTGAAGTTATTATGACCACTCTGAATGGCCTACCTAGGTCATGGGACTCCTTTATTCAAGGAATCTATGCAAGAAAGAAATTGATCTCCTTCAGTAGATTGTGGGAGGAATGCTCTCAAGAAGAAGCTAGGCTTGTGGCATGAGAAGAAAAGATGGGGAATGAAGATCAAGCTCTCACAGCTCACACCAAGGGAAGCAAGGGGGAGAAATCTCATAACAAGAAACATTCTCACCCTTATCACAAGAAGAAAGATCTATCTCATGTTCGATGTTTCGAATGTAATGAAATGGGACACTTGGCTTCAAATTGTCCCAAGAAGAAGAAATACAACAACTTCAACAAGAAGAAGAAGAATAACAAAAGAAGATACCATGCTCATGTTGCTGAGGATGATGAACCTCCTAGGAAGAAAGCTAGAGAAGAAAGTGATGATGATGACTCATCAAACGAAGAAGAGTATGTTCTAATATCTGCTCTCACATGTACTATCTCTCATGGTTGTAATGATTGGTTAATTGACAGTGGGGATTCCAAACACATGGTTGGGTTTAAAGAATCTTTTGTAAACCTATCTGAACATGAATCACCCCATAAGGTTAAACTTGGGGATGATTATCAATACCCTATAAAAGGAAGTGGGGAAGCCTCCTACAACCTAGAATCTAGTAAGTCCTTAAATATGAAAGATGTGCTATTTGTACCTGGGCTCAAGAAGAATCTACTCTCCATCTTTGCATTAGATGCAAAAGGTATGAGGATTGCATTTGTAGATGGCCAAGTCCTAATGTGGCCAAAGGGTAAAACTATTGATGATGCAGTGGTGATTGGAGAGAAAGAGGGAGGATTGTATAAATTGAAGGGACAACCTGAACATGCCATGGTGCATGATTCCATGGAGCCAAGTGAAATTTGGCATAGAAGACTTTCACATATGCACTACAGAGCATTACCAATTGCAAGTAAGGTTGTAGAAGGTCTCCCTGAAATTAAGAGCATGCATGAAGGTGTTTGCAAAGGATGTGCAAAAGGAAAGAAAATAAAGAAGGCATTTCCAAGAAGTGAAAGCAAGGAAAAATGTATCTTGGAAATTATCCACTCCGATGTATGTGGCCCGATGTCATCTAGCTCTCTGAGTGGGTATGTTTACTATGTCTTGTCTCTTTCATTGATGACTTCTCCATGAAGACTTGGGTTTACTTCTTGAAGAACAAAGATGAAGCGTTTGATAAGTTCAAGGAATTCAAAACCTTGATGGAGAACCAAACTAATAAGAAGATCAAAACATTCAGAACTGAAAATGGTGGAGAATTCACTTCAGGTGACTTCAAGAAGCTATGCAGTGACTCAGGGATTAAGAGGGAGTTGACTGCTCCTTACAATCCACAATAGAATGGAGTTGCAGAAAGAAATAATCAAACAATCATGGAAGCATCAAGGGAAATGCTGCATGACCAGGATCTACCTATGCATCTATGGGCAGAAGCAGCTAGGATAGCTGTATATGTGCAGAACAGAACACCCCACAAGATATTGGACAACAAGACACCAAAAGAGGTATTCTCTGGTAATAAACCTAAATTCATCCATCTTATAATATTTGGTTGTCCAATATACACTCATGTCCCAAAGAAAAGAGGACCAAGCTAGATCCTTCAGGAAAGAAGGGAATCTTTGTGGGTTACAGTGAAAGCTCGAAAGCTTACAGAATATACTTTCTAGGGTTCAAGAAGATTGATGTCAGCAGGGACATAACATTTGATGAAAACTAAGCATTCATCAAATCAAGGAAGACACATTTTGAAGTTTATGAAGAACCTAAGGAAACTAGATTTCAAGACACTACCATGACTGAAGCAATTCCAGATGTTGATCGTGAAATTGAAGATCCGCAACAACCAGTAGATCCACCCCGTGAGAATAACTCTCAAAGAGAAAAAATGCATGGGCTAGAGAGCTCATTCAATATGTAGAAAGATATGGCATTCCAGAAGAAGAACACAGAGCAAAGAAGAGAACCAGATCACAAACTATCTATGTTGCTTTACTCTGTGATATCATGAACAAAGAACCTTCCAATTATGAACAAGCAGCAGAAAAGAAAGAATGGAAGGATGCCATGATCGAAGAATACCAATCAATAATGAAGAATGATGTTTGGGATGTTGTCCCAAGACCTGAAGGGAAGTCTGTTGTGACTTCAAAATGGATCTACAAGATCAAGCATGCTGCAGATGGAAGCATAGAGAAATACAAGGCCAAGTTCGTAGCTCGTGGTTTCTCTCAGAATGAGGGAATAGATTATGAAGAAACTTTTGCTCCTGTAGCCAGGTACACTTCCATTAGAACAATAATTGCTCTGGACGCAGCGATGAAAGGGAAGATACACCAAATGGATGTCAAGACTTCCTTCTTGGATGGTGTAGTTGAAGAGGAAGTGTATGTGGAGCAGCCACTCGATTTTGAAACACATGACAGGGAGTCATATGTGTGCAGATTGAAGAAAGCCTTATATGGCTTAAAACAAGCTCCTAGAACTTGGTATGGTAGGATGGACAGTTTTCTATCTAGTTTGGGCTTTAACAAGAGTAAAGCATATTCCAACCTTTACTACAAGGTTGAGGAAGGAAATCCTGTCATTCTACTCTTGTATGTGGATGACCTGTTTGTAATAGGAGATAATAGATTGATTGCCAATACAAAGAGGAAGCTTGCTTCTGGGTTCGATATGAACGACTTAGGGATGATGCACTATTTTCTAGGTATGGAGGTGTGGCAGAGTGCAGATGGGATGTTCCTTGGACAAGGGAAGTATACAGTAGATATCCTAAAGAGGTTCAGGATGATGGATTGCAAGGCCATGGCCACACCTATGGCATCAAACCTGAAGCTTCTATGTGATGCTTCATCTGATCCAGTTGATGTCTCTATGTATCATCAGATGATTGGGTCATTGATTTACCTGACAAACACGAGATGAGATATTTTCTTTGCGGTGAACACATTGAGCCAGTTCCTGACGGATCCAAGGAGTGTTCACCCGGTTGCTGTAAAGCATATTCTGAGGTACCTAAAGGGTATAGTTGATTATGGGCTCAAGTATGAAGCGAGTCAAAAGTTTAACCTGCAGTGTTATGTTGATTCAGATTGGGCAGGCAGTGCTGCAGATAGGAAGAGCACATATGGGTGTTATTTCAGTATGGGATTAGGTGTGATCTCTTGGCTTAGCAGGAAGCAGTCCTACATAGCACTGAGTACAGCCCAGGCAGAGTATGTTGTAGCCTGTTCGGCTAGTTGTGAGGCAATATGGCTTCGGAAGCTACTGTCAGAGTTATTTGATCTCCCACTGGATACTACTGGTATCTTTTGTGATAACCAGAGTTGTGTGAAGCTATCTGAGAACTCTGTGTTCCATGACAGGTCGAAATACATAGACATCAATTATCACTATATCAGGGATATGGTGCAGAGAGGAGCAGTGAAGCTGCTATATGTTGAGACAAATGAGCATATTGTAGATGTGCTGAAGAAGCCACTAGCCAGAGTGAAGTTCGAGTACTTTAGAGAGAGGCTTGGTGTCCTTTAAATTGATGACACTTCGAGGAAGAAGTGATGGAGACATTTGTTGAAGCCACTCCAAGCATGGTGGAAGGAGGATCATTCACATGGCTATGGATGTAAGCGTTGGATGATGAGTATCAGGACAATGCTCCAGTTACTGCTCTATATATGTATGTACGCATCATGTTCGATGTTGGATATGATCAGTTGGATCATTTATATGTATATGTATGTACGCATCATGTTGGATGCTGGATATGATCAGTTGGATCATTTATATGTATATGTATGTATGCATCATGTTGGATGCTGGATATGATCAGTTGGATCATTTATATGTATATGTATGTATGCATCATGTTGTATGCTTTGATCAGTGTGATCATGTATTTGTATATGTATCAGGTGGATACTTGTATGATCAGGTAGATCATGTATTTGTATATGTATCAGGTGGATACTTGTATGATCAGGTAGATCATGTACTTATGTATGTATCAAGTGGATGCATTATGTATATCAGATGGATGCTTTTGTATGATCAGGTAGATCATGTATGATGATATGTATCAGGTAGATACTTTGTATTCATTAGATGGATATACTGTTTGATCAGGATGATCATAGATGACGAGCTTCAGGATGTTTCTCCAGATGATATGCATCAGGTTAATGCTATGATGATGATCAGGTTGATCATGTGATGATATACATCAGGATGATGTATGGAGAGTATCGATTTGATACTCTGTGGCCGTGGACAGGTTGTGCAGGTAGCATAGAAAAGATCCTTTAAAAACCGGTAAGGTAGAGCGGTGTGCTCGTAACATCTTGGGTATCTCTATCGAGATCCAGACAGGTAGAGCGGTGTGCTCGTAACATCCTGGGATGCTCTGGGTAGGTTTTTCTATAGTTTTGCATAGAAAAGATCCTTTAAAATCCGTACAAGTAGAGCGGTGTGCTCATAACATCCTGGGATGCTCTATCGAGATCCAAACAGGTAGAGTGGTGTGCTCATAACATCCTGGGATGCTTTGAGTAGGTTTTGTGAAAGTTCACATAGAAAATATCCTTTAAAATCTGGACAAGTAGAGTGACATGCTAGTTACAGCCTGGGATGCTCCATCGAGATCCAGACAGGTAGAGCGGTTTGCTCGTAACATCCTGGGATGCTCTGAGTAGGTTTTGTGAAGGTCAACATGTAAAAGAACCTATATTCTGCACTAGGTTTTGTTGACGCATGTAATCAGTCCTAGGTTCCATAGTATGGCCACTAATGATGAAGACCTATAAGTGGTGGGCCTACATCCAGTATGAAAAAGGACTGGCTCTATAGAACTTCCTATGACGAGTAGATTCAGAGATTGATCGAGATAGCAACAGCAGTGATGATGACGATGATTCAAGGATGATGATTCGCTGATGATGATACAGAGAAGAAGACTTGTGCTAGATGATCTATGTCGAGAAATACCTTCCTAGTTAAGAGGGAGTGTTGATGTATATGTAACATCGGAATATATTTCATTTATATATTTATTGTACTCCTATAGAGATGTATTATTCCTCTATATGGAAGTGTCATCATTTGTATTGACAAGTGTTGCAAGTATGCTAAATTGTCGATGGGTTATTAGACCACCTTGTAAGGGGTCGGACTGATATAATGTAATATGAAGTTATTGTACCTAGCTATACAAGTTGGCCCCATAACGTTATTGGGCAAACAGGACATGTATAAATAGAGATCGGGAGATCTCTATTTGGATCACTTCAGTTTTCACACTTCCTTCACTCAAAAAGTGGCGCACTTGTGAGGAGTAGGATCAGCTACTAAGAGGATTCTATCTCTTGTACTTTGGTTGTACTTTGGTTGTGCTATTGCTCTATCTATCTCTGAGGAAGTTGTGGGGTTTTTCACCTTAGGGTTTTCCCCACGGAAACTATGTGTGTCTATTGTCTCTCATGCTTTTGCTTCTTGTGATGATTGACATACTTGTTATGATTGATATGCATTGATATACTATACATATTATTCTCTCGATAAAGATCCTAGAGTATTGTGAATTAATGCTCAAAATTTAACATATATGTCCTTCTATGGAGAAGGAGGGGCCTCATCTGCCTCTTCCATCTCTGCCACAGCATATCTGTAGTAGATAAAGGGCCTAGCTACTTTCCTCAGTAGCCGAATCCATGCTAGGGGCAGACCCACCACATTCTCCTGCATGTCGAATGGCATCCGCTCAATCCTGTATGTCGGAATGTCATTTGTCAACTAACTCATATTTTCCTCTATGTTCGCCAACATGGTGTCGCCTGCTCCTACTATGACTGGTCTCACGAAGGTACGAGGGTGTCCCTCTAGATGCACTGGTCCAACATCTGCATAAGACATTTTGTTCAGTATTTCAAACTCATTTAAAAATCATATATATAAAATGAAAAAATTAAATAATTTTTCAAAAAACAAACTTACCAATCTCTCCCCGAGCTGATCCTGGAGGAAGAGCCAGCTCAATATCGTTGTGGAAGTCTATGCCTGCATATGGAAACTTCTCAATAGCTAGTACCTGTTGGTCCCACAACGCCCATAAATCATCCTCACTATAGCAAAAGTTTCTCTTGCCACCACCCTAGAACAGGAAGATCTCTCCCCAACGACCCATCAATGGCTCACGGGGGTTAAGTGCGGTAAAATCCATTCCTAGACTCATGGCAGTTACACTTTCAAAGAAAAAGGTGCACAGTATGATTCTGTACCCAACACCAGTCAAATACTATCCCTCATAGGCATTTCGTACCCACATGCATGAAGTTCCTTGAAGCAAGATGTTGCATAGCACTTCCTACCATCCAGTTAAGAATACTTAAGATGACCTTTAATGGGAATCTTGCAACAGTAGAAATGAGGACTTGACTGCCGATTTTTTTCGTACCCGCTGCACAATAGGTATTGATATAGTCCTGCATGGATAGGGTTCCCACATTGCGAGAGGACCCTTTGATATTTACTACATCTCCCCTTCGAGAGAGACCCATAATGAAATAGATGTCATCAATGGTTAACTCCAAAATCTCCCCTTGGAGATTGAACACCAATGCATTGGCATCCCAATACCGAACTAACCTCTCAAGCAATCGGTTTTCTACCCGCATGTTGACCATTCTATAAAATTTTAACAAACCACATCTTCGCAATGCATGCAAGGTTAATGGATCTTGTAGAGCTTCTCGATCCATCTCCTCGTGTTCCCTTTCATGCCATACAAGCACCATCTTGCCATTAAAGCATCAAACGTTGGTCATTTTTTAATTTTTTCCCTAGTTTTTGCGATGAACGCTACTATCTATAATAGATAGTAGCGTCGTGAACGTGACTATCCTACAAGAAGACTAGCGCACTTTTTTCGAGTGCGCTAGTCTCTTGCAAGCCAACCTGCGCCCATGTAAAAATGAGTTTAAAAGTTTGATAAAAAATGAAATTGACCACTAAAATTTAAAAACTTTGCATGTAAATGCAAGTACAACATGGGACTACTTACTTGGTGAAAGCATAAGTTGGAGTGGTGACCTGGTTCGATTGCAATGAGAAAAGGTAGCTTGAGGTTTTCTCCACACTTTGCCCTAATTTTTCAAATTGTGATATTTGATTTTCAAAAATGAAACTATTTATAGAAATTGTTTTTTCATTTTTACCTACTTTTCCAAAAAGGGTGTAGTTTCATTCTCTTTTTTAAATGTAATTTTAATTCATTAATATTTTCAAATTTTGGTGGATTAGATTAACTATATATTTCAAATTATCACTACATTGTAAAACATCGATCCTTTAAGGCTTGCTTTCTTCATTGACAGATCAATATAAGTACCATATTGTTCCATATTGTGTCATTTGAGAAAATTTGTCACGGTTACTAATTTGGTTGTCGAGATTCTATTCTCTGGCAGGTCATGAACCTATGATCCCTAAAGCTGTTTAAAGTCATTTTAAGCCCTTGTTTTGACTTTTCAAAAACAAACAAGATTTATGAGTTTGCTTTTTCTCTTGAGACTTGTTAAAGAAATTGAAGGAACATCCATTCAAGTATAAGTTTAACCCTTTTCTGGACTTTTGTGGATTACTTACGAAAAAGGAATACTCTAGTCATTCATGGCTAGAAGAGTTCTTCTCTCACCATTTTACACTTTTTCAGGGGAGGAGACTAACTATACGAAAAATAACTTTTGGAGTCTTCTTTAAGGTTTTCAAACTCTCAAAACATGAAAATACCAAGCGAGCATTCACCTACTCAGGCTCGATGTGAAATCCACAAGAGGGTATAGAGAGGATTGTTTAAGTTTTTCGATAATTTCATTCTAGGAAAACATGAAAACATCGGCGAGCATTGTTAATTTTTCGATAATTTCATTCCATTATCATTAGGATCTCTAAGAGAATAGCATGTGTAGCATATCTACAACATATCAATCATAAACACAATCATGCAAACACACACGAGACACAGAGTTTCACCTAGGAAAACCACCTCCTCCACATGTGCGCCACATTCTCTCTTAGCTATGCGAGATTGAGAAGTGAGTGAATGAATCAAATGAGAGACACAACCTCTCTGTTTATACACTAACTTAACCTACCAATAAATCACTGGGGCCAACTTTCTACTCAAGTCTAATAACCAAACCACATGACCTAACTAGGGCCGACCCCACACTGGTGGTCTAATAACCCATCAATACAAATGATGACACTTACAATGTAACTTGTGACACTTGCAAATACAAATGACGACACTTCCAATCAGAGGAATAATACATCTTTGTTGGATATACAATAAAGTACAAATGTAATATACAAGTGAATATCTTCCGAAGTTACAAATACATCAACACTCCATCTTAATTAGGAAGGTATTCCCTAGACACAGATCATCAATACACATTGGCGCAAGTCTTCAAGTCTGGAGCTAGATCATCATCACTGGATCACAGAGCATCATCATCATCACTGCTGTACTCGACATCTCGATCATTGGGCTATCTCTGAATTCTTCTCTTCGTAGGAAGTTCTACAGAGATATCCCTTTTTCATGTTGGATGTAGGACTAGTCTCCTGTAGGTCTTCATCATCTCTGGCCATCCTATGGAATCCTCAGGATTGATTACGTGTGTCAACAAAACCTCGAAAGAGCATCCCAGGACTTTTACAAGCTCACTGCTCAACCTATCAGATCTCCCAGGATCATTTACATGCAACTACACAACCTGTCCACGGCCACAGAGTATCATCCTGATACTCATGATCATACTGATCATATCATCTCAACGTCCATGAAGCACAACCCATATGCACATACACAACACTTACACCACCAACATGGGAGAACAAATCTACCACCATTCGGGGAACACATCTACACCTTTGTGAAAAATGGATTTAGCCCTTACATCTTCACTGTGGGAGAACACATCTACACCTTATGAAGAATGGCTCTAGCCCTTACATCTTTACCATGGGAGAACACATCTACACCTTGTAAAGAATGGCTCCATCCCTTACATCTTTACCATGGGAGAACACATCTTCACCTTTGTAAAAAATGGCTCTAGCCCTTACATCTTCACCATGGGAGAACACATCTACACCATGTCTGAAAATACCATGTGCATATGTGTCTTCAGAACTCATCACACATAAGCCAACTTATCATGCAATGTATCCACTTGATACATATGATCACATATGATCATCCTGATCATCATCATAGCATTGTCTTGATGCATATCATCCAGAGCATCATCCGGATGCTCATCTCCAATGATCATCTTGATCATCGTTCTGATGCATGTCATCCAAAGCATCGTTTTGATACTCATCACACATGATCATCCTAATTATCGTCACTACATCATCCTGATGCATGTCATCCATAGCATCGTCCTGATACTCATCACACATGATCATCCTGATCATTGTCACTGCATCATCCTAATGCATGTCATCATACATGATCCAACTAATCATACAAAGAATCCACTTGATGGATATACATATACATGATCATATACATATACATATACATGATATAACTTGAGCATATACATATACATGATCTTACTAATCATACAAAGCATCCACCTGATGCATATACATATACATGATCCAACTGATCATACAAAGCATCCACCTGATGCATATACATATACATGATCCAACTGATCATACAAAACATCCACCTGATGCATATACATATACATGATCCAACTGATCATACAAAGCATCCATCTGATGCATATACATATACATATACATGATCCAAATAACCATACAAAAAATCCAACTGATGCATATCCAAAGTAGTAATTGGAGCATCGTCCTGATGCTCATCACACAACGCTTACATCCACAGCCATGGGAAGTATCCTCCTCTCACCATGCTTGGAATGGCTCCTACAAATGTGTCCCATCACTTCTTCCTCGAAGTATCTTCAATCTGAAGAACACCAAGCATGGCTTTGAAGTACTCGAGCTTCACTATGGCTAGTGGTTTCGTCAACACATCTGCAACCTGCTCATCTGTCACAACATACAGGAGCTTCACTGCTCCTCTCTACACCATATCCCTGATATAGTGATATTAGATCTCAATGTGCTTTGACCTATCATGGAACACCAGGTTCTCCGACAACTTCACACAACTGTGATTGTCACAATAGATACAGGTAGCATCCAACGGGAGATCAAATAGCTCATACAGTAGCTTCCTAAGCCATACTTCCTCACAACTAGCCGAACAAGCTGCGACATACTCTACTTCGGTTGTACTTAGTGCTATGCAGGACTGCTTCCTGCTAAACCAATATATCACACCTGATCCCAGACTGAAGCAACACCCCGAAGTGCTCTTCCTATCTGCAGAATTTCTTTCCCATTCTGAATCAACATAACCCTGTAGGTTAAAATTTTTATTCACATCATACTTAGCCCATAATAAACTGTACCCTTCAGGTACCTCAGAATATGCTTCACAACAACCAGGTGAACACCTCTAGGATCCGTTAGGAACTGGCTCAATGTGTTCACCACAAAGAAAATATTTGGTCTTGTGTTCATCGGGTACATCAAGGACCCAATCATCTGACGATACACTATGACATCAACCGGCTCAGATGAAGCATGACACAGAAGCTTTAGGTTTGATGCCATAGGTGTGGCCATGGCCTTGCAATCCATCATCCCAAACTGCTTCAAGATCTCTATTGCATGCTTCCCTTGTCCAAGGAAGATTCCATCTATGCTCTACCACACTTCCATGCCTAGAAAGTAGTGCATCATCCCCAAGTCCTTCATCTCAAACTAGGAAGCAAGCTTCCTCTTCGTTTCGACAATGAATCTATCCTCACCTGTAACAAACAGGTCATCCACATACAATAGTAGTATCACTGGATTGCCTTCCTCAACCTTGTAGTAAAGGTTGGAATCTGCTTTACTCTTGGTAAATCCCAAACTGGATAGCAAGTTGTCCATCCTACCATACCAGGTTCTAGGAGCTTACTTCAAGACATACAAGGCTTTCTTCAACCTGCACACATATGACTCCCTGTCATGTGTCTCAAAACCAAGTGGCTACTCCACATACACTTTCTCTTTAACTACACCATTCAAGAAATCTATCTTGACATGCATCTGGTGTATCTTCCACTTCATCACTGCAGCCAGAGCAAGTATTGTTCTGATGGAAGTGTATCTAGATACAGGTGCAAAAGTCTCTTCATAATCTATTCCCTCTTTTTGGGAGAAGCCATGAGCTACAAACCTCGCCTTGTATTTCTCTATGCTACCATCTGCAGCATGCTTGATCTTATAGATCCACTTGGAAGTCACAACAGACTTCCCTTCAGGTCTTGGGACCACATCCCAAACATCATTCTTCATGATCGAATGGTACTCTTCAACCATGGCATCCTTCCATTCTTTCTTTTCCATTGCTTCTTCATAACTAGATGGTTCTTTGTTCATAATATCACAGAGTAAGGCAAAATAGCTGGTGTGTGATCTAGTCCTCTTCCTTTCTCTGTATTCTTCTTCTGGAATGCCATACCTTTCTGCATCTTGAATGAGCTCTCTAGCCCATGCAGGTTTCCTCTTGTGAGAGTTCTTCTCACAGGGTGGATCTATAGGTTCTTGTGGATCTTCAATTTTACAATCTTCTTCTGGAAATGCTTCATTCATAGTGGTCTCTTGAAATCTGGTTACCTTTGTCTCTTCATTGTCTTCAATAGGTGTCTTCCTTGATTTGATGTATGCTAAGTCTTCATCAAATGTTACATCCCTGCTGATGTCAATATTCTTGAACCCTAGAAAGTATATTCTGTAAGCCTTCGAGCTTTCACTGTAACCCACAAATATTCCTTTCCTTCCTGAAGGATCTAGCTTTGTCCTCTTTTCCTTTTGAATGTGTGTAAATACTCGACAACCAAATATTCTAAGATGGATAACTTCAGGCTTCTTACCAGAGAAAGCTTCTTCTGCTATTTTGTTGTCAAGTATCTTGTGAGGTGTTCTGTTCTACACATATACAGTTGTCCTAGCTGCCTCTGCCCATAGATGCATAGGCAGATCCTGGTCATGAAGCATTGTCCATGTTGCTTCCATGATAGTTTTATTCTTTCTTTCAACAACTCCATTTTGTTGTGGATTGTAGGGAGCAGTCAACTCCCTCTTAATCCATGAATCACTGCATAGTTTCTTGAAATCACCTGAAGTGAATTCTCCGCCGTTGTCGGATCTGAAGGTCTTGATCTTCTTATCATTTTGATTTTCTATCAAGGCTTTGAATTCCTTGAACTTATCAAATACTTCATCTTTATTCTTCAAGAAATAAACCCCAAGTCATCCTAGAGAAATCATCAATGAAGGAAACATAGTATACATACCCACTCAGAGAACTGGATGACATCAGACTGCATACATCGGAGTGGATAATTTCCAAGATTCCTTTTTCTTTGCTTTCACTACTTGGAAATGCTTTCTTTGTGTTCTTCCCTTTTGCAGATCCTTTGCAAACCCCTTCATGTTTTGGCTAGATTTCAGGAAGACCTTCTATAGCTTTGCTTTCAATTGGTAGTGCTCTATAGTGCATGTGTGCAAGACTTCTATGCCAAAGTTCACTTGGCTTCATGGATTCATGTACCATGGTATGTTCAGGTTGTCCTTTCAATTTGTACAATCCTCCCTCTTTCTCTCCAATCACTACTGCATCATCTATGGTCTTACCCTTTGGCCACATAAGTACTTGGCCATCCACAAATGCAACTCTCATTCCTTTTGCATCCAAATATGATATGGAGACAAGATTCTTCTTGAGTCCAGGTACATATAGAACATCTTTCATCTTCAAAGACTTCCGAGAGTCTAGTTTGTAGAGGCTTCACAACTTCCTTTTTATGGGATATTGATAGTCATCCCAAAGTTTCAACTTATGGGGTGACTCATGTTTAGATAGATCTACAAAATATTCTTTAAACCCAGTCATGTGTTTAGAAGTCCCATTATCAATAATCCAATCATTACATCCATGAGAGATAGTACATGTGAGAGCAGAGATTAGAACATATTCATCTTCACTATATGAGTCATCACTTTCTTCTCTAGCCTTCTTCTTGGGAGGTTCATCATCCTCAGCAGCATGAGCATGATATCTCCTTTTGTTTCTCTTATTCTTGTTGTTGAATTTGTTGTTGTTGCCTTTTTTTTTCTTGGGACAATCTAAGGCAAAGTGTCCTTTCTCATTACAATTGAAGCATCTCAGATCTTTCTTCTCTTTTGGATGGTAGTGAGAAAATTTCTTGTGATGAGGTGGCTCCCTCTTGGTCTTGTTTTTCTTGGTGTGTGCTATGAGGTCACTTCCCATATTTTCTTCTCGGGCTACAATCCTTGCTTCTTCTTGAGAACATTCCTCCCATGACCTAGGTAGTCCATTCAAAGTGGTCATTACAATTTCACCATTCTCCACTACTTCATCCATAGCTTCAAGTTGTTTCTTGATTTGAGAGACCTTGGAAAAGTAGGATTGAATGGTCTCTCCATTCTGAAGCTTTACCCCTTTCAATTGGTTCCGCAGAGTCATCTTCTGATTTATGTTCTTTCCTTCAAACAACTTGGTCAAGGATTCAAACATCTCCTTAGGTGTCTTTAGGGAAGACACGTGAGCTATGAGATGGTCTTTGATAGAATCAACAATGATTCTATTAGCCTTGACCAGTTTCTTATTGCGTAAGGCCTTAGCCTCATCTCTGTCTGGGATAGGAACCTCTTCACTTATGTAAGTGTCCAACTCATTCTCTTCTAGGATTAACCCAATCCTATACTTCCAGGTTCGAAATTTATCATCCCCTTCAAGCTTATCCTCAAGCTTGGTGTTGTGAGACATATTAAGGAGTACTTCAAATTAAAATAGAAAAGATTTAGGTCTTACCACTTGATTTGTTGAAAACTGGATCTGGAGTTGGATTAGGGTTTGTCAGAGAAACCCTAAAAAATCAAAATTTGAATTTCAAATTTCTGAAAAGATATAAATATGTTCCTTGCTGAGTTGGTCCAGCTGGTATATTTAGATTCTCAATTCTGCAAAGTTTCACCCCTCAAAATTGTTTTTGAAACTTTCGGATTCACTTGACATGACCCCGAATTAGGGTTTGATTTTTCCAGAGCTTCAGCCAACCAAAAAGTTCGATCCAAAGCTCTAAACTTTGATTTTTTAGAGGAGCTTCCAACCATGGTCTCGGATTTCAAAAATTCCAATTTTGCAGAAACCCTAATTTTTAGGTCAAAAACTGAAAATGCACAGAATTGAATGTTGTCTTGATAGAAAGATGTGCCCTTGCTAGGAGAGTCAATCTAGCCTCCTTCCTTTGATGATCTGTGGAGAGAAACCCAAATATTAAGAAGCCCTAGATTTCGCAGCTGCATAGTGCCTTCTTCTTAGGTCAGCTTTGATACCATGTTAATTTTTAGATAATTTCATTCCATTATCACTAGGATCTCTAAGAGAATAACATGTACAACATATCTATAGCATATCAATCATAAACACAATCATGCAAGCACACAAGAGACACAGAGTTTCACCGGGGAAAACCAAGAAGGTGAAAAACCCCGCAACTTCCTCAGAGATAGAATAAAGCCCAATACAAGATCACAAGGATCAAACCCAATAAGATGTCTCTAGCATATGCTCTTCCTCCTCTACATGTGCGCCACTTTCTCTCTTAGCTATGCAAGCTTGAGAAGTGAGTGAATGAATCAAATCAGAGACACAACCTCTCTATTTATACACTGACTTGACTTGCCAATAAATCACTTGGGCCGACTTGCTACTCAAGTCTAATAACCCAACCACATGACCTAACTAGGGCCGAACCCACACTGGTGGTCTATTAACCCATCAATACAAATGACGAAACTTACAATGTAACTTGCGACACTTGCAAATACAAATGATGACACTTCCAATCAGAGGAATAATACATCTTTGTTGGATATACAATAAAGTACAAATGTAATATACAAGTGAATATCTTCCGAAGTTACAAATACATCAACAAGCATATACCAACCCGGGATCGATACTAAAATCCACGGGTGGGTGTATGGAGTTATTGTTTAAGGTTTTCAAACTCCTTAAAATTGAAAACACCGGCGAGCAAGAACATATCTCGGCTCGATATTAAAATCCAAAGATCAGTTTTATAGGTCAAATCCACACTTCTCCGTCTGTGATCACACTGCTCTGTTGATCACACAAAAGGACACTATGGATGGAAGAGCTAAGTTTACCTTGGATGATTTGATACTGAGATCCTACATCTTCAACTGAAAATATTTTTTTTTGCATATTTCAGTGGATGTGCACTACTCTTATAACTGGAAACCAGCGCACATATCCTAAATGTGTGCTACTCTTATAACTGGAAACCCGCACACATATCCTGAAAGTTGCAAATGCTTGTTGTAAAGCACAAAAGTTTCATATTGTGCGCTACTTTGGTTGTATGAAAGCCACGCACATCTTAAGATGAAGTCAAGAAATATATTAATATTACAAATTGGGACTAGTTGAAGTTGGTTCTGCAACTTCCCCAACCTCCCAATTCAACCACCTGTCGATTCCAACTGCCTACCTTGTCCCATAAATACAAGGAGGATCCATGAGAGAGGGACCTAGAAGGAATGCTTTAAGTGCTGTTACGATGGAGGAATTCCCAAGTCATTGTGAAGAGTAGGAACCCAAGACTCGGTTATAGAAGCATCTTGACCGATCAGGTATATTTGTATTGATTCATTTTTCTTTGACAATAAAAAGGTGGAAATACCCTTCCTGTCTCAAATCGAATGTCTATTGGATTGTACGTTCATTTGGTGTAATATCTGATTGTAGTTGATGTTTAATTGTTTTCAATTTCATAATATTTATAACAGTCAAGATACACTGAGGAAGGTTTCCTTTGTGTTTTAGGTTCATCATAGTGGAAGACCAAGTGAAAGCTAGGACCAACCATCGATAAAAGGTACATCTTTCGACATCTTGATCTCTTTCATTTGTAGGAACTAAATCCAAGGCAATGAATTTATTTACCTGTAACCCCACCCAAGTTGGTAGTGTCTTCTCCTCACTATAAGGTAATAATCCTGCACAACAATCAATATTATGGAGTTTTCGTCTATCTCTTCTTTGAACTCTGTAAAAAATGAAGAAGGTCCTGAGTCTTCCTCCCATGGGCTCATTAAAATTTTACATGGTTGGATATATTGAGTTTGCTTTCTTGGACTCATTAAAACAACAAGAAGGATATTCTTTTACCAAAATGAATAAGGGAAGAGAAGAGTATGTCCACATATTTTCAGTTTCAAAGGCAGTTAAGTCAGTCATGTCCTTGAACATAACACCTATTTGAGTCCATCATTTGGTTGGGTTTCAGTTTTTGATCTTTGGGTAAGCCTGATATCAGAGTTTTTTACTCCTCTGGTTAGTTATTCTTCCAATCATATGGAGAGTCTGCTAATGTCTCCTACATTGCAGGCTTATGTCACTTCCCCCTCATGTTAAAAACTTCCTAAGTCACTTTGTGTTGTTCTCACTGTTCAAGGATACAGCCTGAGTCGACCCTTCTGCAGTTTACCTTGACTTCATGTGTCGGCCATCCTAGTGTCAATCTGTTTCATCTTGTGTTATTCCTACTCCAAATCAGCTGAAACTTATGAGTGTTCCTCGTGTTGGATGATGGAGGATTCATCAAGGCCTCCCTTCTAGCAGACTTCTTCCCATCGACTTCAACTTATTATGCTCTAGGAATGAATTTTAGAGTTTCGGTTAGTACCTTGGGGATTGCAGTCATCAGTGGAAGTTTCCCTCGCTGTTGAATAATGGGAATACATCAATGTCTCTTATTCGACAGGTTCCTCAGGTGTTCGACTCCAAGTCCATTTATTCACACTTGTTGGAACATACTAGGTACCTTGGGCCCCATTATCATTATCGATGGAATCCCTCGCGTTCGTTAACGGTATACATTAATGACCAGTAATCAAATGATACCCCTCATGTTTGACTCTAGCTCATTTATTCACATGGTTAGGGTTTGTACCTTGGGTTGTTTGGATGAAGACCTTGGGACTCTAATAGCACCATCATATTTATGTTATCACCCAAGCTGCGCAAGATTGAGCCACACTCATTTTGGCTCTTCATGAGACATAGATCTAGCTTGTTGTTATGGCTATGATCTCTTATCTTTGACATGGATCCACGCTTGTAATTCAGTGGCCATGCTATATATACATCTCCCAATTTTGTATTGGATATCATGTTGTATCATACCGAACATCTCTATGATGTCAAGATTGTAATTGCTCACTGACCTTGATCGTTGTTTTCAAGTACTTTTGTGACTTGATTCTGCAATTTCTTGCTCCTCCTCTTACTTGGAATTATAATGTATTTCGGCCATCATTTCCCTTGGACCTCACACATTAGGGGGCATTTGTTATAGGTCAAATCTGCACTTCTCCATCCATGATCACATTGCTCTGTCAATCACACAAAAGGACACTATGGATGGAAGAGCTAGATTGACCCTGGATGAGTTATTGCTGAGATTACACTCTTCAGCTGAAAATACTTTTTTTCTACAGTTTTCACCATGTGTGCGCTACTATTACCAAAGTGATCTAGCATTCTGAATGCTGGTCTTATTGAATACAACCTGCAAACATCCTCCAAAATGTTGTGAACGCTGGTTGTCAAATGCAAAAGTTTCATACTGTGTGCTAGTCTATTTCTATAAAACCTGCACACATCTTAAGATGAAATGAAAAAATATATTAAGATTACGAATTAGGATTAGTCGAAGTTCATTCTGCAACTTCCCCAACCTCCCAATTCAACCACCTCTCAAATTCAACTTCCTACCTTGTGCCATAAATACAAGGGGAAGCCATGAGAGATGGACCTAGAAGGAATGATAAGATGTTGTTACGCTAGAGGAATTCTCAAGTCATTGTGAAGAGAAGGAGCCGAGGACTCGGTTGCAGAAGTGTCTAGACAGATCAGGTATATCTATACTTATCTACATTTCTTTGACAATAAAAGGTGGAGATACCCTTCTCGTCCCAATTGAATGTCTATTTGATTGAATGCCTATTTGATTGAATGCCTGTTTGATCGAATATCTGATTGTGATTAATGTTTAATTGTTTCCAATTTCATTATCTATTTGCAGTCAAGATATGCTGAGGAAGGTTGACTTGTTTTGCAGGTTCGTCACTGTGAAAGATTGGGTGAAAGCTAGGACTAGCCATCGTTAAAAAGGTACAACTTTCGGAATCCTAAACTCTTTCCATTTGTAGTAATTAATGCAAAACATGAATGTATTTACCTGTCACCCCATGTAAGTTGGTAGTGTCATCTCCCCCACTATAAAGTATTTTCTTGCACAACACAACGCATAAAAAGACTTCGACTACATGGGATCAGTGCAGACATATGATGCAAATCTGATTCGCAGAGAAAGCTGCACTGACATTTGGAAATTTTAATGGACAGATGGATCCAAGGGAACACATGGAAATTTGTTTGCAAGCATGGGAAAAGAGACCAAAAACAGAATGGGTTCATCTGTTTGTGCACACATTGGAGAAGATTCCAAAATATTGGTACATAGACACGGAGCTTCGCAGAGGAACCATAGATTGGCTTATCTTAACTGCGAACTTCCGGATAACCTTCAGTTTTGAAGATGAAATTCCAAGCATAAATGAGGCTTTACAAATCATCAAACAAAGGATATTTGAAGCCGAATGCCCAAGTACAAACGAGGAATTCAAGGTCCTTAAAGAAAAGATATTTGAAGATGTAAAAGTACCCGTGAATCTACAGCCAGAATGAGAAAACGAGATAGAACATGCCTTTGAATGCTATAATATTGCTGAAAATGAAGAAGAACAAGAAGAAAATGATGAGGAGGATCCGCACAACATCAGTATACCTGAATCAGAAGGAGCGCACGATGCAAAGGGACCTCCACTAGAAATCCCAGATATGAGTGGACCTGTCAAGACAAGAAAAGTGAACATTGGCACAAGCGAAGAGACGAAGTTTGCATCCATTGGAGACTATTGGGATGATGAAATGGTCATGAAAATCATAGACCTTTTACATGAGTATCAGGATTTGTTTCCAATGAATTTCGCGGAAATGAAAGGCATCTTGGGAGACTTGGGAGTTATGAAAATACCTCTCAAGCCAGGCGTGAAGCCCGCTAAGCAGAGGCCTTATAGACTGAACCCCAAATATAAAGAAAGAGTTAAGGCAGAGATTGACAAGATGCTTGATGCAGGGATCATCGAGCCTATCGAAGAGTCGGAGTGGATAAGCCCTATGGTTATCCAAGACAAGAATACCAAACGAGAAATCAGGATCTGCGTAGATCTAAGGAAGCTGAATGATGCTTTGCTGCATGACCCATTTCCTACTCCATTTACAGATAAATTATTAGCCAATGTTGGAGGAAATGAGGCCTATTCATTTACTGATGGATTTTCTGGTTACCATCAGATCAAGATTGATCCAGCAGACAGACATAAGACAACATTTTCCACTGAATGGGGATCATATCAATATACAGTGATGCCTTTTGGGTTGAAGAATGCACCAGCCATATTTTCCAGAGTTGTGGTGGCTTCATTTAAGGACTTTATCCATAAGTTCTTAGAGGTTTGTTTTGATGATTGGACTGTCTTTGGTTTGCTGAAGAACCATTTTGAAAACCTGAGAATGATGTTAGCTAAGTGCAGACAACATCAAATTTCATTGAACTTAAAGAAATGCATTTTCTGTGTGCCTTATGGTATTCTATTGGGACACATTGTGTGCAGACAAGGTCTGATCGTTGATCCTGTGAAGATCGTACTGATTGTGAATTTACCTGCACCAAACTCAGTGAAGCATATTCATACCACGTTGGGGCATATAGGATACTATAGAAAATTCATCAAGGGTTATGCGCAGATAACCGTGCTGATGGAGAAATTGCTGAAGAAAGAAGCACAGTTCATATGGAACGCAGAATGTGAGAAAGGACTGGACATGCTAAAGGAGAAAATGGTATCTGTGCCGATCCTAGTTTTTCCATATTGGGATAAGCGTTCAATGTACATGTTGATGCTTCATCTATAGAGTTGGGCATTGTGCTCGCTCAACCAGGTGAAGGGGGCATTGATCACCCCATTACATTTTTTAGCAGGAAACTATCTTCAGTTGAAAAGAACTATACGACCACTGAAAGAAAAGGTCTAGCTATGGTATACACACTACAGAAATTCAGGAACTATTTGCTAGGTGCGCATTTATCCATGTACACTTACCATTCATCTTTGAAATATTTGGTCAATAAGCTAGTGTTAGGGGGGAGAAATTGCATATGGTTGTTGCTCTTCCAAGAGTATGATTTTGAAATTGTGGTTAAGCCGGGCAGATTGAACCTAGGACCTGACCATCTCTCAAGGATTGATTCAGGCAAAGAACCCACAAATCTTGAAGACAATTTGCCTGATGCGCAGTTATTTGCAATACAGATTGTTGACGATTATTACAAGTATATTGTAGACATTTTTACTACAATATTGGCACCTACAGAATTCACTATGCAGTAGAAGAAGCAGTTGGTATTCAGAGCAACAGACTGCACTATCATTGTAGGACAACTATACAAGTTAGGACCAGATGAAGTTCTTTGCAGGTGTGTATTTGAGCATGAGAAGCCATTTATATTGGATGATGCACATTCGAGTGTATCGGGAGGTCACTACATAGGCAGAGATGCTGCGCAAAAGATATTGCGAGCAGGGATATGGTGGCCTACAATCCATAAAGATTCAAAGGAACATTGCCAGAGTTGCGATGTCTGTCAAAGGATAGGAAAACCGTCGCGAAGAGATGAAATTCCATTGAATCTATAGTTGACACTACAGGCATTTGACAGATGGGCTATTGATTTCGTGGGACCTATTAACCCATCGGGAAAGAGGACTAGTGCGAGATATATTATCACCGCGAATGATTATCTCACCAGATGGGCAAAGGCTAAACCAGTGAAGGACTGTAGCATAGTTACTTCCGCGCAGTTCATCTTTGAGAACATCCTTACCAGATTTGGATGCCTGAAGATTTTAATGAGTGATCAAGGGACTCACTTTTGAACAGAACTATTGAAGCCCTTAATGAAGAGTTCCACATTTATCAGCATAGGAGTACACCATACCATCCTCAAGCAAATGGAACAGTTGAAGATTTCAACAAGGTACTAGAGAATACGCTAACAAAGGTATGCAATGTAAATAGGGATGATTGGGATCTGCGCATTCCAACTGTGTTATGGGCATATAGAACTACTTGCAAGAAGTTGACAGGCCATACACCTTTCAGATTGGCCTATGGATAGGAATTTGTGATGCCTATGGAGTATATTGTACCCAGCTTAAGGATAGTTGCATTCACAGGCATGGAGAAGGAACAAACAATATAATAAAGGCTTCTACACTTGGTTGGATTGGAGGAAGATCACTTCATTGCAGGATTTCACCAGCAAGTGCAGAAAGACAGAGAAAAAGCATGGCATGATCACCATATCAAGAACAAGTCCTTTCAGGTAGGTGATCTTGTCCTCTTGTATGATAGTAAGTTTATGAAATTTCCTGGAAAATTTAAAATGCATTGGCTTGTCCCATATACTGTTATGCATGTTACTAAGGGTGGTGCAGTTCAATTAGCCACGTTAGTTGGAGATAACTCACCATGTTTGGTGAATGGAAGTAGACTAAAACCCTATCGGGATAGTCTTACTTCGCAAAACCCTCAGTGATCAAAAGAAATGGGAATTTCTAAGTGTCATATACAGTTGAAATTGGGCACTAGAAATGCAAACAAGTCTGTACACATTTTTGGACCAATACGCGAAGTTTGATTGAAAGAATGCATGTACCGCGTAGCAAATTGAAGCTCCGTGGATTAAAAAAAAAACATAATAAAAAAAGAAAACAAAAGACAAGAAAAGAGCATGCAGTTTGAAGCTCTAAAGGTAGTTGCGCAGATCAAATAGAACCAGAAGGATAAAAAATTTAGAACAAAGAAGCAGGACACCACAAATTAACTGTGTTTGGGGTAGTGACAACCCTCCACGCAGTTCGATGCAATGCTCTCAAAAACTAGTCGTTACAATGTCGAAGGCAAATATAGCCATTATACAGTGATTCTGTTGACGACCACTTGAGCATTTAACGCGGAAATAACCGTTCTGAAGGAATTAATGAAGGAAAGGACCTGAATCCTCGTCATATTTGGCCAACGGACATGCCATTTAATGCTTTTCTATCCATTGATGGGCGCAGCTAAGACCGACTGCGCCTATAAATATCGCTGCATTTGGACTCTTAGGTGTTACCGACAATGAAATTTTTCTATGAGCCATAGACTAACTCTATTTACCGAGAGTGCTAAGTTATCCCATGAGTCTGCAGAAGAAAGTCCAGTGTATGTCTAAAAATTATACAATTGAGCAAGAGTTCACAATCGCACAGGTTGTGAGGGTGTTTAAGCACGGGGGGATTGAAGGGTTGATGAGAACCCCTGCAAAGAAGGTTGTTACAGAACAAGGTCAAGGTTCACGTTGTTCCACACAACATTCCACAGTTATGCAAGCCAAGGGAAAGCAACCAGTGGTCGAGAAGACAAAGTCAAAGATGATGAGCTCCAAGCTGCCAGAAGTTCTGCTCGGCAACAAAGAAATCCTGTTAACCTTGACCCCTACATATATCTCTCTGCGTGCATAGGATGCACCAGCCATTAAGCTATCCAGAAATGCGAAGTATGAGATACTGCTTCCACCAATGTCCAAACATGTGAAGCTAGAAGCAACTCTGTTAGGTAAGCTCGTGGATTGTAAGTTCAAGGACTACGACTTACTTCAAATGCAAAAGGAGTCGGCTGAGCCGAAGTACCCGCAGTTTCATCCTGATAAATATATGTGTTGGAGGAATGATGTGAAGGGAAATCTTGTGTTGGTCACACAGAATTAGTTATCCGAAGTAGTGGAATCATGGTTGTTGAACCTATTACGGCTCCCGCACTTCGACCAGAGCCCAGAATTGAATGCAGTAATGCGTACTCGTATATCATGCACACATCAAGGCTATCTTTGGATGGATAGAAATTTAAACATGAACATTGACCTAATCCATCGCATCATATGGTTAAGCAAGTGAGGAGAGGACCCTAAGAAATTCTTTCAAGGCAATTCCAGAGATAAGGAATTCGTTGCGCAGATGAAGAAGGAACATCATATTATGAAAGGAGAAATAGGATTCGTCATAGACGATATAGCTGATGATGCTACGCGGTTCGTAACACAACTGCTAGCAAGAAAATTTTTGAGAAAAGCAAGGTCGACAGAAGTCCCAGCCAGCGCAGTGCTCCTTGGGGCAAGGGCCATAGTGGGGGGAAGATTTAACTAGTGCCAGTATCTATTGAATGAATTTCTCGAAGATGTGCACGACATGAAAATGCATGACAGTATCTTCCATTATAGTTGGTTGATGGTATTAATTGCATTTGTAGGTTGGAAGGACCCAAGGCACTATGTTGGCCTTATCTCTCCCAGCGCTGCCTGTAGAGGACCTAAGTATGCAAACCTGTGGGAAAATTTGATGCCAGAAAGACAACATGCGTCAAATGAAGTATTCCACACATACTATTAGCAGCGGCGTGACGTCATTATTTGCACATCGTGCATATCCAAGAAGGTAATATCCAAATATATTTGCACTTTAAATTTTTACGTTGACATGCATTCCATCTACATTTCAGCGAAGGCATAGAAGAGGAACCCCGAATGGTTCCAAGGGAAATATCACATGGATGAAGCGGAGATCGACCTCATTATGAAGGAATGGGTGGATGAATGGAAGGTCGAAGGACCTATGATCATTGAGAGTGACTCTGAAGAGAGTAACCCAATTCTAGCACCTATTGTCCAAGATTCACCATCAGGGAAAAGGAAGGAGTTCGAAACCTCAGTAAAAGAAAAGGTCCAGAAACAAATAACCAGAAGGCTTCAAAGGGCCAATCGGAAGGGAAGCTGCATGATGACGATTACGATGTTATCGCATCCACGGTCACCGCACATCTAGAAGATGTGTTGAACCTCAAATCCAGTAAGGATGAGGAGATTTAAGCGAGTTTGCAGAATAATCTCACCACGCTTCAAGGCATAACAGAGAAGTTTGAGAAAGTCCATCGCGACTTGGTCATGCCGCGAGAATCAGAGTTTGAAGGAAGGTCAAGGGACACATCGCAGCCAAAGAAACCACTTCTATCCCTAACCTTGCTTCCTAAACCATGCATCATCAAACTTGACCCTTTGAGTGTAATGTTATCGAGCGAACAACTAGCTTCCAGAGCACAAGATATAGAGCATGTGGACATTGACATTGCAATGTTACCACTAGAGGGCCTACACAATCTGCACTTTCAGGTTTTTGAAGAGATCCATGATAGAAGTGTGTTTGCTCTGAACCAACACCATCAATTGCAAGAAAATTATAAGAAGCTGCAGGAAGAAAGCTTGAAGAGAACTAAGGAACTTGAAGCTGAACAGAACCACAGAAGAAGAATAGAGTAGACTGTGGCTTCAGTCTGCGCGGAGATACCAGAATCTGACGAGCAACTAGAGCTCGCGGATACTATCCTTAAGATCGGCTCAATCTTCAGCGATCTTAAGTCTGGAATGAAAGACATGGAGATTTATTACAAAGCAAATATCATTTCC
This sequence comes from Larix kaempferi, assembly GCA_027924585.1. Taxonomy (NCBI): domain Eukaryota; kingdom Viridiplantae; phylum Streptophyta; class Pinopsida; order Pinales; family Pinaceae; genus Larix; species Larix kaempferi. Next base: position 258,427 of record BSBM01000358.1, read on the forward strand.
GTGGAAGCACAGAATTAGACAAAGAAGCCACCAGACCAGGTAGAGCTCAGAGCAGCAAAAATAGCCGTAGAGACCATAGCCGGTGAAGTAGCAAAGTGTCAAAACTTGCTAGACGAATCTACAAGCATGTTCACTACGCTGCAAGAAGACCCTGAGATGCTATAGGTCCAGACAAGTTTGAAGGAAAAGGAGGCATCATTAGAAACACTGAACGTGAAGATAAAGACCCTACCACCAAAAGGCAGACTCTATAGATTTCCAGACGTCAGAGAATTAAAAAGACAACTTGTAGTCTCAAGAGAACAGGAGGCTGAAGTTGGAGACAAGTCACAGCCCCTGCAGGAGGAAGCCTGTGAACTAACAAAAAAAAATAGAAGGCAAATTGCAGGAACTATGCCAAGCTTAGGCATCAGTACAAGAGCAAAATCGGGATTACTTAACACCGTATGTGTTAGAAACCATCAGAGTAATTGAAAAATATTGCAAGGATACAGTTGCTAAGTTGAGCGCAACGTATCAAGAGCTTGCTGCTAAGATAGATCCACAAGAAGAAGAGCATCTCATGGAACCAGAAGTGTAAACTGGCTCGGGGACAAGCCACATGTAAGTGTTAGGGGCCTGTTGGGCCTAGCCCAAGTAAGGCAATTTTGTGCAAGATAGTTTTGGAACTGCGAAGTCGAGCACAATTCAGATGAAGACAGTTTTGAGGAGTTGCGAAGTTGAGCACAGTGCAGTATTATAAGGTTAAGAACCGTGCGGCTAAGTGCCATCTCCGTGAAGTGGTAACACCGCAAGGTGCCAGCAGGGCACCTATGTTGGGTAAAGAATGAAGGGAAGGTCGAGCTGTGAAAGCGACCTGTTTGGTTGAAGTACTCCATGATTCCCAGAAGGCGACTAAGGAGTGGTGCGAAACGAAAGCGACCGGTCAAACGCGTAGAGGTAGCACAACGTGAACCGGTTGCACAAAGCCATTAGAGAAGGAATGACAGGGTGAAAGAGATCCGCCGGCATGCACTCGACAAGAGGGCTGAAAGCAACGTGACCACGTGCAGAGGATGGCCATGACTGAGAAGTCGCTATGAGAGCCTAACAGTCCTGGTTAGCAGAGAAACCATGCTAGTTTTGGGTAGCCTTAGGGTTTTGTCCCACTTGATTGTAAAGATGTGACCTAAGGGTACGATCTATAAAAGGGAACATTTTGTAATGGAAAGGGTTGAATAATCTCTAATTGTGAATTGCTAAATATTGAGTAATACTCGTTTTGCATTGCTGAATGCTATTGTAAAGGCTCTGCAAGCTGCGTGTGCAAAGACCTACTGAGAGAGAAGAGAGTCTGCAGCTGAGTGCGCAGACTGGAACTGTTGTACCCTTCCCAAAGATAATATAACAACAGTTCTTGTGGACATAGATCCCATCCTAGGGGGTGAACCACATTAAATTCTGTGTTGTGTGATTGAATGTATGCATTTAGACCCGTGTATTCGCTTATATGAATGGTTAAGATTTTGCTTATGAATGTATGTGTCTTTCTTTTATATGTATTCGCCATAAGGATAAGTTGGGAATAATATGTTAAGTATATGAATGAATGAATGTTGAATGCACAAGTAATTCGTAGTAAGATGAATGTATGAATTAATTGGATAAATATTGAGCGTAGCACCGGAAGTGCGCAGTGAGAGTGTTGTTGTTATAGTGTATAAGTTCACAAGGGTTGCAGGCTAGTTTGTTGTTGAATGCGTCTTTTTACACTAAGTAAGATCTACTAAGTTGCATAAGTTTGTAAGAGGAAGCGCAGTCTCTGTGGAATTGTCCTGTTGTCGAAGAACCACCCCGATCCGCGTAGTCCTTGGATGCATGATAGTCTAAGTCTACCCGCAAAGAAGTTGAACTTTGCATAGTCCCCAGTTCGCAAAGCGAGTCCTGTAGTGCGATGCTCGTCAGTTTTATTGAGCGCTCGTCACCTGGTTGTGGAAACCTAATTCCACACCCCACCATTACTTCACCTTGAGTGAGACCTCAATTTGTTCATAGGATATTGCCGAAAGGGCCGGTGAAAAGGGGTTTTGTTGGTTCCTCGAACTATGTAGAACCTGGATCTTTCTAGAAAACCTCAAGAACTATATAAGCAGCCAACAATTTCCAAGTTCCACATTGCGGATTGCGGAAGTGGAGTTTTCCCGAAGTTGTAAATTTGGTGCTCTGCATTTTCGAGTTTTGCATTGCGGATTGCAGGCGTGTAATTTTTTGAAGTCGTGCATTGGGGTTTCGAATTTCTGACTCTTGCATTGAGGATTGCGGAGGTGTAAATTTTTCAAAGTTTTGTGATTAGGGTGTTCTGACTTTCCGACTCCGACGTTACGGATTGCGGAAGGCAAGACGTCGGGTTCAAAAAAAAAGTATAGAGCCCGAAACACGATTGTTGGATAGTAGGAGCAGTCAGACTCAGAATTGGATGAGTCCTATGATGTTCTGAGGCCATTAACGGAGGCCATGAAAGAACCAGAGAGGGTCCTGAGCCCATTATGCTCCAATTTGACAAAAAATGGGAAATAATGAATTTTATAAATCAGTGTCCCGAAGCTTAGAAGTAGGTCGGATTGAGTTTAAATCACAATGGAGCGGCCATGGAGCAGGCACAGTGTTAATTTTGCAATATTGGAGCCAAAATCCAAAGGATGTGGAGTTGAGGCGAGCGAGAAGGCCAAAAAGCACTATTTTGGGCCACTTTTTGAGGATTTTGAAAAGCTTGCAGTGGATGAAAGTGACCCTAGATGTAGGATTCAAGAAATATATTGAACTCGAAATTTCATATTCTCATTAACACAAACATTTTACGTTAGAAAAATATTTTCCAGAAATGCTCAGTTTGGAAGATAACCATTTTTGGCCAAAATTTTGAAATTTTGGGAAAAGTTAAAAGTAAAAAATAGTGAAACCCATAATTTTATAGAAGTTGACTAGTGCATCTAAGTGAGGATCCAAATGTTGCTGTGTGTTCCTTTTTATATGGAATAACTTCTCCTGGTACAAAAATTTTCATGGTTCTTTCTAGATTTGCTTCTACAAATGGTTGAAGTTGGATTTTCAGAATAAAATGTAGTTGTGTAAAAAATCGTGTAGAATTTTGGTAAAAATTGTCATTTTTGAAGTAATGTGATCTCCACACCCGAAGTCGGAATGATGCACATGGATAGGCATTGGAAAGATTATCTAGCAAGGAACAGTGTTGCATAACCATAATTTGAATGATGTTTTCATATATCATAGATATTTAGAGCAGAAAAGTGCGAGTGACTATTTTGACAAAAAACAAATTCTTGTCAATATGGGCAATTTCCAGAATTGCATGAATGGGGCAAGAGAAAAGAAGGCATAATAGATCTTAGAATTATTCCATGAGTTTAATTATGTTAAATATTGATTTTTTGTGTTTCTATATGCATTCCTAAGATGTCTAATAAATACCTTTATCATGCACAGTGGTTGTAGTTGATAAAATTTGAATAGTTGTAGCAGAGGTAGCATACAGGGAAAGGGGTCTCCAAAGGAAAATGGTGGCCTTGAATGATGCTCAGGATCCTTATGAGCATGATGAAGATGTGCTAGTAGAAAATGTGCAATAAGAACATGCTAAGATTGAATCCAATGGGAGAAGGGAGAAAATAACTCCTCTGAATTTGGTGGAAACCATGATAAGCTTCAATGGAAGGTTGATGAAGGCTTGAGAAGAACAGAACCAGCTCAATGCTGCTATTTTACAGAGCCTGACTGATATGCAGTAGAGGATAAACCTTAGTTCCAAACCAAGCAATGTAGGTAAATAAGGAAGAGATGCAGAGAGTTTCTCTAGAGGAAGTTCTAGGAGGAGGACTCCAAGCCCAAGAAAGAGTTCTATGAACAAAAAGCATAGAACACCCTCCTCAATATATTCTTCCAGTAGGTCATGTGACTCCATAGGTTCTCGAAGAATTCCAAGACATACTTCTAGCGGATTTGAAGAAATAAATAAATTCAAAGGAATTCCACATGGAGAATTCCACATAGAGAAGATAAGACTGGCCAAGAGGCAGAGGCATGGCTTCTTGGGATGAAGAAATATTTCAGGATTCATGATTACTGAGGGAATGAAAAGGCTAGAATTTCCATTTACAATCTAAATGTAAAAGCTTCAATTTGGTGGGAACACCTCTTACAAGTAAAATGGATCAATGAAATGAGTATCAGATGGGAGCAACTTAAGAAGTATTTCAAGGAAAAATACCTTTCCGCTAGGTATTATGACAGTAAGAGGAAAGAATTCAATGAAATCATGTTGGGACATAAATCTATGGAAGAACATGTCCATAATTTTTTGGAATTGTTGAGGTATGTTGACTATATAAAAGATTATAGGGTAAAGATCCAATTCTTCCTTGGGAGTCTACCTCAAAGTTTCAGAGATAGGATTGAGTTTGTTAATCCACCAAGTGTTGATGAAGCCATTAGGATGGCAATGCATTTCTATGGGAAGATTAAAGGAAAATCAAATGTACACCCATCATGGAAAGGAAATCCAAGAGGGGGGTTTGTTCAAAGTAAAAATGGATTCAAACCACCATTCAAAAATCGACCAAGAAATTTTCCACGGGGCTAGCAAGCACAAAGTGGAAACAAGCCAATAGTAGCAATAGAAAAGGCATAAAAAGGGCCACTTCAGTGTTGGGGATGTGGAGGAAACCACATGCTTAATGATTTTCCACATCAGAGGGAGAGTACCTGGAGCTTGCACAACCTAAAGGGAGAAGCTACAGTGGAGGATATGGCAAGGGAAGCGCCTCAAATTTATGCATCGTTGGATAATCATCAGGCAGACCATCAATCAGTAGTGGTGGAAGTTGAAGATAATATTGCTAAGCAATCTATTTCTATTTTGATTGATCCGGTATCTACTCATAGTTATGTTTCTCCAAAAGTGGTTGAAGGTTGTTCTCTTAGAAAAGTGAAGGATAATAAGTCTTGGCTAGTTCAATTAGCCATAGGGACCAAGAGAAAAGTGAGTGAAGTAGTGATGGAGTGCCCCATGGACTTGAATGGTTTCCTCACAAAAGTAAATTTGAATGCCCTACCATTAGGATCTTATGATGCTCTAATTGGTATGGATTGGTTGGAAAGGCATAAAGCCATGGTAGATTGCTATGAAAAGGTACTTGAATGCATTGATGAAGAGGGAAGACCAAGATTGGTAAGAGGAATTACCAAGCAAGTTTCAGTAAGACAAATTTCAGCCTTACAGTTGAAAAAGTTTTATAAGAAGGGTTTCCAATTATCTGCAGCTCATATATCAGATCATCAGAGACAAAGGACCAAGGATAGAAGACTTCTAGTTGTTGCAAGAATTCAAAGATGTGTTTCCGAACGAAGTGTCGGGACTTCCTGTTGGAATATTGGTCAATACTGAGAGGGGGGGGGTGAATCACTATTGTTAACTTTTTACCATTTTAACCACTTATTAAACTTTACTTAAAATATGGAATCAACAAGATACACAATAACACATATTTTAACCGTGGAAGCCCAATTGGGAAAACCACCAACTCTTTCTATACTGCAAAATTATATTTACAATAAGTTTATTCCTGCTACTACAGACATGGATGCTACTACACCCTGGTTTCTGCCTGCTACTACAGACAAGGATGCTAGTACACCTTGACTTCTTCCTGCTACTATAGAAAAGGATGCTACTATACCCTATTTACTAGCTTCTACTGGAAGGAGGCTATGACCCCCTGATTTTATCAGCTTCTACTGAAAGGATGCTTCGACACCCTTATTTACCAGCTACCACTGAAAGGAGGCTACCACCCCCTTGCAGGCATGTATTTTTCCCTAGCACCACCTTGCCACCCTAATTTGATATTATTAAACTTCTCAGACCTTCTTCAACTTTAGTCTCTTGTTATCTTTACTTGGTCTCTTCCTTGCTACTACAAGGGTCTTCACCTTCATACTCTGTCCTTCATTATGAACTTCTTCATCCTGAATATGCACTCACTGGTCTCTTTCTCTAGTCTTCAAAGCTGCTTCATTTATTTCACTTTATAACCCAACATCCTCTTTTATTTCTGTTCTTTTACAGAATTCAATCTCAACAACAAAGACACACTCTTCATCTTCATAATTTTGTTTATATAATATTTTTCCTTTCTTTTGAATCATTGCATCTTTTCAAATAATGTTCATGGCTTTTTACATTCACACTTCTACAGATCTCTAATAGGTTATTATTTTTTTAATTAAATAATTAATTAAAACTCACATTCACGCTTCTTTAGAATCTTCATGCCCTTTCATCCTCGTGCCTTTTCAGATTTTGTTTATTGCTGATTTTAATTAAATAATTAATTAAAAACTTTATTGGCCATCCTTCATTTCATTGGTCTCTTTAATAAATAATGTATTCTTCTTTAAATGGTCACATTCTATTTTTTAATCAAAACTCTATTTTATATCTCTGATTTTACTCCTGTAGCTTTCTGCTTTAATAATTTTTTTTACTAACTTGGCAGGTTTGTATTTCGCACGTGTGACTGCCAAATGGAGAACTGAACTAATGGCTAGATGTAAAAGTTGTCAAATACCATAACCACACCATTATATAAATTTATCTGCACAACTACATCCTCTGGAGTGCATTTCAAAATGGCTCCTTGAACTTCCTGTGACTAACACTCAAACAACAAAAACATACTTTTTCCTGATTTAACATGCCTATATTTTGCACGTGTGAACACCATATTAAAATATGAAACCATGGATAGATGCACATATCAATAGGCTACATCCTAAAAGTCACATATTAATTTTAACAATAACACCTAAGATATGGCGTGCATTTTCCTGAGGCAACTTAGGCAGATTTACCAGTGTTGGAACAGTGCAAAACCTGCCAAAAGGCACTTTTGGAAAATTAATAACTTCATCCTCAGAGACCTTTTTAACAAATTGATGATATGGTTAGTTTAACCAATCAACAATATAGAGGAATGTACCTTTAGAATAATTTAATCCATCAAATAGAAATTATGGCGTGCATTTTAGAGAGGCCACTTAGGCAGTTTTACCAACAGTTTTTACACGAACAATTTGTGCCATTTTCAAGATGAATTCTTTATTTCACCAAAAACATGAACCAATGTTACCAGATGATGTATAATATCTCACTAAGAACAACACAACTCATTTCAACTTCAGACTCTTCTTCATTTTCCCTAGGCGTGCATTTTAGTGGAACAGTGTAAATCATGCCAGATAGCACTTTTGGCACATCCATATCTTTCTACTCAAAAAACTTTTGGACAATATGGGACCATGGATGGATGCTGCAACAAACCCTCTAGAGGTTCACAGTCTCAAAATATTTTTTCTTATCATCCTATGAGTTGTGGCAGGCATTTCCCAGAGACCACTCAGGCAGCTTTACACTTACATAATTTTTGCTCTCTTCTAGACTAGGTCCAATTTTCATAAAACAATGATTTGGAAGGTCCATAACTTCTCCCTCAGGAACTTTCAAGACAATGTGAAAGCATGGTCAAGTAGAAAAAACACCAATCTACAAGACCCCCCTATGGTACTTGAATTTCCCTCAACACACAATTTGTGGAAGTCATTTTTCCAAGGCCACCTGAGCCAGTTTTTCAACACAGCCATTTTCAAGACTTTCGCCAAAATTTATTCTGAAACCCCATTTTGGCAGATCCATAACTTTTTCTTCAGATATGCTCAAGGAGAACTAATACCATGGTTAGGTAGATAGACCAACACACTACAAGACCCCCATGTGTTGCGGGAATTTACTTTATCCCATAATGTATGGCGAGCATTTTCCTGAGGCTACTTAGCCATTTTTACTTGCTCTGATGCAAAACCCTGTTTTGGCAGACCTAGAACTTTCTCCTTAGAGGTGATGGAGTCAAACTAAGACCACGAATGGATAGCCACTATAAAAACCTATAGCTTAGTACCATGGTGTAGGAATTATTCTCAAACCATAAATTATGGCGGGCATTCTCTTAATGCTACTTGGACCAATTTTGACTAATTATGCCATAGTCAATTTCCTGATTTTCACCAAATTGCCATATTTCTTCAGAATGATGTCAGGATGCAACAATGACTTCCTGATAGCACTAGAACACCATCAGATGTATTTTCAACTTCATGCCACATCATCATACATGCCATTCCATGTCATCATATCTGCCACATCATCATACAGACCATGTCATCACTCTCTTTGTTATTATGTTGTCTTTCACTGAGTTTTCCTTGCCATCATGTCCTTGGGTATTCATTTGTCATTACTGAACTCCTTTGACATCAATGACAACCACATTCAACATTCTCCCCCTTTGGAATTGATGGCAACACCTAAACATTCTCCCCCTTTGAAAACAATAACAAAGGATAACCTATTATGCCCTTGTTGTAACCATCTTAACATTCATTCTCTGTTTAGACAACTGCCCTTCTTTTTCTTCTCTTCCTCTGGTTAACTTGGACTTGGTGCTGATCATCTAGTTAGCATCCTTCTTTTCCTTTTTGTAGTGAGTCTTTGAATAATAACTTGTATGATGAATTCATAAACTCCCCCTATCACAGTGCTCCTCCTCTTGCCAACACATTTTAATATTTCCATGTTACTTTTACTTTTGCTCTTTGCCAACCACACACTAGTTTTTTTAGTCATACCCATCTCTTTTCTTTTCTTCACCATAATTATGCTTCTGATTTTACTCTACTCCATCTATTAATTGTTCTTCAGTTTGTCATATAGATTTCCTCTCTATCAAAGTCTTCTTTTTCAATTTGTCACTTATATACTTCTTCTTGTGTTTTTTTTTTAACTTTTACCAAGTACTCTTATGATTCTTCTTCTTCTAGTTTTGATGGTCAACCTCAAACCATTCTTTTCTTTTTACCAATAGATATATTTTTAAGTGCCAATTGCAATATTCTAATATTAACTCCCCCTGACTATGTACTTTCTTTGAACCAATTGTGGTAACTGATACCAACCTTCTTCATTTTGGATCATCAATTCAACATTAAGGCTGAAACTGTACTTTGTTAATTATCATACTATGTATTCACTTTTGGGTTGAAGCTCCTTAATATTCTCACAATGCCCTCTTGGACAAGGAGGGCTCGATCGGCCTTACATTTTGATTGGTCAATAAACTCTCAATCATAGGATTGGACATCTTCCCTTTTATAATTTATTGCTCTACAATTATCACCATTGAGAAAAATCAATATGACAAGCATCCTTTTGGAATGGTGTATTCCCTTTGGCAATCCGATACAATAGCTTTAAAATTATCCACAACTGATTTGCATCATCATCCAATATTGCTTCTTCAGGTGTGCATCATGTATCACTTTTATTCCTCTTAAAGTAACACCACTCTTCCTCCAAATGGTTTCCAAGATATTTTTGTGATCAATAGCTTCTCCATTTAAGTTAAGCTCATTGTAAGATAGTTCTTTGTGGCTTCCTGTATTGTAAGGGTTTCACTCGAATGATTTTTCTCCATCTCTTGGCATCTTTGCAGGGATTTGTCCATTCCATTTGTAACTTCCTTACTCTCTTTGATTTATTGACCTTGATCCATTTTATTTGCCAGCTTCTCATTGTCTTCCTTTTTTTTTCCTTTCCACGTGTTTCTCTTATTTTGACACTATATCAATTTCAAAGGTAGAATCTTCATCATTATTATTGTTTTGTACTTCATACTTTCTTCTCTATACCTTTGTGCAGCTTGGTCTAGGAGATCTTGTTGTGCATTTTCTGGCAATATGACCATAATTATGACAATTATAGCATTCAATTAGATAATTTGCCAAGGGGCCATAAGGATTACATTTTCTCCTAAGTTTGTTATGTTTTCCATATGCTTGACAACCTGATGCTTTATGTCCATAGTTATTACATGAATAACAATAACCCCTGAACATTTGTGACAATATTTTGAAAATGAATTTATTTGTTGTTGTGGGGAAAATGCACCTATAGTTCAGGGGAGAAACTACCAACTTACGGTGATAAAGATAGACTTACAAGCATTCTGCAAGTACAACAAATAAATGAAGAGATTAGGGTTTAGAGATGTAGGCACCTCATTCAGAAGGTTGATCCTAGCTTTTCCTCCCTCGCTCTTCAATGCTTATCCAGTGTCGCAATGTCCAGACCTGCAAAACAACTTGATACCTTTCTCAAACACATTTGACTACATATATAAGACTGATATCCATGACATAACAAGACATCAAACTATAATTAAACAGTAATCAAATCAGAGACATACGAGAATAGGTCATATTTGGAAAGGAAAGAACGTCTAATCTTTATTGATGAATGAAAGCAAGTACATAAAGTTATACCTTCCTTCAAGCTTGGCACTTCACGAAACCTAGATTCAAGGTCTCCTGCTTCCGTTCTCCAAGGATTCCAACCTCTAATCAATTGTGCTAGGGCTTACCAAAAACTAAGCACAAGAGAGGGGGATGAGGGTCTCCATTCCTCCAGCATAAAAATGTTGTAGGCTTTGTCCCCTCACATGGCCCTTCTACCCTCCTTATATAGTCAGTCAGGAAGAGGAAAAGAAGTTATAACCGCTCAAGAGGTTTCCCAACCAACTTAACTTACTCGAATTTCAAGATTTTGACCAAAACAGGGGTGTACTCTACTCTATAGTAGACAAAGTAGCATACATATGGAGTTGAGCACTACTTTAATGAAGCAAAGTAGGGTACACACGCTACTATCATGCCTGTGTACCAGCGCTCATGTTGAAAAATGGCCAAAAACAGGCTTTTCTACTCATTTTCAGGAGATGGTTTGGTCTGGAAAAATGTTCCCAAGGGTCATATACATCGAATGGGTCAAGAATGAGGTAATTTCAACCATTTTTAGTGTCCCAAATGACTCCTCCATCCACAAATGTCCTGTTGTGTGACTGAACTTGATCTCAAGAAGTGTCGTCATGCGACCAAGGGAAGCAAGTGTCGTCATGGACGGAGAGGTGTCATTTCAAGCTATAACAGATGCCCCCTAATGTATGAGGTCAGAGGGAGTGCGGGAAACGATGTCCGAAATGCATTATAAATAACAAAGAGTTGAATCATGGAGGAACGGAGAAACCAAGAATCATAAGCTCAAATGAAGTACCTGAAAGCAAAGGCAATGTCAGACAAACTTATCCTTGGGGTAACTATCCATGTTCAAATAGTGGAACATGACCTCCAAGAGGATACAATAATGATCCAAATACTGATGCATATATCATGGCAACTAAAATACAAGCATGGATCCATGAGGAACATAAGTGTAAACATAGCCACTATTGGCTGCTTTTTGACAGACCCGGGTTTTCAGGAGGCACAGCAACAAACACCTCTTGGAACACTGGCCCTTTCGGCAACGGGCTGCGCAGTAGCCTGAGGTCTCACCCGAAGTGGCTATGGGGGGGCTAAGGAATCAGTTTTCCTTAGCCTAGGTGGTGTGGAGACTACAGTCTTCTCTCTTCCCTTCTTGCGGGTAACTTCGGAGAAGGGCACCTTACTCTCCCACAGGCCTCACAACGCCACAGCGCCGAGACTCACTCTTCCCAGCCTAGCTATGCGGTATCTCCGCACCTGCGCACGAGGCGTTTTCCCGCTATGTCCGATACACTATGTATCATCCCTGCCCTCACGCCACAGCGCAGTAACACACTCCTTAAGCGCTACCGCGGCAGTGTTTTCACAGACTCATTCGACAATGCACATGTACACTTCTAAGGGAGCTTCAAGGATTTACTCTTCATACGCATTCATAAAGATAGCGAAACATTCATGGAAACAGAGACAGTAAAGCAAAGAAATGCAATGTCACGTCCCCTCCCATCCAACCAGCTAGATGGAGAGGATCGTGACGGTTAAACCGGGCATCCAGCCCCATTCTCATTCAGCAAGCATTCAAATAAACAAGAATATATATACATATACAAATGCATAACAGATGCGATATTAAACTGGGCATCTAGCCCTATGAAACGTTTAATCATAAGCATGAACATAATATAACAGAGATAGATGGAAATGTATGGTTTTTAAGAAGATCACAGCGGAATATTAAGAATTTCACATCCATCATACATTCATAACATTCATCAAATGATAATTGCCAATTTACACAAGAGAATACTTATCTCAATAAGGCAGTCCCACGCAACTGGCTATACAACTGCAACGTTCCACCCAACCGTAGGCCAGTGTGCTCCTCAATCTCTCAGCACCACTGCCACCCCCGAGCTGGGCATGATCTCTACAAGGGACCAGGGAACAACAGACTCACACATAGCCAAGGATACACCAAAATGAGCCAAGCCAATCTACAATTGGGTTTATCAGGCTGCTAGGAGATGGGGAGGAAGAATTGCTAAGCTAGTGAGCTCAACCACAGAGCTATGGGTACCCTTCCCAGATCTGTTCAGCTTGGCACTCACAATGCCTACACACCCAACACCAGGAAGTATTCTCTTCACTGCCACACAGTCCCTCAAGCCATACCTTCCTTTCTAGTGCTCTCAGGGTGTGCATAGAAAAGTAGCCAGCCTTCTTGATCTTCTTGAGAGGATATCCCCTACACTAGGTTTATCAAGCTAATTCTGTCCACTACCATTCCAGTTTCTTGCTTACAGATTCAAATCCAAAACATGATGCACTTAACAACAACCACAATTGCTGGGCATGAAGAAAACATTTTCCACAGTGGGATGCATGAGAGGGGGTTTCAGCTGACTTAGAAAAACGTGGGAACCCACAAAAACGAAAATGGGAAGTTGGGAAATGACCCAGGAAGCCAAATCCGTTTTTAGAAAAACGTCCCTGGACATTCAGGGGCAAAAACGACCTCCCTACAGTCCCCAAAACGTGGCCCTTCCCTCCCAGGCTACTGCATATGCAAAAACGAACTCCCATGCATGGAAAAATGCAAGCTTTTGCTGAAAAACGTGAAGGAAATGACCCAGATAGCTCCCACTGCGTGAATGAATGAAGACTGCCCATTCCCCATGGCTTTGGGCACCATTTCGTGGGTGATTTCTTGCAAGAGGAGGCAAAACACGAATTTCCAGGTTGATGGCTTGCCCATGCACGAAAATGGCTTGCCCATACTCTTTCATTCCCAAGGCATTAACTGCCTTAACCAATTTCTTGGAAAAATTAAATTATTGGGTACATGAGACAAAATGGGTAGTTGGTGGTTTATGGGTTTCCCCATTGACACATGGATTAATACTATTGGCTCAAGGGTTTGAATAATTTCCCTCCCTTTTCCTTGTAGAGTCATGCCCCATCTCTTTTGTTGCATTGCATAGCCGGTTGTGGGTTTTTCATTAAAAATTCGAAATTACATGATGTCTTATATACATTGTGCCCATCTCGCACAAGAACCATAGGCATCTATTTTAATTGCCGATACATAAACGCTAAATCAATGGTGGGGCCTTGGCCTTGAGCTACTCACCATGATTAAGTTACAATATTTACATCATTTACAAAGGGGGTCAAAATGGGGACGTGACATGCAATCACATAAAGCATCACCACGACAACTAGAATTAGGTCGTTCACCTCCAGGAGGGAATCTACGTCCACAGGACTAGATTATCTTTAGATGGGGCTTACACAGTTCTGCTGCGCACACAGCTGCAGCCTTAGATCTTTCTGGGAAACTCCACGCACACAGCTGGGAGCCCTTCTCTTAGATCTATTTCCTCCTCCTACAACTATTACAATGACAGACATACAATTACATTCCCCTCACAGTTCTCTTGCGACTTGTCATTACATACAATGGCCTTTACGCCAACCGGTCTCCTGCGAGATCGCGGCCTTCTTACATACATACAATGACCCTTAACGGCTTTACAAAATATAGTAATACAAAATACTTAGACATCAACTTAGACTGTCTGTGTAACCTTCTAACCTTTTTCCCTTTACAATTATACATATATATAGGTGGCCCTGAGGGTTGCACCTTTACAAAACTGTGGGCCTTTCCCCAACAGTGATCCCCAAAAACCCTAACCACTGACACGGCTAGGTGTACCATAGGCGCCTCTTGCAGTCACGTCGCAGCTTCCTGCAGGCTCCGCGATTTCCGGTGCAGATCGCGGGTATGGGTGCCGCTTCATCGTTCTTTGCTCCTTGTCCTTCGTCTTCAATGCTTCATCCTGTTGCTCTTCCTTGGTCCGAGAAGCCATAACTCCTGTACTTTTCCTTAATGAGGGTAGCTGAGCCCTCTTCCGTCGCTTCATCTATTGTGGTGGTTGAGCTTTCTACTCGGCCACCTTATTTACTCTTTCCCTTGACATGCACGCAAGCTCCTCGATTTTTGGCCCACAATCTGCGGTGAGCTCGTCCATCTCGCGCCGTACCGTGCACTGTTCATTTTCGCCAAAAATGGTGCTTTTCCTCAAAATTAGCACGTTTCCTTCAAAACTTAGTGCTTTCTTCTCAAAATTGGCAGCTTTGCCATAGCTGTGGGCTATGCTCCAACAGGCCCCTAACACTTACTTGTGGCTCGCCCTCGAGCCACCTGCACTAGCTTGCGGTCGCTTTAGTTGTTCATCTGCCTTGGCTTGGGTCGCAGCGAAGGCTTGCTTCCACTGCGCAATAGTGGAGTCCATGTCTTCCACTCATTCCGTGGCTGTCTGCACCAGGTCTGTAGTAGCTTCTTCTCCTTCTACAGCATCGACCAACTCTTGGGACTCAGCAAATGCTTTGACCTTGGCCTCTGCTTGGGCAACAAGTTCAGCATACTCATCCATAAATGACTGAATGATGTTGGCGAGAGTAGCATCTTTGTTTCTGAGCCTGTTCAGTTCTTGCTGGACTTTACGAACTTTGCTCATCTTTCTCATTTTGGCTAAGCCTTCCAAGGACTTAGCTTCTTCGCTCAGAACAGTTAGGGACTGTTCTGCTGCTTCCACCTGTTCTGCAAGGGAGACTTTAGAAGGGAGCTTCTCGAGCTCAGCCCAAGCCTCCATAGCTTGCGTCATCAACTGATGGGCTTCATCTATTCTGTGCTGCATTTGGATAGAAGCTATGCGCAGTGCTTCGAGTCGTTCTTGCGTCTCATCCACGGGAGGCACTGCGACACGAGCTTCCAATTCGGTGAGCTACTTTCTATGGTCCTCAGCCATAGCAACTACTTGTTGTTCTAGGGCTTGCCCCCTTCTACCGATGCATTGCACTTTCTCAACTAACGGAAGGTCTGGTTGAATCTAGCAGGCTGGCAGCTCCTCGACAATTTCATCAACGACATTCCTTAGCCCAATGTCTTGCGCTTCGTGAAGTTCAATTTGTGCAGAGATCTCCTTGTAGCCTGCCCTTTGCTCTACTTCATGTGTCTACAATATTTGATTGGCATGGAATGTGGAGAGCTCCCTAGCTCTCAGCTCAGTAGAAACCTGCTCCTGAACCAGTTGTAGAGTTTCCAACAGAATTAGTGACAAATTTATTTCAACAGGCCCAACCGTGCTTACCTACAGTGCAGCTAGAGGATCCGGAAGTGTCATGCTTGCAGGAGGGATGTGGACAACAGTGTGCCTTTCTGTAAGTACTTCAACCCACTCAGTGCTTGTAGTTTCTTGCGGCACCTACGAGTCGGATGCTGGTGCATGGGTCTACGCAACTCATCCTGCGAGACCTTTCAACTCCACGAGCTGCAGGTCCAGAGCACTTCTGATATTAGCATGAGAGGTGTACAGCTCATGAAATTGCTCCTTCAAGTACTGGATGAGCCCCACGGCAAGGGTCTCAGAGGGATCTCCAGTCGCTTCTGCGGGGTGCAACAGCTTCTGCTTCTTAGTAGGCGGTCCTGATGGACCTTCATCATTCCTTTGCACGATCTTTTCCTTTCCCTTGTCTTTTTATGGCGCTGCAGGGGGTGGCATCATGGCAGCGATGTCAGCGGCCTGTTTCCATTCATCTGGCCAGGACTTCATAGTGTCCTCCATGTCTTGGGTAGTCATTCGGTAGAGCCCTATGGCCCATTCTTTCGACTGAATTCTGCGAGGGTGGAAATAGATTTCATGCAAGTTGGCAGAAAAGGCCAACTTCCCTCCATAGATTTCTGCCGTCTCCTCAGTAAGCCTTGGCATCTACAGGATGGTATCCCTGAGGAGATTATAGTACTCAAAGAATACGGCACAGTTCATCTTGCGCTACACGGGATTATTAGAATCACAGAGGTTGACATAACACATCCCTGTAACCTCTCCTGAACGGCGCGGAAGAAACTGAGTGTTGGGCGGTTCCTTCCACCAGACAAAAGCACACAAGATCAGGAGCCAAGAGAAATGGAACAGCTGATTGGCGGCGTCCTGAACATTGCGACAGTCATCCAAGAATGTATTCAGGAGGAAGAGAGACCAGTTATACTGCTCTCCTTCCGCAGCTGCGACTGCGAGCTCTACAACAGCTCCAGGGACTTCTTTAGGTCGGCACTTCGTTAAAAGTCTTCCTGCGAGCAGACTGCCTGTGAATCTGAGTGCTTCATCTTCAACTACAGTGAGGTCATACGCACGACATCCTCGCGACAATTTTTATTTCTGCACCACCTTTGCAGCCAGCTTTCGGTCCCTGTCTTTACCAACGAAATGGACGTTGGGGTCCTTACCAACCTTAGATAGGCCAGTAACTCGGTGAATCAGGTCCATATTCAGATCAATTGGCCTCCCTAGCCAAAGATAACCACCATGAACACAGGATAATAGGACCTTGACAACCGCATTAACTTCGTTACTACGCCCGAAGTGCGATAGCTTCAATAGGTTCAACAATCTAGGCCTTTCTAGATTTACTGCAAATTCCTGTGGGATGAATTCGTCAATCTTCTTAACAGGATTATGGACCACCGTCAGATAGTGATCTGCCGCGAACTAAGGATACGTTCTATAATCTCCCAAGTTGAAGTCAGAGAACTTAACAAACGGTAGATTTCCAAGTAGGGATCCTTCTTCGTGCATGATTTCTGCCATTGGTGGCAACGGAATCGAATACTTGGCATTCTTGGGAATATGCACCTCGGGTGCGTCATCTGGGCATGGAGGAATGTAGTTAACCAGAGTGGCCAAGGGCTCTGGAACAGGTTCCTCCGGCTACTGCTGCTGCTGTTGCTGTGACGCCCTTATGCCCGGGGACTGTCTGGGATCAGGAAGCTCGACGATCTTGATCGGGGTACCCATACCGAAATCTAATCCTCTGCGTCTAAACTGACGGACAAATTCTTCAGTTGACAGGTTCTCCGTCATGAACTTGCATACACGACTAATACTGAACAAAAGGGCGGAACAACGTAGGATGCGAACTCTGCAAACAAAGGGGGCAGTTTGCATGACACGGCTCTAAAAACAATGACTTAGACTCTCAAACAAGACAACTATACAACTCAAGGAAAGTAACCCAATCATATACGAATGAGGGGTATCTATAGCTGAAGGCGGTAGTGGATGTGGACAAGTGGGGCTAATAACCGTTGGCGCCTAATCGGATGAGTTGAACCCCCCCCCCCCCCCCCGCGCCTCTGTGGTGCATTGAATGCGAGGGATGGGCTCTGATAGCCTTCGAAAGATGTGCTAAGGCCTTCGGTTCCTTAATTAAATGTGAATCTTAGGGAAATCAAGCCGACTCTATCGGAGTAAATACAATTAAATGACGGTCTCATCCTTCATTAAGACTCAGACGCGGCTATAGAACTACCACAATTCAAATTTTTGGTGAGTAACTTCAGCATCGGTAACTGTGCACATGGAGGGCTCCACAGCGAGAACTCCTCAAGCGACAACTAGACAACAGGGAACTCCGCAAGAGCGAGAGTTCGACAACCCAAGGGACTTCGCAAGAGCGACAACAGGCTCGCTCAGAATAGGCTTTATTGACTGCGCGGATGCTTCGAGGAACTGTGCGGGAAGCCAGAGACTGAAACATGTCTCGCGACTTCCGTGTAGACTGATAAGTGCGATGCCTCTTTCAACTACACTGGACATATACATGACTTTAGCAACTGATCAGGTCGACAGGGCAGAGTAGCCATCGCGATAAAGCTTGAGCCAACTCCCGTTGACCATTGTGGGCAGCAACTCGCCATTAAGCTTCGCCAGATGAACTGCTCCACCTTTGGTTATCTTCATTACTTGAAAAGGGCCTAACCAATGTACACGAAACTTGCCTGGAAACTTGATGAATTTACTATCATAGAGGAGTACCAAGTCTCCTTCCTGAAAGACTTTATTCTTAATATGCCTGTCATGCCAAGCCTTCTGCCTCACCTTCTGCACTTGTTGATGGAATCTAGCTAAAAGCTTGTCTTCTTCTAAGGCAACCAATTGTGACAGCCTTTCACTCATAGTATCAGTATCTGCCATTTCTTTAATTTGAGCAATTCTGAGACTGGGAACAATGTATTCCATGGGCGTGACTGCTTCTTGTCCATACACCAAACTGAAAGGTGTGTGACCTGTTAATTTCTTGCATGTGGTTCTGTAAGCCCATAACACAGCTGTGACTCTAAGGTCCCAATCATCTCTTTGTTGGTTACAGATCTTGCTCAGGGCATTCTCCAGAATCTTATTGAATTCCTCCACCGTACCATTAGCTTGAGGGTGGTAGGGTGTACTCTTGTGGTGACTAATGTGGAATTCTTCAGTAAGGACCTCTATAGTCTCGTTCAGTAAATGTGTGCCCTGATCACTCATTAGAATGAGTGGACATCCAAATCTAGTGACAATGTTCTCAAAAATGAACTGCGCGGCAGTGAAAGCGTTGCAATTCTTAACTGGCTTCGCCTCAGCCCATCTGGTGAGGTATTCAGTGGCCGTGATGATGTATCTTGCACCGGTTCTCTTTCCTGGTGGGTTGATAGGTCCCACGAAATCAATGGCCCATTTATCAAAAGCACACACCATTATCTGGGGTCTTAGCGGCATTTCATCTCTTCTTGAAGGTTTTCCTGTTCGCTGGCACACATCGCAACACTTGCAGAATTCCTTAGTATCCTTGTGCAATGTTGGCCACCAAAGACCTGCGGCTAAGATCTTCTGCGCAGTCGGCTTTCCTGTGAAATGGATTCCTATGGTTCCTGAATGCGCTTCTACAATTATGGAGTTCTTCTCATGTGGTAAAATGCATCTGCGCAAGACTTCATCAGGGCCCAACTTATAGAGCTGGCCTGCTATCAAAGTGAAGTCTATGGATTTGACAACAAGTTGTTTCTTCTGCTGTATTGTGAGCTCACTTGGCGCTTTCCCTGTAGTGAGAAACTCAAGAATATCGGAATAATATTCGTCTACTGCTTGAATAGAAAACAGCTGCGCATCAGGCAAATTGTCCTCCAAATTTGTAGGTTCCTCCCTTGACTCTATCCTAGATAAATGGTCAGGTCCTGCATTCAATCTACCTGGATTCACAATAATCTCAAAATCATACTCCTGGAAGAGGAGTAGCCATCTGCAAATTCTTCCCCCTAACATTGGCTTATTGACCAAGTACTTCAAGGCAGAATGGTCAGTGTACATTTTAAAATGAGCACCCAATAGATAGTGTCTGAACTTCTGTAAAGCATACACCATAGCTAGTCCTTCTCTTTCTGTAGTGGTGTAGTTCTTCTCAGCTGTGGACAGCTTTCTGCTAGAGTAATCAATGGGATGGTCAATACCTCCTTCTCCCGGTTGTGTCAGTACAACACCCAATGCTATGGAAGAAGCATCTACATGAACATGAAAGGGTTTTCTCCAGTCTGGGAAAACTAGAATAGGTGTTGTGACCATCTTTTCTTTAAGTGTGTCCAAGCTCTGTTGGCATTCTTCTGTCCATTGGAATTTCAAATCCTTTTTCAACAATCTTTCCATAGGCGGAGTGATCTTTGCATAACCCTTGATAAATTTCCTGTAGTATCCTGTATGTCCCAATGTAGTGCGCAATTGTTTGATTGAGTTGGGCACAGGCAAGTTAGCAATGATGGCAACCTTCGCAGGATCCATCATGAGTCCTTGTCTGCACATAATGTGACCCAACAAAATACCAAAAGGAGCACAGAAGATACATTTTTTCAAGTTAAGGGAAATCTGATACTGTCTGCATTTTTCTAACATCATCCTTAGATTCCCTATGTGGTTTTTTAGTAAACCAAACACAGTTCAGTCATCAAAATAGACTTCTAGAAACTTATGAATAAATTCTTTGAAAACAGCAACAACGACTCTCGAGAAAATAGCAGGAGCATTTTTAAGACCAAGGGGCATTATCGTATACTGGAATGAGCCCCATTCAGTCGCAAAAGTGGCCTTATGGCGGTCTTCTGGATGGATTCTGATCTGGTGGTATCCTGAAAAGCCATCAGTGAAGGAGTAAGCCTCTTGTCCTCCAACATTGTCAAGCACTTCGTCTGTAAAGGGCGTAGGAAATGGATCATGCGATGATGCGTCATTGAGCTTGCGTAGGTCCATGCAGATTCTTATTTCACCTTTTGTCTTTTTCTCTTGTATGACCATAGGACTAATCCAATCACTTTCCTCTACTGGCTCAATGATACCAGCTGTGAGCATCTTATCAATTTCTTCTGTGACCTTTTCTTTATATCGCGGGTTTAACCTGTACGGGCGTTGTTTTATTGGCTTAGCGTCGGCTTTCAAAGGTATGCGCATAACTCCTAAGTCTCCTAGGATGGCTTTCATTTCTGTAAACTTGGTAGGAAAGATATCCTGGTACTCATGTAGTAAATCTGCAATATGGCCAACAGTTTCATCATCCCAATAATCTCCTATAGAGGCAACCTTGGGTTCGGCTTCTGTACCGATGTTAATCTTCTTGAGCTTGATGTGTTCTGTAATGGTAGGAATATCAAGCTGAGGGCCTTCAACTTTGCGCATCCCTTCTGACTCTGGAATATTGATGTTGCGAGGATCATAATCCTCTTCTCCAGTGGTGAAATTATAGCATTCTAGGGCATGTTCCATCTGGACAGCCCAATCTGGTTGAGAATACTCTGGTAACATACATTGTCTAAATACCTTCTTTCTAATACACTTTAAAGCTTGATCGATGCTTTGATGTTCTGACTCAAAGCTGAAAGTGAGTTGAAAACTTTCAATCATAAGAGGCCAAGTGATAGTGCCTCTGCGCAATTCTGTTTCAGTGTACCAGTTCCTTGGAACTATATCCAACGTGTGGATGAATAGGTGAATCCACTCGTCTTCTGGAATATCTGACCATTGTTGAATACATGCTTCAAAGTGTGACCTGGGGTCACTCTGTCCATCATATTTGTGCAAAACTCCTGCTGTGGTCTCTTGAAATCTGCACAGTATCAGCCTGCAACAGTCTTGCCATGTGTCGATATTTTCTTTATGCGCACCCCACCATCTTGCAGGTGTAGCGCGTAGTGCTACATCCAATGCTTGTATGCGCTGCTTATCTAGGATTTCTTGTTCATATGCATGTATGAATTCACTTACTCCAGTTAAACCATCAAATATTTGAGTTTTATTCAGTTTTGTGCCAATCCATCGAATGGATTTAGTCATCATGGTGCAATGCCTTGCAGAAACCTCATGTAAGCGATTCTGCCAGTTTTCCAGTCCTGCTTCTGAATTTGATGCGCACGAGCTATCGCATCACCAGCCGATATGGCCGTCCACTATGGGATTGACATAATCATTATGACTAGCATTCATCTGATACAAACTTTCCATGTGGCGCACTTCTTCTTCTACTCGAATGGGTTCAATATACCGTGGTCCTTGAAGGGGATCAAATGGTGCAATGACCCTAATCTGGTCATCCTCAAAAGTCATCTGTCTTTTCTTCAAATTAATGATAGCCAGATTATCAGATGCCCAGTCTATGCCTAAAAGTACTGGGTAAGGTCTATTGTCATCCAGAATTTTGATTACTTCAAAGTCTGCAGAACTTCTTACTCCCTCAATATCAATGGGTACATTGGGTAATCTGCCCAATGGGGAAACTCTTTGCTGATTTGCTAGTCTTAGATGGATAGGAGATCTGCTAAGCTGAGGGCTACCCATCTATTCCCATGTCTGCATGGTGAGAACATTAACTTCTGAGCCTAAATCCAAAATGACTTCGTCCATTTCAAATGCTCCAATCTGCGCTGTAAGTCTCATCTCTCTTCCAGTTCTAGAATGACTCCCGATCTGACGAACAGCACGCTGCGGTGTATTCATCGAAGTAGATTGTTGACACTGATCCAACAGGTGTTGGAGTTCTATAGTTTCTTTTTCATTGCGCAACAACTTTAAGCAGCTTCTGAGGAAGGCATGAACACTTCCTAGTGTATCCTCCTCATCAGGCCTTCCAGATGTAGTGGCCTGCTCTTGTACCAAGTTCTCTCGACGTGGCACATGCGGTCTGATATCATTATGCGGAATTGTGACAAAACTTGAAGCTCGCGGATCTGAGAAATACCCTTGAGCTTGCTTGAATGCTTCTTTTTTCTTCTAGAGGTCAAGCGGGGATGTTTTAATATTAGCGCGGCACACCCATTGCGTCGTTGGCTTTCCAGTTCCCAACTCTGGTGCACCAGTGGTTACACCACTGCGCGTCACTATATTAACTGTGGGGTTTGGTTCTCTTTTTTCTGCTGCAATCAACTGAATATTTTGGTTAACCTGTGGCTTCTTTTCTTGCATCTTGGCCATCAATTGAAGGCATTCTTCAATGACATGATCATAATATTCACAGTATCTGCAGATGGTTGTAGGGTTTTGGAAATCCCTTGCATAATGGCCTTGAGCTCCGCAGTTATAGCAAGTGATCTGTCCTCGGCCCCTGTAATTTCCTCCTCGGCCTTCGCGAGCTGGGTCATACTGTGGATCTGTTGTGGGTCCTTGTGGTTCTGACTGCACTCTATAAACATCGTGTTTTCTTTCTATCATAAGGTCATATGCTCTGCAATTGTTCTCTTCATGGCCTACTGATTTACAGAAATTACAATATAGATTCTTTGGAGTTTGTACATATTTATGTAACAAGTGACACTCTTGTGGTCTGTGACCTCTAGTTCTACAGATTTCACACCAAGGCCCCTGAGCCTGTGGTAAAGGGTTAGGTTCTCCAGTTGCAATATAGTCTATGAAAACGGGACAATGGTCCTTTGAATGTCCTTATTCTCTACACCTTGTACACCAAATTTCTTCTTTAACATCCTTTCCTTTCTTAATATCATGCAATTGCAAAGTTAGGTTTGCTAGTTGGTTCTACAACTGCGCAACATCGTTGCTTGTACCAGCAATTGGTGAAGCTTCTAGTTTCATATCCATCTCTAGAGCTTGTTCTTGAATAGTGAGATTCTGTTGCATAAGAGGAATTCTAATATGACGAAGCAGCGCAGCAATGAACCATTCCTTATGCTGTTGCGGTGCAAACTCAAAGCTTACTTGATCTATCAAGGCTTTGAACTTCTGGTCAAAGTCCCATACCGATTATGTAGGTAACTGTTTTATGTCTTTGAGTTCTGTTATGCACTGTGATTCTGATTTAGGCTTCTTGAATTCTTTAATCATAGCACTTCTTACATCAGCAAGCGTCCTATTCTGTGCTGCTGACTATTTCATAAACCAAGTTAGGGCTCTCTCTCTTAATGTGGTTGCTAACTAAACCAGCTTAACATCATCATCATTAATTTGCTTAATCATCCAAATGGCTTCACATAGAAACCAGTGCTGCTCAGGGTCTTCTAGCCCTATTCCTCTAAAGGTTGGTAACTTCATGTCATCACCCATCCTTCTTGCGCTAGGTTGATGTGGATGTGATGTGGCACTGCCTCCAGTATTGTTAAACAAAGGTGGGGCTGAGGTACTAGAAGTACCGTGCGGACTACTAGAGGGTGTTACTGCGTGGTTATGCTGAGCCCCATCTGGCTTTTGCGGTGTAAAGGGGGAATAAGGGATATGAACACTCCCCTGTCTCTCTATATGGCTCGCTCTACGAGCTTGACTATCTTCTGGGCTAGGCTCAAAGGGATGCTAGTCGAGGCCTACTTTATACCGTTTTCCGCTACGAGTGCAACCAATAACTTCAAGATCACTATCAGAATCTGTGGACATTACTTGTCTATGCTATTCATCGGAAGCTATGCATAGTTTTCCTTTTTCATATAAGAGCATTTTAATCCATAAGTTCAGAGAATTTAAGAACTTACCCCTGTATGCTTTGAAGAAGCTCCTTTCAGCCTCGCTGAAGCTCTTTCTCGTATCTACTGCAAACTCAGTGATGAATCCTTCCAGCAGACTGTTCAACCAAAATTCTATTGCGCGGGACACAGGATTATCTACCTGCTTCACAGTGCTAACGAGCTCAGGCGTCCAAACAATAGGTCGATCAACATGCACAGTGGGTCTAGTATGTGCTAGCTTGGATACCCACTCATGAAACTCGATTGCAAATGTTACAAAGAAGATTTTGTGAAGGTCAGTATAAATATGCTTCTGCAGCTAATCCTCTATCTGAAGCCTAGGGCTTCTATTTTCACGTTCAGCGAACTCTCTAGCCTTTGAATCAAACCAGTCTTGAATTTCTTTAGCTGTAGGATTCCAGCACCACATTGCCTTCAAAATAATAAGGTTAAAGCTGTCGGCGGAACCATTTGTTGGCTCCCTTTTTCTCTAGGTTTCGCATCAATCTCGCACGTCGCCGGAATAACAAGTCTCAAGGAAATGGAACCATTTGTTGGCTGCTTTTTGACAGACCCAGGTTTTCAGGAGGTGCAGCAACAAACACCCCTTGGCACACTGGCCCTTTCGGCAACGGTCTATGCAGCAGCCCGAGGTCTCACCCGAAGTGGCTATGGGGGGGATAAGGAATCAGGTTTCCTTAGCCTAGGTGGTGTGGAGACTACAGTCTTCTCTCTTCCCTTCTTGCGGGTAACTTCGGAGTAGGGTGCCTTACTCTCCCACAGGCCTCACAATGCCACAGTGCCGGGACTGACTCTTCCTAGCCTAGCTAGGCGGTATCTCCGCACCTGCGCACGAGGCATTTTCCCGCTACATCCGATACACTATGTATCGTCCCTGCCCTCGCACCACAGCGCAGTAACACACTCCTTAAGCGCTACCGCGGCAGTGTTCTCACAGACTCATTCGACAATGCACATGTACACTTCTAAGGGAGCTTCAAGGATTTACTCTTCATACGCATTCATAAAGATAGCGAAACATTCATGGAAACAGAGACAGTAAAGCAAAGAAATGCAATCACATAAAGCATCACCACGACAACTAGAATTAGGTCATTCACCTCCAGGAGGGAATCTACGTCCACAAGACTATATTATCTTTAGATGGGGCTTACACAGTTCGGCTGCGCACACAGCTGCAGCCTTAGATCTTTCTGGGAAACTCCACGCACACAGCTGGGAGCCCTTCTCTTAGATCTATTTCCTCCTCCTACAACTATTACAATGACAGACATACAATTACATTCCCCTCACAGTCCTCTTGCGAATGGTCGTTACATACAATGGCCTTTACGCCAACCGGTCTCCTGCGAGATCACGACCTTCTTACATACATACAATGACCCTTAACGGCTTTACAAAATATAGCAATACAAAAGACTCAAACATCAGCTTAGACTGTCTGTGTAACCCTCTAACCTTTTTCCCTTTACAATTATACATATATATAGGTGGCCCTGAGGCTCGCACCTTTACAAAACTGTGGGCCTTTCCCCAACAGTGATCCCCAAAAACCCTAACCACTGACACGGCTAGGTGTACCGTAGGTGCCTCTTGCAGTCACGTCGCATCTTCCTGCAGGCTCCGCGATTTCTGGCGCAGATCGCGGGTATGGGTGCCGCTTCATCGTTCTTTTCTCCTTGTCCTTTGTCTTCAATGCTTCTGCCCGTTGCTCTTCCTTGGTCCGAGCAACCATAACTCCTGTACTTTGCCTTAATGAGGGTAGCTAAGCCCTCTTCCGTCGCTTCATCTATTGTGGTGGTTGAGCTTTCTACTCGGCCACCTTATTTACTCTTTCCCTTGACGTGCACGCGAGCTCCGTGATTTTCGGCTTGCAATCTGCGGTGAGCTCATCCATCTGGCGCCATACCGCGCACTGTTCATTTCCGCCAAAAATGGTGCTTTTCCTCAAAATTAGCACTTTTCCTTCAAAACATAGTGCTTTCTTCTCAAAATTGGCAGCTTTGCCATAGCTGCAACCTATGCTCCAACAGCCACATAAATACAAGGTGGATCTATGTCAAAACTGGAGAACATAGCCATAGAGAACAAGCTGGATCTATGTCTCATCAAGAGCCAAAATGAGTCTGGCTCAATCTTGCGCAACTTGGGCGATAACATAAATGAGGTGATGTTATTGAGGATCCCAAGGTCTTCATCCAAAAAAAACAACCCAAGGTACAAACCTATCCATGCGAATTAAATGAGTTGATGTCAAACATGGGAGGTATCGTTTGATTACCGGTCATTGATGTATACCGTTAACAAACGCGAGGATGTCCACCAATAATGAAAATGGAACCCAAGGTTTGTAGTAAATTCAAGCAAGTGCGAATAAGTGGTCTTGCCATCGAACACTTGAAGTATCCATCGGATAGGAGACATTGATGTATTCCCATCTATCCAATAGTGAGGGAAACTGCCACTAATAACTACAATCCCTAAGGTACTAACCGAAACTCTAAACTTCATTCCCAGAGTACAATGAGTTGAAGTCGATGGGAAGAAGCCCGTTGGAAGGGAGGCCTTAATGCATCCTCCATCATCCAACATGAGGGACACTCAAAAGGTATGAGCTGATTTGGAGTAGGACTAAACACATGATGAAACATACTGACACCAAGGAATGGCCGACACATGAGGTCAAGGCAATTGCAGAATGGTCGACACAGGTTATATCCTTGAACAGTGAGCACGACACAAGAGTGACTTAGGCATATTTTAACACAAAGATACCATGATGCAAATCTGCAATGTAGGAGACATTAACAGATTCTCCATATGATTGGAAGACTAACCAAACATAGGAGTAAGAACTCTGAGATCAGTTTATCCTAAGGCTAACGCTAGAACCCAACTTGTTTGATAGACTCAAAACAGGTGCTTTGTTCAAGGAGATAGTTGACTTGCTACCATCATATTGAAAGATATTTGAACATTCTTCCCTTCCCTTTCGTTTTTCATTTTTTAACGAGCTTGACAAAGAACTAAAGCATGCTCGACAGTATTTTCATATTTAAGGATTCTGAAAAAACCTAGAAGAAAACTCCATACACCTATCCGTGGATTTTATATCGAGCCCAGATTGGTCTGTGATCGTCGGTGTTTTCTTGCTTATAGAGTTGAAAAACTTAAACAGTCCTCTATACACCTATCTGTGGATTTTATATCGAGCCCGGATTGGTCTATGCTCGGTTGGTGTTTTCACATTTCGAGACTCTGAAAACCCTAAAGACGACTCCAAAGGTCCTTTTTCGTAAAGTTAGTCTCCTTCCCCGAAAAAGTGTAAAATAATGGAAGAAGAACTCTTCTAGCGCATACTAGAGTATACCTAGAGTATACCTTTTCCGTAAATTATCCACCAAGGCCTAGAAAAGGGGTAATTCTATACCTAAGTGGATGTGAGTTCAGTTATTTTAACGAGCCCGAAAAGACAACTATGCTCGTCAAACTTTTCCTATTTAAGGAGTCTAAAAAGGGCTTAAAAGAACTCCATAGTGATCTTTTCCGTAAAGGTTTAACGAGTCCAGAAAAGTAAACTCATGACCTCCTTACTATTTTTAACGAGCTCAAAGGAGATATAGAAAATGCTCACAACTTCCTTATTGTTTTTAATGAGCTTGAAGTGAAGATGAAAGAAATGCTCATAGCCTCCTTACTGTTTTTAACGAGCTCGAAGGAAAGGTGGAAGACTGCTCATAACCTACTTACTGTTTTTAATGAGTTCGAAGTGAAGGCATAAGAATGCTCGTAACCTACTTACTGTTTTTAACGAGCTCGAAGTAAAAGAAGAATGCTCGCAATGGGAGGAGACGAGTGTCAGGGACATGCAAAACTATCTCCAAGCGCATGGAACAAAGCTATGCCTAATGCAAGGAACATGAGCAAGATAAGGACACTCAAGGTGTGTCTCCTCCAGGTAAAAGGTGTCAAATTTTGAGGGAAAAATGATACAAGGCTTAGCGGAAATGAGATCAGATATGGAGGCTTATAAAATGGGCTAAAAGCGTGGAAGCCGGCTTCAGGCTCATTAGTGCAAGCGGGATCATAACAGATGCATATGCAATTTGAACACAAAGATGGGAGCCTTATCAGGGATGGCCAAAAATATATGAGGAAGAAAGATATGAGGCTTCTTCTCAAAGTCATGGTAAATCTAAAAAGGCTCCCGAGCCTATGAGAAAAACTTAGCATGGGCACCAGAATGGCATAAGGGTGCTGACTAGGGTGACCCATGTTAGGTAGGCTCTGCTGTCGGACTGGTGCACAATGCATAAAGAGATGGCTAACACACCAATATCCAACAGGTTCGACCCTATCGCGAATTCGGATGGCAAAAGGTTCAAATGCAACATAACAGCGGGGAAGCCTAAACCTATATGCAAGGTTCCAAATATACCTGACATGGTCGCACAAGGTGTCGAAAAGGACTAGTAACCAAGTATACATCCAGCTAAGAATCCTATCTCCAAGAAACATCATTACCAGGATCATATCTAAAACATATGTAAGGAAAGACCCGATACAAGTCACTGTGGTAGAAATACTTTCAACTTCACTATCATCAACAGCAGGCATAAACAAGGTAGAGTTTTTGAATGAAGACTCTATGGTACCCAAGCCCGAGGACTTACAATCAACAAGATCGACTCCAGGATGAAGATCAAAGTTGAAGGACATGATGGAATCTCCAGAAACAAATTCATCATC
The DNA here is from genome assembly GCA_027924585.1 of Larix kaempferi. Classification (NCBI taxonomy): domain Eukaryota; kingdom Viridiplantae; phylum Streptophyta; class Pinopsida; order Pinales; family Pinaceae; genus Larix; species Larix kaempferi. The sequence goes on from BSBM01000358.1 coordinate 287,426, forward strand.
ACAGGAGTTGAAAATTCTAGAAGCATAATCAAACTCAGCAGGAACACTAATTTGTGGATCTATAGGAGAGTCCAAAGACTCAATAGTAGGAAGATCATACTTTAAGGTCAAACCGGGGATGGACATAACTGCGACTAGATAAATATCCAAATGAATGGAAGGCTGTATTATGGACTCTAGGAAAACTTCATCGGAAGGAAGTATATCGTCCCAGATAGAACCCATATCTAAACATTCAAATGGAGGTGTCACTTGGTCAAAAGTTGGGATTAAGTCCCGAGAAGGTAAGCATGAACTCAAAGACTCCTTCTCAGTAGCAGTTGAACTCAAAGAACAATATGCCAAAAAATTCCCATGTGACATAGTAGTGCCTAACGACGAGGGACCTGACTGGTCTATAGTTGGGTAATAAGGAGGATCAACGAATGCAAGCTGGTCGATAGTGACGATGCTTTCATTATGAGGAAAATGCATCACACGAAAGAGCATAGACACCACAGCATGCATATCATAAACGTAACCACGCCCGAGGATCATATCAAAGTCCATAGGGTCCTTTAAAACCATAAAATCAACTAAGACTTTTTTTCCACCCAAGGTAACAGGTGCCTGACGAAGGAATCCGATCAGTTCGCTAGGTCTTCTATCGGCGTTCAATGGCCAATTAATAGCTGGAATAACATTAGGGAAACCCAAATCTCTCCAAGCATAAGCAGACAAGATACTAACAGAAGCACCTTCATCAACAATGCATCGATCAATCGTATGGTTCCCGATATCAACCTTTATCTGGAAAGGTGTTGAAGAAGGAAGACGAGGCTCGGCTAGTCTATTCCAATCAAAGGAAATAGTCCTAGGGCTTGGTAGGGGTTCACATGGCACATATGAAGTGCCCCCTTTTTCAGGAACATCCAAACTGGTAATGCAGAAGACTTCAGTAGTAGGTGCATCAATCTCTGAAGGAATGATGGGATCAACCGAAGATTACATCGATTCGATCACTTCACTCTTCGAAGGAAGAGTGGGGTAGACCAAAGATTGCATTGGTTCAACCACTTTATCAACCAAAGGTTGATCTGACCGCAGGGAATCTATAGACAACTCAGGAACAGAGGTTCCTTTAGACATGGACCACACTCTTCGTGCCTCTGGAATGGCAGGGCATCGGTGAGTAAGGTGATCTCCCTTACAAATTTTACAAGGGAACTTTGGTTTTCGTCCTATAGGTCAAGACTCCTTTACAACGTTGGTGTTCTCAGCATGACTAGCATTGGCTGACAGCTTGCCTCCAGCATGACTTGCAAAGGCTAGTTGCTCAGAAGCAAAAGACTTTTGAAATAAGGACCACACTTTTTGCACTTCTGGAAGTACAGGGCACAAGTAAGTAAGGTGATCTCCCTCGCAAAAATTACAAGGGAACTTAAGCTTCTGTTTGTTCATTTTTTCAACAATGTCAACTCCCTCAGCATGACTTGCAATGGTTGATCTGGTGTCTCCAGTATGACTCACAGGAACTGGTGACTTGTCATTAATATGACTAGTAATGATCAATGACGTGTACTCAACATGAATAACAGTGGTTGAAGACAAACTTTCAGTATATTTTCAGTGACTAAAATTTTTCTCCCAGCATGACCTCCAGAGGCTGGGTAGGTTCCCCCTGCATGACTTGCAGAGGAAGGGTGTTTTCCCCCAGCATGACTTGCAGAGGCTGGGTTGCTGCCCCCTTGTTTTGGCATCTTCTTCCTATTCTTCCTCCGTCTATTCCTTTTAGACTGTTGGTTACTAGTATTGCTACTTTTGCCACATGAGGTAGAAGGAGGAGGAGAAGATGTTACTGTCAAAGAAGGCCTAGGGTTCTGATGCTCTTGATTTGAGGTGCTCACAAAAGAAGCGTCAAGAGCATGCAAGGCATTCGGAGTGGAAAACAACCAAACTGGCAGCCCAATAGTGAATCCAGGAAGATTCAGAGTAGCCATTAAGGGAGCACCAATGTTTCCAATGAATGGAACAACACAAGGATCCCCTGGAATATGGGTACCTTGATTGGCACTCGTCGGAACGCTAGACATAGTTTCTTGCTCGAATGAACAAGAATTTCTCTAAGGAAAACTAAAACAAGTAGCACAAAGCGCACACCACTAAAAAAGGTCCTAGGTAAATCAAACCAGGCAAACAGATGCCTTCAGGAGAAGAGTCTGGGATGATGAGGGCCCATAACAGATCAATGAAGGATGAAGAACAGTTACCCGAGGTCCACAATACAATGAATAAGGGTGTAAGAGCTGGAATCACCCAACCGCCCTCCCAAAGACCTACAAGGGATTTCCTCCCACATCTATCCTAGGTACAACAGATATACTCTCCGCTGTCACTTGTGTATGAACCTATGGTCAAATACTAAGGATACCACCACACCAAAAAATCCTGGGGGAACAGTCGCTGGTCGAATCAGAAGGCGTGGGCAGGGTAACTGAGCTCGAAACTCAAAAGAGTCCCCAAATGCGGTCCAATCCTGGTATATGCTCAAAACAGAAAGTAGGAGGAGTATTCCCAACAATCTAATCTCACAAGACCTACTGCATAGATCCCAGGCAAGCTTTGAATGAAGTGGGTTTACCTATGATAGTCAAACTACAATTTTTGCGTAATGTGTGATCTTGGGTGGTTTAAGGTGTTTTAAACCCAAGATCCTAACTAAGACTAGTTGGTGTAGTGTAACCTAGAAAAGAAAATGTTACTATTACATTTTATTAGGGCTCATTTTAAAGCTTACTTGCTTACTCAAAAAGGTAGTGGGTGTGCGAGAGTGGTTATAGTAGAGATAGAGTACTGAAAATGAAATATTTACCACCAAACAAATCTTTTCTTTTCAACGCAAGTCTTAAAATTATGGTCTAGAATGCATATGCAAATGCAATTTTAAATATTTTGAATGCAAAAAGGTAAAATAAAGTCTAAATGTACAAAATTAAACTCAAAACCTAAGAATGCAACTACTCAAGCAAATAGGTATGCAAAAGAAAACTTGTTCTTTTTGATGAAAAGCACTCTAAAATATTTTAAGCCACTTGCAAGGTACTCTATTCAGAAAATGAATCAAAATTCTTTATGCTTTTCAAAGATAAGAAACAAAACTGAAACTACCCTACTATCAAAACAAAAGCAAATAACTTTCAGGTTCTCTTTATTGAAACAGTAAAAGCTACCAAAAATGACTTTCAAATTCTTATTGATGTAAGCATGCCAAACATTGGGAAAAGAGTACAAAAACTACTTTTAGACCCAAACAAAGCAAATGACCTATGAAGAAGTATGGTTTGGTAAAGTCAGGTCTGCACATAACAATGCAAACAAAGTCTTGAACAACAGCCAAAACACTTGAGCTTTCACTACAAAAGAAAACTTAAAAGCATAAGGGAGGATAAAAAACCAATCTAAAAGAGAAATTTCACTCAAATAGATACAAACAGGGTCAACAAGACTCAAGAGGTTTCAAATCCAGTGGAAATGGGGCAAGCAGGTTCAGTCAGACTCAAATTAGGTTACAAAACACCAAACGGGTCCACAACCCCCCAACTTGGGTCAACAAGCCCCAAAACTTTCCAAACAAGCCCAAATTGATCAAAAGAGGTTCAAATCATGAATGTGGGATTAGTACAAGGATGGGATACCACTTGCAGGGGTTTAACACAGACCTAGGGTCATCAGGGACCACAAAAATGCAGTCAGAACCCCCAGATTTGGGTCCACAACCCAAAAACTCAAAAAATTTAAACCCAAATTTTGAGCGCTACTGTGTATGAAGGAGACTAGTGCCCAGGGTGCTACTGTACTGCACAACAGTAGCGTACAGGTTGAAAAAATATAAAAAATGGGGTTAAAACCCCCCACACCTGGGTCCACAAGGGTTTGCAAGGGCCGGGAAGGGTTTGTAAAAGCCCAGAAGGGTCAAACAAAGCCTACTAACTGATTCTAATCAAGAAATTGAACAAATACCTTCAAACAAAACTAAAGAAATGACCTTGGATACCCCTGAGCAGTTAGGCTTTCCCCAGCAGAGTCGCCATTTTGTTGTGGGGAAAATGCACCTATAGTTCAGGGGAGAAACTACCAACTTATGGTGATAAAGATAGACTTACAAGCATTCTGCAAGTACAACAAATAAATGAAGAGATTAGGGTTTAGAGATGTAGGCACCTCATTCAGAAGGTTGATCCTAGCTTTTCCTCCCTCACTCTTCAATGCTTATCCAGTGTCGCAATGCCCAGACCTGCAAAACAACTTGATACCTTTCTCAAACACATTTGACTACATATATACGACTGATATCCATGACATAACAAGACATCAAACTATAATTAAACAACAATCAAATCAGATACATACGAGAATAGGTCATATTTGGAAAGGAAAGAACATCTGATCTTTATTGATGAATGAAAGCATGTACATAAAGTTATACCTTCCTTCAAGCTTGGCACTTCATGAAACCTAGATTCAAGGTCTCCTGCTTCCGTTCTCCAAGGATTCCAGCCTCTAATCAATTGTGCTAGGGTTTACCAAAAACTAAGCACAAGAGAGGGGGATGAGGGTCTCCATTCCTCCAGCATAAAAATGTTGTAGGATTTGTCCCCTCACATGGCCCTTCTACCCTCCTTATATAGTCAGTGAGGAAGAGGAAAAGAAGTTATAACTGCTCAAGAGGTTTCCCAACCAACTTAACTTACTCGAATTTCAAGATTTTGACCAAAACAGGGGTGTACTCTACTCTACAGTAGACAAAGTAGCGTACATATGGAGTTGAGCGCTACTTTAATGAAGCAAAGTAGGGTACACACGCTACTATCATGCCTGTGTACCAGCGCTCATGTTGAAAAATGGCCAAAAACAGGCTTTTCTGCTCATTTTCAGGAGATGGTTTGGTCTGGAAAAATGTTCCCAAGGGTCATATACATCAAATGGGTCAAGAATGAGGTAATTTCAACCATTTTTACTGTCCCAAATAACTCCTCCATCCACAAATGTCCTATTGTGTGACTGAACTTGATCTCAAGAAGTGTCATCATGCGACCAAGGGAAGCAAGTGTCGTCACGGACGGAGAGGTGTCATTTCAAGCTATAACATTTGTCAACTCCTTTTTGTTAGTAGTGAAGGTAGGGGAAATAGTACTTTCTTTCTTCACATACCCAAACCCATTCTTGTTGTTAGGATCTTTCATTTCACTTGAACTGTATGTGTTTTCTTGTCTTTTCAACTTGTGTCTCTTGGTTCTATAGTCAACATCCTTTTGACCATAATCAAATCAATAACCATAGAATGAACTTTTGTACTTGGGAGATTTTTTATCTTCTTTCTTGTGATTGCTATTCCTTCTGACATTACTCTTCTTGGGAGGATGAGCAGATTTCTGATGACTGAAATTTATCTTCTTGTTATCCTTCTGCTATATATTTGTTTCTTTGGAGATATCATCACAACATTTATCATCTTCTACATCAATCTGAGTAGTAGGACTTGATATTTTAATCATGTGTACTTGGTCATATCCAAGGCCAGATTTGTTCAAGGGAAATCTTTCTAGACTGAGGCCTTTATCAAGGGCTTCAGTTCCTTTCTTGAATTTTTCAATAGTCTTTAGTTGATCCTTGAGTCCAACAACTTCTTATTTTAAATTCTTGGCTTCTTCCATGCTAGTGGATGCTTGCTGTCTTGAACTGTGTAGCTCCTCTTGTGAGGACATTATTTGTCTTTTTAAGGTCTGATTTTCTTCTTTGAGTTTCTCATTAATGGTCTGTTGGTCTTTTAGCTTATTTGCTTCTTCCTTGAGGTTATCAACTTCCTCTTCTTTTGATTTCTTCTCTTCTAGGTATTTTGACAAATTTTCTTTCAAAGAATTGTTCTCCAATCTTCTCTCTCTTAATTTTTCAAGGGTACTTAAGAATTCTGCTTTTGGGTCCACCTTTCCTTCCATATCCAAATTATCTTCTGAAGTTACTATCTCCATGAATAGATTTTCTTCAAATTCACTAATCTCTTCATCTTCACTATCTTCCAAGGAATAAAAGAATTTATTACTGTCATTAGATTTATTCTTGCATATAGTTTTGTTCTTTTCCTTATAGTTGTAAGTTTCTTCATCATCATTCTTGAAAATAACAAGGTCTGCTTTTACTATTTATTTGACTGAATAAAGCTTCTCCAGTTTGACCCAAAGTTCCTTAGCTAAGATGCATTGTCCTATTTTTTCTTTGATGGGTTGAGATATTCCATCAAGTATAGCCCCCATTGTTATTGAGTTACTTTTCTTGGCTTTCTTTTGAGCTGGAGTCCTTACTCTATTTGGTAGGAAGTAACTAGTGATCACTGAATTCCATACATCATGTCCCAATACCTTCATATAACTTTCCATTCTTGTGCTTCAAAATATGTATTCTTCTTTTCTAAGTATTGGAGATCCATTCACTGTGTAAATCTCTTCTTGTTGATCCATAGTGGTTTAATAGGATCTTCCTTCCAGTGGTTAAACTGTAGTGAAGGATCCTGCTCTGATACCAATTGTTGGAATATTGGTCAATAATGAGAGGGGGGGTGAATCAGTATTGTTAATTTTTTACCATTTTAACCACTTATTAAACTTTACTTAAAACATGGAATCAACAAGATACACAAGAACACAGATTTTTATCGTGGAATCCCAATTGGGAAAACCACCCACTCTTTCTATACTACAAAATTATATTTACAATAATTTTATGCCTGCTACTACAGACATGGATGCTACTACACCCTGGTTTCTGCCTGCTACTACAGATAAGGATGCTACTACACCCTGGCTTCTGCATGCTACTACAGACAAGGATGCTACTACACCCTATTTACCAGCTGCTACTGGAAGTAGGCTACGGCCCCCTGATTTTATCAGCTTCTACTGAAAGGATGCTTCGACACCCTTATTTACCAGCTACCATTGGAAGGAGGCTACCACCCCCTTGCAGGGATGTAGCCCACCCTAGCACCACCCTGCCACCCTAATTTGATATTATTAAACTTCTCAGACCTTCTTCGACTTCTGTCTCTTGCTATCTTTACTTGGTCTCTACCTTGCTGCTACAAGGGTCTTCACCTTAATACTGTGTCCTTCATTCAGCACTTCTTCTTCTTGAATATGCACTCACTGGTCTCTTTCTCTGGTCCTCAAAGCTACTTCATTTATTTCACTTTATAATCCAGCAACCTCTTTTATTTCTATACTTTTACAGAACCTTCAATCTCAACAACAAAGACACACTCGTCATCTTCATAATTTTGTTTATATAATCTTTTTCCTTTCTTTTGAATCATTGCATCTTTTCAAACAATGCTCATGGATTTTTACCTTCACACCTCTTCAGATCTCTGATAGGTTATTATTGTTTTAATTAAATAATTAATTAAAAATCACCTTCATGCCTCTTCAGAATATTCATGCCCTTTCATCCCCGTGCCTTTTCAAATCTTTTTTTATTGTTGATTTTAATTAAATAATTAATTAAAAACTTTATTGGCCATCCTTCATTTCATTGGTCTCTTTAATAAATAATGTATTCTTCTTTAAATAGTCACATTCTATTTTTAATCAAAACTCTATTTTATATCTATGATTTTATTCCTGTAGCTTTCTGCTTTTTTTTCTTGTAGCTTTCTGCTTTAATAATTTTGTTTACTAACTTGGCAGGTTTGTATTTCCCACGTCTAACTACCAGATGGAGAACTGAACTCATGGCTAGATGGACAAGTTGTCAAATACCATATCCACACCATTAGATAAATTTATCTGCACAACCACAGCCTATGGCGTGCATTTCAAAATGGCTCCTTGAACTTCCTGTGACTAACACTCAGACATCAAAACATACTTTTTCCTGATTTAGCATGCCTATATTTTACACGTCTGACTACCAGATGGAGAACTGAACTCATGGCTAGATGGACAAGTTGTCAAATACCATATCCACACCATTAGATAAATTTATCTGCACAACCATAGCCTATGGTGTGCATTTCAAAATGGCTCCTTGAACTTCCTGTGACTAACACTCAGACATCAAAACATACTTTTTCCTGATTTAGCATGCCTATATTTTGCATGTGTGAACACCATATTAAAATATGAAACCATGGATAGATGCACACATCAACAGGATACATCCTGACAGTCGCATATTAATTTTATCAATAACACCTAAGATATGGCATGCATTTTCCTGAGGCAACTTAGGCAGATTTACTAGTGTTGGAACAGTGCAAAACCTTCTAGAAGGCACTTTTGGAAAATTAATAACTTCATCCTCATAGACCTTTTTGAAAAAATGATGATATGGTTAGTTGAACCAATCAAAAATCTAGAGGAATATACCTTCAGAATAATTTAATCCATCAAATAGAAATTATGGCAAGCATTTTACAGAGGCCACTTAGGAAGTTTTACCAACAGATTTTACACTTAGACAATTTGTGCCATTTTCAAGGTGAATTCTTTATTTCACCAAAACCATGAACCAATGTTACCAGATGATGTATAATATATCACTAAGCACAACACAACTCATTTCACCTACAGACTCTTCTGCATTTGCCCTAGGAGGGCATTTTAGTGGAGCAGTGTAAATTATGCCAGATAACACTTTTGGCAGATCCGTATCTTTCTCCTCAAAGACCTTTTGGACAATATGGGACCATGGATGGATGATCCAACAAACCCTATAGAGGTCCACAGTATCAAAATATTTTTCTTATCATCCTATGAGTTGTGGAGGGATTTTCCTTGAGACCACATAGGCAGTTTTACTCTTGGATCATTTTTGCTCTCTTCTAGACTAGGTCCAATTTTCATAAAACACTGATTTGGAAGGTCCATAACTTCTCCCTCAGGCACTTTCAAGACAATATAAAATCATGGTCAGGTAGAAAGAAGACCAATCTACAAGACCCCCCTTGGTGCATGCATTTCCCTCAACACACAATTTGTGGTGGTCATTTTCCCAGGGCCACTTGAGCGAGTTTTTCAACACTTGCCATTTTCAGGACTTTCTCCAAAATTGATTCTGAAACCCCATTTTGGCAGATCCATAACTTTTTCTTTTGACATGCTCAAGGAGAACTAATACCATGGTTAGGTAGAAAGACCAACACACTACAAGACCCCCATGTTATGCGGGAATTTACTTTAGCCCATAACTTATGGTGGGCATTTTCCTGAGTCTACTTAGCCATTTTTACTTACTCTGATGCAAAACCCTTTTTTGGAAGACCTGGAACTTTCTCCTCAGAGGTGATGGATTCAAAATGAGACCATGACTGGATAGCCACTATAAAAAGCTATATCCTGGTACCATGGTGTGGGAATTCTTCTCAAAGCATAAATTATGGAGGGCATTCTCTTAATGCTACTTGGACCAATTTTGACTAATTATTCCATACTAAGTCAATTTCCTGATTTTCACCAAATTGCCATATTTCTTCATAATGATGTCAGGATGCAACAATGACTTCCTGATAGCACCAGAACACCATCATATGTATTTTAAAATTCATGCCACATCATCATACATGACATTCCATGTCATCATATATGCCACATCATCATACAGGTCATGTCATCACTCTCTTTGTTATTCCTTTGTCTTTCACTGAGTTTTACTTGCCATCATGTCCTTGGTTATTCATTTGTCATTATTGAATTGCTTTGACATCAATGACAACCACATTCAACATTTCCACCAAAGAGAGATATTGATTTTACCATCGATCTTGTTTCAGAGGTAGTGCCAACTTCCAAAGCTCCTTATAGAATGAGCACGCCAAAATTGATAGAGTTAAAGATGCAGCTACAAGAATTAATGGACAAGAAGTATATCATATTAATTTTTTAATAATTTCATTCAAGCATTATCTAGGATCCTACTAAGAGAATAACATGCATAGCATAACAATCATAAACATAAGAGACACAGAGTTTCCTCGGGGAAAACCAAGAAGGTGAAAAAACCCACAACTTCCTTAGAGATAGAATAAGCCCCAATACAAATATTACAAAGATCAATCCCCAAAAGATAGATGACTGCAGCAGCTACTCCTCCTACACTTGTGTGCACTCCTCTCTCAACTAATGCAAGTTGGATGAGTGAGTGAATGAATAGAATGAGAGACACACACTCTCTATTTATACACAACTTAACTTGCCTTTAACCCTAACAGGGACGACTTCCTAAGGAAGCCTAATAACCCATCCACATGACTCATCCAGGGCCGACCCCACATTGGTGATCTAATAACCCATCAAATATAAGTTGTGACACTTACAATAATACTTGCGACACTTGCAACACTTACAAATACAGATGAAGACGCTTCTGATTGGAGGAATAATACATCTCCATCAGGAATATAATAAAGTACAAGTGTAATACGTAGAAGAATATCTTCCGAATTTACAAATACATCAACACTCCCTCTTAACTAGGAAGGTATTCTCTTAACACAGGTCATCAATACATATTGACACAAGTCTTCAATTATGGAGCTGGATCATCGTCACTAGATCACAGAGCATCATCGTCACTGTTGTTGTACTCGACATCTCGATCACTGGGCTATCTCTCAATTCTTCTCGTCATAGGAATTTCTATAGAGCCATCCATTTTTCATGTTGGATGTAGGCCTAGTCTCCTGTAGGTATTCATCATCTCTACGAGTTGGCCATCCTATGGAATCCTTGGGGATGATTATGTGCGTCAAAAAAATCTTGAAATAGCATCCAGGACTGATTACGAGCTTACTACTCAACCTATCAGATCTCCCAGGGAGCTATTACATGTGACCACCACAAAACCTTAAAAGAGTGTCCCAGGAACGTTTATGTGCATATCACGACTTGCAAGAACTCTAAAGATCATCCTAGGACTTTTACGTGCCTAGCACAACCTATCAGATCTCTAGGACTTATTACATGTGGTCTGGAAAAACCTCGAAAGAGCATCCCAGGACTGATATGCCAAGGACAAAAACATATTTTCCAGATCTCCCAGGGAAATATTATATGCCAAGGAAAAAACCTCGAAAGAGCATTTTCCAGGTCTCTCAGGGAGCTATTATATGCCATAGGAAAAACATCGCAAGAGTATCTGCAAATCTCCCAGGGCAAGATTATATGTCCTCCCAAGCAAAAACTCAAAAGAGCATTTTCCAGATCTCCCAAGGAGCTATTATATGCCATAGGAAAAACCTCGCAAGAGTATTTGCGAATCTCCCAGAGCAAGATTATATGCTTATCGCACAACCTGTCCACGGCCATGGAGTATCATCCTGATACTCATGATCAACCTGATCATCCTCGCACGAAGCATCATCCTGATGCTCATGATCATATTGATCATCATCATACATTACATCCTTCTGATGCACATCATCATCACATGATCATCCTGTTCATCATCATAGCATCGTCCTCATGCATATCATCATCGCATGATCATACTGATCATCATCATAGAATCATCCTGATGCATATCATCATCGCATGATCATCCTGATCATCGTCATAGCATCATCCTGATGCATATCATCATCGCATGATCATCCTAATCATCGTCATGTAGAACATCATCTGGAGCATCGTCCTAATGTTCATCACACATCGCTTACATCCACATCCATGGGAAGGATCCTCCTACCACCATGCTTGGAATGGCTCCTGCAAATGTGTCTCGTCACTTCCTCCTCAAAGTATCTTCTATCTGAAGAACACCAAGCCTCTCTCTGAAGTACTCGAACTTCACTCTGGCTAGTGGTTTGGTCAACACATCTTCAATCTCCTCATCTGTTTCAACATACTAGAGATTCACTGCTCCTCTTTGCACCATATCCCTGATATAGTGATATTTGATCTCGATATGGTTCGACTTGTCATGGAACATCGGGTTCTCAGACAACTTCACACAGTTCTGGTTTTCATAGAATATACAGGTAGCATCCAACTAGAGATCAAATAAATCAGACATTAGCTTCCTTAGCCATACTACCTCACAACTGGTAGAACAACCTGCGCCATACTCTGCTTCGGCTATACACAGTGCTACGCAGGATTGCTTCCTGCTAAACCAGGAGATCACACCTGATCCCATACTGAAGCAGCACCCCGAAGTGCTCTTCCTATTTGCAGCACTGCCTGCCCAATGTGAATCAACATAACCCTCCAGGTTAAACTTTTGATTCACATCATACTTGAGCCCATAATCAATTGTACCCTTCAGGTACCTCAGAATATGCTTTACAACTATCAAGTGAACAAGTATAGGATCTGTCAGAAATTGGCTCAAGGTGTTCACCACAAAGCAAATATCTGGTCATGTGTTCGTCAGGTACATCAAGGACCCAATCATCTGACGATACATCATGGAATCAACCGACTCTGATGAAGCATCACTCAATAGCTTCAAGTTCGATGCCATATGTGTGGCCATGGCCTTGCAATCCATCATCCCGAACCGCTTCAAGATCTCTACTACATAATTCCCTTGTATGAGGAATATTCCATCTTCACTTTGCCACACCTCCATACCTAGAAAGTAATGCATCATACCCAAGTCCTTCATCTCTAACTCGGCAACAAGCTTCCTCTTTGTGTCGAAAATCAATCTATCCTCACCTGTCACAAACAGGCCATCCACATACAATAGGAGTATCATTGGATTGCCTTCCTCAACCTTGTAGTAAATGTTGGAATCTGCTTTACTCTTGGTAAAGCCCAAACTAGACAGGAAGTTGTCTATCCTGTTGTACCATGTCCTGGGTGCTTGCTTCAAGCCATACAAGGATTTCTTCAATTTGCACACATATGAATCCATGTCATGTGTCTCAAGACTAAGTGGCTGCTCCACATACGCTTCCTCTTCAACTACACCATTCAAGAAAGTTGTCTTGACATCCATCTGGTGTATCTTCCATTTCATCACTGCATCCAGAGCAAGTATTGTTTTGATGGAATTTTATCTGGCTACAAGAGCAAAAGTTTCTTCATAATATATCCCCTCTTTCTGGGAGAAGCCATGAGCTACAAATCTTGCCTTGTATTTCTCTATGCTACCATATGCAGCATGCTTGATCTTATAGATCCATTTGGAAGTCACAACAAACTTCCCTACTGGTCTTGGGACCACATCCCAAACATCATGATCAAATGGTATTCCTCGATCATGGCATTCTTCCATTACTGTATCACGGACCTTGGGAACTTCAGATTCTTCAATATCTTCAATAGATATTTTTCTTGAACTTCGTTGCTGGAACAAATGTTGTAGTCCTTCTTTTGTAGGTGATTGTACACAATCTTTCCTACAATTCAAATTCAATTTCATGATTAGAAACTTCTCATAGTTTACAGAACAAAGTCTTACACATAAAGGCATATGTCATACAATCATGCAATTATTTTAGCCAATGCTTCAATGCAACATTCATCCATATCCCGTATTCATACGGTAACTTTCTAGATGCCTTCCATCTCTACCAGAACATTGTTAAGAGTTTGCACTACTCCCAACATACCAGCAAAGAGGTTTCCTTTTAGATAAGTAGCAATGGAATGTTGTACAGTGCCATAGGCCACTTACCCATCACATGCATATTAGTAGTATACTATTCATTAATGCAATTATTCTAATATGCATAATACACAACCTAAGTCTAGGAACATAAGTATATACATCATTGAACAATATTATTTAAACAATCAGATATACAAGAAATGACAATTCAAATACTTATCTTTGTTTATTTGTTGGGTGGACTCCCTCTCAATCTTTGCTTCCTTTCTGCAACTCCATTCTGTTGTGGATTGTAAGGAGTGGTCAACTCCCTCTTGATCCCTAAATCACTGCATAACTTCTTGAAGTCTTCTGAAGTGAATTATCCACCATTGTCGGATCTAAAGGTCTTGAACTTCTTTTCAGTGTGGTTCTCTATCAAGGCTTTGAATTCCTTGAATTTGTTGAATACGTATACTGAATAATAAGTAAATCCATGTCTTCCTAGAGAAAGCACCAATGAAAGAAACATAATATACATACCCACTCAGAGAACTGGATGACATTGGACCACATACATCGGAGTGGATAATTTCCAAAATTCCTTTTGCTTTGCTTTCACTGCTTGGAAATTCCTTCTTTGTGTTCTTTTCTTTTGAAAACCCTTTGCAAACACTTTCATGCTTTGATTGGATTTCAGGAAGACCTTCTACTGCTTTGATTGCAATTGGTAGTTCCCTATAATGTACATGAGCAAGCCTTCTATGCCAAATTTCACTTGGTTCCATGGATTCATGTACCATGGCATGCTCAAGTTGTCCCTTCAATTTGTACAATCCTCCCTGTTGTTCTCCAATCACTATTGCATCATCTATGGTCTTACCTTTTGGCCACATAAGTACTTGGCCATCCAAAAATGAAACTCTCATCCATTTTGCATCCAAAGATGATATGGAGTGAAGATTCTTCTTGATTCCAAGTACATATAGAACATCTTGCATCTTTAAATACTTCCCAGAGTCTAACTTGTAGGAGGCTTCACCACTTCCTTTTATAGGGTATTGATAGTCATCCCCAAGTTTGACCTTATGAGGTGACTCATGTTCAGATAGGTCCATAAGAGATTATTTGAATCTCGACATATGTTTAGAAGCCCCGCTATCAATAAGCTAATCATTACACCCATGTGTAACAGTACTTGTAAGAGCAGAGATTAGAACATATTCATCGTCACTTGAAGAGTCTTCACTTTCTACCTTATTCTTCTTCCTGGGAGGTTCATCATCCTCAGCAGCATGAGCATGATATCTCTTCTTGTTGCTCTTCCTTTTTTTTTTTTGGAGCTCTTTTTGATCTTGGGACATTCTGAGGCAAAGTGTCCTTTCTCATTACAAGTGAAGCATCTCAGATATTTATTCTCTCTTTGATGATGGTGGTGTGAATATCTCTTGTGAAAATATTGCTCCCTCTTAGGCTTACCTTTCTTGGTGTGTGCTATGAGAGCTTGATCTTCACTTCCCATCTTTTCTTCTCGGGCCACAAGCCTAGCTTCTTCTTGTGAACATTCCTCCCATAGTCTACTGAAGGAGATCAACTTCTTTCTTGCACAGATACCTTGGATGAAGGAGTCCCATGACCTAGGTAGGCCATTCAATGTGGTCATGACAATTTCTCCATTCTCCACTACTTCATCCACAGCTTCAAGTTGTTCTTTGATTTGAGAGACCTTAGTAAAGTAGGATTGGATGGTCTCTCCATTCTAGAACTTTACCCCTTTCAATTGATTCCGCAGAGGCATCTTCCGATTTATATTTTTTCCTTCAAACAACTTGGTCAAGGAGTCAAACATCTCCTTAGGTGTTTTTAGAGAAGACACATGGGGTATGAGCTGGTATTTTATAAAATCATGATTCTCTCGGCTTTGACCAAGTTCTTCTTGTGTAAGGCCTTAGCCTCATCTCCCTCTGGAACTGGTACCTCTTATTTTACGTAGGTGTCCAAATCATTCTCTTCTAGGATTAACCCAATCCTATACTTCCATGCTCGGAAGTTGTCAGCTCCAAGATTATCCTCAAGCTTGGTGTGGTGAGACATCTTAGTGAGAAACTCAAATGGAAACAAAAGATTAGATCTTACCACTTGATTTGCTGAAACTGGATCTGGAGCTAGATTAGGGTTTGTTAGAGAAACCCTAAAAATTCAAAATTTGAATTCCAAACTTCTGAATGGATGGAAAGATGCACCTTGTTGAGCTAATCAAGCTGGTATACTTCAATTTTGAAATCTGCAAAATTTGACCCCTCAAAAATGCCTTTGAAACTTTCAGATCTGCAATTCTCGTTTTTTGGTTTTCTGGTCAAAATCTTGAACTAGGGTTTGATAATGCCCGAGGTTATTCCCAGCCAAAAAGTTTGATCTTGTGCTCTAAACTTCAATTTTTCTGAGGAGCATCCAGCCGTGGTCTCAGATTCCAAAAATTCCAACTTTTGCATAAACCCTAATTTTCCACCTTGCCGATCAAAATCCTGAACTAGGGTTTGATGGAGCCTGGGGTTCTGCCCAACCAAAAAGTTCAATATTGGTCTCTAAACTTTGATTTTCTTGAGGAGCATCCAGTCGTGGTCTTAGATTAAAAAATTCCAACTTTCTCTTAAACCCTAATTTCCCGCAGCAGTGACAGGCCAAAAACTGAAAGTGCTCATAATTGAATTATGTCTTGATAGAAAGATGCACCCTTGGAAGGAGAGTCAGCCTAGCCTCCTGCATTTGATTGATGATCTGAGGAGAGAAACCCAAATATTAAGAATCCCTGTCTTTTGCAGCTGCACAGTGTCTTCTTCTTAGCACTGCTTTGATACCATGTTAATTTTTTGATAATTTCATTCAAGCATTATCTAGGATCCTACTAAGAGAATAACATGCACATCATAACAATCATAAACACAAGAGACACAGAGTTTCCTCTGGGAAAACCAAGAAGGTGAAAAACCCCGCAACTTCCTTAGATATAGAATAAGCCCCAATACAAAGATCACGAAGATCAATCCCCAAAAGATAGATGACTCCAGCAGCTACTCCTCCTCCACTTGTGCTCACTCCTCTCTCAACTAATGCGAGTTGGATGAGTGAGTGAATGAATAGAATGAGAGATACTCACTCTCTATTTACACACAACTTAACCTTCCTTTAACCCTAACAGGGCCGACTTACTAAGGAAGCCTAATAACCCATCCACATAACTCATCCAGGGCTGACCCCACACTGGTGGTCTAATAACCCATCAAATATAAGTTGCGACACTTACAATAATACTTGCGACACTTACAAATACAAATGACGTCACTTCTGATTGGAGGAATAATACATCTCCATCAGGAATATAATAAAGTACAACTGTAATACATAGAAGAATATCTTCCGAAGTTACAAATACATCAACATATCAGGCCAAGTGTATCTCCTTGGGGAGCACTGGTGTTATTTGTCAAGAAAAAGGATGGGACTTTAAGGTTGTGTATTGATTACAGGAAGCTAAATAAAGTGACAGTCAAGAATGAGTACCCATTGCCAAGAATTAATGATTTTTTTTATCAAATGAAGGAAGCTAAAGTGTTTTCAATGATTGATGTGAGGTTTGGCTATCATCAAGTGAGGATAAAAGAAGAATACATTCACAAGACATCTTTTCGGACAAGATATGGCCATTATGATTTCACAATGGTGCCATTTGGTCTTACCAATGCACCTGCTACATTCATGTGTATCATGATTAGTGTCTTCAAAGAGTATTTGGATAAGCTTGTGTTAGTATTTCTTGGATGACATTCTTGTCTATTCAAAGAATGAAGAAGAGCATGATGAACATCTAAGAATGGTGTTGCAAGTTCTTAGAGAACACCAATTGTATGCAAAGCTGAGCAAGTGTGATTTCTATCAAATGAAGGTATAGTATTTGGGTCATGTCATCTCAAATGAAGAAATTGTAGCGGATCTAGAAAAGATTGAAGCCATAATGGATTGGCCTACTTCAAAGAATGTTACAGATGCTAGATCTTTTATGGGTCTTGCAGGATATTATAGAAGGTTCATTGAAGGATTCTCGAAGATAGCTCATGTAATTTCATCATTGCAGAGGAAGAATTTCAAGTTTGTAGGGTCTGAAAATGTGAGAAAATATTTCAGCAGCTAAAGAAGTTACTTACCAGCGCTCTTGTTTTGAAGATTGCAAATCCAGTGAAGGATTTTATAGTGTGCATAGATGCTTGCATGGAAGGGATAGGTGGAGTGCTCATGCAAGAAGGATTTGTGATTTTCTATGAGTCAAGGAAATTAAAAGAGCATGAAAAGAATTATGCCACTCATGAATTAGAATTAACAGTTATAGTGCATGCTCTCAAGATGTGGAGACATTATTTGTTGGGAAGAAGATTCGAGCTTAGGACAGACCACATGAGCTTGAAGTATTTGTTTGATCAGCCAAACTTGAATGCTAGGAAATCTAGATGGCTGGAATTTCTCTGTGAAATTGATTTTGAAATTAAGTATGTAAAACGGAAAGAGAATAAGGTTGCGGATGCTCTTAGCAAAAAATTTGATGTTGCAGCATTAAGTATGTGCAAATCAGATTTGAAGACAAGAGTTCTTGAAGCCCAAAATGGTGATGAAACATACTGTCGGGTTAAAGAAAAATTGCAGTAGAGAAATATAGATGAAAAGTGTGTAGGGTATCATCTTGGTGAAGATGATATTCTCCTTTATAAAGCTAGACTGTATATTCCAGATTGTGCAGATTTAAAGAAAATAGTGATGGATGAAATACATCAAATGCCATGCTTTTGCATGGCATTTGAAAGAAATAGTAGAATACATTTCTAGGTGTCAAAAAATCCAACAAGTCAAGGCATAACATCAACATCCAGCGGGATTATTGCATCATTTTCCCATTCCGGAATGGAAGTGTGAAGTAATTTCTATGGATTTTATAATAGTTTTTCCAATGATAGTGAGGAAGCATGATTCAATTATGGTAGAGGTGGAAAAGCTATCAAATGTATCTCACTTTATTCCATTCAAATCCACTCATAAGACAAGTGACATAGCAAATATTTTCATGAAGGAGATATTCAGATTGCATGGATTTCCCAAGGCAATAATTTCACGTCGAAATGCAAAGTTCACATCCAATTTTTTGAAGGGATTATTTCAGGAATTGGGAACTCAGCTTAATTTTAGTACAACATATCATCCTCAAACAAATGGCCAAACTGAGAGGGTGAATCAGGTTCTTGAAGACATGATGAGAATGTATGTGATGGATAAACCATCCAAGTGGGAGGATTACCTACACTTGGTATAATTTTCATACAATAATGGACATCAAGAGAGTCATTGGGAATGAGTCCATTTGAGGCATTGTATGGAAAAGGATGAAGGACTCCAATTAATTGGGATAGTTCGGTGAATAGGGTAGTCCTTGGGCCAGAGATGATCAAGGAAATGGAACAAGAAATGGTTAAGATTAGGCAGAATTTAATGGCAGCTCGAGATAGGAAAAATAGTTATGTAGATTTGATAAGAGTGCCTAAGTAATTTAAGGTTGGGGATCATGTTTATCTGAGAGAGAAACCAAGGAAATGTTCCCTAAAGTTGGGGAGTTGTGCCAATATGGCACCAAGATATTGTGGGCCATTTCAAGTCCTTGATAGGATATGACTAGTTGCACATAGAATTGCATCGCCTGCTAACATGAGAGCTCATAATGTTTTCCATGTTTCTTTGCTTAAGAAGTATGTACATGATCCTAATCACATAATTGATTGGAATGTGATACAGGTGGAACCCAAGGGAGAGTTCCAAGTGGAGCCTATGCGCATCCTCAACAAGAAGGTCACATTGCTCCAGAATGATTCATCAGATAGGTAAATGTGCAATGGAAGCACCTTAGTCCCAATGAGGCTACATGGGATCTTGAGGATGCCATGAGAGATGAATTCTTATTTTTGTTCATTTTTAAGAACATCGAGGACGGTGTTGTTCTAGGGGGGAGGGGAATGTAATACCTCCACTTTGACCCTTAGGATATATTGGCTTTTAATGTAAATATTGTATACATGCGATGTATGTTTCCCTAGCGTGGCGCTCAAGGCCAAGGCCCTGCTAGTGGATGCTCGGATTTTATTTAAAAAGACAATTATTTGATATTACGTTATCCATGTGCTATTAAGCCATGGAACATTGTAAAATGATGTAAATATTAATATTGCAATAAAAATACCAAAAAATGACTATGGAAGCAACTAATAAGAGGGGGCCATGTGTATCCACTAGGGAGTGGTGAGGGGGGTGTGAGGTTGAACCATATGTTGCCAAATGTCATCTTGAGAACTCATTTGACTTTCGGTACTGACATAGTAATTATGTTGTAAGGAAGTGGTTGAAGAAATCAATCCATGGCTTCAATGGAGCATGGGCAGCCCATAAATTCGTATGGAAGGGTATGGGCTCTGTTTACTTGACCCACAAGTCACTCTACCTCATGGGAATTCATTTTTTCTCATTCCCATTCCATTGTTGATGATTAGGGAATCATTTTTCATACATTACACATGCCCAACAGTGTCAAAAAACCAAAACTCGCAACTCTGAATTAAGCCACGTTTTGAAGTGCCAAAAATGCCCAAACATTTGTGTGGACAGTAAAATCCAATGGGGGATCCATAGCCCTGAACCTTGGGTTGAATGTGAGAGTGTTAGATGCCCAGAAATCCATAGTAAAACCCCTATTTGATAACCCAAAAATCCAATTATGGGATAGAGTCATTTGGCCTTATAATTGAGAAAATCCAAGCATGAATGACAGAGAAGAAGATAGAACAGAGATTGGAATTGCTTGACAAACCCAATGAAGGCTAGAATCTCAAGGATTTAGAAGCTTCTACCTTTCTATTCCCACCCTAAGGAGCACTGGAGGGAAGGGGCGCCTGAGGGATTGTGTAGAAGAGAAGGGGACCTTCCTTGTGTTGGGTTTGGTAGGTATTGTGGGTTCCAATATTGTTTGGATTTAGTTGAGATGTCTGTAGCTCTGTGGTTGAGCTCATTGGCTTAACATCCTCCTCATTTGTCTCTTGCATGCTTTATAAACCCAACTATGTGTTGGCTTAGCATGATTGTTTGTGTGAAACCATGGCTGTGAGTGAGCCTGTTTAGTTCCTCCTTAGTGGATACACATCCTAGCTTGGGGGTGGTCTCTCAGCTGAAAGAATATAGGTTGGACAGAGACCTATGGTTGGGTGGAACGTTGCTCTCACATATCCAGTTGCTTGGACAAATTCATCTTAAAGATAAGTATTCTTTGTGGTTTAAATTATGTTCATTATGTGTTATGCAATGTTTTAATTTGATAATTGTTATTGATATGTTGAATGCATGATGCAATTATGTGTGGATAATGTTTTCATTCCGCCGTGTTTAATTGAGTATGAATATGCACACATGAGTTTTATTTATTATGAATTTTTTATTCATGAATGGGGCTACGTTTTCCAAATAAGCCCAAAATGTTAGTCATGTTCCCTTCCTTGCATCGGATCGACGGGAGGGGACATTACAAATTTCCATGTGGAGATTTGACACTATGCAGTTTTGCCATGTTCTTCTCTCCAATGCCAGTTACCAAATTGTGAAATTAACCATAAATTAACACTATAATCACTCATTTTCCATTTGGAGTTTTGACACTACACAATTTTACAATTTTGTTCTCTCTATTGCTAATTACCAAACAATGAAATTAACCAGAAATTAGCATTGTAAAGGGGAAATTACTGACATTGGAGTGAAGAGGATAGTTGGTATAGCTGAGCATAGAAGTTGGGAAAGATGAAAAAAATTTACCATTATTTATTTTCTACTCTTGGATGCTTGAGAAGTCATGAATTGATCCTACAAGAGTTTCTCTAACAACATACAGTAGGTTGGACTCTTTCTGCACACATTGAAGAGAACTATGAGGGACTGTTGAGAAGAGATAGTAGGCCTTCCTTGTGTTATGTGGGAAATGGAAGAGATTTCCATGGATGCGATGGATGATTCAGATGTATGTAGTGCTTTGTGGTGAGTAGATTGGCTAAGAATGAGAGAAAAGTGGTTGGTCTGAGAGAGAGTGAATCCTGCAGGTTTTCCTTCACCCTAGTGGCTTGATAGCCTAACTTGGGGGTGGTATCTATAGATGATACCTATTGTTGGGTGGAAAACCTCTATTGCATAGCTAGTTGCTTGAATCTTCTTCAATTAAAATATAAGTATTGATCGATGTCTATCGATATGCAAATTATATCTTCTTCATATTACAAAAATGTTTGTTATACATATAGTTTGTATGTGGATATACTTTTAATTTTGCTATATTTTACATCTATGCACTTGCACATGCATTTCATAAATTATGGCATTCAAAGTAGGATTAAATTTATTTGAAATTCGAATAATGGCCTCTATTTACGGACAATCTGTATGAGAGGACTCAAATAGATCTCCCTAGCTTAAATGGTTTAAGTCTAGAACAAATAAGTACATAAAACGAGTATCCTTCCTAGATCAATTGAAATGCAAGACAAATAAAGAAATGGATTACCTCAATTGTGCAATTCCTTTCTCCTTGCTGCTCCAAGCTCCAAGTCTTCAGATCTTTAGCTACAAAACTAAGCAAAGCATGTGGAAACAAACAAGTAGTAAAAGCATATGGATATGAATTGATTTAGATTAATAGTCAAAAAGGAAAATCCTAAATATCATCAACACAATAACATTTATGGAAAGAACTTGTATTAAATGTAATGATACAAAATACATAGGGAGAGATGTTATGACCAAAGTTTTGACATGATAACCTCCTTCCAACAATCCTAGCCTCCAAGATTGAATGCCTAGCCTCTTAATGGATGAAGAGGATCACCTAGAGAAAATTCACTAGCATAAGAGTATACTATCATTCCTCCTTTGACAATGGAGAGGGGGTTCACATATATAGAGCTAAAGGGATAAGAGAGGTTGAGGATTTAGGGGAGAGGCTTAAGGGATCATCCCACTAGGTAAGGGGATCGACTGCCACCTTTCTAGGTAAGTAGGGATAAGTCTCCATGCCATCCAAGCTTCGAGAAGTCGCTCGAAGCTTCTCTTTTTCCATTTAAACCAATTGCAATGCACCTTGCACAAGGGAAACATGCGCTAGATAGTGATCAATGCACCTTGTACAAGAGCAACATGCATCACCAACATGCTCTGCTAAGTTGCAGAGTGCATCACCTTGGACCTGACGCACCTTGCTAGACAATAGGGCATGTCAGAGTGACAACAAAAGGTTAAAGGGGAAGACGACAACTTTCTCTTTCAGTGTTTTAGCTCAGGGACTTTAGGGATCAGGGCATACAGATGACACATCAGTAATGGTGACGAGATTTTGGTGTAACAGCCTCTTTGGGGTGAACTTTTGTATGAGGAAATTCGTAGCTACCCATCCTGTGGTTGAAATGATAGATGGGAATATGGAAGTTGTTAGAACTAAGAGCAGACAAAAAAGGATAAGTGGATAGTAATGGAAATAACCATTCTATCCCTTGGCATACATATAACCTTATAAAAAAATTCAATGTTGCAAACATCATTTAAAGAAAATCCATGGGGGGGGAGAAGATGTTCTATATAATCTAGCATAGAGAGACAAAATAACTTGAAATAGACAACCTGTGAAGAAGCTTCTACCTTGCGGGCTCCAATTTCCATTGTTGGGTTTGGGGTTGGGGGAAGGGAGGATCATTTGAACGTCCTATGGGCTCTCTCTATCTAAATATGAACATGCAACACTTCCTATTGTGTGTTGGTATCATTGAAGGAAAATGAACAATATGAAGGTACAAAAACTTAATAAAAA
This sequence comes from Larix kaempferi, assembly GCA_027924585.1. Lineage (NCBI taxonomy): Eukaryota > Viridiplantae > Streptophyta > Pinopsida > Pinales > Pinaceae > Larix > Larix kaempferi. The sequence continues at coordinate 310,920 of BSBM01000358.1, forward strand.
GTGAGTGGAAGCTATGATCTTCACACCATTTAGCTTAAACCCACCAACATAAACCTACTTCCAAGTGCTTTTATAAATTCATGGCAGTGACTTGTATTTATATACCAAACCTAAGTAAGATGATGAACTAGATCAAGTGGGAATTCACAATCTTCAAGGACAGGATCCCATATACTTGACTCAATGCAAAAGAGGACCAATTACCCAAATATTGATAGGGAAGGGAAATTTGTCCAACCTTCTTCTCAACTACTAGTATTTGGTCACCTTTGGCATTTATAAGTCATAAAATTTCTTGAGTCCAAGATTTACATGTATCATGGTCGCAAGACACCAATAAATGGTTCACCTTTCTTTCTTGGAGTAATTTTCTACTATACCTCCTATTCTACAAGTCTCTTACCAAGTACTTAGCCAAACCTCCAAGCCCTTCGAAATAGCATAACACTCGCACTAATGAGTGAAAAAGGTGGTCAGAGTTATATGCACACTCTATTGACATTTACCTTTTTTTTTCTGGGGTATATTATTTATTACCTAAGACGCGTATCACCGAGGGATGTATTTACTTGTATGTCCAATGTTTGTTATATGTTTTGTTATATGTTCTGAAAGTGGAGGTCGAAGGCCCTTCGACGCAAATGGGATTATTGAATTCACATGCTTCTCCAATCGTGATAATTAGTGTGTAGAAGGGGTAAATGTGAAGAAAGAAAAAATACATTTTTATTTGCATGAGTAACTATTGTGAATTGTAGAAGCACAACACAATGTGGAAAAAAGTCGCTTGGTAAATAGCTCCATAATCTTTATTTAACTCGTTTTAAAATTTTTTTACATAAAAAAAACTCTTTGAAATATTTTAAGGATTTTAAAATTCTCAAAGAGACTTTTAAAGTATAGAGAGGGCTTTGCATTGATTTTTAAAATCATAAAATTATTCATTGATAAGTTAAAACATAAGTATATTAAGAGGTTAATAAATTGATTGGTAAGGGTTAAGTTTTGCATTCTTTCTAGTTTGTTTCAAATTTTTAATGAGAGATTGACATAGTGTAATAAGATTAGAAGATTAGATGTCTCATTAGATAGATGTCTTTGCAAGTGTGTCTCAAGATGTTTTGGTTTTTGTTAGTTTAGCATTTATTGATATATCTAGTTTGCACATTGTTGGATATATTCTTGGGTTATAGTAGTAGCCAACCAAATTTGAACTTGAACCTCACCCAGGTATTCCCATCTAATTACCCAATCCCAAGGTTTAAAAGAAAAATTAAGTCATAAGAACCAACTAAAACACATCATTAAATCCTAAGCTTAAGCTTAACCTTGAGTCGATTTAGAATCTTAGTATATGTAAGTAGTTCTTTAAGTTTTGGAGGCTGTGAAACAATTAGGTTTTGAGAAAGGTTGTGATTTAACAAGGACGTGAAAAAGGCAAGCATTAAGCTTATTAAACATATGGTATTTAATTCTATGATATTAGTGGCATATATATATATATATATATAAAAGGGTAATAGTTTCAGTTCTAAAGTGCTAAGTTTTGGATTCTTTGTATTTAGTTTAACATTTTTATAAAACATAGTTCATTGTGATAAGGTTACAAGGGTATGTGTTCTTTCGAGTGGGACTCCATCTTGGGTGTTTCTAGATGTCTCATCTTTTATTAAGTCATAAGTTTCTTGTTAGGTGTTGGCTTACAAGTTGTTGGCACTAGCCTAAGTTTTATAATGGTAGCTAATCAAATTTCAACTTAGGTCTCGCCTAGATAAAATTGCTCAATCAATGATATATATGTTTGGAAATTAATGATTAGCCAGTTTTATCTAGGTGAGACCTAGGCTGAAATCTGATTAGCTACCACTATAAAACTTAGGCTAATATCAACAACTTGTAAACCAACAATTAACAAAAAAAAAAAAAAAAAAAACTTATGACTCAATAAAAGTGGAGATATCTAGAGACACTCAAAATGAAGTCCCACTCAAACGGACACCTACCTTGTAAACTTGTCACATCAAAACATGTTTTATAAAAAAGTTAAACCAAATACAAAGAATCCAAAACTTAGCACTTTATAACTGAAACTATTACCCTCGATGATTAAAAGATAATTTCCAATGAAGTAACAACTGATTGATGTACGACATGAGATATGCTTTTAACGTTAACTATTTATGTAGGAGAAATGATTTGGACACTACCTTAGGTGCTTTTCACTATAGTGACGTATCCATAAGTCACTACAAACACTAAAGAGAAAAGTCATAGATGAATGAATTGCACGTCAAAGCAAAATGACATGCCAATCATAATCATAATCTTGTGGCTTAGTAAACAAATTAAATTCAATAAAGTGAAAATGACTTATTTTATTTTTTCTAAAATTGTTGATTCAACGTCACGTCCACTAATTAAAGGTATTTACTGAAAACACATTTGAAAACACATTTGGTAATGAAGAAGTCTCCTTTTAAGTGGATGTGATTAAAGTGCCCCACTTTATTGGGATACAATTCACCAAAATTTGAGATATATAAATCAAATGATAAAGAATGTATAAAAACCTATGGGAACTTCTTTAACATCATAAATTTAACCAAGACATTTTACAAGTTCAGTTCAAAGTCGAGATTAATGAATATATCCATTTATATGATTTAAAATTATAAATAATAAAGAAGATATTTTTTAAAATTAAATTAAATTTTAGATTTAAATAAAAATAATATAAAATATTGATTAGTTTAAATTTTATAAAGATTATATTTTGTACAATCAAATAAGAGATTAAAAAAAAACTTTTATTGCATATTCATTTTATTTTTTATTATCATGGGAGTTTAGTTTTTTTTATTTTTATTATTTATTAAGGGAATCTATTATAACTTTAGGTGCCTCACATACCTAGTAAGCATGGGACATAGGTAAAGCTAGTGTGATTTAAACTTGTGACCTCTCTTTACAACATGTGATTGAACTTGTGACCTCTATTTACAACATGTGACTTCATATAAAGCGAAACACCAAAATACCAATGAGCTACACCAGTGCACCACAGTTTCTTAACTCATCTACTCTATGTATATTTTTTGTAATTAGTTATTATAATTTTTTGTTTTTAGTATTATTAAACTTATTATTATTTGGTGTAACATTTTTAAAATTTAAAATTTGTTACTTTTGTTGAGTTATTATTTTCAAGATTTCTATATATTTAGAATTGAGCTTCCTCTGGAGAACCTTGTAGATGTTGCATTAAAATGTACATATTTGATTATAAAATAAAAAACTTTAATGTTTTATGGAAATGACTTTGCATATATCTAAAATTTCACAAAAAAACAATATCTAAAATCATTATGGTTTTCCAATAACTATATTTAAAGAGTCCATTTAACATACTTTAGATTAAACATTATAATTAAAATTAAAAAACTAGAAAAAAAAATCTTACATTAAAATAAGTTTCCATACCTCCATGTTAGAGACCTCATCAATTAAATGACGCCCTTCATTATTGTGAGCTCTTAAGATATGAAAATAGGAAATCCTCAATACAAAGCAAGCTCTATTTCTTATTATCCATAAAATGCTAATATGATCCTTAGTATAACTTACTTATCTAATATGATCTTTAATATAACTCATCTAACATCAAATATTTTAATACTATATATAATATATAACTTTATTAATATTTAATAAAATTTAACATATTTATAGTATATATAATTTTCTTAATATTTCACAACATTTATTATCTTTAATATAACTCATCTAATATCAAATATTCTAATGCTATAAATAATATATATAACATTATTAATACTTAATCAAATTTAACACGTTTAACTATAAATAATATATATAATTTTATTAATACTTCATAACATTTAATCTATATTGTACTTTAAAATTTAAATCATGAATCTATGTTGAATTCTAAATCATTTAGGTAAATATTCCCTTTCGATCTACTCATTTCATAATTTAAGGATAACAAATAATTGCATTTTATTATACTTTTAAAATTTTGGAGGATTCGTTTTCTTTAACTTTGGAGGATTTGTTTTCCTTCCTTGTAATATTGTAATATTAGGATGGAGGATTGTATACTAATTAAATTTATTAGGATTTTAATTATTTTAAAATAATTTATGTTTTTAAATATGAAATTTTATATTTAAATATTTTCTTCAAATTTATTAATTAATTAAGAAAATTAAATATTTTAAAATTTTAATTATTTCTAATTTGTTATCCATTAACTGACATAAGATAATATTTGTTAAAGCTATGATTTGTATAAATTAAATTGTTGTTTTCAATGTATAAATATTCAACCTCCTCAAATACCAACAATTTAAGTATGCACTACTAATAAATATTGTATATATAAAATTTTGCTTTCTCAAATACTCATAACCCAATTGTGTCATGTTAATGAATATTGCATATCTAAGATATAGCCTCCTCAAATAATCACAACCCAATTGTACCATGTTAATGGATATTACATATTTTAAATTCAGCCTCCTCAAATAATTATAATTACAACCCAGTTGTCGAATATTAATTACATCGATAGGTGTTTAGATATTATCTAAGATTTTGGACTTCTTTGAGCGGATCAACAGGATTAACAAGTGTACAATCAGGATTAATTTCATGGTCGTGGTTTCTTGTTATGCTTAAATGCATATTGATTAAAAAAAAAGGATATGTTTATTAAATAGTGTTTGTTTTATATTTATATTAACACGGATAAGTGTTTAGATATTTTATGAGATTTTGGACTTCCTCGAGCAAATCAGATCAACAAGATTAACCGGAGTGTAACATCTTGTTATGCTTAAATACATATTGATTAAGATTTAAATAAGATTCAGTTAAGTGATGATTAAAAAAAAAATATGTTTATTAAATAATATTTGTTTTATATTTATATTAATTAGTTTAATGTTTGTATTAATTTATGGCACTTAATTTGTGACTTGTTCGTATTCACCAATCACAAATTAAGTAATTGTGCTATTACATTTCTTAAATTCCATTAATCCAAAATAATTAATAAAAAATTGATTCCATCACTCAAAAACTTATGACTAGATTTTAGAAAAATAAAAATAAAAAACAACTCATATTCCCGACAATCACTTTCAGTGACAAGAAAATGACCATTATACATTTCAATTTCAACTACTGCTACCTGAAGTAACCCATTCTCATTGAACTTTTTACACTCTAGAAGAAACAATTTCAATTCAATCTTCCTCGCTGTTTTACATTTGACTCGGTGGGGATTTTTTTTTTAAACAGAATATGACTGCGTGGTTTAAAAGCTATAGATAACTCTGGTTTTTATTAAAAAAGAGATTGATAGAGTCGTGAAGTAATTTAGTTTGGTGGCACTGCCTTCCACAGGAGGAAAAGCATTAGAGGTACATTATTTAAGGGATTAACTCTGGTTTTTATTAAAAAAGAGATTGATAGAGTCGTAGAGTAGTTTAGTTTGGTGGCACTGCCTTCCACAGGAGGAAAAGCATTAGAGGTACATTATTTAAGGGATTAGTCCAGGAAAGGATAGGTGCATAGCATTTGGACGGTTCCGCGACAATTACCATTGAAAAAGACAATGGTACAGTGATATCTACTTTCGCAAATAAAAATTATATTTGCGTAGACGTTTTGAAAATTCATTCGCGTTTGGCCTGAGTTTTCCCAAGAGATTTCACAATCTCGCCCCCACCCTGCGAAGGAGGCATGGGCCTTGTTTTAGGGGTCCTTTAAAGAGCCACACAGGCGTCCAGCCCTTTCCTCATTCCTAGGTTCCCTTCTTTCCGCTGTCTGGTCTATTTATGCTGCCTGCTCGCTCGCTTCTCAGAATATATGATCAGAAGTTTTGAAACCGCTGCAACAAGCGGCCTGACTTCTGAGCAACGGTGAATTAATTCTGATCCACAATGGAAGGCGATACAGTGAGGCTTATCATCTGGGGAGTCTTCGGTTGCTTCGGATTCGTGGTTTTTCTGCTGATACTGAGAGCCTTATCACGACTGGAAGAAGCCGACAAGAGCGCCGGCTCTGCGGCGAAACCTGATTTGGAGAAATTGCCTTCGTTGGCGAGGAAGCGAAACGCCCTAGGAGCTCTCATCAGTACAGAACGAAGCGCCCCCGTTGTTCCCACCATTCTGCGGGATCTGTCGTTGGCCAATCTCCAGGAGGCCACGGATCAGTTCAACGCCCACAACCTTATCAAGATTGGGCGCTCGGGCGACTTCTTCGCTGGCGTTCTTGAAGACAACGAACATATCGTTGTCAAGAGGATGGACGAGAGCAAGTCGGAGCTCGGGATGCTGCAAACCGAGATGGAGATCCATACGACCCAAGAGAGCCACCGTTATGTGGTGCCTCTGTTAGGTCAGTGCTCCGAAGACAGGCAGAAATTGTTGGTTTACAAGTTTATTTCGAAGGGAGATCTTGCAACGGCCCTGAACAGATGCCGCCTGGTTTCAGCCCCCTCGGATGATGAAGGACGCACTCAGCAGCCGGTTTCGGAGTCCTTGCCGTGGATCACGAGGCTCAAAATAGCTACTGAGACGGCCCAGGCGCTGTCCTATCTGCATTTTAATTGCCATCCTCCAATTCTTCACAAGTAAAAATCTGCTCATCAGCTTGCTTTTTCTTTTCTGTTTTCCTCAACTTCTGTGCTGAAGAAATTTTTAAGCCAGTCGATATTTGAACTTAGGTTTGTTTGATGTTGCATGATAACGATTTATCCAACTTACCAACACTTAGTTTTTATTAGAATTTCCTTAGACTACACCAAAAATCTCTACACCCATTGCAATTTGAACTTCAGCTGTTTGCTTAAATGTGAACTTAGACTGTTGCATCAAAATGCCATATCTCAACCATTTAGTTCCAGAGCATATCCCATTCAAAACATTAAGCTACAAAGTATGACATTTCTAAATTGTTGGAATTTTTTGTCAATTTTTATGTTTTCACTGGTAGGATTTAAGATATGGAAGAAAAACTCCCTGTGCTCATGGAATCTAACGTACCAACGTTTGCTTCCTGATTGTGGTTTCAGAATTTTGCAAGTCCTCCCAACAGTTGCCTCCTCCTAATTGAAATATGGACTCATGAATTTATGCAGGTTGTTCATGTTTTTTTATTTATTTCATGACTAGATTTTAGACATCTATTATGTGACCTCCTAATTCCTTTTCAAAATCTATAATGAGTTTGAAAATCTTCAGTACAATATTGAGTCTATACTGTTTGTCACCAGATTTGCAAACCGTCTAGGATTTCATTTAAGCTGAATTTGTTATTTCTGAACTAAGTTTCATATGTATTCAGTTTCATTGCAGATAAAGCTTAGGATTAGTGTTCTATAACTTCATAGTTTTTACCAACGGATTCTAAGGCTTATAAGTTGTTCTTTGTTTTGTGTATCTCATACTGTTTCAGTATACCACGATTCTATGTCAAGGACAATTGCAAGTAAATATATCGATCATAAAGTAATTATTCTTGTTGTTAGGTTTTTTCTATATAAAAGTTGATTGATTGTGAAGTGAAGAACAATCAGTTTTAACATACCAGATCAAAGCTAATTGTAAGTGAAGTGAGTAAGTTGATTGATTGTGAAGTGAATAACAATCAGTTTTAACATACCAGATCAATAGCTAATTATAAGTGAAGTGAGTAAGCTTGTTGTTTACCTTCTCTATGCACTTAGTAATCTTTATTCATCCAAATATAAAATAGCTAATTATAAGTGAAGTGAGTAAGCTTGTTGTTTACCTTCTCTGTGCACTTAGTAATCTTTATTCATCCAAATATAAAATGGATGAATTATGATAGAAATGTGAAAAATCTCTCTACTACTATATCTATGCCATCTTATATTTTGTTAGTAAATCACTACATTCTGTAGTCTACATGTATAAATATGCTAAATTTTATATAACTATAGTTAAGAGTTATGAATCAGTTACAAGTCATCTATACATTAATTATCTACAATTATCCATTCATCACCTACTAGTTATTTATAACAAATTTCGCTCCATACTTAGTATAGTTAAGAGTTATGAATCAGCTACAAGTTATCTATCAGATTTCGCACTAATTAGATTTCTGTTCTGTACTTAGACTTGATCATTAGTGATTATATTCTGTGTCTGCTGGATTGAAATTTTTGGTTCAGTTAACACATTATCATGTATTGTCTGGCCATGATGCAGGGACATAAAGAGTAGCAGCATTCTGCTAACAGATGAATACGAGGTTCGCCTTGGAAGCCTGAGCCACGCCCAGAAGGTTAATGACAACGGGGCTAGTCTACTGAGCTACGACATCTTCTGCTTTGGAAAAGTTCTGCTGGACCTGATCTCGGGCCTGGATGTGAGCGGATCCGAGGACCCATATGCTGAAGCCTGGGTGATAAAAGCCATGCCATACATAGATTCGGACAGCTATAGCGATGGGCTTCTTGCATTGATTGACCCTTCTCTGGTGGTGGAAGAGGATTTCACCAAAGAAATCCAGGGCGTGGCAGCCTTAGCCAGAGCTTGTCTGCATCCCAGCACACTGAAGACATTGAACATGAGGATTATTTGCCAGGCTCTTCACAATCCACAACAATTACTGCATGGATAAAGGCCATGAAATTACAACAAAAAGCTGGGTAAAATACGTCGCCCATGGAGAGCATGTTCATTACCATGATATTTTTCTCACACCAGCTCTGAATATGACGTATACCAACCAAATATAGCAGCCACACTTTGCTAAGCCATATAACTCCAAAGCTGGTCTCTTGGATATTACGAAAAGTACAGCAGTGTACATGAGGAAAAGTAGATTTTGACGCCGAATACAGCACATCCTTGTATCATAAATACGTACTAGAAGTAACAGTAAAAATAAAATCTAGACACCTGCCTTCTTTTTCTTCCTCAGATTACTTCTGACATATTGTACTTGCTCACGGCAGCTCTGAATTCCTCCAGACGACTGTGCAGATCAGAGGCAATGTCGGCCTGACAACAAAAACAAGTTTAAGGAATTGTCTGTAAGTTTTTGGATTTTCATTGTGTAGAGCTTTAAAAATGATGTTCGAAGCAGAAAAAATTAATGTAATTAGTAAATACAGTTGCTGCTGCTTATCATCCAAACCCAGCAATCCTCCTTGTCTGGATTAGAGATGTATAATTCAATACGTAACCATGTTGCATATTTTCAAATCTTCAACTGTGTCACTGTTATTGAAATGAATGGGGTGGCACAGAAACAGACATTGTTGTCTTTATCTGAAAGAGATGTTCACATGATCTGTGTTCAAGCATTAAAAACTATAACTATCTCATTAATTTAAGCAACTGGATATAATTATCTCATTAATTTAAGCAAATGGATAGTATCTCACTTTACTTGCGTTCATGGATGCGTGATTTATGTAGTGTTGCCTAACATTCCACTTCCAAATTTTTTAATGCTTGCTTCAACAGTCTTTGATTCGTCTATACCTACCCATGTCTTTTTTTTCCTTATATAATTATATTCAGTTATATAAACAATGATAACTTTAGATTTATGTGTCACTTCTAAACATTCCACTCCCTATTTTTAATGTTTTCTTTGACCGTGTTCTTTTAATTGCAAATGGCGTTCAGTCTTCACACTTATCCATTATTGTGTTTTCAAAACTGTTTAATACGTTGACACTGACACTCCATAGTTTAATATTTGGTGAAATTAATAATATGTATTTTTATATAAAATAAATTAAAAGTATTGTTTTTGTTTTAATTGATTTAAGTAATATTATAATTTCAAAATATTTGTTATAATAATGATGTTTCTAATCTTAGTCAATTGTTCAATTTTTCTTAGGGGTGACTTAGTTGGGACGCGACACTCAAATCAATTCTCCTTGGGGGTGACTTAGTTGGGAGGTGACACTCAAAAACCCCTAAGGGGTCAAGACCGCTTGATGTTTCTAATCTTTAATTCATCTAAATCATGATTATTTAAAAATATTTTTCTAAAACATTTTAAAGTATGTAAATAAAATTCCAAAACAACTCAAGAATTTCTTTATTTTCGAAAAATCTAATAAACTAACTTTGATTTTAATAGACATTAATAACTATAACTATAATCATCATCTAATGATATTTTTGTTTTGTTTACTTCTTCATATAATTATTAAGATTATAGAATACTAATTAAGTAAATCCATTATATAACAATTTATTTTAATTTCAAATAATTAATTAAAAATGTATTTTTATATTTATTAATTTAATTTGAAAAAATATTAATATGAGAAATTTTCAAAACCAAAATATAAGCGAGTTCGCATCCTTCGCCTTCGTCCGGGGTCTTGGGAGGAGGACGAACAATCATGCGGAATGGGAAGCTTTAATGCAAGGAATAGAAACAATGTTCAATCTTCACCTTGATTCATTTTAGGTTTATGGCGACTCATGGATTGTCATCCAATCAATGCAAAACATTCAGTCTGGAAAATGGAAGGAGGTCAGAAAGGTCCAAAAAAGAATCTTATCCTTTGTCCCAAAATCTCAAAAATCCAATTCTTCCATATAAGGCGCCATAACGACATTCTCACCAATAGGCAAGCCAACATTGGCACTAAGTTTAAGCAAGGGGACTTATTGATGAAAAACACCCCAAGGCCCATTGTTAAATGGACAAGTTGCTTCCAAATATAATTTTAATGGACCAATTCAATCCACTAAGGTCATTAAATGGGCTTGATCTTCATGGTAAAGGGAGATGGGACAGAATTGGCATATATGGTGTAGTATTAATGAAGGGTGGGACAAGTGGTTCGCGAAGGTGGTAGATGGGTGTGAGCATTGTATGCTCCAACTTGGTGTTCATTACCATCATTCCCGTTGCATGTTCCCAAGGTAAGAACTCTCTCAAGTCATCTCAACGTTCAGATATGGAGGATCCTCCGTAAGCGTCGGGCCTCGCTCACTTAGGCAGTGTTCATTCCCTTTTTGGTTGCATGAATGTGTCTGGGAGAACATGGAGCAGAGCAGGGATTGAAAACCAAGAGAGGTCTTTGTTTGAAGGAAATGTCAGATCTATGGAAAAAATGATAGCTGAATTTCCTCATGTAGAGGAAAAAGGCATGGAGGAAATTTTGGATGAGATCTGGGACCTGAAAAATGACATGGTAGATTTTAGGAAGATGTTACGGTGCATGTTTGAGGTTTCGAAGGAAGTTTTGGAGGAGGATAGGAGAATTTTACTGGACATTTCTAGTATTGACTCCCACGTGGATGATTTAGAGAGTGGGTACTGGGTTCAAGTGGGTGAATTCGAGGATATCCGGCGTGGTTTGCAGAAAATGGAGAGTTCATTGAACCTCAAACATGAGGAAATGCAATGAGAAGTGGTTGAGCTGAAGCATTCCCTCTAGGAGCAGAGAATGAATGCAAACAAGATAAATGAAGCTCATTTCATCCAATTGAAGGAAATTCTAGAAGAATTGCAGGAAGACATCAACGGACTTAATAAGGGAATTAGCGGACCTTCTCAGGAGTAGACCGAGGCCTCCCCAATGGATGAAGTTTATACTATTTATCCAACTGCAAATGAAGATCTAGTGCATGAATGATGTCCGCTATCTCTGCTTTTAGTTATATATATGTTTTTTGTTGATACTTATGTGATTAGTGCATCAGATTATACTTTGTTAGGGGAAATAAGATAGTTTATGAAAAGCTTTGTAATGTTTCCTATCGATCTAAACAAGCAGTGGACTTGGACTGTATGGTTTCTTTTTGCACATACCTCTATGTTAAATTTTTGGTGCCCTGGGGGCATTATGTAAATCCTAGTTTTTAATATATATATATATATATATATATATATTATTGATGATGATGGCTATTAATGTTTAGTGAAACCAACTTTTATTTATTGGACCTAAAACAAAGTAAGAATACTTTTAGTGTAGCAAATACCTTTAAATTGAGATTTAATGTGGGTATATGGAGGGCATTCTAAGAAAAAATTAATTTCATCTTCAACCCTCTTAGTGTCACAAAGATGATGGATTCTTTGTCCCATGAGATACTTTTGGTCTTCTAAATTAGGGTTCATCACCTCCTTATAGTATCTTACTTTTATCTTATCCTCTAATTCTTTAGTGCACCATAACATCTCATTAAAGTTAGATGTAATAATAATTTTAATATTAACAATATTCTATAAAGTGACCTCTTCCTTGACTCCCCAATGATTTAGCCAAGGCTTGGCATCTTTATGCTAGCCTTGCTTAAGTAGCACGTGGTTTTGACTAGAGATTGAAGTAATCTTAAGGAGCCTCTTATCCCCCATGTTGTTTATCTTGTTCTTGTACATTAGGTACCCACTCATAGCCATGCTCTCAATGGGGGGGAGACTAGCTTATGTTAGCAGGATCATGTGTATTTCCTTTAATTTTGAGATTATATGTTATACAACATTTTCGGATTTTCTCTATCCTTGTCCATGATTTTTTAGAGATGCTATAAATCCAAACTTCACATCCATATGAGATAATAGGAGTGACCCTCTCAAAGAGGAGTTTCTTCTTACCCAAAGCCAAAGTTTTTCCAATTTATAATTATTTTCAAGTCCATAATAAGCTTTCCACCCTTCATTAATTCTTTTTTCAATGCTATAGTTCCAATTAAGCTTGTGATGAAGATCAAGTATGAGATATCTATGTGAAGACACTTCCTCAAATTTGTTGTTGTTATACATGAAATTAACATAAGTGTCTTTTTGGATTTCATCATCATAACCTTTTTATTGTTAGTGTTAACAATAATACCCGTATTAGAGAAAAAACTATTGACAATTTTTACTTGTTTATCGAGATCGAAGGGACTCTTTAACTATAATAACAATATATCATTAATGTAGAGAAGAAGGATGATGACTATACTAGCTAAAGTCATGCTAGGACAACCTAATTCTTCCAAACAATCCTTTAACTTGTCAATGTATATACCAAAATGCCCAGGGGATAGGGGACAACCTTGTTTTACTCCTATATTACAATTAATTTCTTCTCACTAGCCTTCAAAGTTCTTAAATTGAACGCAATAACATTCTCGTACAACTGTATCGCACTCCATCCCTTGACCCAATCACAAGGTCTTTACTCAATGAAACTATGCCATAGCGCCTTCGTTCATGGGATATTAAAGAATACCCCTAATTTCAATAGATATTGATAAATACCTACCAAAATGATTTTGTTGATCCACCCTCCCAATACATATTTCTAATTAAAGAAACCCTATTTTTACTAGATATTCCCCATTTTTACCTGATACCTCTTTTTATACCTCCAATACCTACAACTCCCATATATACTACACCCCATCCACCCAATACCTACAATATATTGACATTATTTTTCACAATTTAAAAACCTCCTTTATGAATAAATATGATAAGATATTGGTCAACAGGATGTAAAGCCAATTGACATACCATAAATTTATAACATTAAACATATATGGCATTAGTTATACATACTTATTTATGACAATGTACTAAAACACATATCTTAACAATGCAAATATTGAAAAAAAAATTTAAAAAAAAATATAATTATAATATTTTAAAAATAACTTTGTTATTGTTTAAAAATGATTTTTAAAATTATAATTAAATAAAAATAAAAATATTTTTTTTATGAATTTTTGAATAATAATTTAAAAATAAAAAATAATAATCCTACAATTTGTCATAATAAAAATTATATGACCAATAGTTTTTTTTTTTCCTTGGAAAAAGTCCGTAATTTTATTTCAAAAAGATGATTAAAATTACATATTGCACATGTAGTAGAATCAACAAGGATCCCTACATTTTCACATATTTCAGTCCCATATAAGCAAAAACAACAGCTTATTAAGAGCTGAACCAAAAAAGAGAAACCCAAAGTAAAACTTCGCCACAATAAGATGTAAATCTTGAACAGCAAAGAGAAACCCAAACGTTGCCATAAGAAGAAGATCTTGAACAGCAGGTAGGGCCACCGGTAATGTGCCTCTACCCCCACCGTCCACCAAGAACCCTTGACAATTAGCAATATGTCTTCAGCTTCCATCAGAACCGAAACCCTCAACAGAAGAAATAGTAGATCCAAGTCCGTGGACGAGCAGCAAACTCTATAGAGCTCCCAAACCGGCGAAATCAGCCAGCATCTCCTGATGAAGAAAAACGGCCAGACAGAACCAGAGCACCGCCGTAGCAATGGATCTTGACCCATGAGCATGATTGGTACACCACAAAAATCAAGAAATCTTCGTTCAAGAAAATGGAGGTTCTGGCGAGAGAATGGTGAGGTTTGAGTCCAAAGATCAACGAAACAGCATATCTGCACTCCTTCTCAGGAAGGGCAGCAGCGAAATCATCATAAGTAGGATCGCCGATCTTGTCCACAGTAATCTACAGCAGCTTCTCATCAATCTGTTATAAAACGCTGGGTTCTATTGACATGGCAAGATCCCGCTGGATCTGATCCTCGGTCTGCAACAGTCGACAACAGTCAACAGGACGGCAAAAAAAAAGAGCAGAGCTAGAATGTGAAGCTGCACGCATTTACAGAACATTTATCACAAACCCAAAGGCCGCAATCTTCTTCCCCGCCACCGTAATGAGCATGGACGACACGACCCAGTTTCTGAGCGCCCACATTCAGGTCAAATTGTCCGCGGCCTCTGCAAAGTTTCTCCGGCGCAGAAGTGAGAGATCCGCGACCGACTCGCAGGAAAGAACGCACCACGGACGCCATGATCTGCAAGTCTTGAAATCGAGAACCGATTCAAGAAAGGCATCAGTAAAAGTTGATCCCAGTCTGAAATCCCTACGCAAAGGAGGTAGAAGAGCCCCCGATGATGGATCACGCCCCTGTGGGAAGTCCTGTCGCTGCCACAGGAGAGCGGAAGCGCCCAACCATTACACCGCCATCTGCTGTCCTAGCCTCCACAACCAACGCCATCCTCAGCAAGGGAGCAGATCACCCTGAAACCAGAAACTGCGAAGCCTCCGCACGCCGTCCATCAGAAGTCCTGCAAGAAAACCAGAGAAGGAGGGGCGGCTGGGCCAAGCCCTGGCCGCCCAAGCTACAGCATAAAACGACTCTCCTATATGACCAATAGTTATTAGCAATAGTATTTCAATATATTGGATATTTCGTTAAAAAACGTAAAACCACTTTATAAATGAAAAAGGACAATTACACATTTAATTTTATATTTAACGAAACAAATAAAAAATGATAGTTTTACTTAATAATTTTTTTTTTTTTAAATTTCCTTAATCATCGAAACATAAACGTCTTCAATACTTTTTTCACAATAAAAATATGCTATACTTTATATTGAAGTATACGGAGTTACATTTAAATTACAAAAGGACTATTGTCATATATGAGAAAAAATATAATAATACGACCTAATATTTCATTTAAATTACAAAAGGACTAATAAATTTAAGGTATCGATCATCCCTCCATTATATCATGTGACGATGATATTATATTATACCTTAAACAATATATTTCATTCCTTTTTATTATTGTAATAGTTATAGGAATCGATTATATTCGTAAATTTTATATAAATGATTATTGTGGGACTCCATGTTCTTCATCACATATATAATTTCCAAATACATAAGCAACTTTTATAATACTCAACTTAAAAGAAAGAGATTCAATATTTATCACATAAATCATTTGCAAATACATAAGCAACATTTTAGTGTAGTCAAGAGAAATTCTTTTGTCACATTTATGATTTACAAGTATATGAGAAATTCTTTTATCACATATATATTTTCTAAATGATAGCAACTTATCTGATAGTCAAATAGTCAATTGAGAGAGAAAGCAAGGTGTGCTGTAATAATAAAAACTATCTCATCTTTGGTGTTACTTTATAGATTTTAGAAAAGCATTCGACAAAATATCCATAATTAAATACATAAACAACTTTGATAATAGTAAGTTAAAAGAGATATATTCATTTATCAAATATATAATTTGTAAATACATAAATATATTTTTATAGTAATCAAGAGAGATTATTTTTTACATATGTAATTTGGAAATACATGAGAGATTCTTTCATCACATATATAATTTGTAAATACATAAGCAATCTTTATAATAGTCAATTGAGAGAGTGAGAGGAGTTCCATAATGATAAAACTTATCTTGTGTTGTTAAGTTGATTTTAGAAAAATATTTGACACAGTACCTAAAACTAATTTTTGGAATATATTAGAAGAGTAAAAAGATTCTTTCGAGTTGAGAGATGTTGAAATAAAATTGTACAAGAATGTTATTTCCATGTTCAAGAACATTGAGAGTTGATTGAAATTAATTAATTGTAATATAAGTGTTAAGCAAGGTTGTCCCCTATCCTTTTTTACATATAAATTAACAAGTAGGAGGGTAATTTGGAAGAATTAGGTTGTGTTAGCACAACTCTAATTCGTATAGTCACTTTTCTTTAGAATGATGATATTATTCTTATGGCAAGGAGCTCTTGTGTTCTTGACAAGCAAGTAGAATTATCGAGGATTTTTTCTCTAGTATGAGTATCACTATTGACACTAACAAAACAAAGGTTATTATAACCAAATTAAAAAATATCACTTACACTATATGAGAATAACTTAGAGGAAATGACTTCATATAATTATTTCAAAATTGATCTTCATCATACGATTAATTGGGACAATAACAAATTTAAGAAAAATAATAAATGGAGGGTGAAAAGATTATTATGGGCTTGGAAATAGTTGTAAATCTAGGGACGTTTGGATTTGGGATAAGAAGAAATTCCTTTTTGTGACTCTTGTCACTCTAGTTATTTTATATGGTTGTGAAGTTTGGGGCCACAACATCTCTAGAGAATCATGGAGAAATATAGAGAAAATCCAAAATCATTTTATAACTTATAATCTCAAAAGTAAAGCCAATATAACATATCTTATCTCCCTCATAGAAGCGAGTCTTTCCCCCATTGAGAGCATGACTATGATAGGTAGCTAATGTAAAAGAACAAGATAAACAACATGGTAGACGAGCATTTATTCAAACTCCAGTGACATCCACCTAGAGCTCAAGCGAGTTGGCATAAAGATGTCATGTTTGGCTAAATCATTAGGGAATTGAGAAAGAGGTAACTTTGTAGCATAACAATAATTTTAAAATTTATTATTAAATCTAAATTTAAGGAGAAATTGTGGTATGATAAATAAATAGAGGATACGAGAAAATCGAGATACTATAAGGAGGTTATCAAACCTAATTTAGAAGATCAAAATTATCTGTCTATTTTAACTAGCATATAGAAGAATACTGGCATTGTCAAATTAAGAACCCTCAAGAGCTCCATAGTGAAACAGGGCATTAGAAAATTCCTAAAACCTTGTGGGTTGAAAGAATCTGTCATCTTTATGACACTAAGAGGGTTGAAGATGAAATTCACTTTCTCTTAAAATGTTGTGTGTACACCCACATTAAATCTCAATTTGAAAATATTTGTTACAACATTG
The DNA here is from genome assembly GCA_027924585.1 of Larix kaempferi. Taxonomy (NCBI): domain Eukaryota; kingdom Viridiplantae; phylum Streptophyta; class Pinopsida; order Pinales; family Pinaceae; genus Larix; species Larix kaempferi. Next base: position 328,548 of record BSBM01000358.1, read on the forward strand.
ACCTCCCTAACCTTCTAACTCATCAAGATGATGGTAATAAATAATGTTTTAAGAAAACCAAGTAATTCTTTACCTTTCACAAGATTTAATATACAAAAATTAATTTCTCTATATATTAATAACCATCAAAATAGCGACAACAACAACAACAATAATAATATACCCCAGTGGGTTAGCTCGAGTGGTTGTAAGTTGTTCTTGCAAGCAACATGTCTTGAGGTCAAATCCACAAGTTGTTGTATCACGATTGTATTTGGGGCGTCACTTGATGTCCCCACCAAGTTAGGCTCCGTAATTAGAGTCGCCGATTAACACCATAGACATTAGTGGCTTCCCCTTAGGGGGGAGGGGGGGTATTCCATGGATGTAGCTAGCACTGATATCCTAGGTGGTAAACCACATGAAACTAATAATAATAATAATAATATATTATATTTCCATTTAACATGTTAATTCCCATATGTATATAATACATTTTTAAAATCACATAAAAATTAAGACTCACCATAGGTGAAACATGTTTTTATTTACAGGAACAACATCCCTTTGACAAGAGATTAGGGAAGATAGAGTGAAGTGTGTATGGTGCCGAGGAGGAAGAGGGTTTAATGGAGTTCACGAGGAGGGTTTAACCTGTTGGAGCAGGCATGAGGTGTAGTGAGGGGCCTCACAATGGGCATGACATGAGGGATCCAGTGGGGGGGTGAGGAACCCCACCCACACGGTGAAAGGAAAGGGCGTACAAGATGATGAAGACATGGAACCCCTGGGAGGAACGGGAGGAGAGAGACCAAGTGGAACGCGGGATAAAAGGGAACACAAGAAACTAGGGCAGCACATTCCCAAGACGACGTTGATCCCAGCGGTTCAAATCAGATTAGAGGGTCTGAGGACACACATCCAATACATGAAATATCACGCGTTAATAGGAAAATTTGTGGGTATCTGGCCCTTAGAAAAATCCCTAACATGGTGGATTGATGGACTATGGAAACCCAAAGGTCATTATGACCTGCAACTGGGAGAAAAAGGATTTTTCATAGTAATATTCTTCAATCTTGAATATGGGAATAAAATCCTAGACGAGGGTCCTTATTTCTTTAACTCAGCAGCTTATTTATCATAACATGGAAGGAACACTTTAATCCTGACAAGGAAGAATTGACAGTAGCACCGATATGGATACGGCTCTACTCTCTACCAACATAATATTGGAGAGAATAGATCTTGGAAGATATGGGGAACGCCATAGGTTCATATGTAAAAGACTCAGAACAAGCTGAGATGGTAAAATACACATCCTATGCAAGTATTTGCATCTATATGGATTTATCCCAATCTTTACCATAAGCGATCAACTTATCCTGGGAAGATGAGGAGTGGTTACAATTGTTGAATTCTGAAAACATCCCCTTCCAGTGCAGAAGGTGTCACAAACATGGACACTTTTTTAGAGAATTTACACTAAATACCCCCTAGTTGCAGACCAAAAACAAAGAAGAAAGGGATGCAGAGGGGTACAAAAATGTTAATATCAAAAAGCGCCATGCTAAAAGAGGGGTAAGACCAAACATAAATAAAAAACCCAAACTGCGAACAGGTTTGAGATTCTCAACCAAGAACCAGTGACAAATAAGGGGAATGAGGAAGGGAAGACAGGAAAAGAAATAGGGGAACATGAAGGAAAGGAGAAAGAAGAACAAATAAGAACAAAATATAAATAATAGGAGGGAGACACAGACACTCAGATGCAAGAGATGGAAGATGTAGAGATCGAAGATTTATATCTGAAAGGAATAGAGGAAGCCTGTGTGGATTTGGAGAAGGGATACATTCCTTCAAAACAAGTTCGCTTATTGAGAGAAGTAATACCTAAAAAAACAACTCCAAAGCCCTTGGGGATGGATAAAGAACCCCTTAAGGAAACAAAAGGAAGCAAGAAACAAGTAAGAGAAAAGAGGGGAAGGCGAACAAATCGACATAGGATCAAATATGTGGGAGAGAAAATCGTTTCCTCAGGTCAATTTCCGACCATCAAAGAGGAATTCTTCACCTTAACCCAAACCATACACTGAAAATCATCTCCTAGAATGTCAAGGGAATGAACAGTCAGAAGAAAAGGAGAATAATGAGAAGGAAAATCCCTCAATGTTATTGCTACAGGAAACCAAATGTTTGGAAACGGATTTGAAGAAAAGATCCAACACGATGTGGAAAGGAAGTGATATTTTTTCCATTAATGCAACAAAGGCGGCGGGAGGCCTCGGCATATGGCAGAACCCTCGCAAGGTAATTTTTGAAAATTTTGTTTCCAGTAGGCATATAATTTCTGCATAATTCCATGTTTTAGGCACTAATGTGAGAGGGATAATTTCAAACATATACGGCCCATACCAAAATGCCCTGAAGGAGAATATTTTGGATTCTCTGGTCAAGCTTCATAGGTGGGTGGTACAGAAACATTGGATCCTGGGAGGGGATTTTAACTAAATCAAATCCCTAGAGAAAAAGAAGGGAGGATTGAGGCAGCTAAATAAATCCAATAGGAGATTTGGTGAATTGATTGAGGACCTCCATCTAATAGATGTGCAAATGTCCAATAATATTTTTACATGGAATAAAAATGAGTGGGAGATAGGAAAATTGCATCTCGGATAGATAGATTTTTGGTTTCAGAATCAATAATGATGGGAGGAGGAGATCTCTCAGCCCTTTTTCTCCCTGCAATAGGATTGAATAATTGGTTAGTAAGCTTGGATTGGGGAAGAGTAGGTAAACACTTGAGAATACCTTTTTTTTTTGAAAAATTTTGGTTGCTACATCCAAAATTTGCTGAAACATCAAACAATGGTGGATCGAATTCGGGCCAGCGTGAGGCACAATAATGTATACATTCCAACCAAAATTGAAGTACATCAAGGAGAAAGTGAAGAAGTGGAACAAAGAAACCTTCAGGGATATCTTTTAGGAAAATAAAAGATTAGAAACTCAATTAGAGGAACTGCAGAAGCATGAAATGAGGCAGGGGTACTCTGAAGAAATAAAGAGAAAATATTTTGAACTGATGTCCCAGCTAAATAATAGGGAGATGCAAGAAGAAATTATGTGGAAACAAAAGTCAAGAAACAATTGGATGAAGGAGGGAGATCGAAATACAAGATTTTTCCACCAAGCAATTGTGCAGTACATATAGTCCAACAAAATTGTGAAGCTCAAGATGGAAACATGGGACTTTGTGGAATCGCATGAGGAGATTGAAAAATAGATAAATTCCTTCTTTAAAAACCTACTAGAAGAACAAGTAATGGACATGAGCTATAACATAGAGAAAGTGATCTAACAAATTCTCACCTTGACAATGCCAGAACATAATGAACCATTAAATAGACCCATTGAAATGGGGGAGGTAGAGGAGGTAGTTAAGACAATGGAGTGGGGCAAAGCTTCGGGTCTTGATGAATTCACTTCAAAAAAATTCCACGCCTTCTGGGAGTCAATTAAGGATGAGATGTTAGCCATTGTGCAAGACTCCAGGAGAACGGGAGGGGTATCGACTACTTTCAACTCAACATTCTTATCCCTTATACCAAAGGAGAATGGAGTGGATCATCCTGGCAAGTTTAGGCTGATTGTGCTCTATAATGTTATCTATAAAATAATTACTAAGGTAATAGCGAATAAAATCAAACCCCTGTTGCCAATTTTAATCTCCCCTGAAAAGGCTTGGTTTGTGGAAGGAAGACAAATCCTAGATGAGATCCTCTTAACTCATGAAGTAATCCATTCACTGAAAGTGAAGAAAATTGCAGGGATGATGATAAAATTGGACCTCTCCAAAGCCTACGAAAAACTAAGATGGAAATTCATGGGGAAGATGCTCTATGTCTTGGCTTTTATGAGACTTAGGTGAGGTGGATCTTATAGATAACCTCCTCAAATTTCTTTTCGATTCTGGTTAATGGAACCCCCTCTGCAACCTTTAAATTCACAAGGGGAATCAGGGATGGGGACCCCTTATCCCCGTTCCTTTTCATTCTAATGGCAGAGGGTTTGGGAGTAAGTCTCAAGGAAAGGATAAGGGACACCACACTAAAAGGATTAAAGATGCATCATGAGCAGCAACCTCACTCGCACCAGCAATTTGTGGATGATACAATGTTGATGGATCAGTCATCGGTACAGGAAGTTGGGGAAACTAAACAAAGTTTGGAGGAATTCCTTGATGCTAGTGGTCTAGAAATCAACAAAGAGAAATATCAGGTATTCTTTTGCAATACTCCAAAGATCACAAAGAGAAACACTCTAAGAATTTTAGAATTTCAAGAAGGAATATTCCTAGCAAAATATCTAGGGGCGCCACTATCAGATTCAACAACAACACAAATTTCATGGAAAGACTTGGTTGATAAAATGGAGTCTAAACTAACTCAGGTTGATGTATATGTAACTTCAGAATGTATTTCACCTATGTATATTGTACTCCTATAGAGATATTATTCCTCTATACGGAAGTGTCGTCATTTGTATTGACAAGTATCGTAACTTGTTGTGATGGCTTATTAGACCACCAAGTGTGGGGTCGGCCCTGATTAGTATAACTATGGGTTATTAGATTGAGTTAGACAAGTCGACCTTGCTAGATTATAGGCAAGTCAGGTCATGTATAAATTGTTACAATGTAATCTTCCACCTTGTGAGAATTAGCACTCTTTGGCCTAGAGGATCCATTCCACTGACTCAAAACCACTTTATATCCTTTAGACACTATTTTCCCCTATTTTTTCCCTCGTATGCTAGCAGCATCACTATAGCCAGTGTACCCGCGAGTTGCATCACTATAGACCGTGGGTAGCATGTAAAAGGGTAAAAGTCACTAGTTTATTACTTTTTACTCCCAAAAAGTAGTCATTGGGTGACCTTTGACTCTCCATTTACCCAAGAAATGCCTCGATGTGTCCTTTCACTTACCTTTGAGAGGACTATATATTGAGCACATATGGCTTATGGATGGGGGGAGAAAAAAGAGCAAGAGAACTCTAGTGTATTTTTGCCCAATCTTGAGTCTACACTCATTGATCCTTGTAGTTGTGAACCCTTTATGTTCACCTTCCAAACTCCTACCATAGTTTGAGTTTTCCATTCATGGAGGATTGAAGTGGTGGAGGCACAAGTGGATTGATCCAGATATTGGTTTAGATTGGTTGCCGGCAAGAGGTCATATCACATTGTACTTCTTCTTGTTTATTAATAGAAATACTCATATTCTTGTCCATTAATGTTGTAAATGTTGTTTGTCTTACATTGGGTTGCATTTACTTGTTATATCATGGGCCATTGCTATTGATGATGTTAATGCCGTGTATATATTATACGTACTTGTTGTGTATTGGCTGTCAAGACTAATTTGTAGATTCAAGTGCACAGATTGAAAAGCTCCAACGGGGATCTACATCAAACGTTTGGATCGAGGTTGGTTACATTCTCCATTATCTTAGCATTGTCATTTATATAGCATAGTTCTGAGAATTGAGTTTATTTCTGGTAGTCATCTATCTGTTGTGGTCTACCCCAAGCCATAGTGACTTTTCTCCAACACAGAAATGGCGACTCCACTGGGGAAAACATCCATTTTGGGGGATTTTTGAGCATTAGTCCATAATTAGAGTTGTTGTTTGTCGAAGCTCTATGTCACTTATTTGCCATTGAGATACACTATAGAAAACTTGCTTTTTCTGAGCCATTGGACTCTCAGTTTTCCCGTTTGCCTTTCCTTACCTGCGGGCTAGCTTAGCTCTGCCCGTGTATACCCGCCTCTGTTTACTTTGCTGCTCGCGTGTACCCACGGGTATTCCTTCGACAATAGTGTACAACTCCGGCTTTGGTTGTTTTATGACCTCTAGTTGTTGCTGGCTTGGTTTTGGTTGATCCTGAGTCTTTGTTGGCCTGTTCCTTGACTAATTCATGCCTTGGTTGTGACTAAAACTCTTCTTTTCTCTTGGTTGAGCCTTGTTGGTTTTTTACCTAGCTTTGGATTTAGCCTTGTTGGTTTTTTCCTTTTGAGCTCATTCCTTTGGCCGAGTCTTACTATTTGGTATATGCTTGGTTGTCTTAGTGATTTTATTGGCATATCAGTGACTAGATAGTAGGATTTTACTTGCATTTTTCATTTCCATATATTGAAAAATACAAAAATACACATAGTTTTGAATTTTCCTTTTGTTTATAAGAGAAAATACAAAAAAACAAATTTGCTTTTATGTATTGCATATTGCATTGAGTGCTTTCTGCCTTCATTTAGATTCTGATTGTGCATCGAAAAATATAAAAGGATTTTGTATTTATTTCGAAACCGTTGGTTTGACTGTGCATGTTAGTGGAATTTTTTTCATTGGATAGATGAGTCTAGGATTTGACGATTTTGCATACTATTGAGTCTTACACATCACTAGTTTCACGATCATATCCCTTGAGTAATCAAAACCACTAAAATTAACGCTTAATTTTAAAATTGATTAGAATGATTTTATTCATAGGGTACATTAACTAGCATAGGTTTAGAGTCTTGGAATAGATCATTGTGAGTTAACAATCCAAGACTACTAGACGAAACATTAGGTGTCTGACCAGGGAGTGGAGGAATCCATGGTATATATCGGTGTTCTCAAGAAGGTATACTCAAGCCAGAGTTAAGCACGAGGTCATGGGAAGTTGGTTGAAGAGATATCCCTCTGATACCGGCTGAACGTGGGAGATATTTCCAGGGTTTGTTCGTATCTGGGGGTACCAAAGGTTCATCCTCTTGTGCTTCGGGCTTAGCTACCCTTCCCATACGACAGATCCCACCTGCGACTGTCCCCCTGAGCATTGGTTATATTGCAGTGACCATAGTTTCCTTACCTAGGTATCGCATAGGGTACTTACAGTGGTTATGTTGTTTGTGTCCTGAGTCAGATAAGGGTCGGACATCATAGTTATCGTTGTATAGGGACTTGACCCTATGCACGTAGTGAAGTCTGGGGGCCGTTATAACTGATTCTGTTACCTCTGGCTATAGTTTGGGAGTCTCAAGCCTCTCCTAGGCGAGACATACCGACTCTAGTGTTAGGAGCTCATTTAGCCACTCTGTTTGTTTGATCTTGGTTGTAGTTTCTCTAGGTGTGTGCTTTTGATTTACTATTTTTGATCGATAATTGGTCTTTAGGGGACGTTTTGATTATATATTCTCTCTGAAGATATCGTGGCGCAGAGCCCTACTCTCTGTCGATCCCGTCGGTTGGCTGGTTTAGAACCTACCGAGCTTTCACACCGTGTTTCTAGGGGACACCGGTGGGCTCCCTCTGAGTCTTCGGATTCTTATGAGACATACGTCCAAGACGTCATGACTGCTGCACATTCTGATATTTAAGAAATACCTTCGACTCCATCGAGTAGAGTTGAATGCACTTCAGATTCCCCTACTCCTCGTGAGGCATGGGGAGGTGATCCACCTGAGACTCAACCTGGTTCGATTTGGCCGAATCCACTTGAACACAATCCGTTCGATCCTTAGAATCTAGATAATTATCTTCATGGGATGCCAACCTTACCCGAGGATGAATATCAGGATGACACGTTCGTTCCTTTGTTTCCATGCAATTATAGACATGGGATGCCAGAGTTACATGACAACACTAGTCATACGGTCAACCCAACCGCACTCTCTTTTGGTATGCCTAATTATAGTACAGTTGAGCCTTCCACTACGTTTGGTAGTCACACTAGCACTAGTCATGGTGTTATCCATACTATACCCAATGGGGGCACTACCCTCACTAGGGGCACTACGTTGTCCACTCACACACATAGTATGGGGACTGGTCATGTTCCTCCTAACCATGCTAATGTTGGAAGAAGAACACCTCCTAGGATATCCCAAACTAATAGGAATGTTGTTCGAAACACGACTCGCCTTCCACCACCTAATACACATGCTGCTACTCGTCAACCCAGGACTACTTTTGCGAATGTTAATGCTCCTCCTAACCATGAGGGTGGACATATACCGCATACTTTTGCGTCCACTGCCGCCACTAGTAATGCCAATGTAGGGGGTGGGAATATATCCTATCCACATGGACATAACGCCACCATCCCTGCTACTAGTAACACCAATGTTGGGGCTGGGAATACATCTCATGCTTCTGGTCACCACACGACTACTCAAGCTAATCCTAATGCTGGGGGTGGGAACATATCATACCATTATGGTCATTACAACACGGTTCCCTCTATGAATAGTATGTATATGCCCATACTCATGGTGGCAACCCTTACTACAACACAGTCGGTGCTGGCCACCAGTACAACCCACCACCCCAATATGGTTCCCAAAACACTTATATACCTGCTTACTCTCAAATGGGTCAGGAAGGAGGAGGTTATCAATCTTATGGCCATGGTCAAGCTTATGGTATGTTAGGTCCTCATTATCAGCAGTTTAATCCTCATGGTCAAGCTTTTGGTCCATCTTATAATTCGGTTCTGTTCAACCAACCTTTTATGGGGGCTTATAATCAAGCTTTCTAGCCTCAGCTCCCATTCCTTGCACGCTTGAATCTTCTGGATCTTTCGAAGCTCACCAATGATTCGGTGTGTCACAACCCTACTTGGCCCCTGGTCCCTACCACGCTCCCTTCAGACATTCCTAAGTTTGAAGGGAAAGGTGGTGAGGACCCGGGTGATCATGTCATGACATTTCACCTTTGGTGCTCCTCCAACTCATTGAATCACGATTACGTTAGATTGCGACTATTTCAATGCACCCTCATGGGGGCAGCTGCGAAGTGGTACGTCGAGTTTCCTGGAAACACTTATAGGGGTTTTAACGAGATGACTTTGGTTTTCTTAGATCATTTCCAGTTACTGGTTCACTATGATACTGGCACTGAACTTTTATCTACCTTCCGTCAGAACAAGGCCACACATATTTTTGACCATGTTCAAGAGTGGCGTCGGTGGAAGAGGTTAGTGAAAGCCAACATTTTTCCAGAGTTCCTGTTGGAATGGTTCCTCAAGTCTCTACTCCCATACATTGCTATGGATGTTTCTATGTTCGACATTGTGACTGAGGAACAAGCCATCTTGAAAGTCCAGCAGTTAGACTTACTATACTCTCAGTCTGGCATTTTGTATGACATTATTCCTGACACACTGTGCACACGTCATTAGCCTCAGTCAGTTCCTGGACCACATGCCGATGGCATTGTAGGATCCACAAGCACTCGCCCTGTAGATTTGGTAGCTAATCAAATGCAAAATTTGTCGCTAAACCAGTCTACTCCTGAATAGGTTCACACCTTGTCCACTTCCACCCCATCATCCGATGTACACAGTGTGCAAATGACGAACCAATCAGGTAACCAACAACCTGGTGGTAAGAAAAAGGGGAGAAACAATCGTAATGGTGGAAACAATGGGAATAACAATAGCAATCGCAATACCCCCCATAAGGATAATGCCAACCCTCCTCGGGAAGGCAGAAATGTTGGTGAGGACTGTAAACCTAGGCGTAAGGTGAAATTTCCTTGCAAGCTCTGTGGGGAAGACCATCTTACTCACTTATGTCCTCAAATTGAAGAAGCATTGAAGCATTTGGCACAGAGCCCAGTTGTGCTAAAGGATCCAATTCCTCATCATCAAAACATGGCTTCACATGCTCCCACCACTGGTTATGGACCTACTGAGATGACAACGTCTTCTTCCAATACTGGTGGGTATGGATGTGTGAATATGGTTTAGTCAGAGGTTAGTGTTTCCACTCATCAATGCGATTATGATGCACCACAACCCAATTTGGGGAATGAGCCTCCCCCTCCTCCTGACAATTCCTTGCATATCAAGAAGCCATATAATATGCCGCGGATACCAAAAGGTGTTCTTAAGCGCTCTACGCATAATCCTAATGCTCGAGCCGCCCATAACTACTCAATTGTGGAAGATTTGGGCCAAACTCCCTGTGCCATATCGGCTCTTGAAGTCTTACAGGCCCGTCCCTCTCAGAAGCATGCCCTTTTGAGTGCGTTAGGAGTTTAGGATGGGGGAATTCCCACTCTTATCAAGTTCGACACTACTGATGTCCAACCTCGCTTACCCTACCACGTGGATTTTCAAATCCAGGTGGTGTGCCTTTAGAATTTTGTCAAACATACTATGGTTGACGAAGGTGCTTCCGCATCAGTAATGTCATTATCTTGTTGGAAAGCTCTTGGCTCTCCTCCTCTACTCACATATAGAACCACGCTCACTGCATTTGACGGTCAGTCATTTAAGCCGCATGGAATTATCCCTTCCCTTGTTGTCTCCTTGGGAGGTAAATATGTGCCTATTGAAGTCGAGGTGGTTGATGCGCCCATCGAATACAACCTTCTACTGGGTCAGAATTGGATGTATGCTATGAAAGCTGTCACGTCCACTGTATTCAGAGTTATCTGCTTTCCTCATGAAGGAAAGATTGTGACCATCGATCAGCTGGATTTCGTTAACTCCTCTTCCACAGCATCTGCAAGATCCATAGTCCCGCAAGTTATGCATTCTCAACTGACAACTGGCAACATGGGTGTTGGTATGTACCATTCATTGATGGGAAATTATGATTTTTCCGCACCCGTGAATTTTATTGGAACCATTTCCAACAATGCATCTCCTCCTTCACATAATGTACCATTCCGGACTTCATATTTTGACGATCCGTGGACTTTACTGTCTATGAATTCTACATCTAGATACATTATGCACATCGAGATGTTTATGCCACTATCTGTAGCTGAGCTTGCTTACCAGGATATTCAAAGAGCCACTTCAAAGCTGGATCGCTCTTCTTCACGGACAGGGGAAGAAGATCCCGTTATGCTGCCGACATGTGCAGTCGACCCATCTTGTTCACATGATTTCCTTGTTGGTATTCTACCTTCATATGACATTTTTATTGAGGCCATGAATGGTAATGACAAGCCTTGGGAGGATTCTCATCATTAATTTTATTTCCTTCCCACCCTTGATCTTATTGAACGATATGAGCCTCGAGTACAACCTACCATGCATTTGGATTTTGATCCAGGCATAGTTTTGTCTAGCCCCGGTTTGACATTAAAGTCTGATATCCCTAGTGATGAGTCTATAGACTCTCCTATAGATCCACGAATCGGTGATCCTAATGAGTTCGATTCTACTTCTAGAATTTCCAACTCCCGTGATGATGAATTTGCCACTGCAGATTCCTCCACGTCCTTCAGCTTTGCTCTTCATTCCGAAGTTGATCATTTTGGTCCCGCGGGTGTTGGTACTATGGAACCTTCAGTGGTTAGTTCTCCCTACATTATGTATGATAGTGATAATAGTGAAGTTGAAAATTTTTCTACCATAGTGACCTGTATTAGATTTTTCTTTACGTATGTTTTAGAGATGATCTTGGTACTTATGTTTCTTGGAGATAGGATTCTTAGCTGGACTTATACTTGTTTACTGGTCCTTTTGGATGTGTTTACTGGTCCTTTGCTTTAGCCATGGAAGGAATATTCAGAACCTTGCATATAGGTTTAGGCCTCCCCATTGTTATGATGCATTTGAACCTATTACTATCCAAATTCGCAGACACCCCTGAGTGTCCTTATCTTGCTCATGTTCCTTGCATTATGCATAGCTTTGTTCCATGCGCTTGGAACTAGTCTCGCATGTACCTGACACTTGTCTACCCCCATTATGAGCATTCTTACACCTTTACTTCCAGCTCGTTAAAAACAGTAAGAAGGTCACGAGTTTACTTTTTCGGGCTCGTTAAACCTTTACGGAAAAAGATTTTTATAAAGTCTTTTTTAAGCCCTTGTTAGACTTTCTCAAATCAAACAAGATTTCCAAGTATACTTGTCATTTCAGACTCGTTAAAGGATTTGAAGTGACATTCACTTAGGTATAAGTTTGCCCCTTTTCCGAACCTTTGTGGATTAATTACAAAAAAGGTATACTCTAGTCATGCATGACTAGAAGAGTTCTTCTCTCATTGTTTTACAATTTTTCAGGTGAGGAGACTAACTTTACGAAAAAGGACTCCCCTTTTATGTCGAGTTGTGATTGCATTGCATTATCCTGCTTGTCGCTTGAGACTTGTGCCGGCTCCCGCTTACTCACTTATTAGCAATGTTCCTGAGCACTTTACCTTCCAAGCCAAGCATAGCCTTAATTTATCTTTTGTAGCTTGATGACCCTTTACCCGGAGGGAACACACCCCCGAGTGTCCACATCCTGCATACGCTTCCTTGCATTGATCATAGGTATGTTCCACTGCTTGTGTAACATCCCACTATTTTCATAAAAATTTAAAATTTCTAAATCATTATTAAATACTAATAATTATAAAATGTGGAAATAATAAATGTTTAATTAAAGCAGTAATTAATAAATTCTTCATTTGGTCAGAATAATTTAACTACTCTGTCTTTTTGTTTTCTGATGGTGTACTGTGTCGGTGACACGTCATGAATCCAATTAGTAATTATGACATTTATTTATATGCTTGAATGATTGAAAATTTCGATACATTTGGAAACAGAATTCTCCTCGACAAGTACTGACAGTTTAATTTTTATGGATGATGATGAAAGGGGTCCCACGAGGTGCCTCGAGGCTTACTTAGCTTACTCAGCTAAAGAATTGTACTCGTCCCTCATGCACAGATTCGCAGGTAAGAAATAGCGATAAGATTCAGAGTGTTTAATAACCGTGATATAAATAAAAACTACTTATGATTTTGACGCTTCAAGTATGGTTTCTTTCCAATTTTGTAAGATGAACTTGGCTAGCTCAAAACTACAGAAATCATCCGTCTCAGAGTGTGATTGTTATGAATGTTCTTCATTAGGAGTTTATGACTTCACTTGTTATCATTCCATGAATGACTTGTGGCTGTTAAAACAATTCTTTTATAAATTTCGACAGTGACAAATTTAAGACAAGGACACATGGTCCTAAGCATACCATAGAGAGAGTAATAAGGTGATCCTAAGTTCCCTATTACCTAGGAAATTATAATGGTGATGCATTCTGCATTAATACCCTACCATGCAATGTATGCGATGGTTCTATGGGGAAACTATACCCTAAGGGTGTATTCATATAACTTATGACATGAACAAAGCTTGAAGAGATTTATAATGAACCTTAAGATGAATTTTATATTAAGTTGGGGCGAAATCAATCCATAACTTAGGATCAAATGCGACGCAGGTGGATTTTTTTATACTATGAGTGTGCTTAAATCGATTAAATGGAACATATAAGATCTTGAATACATGCTACCAGTGAATGTTATACCTTGGTATAATTCATAAAGTTGATGCTAATTAAACGTTGATCCATATGGTTGGCAAGTGGAATGATGGCATTGTATAAAGCCTGGGTATGAATTCAAGGGTGTAGTAAATGATTGGGTTTGTAATCAATTTGCCTGGCCACCATGTTAATGGAGATATTACGTGCACGTTGTGAAGGGTCTCCAGCATGTGAGAAGGTTCGTTGATGCTGAGTTGCATCGGGCCTCCTGCCTCGGTGTCGACAGAGTTGGTAACTTCGTGGCTTGGGAGATGGAGGGGTGAGTTATTATCGCACCTGCCACCCTCCAACATGGCTCATGGAACTTAGATCTCCCTCGTTGATTTCTATGCATTGGGATCGTAGAGAACCCTAACGTAACTTATGGGATATTGTAATGTTTTCTTGGCATTCGTTTCGGTGGTAGGGTTTGGGGGTGAGGCCAACTGGCCGAGAGGCACTTAGGGTTTTGATGTTTTAGCCTCCCTTGGGCTCGATCCTGAGACCGACAGCAACCTCCAAACTGTAAGTGAATTCCATCAATGGAGGCCGAGTCTGGAGTTGAATAGTGTGGCAATCCACAGATTGGATGAGTGCGTCTGTTGGGGCGTTGTAGTGACTTGAAAGTCTGGGGTTTCAATCAGGCTGTAAGTTTCAAAAGGTATCCCACAGTGTGGCCTTCGAGTTGGGTGCTTTTCCTTCATAATGGATGGATGGCTGGCTTCGTCAATCTTCTTTCATGACTCAGGTACAGTAAAGTTGCAAAAGTTTAAAGTTTTCTTGTTGCATGCATCATTATTTCATGATTGATATTTAACTCAGTGTATGGTCGTTTGGCAGGTAGCTCTCTACGAACAACAGTGTTCCAGGAAAGTTGATGAGGAGAAGAAATATAGTGAACCCACCGATAAGCTTCGGTGGTACCCCTACCTCATGGTTCTCCTGGAATCGGACTTGATGAGCAGGGTGTTGGAAGTATGTCTTCTCGGCAGTGGCTTTTTCCTCACCTGCAGCATTAGGAAAACGTTACTGCTTATCTTTTGTTTGTTAGTGTAGATGATGTGAATATTTCTTAAAGTGTATGACCGGCCATCCCTTGGCTCGAAGAGCTTGATAGGGTTGAACCCTCATTGTTGCAAGGGATTTCACAGTATTAAAAGTTTTATGTTATCGTTCTGCACTTCTAAATCGATGGAAGAACCTAGTGTGGAGCTGTAGGGAATAACAGTGTTGACTAAGGTTGTTTCGGCAATAACAGTGAGTAGTGTAAAAAGAATGGGTTTTTGAATGGAACCTTCGGTAAACAATGAGGCAATCTGTAGGACACTGCCATCGTAATTTTAAATGGAAATGTTCATTGTTTAGGATTTAATGTCTACGTATTGTGTTTCCGAATTTGTACCAGAAATCCTGTTTAAGATGCTTATTTAAATAGTTGCTATAAGCCGATAATGATCTACCTAGCTTGCATTGCATCTGTGCATACTTGGGTTAAGCCGATAATAAAAAGGTATTAGCTTGGTTTTGAAAACAACTATGTTGATGTTAAATCCTAGCCTGATAATGATAATGAAATCTGCTGGTCTGTAATGATGTTTAAAATGCAAGAATAATAGATCTTGATTTTACAGTTAGGATATCTATGATAATGAAAATATTTGATTTTGCAACTGTTAAATGTTTGTAAATATTAGTATGATGAGAGCAGATCCCTGGTTTGGGTGTAGAGATGTTGTATTTTACTCTGTCAATTCAATAATGCTATTCTTTTCTTTGCTTTTATGAACATGCTATTATGTGAAGTGAATTCTTGCCACATGCAGTTGATAATACAGAATCAAAGAATTTACAGTGTATTCATCAGTTAGTTTAATTTTCCTATTAATATAATAGTTGGTCTACTTTAATTCTATCTCCCTGTATTTGTCCAATTTGGACCTTTGGAGAAAATGAATGAACAATACAATACTCCTTTTTTTTTGCACAGAATAATACAGTGATGATAATAATTTCTATAAGATCAATCAGATTCAAATAACAAGTAAAAGAATGGGTATGTGGTTTAAACAGAATGCATGATATTAGTTTCTTTGAAGAAATAAATGATGGTCAGTAAACCCTAGATGTTAACACAATGTCCACCTTTAGAAGTCAGAAAAGAACCTACTGCTATGACTAGTTTTTGGTATGTTGTTTCAGCATGCAGATTTGAACAGTATATTCAGTGCATGTAGATATTTAATTTTGCAGCTGCTAAATAACAAGATGCATAGGAATATAAGTCTATGCATGGGTGGTCTCTTGGGTTTATGTATTTAGATGAATGCTAGGTTTCACTTTTAAATGAATAGATTTAATGATACCTCTCTGTATTGGAGTACGATGCAGCTTCACGCATGGGGAAAATTGCAGAGGAGTCATTTTATCAGTTCAACAAATTTAAATAAATCAGGATCTAACATTTTACTGCTACTGGTCATTAATAACATTTATAAGCCATTTTCTGAGAGCACTCATATGATTTGAAACCAAAAAAAAATAAAAGAATAGAACTTGAGTGTGATAGGAGGAACATATCACTCAAGAAGACCGTTCCACCCAACCTGCTCCTAAGCAACCAAGATGTCGGCCTTAGGACCCCCGAGCCTATCCACTGATCCACCAGGAGGAAGAAAGTTCTGAAGCTTAGGATCTCTACTTGCAGCAGCAAGAAATTTATCCATCCTTACAGGCTTAGTAATCAATTGGACCAACACCAGCACCTCTGGTCAGTCCTTCTCATAACATTTGCAGAATTATAATTGCACTCTCCACAGCCTCCCTATTCGAATCTCTCAGCCATCACCTGATGCACATGAGGAATGTTTCTACAGAAAAAATTGTAAGAGCTCCCTGCTCAATTCGAATTGCCTTTTATAGGCTGCCTAGGTCTTTTTTGTAATTACTGGTAATTAGTGAGGTACCTGCTCACCTCCCTCCACATGGAGGGGGAAATGCCACAAAATTAGAGGGAGTTGTCCCATACCAACAGCTAATGGTAGAGTGCAAATGATTCCATTTGTCCCAATCCTTCTAGCAGCTTCCATTCCTCCTAGTGGGCCAGTTGACACTCTTGTAACAGCTTTCTTAAGTGTTTGTCTCCCATTTTTATTTATTAAATAATAATAATGAGTCATTACTTTCATCTTTGACCTAATTGGTCATAATTACAAAACTTGTAATTATAATTTAACACAAAGTATTTTGCAAAAAGTATAATAGTAGAAAATAATTATTCTAAAAAATTGGGTAGGTGACATACACCCCCCCTTAAGCCTCAACATCGTCCTCGATGTTGCTTTATTCACTCCTTGAGTGTTCTTGGAACAAAGTTGGGTATGCAGCCCGCATACTACTCTCCAACTCCCAGGTAGCCTTTGCTGGGCTAAATTGCTTCCATTGCACTTTTACTTGCCCAACCGTGCGGTTTTGGAGTAGAGTTTCTTTCCTTGCGAGAATACAATCCGGTTCCATCGAAAAAATCGCCGCCTTGTTCCACCTGAACATTGTTCCAATTTACAACATGAGTAGGGTCATGCACATATTTCTTTAAAA
Organism: Larix kaempferi; assembly: GCA_027924585.1. Classification (NCBI taxonomy): domain Eukaryota; kingdom Viridiplantae; phylum Streptophyta; class Pinopsida; order Pinales; family Pinaceae; genus Larix; species Larix kaempferi. Next base: position 345,483 of record BSBM01000358.1, read on the forward strand.
ATGAAATGTGAAAAAAATTATGGACTTTGAGGTTTGAAGGTAAGGCTAATTGATATGCCATAGGTACAACTCTGGACAAGATTTTGAAAGGACCACAATACTGGGTGCCAATTTGGCACAGCTTCCCAATTTTAAGGAAATCTTTTTTGGCCTTACCTTAAGAAAAACATGTTCACCAACCTGGAACTCTTTATGAGTTCTTTTAAGGTCTGCTTGACTTTTCTGTCTATCCTGGGCAGCTTTAAGATTCCCTTGTACTTGTTTCACGATTAGTTCTAATTCCTGCAACAATTCGGGCCCTAAGGTGACTCTGCTAACCGAATCACTCCATGACACCGGTGTGTTACACTTTCTACCGTAAAGAACCTCAAATGGGCTAAGTTTGGATGAAGCATGGTAGTGATTTTTATACGCAAACTCTGCTAAATGCAAGTAGTCTTCCCATTTACCAGGTTGATCCTTAACATACATTCTGAGCATATCCTCCAATATATTGTTCACCCTTTCAGTCTGTCCGTCTATTTGCGGATGAAACGCAGTGCTGAAATTTAAGGTGGTGTTTAACCCTTTGAACAAGGACCTCCAAAAGTTACCTGTGAAGTTTGAATCTTGGTCTGAAACTATTACATTGGGTATCCAATGCAGTCGGAAAACCTGCTTCATAAAATTTTCTGCGATATCAGGATCTTTATGGGTAGTTTTGATAGGGATAAAATGGGCTGCCTTGCTAAGTTTGTCTACTACCACCATGATGGAGTCGTGCTGTTTTTGATTCTTTGGTAACCCAGTGATGAAATCTATACTTATGACTTCCCATTTCCAGTTGGCTATAGGCAAGGGCTACATCAATCCAGCAAGATGTTGATGTTCCACCTTTACTTTTTGACAGTCAAAACACTTAGCTATATATTTCGCTACTTCATCCTTTATTCTGGGCCAGTAGTACTCCTTCTTTAGCATTGTGATGGTTTTCTGGTAACCTGGATGGAAAGAATAGTGTCTTTTGTGCATCTCATCCAAAATCAGAATCTTTACTGCTGGTACGTTTGGTACGTACAATTTGTTTTTGTACAGCAGTAAGCCATTTTCCTTCAAACTGAAATATGTCGTAGAATTTTCAGAATTGTTTCCCACTGTCCTTTCCTGTATTTTTCTGTATTCCTCATCCTCCTTAATTCCTTCAAAAATATGTTTCTCCAAATCTATCGCGTATATGCTGATGGCTGAAATAAAATGCATCCTTTCATTACGACTTAATGCATTGGCAACTTTATTCTCCTTCCCCTTAATGTGCTGAATTTCAAAATCATACTCACTTAGAAAAGTTTGCCATCTGGATTTCCTGGAATTCAAATTTGTTTGATCTAACAAATATTTCAACCCCATATTATCCGTCATTAAGGTAAATTTTCTGCCAATAAGGTGGTGACGCCACATTTTCAAGGCTTGAATCACTACTAACAATTCTAGATCGTAGGTGGAATAGTTCTTCTCATGTATTTTCAGTTTTCTTCATTCATATGCTACAGCATGTCCCTTCTGTGTTAGGACTCCTCCCAGTCCATCATTGCACGTGTCTGTGCATACTACAAAATATTTATTAGGATCTGCAATCCTCAAAATAGGTGTTGAAGTCAACAATTCTTTTAACTTTACAAAATTGTCCGCACACTTTTGATCCCAGACAAACTTCTTTCCCTTTTTCTAGAGCGACGTTATGGGGTTTGCAATCCTGGAAAACCCTTCAATGAATTTTCTATAATAACCAGTGATGCCCATAAACGATCGCACATCCATCACATCTTTAGGAACCAGCCATTCATTAATGGCCTTTATCTTAGCGGGGTCAACTGAAATCCCTTCCTTAGAGATTTTGTGTCCTAAGTACTGAATCTTGTCTTTGTACAAATCACATTTACTGAACTTAGCATACAGTTGGTGCTTCCTCAGAACGCGCAGAATGATATGTAGATGTTCATCATGCTCCTCCTTGTTCTTAGAATATACCAAAATGTCATCGATGAACACAACTGCAAACTTAACTAAGTACTTGTGCATAATTTTTTTCATCAAACACATAAATACAACAGGTGCATTAGTTAATCCAAACGGGATCACAACGAACTCATAGTGTCCATAATGAGTTCTAAAGGCTATTTTGAAAATGTCTTCATCCCTCACATGGACCTGATGATATCCTGATCGTAAATCGATCTTCGATAATACTGTTGCTCCGCATAGCTGGTCAAAAAGATCGTCAATGCGGGGCAATGGGTACCTATTCTTGATCGTCATTTTATTCAGTTGACGATAATCTATGCAAAGTCTTAGGGTGCCATCCTTCTTCTTAACAAAAATGACCGGTGCTCCCCAAGGAGACACGCTGGGTCTTATGTATTTTTTATCGATCAGCTCCTTCAACTGAGAGTTTAACTCATTCAGCTCTAGTATATTCACCCGGTATGGAGCTTTAGAACTTGGTACTGCACCAGGTATTAATTCAATAGTAAAATCCAGGTCCCTTTTGGGAGGTAATTCTGGGATCTCTTCGGGAAAAATATCTTGGAAATCCTTTAAGACAGGTATGTCCTCTATTTTCAGTTTGTCCTCCTTAGTACTCATCTCATCATGCACCGCATTTACTGCAAACATCTGACACCCTTTTCTGATTGCCCTTTTTAATTGCATGGTTGAAATCTGCCGAACGAATGTTTTTCTTGGGATGTTTTTTACCTCTGTTGTCTTTCCTTCATCATCCAGGCAAATGAATTTTTTTTCATAACAATTTAGAATGACACGATGGGTTTCTAACTAGTCCATACCGATTAGGATGTCATATGACCCCAATGGCAGGATATTTAACTTAACCTGCGTTGTTAGTTGATTCATAAATAAAACACAATTTTCCACAAAATCAGAAACCTTTCTTTTTGTTCCTATCGCTAATCTAACTAACTAGGATTTATCAAATTTCTCTGTTTTCAAATTGAGTCTTTCTACAACAACCGGTGATATATAACTTAGACTAGCACCAGGGTTTCTTGGGATGTTTTTTACCTCTGTTGTCATTCCTTCATCATCCAGGCAAATGAAAAATTTTTCATAACAATTCAGAATGACACGATGGGTTTCTAACCAGTCCATACCGATTAGGATGTCATATGACCCCAATGGCAGGATATTTAACTTAACTTGCGTTGTTAGTTGATTCATAAATAAAACACAATTTTCCACAAAATCAGAAACCTTTCTTTTTGTTCCTATCGCTAATCTAACTAACCAGGATTTATCAAATTTCTCTGTTTTCAAATTGAGTCTTTCTACAACAACCGGTGATATATAACTTAGACTAGCACCAGGGTCAATTAAAATAGAAACTGGGTGGTTTTGTAGCATACCTTCAACCTCCACCATTGAGACTTGGTGTTCTGCTTGCCGGTTGTCTAATGCTGCACTAATTATGGGCATGTTAACACCCAAAAAGTGTTCACTACCTCATCTACCTCATTACATGGCTCATTTGTCCATTTCCTTCCATATTTCCCTTAAAAACCCTAAAAATCCCACTAAAAAGCCTCCAAAAGGCCACAAAACCACCAAAAAAGCCTCAAAAAGGCTAAAAAACCCCTTTTCCCTCCAAAAATATCCAAAATTCCTCTAAAATAGCAAAATCCCTTTAAACAGGGAATAAAAAATATAAAATAATGAGGAAAAAGAGGAAAAAACCTTATACAGCTGCCCTAAACCATATGGTTCCCAAAACCATGGGCCAGCACTCCACCACCAAAAAACTATAAATAGGTGATGGAGATCCCTTATTTCATATCCACAATCAAGTATACCCTTACTCTGCCAAAATCTCTCTCGAAACCCTAGCTCACCATTGAGCCACTTTCACCTTGAGAGCCCCTTTTGGCCCATTTCCACCATTGGAGAAAGAGAAGGAGCACATTGGAGCTTGGATAAACCCTCTTGGACATTGCAAGAGCTTCATCAACCTCCACATTGGAGGTAATATCAATACAAACACCATTATTTATCTTTTGTTCTTTATGTTTCATGCATGTGTTTTAGACTAGTTTACATTTCTGTTTTAGCTTAATAATTTACATTTACTGAACTGCTACTAAGGAGTCCATTCTCCTTAGTAGGTGCTCATTTGCATAAGCTAGGGGTAAAACCCTAGTTACAGTTTTGGCGACTCCCCTATGTTTGAATTTCTGGTTACAATTTTTAAATCTTTTTTCTGTTCGGCTATCCCTTTCGGCCGCTGTCTACCGCGTTTTTTTCCCCCAACAGTCGCGTCCCGACCGCGTCTTTCAGGCACTTACCTGCGACCTAACCGCGGCTCTCAGACTATTTCCAGCGACCTGCCAGTGGCTTTCAGTCTGTTACCTGCGATTCGGCCGCGACTATTAGCCTGTTTGATCCAGTCTAACTGCAGCTATTTTCCTGTTTTCGGCGTCCCGCCTGCGGCTTTCGGCCAGTTTCCCGCAACCCGTCGGTGCCTTTCGACGTCTTTCCCGCGTCCTGACTGCGACTTTCAGCCCTTTTGCTGCGTCCTGACTGCGTTTGTCTGCCAAAAACCTATGTCCTGTCTGCGCCTGTTTCCCTCAAACCCGCGGTCCGACTGCTTAGTTTCGCCACAAACCCGCGGTCTGATTTCTGCATTTTTTACAGTTTTGAGCCCAGAACTTTGCTGCACTATTTTCTGCACCAGCATAGCCCTCTGTCCTACCTGCCGCCACCCTTCCTTACAGCATTTTTCTGCAGTTTTTATTTCTGTTTCATTTACATAATCGTTTTTACATATTCAGCACTTTACATTGGAAAAAGAAAATTGTGCATTTTAAAAGTTCATTTCTGTATTGTTATTGCTAGATAGAAAGTTGCCCTCCCTAGTGGCACTTTCTACTTGGGTTCATCATCAATTCACGAGCACACACTCTGTCACATAATTCAAGTGTGCCTTAAAAAACTATCTAACTCAACCAATATTCTAACCCCACATGGGGAACACAAAAGAATCTTTGTAGTTAGGTAGGATCGGGGGGATAGGCTTCCAACAACACTCCTCGATTACTTACACTTGAGACATAGTTGTTGTCCAAATAGGGAACCAAAATCCCCTAGTACTTGTTGGCACGGTCACCACCAGTTTACCAGAGGGCCTCTCCCTTAGGAGGGTTGAAGTCGCGAGACTGGTTCCGGAGGCCTGAGTGGAATACCGCACTCCATTCAGTAATCGAAGGGCTACCTTTCGCAGTTCTCGGGATATCCCTGTATTGGGGTATTGCGGTAAAAGGACCAAACGGCAGATTCACCTTTCTGGACGTGTCATGAACGGGTTATCTTAGTTGCCATTCTTCTAGGATTGACTACCCGGTGTCCCTCCCAGTAGGGGGACATCTTAGCCACTTGGCTTCCCTATTCATATTGTCTGACTTGGATTTCATCACCTTGCAGAGGATATGTCTAGTTGAGTCAGAATACTTTTAAGTTAGGTGTTTGCATGCTCCCTTACCTCCCTTTGGTCTAGTGAGTTCACCATTTTTTATTTTTTAGGAAACCTGCTGCTTGTTGGTATTCTGACCATTTTGTTGGTACTCCACCTATTGTAGCACAGCTGTTACAGTGGGTGTTTTGAGTTGGTTGTTGGCCTGAATGCCTTGTTTTTGAGCTCTCCTTCTGCACACTCGGTTGCATTAGGGTTTTCGAGCTGTTTTTTACTCACCTCAACCCACAGAGTTTCGACACCATCTGTCACCATTGAGTCCCCGAGACATTCTCGGCGCCTCAGGGGTGAGCCCCCACAACACGGTTCACTTGACACCACACGTCATCGCCACAGATCATCATCACTTGATACCACTTATCACAGATCTAGAGCCTTGTCACTTGAATCCACTCGTCAACAGCATAGGACTCTGTCACCAGATATTGACGCCCCTTACTTTACCTCCGATTCTGAAGCAGAGTCTGAGAACCCTATTTACACTGCCCCTACTAGCCCCATGGCTGGCGTGACTTCCACTCCTTTCGCTGTAGGGACCATTGGTGGCACATCCACCACTCCACCAGTTACCACACCTACTCTTGGAATGCCCTCGATGGGAGCCACATCCACCATCCCGGTCACCATTCCCATTCCCGTAGCTGGCATACATACCACCACTCCACTAGTGACTCACACTACCCATGGTGGTGCAGGCCCATCCTATACTACCTTAGTTCCCCCACTAGGGGGCAACATTCCCAACCCTGCCCCTCTACTTGGGGGCATGGGCCCCAACTTGGTCCAACCCACTCCTGTGTCACATCCTTCTTCCAGTCTGCCATTCATGGCTTGCCTCAACCTACCTGATCTAGCCAGACTGACCAACGACCCTATCCGACACGACCCTGCATGGCCTCATATGCCCACCAAGCTCCCCTCGGACATCCCTAAGTTCGAGGGCAAGGAAGGTGAGGACCCACAAAACCATATCATGTCCTTCCATCTATGGTGTTCCTCCAACTCCATAGTGGATAACTCTATTCGCCTCCGGCTGTTACAGCGCACCTTCACTGGCTCTACAGCCAAGTGGTATATCGAGCAACCCCACGGTACCCATGCCACCTTTGCTTCCCTTGCCTCGACCTTCCTGCAGTTCTTCCAGTTACCTATCCGCTATGACGCGGGCGTTGAGATACTCCTATCTTGCAGACAAAACACGGCTACCCACATCACGGACCACATTCATGAGTGGCGTAGATGCCGTAGCTTATGCAAGATCAAATTAGACGACCATATCTTCCTAGATTGGTTCCTCAAGTCCCTTCTTCCTGTTATTGCTAAGGATGTAGCATCCGAAAGACCCCAGTCTAAAGAAGAGGCCATCCTTAAGGCACAGCAGTTTGACCTCATTTACGCCCAGTCGGGTTACCTCTATACCATTATACCTGACGCCCCTTGTGGTGAGTCCTCCCATCACGATGTGCCGGGGGCATCCCACGCTGCAGACGACATCATTGGTTGTGTTTCTTCACATCCCCAACCCTTTTCCATAGCACGTCCTACCCCGGGCCCCGACCTTTCGCGGGCCACCTCACAGTCTGGGGCCACCAACTCATATGCTCCTATGACACATCACCATCGTTCCCATGGACCCAACTGTCCACCTCAGTGCTTCGGTCATGCTCCCTCTGCTTATAACCCCCCGGTCGCACCTCAGCCCTATTACCACCAGCAGGCTGCACCAGCTCCTGCGCCTTCCCAAGCCCAACTAGCTTATTACCCACCACAGGCAACCCCCTGCGACAAACCCACAACCTGCTCCGCAGACATATCAGCAGCCTCCTCAAGGTTCCGCACCTGCGCAGCTTCCACCTACATATCACCCACCGCAGCCTGCTCCTGCACCTGCACAACCTCAAAACCCACCTGCTGCTCAAGGGCAAGTTTACGCCCAAAACAACCCGCAGCAAAACCAGAACAACCAACGCAACCAGGGCCAACAAAATCATGGCAAGGGCCGTAATCGTGGGAACACCCAACCTACAGACCAAGGTGGTCAACCGGCTAATCCCCCAGAAAACAACAACGCAGCCCCCGCTAACCAAAACCCTGATCGCTCGCCCAAACAGGCTAAAAACCCTAATTTGAGAACGAACCATCCTTGTTCTATCTGCGGAGTCTATGGCCACTACACACATACTTGCCCACATTTGGAGCGAGCTCGGCAACTTTGGGTTGATGATTCCCATCGCCAAGGACATGCAGCTCCTCAAGCGCAGCCCAACCCCCCACAACCTCAGCAACCACCTTTGGTGCTGCAAAACCCCTTACCAACCCAAGGCGTGGTGAACACTCAGCCATTGGCACCCCCCCAAGCCAATGCGCCACCCCAACAACAACAGATCACATACGCCGCTCCTGATCAACCCATGTTTGACTCAAGTACCCACCACTTGTTGATGATGTCTTCCGCTGATGTCAACCTTCAGACTCGCCGGAACCAATATGGCTCGACCTCTGAAGCCCCTCCCACTGATAAAACCACTAACGCTCATCCCACTGATCAAGCGTTACGTATACCTCCACCTCCTATAGATGGTGCTTCCAAAGCCCCTCATTTCCCACTTCGTCGTATCAACAACAACCCCAATGCGCGCGCTGCGTCCAACTACAACATTGTAGACGACCTAGCCCAATCTCCCGCAGCCATGTCTGCGTTAGAACTTTTGAAGAACTGCCCTTCCCCAGTGCAAGACTTTACTCTTAGCCATTGGGGCTATTGACCCAAATGATTCGAATTTGATGGCATTTGATTTGGACCAGTCCGAACCATGCCTGCCTTCCACCTTAGCATTCCAAGTTTCTGTTTCCGTTCGGAATCTTGTCATCCATCGATGCATCATCGATGAGGGTGCCTCCACATGCATTATGTCTACATTCGTATGCCAGAAGTTGGGATCCTAGATGTCCACAACATGGGGGCAGGCCCAAAACCTTGCTTACTCATCATCATCGTGATTCTCGTCGGAGATACTGGGGGCATCCACCCCACAAAGGGAATCCCCCATCATCATATCATCACTTCAGTATGCCACCACAACCCATAGCCTCATGGTATAACACCCTGCTAGCAGTTGCTCAATGCCCTATTGATCTCTCTCTGAGACAACATCTGCACCACATTGACACCTCTGAGTTAGGGGGCATAATAGATTACCTCGACCCTGGGATAGGGGGCATGATCAATCATTTTGAACCTTCCCCATCATCTCTATCTCAACACCTCAATGAGCCCATCATTCAAACCAACACATATGTGATCCATAATCACAAACCCCATGCACATAGCATGGGGGCAGGTCATTAACCCTGCTCACTTTTTCATATTCGTGATCTCAACCATTTTTGAGGTCACGTGTCACTTGTATATTTGAGTTGATTTTATGCAGATAGTATTTCCCCCCGCGGGTCATCATTTCTCCCCACCACCGCATCATTGGCTTGGTGGGCTCACCTTTATTTGTAGCAATTTTTTAACCTAGTTATTTGCTTTGACCATTCCGGAGTCCTTATGACCTCCGTTTTTCGCACCATTTGCACTGCCGGATTCAGTTTTCCGCGCTCGTGATGATGCTTGAGATCATTTCTCGCTCTCACCCCCAGATTTTTCGGGCATTTTTTCCATGCCCCCCTCGTCATCTCGGTTTGCGTGCCACATCCGCAGTTCTCCATTTTTGACGAGTCTTATATCGCCGGATTCAATTTTTCACGCTCGTGATGATGCTTGAGATCATTTCTCGCTCTCAAGCCTAGATTTTTTGGGAATTTTTTCCCATGCCCCCCTCGTTGCCTCGGTTTGCGTGCCACATCAACCGTTCTCCTTTTTCGACGTGCCTTATATCACTGGATTCAGTTTTCCGCGCTCGTGATGATGCTTGAGATCATTTCTCGCTCTCACGCCTAGATTTTTTGGGCATTTTTTCCCATGCCCCCCTCGTCACCTCGGTTTGCGTGCCACATCCGTCGTTCTCCATTTTTGACAGTCTTTATATCGTCGGATTCAGTTTTCCGTGCTCGTGATGATGCTTGAGATCATTTCTCGCTCTCACGCCCATACTTTTTGGCCATTTTTTCAAAATGCCCTCTCATTGCCTCGATTTGCGTGCCACAACGGCCGCAACCCCCTTTGTGACAATCTTTATGTCATTGGATCTAGTATCCCACACACATGATGACGCTTGAGACATTTTCTCGCTCTCATCTATCCATTTTTTTTTTCTCGGTATAATTTTATCCCTTTTTCGGGCCGAGCAATCCCTTTTACGAAAAAGGCACTTAGGGAGTTTCTGTTAAGCTCTTTTCTGACTCCTAAAACAATGAAAAGATCGCCGAGCAATCTTGGTTCCTTTCATGCTCGCTAAATGTATCTGAAAGGGCGTCTACCTGGTATAAGTTTACCCCTTTTCCAGACCTCGTAGACTAATTACGAAAAAGGTATACTCTAGTCACATCGGCTAGAAGAGTTCTCCATCCGCATCATTTTATGCTTTTTCGTGCCTTGGAGACTAAACTTACAAAAAAGAAACACCAATGGAGTCCCCTTACCGCTTTCATACTCTCTAAACATGAAAGCGACCATGAGCAATCACCATCCTTGGCTCGTAAAACAAACAGGACAGTAGTCATAACCACTGCAGAGTCTTCTTATCGCTTTCAAACTCCTTAAAAATGAAAGCACCAATGGGCACGAACAGTCCTGGGCTCACAAAATCCACAGGACAGTACCATCTCAGAGCACACTTTTATCCCTTCTTGGAGCTCATTAAAACTACGAAGAAGGACCCAATGGTGCCTCTTGGCGCCACGACAGATCACATCTACTCATATGACAGCTTCCCCATGATTGGTCGCCTTTGTTTAGAGTATTTTGCAGTACGTCACCTTGAAAATCCCTCGACAGCACCTATCAGCTCGTCCTCCCCCCCAGAGTCAATATATACCATTCAGTCAATAAAAGCAATGATCCCCACACCTACAAGTCAGTTCCCTACGCTGCCAGGTCAACCATGTCATCATGCTCTGAACAAAGGAAGTTTGAGTCTACCCACTATATGACCCTAGTTACTTCCCATCCCCACAAGTATGTCAGTCCTACCATCAGTACTACCACACTTCAGTTCTACACCTCGCGCTCCTATCAAGGAAACATCATTGCCTTGTTAGTTGTTGGTCTCCCTCTGTCGACGACAACCAAATTTATTCCAGAGGATAGACCTAGAGGTTCCTGTGTCTTGGACTCATCACCATTTATGATGAGTGCCTACGAATCATTTCGAGAAGAGTCCTTAGTGCCTCTCCAAATGGTTGTTTCTCGCATGCTCGACTTCAACACCTTGATCGCATCGTTGAGACTCGCACAGGGCATCGGTTCGTTCACTTATTAGTCGAAGACCCCGGATACCTTCTGACTCCTCCACATTTGAGAGTCTACCTATGGATACAACCAGTTACACTGTTCCTATAGATATCCGGGTTGCGTATGGCGACAGTATTCAGATGTACCCCAGTTTTATACTCCCTCGAGTATACAGTTACAGATACTTCCCAGAGATGGCTCACAGTCATTACGTCCCTACAGATGTTGGACACCTTCAATTCCAACAGTTCATCAGTTATTCCAGTGTATCAGTTATTGAGATCAGTTATGATCAGGAGTATATCCCAAAATAATGTCCCCCCTGGACCATTATGATGTACCAGTAGATTCTTTATGTATTAGATCCCCCTTCTTGGGACTAATTGTTATGTATATGTCTTGATACGAGCATGGGAATGCTCGCCTCGTCCATTATCAGAGATTATACCTCATTCATATTGAGGCCATGTAATATTTTTTGTTTTTGCAGCTTCCAAGGTCCGTGGCTCCAGTCTCCAACCGGTCTCTTCTCTCCCTAAACCCCAGAAAAAAGACAAAAGAACTATGATGTCTATCGGCCATACGATGAGCTCCTGCCCTCACACATCAGGGGGCAATATGTTAACACCTAAAAAGTGCTCACTAGCTCATTCCCTTATTCACATGACCCATTTGTCCACTTTTCCACCATTTGAGCCTCTGAAACCAACAAAAGGTCACCAAAAGACCTTAGTACACCCCTTTTTCCCACTCAAAAATATTATTTTTCCTGAAAAGCATAAAAAACCCTCAAAAAGGGTCCAAAATTCCCAAAATATTAAAAAGGGAATAAAAATATTAATTTTATTCAAAAAAGGAAAAAGGAGGGAAAAGTACCTAAACCATGTTGGTCAATACCATTTAGTTTCCACAAAACCACAAATGGTATTCCCCACCACCAAAACCTATAAAAAGGTGGTAGGGGCTCCTCATTTCACATCCATCCATTATCTCATCCTCATGCTGCCGAAATCTTCCTTGAGCATTTTGGCCATTGTAAGCAACCTTGGAGAAGGAGACCTCTTGGAGCTTGGAGCTACTCATCTTGGGAGTTGCTCAACATCAACCTTCACCATTGAAGGTATTATCGCAAGCACTTGCTTGCCCCCCATTTTTCAATACAAATTCATTCTTTAATATTTTCTTGTTCTTGTTTTTTAAATGTTTACACTATTTGATTATATTCTTGCATAGATCCATGATTAGTTTTGTTTAGATTAGTTTCTTGTTTAATTCTATTGAAACTGCTGCTACTAGTTAGCAGGTGCCCATAGCACTAAGCCTGGTTGCAAAATCGGGTCAACAGATCCCCTACCCTCCAGCAGTCCACCACTGCGCTATGCGCCTACGACGGTCGTTCGGCTTAGCCCCAAGGTCTCCTAGCCAATGTCCCTATCCAGTTAGGTGGTAAAACCGTCCTCATCGATATCGAGATCATCAACGCCCAGCTTGATTACAACCTCTTACTCGATCGCAGCTACATGTATGCTATGCGGGCGGTCGCTTCCTTTGTCTTTCGTACCATGATGTTCCCCCATGATGGACGCGTGGTTAAGATCGACCAACTCACTTACTATGATCCAAATGCTCCCGCTGCACCCGAAAATGTTCTCCCCATGGTTGAACAACCGGTCAGTGGCGCTGCTACCTCATTTGTTTCCTCTTTGGGACCTGGAGTTTACTCAGACCCGCCGATGACATCCACCTTCCAATTCATTCTGCCCCCGTCATCTACGCCCGAAGTGTCTGACTTATGTACCCTTTCCCACGATAACCAACCAACTACCAATCAGCCACCCTTGTTGCCTAAACCACCATTGGTACCTAGCCACATTGGTGTTACACCTATCCATACAATCCCCTTCCTAGTCCCTCCATCAGGAGTAGTAAGTGCCCCGGTTATGGCTACCCTTAGCCTCCCTGGGCTAACCTTGGGATTGCCCGTCTGGTATGTTTCGCCTCCCGTTCCCCCGTCGACACCAAGCGTCGTCCTCCAACCGGTGCAACCCATGGCTACTACCACCCAGCCACCCCCCGGTGTCTCTACCCCGTTGTCCTCCACGAATCCCCCAGTATTTCGTGCTCCTCCCAAATGCTCATTGTGCGACGAGTTAGGCCATGCGACTCACCAATGTCCACAGTTACCTGCATTACAGGAACACATGCAGATGCTCAATGATGACCCTAGTTTCCCGGTTGTCAAACTAGATCCCACTCCCAAGCCTAAAGATAAATCACTACGCACTAACCACCCCTGTGCCATATGCGGTATTTACGGGAACTACTCACATCACTGTCCCTATCTCCCCGATTACAGAGCAGCTCTCTATGAGATGAACAATCTGGATCTTGAGACGACACCAACCACTATTGAAGAGATTCACTCTCCGGTCTCCTCCCCTTCAGGAGAGGTTAATACCATTTATATGATCTCTTCAACCTCTACCACCTCGTCAACCGATTTGACGACCCGAACTTTCCGTACTGATGAGGAGATTCTTGAGGCACTCACTGCCCTGGAGTATCCCTGGGATGACATGCACCATCGTTCGTATTTCCTCCCAGAAGCATCTTCCTCTAGCACCGCTACCCAATTTGCGGTTGAATCCAAAGACTTCCTTCCCACCAAGGTCGACTGGCTCAAGGACCCTATTCCTGCTCCTGACGCCTTCGAGGAAGGTAACATGGCCAACATCTCACTAGTCATCCAAATTGACATCGCCGCACCAAGAGGTACACCTAAACTCATAACTTTAGGAGCCTCCTGCAGTGAGCATGAGATTGAGGAGTACAAAAAACTCTTCCAAGAATTCTGTGATGTCTTTTCCTGGTCCTATACCGAAGTGCCCGGTCTTGACCCCGCCATCATAGAGCACCACCTTGACACCTATGAGATCTCTTCAACCTCTACCACCTCGTCAACCGATTTGACGACCCAAACTTTCCATACTGATGAGGAGATTATTGAGGCACTCACTGCCCCGGAGTATCCCTGGGATGACATGCACCATCGTTCGTATTTCCTCCCAGAAGCATCTTCCTCTAGCACCGCTACCCAATTTGCGGTTGAATCCAAAGACTTCCTTCCCACCAAGGTCGACTGGCTCAAGGACCCTATTCCTGCTCCTGACGCCTTCGAGGAAGGTAACATGGCCAACATCTCACTAGTCATCCAAATTGACATCGCCGCACCAAGAGGTACACCTGAACTCATAACTTTAGGAGCCTCCTGCAGTGAGCATGAGATTGAGGAGTACAAAAAACTCTTCCAAGAATTCTGTGATGTCTTTTCCTGGTCCTATACCGAAGTGCCCGGTCTTGACCCCGCCATCATAGAGCACCACCTTGACACCTCTGAGTCAGGGGGCATCATGGATTCCCTCGACCCTGAGATAGGGGGCATGATCAATCATTTTGACCCTACCCCATCACATCTATCTCAGCACGTCAATGAACCCATTGTTCAAACCCACACATATGTGATCCATAATCACAAACCCCATGCACATAGCATGGGGGCAAGTCATTAACCCTGCTCACCTTTTCACACTTGTGATCTCAACCATTTTTGAGGTCACATATCACTTGTAGATTTGATTTGATTTGATACACCTAGTATTCTTCCCCCATGGGTCATCATTTCTCCCCACCACTGCATCCTTGGCTTGGTGGGCTCACCTTTATTTGCAACCATTTTTTAACCTAGTTAGTTCCTTTGACCATTCCGGAGTCCTTATGACCTCCATTTTTCGCACCATTTGCACCGCTGGATTCATATTTCCGTGCTCGTGATGATGCTTGAGATCATTTCTCGCTCTCACCAGGACCAATATCAACATTGTGTCCCGACACCTTGTCACCCCGGTTTGCGTGCCACATCGGCCATAGCCCATTTTTGATATACTGTATATCATCGGATTCCTTTTTCCGAGCCAATGATTATGCTGGAGATCATTTCTCACTCTCACCCCCAGATTTTTTTGGGTATTTTTTCCAAAACGCCCCGGTCGCCTCGATTTGCGTGCCACATCGGCCGTTATCCATTTTTGACACTTTTTATATCGCCGGATTCATTTTTCCGAGCTCGTGATGATGCTTGCGATCATTTCTCGCTCTCACTTGATACAATTTCCACATTGTGTCCCGACACCTTGCTGCCTCGATTTGTGTGCCACATCGGCCGCCATCGGATTGTTCCCCATTTTTACATGAGCCCTCCACTCCTGTCATACTACAAATATTTCGTTATTTTGCCACCATTTCATTCACCCTACAAGGAGGCCCACCAGTGTTCCCCCCTACCCTTGTTCTTGGTCATTATTACTGTTCCTTGATTGAACACTTCCTCCTTGCTTGGCCATTCCTTTTGTTCGGTATAATTTTATCCCTTTTTCGGGCCGGACAAGTCCTTTACGAAAAAGGCACTTAGGGAGTTTCCGTTAAGCTCTTTTCTGACTCCTAAAACAATGAAAATATCACCGAGCAATCTTGCTTCCTTTCATGCTCGTTAAAGTACCTGAAAGGGCGTCTACCTGGTATAAGTTTACCCATTTTCCGGACCTGGTGGACTAATTACGAAAAAGGAATACTCTAGTCACACCGGCTAGAAGAGTTCTTCATTGCATCCTTTTATGCTTCTTTGGGCCTTGGAGACTAAATATACGAAAAAGCAACCCCCTGGAGTCTTCTTATTTGCTTTCAGACTCTCTAAAATTGAAAGCAACCACGAGCATGAATTGTCCTGGGCTCGTATAAATCCACACGACAGTACCATTCCATTACTTCAGAGTCTCCTTATCGCTTTCAGACTCCTTAAAATTGAAAGCAACCACAAGCATGAACTGTCCTGGGCTCGTTTCAATCCACACGACAGTACCATTTTACACACACTTCTTCTAGTTCCTTAACCCATGAAGAAGTTCCCCCGTGCCTCTTGGCACTATGATCGATCATCTCGGCAGCACCCCCAAGCAAGTCGCCTTTGTTCAGAGTATTTTGCAGTCTCCTGCCATTTTACCCCAGCTTGAGTCTCCCTCAGCCCAGTCCCCTCCCCAGATCCAATACAGCTATGATCCCTTTCCCATCAGTCAGTTGCATATTCTGCCCAATCAATCCCATTATCATACTCTGAACAAAGGAAGTTTGAGTCCACCCACTCTACTTGCCCAGTTGTCCCCCCAATTTGTCAGTCCTACCATCAGTACTACCACATTTCGGTTCTCCACCTCGTGCTCCTATCAAGGAAACATCATTGCCTTGATAGTTGTAGGTCTCCCTCTATCGACGACAACTCCTCTATTCCAGAGGATAGGCCCAGAGGTCCCTGCGCCTTGGACCCATCACCATCTGTGATGAGTGCCTATGGACCATTTTGAGAGGAGTCATCATTGCCTCTCCGAATGGTTGTTTCTCACATGCTCGACTTCAGCACCTTGATCGCATCGTTGAGAACCGCGCAGGATTTACATACCTACCATTATTTGTCGAAGACCCCGGATTTCCCCCGACTCTAGCACATTGGTGAGTCACTTTGGAACACCTAGTTATATGTTCCCGTGGACGTCCGGGCTGCGTTGGCGATTGTATTCGGAAGCCATCCAGTTACATGCTTCCTTGAGTACCCAGTTCAGTCCCAGATCAGTTCCAGTTCAGTGTACCATTGAGAGTATGACCCTTGTCACTCTGGTCTAGCAGCCCATCAGTTCCTTTGGTACCACACTCAGTAGCACTGTTGATTGTTCCAGTGTATTAGTTCTTCAGCTCAGACATGGTCAGCCCAGTAGTATGTCCCAGATTTGTGTCCCCTCTGGACCTTTATGATGTACACAGTGGTTCTCTATGTATGTTATAGGTCCCTCTTTTCGGGCCTCATAGTTCTTTTTATGTATCTTGATACGAGCATGGGTATGCCCGCCTCGTCCATATATTGAGATTATTCCTCAGTCAGTATTTGAGGTCATGTATATTTCAGGTCCCCATTTTTTGGACCCCATTGTTATTATGTTATATCCTGATACGAGCATGGGAATGCCCGCCTTGTCCATATGATCAGATGATTCCTCATCCATTATTGAGGTTATGTACTTTTAGTTCTTGCAGTTTGTTCGGGATCATTGTTCCGGGCTTCAGTTTGTTTCTTCTCTTCTCCATACCTCGGGAAAACCATATATGACTTATGATGTCCATCGGTCATACGATGAGCTCCTGCCCTCGCACATCAGGGGGCAATCTGTTAACACCCAAAAAGTGTTCACTACCTCATCTACCTCATTACATGGCTCATTTGTCCATTTTCCTTCCATATTTCCCTTAAAAACCCTAAAAATCCCACTAAAAAGCCTCCAAAAGGCCTAAAATGCCTCCAAAAGGCCACAAAACCACCAAAAAAGCCTCAAAAAGGCTAAAAAACCCCTTTTTCCTCCAAAAATATCCAAAATTCCTCTAAAATAGCAAAATCCCTTTAAACAGGGAATAAAAAATATAAAATAATGAGGAAAAAGAGGAAAAAACCCTATACAGCTGCCCTAAACCATATGGTTCCCAAAACCATGGGCCAGCACTCCACCACCAAAAAACTATAAATAAGTGATGGAGATCCCTTATTTCATATCCACAATCAAGTATACCCTTACTCTGCCAAAATCTCTCTCGAAACCCTAGCTCACCATTGAGCCACTTTCACCTTGAGAGCCCCTTTTGGCCCATTTCCACCATTGGAGAAAGAGAAGGAGCACATTGGAGCTTGGAGCAACCCTCTTGGACATTGCAAGAGCTTCATCAACCTCCACATTGGAGGTAATATCAATACAAACACCATTATTTATCTTTTGTTCTTTATGTTTCATGCATATGTTTTAGACTAGTTTACATTTATGTTTTAGCTTAATAATTTACATTTACTGAACTGCTACTAAGGAGTCCATTCTCCTTAGTAGGTGCTCATTTGCACAAGCTAGGGGTAAAACCCTAGCTACAGGGCACTTCTCTTTCCACATCTCCTACAGTAGCTTCAGACTGTGTTTCTTGGACTGTCTTTAGGCCTAGAGTTCGAACATGAGCTCTGATACCACATGTAACATCCCACTATTTTCATAAAAATTTAAAATTTCTAAATCATCATTAAATACTAATAATTATAAAATGCGGAAATAATAAATGTTTAATTAAAGCAGTAATTAATAACTTTGTCATTTGGTCGGAACAATTTAACTGCTGTGTCTTTTTGTTTTTTGATGGTGTACTGTGTCGGTGACACGTCATGAATCCAATTAATAATTATGACATTTATTTATGTGCTTGAATGATTGAAAATTTTGATACATTTGGAAACAGAATTCTCCTCGACAAGTACTGACAGTTTAATTTTTCTGGATGATGATGAAAGGGGTCCCACAAGGTGCCCTGAGGCTTACTTAGCTTACTCAGCTAAATCATTGTACTCGTCCCTCATGCACAGATTCGCAGGTAAGAGATAGCGATAAGATTCAGAGTGTTTAATAACCGTGATATAAATAAAAACTGCTTATGATTTCGACACTATAGGTATGGTTTCTTTCCAATTTTGTAAGATGAACTTGGTTAGCTCAAAACTCCAGAAATCTTCCATCTCAGAGTGTGATTGTTATGAATGTTCTTCATTAGGATTTTATGACTTCACTTGTTATCATTCCATGAATGACTTGTGGTTGTTAAAACAATTCTTTTATAAATTTGGATGGTGAAAAATTTAAGACAAGGACACATGGTCCTAAGCATACCATAGAGAGAGTAATAAGGTGATCCTAAGTTCCCTATTACCTGGGCAATTATAATGGTGATGCATTATGCATTAACACCCTACCATGCAATGTATGCGATGGTTCTATGGGGAAACTATACCCTAAGGGTGTATTCATATAACTTATGACATGAACAAAGCTTGAAGAGCTTTATAATGAACCTTAAGATGAATTTTATATTAAGTTGGGGCGGAATCAATCCATACCTTAGGATCGAATGCGACGTAGGTGGATGTTTTTATACTAGGAGTGTGCTTAAATCGATTAAATGAAACATATAAGATCTTGTATACATGCTACTGGTGAATGTTATACCTTGGTATAATTCATAAAGTCGATGCTAAGTAAATGTTGATCCATATGGTTGGCAGGTGGAATGATGGCATTGTATAAAGCCAGCGTACGAATTCAAGGGTGTAGTAAATGATTGGGTTTGTAATCATTTCGCCTAGCCATCGTGTTAATGGAGATATTACGTGCACATTGTGAAGGGTCTCCAACATGTGAGAAGGTTCGTCGATGCTGAGTTGCATCGGGCATTCTGCCTCGGTGTCAACAGAGTTGGCAACTTCGTGGCTTGGGAGATGGAGGGGTCAGTTATTATCGCACCTGCCACCCTCCAACGTGGCTCATGGAACTTAGATCTTCCTCGTTGATTTCTATTCATTGGGATCGTAGAGAAACCTAACGTAACTTATGGGATATTGTAACGTTTTCTTGGCATTCATTTTGGTGGTAGGGTTTGGGGGTGAGGCGAATCGGATGAGAGGCACTTAGGGTTTTGATGTTTTAGCCTCCCTCGAGCTTGATCCTAAGAATGGCAGCAACCTTCAAATTGTAAGTGAATGCTATCAATGGAGGCTGAGTCTGGAGTTGAATAGTGTGGTAATCCACAGGTTGGATGAGTGCATCTGTTGGGGCGTTGTAGTGACTTGAAAGTCTGGGGTTTCAATCGGGTTGTAAGTTTCAAAAGGTATCCCACAGTGTGGCCTTCGAGTTGGGTGCTTCTCCTTCGCAGTGGATGGATGGCTGGCTTCGTCAATCTTCTGTCACAACTCAGGTACAGTAAAGTTGCAAAAGTTTAAAGTTTTCTGGTTGCATGCATCATTATTTCATGATTGATATTTAACTCTGTGTATGGTCGTTTGGCAGGTAGCTCTCGGCAAACAGTAGTGTGCCAGGAAAGTTGACGGGGAGAAGAAATATAGTGAACCCACCGGTAAGCTTCGGTGGTACCCCTACATCGTGGTTCTGTTGGAATCAGACTTGATGAACAGGGTGTTGGAAGTATGTCTTCTCGGCAGTGGCTTTTTCCTCGCCTGCAGCATTGGGAAAACGTTACTATTTATGTTTTGTTTGTTAGTGTAGATGATGTGAATATTTCTTAAAGTGTATGGTTGGCCATCCCTTGGCTCAGAGAGCCTGATAGGGTTGAACCCTCATTGTTGCAAGGGATTTCATAGTATTAAAAGTTTTATGTTATCGTTATGCACTTCTAAATCGATGGAAGAACCTAGTGTGGAGTTGTAGGGAATAACAATGTTGACTAAGGTTGTTTCGGCAATAACTAAGTAGTGTAAAAAGAATGGGTTTCTGAATGGAACCTTCGGTAAACAATGAGCCATTCTGTAGGATACTGCCATCATAATTTTAAATGGAAATGTTCATTGTTTAGGGTTTAATGTCTACGTATGGTGTTTTTGAATTTGTACCAGAAAGCCTGTTTAAGATGTTTATTTAAATAGTTGCTATAAGCCGATAATGATCTATCTTGCCTGCATTGCATCTGTGCATACTTGGGTTAAGCCGATAAGAAAAAGGTATTAGCTTGGGTTTGAAAACAACTGTGTTGTTAAATCCTAGCTTGATAATGATAATGAAATCTGCTGGTCTGTAATGATGTTTAAAATGCAAGAATAATAGATCTTGATTCTACAGTTAGTATATCTATGATAATGAAAATATTTGATTTTGCAGCTGTTAAATGTTTGTAAATATTAGTATGATGAGAACATATCAACCCTGGTGTGGGTGTAGAGATGTTGTATTTTACTCTCTCAATTCAATAATGCTATTCTTTTCTTTGCTTTTAAGAAAATGCTACTATGTGAAGTGAATTCTGTCACATGCAGTTGATAATACAAAATCAAAGAATTTACAGTGTATTCATCAGTTAGTTTAATTTTCCTATTTATATAACAGTTGGTCTACTTTAATTCTATCTCCCTGTATTTGTCCAATTTGGACCTCTGGAGAAAATGAATGAACAATACAATACTCCTTTTTTTTTGCACAGAATAATACAGTGATGACAATAATTTCTATAAGATCAATCAGATTCAAATAACAAGTAAAAGAATGGGTATGTGGTTTAAACAGAATGCATGATATTGGTTTCTTTGAAGAAATAACTAATGGTCAGTAAACCCTAGATGTTAACACAATGTCTAACTTCATAAGTCAGAAAAGAACCTACTGCTATGACTAGTTTCTGGTATGTTGTTTCAGCATGCAGATTTGAACAGTATATTTAGTGCATGCAGAGATTTAATTTTGCAGCTGCTAAATAACAAGATGCATAGGAATATAAGTTTGTGCATGCATGGTCTCTTGGGTTTATGTATTTAGATGCATGGTAGGTTTCACTTTTAAATGAACAGATTTAATGCTACCTCTCTGTATTGGAGTACGATCCAGCTTCACGCATGGGGGAAAATGTAGAGGAGTCATTTTATCAGTTCAACAAATTTAAATAAATTAGGATCTAACATCTTACTACTACTGGTCATTAATAACATTTCTAATCCATTTGCTGAGAGCATTCATATGATTTGAAACAAAAAATAAATAAAAAGAATAGAACCCGAGTGTGATAGGAGGAAAAAATCACTCAAGAATCCCGTTCCACCCAACCTGCTCCTAAGTATCCAAGATGTATGCCTTAGGACCCCCGAGCCTATCCATTGATCCACCAGGAGGAAGAAAGTTCTAAAGCTTAGGATCTCTACTTGCAGCAGCAAGAAATTTATCCATCCTTATAGGCTTAGTAATCAATTGGACCAGCACCAACACCTCTGGTCTGTCCTTGTCATAAGATTTGTAGACTTATACTTGCACTCTCCACAGCCTCCCTATTCGAATCTCTCAGCCATCACCTGATGCACATGAGGAATGTTTCTGCAGAAAACATTGTAAGAGCTCTCTACTCAATTCGAATTTCCTTTTATAGGCTGCCTAGGTCTTTTTTGTAATTACTGGTCATTAGTGAGCTACCTGCTCATGTCGCTCCACCTGGAGGGGGAAATGCCACAAAATTAGGGGGACTTGTTCCATACCAACAGCTAATGGTAGAGTGCAAATGCTGCCATCTGTCCCAATCCTTCCAATAGCTTCCATTCCTCCTAGTGGGCCAGTGGAAACTCTTGTAACATCTTTCTTGAGTGTTTGTCTCTAATTTTTATTTATTAAATAATAATAATGAGTCATTACATTCATCTTTGACCTAATTGGTCATAATTACAAAACTTGTAATTATAATTTAACACAAAGTATTTTGCAAAAAGGATAATAGTAGAAAATAATTATTCTAAAAAATTGGGTAGGTGATAGCTTGGGACTAGTCTGCTCGCTCTTTGACACTCATTCCCTCACTTGTTGTACTATAAGCAATTTTATTATTTTTCAAGCTTTTCCCAAATATGAAAAAGACCAAAAAAATCAAATATTCCAAAATCCAGATGGGATTATGGTTATTACTTCTAGTTGGCAGCTATTGTGTCACCTTTGAATAGAGCATTCATTCCACTTTGTACATTATGAGTTGGGACTATAGTTGGACTTTAGGAGTTGTACTTGTTTCTAAGTTTACTCCACCGATTGGTTAAGCTTCCAGTCATTATGGAGCCCTTTCTGATGCCTCCTACATCGCACAGTCTATATCGAGTCTATGCTGCCTGAGTCTATCCATCTACTTATGCTCTTGTTCAAAGGAAGTCCTGAACCCAGAGTCGGCCACTCCTCAGATCTCTTGACTATTGCATGTCGGCCATCCCTATTGAGTCAGTCCGTTTCACTTGAGTTCTTCCAAATATTTCAGCGTAGCTGGTACCTCATGCTGGTTGATGGGGGATGCCTTAATGCCCTCCTTCCAATGAGTCTCGTTCCGTCAACTTCAACCCATTTATTCCAGAACTTGAGGCTTAGAGTTCAGTTGAGTACCTTGAGGCTTGCAGTCATTAGTGGTAGGTTCTCTCGCCATCGAAATTTTTGGGAATACATCAATGTTCCTTGATCGATGGATTCATCCTAGTGTTCGAATTCAACTCATCTATTCACACTCCGATGATTGTGCTCTGTGCCTTGATGCCCATTTTCATTATTGGTGGGTTATCTCGCATCTATTAATGGTATACATAATTGACTTGTAATCAGACAATGTCACATCAGGTTCGACCTCAACTCCTTCATTCACGTGACGGGACTTGCACCGTCGAAGACTTGTGTAGAAGACCCCAGGAAATAGTGGCATTCAGTATGCTACTTATGACTATGACTTTACATATGGGATATCACCTCTTAGATATCAACAGTTTGTACCTCCAGTTTGCACCAGTTGTTTCCTTTTTAGCAGGAGACCATATCTTACTATAGAGGGATCATGGCTATGATCACTTATGACATATATTCACTATGTACTGCCTATTCATGGCCAAAGTATCAGATTGCTGTACTACCGACATGTATTCAGGGATACTATTGTATTATGACGAGTGACCTGCTCTTTCCACTCGTGTTTCCATCACTCCACTTCTGAGGTTTATAATGTATTTTGGCCATTTTAAAATCATTCTCTCACCTCGCACATTAGGGGGCATCTGTTACAATGTAATCTTCCACCTTGTGAGAATCATAACTCTTTGACCTAGAGGATCCATTCCACTGACTTAGAACCACTT
This sequence comes from Larix kaempferi, assembly GCA_027924585.1. Classification (NCBI taxonomy): domain Eukaryota; kingdom Viridiplantae; phylum Streptophyta; class Pinopsida; order Pinales; family Pinaceae; genus Larix; species Larix kaempferi. The sequence continues at coordinate 369,168 of BSBM01000358.1, forward strand.
TATATCCTTCAGACACTATTTTTCCCTATTTTTTCCCTTGTACGCTAGCTGCATCACTATAGCCAGCGTACCCATGAATTGCATCACTATATCCCGCGGGTAGCATGTAAAATGGTAAAAATCACTAGTTTTTTTCTTTTTACTCCCAAAAAGCGGTCATTGGGTGACCTTTGACTCTCCATATGCCCAAGAAACGCCTCGATGTGTCCTTTCACTTACCTTTGAGAGGACTATATATTGAGCACATATAGATTATGGACGGGGGGATAAAGAAGAGCAAGAGAACTCTAGTGGATTTTTGCCCAATCTAGAGTCTACACTCATTGATCCTTGTAGTTGTGAACCCTTTATGTTCACCTTCCAAACTCCTACCATAGTTTGAGTTTGCCATTCATGGAGGATTGAAGTGGTGGAGGCACAAGTAGATTGATCCAGATATTGGTTTAGATTGGTTGCCGGCAAGAGGTCGTATCACATTGTACTTCTTCTTGTTTATTAATAGAAATACTCATATTCTCATCCATTAATGTTGTAAATGTTGTTTATATTACATTGGGTTGCATTTACTTGTTATATCATGGGCCATTGCTATTGATGATGCTAATGTCGTTTATATATTATACGTAATTGTTGTGTATTGGCTATCAAGACTAATTTGCAGATTCAAGTGCACGGATTGAAAATATCCAACGGGGATCTACATCAAACGTTTGGATTGAGGTTGGTTACATTCTCCATTATCTTAGCATTGTCATTTATATAGCATAGTTCTGAGAATTGAGTTGATTTATGGTAGTCATCTGTCTGTTGTGGTCTACCCCAAGCTCCTTGGAATTTCTAAAATATGAGGACATAGCTAGAAGCTCCTTGGAAAAATCGAAGTTTAGAGCTTTGGATCGAGATTTTTGGTTGGGTGAAGCTCCAAGAAACTCAAACCCTAATTCAGGGTCCTTCCTAGTGAATCCAGGAGATTGAAAATCATTTTTTAAGGGTGAATCTTCGCAGTTTTCAATTTCTGAGTATACTAAGCGGATCAGCTCATCAAGGCACATTTTTCTATCCTTTCAGAAAGTTGAAATTCACATTTTGAATTTTTAGGGTTTCTCTGACAAACCCTAATCCAGCACCAGATCCATATTTCTACAAATCAAGTGGTAAGACCTAAATCTTTTCTATTTCCATTTGAATTACTCTTTAAGATGTCTCACCACACCAAGCTTGAGGATAAGCTTGAAGGGGCTGATAACTTCCGAGGATGGAAGTATAGGATTGGGTTAATCCTGGAAGAAAATGAATTGGATACTTACATAAGCTCTGAGGTCCCTGTCCCGGAGGAACAAGAGGCTAAGACTTTACATAAGAAGAACTTGGTTAAGGAAAAGAGGATCATTGTTGATTCTATCAAAAACCATCTCATTTCACATGTGTCATCTCTAAAGACACCCAAGGAAATGTTTGAATCTTTGACCAAGCTATTTGAAGGGAAGAACATAAATCGGAAGATGACTCTGCAGAATCAATTGAAAGGGGTAAAGTTTCAGAATGGAGAGACCATTCAATCCTATTTCTCTAAGGTCTCTCAGATCAAGGAACAACTTGAAGCTGTGGATGAAGTAGTGGAGAATGGTGAAATTGTCATGACTACTCTGAACAGCCTACCTAGGTCACGTGATTCCTTTATTCAAGGAATTTGTGCAAGAATGAAGTTGATCTCCTTCAGTAGACTGTGGGAGGAATGTTCACAAGAAGAGGCTAGGATTGTAGCCCGAGAAGAAAAGATGGGAAGTGAAGATCAAGCTCTCGCATCTCACACCAAAAGAAGCAATCCCAAGAAGGAGTACTCTCATTACAAGAGATCCTACCACAACCATCAAAAGAATAAGAAGGATCTGAGATGCTTCACATGTAATGAGAAGGGACACTTTGCTGCAGATTGTCCCAAGATCAAAAGAGACAACAACAACAACAACTTCAACAACAAGAAGAAGAATAACAAAAGGAGATATCATGCTCATGTTGTTGAGGATGATGAACCTCCTAAAAAGAAGGCTAGATCAAAAAGTGATGACTCATCAAGCGAAGATGAATATGTTCTAATCTCTGCTCTCACAGGTACTATCTTTCATGGTTGTAATGATTGGCTTATTGATAGTGGGGCTTCCAAACACATGACTGGGTTTAAAGAATCTTTTGCAAATCTATCTGAACATGAGTCACCCCATAAGGTGAAACTTGGGGGATGACTATCAATATCCTATCAAAGGAAGTGGTGAAGCCTCCTACAACCTAGACTCCGGGAAGTCTTTGAAGATGAAATATGTTTTATATGTACCTGGGCTCAAGAAGAATCTACTCTCCATATTTGCATTGGATGCAAAAGGCATGAGGGTTGCATTTGTAGATGGCCAAGTAGTCATGTGGCCAAAGGGTAAGACCATAAATGATGCAGTAGTGATTGGAGAGCAAGAGGGAGGATTGTACAAATTGAAGGGACAACCTGAACATGCCATGGTACATGAATCCATGGATCCAAGTGAACTTTGGCATAGAAGGCTTGCACATGTGCACTATAGAGCACTACCAATTGCAAGCAAAGCTGTAGAGGGTCTTCCTAAAATCAATACAAAGCATGAAGGTGTTTGCAAAGGATGTGCAAAAGGAAAGAACATTAAGAAGGCATTTCTAAGCAGTGAAAGCAAAGCTAAAGGAATCTTGGAAATTATCCACTCCGATGTCATCCAGTTCTCTGAGTGGGTATGTATACTATGTCTATTTCATTGATGATTTCTCTAGGAAGACTTGGGTTTACTTCTTGAAGAACAAAGATGAAGTGTTTGATAAGTTCAAGGAATTCAAAGCCTTGATGGAAAATCAATCTGATAAGAAGATAAAGACATTCAGATCCGACAATGGCGGAGAATTCACTTCAGGTGATTTTAAGAAGTTATGCAGTGATTCAGGGATTAAGAGGGAGTTGATTGCTCCCTACAATCCACAACAGAATGGAGTTGTAGAAAGGAAAAATAGAACAATCATGGAAGTAGCACGGGAAATTATGCATGACTAGAATTTTCCTATGCATCTATGGGCAGAAGTAGCTAGGACAGCTGTATATGTGCAGAACATAACACCTCACAAGATATTGGATAACAAGATACCAGAAGAGGTATTCTCTGGTAAGAAACCTGAAGTCAGCCATCTCAGAATATTTGGTTGCCCAGTATACACTCATGTTCCAAAGGAAAAGAGGACAAAGCTAGATCCTTTAGGAAAGAAGGGCATCTTTGTGGGGTACAGTGAAAGCTCAAAGGCTTACAGAATATACTTTCCAGGGATCAAGAAGATTGATGTTAGCAGGGATGTAACATTTGATAAAAACTCAGCTTTCATCAAGTCAAGGAAGGCATCTGTTGAAGATCATGAAGAACCAAAGGAAACCGGATTTCAAGACACCACCATGAATGAAGCAATTCTAGAAGCAGATCGTGAAGTTGCAGATCCACAAATACCTGTAGATCCATCCCCTGAGAAGAACTCTCACAAGAGGAAACCTGAATGGGCTAGAGAGCTCATTCAAGATGCAGAAAGGTATGTCATTCTAGAAGAAAAACACATAGCAAAGAAGAGGACTAGATCACATACTAGCTATGTTGCCTTACTCATTGACATTATGAACAAAGAACCTTCCAGTTATGAAGAAGCAACGAAAAATAAAGAATGGAAGGATGTCATGGTCGAGGAATACCAGTCGATCATGAAGAATGATGTTTGGGATGTAGTCCCAAGACCTAAAGGGAAGTCTATTGTGACTTCCAAATGGATCTATAAGATCAAGCATGCTGCAGATGGAAGCATAGAGAAATACAAAGCGAGATTTGTAGCTCGTGGCTTCTCCCAAAAAGAGGGGATAGACTATGAAGAGAAATTTGCTCCTGTAGCCAGGTACACTTCCATCAGATCAATACTTGCACTGGCTGCAATGATGAAATGGAAGATACACCAGATGGATGTCAAGACAGCTTTCTTGAATGGTGTAGTCGAGGAGGAAGTGTATGTGGAGCAGCAACTTGGTTTTGAGACACATGACAGAGAGTGATATGTGTGCAGGTTAAAGAAAGACTTGTATGGCTTGAAGCAAGCTCCTAGAACATGGTACAATATGATAGACAACTTTATATCCAGTTTGGGCTTTACTAAGAGTAAAGCGGATTCCAACCTTTACTACAAGGTTGAGGAAGGAAATCCTGTGATACTACTCTTGTATGTGGATGACATGTTTGTAACAGGTGAGGATAGATTGATTACCAACATGAAGAGGAAGCTTGTTGTCGAGTTCGAGATGAAGGACTTGGGGATGATGCACTATTTTCTAGGCATGGAGGTGTGGCAGAGTGTAGATGGGATCTTCCTTGGACAAGGGAAGTATGCAGTAGAGATACTGAAGAGGTTCGGGATGATGGACTGCAAGGCCATGTCCACACCTATGGCATCGAACCTAAAGCTTCTATGTGATGCCTCATTTGAGCCAGTTGATGTCACTATGTATCGTCAGATGTTTGGGTCCTTAATGTACCTGATGAACATGAGACCAGATATTTTCTTTGCGGTGAACACATTGAGCCAATTCCTGACGGATCCGAGAGGTGTTCACCTAGCTGTTGTAAAGCATATTCTGGGTACCTGAAGGGTACAATTGATTATGGGCTCAAGTATGATGCAAATCAAAAGTTTAACATGCAGGGTTATGTTGATTCAGACTGGGCAAGCAGTGCTGCAGATAGGAAGAGCAATTTAGGGTGCTGCTTCAGTATGGTATCAGGTGTGATCTCTTAGTTTAGCAGGAATCAGTCCTGCGTAGCACTGAATACATCCGAAGCAGAGTATGTTGCAGCTTGTTCGGCTAGTTGTGAGGCAATATGGCTGAGGAAGCTATTATCTGAGTTATTTAATCTCCCGTTGGATACTACTAGTATCTTTTGTGACAACCAAAGTTGTGTGAAGCTGTCTGAGAAACCGATGTTCCATGATAGGTCGAAGCACATAGAGATCAAATATCATTATATCAGTGATATGGTGTAGAGAGGAGCAGTGAAGCTCTTGTATGTTGTGACAGATGAACAAGTTGTAGATGTGCTGACGAAGCCACTAGCCAGAGTGAAGTTCGAGTACTTCAGAGAGAGGCTTGGTGTTCTTTAGATTGATGACACTTCAAGGAAGAAGTGATGGACACATTTGCAGGAGCCACTCCGAGCATGGTGAGAGGAGGATCGTTCCATGGATGTGGATGTAAGCATTGGATGATGAGCATCAGGACGATGCTCCAGTTACTGTTATTTATATGCATCATGTTGGATGCTTGTTATGATCATTTGGATCATGTATATGTATATGCATCATGTTGGATGCTTTTTATGATCAGTTGGATCATGTATATGTATATGCATCATGTTGGATGCTTGTTATGATCAGTTGGATCATGGATTTGTATATGTATATGGTGGATACATTGTATGATCAGGTAGATCATGTATCAGGTGGATACATTATATGATCAGGTAGATCATGTATGATGATATGTATCAGGTAGATACTGTGTATGCATCAGGTGGATGCATTGTATGATCAGGATGATCATGGATGATGAGCTTCAGGATGTTTCTCCAGATGATATGCATCAGGATGATTCTATGACGATGATCGGGATGATCATGCGATGATGACATGCATCAAGATGATGCAGTGACGATAATCATGCGATGATGACATGTATCCAGATGATGTAGTGATGATGATCAGGATGATCATGCGATGATGACATGCATCAGGACGATGCAGTGATGATGATCAGGATGATCATATAAATTAGGATGATGTATGGTGAGTATTAGGTTGATACTTGTTGAAATATTGTAACTTCAAAGAATATTATATTTGTATATTATTTATTTCGGAGATGTTCCATACCTCCGATGTGATTATACTATAAATCCGGAGATGTTTATTCCTCCGATTTGGTTGTGGTAACTAGGGTTATTAGACCCACCATGTGGGGGTCGGCCCAGTCAGTTATAATGGGGTATTTAACCTAATGGTTAAATACGAGCCTACATGTACTTGTGTAAAATACATATCAGAGTAGTGTATAAATAGAGGAGGTGTGTTCCTCATTTGATACATTCACTCACTTGAGGATAGCGCACTTGTGGAGGAGAGGTCTGCTATTGTGGAGGAGGAGATCATGTCTCAGGGTTTCATCTTTGTATATTTCTGGTCATCTATATTGAGGAAGCTTTGCTGGGTTTTCTACCCCATGAGGGTTTCCCAGGATAAATCTCTGTCTCTTGTGTTTATGCTGTGCTTGTTGTTTCTTCAGTGATCCTATATATGCTATTATTGTGAAATGAAATGTAATGCTGCTATTTTCTGTCTTAGCATATTGAATTTTAACATGGTATCAGAGCTAACCTGAAGGAAGGCAAGGTATGGCACTTACGACACTTGCTTTACTTATGACGATTTGAAGGTTAGGGTTTTTCATAGAAAAAACTAGTCATAGTGGAACTTTCGCCATAAATCCATTTTGGCGAAGGTTTAGGATCTGAAAAGTTTACAGGTCGAATATAACATACCCAGGTACCTTGTGTCCAAAGGGCACCCTCATATTCATTGTACTTTGTGAGTTATGATTAGTACAAGTTAGGGTTTCTGCCTCTTCCAGATCTCAGTCAAAATCAGGTGACCTTGGAAAAAAGGTCATAACTTGGGCTAGGAAGCTCCAAATGAAATTTCGTAAAAAGTGACAGGTATTAAACAGACTGTACTATCTCAGGAAAAGTTTTTAGAGGCCAAAGGTGAACCAGTGACACGTGGCACGCCGTACAAGTGCGCTCTCCTGTTTTATCCCATAAACAGGTCACATTGCGACACTTGGCATAACTCTCTCTCAGAGAGTCAAATTGAGGTCAGACCTGTCAGGTTGGAAAGATAACAGGTCGAGCTATCTCAAGAAAAATTTTTAGAGGCCGAAGTTCAAAACGTGACACGTGGCATGCTGTACAAGTTCGCTCTCCTGTTTTATCCCATAAATAGGTCATGTTGCGACACTTGGCATAACTTTCTCTCAGAAAACCCAATTGAGGTCAGACCTATCAGGATGGAAAGGTGAAAGGTCAGGCTACTGCAGAAAAAGGGTTTCAGACCCTTTGGAGCAAAAATTTCAGATTTATAGCAGAAACAATCAGGTGCATATTTCTGTCAAAACAGAATTATTTTTGGAGCACCTTTATTCATGGCTTCCGGAATTTAGGGTTTCGGAGAAAGTTAGAATTTTTGGAATCGGAGTCCACGGCTGAATGCTACTCAGGAAAATCAAAATTTAGAGACCAAGATCGAATTTTTTGGTTGGGTGGAAGACCGGGCTTTATCAAACCCCAGTTTGGGATTTTGATCGGAAAGATGGAAAATTAGGGCTTCAGCAAAAGTTGGAATTTTTGAAGTTTGTAACCACGACTGGAAGCTCCTAAGAAAAATAAGAGTTTAGAGCCTTGGATCGAACCTTTTGTTTGGGCAGAAGGGTGGGATTCATCAAACCCTAGTTCGGGATCCTGTCCAGAAGATCCAGAAGTTTCAAAGGCCATTTTGAGGGGTCAAATTTTGGAGATTCAAAAATTGAAGTATGCCAGTTTGATCAGCTCAGCAAGACATATTCTTTCATCCATTCAGAAGTGTGAAAGTCAAAGTTTGAATCTTTAGGGTTTCTCTAGCAAACCCTAATCAAGCTCCAGATCAAGTTTCAGGGGGAGTTGAGGCTAAGGCCTTACATAAGAAGACTACAAGAAGTCTCGACAGGTATGACTTAAGGAGGTTCAGGTATGTCTTGAAATCTAATTCTTGATTAAGTTCATGATGTGTTTGTCTTCATATTATTTACTAGTACAATCTTGATTAATGTTAGAATTGTCTTATCACCCTAGTAACAATATGAATGCATGTGAATGATCAAAGACATTCATTGATTAGGGCTATATGATTGTACTAATGCATTATGATGTTGTGTGAGGTTGATGTTGTCTGCTAACAAGATACAGGTACATCACAAAAGACAAATCAGGTTCCATGACCATGAAAACATGAAGACAAAGACTCATCCATAATATTTGTTCTACTTACGAGGTATGTATGACTTTGTTATATTATGCTTAACCTATGAGACATGCAGGTTCTAGCTCAGGATCTCTAAATCATTGAAGAGATTGTTTAGGTATGTTGTACATAACTAAGTAGGTATACTAATCCAGGTATGTTTCCCATGAATCTTACCTTGTGTTAAGATCCCTTATATAAGTATACTTGGTATGATTGGTTATGCTTATTCATAAAGTTAGTAATCAAGGGATTATGCATATTATGTCTTTTATCTTGATTGATGATATGTATGAGTAAAACAAGACTTCCCTGAAATCTTGAATACTAATGTTTATTAACTATAATCATGACTATACATTCTCAAGATTATTTAGAACTATAATGTTTTGATAACATTTAGAACATACTAATGGGTGTATGTTTGTGTATGAGATCATGAGGATGACACTTGAACATGCACAGTGGTACATAATGAATAGAAGTTCAAAAGACATACAGAAGATCAAGCGGGAGGCAACCACACAAACATAAAAGATAAGTATTTGAGTTGTTATTTGAAATAGTAAATGATATTGCATGTAATAGGTTGTATGCATATTTGTATTCCTATAATATATCATGCTAAGTGTAAATATTCATAGAACATTGAACAGTATACTACTAATATGCATATGATTGGTAAGTTGGACAAACATTCCATTGTTGCTTGTCTAGAATGAAACCTCTTTACTGACATGCTGAGAGTTGTGCACACTCTCGATAGTATGTTCTGGTAGAGATGGAAGGCATCTAGATAGCCACTGTATGCATACAGGATATGGGAAAGTGTTGTGCCAAAGTATTGGTCAAGATAGTTGCATAACTATGTAAATGATATCTGTATGCATAATAGGTTATCATGTCAATATGATTTAATGATTATGAAGTATTACTAATCATGTACCTAATTTTGATTTGTAGGAAAAATCATGATGAATGATGAACAAGTGATGGATGTTCAACAAAAGGATTTACAAATCAAACACACTATAGAAGGATTGTGGCTAGAAGATTCTCCTAGAAAGAGGAAGAGAATCATGATGAAATGTTTGCTCCAAGTGGCTAGATAAGACCATTCTCTTAATGGTGTAATTAAAGAAGAAATGTGAATCAGGTTTTGATAAGCTTAATGATCACCATGGGTGATGTGGATCTCAACCTTTGCTACAAGGTTGAATATGATTTCTATACACAGATGATATGGATGCAAGAAGGAACTCACCACAGAGTTCGAATGATATTGAGGCTCATATCAGTAGACCCATCTGATGAGAGATGGCACAGATAGATGACTGTAGAAAAGAAAATAAAAGTTCTTAGATTAATGTATTACTTCCTAGGTCTGGAAGTATGGAAAGGCTTAGTAGGAATCCTTCTCAACCAGAGAAAGTATGCTGAGAAATCTTGAGAAGACTTGATATGATGGAATGGCCACTCTTATGGATTCCAACTTGAAACTGTTAGGAGATGACTCATCAGAGTTAGTGGATATAACTCTGTACAGACAAATTATTGGGTCATTGTTGTATCTAACATATACTAGATTAGAGATATGCCTTGTTGTGAACACCTTGAGTCAGTATCTAGTGGAAACTAGATGTGTTCACCTGATAGTTGCAAAGCATGTGATGAGGCACATAAAGGACACGATAGAATGCTATCTTGAAGATCATGACTTCAGATGGTTATTCAGATTCTGATTGGGCAGGAAGTGTATCAGACAGGAAGAACACATCGAGAGGATGTTATTGTCTGGGGTTAGCCATGATCTCGTGGTTTAGCTGGAAGCAGTCTAGTGTGGCTCTCAGCACAAGCGGAATATATGGCTGTTTGCTCCGCTAGTTGTGAAGAAGTTTGGCTTCAGGATTGTTTGACTTAGAGATAGAACCAACTGAGATCCTATGTGATAATTAGAGTTGTATCAAGATGACATAGAATCTAGTGTTCCATGATAAGTCAAAGAACATAGGGAACAAACAAGATATGACGCAGAAAGGAACTATAAAGTTTGAATTTGTAACAAGTTACCATTGTACTAACTAAACCTTTACCTCAAGTGAAGAAGTTACCAACATACTAACCAAACCTCTGTCTCGAGTGAAATTTGAATACTTCCGAGACAAGCTTGGTGTAGTTCAAAAGGACCCTCCTCGAAAGGGGGAGTAGTATAGTCACTGATGATAAGTTGGTCTCATCAAACAACAAGGTCGATGATGAGGTAACCTGTTCTCCACACCTAGATACTTAGAAATATTTAGATTTAGGACTCTTATACTTATAATACTTAGTTTTACTTATACATGCCTTTGATGTTAGATGTATTAGTAAGAATACATGCTTTTGATGTTAGATTTATTAGTAAGAATACATGCTTTTGATGATAAAATGTATTGGTAAGAATACATACTTTTGATGACACATGTATTGATTAATGTACTTGTATGGTTGAGGATACTTGTACTTGTATTGATGAGAATACATGTGGGGATTGTATCATCCTTGAACACATGTTCTAAAGAGAGCCGTAGACGTGAGGTCTCCGAGAATGAAGTCCTTAGTGGACAGTTGAGGGGATTGGATCATCCCTGGAATTTCAGTCCTAAAGAGAGCCGTAGACGTGAGGTCTCCGAGAATGAAGTCCTTAGTGGACAGTTGAGGGGATTGGATCATCCCTGGACATTCAGTCCTAAAGAGAGCCGTAGACGTGAGGTCTCCGAGAATGAAGTCCTTAGTGGACAGTTGAGGGGATTGGATCATCCCTGGACTTTCAGTCCTAAAGAGAGCCGTAGACATGAGGTCTCCGAGAATGAAGTCCTTAGTGGACAGTTGAGGGGATTGGATCATCCCTTGACTTTTAGTCCTAAAGAGAGCCGTAGACGTGAGGTCTCCGAGAATGAAGTCCTTAGAGGACAGTTGAGGGGATTGGATCATCCCTGGACTTTCAGTCCTAAAGAAGAGCCGTAGACGTGAGGTCTCCGAGAATAAAGTGATAGGGATTGCATCATCCCAGAACCACTAGTTCAAAATGTACGTGATGGGGATTGTATCATCCCTGGACTTCGGTCCCTGAATTGATCCGTAGACGTATGGTCTTCGAGAATAATGTGATGGGGATTGCATCATCCCGGAACCACTAGTTCAAAATGTACGTGATGGGGATTGCATCATCCCGGAACCACTAAGTTCAAAATGTACGTGATGGGGATTGTATCATCCCCGGACTTAGGTCCCTGAATTGATCCGTAGATGTGAGGTCTCCGAGAAGTGGGGATTGTATCATCCCCGGACTGTGGTCCCTGAATTGATCCGTAGACGTGAGGTCTCCGAGAAGTGGGGATTGTATCATCCCCGGACTGCGGTCCCTGAATTGATCCATAGACGTGAGGTCTCCGAGAAGTGGGGATTGTATCATCCCCAGACTTAGGTCCCTGAATTGATCCGTAGACGTGAGGTCTCCGAGAAGTGGGGATTGTATCATCCCCGGACTGCGGTCCCTGAATTGATCCGTAGACGTGAGGTCTCTGAGAAGTGGGGATTGTATCATCCCCGGACTGCGGTCCCTGAATTGATCCGTAGACGTGAGGTCTCCGAGAAGTGGGGATTGTATCATCCCCGGACTTAGGTCCCTGAATTGATCCGTAGATGTATGGTCTCCGAGAAAGTGATTTTTGATGTGGTTACTTGTATCGGTAGGATACTTATATTGATGATGTGGTTACTTGTATCGGTAGGATACTTGTATTGATGATGTGGTTACTTGTATCGGTAGGATACTTGTATTGATGATGTGGTTACTTGTATCGGTAGGATACTTGTATTGATGATGTGGTTACTTGTATCGGTAGGATACTTGTATTGATGATGTGGTTACTTGTATCGGTAGGATACTTGTATTGATGATGTGGCTACTTGTATCGGTAGGATACTCATATTGTTGATATGGTCACTTGTATTGGCATGAATACTTGTACTGCTGATGATCGTATGATGACGATGTTGATGATCGTGAGATGATGATGCTGATGATCGTGTGATGACGATGCTGATGATCGTGTGATGACGATGCTGATGATCGTGAGATGATGATGCTGATGATCGTGTATCGTGAGGATCCAGATGATGATATTGTTGTAGCTGTTCAAGTGCTGCAGAAGATAAAGACTCAATACTGAAGATGTCGATGTTCCAGTATTGAAGATGTTCCAGTAACTGCTTGAGTTACTAATGATGTTGAGAAAGCTTCCAATGATTTATAGATGTATCATGTATGATGTTGATGACTCCTTGCTCGTGCAGATACTGTTATAATATCCTTCTCGTTAAGGGGGAGTGTTGAAATATTGTAACTTCAAAGAATATTATATTTGTATATTATTTATTCCGGAGATGTTCCATAACTCCGATGTGATTATACTATAAATCCGGAGATGTTTATTCCTCCGATTTGGTTGTGGTAACTAGGGTTATTAGACCCACCATGTGGGGGTCGGCCCAGTCAGTTATAATGGGGTATTTAACCTAATGGTTAAATACGAGCCTACATGTACTTGTGTAAAATACATATCAGAGTAGTGTATAAATAGAGGAGGTGTGTTCCTCATTTGATACATTCACTCACTTGAGGATAGCGCACTTGTGGAGGAGAGGTCTGCTATTGTGGAGGATGAGATCATGTCTCAGGGTTTCATCTTTGTATATTTCTGGTCATCTATATTGAGGAAGCTTTGTTGGGTTTTCTACCCCATGAGGGTTTCCCAGGATAAATCTCTGTCTCTTGTGTTTATGCTATGCTTGTTGTTTCTTCAGTGATCCTATATATGCTATTATTGTGAAATGGAATGTAATACTGCTATTTTCTGTCTTAGCATATTGAATTTTAACAATACTCTATGGCCGTGGACAGGTTGTGCAGATAAGTATATAATATGGCCCTGGGAGGTTTGCAGATACTCTTTCGAGGTTTTTCCTTGGGAGGACATGTTATATGGCCCTGGGAGATCCGATAGGTTGGGCTGTGTGCCCATAATAAGTCCTGGGATTCTCTTGTGAGGTTTTGTCCTATGGCATATAATATGTCCCTGGGAGATCCGATAGGTTGGGCTGTGTGCCCGTAATAAGTCCTGGGATGCTCTTGTAAGGTTTTTCCATGACCACATGTAATATGGCCATGGGAGATCAGTTAGGTTGGGCTGTGTGCCCGTAATAAGTCTTGGGATGCTCTTGCAAGGTTTTATGGTGACCACATGTAATGTGTCCTTAAGATATCCTATAGGTAGAGCTGTGTGCTCGTAACATCCTGGGATGCTCTTGCGAGGTTTTGTGGTGAGGTCACATATAATATGTCCCTAGGAGATCCTACAGGTAGATCTGTGTGCTCGTAACAACCTGGGATGCTCTTGCGAGGTTTTGTGACGCACGTAATAAGTCCTGAGGATTCCACAGTATGGCCAGTGATGAAGACCTATAGGTGGTGGGCCTACATCCAGTATGAAAAAGGACTGGCTCTGTAGAACTTCCTACGATGAGTATATTGGAGATTGATTGAGATAGCAACAACAGTGACGATGATGATGATCCAGTGATGATGATCCAGAGAGGAAGACTTGTGCTAGCAGATATGTGTTGAGAAATACCTTCCTAGTTAAGAGGGAGTGTTGATGTATAAGTAACTTCGGAATGTATTTCACCTATGTATATTGTACTCCTATAGAGATGTTATTATTCCTCTATACGGAAGTGTCGTCATTTGTATTGACAAGTGTCGTAACTTGTTGTGATGGGTTATTAGACCAGCAAGTGTGGGGTCGGCCTTGATTAGTATAACCATGGGTTATTAGACTAAGTTAGACAAGTCGGCTCTGCTAGGTTATTAAGCAGGTCAGGTCATGTATAAATATAGTGTGGGAGGCACTCTATTTAATCATCTCATTATTCACTTCTACACTACTTGGAAAGTGGCGCACTAGTGGAGGAGGAGGTTCAGCTTTTAGGAGGACTATCTCTGTGTACTTGGGTTGTATCATTTCTCTTTCTATCTCTGAGGAAGTTGTGGGGTTTTTCACCTTTATGGTTTTCCCTAGTGAAACTTTGTGTGTCTATTGTCTCATGTGATTGCTTGGTGTGATTGATATGCATTGTTATACTTGATATGCTGTACATGTTATTCTCTTAGTAAAGATCCTAGAGTATGTTGAATTAATGCTCAAAATTAACAACTCATTGGAATCTAAGATTACTTAATTTCCCAGGAATACTTACTTTGGTGCAATCAGTGCTTCAATATTTTCCCTTATATCTTTTCTTGATGCTTGAAGCACCAAAGGAAATCATCAAGAGAATCGGGACCTTGCAAAGAACATTCTTGTGAGGGGGGTAGGAAGAGAAGCAAAAATGGGAACTTGTGAATTGGAAGATGGTATGTACTCCAAAATTATTGGTAGGCCTTGGCTTAAGAGACCCATAAATAAACAATCAAGTACTAGGAGAAAACATTTGGTGGAAGTGGGTGACTCATACAACTAAACCATGGGCCAGGTTGTGGAAAGGGAATTACGTGACATAATGGGAGAAACAAAATATTATCTGCACTGAGGAGGAGAATCTAGGATCACAAATATGGAGAATGGATTTCAAGAACAGAGGTATGATACAACGGTACTAATTTTGGTAGATAAGGAAAGGTGACATGACTTTATTTTTTAGAGATTCATGGCAAAAGACTTCGCACATATTGAAGACTATACACTTGCCAATCCTTCAGGAAGCTCTTGAAAGGAACAACATGAGAAAAGTGAAGGATATGTGGGATGTGGGAAACTCAAAAGACTCATACCGGAAATGGAGGGGGATTGAGTGGTGGCAGAGATGGAGTCCTCAGGAGAATGTGCAGGAGCTTTACCAAATCCTTGAAGAAAGGAAAATAAAAATCCAGGAGGAAGTAGATAACTTAAGATGGGGATATGGAATCACAGGTGACTACAACTTGAAGGAAGCCCCAACTTGCATGCAGGTTATAATAAAATCTCGCAGAACTGTAAGTGGAAGAAATTATGGATGGGGGGTCTCTGCCCCAAAGTAGCGCTTTTCCTATGGTTGGTGATAAGATGTAGATCTTTGACGTGGGGTGATTTTCTAAGAAGAGGCTTTGTTGGTCCGAGAAGATGCCACCTGTGCGACAATGGACCACCTTCTGGATAGCTACAACTACACATCAACAATATGGGAGAAGGGAGAAATGATGTTTTGTAGAAGAAATAGAGTTAAGGATAACCCAGTGGATACCGTTATTGGATGGAAGCAAAAACAATTCAAAACCCTATCCTTAACCGAATTTGGGAGCTCTTCCCGGGTTTTGTTATGTGGGAAATATGGACAGAAAGGAATACGAGGATATTCGAGGGGAAGAGAAGAAGAGAAGAAGATGTGTGGAACAATATTCAAATACATATCAAAGAGACCTTGAAATTAAAAAAATGGGGGTCGAATGACATGCAAGCGGAGATAGAAGAAGGGAGAATCCTACATGATTGGGGAATAGAGACGATCCTGTGTTATATAGGGACTAAGGATAATAGGAAGAGGAAGATAAGCAGTTTGGAAAATTGGAAACTACCACAGGAAGGTTCATTCAAACTAAAATTTGATGGGGCCTCCAAAGGGAACCTATGACCCTCGGGTTTTGGAGGGGTGACGAGAAACCATAAATGAGAAATTAAAGGCATTATTTGGGGATATATGGGTGAAGCCAAAAACAACTTGGGAGTGTTGGAGGTATTAATAAATGGTGTTAGTTGGATAATCGGGGAGGGTTGGACCCGGACAATCATTGAAGGAGATTCCCGGATAAACCTAAAGATGGAGGAAATAATGCAATGCGAAACAAGAGTTAAAACATTCGGGAAAAATTGGAGGCTAGAGGCAAGGTTGGGACATCTGGATTCTATATTGGAGAATTCCCCAGCCATAACATTTAATCATGTTAAGAGAGAGGAAAACGGACTAGCTGACGTTCTAGCGAACTATGGTATCAAGGAGAAATCATCATTAAACACGACCATTTGGGTGGAGATGGAAAATGAACCTTTGGAATCTCAATGGCAAGCCATCGCAGAAAATGATAAAATAATGCCGGATGCGGGTGAGATTTATGATGATATGACATGATCTAGATTGGTCGTGGAAGCAAGTGGGGATGTCTAAGTGTTGGTTAGAGCCGAACAATTGGATACGGAGGGAGGCATTAAAGTGGGATGTGCAAAGGACCCAAATGATTAATGGAAGGGACAACATGAAATATGATGGCATAAGAGTGGAGTATGGGAAACATTTTTCAGTATAGAAGATGAGTAGTACAACCATTAAATTCTAGGCTCGAATGATGGAGGAAAGTTGTCCTTCTAGCAGGGTGATGATGTTCTCCTTCAAGCCATCCCCACGGGCATTGATGGCAGGATTTATGACGGGGGAAATGCGGGAATGTCATGGATTGGTATTTAACCTGGAGGGGATGGCGAGGATCCTGCAAGAAATTCTCTAGACTTAGGTGGTGGTATTAGTGATAAGGAAGGAGCCGAAATCGGGGTGGAAAATGGCTCCATGGAAAAGGATGAGGAGTAGACATGGAGGGCGCAGTAGTAGAGATCCCTCGTAGATTGAAGAAGACCCGGGATAAACGATGATGGAATGCATACCAACCGACATTGAAGCCATGATAAAGTCAATGGAGAACGACAAGATGCAAGCCAGTATGGATGAACACGACATGGAAGCTTTCATTAGTCCATATTGGGTGTTGAGAAATATTTTGGCCAAAACAATGATGGAGCGTGAAATTTTTGGTGAGCTGGTAGCCCAGGTCGTGGAAAACAGTTAAGAATATTTTCTGAGGGGATGGGGGAACATGGAGAGCATTTTGGAACTCTCCTCGCGTCCTTTTAGTCGAGAGAAGCAGTGCAATGACACCCAATCTTCAGCTTCAACCCCAACAACAACAACAAATGAAGAAAAGAATGATGATATGATGGAGAGAGAGTCTACAACTAAGTACAACTAAGGATGAATGAATGGCACACAGAACATGGGATGGAAGCATAAAATCCCCTGCGGAAGGGGTAAGTGTGGTTTCGGGAACGGGTTAAGTATGTGAACTATGCACACTTCTACTCCTGTTTTGATTTTGATATGATTTTTTGGTCAACCCAGCAAGTGCAACCCTCAAAAGGAGGGTAGTTTTTGGGGAATCCACAGTATCTGTGTTTTGTGTTGGGAGCATGACTCTTAGGTTGGCATGTGGTGTTGGGAGTGAGGCACCCAGGTGGGGGAGCTTTCATGTAAATAAAACAAACTTTTTGTGTATGTACCAGGGGAATTTTGATTTTCAGGGCAAGACAAGATTTACAATTTTGTATGGGAAAGGAAAAACCATGGGAGATAGTGTAAACTGGAAGTTAAACCCACTGCCAAGTAAAAAAAAATTGTAATCTATGTACAATTTTTTAGTTAATTAAAGGATCTCTTCTTACTAAAAAAATAAAGATTCACCATATGTTAAAATTAATTTTGTATTTATCCCTCTCTGTTAA
Organism: Larix kaempferi; assembly: GCA_027924585.1. NCBI lineage: Eukaryota > Viridiplantae > Streptophyta > Pinopsida > Pinales > Pinaceae > Larix > Larix kaempferi. The sequence goes on from BSBM01000358.1 coordinate 386,933, forward strand.
ATCCCAAAATTGTTGAATATAATTTTTTTTTTTTTAATTTACATTTACATAAAATTGAATATAATTTATTGAAATTTATAGGATGTGAATTTTAAGTTACATACATACATACATACATACATACATACATACATACATACATACATACATACATACATACATACATACATACATACATACATACATACATACATACATACATACATATATATATATATATATATATATATATATATATATATATTTAGATTAATATATATATATATATATATATATATATATTTAGATTAATATTTTTTAAGTAAGGCTCACTACCATAGTTAGTATTCGATGGGTTCTGTTTGTTAGGTGGCCCAGGGTTCAAAACTCAACGGTGGTGGGGGAGACACAAAAAGAAATCCAACCATGTTAACGGTTGGTGTGGCCTAGGCCAAGTGCAATCTTTAGGTGATTTTGATCACGTAGATGCTCCCGAGTCATGATTTCTTAGACCAAAGGTCAGTCCCATAAATTGGAGACATTCGAAAACAAATTAATAATTTTTAAAATAGAAATTAATAAAAAAAAAAATATTCAAAATGATAAATTCCAACAACCAAAACTACATTCATTATAATAATTATTCAAAGATGAGGACATAAAAAAAGTGCAAACATGTCAATAATGAAAACGAACTATAATAAATACCATTTATGTTTATTTAGTTATAAGCATAATATGTGTCTCATGCTTGTATGTGCAATGCACGCATTTATGAGACTTGATGTGACTAAATCTAAAACCTCTACTAAATGATGGGAAGGAAATGGCATGCTCATTATAATAATTTTTTATTTTTATTTTACATGAAAACATAAGCATTGGATGACTACAAACTAGGCCAATTAATGTTGTGTTCATTTGTTTGAAAAGTTAGGAAGAAGCTTTCAAAATTTGTAAAAAGCTTTCTCTAAGACCTTGGTTACACTAAAAAAAAATGTTGTTTACAAGGAAAAGTTGTGAATAGCTAGATGTGCTTACCACTTGCCTCATTCTATGCTATAGGTGTTCTTTTACCAATAATTACATCCTCTCCTAAGACCTCAGTTCCATGAAAAAAAACAATCATGTCAAAAAATGTTCTAAGTAGATTATATATGCTATTAGAGCTTCCATGAAATTTGAACTCCATATTAAAGAAATTAAAAAAGGATTCATAAATATGGAAAAGAAATCCCATCATCGTCTAATTTCTCATATAAATAGTGCCACATTCACTACAATTTTCTAAAGTAGGTGAAGATTGAATTTACTCAAAATTTTGATAGGAAATACTCTCTAAAGGGGATTTGTTATATGTGTCTAAAATTATATGAGAAACAACAATACCGCATTGGTTTCCTATCCAAACAAATCTTGTTCTATTTCAACAGCTAGTCGTGGGAGAATCAACAAGGTACTACCTATGTAATATCCCCAACCTCGAATGTTGCCTCTCAATATGAGGAGGGTTCAACATGCTCTTCTTTTCTAATATCAAAGGCCCATATCCAGGGTATCCCATATTTTCAAAAATCCCAAAATCCTTTCTTTTATCTTTTCTTTATTATGCTTTCAACCCATATGTCAATAGGAACTGATCAAGGTGAATCACCTGCTTCTTCCCCAACTTTGTTTTACCCAATATAATTTGACCATTTAGTGACTAGGTGAGGTTTTCCATATTTGTTTAAAACTTGGATACCAAGGGAATCAAAATTGTATTCATGATGTAAAATATGAGATATACCAAATATGAATTGAACCTAAACTTTCTAGACTGTTAGAAATTATCTAGCTCATGGTGGATGGAATGGGCTAGGTACTACCTTACTAAGAATACTTCAAAAATTTGAATAATACTTAAATAATTCCAAATAATGGGAAACATGAACAAATATATACTATAATTGGCATCTATACCTAAGTATAGGATGAAAACCAATTCTTGGGCCTAATCATCAAGGATACTAACATACATGACATATTTCTTGGGCATTTGTGTACCAAGTTCAGGGAAATTCCTAACCATTTATGTTTATAATAGGTGGATGCATCCCTATACCTATTCAATTGTGTAGTAGGATTCAGAAAACTATCTCAAGGAGTCAATGTATTCACACGGAGTTTATACCTTGGGAAGAACTGGGAAAAATCATAGAGGTTTTTCGCCTAGATATTACTACTCACTGGATAGGTTTGTAGCACTGGGCACAAAGGGATAGAAAGTATGGGAAGGGACAGACTGTGTGAGCAATGGATGGCCCTAAGCCACTTATCCATAAATTTGGAGCTGAGTGGTCCTCAATAAACTTGTGAAATTTATTTTAGGATGTAAACTCGAGCTTTCTTGCATGGACTAACTCACTTGTGGTACGATAGATATTAGACTATGTGTAGCTAGGGTTTTCACCCTAGCTTGTGCTAAAGAGAACCCTCTAAGGATTATGGAATCCTTAGAAGGAGTTCAAAAAAACAGTAAAACCTAATGTAAATAACATAAACATCTAATGTAAAAACATAAGCATGTGCATGTCAAATAGTCAACAACCTAAATCTAAAACAATAAACAGTAAATTCGTATAAGGAAGCATAGTAAAAAATGGATTTACTATCCTTTTTCATTAAAAAGTAAATAAGGGGGTTACATGGTTTTTTACCTCAATGGTGAGGTTGGTGGAGTCCTTGCAGCTATACTAGAGAGGTGCACTAGTACTCCAATGTCCTTCTCTTCTCCAAAATGCTCCAAGGTTGGGCCAAAGGGTTCACGAAAAAGGGCGAACACAATCACAAATGGTGGGCTAGGGTTCTGAGTGAAATTCAGTAGCATAAGGATAGGATGAATAGTGGATGTGAAATGGGGGGCCTCCATCACCTGTTTAAATATTTTTTGGGTGGTGGAGTAGTGACCCATGGTTTTGGGGCAAAAATGGTTTAGGGTTTTTCCCTTATTTTTTCCTTTTTTGAATTTATTTTCAAATTTATTCCCTTTTAATTATTTTTTGGGAATATTTGACCCATTTTGAGGGTTTTTTGGTATTTTTGAAGGATTTGGATTAATTTGAGGAGGAAAACATTGTTTTTTTCCTTTTGGGTAACCATTTAGGGATTTTTGAAGGTTTTGGAGGCCAGGACGGTAGGAAAAATGGTTAACATAGTGATGTAACTAGGGAGATGAGCTAGTGAGCAATTTTTGGGTGTTAACATATTGCCCCCTAATGTGTGAGGGAAGGAGCTCATCGTATGGTAAATAGACATAATACTTTCTGTAATTTTCCAAGGGTCTAAGCATTGTGACGGAGAAGATCAGAAACTGGTTGGAGATGGGAACATGGGATCTGTACAAACTACAAAAACTGAAACTGAACATACATGGCCTCAACAATGAATGATGAAGGATCTCAATATATGGACGAGGCGGGAATACCCATGCTCATATCAAGATATAAAAATAATAATGAGGCCCAAAAGGGGACCTGACCAATACATGGAGAGTTGTTGTGTACATCATAATGGTCCAGAGGGGACAAAAATCGGGGACATAGTCATGGTCTGGTCATGACTGATCTGAAGAACTGATACATGGAAACAATGGCAGTCATACTGTATGTGGTACCGTAACGACTGATACTCTACTAGATCTGAAGGTGTCTGACAACTGGATGGACTCAATGACTGAGAGTTAGAGTCTTAAAGGTACACTAAACTATATATAAACTGGGTACTCGAGGAAGTATACAATTGGGGTGCTTCTGAATACTGTCGCCAAGTGCAGCTCGGATATCTATGGGAACGTACAATTGGGGGGTTCCAAATAGACTCACTGATGTGCTAGAGTCAAGGGACATCCAGGGTCTTCGACCAATAATTGAAGGGACCAATGCCCTGCACGAATCTCAATAGTGTGATCAAGGTGTTGGAGTGGAGCACGTGAGAAAAAATTGTTTAGAGAGGCACTAAGGACTCCTCTCAAAATGGTTTGTAGGCACTCACAACTGATGGTGATGAGTCCAAGGAACAAGGACCTCTAGGTCTATCCTCTGGAATAAATGGGTTGGCATCGATAGAGGGAGACCTGCCACGACCAAGGCAATAATGTTTCCTTGATAGAAGTGCAAGGTGTGCAATCAAAAGGAGATGCGAAAATGACATTGTGGGGCGATATTAAGGGTCACATATTGAGGGGAGGACTCAAACTTGCTTTGTTCAGAGTATGATGGAAAGGTTGACCTGGCATCATATGAAACTGACTTCAGGGAAGGGGATCATAGAGTAAGGGACCAGGGGTTGTGACTGCAATGGGGGAGACTCAAGGGGGAACTGATGGGTGATATCAGGAGACTCGAATGGTGACACATCGCAGAATACTCTCAACAAAGGAGACCATATTTGTGCGACTTCCATAATGGTGGGACTAGATATGATCTGTCATGGCGCCGAGAGGCACTGTTGGGGGCTTCTTCATGGTTTAAGGAGCTCGAAGAAGGGGTAGAAATGTGCTCAAAATGGTACTATCATATGGATTTATAAGAGCCAAGGAAAGTGCATGCTCGTGTCTGCTTTCAATTTTAAGGAGTCTCAAAGCGATAAGAAGACTCTGATATGGCTAAAGGGTACTGCCACGTGGATTTTTACGAGCCCAAGACGGTGAGTGCTCGTGGTTGCTTTCAATTTTAAGAGATTCAGAAAGAAAATAAGAGGACTCCAGGGGGGCTCTTTTTCATTGTTAGTCTCCAAGGCCCGAAAAAGCATAAAATTATACAATGGAGAACTCTTCTAGTCCTTGTGACTAGAGTGTGCCTTTTTCGTAATTAGTCTACTAGGTCCGGAAAAGGATTAAACTTATACCAGGTAGACGCCCTTGCAGGTACTTTCATGAGCATTAAAGGAAGCAAGACTGCTTGGCGATCTTTTCATTGTGTAAGGATTCAGAAAATATCTTAACGAAAACTCCCTAAGTGCCTTAGGAATTGCTCGGCCTGAAAAAATTATACCGAACAAGATGATGGCCAGGCTGTGGCCGGAGTGGCATGCAAATCGAGGCGGCAAGGGGCATGGAAAAAGTTCTCGACAAAGGTTTTCATGAGAGCGAGAAATGATCTCAAGCATCATCAGGGGCGCGGAAATCTGAATCCGATAGTGCAAACGGTGCGAAAAATGGAGTTGGCACACAAATCGAGGCGGCAAAGGGCCTAGAAAAAATGCCTGAAAAATGATTTCATGAGAGCGAGCAATGATCTCAAGAATCATGACAGGCATGGAAATTTGAATCCAACAGTGCAAACGGTGTGAAAAATGGAGTTCGTATGGCTCCAGAATGGTCAAAACAAGATTTGGGGGAAAAATGGCTATAAATAGGAAAGGGGTCCTTGTGACATGTATCATTGTCATTGTTCAACTTGGGAGAAGTGTGAAGGGCCCCATAAAAAAAATTCAGATTTCATGCATTCCGACTAGTGGAATTGCATTCTGCGACTTGCAGGTAGGTGGTGTGGTGTTTTATGATGTTTTAATGATTTTTTGGGGGGATTTGGGGCCCTAGGGAAGTGTTACAAGCAAAACTTGGATGCTACTGCGCCGAAGCGTGGGTTTCAAGAGAATTCCCATGCTTTAGGGAGCAGCTCTAGGTGTGATGGCCGTGCTTCTGAAGTGCAGCTATGGGCCAGCCATGTGCACTTCGAAGCACAGTTGTGGGCCAGATAGCCATGCTCCAAATCACGGCTAGTGGGACAGACATCCACGCTTCCAAGCGCAGCTAGTGGGCCATGTAGCCTCACTTTGGAGCACGGCTAGTGGGATATATAGCCTCTCTTCGAAGTGAGGCTAGTGGACCAGGTAACTGTTCTTTTAGGGCGTGACTATGAGGCAGAAATGCATGCTTTAGAGCGCACATTTCATCCTATATTGGAGTTATTTTTATATATATTGGACTTATGGGTTTTGGTTTCTTGGTTGGCAAGATGGCATCGGTAGCATGGAGATAGAGCATGTTGGGGGGTACAGTACTATAATCGATCATGGAGGCTGAGGATGTGCAGTATAGCTTGGCTCGCTACGGACTGTTGAAGTTCGCACAAGTACCTCTGATGCGCTCGGCTAGCTTGTTATTGAACAAGTTAGTCGAGTTTTGGGATGCGGATGCCGAGGCATTCATTATACAGGGTGAGCGAATGGAGATCATGCTCACCGATGCGTATTTCATGGCAGGGCTTCCCTAGTTAGGTATTGTTTCAGATACCTAGCCGAGGGGGTTGAGTGATATTTCTATGGAGGATTTGCTAAAGTGGCACTGTTATCCTATTGCGAAGATGCATGACAATGCACTCCTTATATGTGATATTGAGAGTGCAGAGACTCGAGCGGTTGTAGCAATGGTGGTGCGCATGCTGGGGTCACATGCCACCCACCGTGTCTCTGGGGGGTAGATGGTGATTGTGGAGTGGGTCTTGGTAGGGACCTACTATGGTTGGGGTCAGATGTACCTAACGGTGGTTCAGCGGGAGCTAAACTGGGTGAGCCATCGAGGAGAGGGATCTTGTTTTCCCTTGTTTCTATGCTCCTTCTTTTTTGAGTGGGTCCCGACATTACGACCGCAGTTAGTGGTGCATGACGGGGGGGGCGATGGAGCCACAGATGTGGCGGTGGGGTGAGATGATGACCTGTGGGGGTGGCTGGCTGGTGGGGCGGTTTTTTACAGAGGAGTTGTTCGCACAGTGGATGCAGTTTCCGGTTGTAATTGATGACTACCCGTATCGTGGGATGGACTACAGGGGGGATCCCGCACTTCCGCGGTCTCCTGGTCAGGCATGGGGGCCATATAGTACATTGTCATTTATGTTTCAACATCATATTTTATCGATATTGTAGCATAGATGGTAGCTATATTATTTGTATGGCATTGAGACTAATGAGATATGTTTCGTGTGCAGATGTTGGACCGCTGCCTTCGAGAGGATATCGTGCATGCAGGGGTCATGTGAAGGGTGTGTACTCTCCTGGGCATGGGCAGGGTCGACGATATATTTTCTCAATGGCAATGGAGACTTTACGGGTTGGTATTGACCACCTCCTGGACGGCGTGATAGAGACTGGCTAGAAACACTTGAGCCAGGAGTTGATCGACATTTGTTATGACGCTCCATGGGAGTGGAGGCCTGTTATGAGGCGCATAACTATGGTGGTAGAGACAGTGTGGTACATGGCATGAGGGGATGGCCCCGACTATTGTGATGAGGATGTCGAGATGAAGTCAGACGAGTCCTTGGAGGAGGAGGCAGAGGAGGAGGAGGATGATGACGACAATGAGGAGGAGGACGATGATGATGACAGGGATGCCTCCGATTGACCAGGCAGTTGATGGAACTACCCCCATGCAATTAGCATGGGGATTTTGTATTCGGATGTATTATATGATGAGGACGTTGTTAGGGATCCTCGATGTATGTATGTGTATGGAGTGTTGTGGGCACCATGAAATTTATGTTTGTGATGTATATATATATATGCACTTGGATGCAGCTTATGATGATGGCTATATTTATGTATATGCATGTGGATGCATCTTATGATGATGGCTATGTTTATGTGTATGCACGTGGATGCAACTTATGATGATGGTTTCTTTTTGTGTTTCATGATGTTTATGTATGCCTATATGATGGATGAATGCATGGTTATGATTTGCTTCCTATAGGTTATGATTTATGTGCCAGTCTAGAATATTGTTAGCCATTTGGTTTGCTACACTATTTTGACTTCATGGGACATGAGTGAATTAAATGGATTCAAACTGTCTGATCATTTGTTTAGTGCGCAGGAAATTTATAAAAAGGAAAGGATCCCGTACCTGGTAAAAGTTGTTGAGTTGGGCGAAAAGAAGCTAGGAGTCAAGGAACAACCGGAGGTGACTTATGCCCATTTGGAGGGCAACAGTCAAGAAACCGATCATAACATCGTACTTATCCTGGTTAATGGTGGCAGCCCCTATGCACACTCCGTCGAGGTGGATCAACTCATGTGAGGGGGAATGTAATACCCAAGCTGTGGAAGCGAGGTTTGGAGACCAACGACTTGCACCATCGGCGAAACCGACATAGTATGGTGGACCAGGATCTGTCTGTGGTTACGGAGGGAAGCAAAGTGTAAGGGTCTAGATGCAAGAAGTAAAAAAAAAAAAATGAAACTGTACAATCATGGACTAGTGGGTCCAAAACGTGCTAAGGATAAAATCATTTGAGGTACAACCCATTATGGGGGTTGCGCAAGGGTTTCCTTGGGTGGACTAGTGGGTTTCCTTCAGATTCAGTGAGGATATATGCCCCATGTCCTAGGCAGGTGTGGATGATGTATGGGCCTTGGCACATGGACTCAAACTTTCATTTCCTATTCTTGTCATGTGCCTGGTCATAGATGAGGACAAGGTCTCCTTCTCGAAAATTGCAGGGGTGGACATGCTTATCATAGCTGGTTTTGGAGTGGTTCTTGGAGGCCTCAATGGTTTGCAAGGCTGTGCGGCGGTCTTCATTGGATTTCTCCAAAACAATTAAGCGTTGCTCAAGCAATGATGTGTCTGGGAGAAGTTCGATGGAAATATGAAGGGCGAGAATTTGACATTCAATGGGAAGAACAGACTCGACCCCATGGACCAAGTGAAAAGGGGTAAAACCCGTGGCAGTCTTGGTAAAGGTGCAGTAATCCCAAAGTGAGGGAAATAGCATATGATGCCAGTTGGACTTGTGATGGTCTACGGTGCATTCAAGGATGGTCTTCAGGATTTTTTTCATAGCCTATACTTGGCCATTTCCTTGAGGGTAATACGTAGAGGCATATTAATGTTCAAATTTAAGAAAGGTTGAAAACTCCTTCCAGATGGAGTCTTCAAAGTGTTTTCCGTGGTAGGAAACGAGTTTTTTTGGGACCCCGAACCGAGTAATGACATGGTTGAAAAAGAAGCGGATTGCAGTCTCACCCATGCAATTGAAAGTAGGCATGGCCTCAAACCCATTTAGTGAAATAGTCAACAACCATGATGATATATTTGTGGCCACTCCATAAAATCAATGGCCCACTTACAGAAAGGGCCAACAGTGATAACTGGATGGAGGGGGGCGGGGGGGGGGGGTCCTTTCCTTGGGGGTGAAGAGCTGGTAGTTGGGACAATGTTTAACTATGGTGATGCAATCAGTGAAAAGGGTGGGCCAAAAATATCTGGCATGGATAACCTTTTGGGCAGTGACCATCCCCGAGAAATGGCCACTGCAGGCTCCACTATGACAATCATTAAGGACTTTCTTAGCCTCGTCTTGGGTGAGGCAGTGATGCAGAATGGTGTCAGCACCATGATGGTACAAAACATCACCAAGGAGGAGATAACAAGAGGCTTAATGGCGGATGTGCTAGAGACCATCACGGTCGAGGTCAGGTCGAAATTTCTATGTACTTAGGTACACCAGGATGTCGTTGTACCAGGGGTCATTCGATGAAGTGATAAACAAGTGGTAGTCGATGAGGATGGTATTGATGGATGGTAAAGTAGATGATGATGGTAATTCCTACATGAGTTGTGCCAATGCGAGGGATTTGGTACTTTTAGGTGTCGTGAATGTGAGGTCGTACTCTTGGATTATGATAACCCATTTAGCCACGCAATCCTGAAGAAGGCGGCAACTCAAGAGGTAGACCATCAGGTTGGAATCAGCCATGACTATAGTCCAGCTTAATAGAATGTAGTGGCTAACCTTTTGAACTGAGAAGACGATGGCGAGGGCCAACGTATCCTCGTAGGGATAATGCAGTTGTGGGCCATATAAGTCCTAACTCATATAGTAGATTATGTGTTCCTTTCGTGCACTATCTTCTTAAATGAGCACCCCTGAGACGACGTAGTCGAATGCTGAAACATAAAGGATGAAATCCTTGGAGAAATTTGGAGGTGAAATCAACGGGGCATTAGTCAAAGATGTTTTGAGGGCTTCAAAATACGCTTGTTCTTGTTAATCCCAGACAAAAAGAATGTGGGTACGAAGTAAGTGAAGAAAAGCATGAACAGTCATAGCATATTCAGGAATGAAGCGGGCGGGGAAGTTGGCTCTCCCCTGCAAACTCTTTAATTTTCATACTGTATGGGGGGATGGTAGGTCCAGGATGGCTTGAACTTTTGAGGGGTCAACGGTTATCTCTTTTTTGTAAATAATAAAACCCAACAATAGGCCTGCAGGAATGCAAAAGACACACTTGAGTGGGTTCAAGCAAACTCTATACTTGTGACACCACATAAAAACTTACTGGAGGTCGTTTATATGGTCAAAATGCTTCTTTGACCTCGCTGTGAGGTCATCAAGGTAAACCAAACTAATATGAGATAAATCATGGAAGCAATATGTCATAGCCCGTTGGAAGGTGGCACCAGCATTTTTAAGACCAAATGGCATGACGTGATAGGAGAAGGTGTACCACGGGGTAGTGAATGCGGTTTTGCATTGGTCCTCCTTTCGGATGTGGATTTGATTGTATCCGGAGAAACCATCCATGAAGGAGAGAACCTCATGTCCCGCACAAGTGTCAATGAGTTGGTCGATGAAGGTTGTGGGGAAATTGTCTTTGGGACAAGAGCGATTGAGATCGTGAAAATTAGTATAGACACGGATAGTGCCCTATTTTTTGTTGACGGGAATGGGGTTGGAAACCTAGGTTGTGTAAGAGATGGGGTAAACGAACCCAGCTTTACGGAGTTTCTCAAACTCCATTTTGACAACGGGGAGCTTGGATGGTTGGATGGGTCGTTGTTTCTAGTGGAGGGGTGGGAACTCCTGCAATGTATCAATGTGGTGTTCAACAATGGTGGGATCAAGGCCATGCATCTCGATATAGGACGATGCAAACACGTCGTGAAACTCTTGGAAGAGCTTCTTGTCCTCCTCGATTTCGTGTTCCGTACACGAAGCCCATAATGTGATGAATTCATGTGTACCGGGTGTGGTGGAAATGTCAAACTGTATGGTAGGTGAAATGTTGGCCATGTTACCCTCCTCGAAGGCGTCGGGGGATGGGATGGGGTTATTAAATTAGTCCACCCTCTTTGGGAGGAATTCCTTAGTCTCGGTTGAGAACTGATTGGCCGTAGTAGTGGTGGCATCCTCAGGAATGAAATAGGACCGATGATGCATATCGTCCCAAGGGTAGTCAGGTGCAATGAGTTCTTCGAGGATTTCTTCGTCGCTACGAAAGCATTGTGTGGACAAATCGATGGAGGGGAGACTCGATGTTGGCACCATGCATTCACCTTCCATGGCAATCATGTAGATGGTGTTGATCTCTCCCGAGGAGGAGGATGCAGGGGGATGAATATCCTTAATCATGGTGATGGACGACTCCAAAGAAGACTGATTCAAATCATGGAGAACCAATCAATACTCGGGTAGGTCTGGGTAGTGATGTGAGTCATGGCCATAGATTCAACATATGGCACAGGAATGGATGGTGCATAGTGACTTGTTGCAATGTTGATGGTTGGGATTTACTTCAACCACCAGGATGTTAGGATCACCATCCAATGTCTTCATGTGCTCTTGAAGGTTTGGTAGTTGTGGATAATTATGGGTAGCGTGGCCCAACTCGTCACATAAGGAGCACTTAGGAGGAGAGCAGAATGAATTTTAAGGTGTCACGTGTTTATTCATAGCAGTGGGGCATTGTAAGTTTGAGGGCCTCTTCCCCTAGTGGTTCTGGGTGTTGGAGGGGCAGGTTTTGTTGTAGATGTGGTTGCCACACCTGGGGGTAGGCAGTTAGAGGTGTTTGCCACACTAGGGGGGTGGGAGGTTAGAGGTGTTGATTGGTTGGAATGGTTGGAGAACGACATGTGGTGTCGGGGGAGGAGTGAGAGTAGGTAGGTACCACACAGATAGTCTCGGTGTTAACCCAGGGAGACTCAACGTAGCCCTGACTGGGGAAATCACTACTCCTGAAGGTGGGAACAGGAACGTGATAGTGTGAATGGGTGTTGCTCCAACATGACTAGGTACCGTTGGTGGTTGCGGCAGTGAAGGTGGTTGTGGGTTAGTCACCGTTGGTTTGGACGAAATGGTGCACATGTCAGATATCTCCACTACTGGCTTAGGGGGTGGAATGGACCAAAAGGTAGATGTCATGGGGGTCTCTAAGTAAATTTTGGGTCCAACGGTGGACACCAAATAAGTGGGTGCACCCAGGATAGGTTTTTCAACCATGGGGAGAACATTCTTTGACGTGGTGGAGGTATTGGGGTCATAGTACATGAACTGGTCAATTTTAACCACCCTTCCCTCATGGGGGAACATCATAATGGGGAATACTGATGAGGCAACAACCTTCATAGCGTACATATAACTGCGTCCAAGCAGGAGGTTGTAATCAAGTTGGGAATTGATGACCTCAATGTCTGTGAGGATGGTTTTCCCAGCTAACTGGACTGGAAAGTTGGCCAAGAGGCCTTGAGGTTGAGCAGAGCCACCATCGTAAGCTCGTAGGGTGGTCATGGATGGCTGTAATGTAGGTGATTCGAGCTTCTGCCACATGAATGTAGACATGGCGCATGTGGAGGAACCTTAATCGATGATGCATCGATGGATAGAAAGATTATGGATGGACATCGAAACTTGGAATGCTAATTTGGAAGGCATGCATGGTTCGGATTGGTCCAAATCAAATGCCATCATCCGTGAGTTGGAAGGGTCTATTGCCCCAATAGTGGATAACAACGTCTTGCATTGTGCGGCACAATTTTTCAAAACCTCGAGGGCTGATATGGAAGTAGGACTGGGCTAAGTCATCCACGATACTGTAATTGGGGGCAGCACGCGCATTGGGGTTGTTATTAATGCATCGTAATGGGAAGCAGGGAGATTTAGGGGCCCCATCGCACTGTGTCGGGGGTATGCGTAACAACTAATCGGTGGGAAGAGTGTTAGCAGCCTTATCGACATGAATGGTTTCATAGGTGGAACCATACTGATTGCGGCGGGTTTGGAGGTTGACGTCAGTTGATGACATCATGAGGAGGTGATGGGTGCCCGAGTGTATGGGTTGACTGGTATGTGTAGCATATGTGATCTGTTGTTGTGGTGTCGCGGGTCCTTGACGGGGAGCCAACGGTTGGGTGTTCACCACTCCTTATGTGGGTAAGGGATTTTGTAACACCATAGGCTGTGTCTGAGGTGGCGGGGGGTTACGAGGTGTCGGAGGAGCAGCATGTCCTTGGCGTTGGGTATCGTTGGTACAAAGTTGGAGAGCATGCTCTAAATGGGGACAGTTGTGCATGTAATGGTCGTAGACCCCACATATAGAACACGGGTGGTTTGTTCGTAAGTTGGGGTTCTTTCATGGACGAGGTGGTATGTTAGGGTTTTGATTAGCCGTGGCGACGTTGTTATTATTTGGGGGGTTGTGTTGTTGACTGCCTTGGTCTTGGGGTTGGTTTTTCCCACTATTATGTCCTCTTTCCCGGTTTTGCTGGCCTTGCTGGTTTTGTTGAGCAGGCTGATTTTATTGTTGGTTTTGTTGGGCATAAACTTGCCCTTGGGGTTTGGGAGGATTCTGTGGTTGAGCAGGGGCGGGGGATTCCTGCTGAGGATAGTAAGCGGGAGGGGATTGGGGTTGAGTAGGTGCTGGTGTGGCCTACAGTGGATAGTACGCTGGAGGGGCTTGGGGTTGAGAAGGTACTGGTGCGTCCTGCAGTGGATAGTACACCAGAGGGGCTTGTTGTTGTGCAGGTGCTGCCTTCGGGGGATAGTAAGCAGGAGGAGCTTGGGGTTGGGTATGCGTGGGTGTATCCTATTGATGGTAATAGGCAGTGGGTGCCACAGGAGGGTTACAAGATGTTGGTGCATGACCATAACACTATGGTGGACACGCCAGTCCATGGGTATGAGGGGCTTGGGCCATGGGAGAATCCGATGTCATTGCTCCTAAGTGGGTTGTGGCACGTGAAAGGTCGGGGATGGTGGTAGGGGGCATAGTTGTATAGGGTTGATTGTGAGATGCAATGTGTCCAATGATTCTGTCGACAGCATGGGATGCCCCCGACATGTCGCTCCGGGAGGAGTCACCGTGGGGAGCATAAGGTAAGATGGAATAAAGGTAATCAGACTAAGCATAAATAAGGTCAAACTATTGGGATTTTAGGATGGCCTCCTCTTCGGATTGAGGCCGTTCAGATGCTACCTCCTTGGCAATAACTGGTATCAGAGACTTTAGGAACCAATCTAAGAAAATGCGGTTGTCCAATTTGATCTTGCACAAACTGCGTCGTTTGGGCCATTCATGGATATGGTCTGTGATATGGGTGGCTGTGGTTTGTCTACAAGATAGGACGATCTTGACACTAGCATCGTAACGAACTGGTAACTGGAAGAACTACAGGAAATTTGAAGCGAGGGATGTGAATGTGAAATGGGTCCCATGTGACTTGTCGATGTACCATTTGGCTGCAGCGCCAGTGAAGGTTCGTTGTAATAACCGTAAGAGGATAGAGTCATCCACAATGGAGTTAGAGGAACACCAAAGGTGGAAGGACATGATGTGGTTTTGGGGGTCTTCCCCTCCCTTTCCTTCGAACTTAGGTATGTTTGTCGGGAGCTTGGTGGGCATGGGAGGCCATGTGGGGTCATGTCGAATTGGATTGTTGGTCAATATGGCCAATTTAGGGAGGTTGAGGCTAGCCATGAATGACAAGCTGGCAGATGGATGTGACGTGAACGTAGGTTTGTATGTGCTAGTGGTAGCAGTAATGGTGGGGCTGCTGCCCCCAATATGTGGAGCAACGGTGTGAGTCATGATGGGGATCATGGGACCTCCAGTCAGAGGTGGAGGAACCGTGTAGGAAGGGCCTACACCCCCGACTGTAGCATGGGTCATCAACGGGACTATAGTTGGAGCAGTTCCACTACCTATAGGGATGGTCTGTAGCGGCGGGAATACTAGGAGTAGGTCCTAAGGATGGTATGACAGGGATAGATGTCAAGTTGGTAGCTGGGTTGGTGGTGGATCCACCTCCAACCATCCCGCCAAAAAAGAGGGTGGGAGTTGCGCCAGCCATGCGGCTAGACAGAGCGGTGTATATGGGGTTCTATGATTCTGAATTAGATGTGAAATAAGGGGCGTTGGGATTTGGTGACGGGGCTCTACGCCTGTGGCGAGTGTTGTCAAGTGAACCATGCTGTGGGGACTGGGCCTGTAGGAACCGAGAATGTCTCAGAGACTCAATGGTGACAAGAGAAATAGAACGAATGGGTTGTGGTGAGTGAAAAGCTCAAAAGTACTGATGCAATCATGTGTGCAAAAGGAGAGCGCAAAAAATATGGCACTCAGGCCAATAATGGGCTCAAAATGCTTGTTGTAACAGTTGTTCTACAACAAGTGGAGCGACAAGAAAAGTGGTCAGAATACCAACAAGAAAGGATTATAAAAAAGAAAAAAGGGTATACTCGCTATTCCAAGGGGGGTTATAGGAGCATGCAAACACTTAACTAAAATATCTGGAAGCTCACGCAAATCTTATCCTCTGCAGGGTGATGAAATCTACAGTCAGACGATACAAAATGGAGAACCAAGTAAGTGGGTGATATCCCTCTACCGAGAGGGATCCTAGGTAAAAGAGCCCTAGGAGAATGGAAACTAGGCTACCCCGTTCATGGCACGTCCAGAAGAACCAATTGCCGTGTCAGTCCTTTTGTCGCTACACCCCAAATAAGGAAGTGAAGCAAGGACATCGAGTAGGTGTCCTTCGGAACTAAGTGGAGTGCGTCATTCCACGTAGTCCTCCAGAACCAGTCTCATGACTTTCCCTCCTAGAGGAGAGTCCTTTTCCGACAAATCGATCTATAATCGTTCCAACAAATAGTAGGGCATTTTGGTACCCTAATGGACAACTTCTATGTCTCAAGTGTAAGTGACGAAGGGGTGTTGTTTGGATTCTTATCCCAAGCGTCCTAGCTAACTACAAAATTATTTTGTGTTCCCCAAATGAGGTTAAGTATTGGTTGAGTTAGGTAAATTTTAAGGCTCACTTGAGTTAATGTGACAAAGTGTGTGTGAAAAATGTTATGTACCTAACATCTTCCAAGCTGTGGCAACTAAAAATGTAAATGTTGAAATTCAAATGCAGAAGTTTAAATGATGAAATTTAAATGTTGAAATTTAACTGCCATGTAAAATTTTGGTTAACTTGCTGAAATGTAAAGGATGAAATTTTAAAATTTTCAAAATGGAACAATAGGTAAATAACAGAAAAATACAGCTGGAAATAGGGGGTGCAGGAAAAATAGGTGGTTGTTTGCAAGGTATAGGAAAAACGCAGAAAAAATTAGGGCAAATAGGGCTGCCAAGTGCGGCTGTGGGGATACTTTCTTGCGCTGTAGGCCATGGGTATGGGTGTGAAACCAGTGTTGCAGGCCGCGTGTTTGGGCATGGATCATGCACTGCAGGCCGCAGGTTTGGGCGCGAAACCTGCGATGCAGGACACGTGGGAGGAGCGGGGAGCTATGCGTTGTGGGTCGCGGAGGTGGGCAGGGAGTCACTCGCTACAGGTCATGGGGAATGGGCCGGCGACTGTGGCTGAGACCGTAGGAAGGGGGACAAGGAAAATAGTGCGGGCCACAGTGGAGGGGCGGGGGCACTTGTGGTGTGGGCTGCGGTCTGTGGGTGGGAAACTATGGCCTAGGGCACGGGAAGGGGGTCGAAGACTGCAGCTGGGGGCGTCAAGGGTGGCTGGAAAGTGCGAGCGTGGGGGGCGATAGGGAGACGCATGCTGCGGGCCTCATGGGATGGGTGGTTCACTATGGCAGGGGCCATGGGAAGGGGGGTAGAGCTAGAGGTTGGGGGCACAGTGGTTTGGGTCACGGGGTATGGCGAGGGCGCTGCGGCCGAGGCCATAGGGAGGGTTCCGAAAATAGAGGTGGGGGTTGAGCGGTGGAGGATGGGAGCTATGGCCGTGGGGGGGTGGCAGGGGGGTTGTGGTTGGGGCCACGGAGAGGGGACCAAAAGGTGCGGATGGAGGCACTGTCCAAAGGATGCGGCCGGGGCCATGGATGTGTGGATGGAAAACTATGTCTAGAGCTGCGGATGTGGACTAGGATGTTGTGGTGGGGGTCGTGGCTGGAAGGCCAAAACCCGTGCTTTGCGGTGTGAAAAATGACCGCGAAAGACGCGAGCTGAAAGTGAAAAACAGGGTTTTACGAGGTCACAGAGGTAGCTAGGGCCGAATATGAAAGTACGTGGGATCAAATGTAAAATATGCGTGTAACTAACAAAGAAAATGAACGATACTAACTGAAAAGAAAACTAAATAACCAAAGATTCAAATAGCGAAGTCACCAAAACTGTAGCTAGGCTTTTCACCCTAGATTGTGCTAAAGAGCACCTGCTAAGGATTATGGAATCCTTAGCAGCAGTTTAGAAAAACAGTAAAAGCTAATGTAAATAACATAAATATCTAATGTAAAAACCTAAGCATGTGCATGTCAAATATTCAACAACCTAAATCTAAAACAATAAACAGTAAATTCGTATATGGAAGCATAGTAAAAAATGGATTTACTATCCTTTTTCATTAAACAGTAAATAAGGGGGTTACATGGTTTTTCACCTCAATGGTGAGGTTGGTGGAGTCCTTGTAACCGTACTAGAGAGGTGCACTAGTACTCCAATGTCCTTCTCTTCTCGAAAATTCTCCAAGGTTAGGCCAAAGGGTTCACGAAAATGGAGAACACAAGCACAAATGGTAGGCTAGGGTTATGAGTGAAATTCGACAGCATAAGGATAGGATGAATAGTGGATGTGAAATGGGGGGCCTCCATCACATATTTCAAATTTTTTTGGGTGGTGGAGTAGTGACCCATGGTTTTAGGGAAAAAATGGTTTAGGGTTTTTCCCTTCTTTTTCCCTCCTTTTTTCCTTTAATGAATTTATTTTCAAATTTATTCCCTTTTATTTATTTTTTGGGAATATTTGACCCCTTTTGAGGGTTGTTTTGGTATTTTTAAAGGATTTGGATTAATTTGAGGAGGAAAACATTGGATTTTTCCTTTTGGGTAACCATTTAGGGATTTTTGAATGTTTTGGAGGCCAGAACAGTAGCAAAAATGGTCAATAGAGTGATGTAACTAGGGAGATGAGCTAGTGAGCAATTTTTGGGTGTTAACGCTATGTATTGTATTTCTTATGACCATGCTTAGTGTACTCATGTTAGGGTTCCAGAGAAGATTTTTTCACACTATCTTCTTCAATTCCCTTAGTTAAGGCCAAAATTTTGACAACATGTTCATCACTACGAGAAACGTTCATTGTCAGGGATAGATAGGTGGAACACGAGCTCAACTTGGAATCAAATTTTTGAAAGGGAGAGGTGGGGGTGAAATAGAAAGGCTTATACTACTAGAGAATCATGATTTTGATTTTCCTCCCTAGGGACAAACCTTATGATAATGGACTTGAAACTTTGGATGAGATCGCACACCCTTTGCATGTATGCTTTTAATGGCTCCTTCTTGACAACATACTTCTGATTTTCATGTGGATAACCAACTCCAATACCCAGTGATGAGGAGTATTTAGTGTTTATTTCTTGAACCAATAACAATCCTTGAATTATATCTTCATGTTCTACAACATTATTTTTTCACTCAAATTGCAATTAGAAAGAATGAGGATGAACTTCTCTGGTGGGGATTCCAAAAGCTACTTCGACACTTGATATAGATTTATCACAAGCTCCATTAAAATCCATCCTCCAAAATCCTTCAAAGCAGGATCAACCCCTTCCATTTCCACTACACTAATGTATTCTTAACTTAATATGGCATAGTTCCCAAATCCTGCATCCACATAGTGCCCCAATTATTTGGTTTATGTCTAATAAAAAAAATGGTCTCTTTGACTCTCATGAGACTTTAGTGAGTAACCCATCCTTAGTAGGATATAGTGGCAAATCCAAACATAATTAGGAGGAGGATAAATTATATGTTGGAGATACAAGAACAAAGGAGTCAAGTCTATGACAATTTTAAATATTATCACCAAACAAATGATTTTTTTTTTTTAACAAGAAGGATAACCCAAAGATTTGAAAGTGGGAGACTTGGTTTTGTTGTGGGACATGAGGAAGGAGGACCCTAAAAAATATGGAAAGTTTGATATCTAATGTATAGGTCCCTATGTGATTGATTCTATTTGTGGTTTGCACCCTAGGTCTTTTCATTTAGAAAATATGGATGGACAGATTCTGAATTTGGCTATCAATGTAAAGCATCTCAAGCATTTAATTACTTGAAAAGAGAAGTATAGATTAAAAATCCACCCTATATTATAGTAGAATAGGTTTCCTTTCCATTTCCATTTTCCCCTTCTTATCACTTTGGTAGTTTTTAATGCCACCAATATTTTTGAAGAAGTCCACAATCAACATTTTGACTCCATAGCCAATTGGATTAAGGAACCGGTTTGATAACCTATGAGTTTTTCTCTTCCCACCTTATATGGAGGATGCATCCCATAGTAGGAGTTGATTCTATCCCCTTGGGACACCCACTTCAATTTGTATTTTGAATTTCGAGTCCCTATACGAAATTCAAAAGTTAGGTGCTCCTTTTCCCTTTTTGGGACAGGTTCTACCAATTTTTCCCCTTCCTAAATCTCTTTCTAAATCATTTTAGAAACTCCCTCAATCCCATACAACCCTCATCCATGGTGAAGTTTCTCCTTTTCATAATAGTTGATAAAAAATTCTTTGAGGAAAGGTTGACCAAGCTTCACTAGGCCTCACACACCCTATCCATGGCATCCACCCTCCTTGATCAATGCTTAATAGAAACATCCATATAATTTTTTTATAGATATAGCTTAATAAGATATATCCAGATAAAAATGCATGAAATAATAATATACCATTTCATAATCTAGACTAAAATTAAATAATATATATTTATTTAATATATTAGTGATATTTTATCCAAAATCATATATCTCACCAAATGGTACAAAATATTATAATGTTTCACAAATATAGACTCCACAAAAAAATTGTTGTGTGCAAATGGTATAGATTCAAATGAGAGGAAATAAAACAACAAAACAAAACTAATAAGGTCTACCCATCCTTCAATAACATTGCACATACATAGTGCAAAAATAATGCATAGATGAATCAAAGAATGTTTTGTATTATCACAAATAAGTATTACAAAAGAAATGTGCACCATAGTATGGTGAAGAGGAAGAGAGGTCCCTAAAGCTGTCCAAAGGAAGGTCTGTTTGTCTCCTTCATGGTCTCGCAACCTCTAGCCAACCGTCACAATGGTAATCTCCTTTAGGTGAAGTATAAGGTAAAATGTGGCTTTCTCCTAGTTTTGGGAGAATTTTGGCAGCCTAACGACATGGGTGAGATATGGAAATTGCATATGGAATGGGAGACCTTAAGGGTTTTATTTTATAAGCACGAGAATGGCCAAGAGATGGATCTAGAAGCATTGTAAACATTCTCCATTTCCTTGATTTATTAGTGGAGAAATTAGGCTTTTGAGAGTTAAATCTGTTAACTAACTTTGGACCACATCAAGGTTTGTGTCCACTTTTGGCCCTTTCTTTGCAAGCAAAGTGGAAAATGACAATTTATTGACAAAAATCGAGTTTTAGGACCAGGTTGCACTTATTGGGGGAAAATATGCAATGTCCTCAGTCATTGATTTCAAGGGAGCCTATGACCTCCTTCTAGGGTGGTCAATTTAGGTTTTGACTTTCATTTTTTAGTTTTCTATCACTTCCCCAAGGTCATGTGTATGGAATAAGGTTGAAAAATGGTATTAATGTTGTGGAATGATGATGTATATGGATGATGAAGTTGATGACATGGAAGATGAGCAAATTTGCTTGTTAACGAATTTCCCTTTGATGTGTGAGGTCAAGATCTCATCAAATGGCCAACATGCATAATAGGACTTTCATACTTCAAGGAGATAGGGGTGATAGTGACATATAATACAAAGACCACATCGGAGGGAACTTGCCCTCTTAAGGGGATATAGAGGCACATACCTGTAGAAAAGATACTCAAAATGGATGAGGTGCATATAATCTCAAATATATGTATGAGGTGGGAATCCCCATGCTCATATCAATTTCTCAATACATGAATAGTTGTTGGATATAATACATCATAAGGGTCAAATAGGGGCCCATGTTGAAGATATAATGAGTACATAATGAGGGACAATGAGTGACCCGGTATGGAGATACATTGGATAGATAATCATGGTCCAACCATGGATTATCTAAAGAACACATGTTAGAGAAATGACATCCCAATGGAATGCTAAATCAAAATAACTAATGCCTTGCTGAAACTGAAAGGGGCCCAATATCTAGAAGGAGAATATAGGAAAGTCACTCCTCACATGTGACTCAAACAACTAAATAGATGAATCAAGAAAGTCCAGGGAACTACATATGGAACTGGATATCATTGGAAGTAGATGACTAGAGGGCTTCCAAACATTGTCATCAATGCATCTCGAATACCATAGGAAGCATATAACTAAAGGGATTCCGAAGAAACTCACCAAACGAAAAGAGTCAAGGATATCCGGTGTCTTCAATCAAATAATGAGAGAACCATCAACTTGTATGATTATAAATGGTGTGATGATGAGATGAAGTCAAGCATGTTAGAAACAACCAATCTAAGGGGCAGTGAGGTTTCCCCTGATTCAGTATAAGGGAACCCATCAATGATGGTTATTGGAACAAGGTATAGGGTGCCTCTAGGTTTATCCTTTGGAATGGATGTGTTCACATTGACATAGGGAGACTTGCTACTAACAAGCCAATGAGGTTTTCTTGAAGGGAGAATGAGGGATATGACCAAAGAGTGGATAGAGATGGATAAGGGGTTGATACATTGTATGGGTATATGAGGGTAACAGAGTGAGGGAATCAAGCTTCCTTTTTTCAAATCATGAAGGAATGTTTGACTTGACAACATGTGTGGGACTCGTGATGATATCAAGGGAGAGATACAATTGGGATACCAGGGGACATAATTGCATTAGGAGGGGGGAAACTCATGGAGGGAGAATAGGTTGTAGTGATGTTGAATTAAATAGATAATGGTGTCACTATGATTCCATGGGTGACTCATCGTAGAATTATCTAAACAAAGGCGACCAGGGGTGTTTCCACAAATTGAGACTATACATGATCTACATGAGTGTTGATGATAACTATTTATGAATGGTTTCTCTGATGCATGGGAACCCAAGAGGGAGCACTAGCGATTAATCTAATGCCATGTATTCCTATATGTGTGAACACCTAAGAAAATGGGGTTCTTAAAAGCACCATTATATAATGGTTGTCGAGGAGGATGGCCACTTTTGTGATATAAGGAGGAATGGCAATGATATAAGTGTGCAATGAATCAATGAATAGATAGAATATGGAAATGATGGAGGGGTAGGGCACTAATGGTAATATCCTTAAGGGATGATGAATGGTGGCAAAATAACTTAACTTGTACAGTATGGATGGAGTGGTGGGATCATAAGTGTGCAACATGAAACATAAAAAATACATAAATCCCATAAGTATGGGAGTCCATGGGTAGGCCAATGAGTGATGATGATAGAGTAATATGAGGTTAAGTGAAATATCACATACTATATGGAATCCCAATCCTACTAAAGAATAACAACATGGGCATCAAATGGCAAGGGGAACTACAAGATGGAACCCATGTGAGGGAGGATCTATTGTCGAGTAATAACAAATGGAAGTGTGGTTGGGCTAGGACACTTACCCGAAAAGAGGGGTTCCTACACGGGGGATTCACTAGTGAGGCAATATCATATCACGTCCATTCATATTGGGGGGTTGAATACTCTTAAAAAACTCAAAAATATATTGCCTCGTATTAAGGGGTCAAGGGGGGTTTTAATTTGACATAGTAATATAAATATTGGGGGTTATTTTATTTGGGAATGCTGAAAAATAACTTCCAAATCGTAGTATGGATTCATACGTCCAAATCACAGGCTCAACTCATACCCACCTAAAACTTAAGGACCTTCCATTTTTATTTGAGATTGTTTATGATCCTATGTTTTGCATAAATTTGATAATAGTGTACCAATGATAATATCGATGGAAGTCTCTTTGGATTATTGTCCTTGAGAAATCCTCATTTAATAGCTTATTTAGTCTTGCTTTGAATTGACGTTATATTGTTTTTCATTTTTAAGTTAAGAGATGTAGTTAAATGGGAGTTCCGGACTTGAACAATTGTATTGTATTTTTGTAGGAATTCATGTAAACGATTTAAATCATCATTTTTTAGGTTGGGGTTTAGGTGGGCATTGAGATTCAATTAAACCTTGCTCCATGACAACCAAGAAAAGTGAGATCAATCTTTCTTGGCTCACTGGAACTAAGAAAAGTTAGATCAATGTTTCTTGACTAATTATTTCTTTCAACTTTTTGTATTCTTCTTTAATATTTTCACATTGCCAGTTAGGAATAGTTGTTAGATTGAGTTATATTTGGCACATTCATAATTGTAATTTCAATTCTTATATGTAATGCATCTGTATTAATATTATATTCCAGAATTAACATGAACATAGGTGAAAATATAAATCCTTATTTGCATACCCTATGTGTTATCGTTACTATGAAATGGTATCATATACGTTTTACTATCTGTGTATCTTTATAACTATTGCATGCTTGAAACCTAACAATGGAGTTTTTTCCCTATCCTTTAAAGATAAAAAAAAATAGATATAACCCAAGAGAAAGTAACTAAATGTTGTTAATTCCAGTGATTGCAAGAATAAATGTAGAGGAAGTGGAGGCCATTCATTGGATCTTGTGAATGACCCAAATCCAAGCTATGCACATGATCAATGGTGTTATTGAAAAGTAAAAGGAATTTTTCTATGTTCATTTGGGTTCAAACATCAATGATGTTTGTTTTGATAGGAAGGTAGCCTGGGCGTCCTTCCATAAAGGGTTTCAATTTTGCATTTTTATGGAGATTAATTTATTAAGCTTATAGAAAACATGAATTCTCTATGGATATATTTGTATGTACATGATATAAAATTGGTAGATTAGAAGGTTGCAGTGTGAAACATTTGCAATTCTCATATTTTATAAGCATTGCCCTAACAATTGGACTATCGGTCTTTTACATTCTTTGTTATGTTGATCTCTTGACTAGCTTGCATTTTATGCATTTTTCCTTCCCCAGTACTATTTCTTTGGGTGTTCCACTTTCCAATGATAGAAATTGATCAGTCACCCTTGCAATCCTAGTGGGATCATTATTAGCATTATACTATTATTTTATTTAGCATCTTGTTTGCTTATACTAAGATGTGGCAGGGCTCCTATTTGTAACAATTTGATAATATGATATAAAGGGAGTGTTAAAAATGGGTTGATAAAAATGGATACCTACAATATCTGGTGAAACTAGGGGTTTTCTTAATTGGAAAGGCATATTGGGAGGGGGGTTCAACAATACAATTTTAGGATGCATTTTCCAATATTTTGTGAAATTAGGGGTATTCTTTAATATCTTCCGAACGATCGTGCTATGTAACAAGTTCACTAAGTGAACCCCCCGTGGGTTCCTATAGGTTTAAGAGGGATGAATAAGGTTGATGTGTATTATTTTATGTAGAGGGAAAATACCTATATTCTAGTTTGAAGAAGTATACCTGTAGGGAGCGGTTGCAGGTCAAAATAAAAGGATCTCGTCGCAACCTAATCCTATACACATGGAAACAATACCCAAGTGTAAAAGTGAGTATGGAAATCAAACCAAATATACAGGTAGCATATAACATAGGAACTTGTTCCAAATTACATGAAAGCATGCAAAACAAGGAGGACAAAAAACATCCCCAAAAAAATATATCAATCATGGAAAATGGATCTCATAATCAAGACAAGTGAGGAATAACGATTCCAATGGTATGGATGGTGAATCAAATATATGTCATATGAGGATTTGAGGATCGAAATAAAAGTGGGGCCTAAACGAAATTAAATAGGGGCGGTCCCACCAAACTAGGTTTCATTTTCACTATTCACCATTGGAGGAGTGCGAATATCCTAAAACTTTATATCTGGATTTCTCCTGATTCGATCGTTATATTTGGATTCTGTGACTTGGAAGTTAGTGGTTACATACTTCCCTTCAATTTAGTCCATTTAGTTTCATTTGTTGGATTCTAATGCTCCCTAGAAAACCCATTGAGGGTTTTGGGGCTGATTGTGACTTTTGAGGAATCCCAACGACTCGGGTCGTGGTATTTCCCTTGATAGTAGATACTAGATTGCAAATGTTGGAGAAACAAGAGAAACTTGAGGTCACATCTGTTAGGATAAAAGTAGCAACTTAGTTCGCTATTTTCCCCTTACCAAGTGTGACGATGACCTAGCTCGCAATTTTCGTTAACAAAGTTGTCAACCTCAGTCAAAGTTGTGATTTAACTTCCAATTGGCCCTTCTGATGATAAATGCATAATAAAGGTGAATTGGAGAGAGAGAGGGATGTTCCAGATATCAGGCGAGCTATCTGCATTGATAATCTTGTTCTAGATATTCTTGCACGACAAGGGTTGCTCATGTTCATTGAGAAACCTATGATAATATCGACAGGACTTTTGTTGAATACGATTATTGAGTACTAGGACATTGATGGTGGATATTTTATCATACAGTGTGAGCACATATAGATCACTCTATAGGACATGTACTTCATGATAGGCCTCCCATGAATGGGGGTCATATGAAATACTCATCCTGAGCATCCATGGGATGTGGACATGGAGGATATTCCACCCCATCACTGCGTGGATGGCATGAAGTTACATGGATACTCCATACTCTTTATGGACATATATTTCCTAGAGACATCGGTAGTGAAAACGAGAGTTGTACGAGTACTTGCATTGAGTGGGACCCATAATATATTGGCCAGTGATTATATGCCCATAGTAGAGAAGGTTCTGATGGGGGAGAAGGTATTGGTGGGGACCTACTTTGGGTGGGCCTAGGTTTTCATCACAACTAAAACACTGCATTCCACATGGTGGTGACTTTGGATTCACCACATTCATATGTACATTCTTGTTTGAGAGTGTTTCGACACTGCGACCTCACATCGTAGCACGAGCCAAGGATACATTGATGTGGCGAGATGATGATTTGAGAGGGGGGCGGTTCCGTGGAAAGGATATTCAGTCAGGGATTCTTTTCACAATGATGAAAGCTCCCCATTAGCCATCGAGGACTAACCCTATATAGGGAAATAATTCAACAATGACCTAGAGCTACCATGACCTCTCGTCCAGGCCTAGGGGCCCGATAGTATGTATTATTGATGAATTATGATTATACGTGTGTTTACAACACTAGCATAGATGGTATATAGATTTTATATGTGATCATATTACTGAAGACTCATAATATGTGTGTGCATATGTGGGTCTGATGAGCCTAGTTTATTTTGAGAGATGTCATGGTAAGGTCGACGAACTCAACCTTGCCCCACGAGCACAACATAGGAGTATGAGTGTTGAGGCAATTCATATTTGAGGGATTATTTGATGACAAATGGAAGGATCTATATGATGAGTTGATCGAAGTGTGCTACCAAGAACCCCCTAAGTGGAATTCAATTATGCATGATATAGCTGTGGAATACCAGGGGATTTGAGACTTGATGTGGGGAGACATACCCCGCATGGGACCTAATAGTTATGATGAGATATAGGACTCCTATAACTACTTTGATGACTAGTTAACAACTTGTAGAGTTACCTCCATGCTATGGACATGGGTTTTTTTCACTGATCTATCACTTTTACAAAGCTATTGGGGCTCCTTGTTGTAAACACTCCTATATTTTGGACATATGCTTATATATATATGCACGTGGATGAAATGTTTTATTTACATGAGCTGTTTATTATGATATTGATGATGATATGGTGATGCAATGCTTCATGTACATGTGGATGCAAAATGATTATGAATGCATATGAATGATTCATTTTCTTGTTATTGATGATTGATATGACAATCTAGAATGTAATTATCCATCTGCTTTGCTACACTATTGAGACTCATGGGAACATTGATGAATGCAATGGATTCAAACTATCTAACCAATTTTCTAGTTTGTAAGAGCTTTCTAAAAAAGCAAGGATCACATACCCGATAACCAGGTTAATTTTTAGGGGCAAAATTTCGCCAATTGGCTATTTTTGGGGCTTTTTTTCAAAAAAAAAATTTGCTATTTGGTCA
Source organism: Larix kaempferi (assembly GCA_027924585.1). Classification (NCBI taxonomy): domain Eukaryota; kingdom Viridiplantae; phylum Streptophyta; class Pinopsida; order Pinales; family Pinaceae; genus Larix; species Larix kaempferi. Next base: position 414,290 of record BSBM01000358.1, read on the forward strand.
TTTTTAGTCTCTAATATCGCCTATATTTACATAAAATATGTTTTTTAATCATAATATTCACCAAAATTTATAGATTTCAATAGTAAATTGTAGGTTTTGTATTTAATATCTGCCTACCTATCTATATCTATGTTTTTTCCAATCCAAATAATCGCCTAGAATACTATACTTAAATGTAATATTAGAATCCTTAAAAATACCATGCCGATAAAAGTTATTCAATTGTGTGACAAGAATGTGGGAATATGGATAAACACAAAGGTGATGAATGCACATATGGAGGGAATTGACTGAGAGGCAAATCACAACATCATATTCAACATGGTTATTGGTGGTTGCAGCAATACATTTACCACTAATATGGATCAAGTTGTGTGAAGGGGAATAGAGGACCCATGCAGTCGAGGTGAGATTCAGACATTACCTACTTGCACCATTAGTATAATGGACATAGACATCAATATAATGATCCATTGATAAGACCAAGGAAACAACCCATGAGGCTCACTTCAATAAGGGAAAAACAAGAAAAGAAAATTGTGAGACAACAAATAAGGGTTTGACTGGTTTACGCATAGAATTTCTTGAAATACAACCCACTGCAAGGGTTTTTCAAGAGTTGGCCATTCAGACCGTGAGGAGGTATTCCCCTTTACTGAGGAAATGCTTCACTATATAAGGTCTTTTCCAAATAGAATTGAACTTTCTTTTGCTAATTTTATCATGGGCTTGGTCATAGACAAGGATAAGGTCACCTTCCCACAACATGCATGGGTGTACGTGGGTGTCATATTGTGATTTCAACCGCTGCGTAGAATTTTCAATTGTTTGGAGTACCACACAACAATCCTAGTCTTCTTGTTCCAATTGATCAAGCATTGTCACAGAGTGGTGGTCCATGGAAAATGTTCAACAACAAGGTGTAGTGAAGGGATTTGGCACTCGATAGGGAGAACAGAATCCACTCCATGAATGATATGAAATGGTTTTAAACTTATCGTGATTTTGGTTGAGAAATGATATTCCCATAGGGTCGGAAAGAGCATATGATGTCAGTTGGACTTGTGCTTATCAAACATATTTTGAAGCATGGTTTTGAGTATTTTGTTAATGAACTCAACTTGGCCATTGTCCTAAGGGTAATCGGAATATGGAAATTGGCTCTCAAATTTCAATATATGTGCAAGTTCTTTCCAGATGATATCCTCAATGTGAGAACCATGATCAGACACTAATTGGCGAGGGACACCAAATTGAGCAATAATGCGGTTGAAAAATAAACACACTACAATACATTGCCACAACAATTATGATGTACTTATGGCCATCGACCAATGTAGGATTGCACTGCATAAATTTAAAAGGACCAGTTGCAAAAGGGGCCAACAATAATGATTGGATGTAACAATGCTGGAGGGGATCTATCCTTTGGGGAATTTTTTTTTCAATTAAGACAGTGTTTGATTACTGCAATGCAATTGAAAAAACAGGGTTGTACATAAATAACCAACACATATGAACTTTTGGGTGGTAGCCATTGCTGAGAGATGGCCACCACAGTCTCCACTATGGTATTCATTTAAGACCTATTTAGCCTCATCATGAGTGAGGCACTGTCATAGTATGGTATCAATTCCTTGTTTATATAAAAAATAATCTATAAGGAGGTATCATAGGTATTGGTGACGAATACGATGAAAATAATCTCGATTAAGATGAGGACCAAACTTTGGAGTACGTAGATACTCAAGGATTTCCTTGTACCAAGGATCATCTGAAGATATGTTGAACAAGTGTTTAGCTGAAATGTGATTAGTGATAGTGGACAGCAAAAACGTGGATGGTAAATCTGTGATAAGATGCACCATAGACAAAGCCTTGGTGCTCTTGGGGGTTACAAAGTTTAGTTCATACTCTGGCAGGATAATGATCCATTTGGAAACTCTACCTTGAATAAGGCCTTGATTCAAGAGGTATAACATGGGGATCGATTTTGCAATGAACTTGGTTCTACTCATGAGCATGTAATGGTGAATATTTTGAATAGAAAATACAATGGATAAGGATAACTTCTACTCATGGGGGTATGAGAGAGGCGGGCCAAAAAAATTCTTACTTACATAGTATATCATGTGCTGTTGATGAGTAGTATCCTCTTGGATGAGCAATCCGACGAAGGCATAATCAGATGTTGAGATGTAGAGAATGAAATCCTTTGTAAAGTACGAAGGACAAACCGAGGGGGGACGAAGTAAGATCCCATTTCAATGCATCAAAATACACTTGTTCCTATTCATCCAAAATGAAAGGAATGTTGGAGCGAAGCAAACACAAGAATCCATGAAATTACATGGCATAATTGAGATGAATCATCATACAAATTTTTCCTTGCCTTGAATAGTTTGTAGTTGGTGCAAGGTCCTCAGAGGGGGAAGGTCAATGATGGCTTGAAAATTCAAAAGATCAAGTATGATCCCTTTCTGGGGAATAATTATTCCTAGAAATCTTTTGGAAGGAAAACAAAATATGCACTAGAGAGGGTTCAAGCAGATGTTATATTTACGACATTAGAGGAACACTTGATGAAGTTCCTCGATATGCTACGAGAATTTTTTGGAACATGTTGTGAAGCCATCCAAATATGTGATGATAATGTGTACCATATCATGAAAGCAATATAACATGGAACGCTGGAAAGTGGCTCCAACGTTCTTGAGTTTGAAAGGCATGACTCTGTAAGTGAATTTTCCCCATGGGGTGGCGAAGGTGGTTTTATTCTAGTCCTGTTGGTGAATTTCAATATGGTTATACCCCAAGAATCCATCCATGAAGGAGAGAACCTAATGCCCAAGCCATGCATAGATCACCTAGCTGATGAAGGGGGCAGAATAATTGTCTTTGGGACATGCCTAATTCAGATATCGGAAGTTAGTACAAAGACGTATGGTGCCTTGTTTTTCGTGGATGGGAATGTGGTTGGATACCCATGTGGTGTATGCAAATTGGATAAATGAATCCAGCTTTATGCAACTTGTCAATCTTAGCTTTAACGAATAACACTTTCAAAGGGTGAATGGGTCACTTCCTTTGGCGCAAAGATGTGACATGTAATACCCCATTTTTCCCTTGATGTAAATACTGCTTATGTATAGTATGTGTAAATGCCCTAGTGTGGAGCTCAAGGCCAAGGCCCCACTAGTGGATGTTTTAGTTTATTGCTTAGGCAAATATTGATACAGTTTGATTATTCATGGGCTGCTAAGCCATGAAGAATGTAAATGATGTAATTATTATTGAATGAATAAAATAACCAAGAAGCTGGCTAAGGAGGAAACAAACGAGAAGGGGGCCATGTGTATCCACTAGGGAGAGGTGAGGGGGTTTGGGATGGGTTGACCATGTTGCCACATGTCTAACTGAGAACCCGTTTGAACTCCCTGCTGACATTAATGTGATTTTAGAGAGTGGTTGAGAACCAACTGCTAAATCTGATGGAGTATGGAGCATGCCTGTGATTTTTTATGGTAGGGCATGGCTCTGATCACTTGTGCGTGAAGGCATCAAACTGCCTGCGACAACTCGCAAATCCTGTTGTGAAACAGGGGGGGAAGGATTGAGAGACACACACACTCATCCATTCATGACTCACGCACTCGATTCCCTATTTGGAATGCTCGCGCTACCATTGTTGAGACCATTGACCCTCGCAGAGGATTCATCTATGTGTTTTCCTGTAAGTAGCATGCCTCTGTGTGTGAGAACTATCCAAGAATGAGTAGCCGTGACACCCTGTGTGTAAAACCCTGGTACAGAGACGGGTAGAGTCAATAGAGAAGGTTGCAGAGCGGTTTGTGCAGAGCAACTGTGGGAAAACCCCAAGCCGGGATATGCCTTGTTGTAAACTGTGGGAGAAGGGTTGGATTTCCGGAGGAACTCAGTGAAGGCTATAGTCTCAATGAACTAGTGACTGGACCTTTCTATGCCCATCCTGGAATAGCACTGGAAGGGAAGGACCTTTTGAGATTGTACAACAGTGATAGGATCTTCCTTGTGTTGGATGTGGCAGGTATTGTGGGTGCTAGGTCGGCTGTGAGCGACTAGACATTTCTATGCCCATCCTGGAATATCACTAGAAGGGAAGATGTCTTGAGAGACTGTGTGGTTGTGTAGTAGGTCTTCCTTGTGTTGGATGTGGCAGGTGGGTGCCAGGTCAACTGAGTGCTGAGATGCCTGCAGTTATGTGGTCGAACTCACTAGTTTAGCAATGCCTCCTTGTATCCCTGTGTGCTGAAGAACCCATGTAGGTTGGCTTAGCATGGGTGGGTGCCCTGGAGTGCTTGGTAAACCCAACTACAGACTGGTTTAGCATGTGAATGGAGCCTTGACTGTGAGAGAAACTATTATCCCTCCTTAGTGGATACACTGCCCAGCTTGGGGATGATCTCTTAGCCGAAAGATTATAGACTGGACAGAGATCTAAGGTTGGGTGGAACGTTGCTCTCACTTATCCAGTTGCTTCGGAATTCAAAGATACGTATTATGTTATGGTAAATGATGTGGTTTCATTATTATGATGAATGCTTGTATAACCATGGAATTGTTGTATGTATGGTTATATGAATGGTTGACATGAAGTCATGTACAGGCCTGAGTAACAGGCTTAATCCACTGTGTGTATTTATCTAGTATTGCAGGAACTAATGCTTGTAATTCTTGCATATGATAGATGTGTGAGTTAAGTCTGTGGATGCATTTTATATGTGATAATGTATGATAGAGCTCCATTGTTTCGGTAATGAATGTGATGTGTACTAACCCTGTGAAGGAAAGGTATATTTATATTTGATCCTTGAGAAGTTAGAGAAGCCCTGGAAGTGGTTTCGGGAACCTCTATGGGTCAGATAGCAGGAAAGGACCTTGGCAGGTTGAAGGTTGGAATGTTCAAGTGTGGGTAGGAACATAACTTCAGAGAAGGAAATGAGAAGGTTAGATGCCTTACTTGGTCAAGGGGATCTCACCATTGGATAGAGCTCTCCAAGAGCTTTCCAACGGTACCGACCTTGCCCCATTTGGGCACTGGAGGGAGGAGTTATGCCCCTTGGAAGATTGGTGAGGTTTCCCTCACAGAAGCAGGATCCAACAATTCCCAAACCCGCAGGGTTGCAGGTTGTGGGGTCAGCGACTTGCGGGTTGCGGGGTTAGCGATTTGCAGGTTGTGGGGTCAGCGACTTGCGGGTTGCGGGGTCAACGAATAGCGGGTTGCAGGCATGCCAAAATTCGCGTTGGGAGTTTTGGGGCTTTCCGCATTCCCAAACCCGAAACCACGGGTTTCAGGTGTTGGGTTTCGCGTTGTGGGAATCGAGATTGACCGTCTAGGATTTCCGCATTCCCGAACTCAAAATTGCGGGTTTCGGGTTGTGGGAATCGAGATCGACCATTTGGGATTTCCGCATTCCCGAACCCGAATTCGCGGGTTTCGGGTGTCGGGTTTTGGGTTGCAGGAATCGAGATTGACTGTTTGGGATTTCCGCACTCCCGAACCTGAAATTGCGGGTTTCGAGATCGTCGGGTACACAATTTCGCATTGGGATTTCTGTAATCCCGAATCCACAACTGCAGATTGCGGGTTTCGGGATGCGGATTGCGGATTTGAGTTTTCTTTTCCAACTGTGTGTATGGGTGCATAGTCATGGTTTTTGGAGAAAAAAAATGGATCACAATCTCCAGGGACCAAAGAGGTTTCAAATGTCGAGTTTCGGGTTGTGGGAATTAAGATTGACCGTCTGGGATTTTCGCATTCCCGAACCCAAAACTGAGGGTTTCAGGTGTCGGGTTTCAGGTTGCGGGAATCGAGATCGATCGTTTGGGATTTTGTGCATTCCTGAACCCGAAACCGTGGGTTTCTGGTGTCGGGTTTCATGTTGCAGGAATCGAGATTGACTGTTTGGGATTTCCGCACTCCTGAACCCGAAATTGTGGGTTTCAGGATCACCGGGTACACAATTTCGCATTGGGATTTCCGTAATCCTGAATCCACAACTGCAGGTTGCAGGTTTTGGGATGCGGATTGCGGATTTGAGTTTTCTTTTCCAACTATGTGTATGGGCACACAGTCATGGTTTTTGGAGAAAAAAATTAGATCACGGTCTCCAGGGACCAGAGAGGTCTGAGGGGACATGACATGACATCATTCCATGTATCAATATTGTGTTCAATAATGGAAGAGTGAGTCTGGGCATCATCTCATAGGATCAAGCGAAAATGTCATGAAACTCTTGAAAGAGAGCCTTGCAGGAGGAAATCTCTTCGGGAGTACAAGAAGAAACTAAGAGGATTTTATTGGTGACACCTAGTTAGACCAAAATGTACACCTTAATGGTGGGATAGATATTGTCCATATTACCTTCTTCAATGTCATCCAGGACCAGGATTGGATCTTTGAATGAATCAATGTTACCATGAGGAATAAAGTCTTTTGAATCAATGGAGAACAATTCCTCAAATAAATGAATGCACCCCCAATACTAGGAATCGATCTTAGGGTTGAATAAAGTAGTCAATTTGGGTGGGGTTTCTCCGACTAGAGTCATCAGATCAAGGTCTAGGTGGCTAGGTAGAGGTTTATTTTCTCTAACACCCCCCATAAGCCTAACTAGGTGGAAAAAATAAAAAAGTAAAAATGGGTCCCAATTATTTGTAGCCATATTAGGTACCCATGCACACATAAGAAATTCTTTGAAAACTGGGAAAGAGGGAAAAAACCACATGGGAAACCTCGGCCACATAAGAGAATGTGAAGAGAAATATTTAAGAATCCTACTCAAAAGATGCCTTAGTGTAGTTCTCAATTTGGAGAATTGCTTCTTGATGAAGAGCTTTGTGAAGATCCCTGCAAACCTTTGTGAAATACTACTTCTTCTAAAGTGCATGTGATACCATTTACGAGATCCAAACACTTTGAAGTGCTTGAATGGTGGTTCTTGACTAATCCTTGCTTCGAATGGAGGAAACTCCTCAAATATTTTATGCAGAACTTGGTGAAATGTAGGAGAAAAGGTTGTAGAACTAGAGAAAGAGAAGACATTATGGATATATTATTCAAAAGGAACCTAATTTGGGACAATCTATCCAATGGATTATTCAATTTGAACTTGATTTCAAACAAGTTCTCCAATGGATAGAAGAAATTTGTAGATCATTTCTTCTTCTGGTCCTGTAAAAGGGTCTTCCTTAGCTGAGTGGTAGATCATGGATGTGCATATGTCCTCATAGTCCATATGTTGCAAATATTTTGTGGGATCTTTCATCCTCTCAATGTATGTGAATGTGTCCTCATATGGAATGTATTGTAAAGCTTCTAGGGCCTCCTTCAAAAAGACTGGATCAAGCATACCAGTTATGTAGCAACTAAGCTAGGGAGATAGGATATCCATGGCTTAAAATTAGCTCTCTAATGGATTCAAATGATCTATTTTATGGTTGAAAATTAGCTCTTTAATGGATACAAATGAGCTCTTTGATGGATGCAAAAACCTAGTTGCAACCTTAAACAATGTTGAATCTAGCATACCAACTATGTAGCAACTTATTAGGAGCGATAGGAGATCCATGGATGCAAATTATTTGAAAATGATCTCTTTGATGGTTGCAAAATCCTTTTTTATGGCTGCAAATTCCCTTCTTTAACCTTCAAAGTCTTGATTCTTGGCAAAAAGAATCACTAGAACAATGACTAGTTTAGTACCCCTATAGCTCTGATACCACATAATATTTGAGCATATAGATTAGTGAGCTCCAACAATTCTTGGTATTGATAACCAAGATGTACTAGGACTTATACTTGAATTATCAACCAAGGATCGTAATCTTGTGAAGCAACCCACAATGTATATGCATTCTAGATCTGGATAGTATTCAATAGAGACCTTATATTTTGAGGGGATTTTCTCTTAATGGTGGTGCATCATCTAAAATTTACTTAAATAACTATGGAATCATGCAGTAGTTACTACTTTGAGCTAACTCAATTGGGTCAATCTAGTATATAGAATACATCAGATAAGTAGTGCAGAAAATAATGGAAAACAAGATCCTACTCACTTTGAATTAAATCCTAATCCTTTTTATTTCTAATCATCTAGTTGTACGACATACAACACAAGGCATACGTGTTAGAAGTAATAGGTCACACTTAACAATAATGGAAATCACAACTTGCAACCAAATCAACCTATCAATGATGGAAAATTGCAAACTATTATAATAGTTGATTTAATGCACACATATGAGGTACAGGAAATACACACATCAAAATACTAGATGCAGCTATAGAAAAATCACATAGTGAAATGATAAATATATCTACATAAAATACATACAACAATGCTAAGGAGTGAAACTACAATGACTGTAAGTAACCATGTAAAAGAATGGAATTACAATGACCATACATAGTGCGATAACAATATAAATTATTCAATGCACGTACTTGCAACTAAATTAGATAATATAAACAGTAAATACAAATAGTTTGAATCCCCCATGCTAGAGAGAGGGCCCTCACTCTACAACACCGCTGACCTCTTAATCAACACACAAATTCAAAACTCATATATCAATACGAAACTAGATTTGATTCCTTCCACAAATAATAATAATAATAATAATAATCCATGTTAGAGGGTGTAAGGGATTTCCCTCTTTTTATATAAAAAAGTCCTAACTTAGGGATGATTGTTTCCTTTCTTGGAAACCACAAAAATAGAGTATCACTCAGTTTATTTAAATGTTTGGAGTTGATCCCCATAAAAAGAGGTACAAAAAATATACATGATTAATAGAAAAAGGGAACACAATCCAATAGTGTAAATGATCACATTGGAGTTGAGGCATCACTGTTGGTTGTGTGCCATTGTGATTTGACCACTAGACTGGAAAATGACTCGCGTTCCCCTCCTGCCAAAAAACTAGTAAGCAATTACTGCCTAAAATTTCATCCTCTATTTCTGTAGAGAATTCCATCAGCAACTGTGCTAGGATCAATAGGAATCATCTTTGGCTGACATCTACAAAACATATTATTCATAGTCGCACACACTTTAGTTTTTATCTCAATTTGGAGAACAATATATTGATTTCAACATAGATTAACAATGTGTTTCATAACATCTCAATAAGAAAAAGATATGAAAGGAGTGTCAGGAAATGGTGGGAAAGGATAAGGAATGCACCTTGTCCTTGTCCCACCTACGTGTGGCTTAAAAATGCTAAAAAATATAAAAAATATCGAAATTTGGGTGGTTTGGGAGGTTGAGATAACCACATCATCGGTTACAGCTTCTCTCTCCTTGAATATAACCATCTCCTTATCCTATAAAAGAAATGGATATTGGCCATGAAAAGGACTCTTATCCCAAGTATTGTTATTTTGGAGGAATCGCCACTCTCTTTCCCTTGCCATTTATGCCCTAGTTTCTCTCAAACCCTTATGCATCTGAGCTGGGATTGGGATTCTTGGAGAAGAGAAGGAGGAGATCCAGAATCAAGGTTTTACAAGGTGTCAAAGCATAGATAAGGTAACATTGTACTTTTTTCTACTATTCAATATAGATTTGACATCTTTCCCTTCTCAAATTCTAAGTCAATTTCGTGTTTGAATGAAGAGATTGCTAGTTTTTTATATTGAAAGTTGAGTTTTAGATTCATGTTCTTCATTTAATTTCAATTCATAAGTAATAGGTTCGAAACTTGTCGAATTGAAAAATTCTTTCCGCAGACTCCTCTGGCTTTTAATATTTATTATTGTCAAAAGTATTTGAGGAAGGTTGTGGTTATTTATTTCATAGGTCTAATCTTGGGTAAGTTGGGATTGTTAGGAACCCATGTCTTTTCTTTGTTAGTATGTTGTTGTTGGACGCATATGCTTTGTAAGTCATCCCGTAGTATTTGTTGATCAATAGTTTGTGTTATTGTTGTTGGCGCATATGCTTTGTAAGTCACTCGTAGTATTGTTGATCCATAGTTTGTAGTGGTCCATGGTTTTGACCCACAGTATTGGCGCCTAGACTTAGTATATAAGTGTGTGTTGAGACCTATGAAGGCATGGTGAAGTTATTTGTATTGAGCTTGCTCATAGGAGGTTTCCCCCTCGAAGTGGCCCGTGATCAATATAAAAGTGATTCTGAGTTCTGTTATTTCTGCTATTTCGCATATTCATATTAATTAATTGTTGCAGGTGCATCACATCTGGTATCAGAGCATTTTCTTGGGTTTGCTGGGTGAAATTTCTGCCAATTTTTTTTTCGCATATGTTGTAGGTTCGGATTTGGGAATAATCACTATCCACTTAACTGTGGGAAGTACTTGGGCATAAGCCCTAAAACTCATTGTGAGGAGTACCACAGGAACCCTGAAGTAGCTGGCCCATTGAGAGGACCTGCCAGCGAAAAGGGCAACGACCCCTACCTGATTGACTAGTTCCCACCCGTGAGGTAAACCAAGAGCTGTCGTTTGTGGCAAAGCGGTTATAAGTTTTACCTGAGCCGTAAAGTGAGGGGTACTGCCCCAATACGCAAGACGTCAGACAGCATTGGTGGCCGAGTGAAACCCCTGAACTATTAGGAAGCCGCACATACCTGGGGTCCATATCTACTTTCAGTTGAACTATTGTCGATCACTACTGCGCCATTTCAGATCCATTTTGCAAGCCATTCCAGATCCAGCCGTTTTCAATCCATTCGGTGCTGTTCCAGATCCCTTCCGAGCCGTAGCCGCTCCATATCTCCCTTGTTTTCACTCTATTTCCCTTGAAATTTTCGGGGAACCCCTGTTATCCCATTCTGCATATTTCATTCCTGAGGACCCTATCCCCAATTCCCCTTCCCAAAGCCCGAAATCCCACATTTGTCTATTTTTAGGGTTTTCCATAACTTCCTCAGATTTCACCCAATCACCTTCAAATTTTACCATAGAGTTCCTTTCTGAATTCTGCTTCTTTGTCCCCCTCTGCCAAATTTTTCCATTCTTTCACCCCGCTTCTGAAATCCTCATTTTTGCTTCCCTGTCTAGTCGACAGTGTCCAACACCTAGTCAAACCCCAATTACCCTTCAGATTTTTTCCCAAGTCCAGATTTTCCCTTACTGAAGTAGTTTCTGTTTTTGTTTTCCTACCCAGTCAACAAAAAAAAAAAAACTCCTGGTTATGGTTGTCACCCGTGTAGGAGCAAAAACCATGGAAGAAGCACTTGCAGCCATCCAAGCCAAAGTCCAGGATCTGGATGAAAAATTTCTCGGCCTCCATCTTGAACATTCAGCTATGAACAACAAACGACAGTCTGAGTCTTCATCAGACAATGGGTTCGCTTCTTCCAGCAATTTCCATGGTCTGAAGCTTGATTTTCCTTGCTTCAATGGTACTGATCCAACTGGATGGATCTATCATGCAAAACAGTATTTCAGTTTGCATAATACTTTTGATGTCAACAAAGTTCCACTGGCATCCTTTCACTTGGAACAGGAAGCTCTTCAATGGTACCGTTGGTACATCAAGGCTCATCCAGAGCCCAAATGGTCAGACTTTTGCCAGCTCCTTTTTCAACGATTTGGTCCCAGTTCTTTTGATGACTTCACCGGAGCCCTCACTAAACTTTGCCAAATTGGCACTATGAGAGAGTATCAAACCGAATTTGAGAACCTAGCCAACCACAGCGAAGGATTGTCTGATGACTTTTACCGAAGTTGTTTTATCAATGGTCTAAAGGATGCCATCCGCTCTGAGGTCAAAATGTTCTGTCCCACCACAATGATGGAAGCCCTAGGGTTGGCTAAGTTGGAAGAAGACAAGATTGCATCCCAACAACGTTCCAAGCCCACTTTTGTTCCCTTCCGAAATATGGGTTCTTAGCGACCACCTATACCGCAGGCTCCTCGACCGACTCCTATCAAGCGTTTGTTTGAAATAGAGATGCAAGCACGCAGAGAAAAGGGGCTTTGCTATAATTGTGATGAGAAATTCACTCGGGGACATAGATGTGTTCAGCAAAATCTCTATCTCTTGGATGTGGACTCTCTGCCTGCCTCTAAAATTGGTGACGAAGATCCATAAACAATGGATGCTCCGGTCGACATTCAGGAACCGCCTATTGACCCTCCGTATCAGGATGACCAGCCATAGATATCTCTCCATGCTTTAGCTGGAATCACCACCCCCCAAACAATGCGAGTCAGGGGTTACTTCATGAAGCTTCCTCTTACAATACTCATTGATTCTGGTAGCACTCATAATTTCATTGACCCTCGGATCGCCAAACAAGCTGATTGTTTTATCCACCCTTGCTCAAACTTTGATGTCATGGTTGCCAATGGGGGCACCTTACCTTGCAAAGGGAAGTGTCGAAATGTGTGTATCTCTATGGGCTATTATACCTTGTTCTCTGACATGTTTGCCTTGCCCTTAGGCAGATGTGATGTGGTTTTGGGCACTCAATGGCTACACACACTTGGCCCTATCTTATGGGATTTTGCTGAACTTTGGATGCAGTTTTCCCTCAATGGACAAAAACACACATTGACAGGACTACAACCAGGTTCTCTCAGCATCATCAGTTCACATCGTATGGAAAAACTCCTCAAGAATAATTCACATGGTGTCATCGCTCAGATCCATTCCATTCAGATGCAACCATCAGCGGTCTCCACTACCCCTTTGGATCTACAACAAATTCTGGATCGATATACAGGTGTCTTTGCTGAACCAGTGGGATTGCCACCTTCCAGGACAGAAGACCATCGTATTCATCTCCTTCCTGGCAGTGTTCCTCCCAACATCAGGCCCTATCGCTACCCATTTCACCAAAAAACGGAGATTGAAATGCTCGTTCGGGACTTATTGAAGCAAGGTATTATTCGCCCAAGCACTAGTTCCTTTTCTTCTCCAGTTATTCTTGTCCGCAAAAAAGATGGGTCATGGCGCCTCTACATTGAATTTCGAGCACTTAATCACCTCACCATCAAGGATAAGTTTCCAATTCCTGTTGTTGATGAGCTTCTTGATGAGCTTCATGAGGCTCACTTTTTCTCCAAGTTGGATCTTCGTTCTGGGTATCATCAAATTCGGGTTCATGAGGATGATATCCCTAAAACAACTTTCCGCAGACATGATGGCTACTATGAGTTTTTGGTCATGCCCTTTGGCCTCACTAATGCTCATTCCAAATTCCAGTCCTTAATGAATAAAATATTTCGACCCTACTTGCGGAAATTCATTCTGGTATTCTTTGATGATATCCTCATTTACAGTAAAACATGGGATGAACATCTCCAGCATCTGGATCTTGTCATGCAACTTTTCTCTGACCACCATCTCCATGCCAAGCAGTCTAAATGTGTTTTTGGACAGAAGGAAGTTGAGTATCTCGGGCACATTATCTTAGCACAAGGGGTTCGCGTGGATCCTGCCAAAATCGATGCCATGAACAATTGGCCGCATCCTCAGACACTCAAGAGCCTTCGTGGTTTTTTGGGGTTGACTGGATACTACCGCAAGTTTGTCAATGATTATGGGAAGATTGCAGCTCCATTAACTGCTCTATTAAAAAATGATGCTTTTACATGGACACTTGCTGCTCAGTGCGCATTTGACAAACTAAAACAAGCTATGTGTACTACACCTGTGCTAGCTATGCCCGATTTTTCCAAGACCTTCACTATTGAGAGTGATGCTTGCGGCAATGGACTTGGTGTTGTTCTCCTTCAAGATGAACACCCCATTGCGTTCACCAGCAAAGCCCTTTCAGGTAAGAATTTAGCTTCCTCTACCTATGAGAAGGAAATGATGGCTATTTTGCATGCATTACAGAAGTGGTGCCCATACCTATTAGGGAATCATTTTTGCATCAAGACTGATCACCAGAGTCTGAAATATTTCTTGGACCAGTGTGTCTCCTCCCCGGCACAACATAAATGGGTTAGCGAACTCATGGGTTATGACTATGAGATCACTTACAAGAAGGGTAAAGACAATATTGTGGCAGATGCTCTTTCTCGCACATTTGATGCCCAAGGTTCTCTTTCAGCTATTTCTATGCCTGTTCCAAATTGGTTGCAATCTGTTCAACATGGTTATGTCAATGACTCTTCCTTATCTCAAATCATCCAATGCTTGACCAACAACCCTTCTGCTGTACCACATTACTCTTGGGATGGTGCTTCTCTGCGATACAAGGGTCATTTGGTGCTTTCCCAAAGCATAGATCTTCAACAGGCTGTCTTCTATGAACTCCATGCTTATCCATCGGTGGGGCACTCTGGGTTCCTCAAAACGTATGAACAAGCATGGCGTAACTTCTTTCGGCAGGGCATGAAAAGGACAATTCAATAGATGGTAGCCGAATGTGATACCTGCCAACGCAATAAGGGTGAAACAACACTCCTTCCAGGATTGCTTGAACCCTTTCCCATGCCTACACGGATTTGGACAGATATTTCTATGGATTTCATTGAAGGGATCCCTAAATCTGGAGGGAAGATAGTGATTCTCATTGTGGTTGATCGCCTCCCTAAATATAGTCATTTTTGTGCTCTCAGCCATCCCTATATAGCATCCTCCATCGCTCAAATTTTCCTGGACCAGATCTTTCATTTTCATGGCATCCCTTCTTCCATTGTCTCGGATCGTGATGCGACTTTCACCAGTCATTTTTGGACAGAACTATTTCGCCACATTGGCACCAAACTAAAGATGAGTTCAGGGTATCACACACAAACAGATGGTCAGACTGAAATTATCAATAAATGCTTGGAAACTTATCTTCGTTGCTTCACCTCGGAACAACAACATCAGTGGGAAAAGTGGCTTCCTCTCGCTGAATGGTGGTACAATACCTCTTACCACACCGCCTCTAAAATGACCCCATATGAAGCAGTCTATGGTCAGGCACCTCTAGCTCTTCTTCCATACACCCCCACTAGTTCACCAGTTCAGGAAGTTGACACGGTCCTTCGAAACCACGATCAGATTCTTCGCATTTTGCGGGACAATCTTCACATGGCAAGAAATCGCATGAAGCAACAAGCTGATCAACACCGTTCTGAGTGCACTTTTCAAGTCGGCGATATGGTTTTTCTTCATCTCCAGCTGTAGAAACAATCCTCCTTGAAACTCAAAGGGCATCACAAGCTCACTCCAAAGTTCTATGGGCCATATCAGATTCTTCAGAAGATTGGGTCCGTTGCTTATAAATTGGAACTTCCTCCTTCTTCCTGCATTCATCCAGTCTTTCATGTCTCTTGTCTGAAGAAAGTTCTTGGCACCAACATCAGTGGACAAACGATTTTACCCGAACTGGATAATGAAGGATCCATCCTTTTGGAGCCATAGGCCATCCTCAATCGGCGCACGCGTCAGCTTCGCTCTCGCTCTATCACAGAGGTCTTAATTCAGTGGCATGACATGCAACCAGAGGATGCTACATGGGAACCACTCCTTCAGATTCAACAACAATTTCCACATCTAAAGCTTTGAGGACAAAGATTTTTTTAAGGGGGAGGGGATGTTAGGAACCCATGTCTTTACTTTGTTGGTATGTTGTTGTTGGACGCATATGCTTTGTAAGTCGTCCCGTAGTATTTGTTGATCAATAGTTTGTGTTATTGTTGTTGGCGCATATGCTTTGTAAGTCGCCCGTAGTATTGTTGATCCATAGTTTGTAGTGGCCCATGGTTTTGACCCATAGTATTGGCACCTAGACTTAGTATATAAGTGTGTGTTGAGACCTATGAAGGCATGGTGAAGTTATTTGTATTGAGCTTGCTCATAGGAGGTTGCCCCCTCAAAGTGGCCTGTGATCAATATAAAAGTGATTCTGAGTTCTGTCATTTCTGCTATTTCACATATTCGTATTAATTAATTGTTGCATGTGCATCACAGGGATAGATTAAAAGTAGACAAAAGAGCAAAGAAAGCTAGGATAAAACTCCATAAACAAGGCGCATATCCTTCTAACGTTCAAACTAGTTTATTTTTCTTATTGCAAAACCCTAGATGTTTCTCTTTGAACCTCTAGTATGTTGGTGACCTCAACCCCAATTATAGGATAGTTTTCCTCACAATAGAATTGGCGACTACAATGGGGAGAAAGCATGTCTGCTTTGGGGTTTTCCAAGTTTGTTTATCCAATTTGCTTGAAGTTTTGAGTCTATTTTCAAGTTAGGAATGATCTTAGGGATTTAATAGACACTTCAGCTGTAAATTGTTTGAGTTGGAATTTTTTTTGGAGGCTTTTAGTAAAAACATGCAGTTCACCTTCATGACAGTGGCGTGCTTGGTATAAACATGCCCTTGGTGGTCTAAACAATTGCATGTCACACCCTATTGTGCATGTGTTTCACTAGCGTGTTTCTCCTGTAGGTAGTGTTTTTTTCTTTTTGGCCCTACCTGTGAGGTTTTTATTGGATTTTTGGGAGTCTTTACTTGTCCTTGGTCTAGTCAGGACCCCTTGGAAGTGTGATCTCTTCCTTTTGATTGGTCTTGGCTTGGTTTCTGGATATTTTTGAGCCAATTTAGACTTGTTTGGATCTTTTTGTATTGTTTTGACACAAGTTGGATTTGTTTGGAACAATTTGGAACTTCTTGACCCAATTTGGATCTCTTTGGATCAATTTGGACTTGTTTGAGTTGATTTGGAACAATTTGAGTTTGTTTGCCGTCAATTTGAATCTCTTTGAGTGAAAATTTTCTCTTTTGGTAGATTGCTTTTGCTCTTTGAGTTTGGGTGCTTTTGATCACTCCTTTGAAAGTGAAAGATCAAGGTTTATTTCAGTTGTTTAGAACCTTGATTTACATTTGTTGTATGCAGGCCTAACATTACTAGACCTTGTTTCTTAGTATTTCTTTCACTTTGGTTGAGTCTAAAAGTATTCATTTATACTTCTATCAACTTGGCGTGTTTGTATAATTGAAGGGACTTGTGTTCGTGGCTGATTCCACTTTGTTGATAAAGGTACCAAAGGTATTTTGCATTGATTGTGTTGTTTGTTTGTTCTTAGTTAGGCTTTGTTTCTCATTTGGAAAACACAAGAAATGTTGGTTCAATTTGTAAGTTAGTGTTGGTTGAATACATTGCAAGTGTCTTTGAATGATTTGGAGTTTCATTTTATATTGAAAACAAAAATTCCTTTGCTAACATAAGAGCTCATAATATTTTCCATGTATCTTTGCTTAAGAAGTATGTACATGATCCTAATCATATGATTGATTGGAATTTGATACAGGTGGAACCCGAGGGAGAGTTCCAAGTAGGACCTATGCGCATCCTCGACAAGAAAGTCACATTGCTCCGGAACAGAGCCATCGGGCAGGTAAAGGTCCAATGGGAGCACCTTAGTCCTGATGAGGCCACATGGGAGATAGAGGATGCCATAAGGGAGGCATTCCCATTTTTGTTCAGTTTTGAGAACACCGAGGATGGTGTTGTTCTAAGGGGGAGGGGAATGTAATACCCCAATTTTGACCCTTATGAAATATTGGCTTCTAATGTAAATATTGTATACACACGTTGTATGTTTCCCTAGCGTGGAGCTCAAGGCCAAGGCTCCACTAGTTTATGTTCAGATTTTATTTAAATTAGACACGCTTTGAATTGTGTTACCCACGTGCTATTAAGCCATGGGATATTGTAAATTGATGTAAATATTTAATATTGAAATAAAATACCAAAACTGGCTATGGGAGCAACGAATGAGAAGGGGCCATGTGTATCCACTAGGGAGTGGTGAGGGGGTTGTGGGATTGAACCATAGGCTGCCATATGTCACCTTGAGAACCCATTTGACTTACCTTGCTGACATTTATTTATGTTGTAAGGAAGTGGTTGAGGAATTCAGTCCATGACTTCAATGGAGCATGGGCAGCCCAGAAATTCGTATGGCAGAGTATGGGCTCTGTTTTCTTGTACCACAAGCCACTCTACCTCATGGGAGTTGCTTCTTCCTCATTCCCATTCCATTGTGAAACTGACTAGCACCATTTTCCATCCAAAAAAATGAAATGCCCAGCAGTGAGAAAAAAAAAACCAGAAATCGCAACTTTGCAAGAACCCACGTTTTGAAGAGCCACAAACACCCAAAATTGGTATTTGACAGTGAAATCCAATGGGGGATCCATATATATAAACCTTGGGGTGAAATTGAGAGTATTAGATACCCCAAAATCCATTGGAAAACCCAGTTTTTACAGCCCAGAAATGAAGTGACGGGATTGAGTTATTGGATAACAGAACTGTGAGAAATCCAAGTGTGAATGACTGAGCAGAGGCTTGGTTTGCTTGATAAACCCAGTGAAGGCTAGAATCTCAAGGAATTAGCAGCTAGACCTTTCTATGCCCACCCTGAGGAGTACTGGAGGGAAGGGACGTCTGAGGGACTGTGCAGCAGAGAAGGGGACATTCCTTGTGTTGGGTGCGGTAGGTATTGTGGGTGCCATGACTGCTGAGTTCATTTGAGATGCCTGTAGCTTTGTGGTTGAGCTCACTAGCTTAGCATCCTCCTCATTTTTCATTTGTATGCTTGATAAACCCAACGGTGTGTTGGCTTAGCATAGCTGATGATCGAAACCATGGCTGTGAGTGAGCCCAGCTAGTTCTTCCTTAGTGGATACACAACCCAGCTCGGGGGTGATCTCTCAGCTGAAAGAATATAGGCTGGACATAGATCTATGGTTGGGTGGAACATTGCTCTCACATAGCCAGTTGTTTGGACAGCTTCATCTTCAAGATAAGTGTTCCATGTATTATAAATTATTTGCATTTTTTGTTCTGCAATATGTTTAAATTGTCCATGTTTAATGAAATGAATTGATTATCTTAATTTGGAATCCATGCATGGCATTGAAACGAGATTGAGTCTCTATATGCTGAATCATCCTCTGCTGTGATATATGTATATATGTTAGGCATTACTGTTTGTGTGCTTGCTATTATGTTTAATTCCGCTGTGTTTATATTGAGTTGATTTTGCACACAGAAGTTTTTAATTGTTATGAATTTATGAGTTGTAAGAAAAAGAATATTGGGGCTAAGTCTGCCAAAAGCCCCCTATGATTGGTCATATTATCTCCCCTGCATTTGGAAGGTGGGAGGGGATGTTACAGAGTGGTATCAGAGCCCAACTTGTAGCACTGGGGCTGCTTGGGCCAAATTCGGAGTTACAGGCAGGTAACAGAATGTTTTAACGTGGTATTGGTGAAGTTTGGGGCGTCATTTTGATATGGAAAAATAACAGGGTCAAACTTCTCAGATGTAGAAGACGATCACACCATTGCATAGATCTCTCCAATATCTTTCCAACAGTACCAAACTTGCCTTATTTGGTTAAGGGACGAGGGAGATATGACCCCCGCAAACACGCAGGTCACGCACGGATTGCGCCCAGATTGCGTGCGGGTTGCACACAGATTACGTGTGGGTTGTGCGCCGATTGCGCACAGATTGTGCACAGATTGCACATAGATTGCGTGCAGGTTGCATGCGGATTGTGCGCAGATTGCACGCAGATTGCATGCAGATTGCATGCGGGTTGCGCGCGAATTGCGCACAGATTGCGCACGGATTGCGCGCAGATTGCGTGCAGGTTGCGCGCGGATTGCGCACAGATTGCGCACGGATGGCGCGCAGATTGCGCGCAGATTGTGTGCGGGTTGCACGCGGATTGCGCGCAGGTCGCACACAGATAGTGCGCAGATTGCGTGCATATTGCATGCGGGTTGCGTGCGGATTGCGCGCAGGTCGCATACAAATTGCACGTAGGTTGTGCGCGGATTGAGTGCAGGTTGTGCACGGATAGTGCACGGATTGCACGTAGGTTGTGCACAGGTTGCGCGCAGGTTACGCGCAGGTTGTGCAGAGGTTGTGCGCAAGTGGCACATAGGTTGCGCACAAGTTGTGCGCAGGTGGCGCACAGGTGGAGCACAGGTTGAAAAGGGAGTTTAAAATGAAAAGTAGTTAAACCCAGAATTTTATAAAAGATGAATGGTGCATCGAAATTGAGATCCACAAATTGTTGAGTGTTCCTTGTTATATGGACTAACTTCGCTCGAGATAAAAAATTTTGTGATTCTTCATAGATTTTCTTCCACAGGTGGCTGAAGTTGGCATTCTGGACCAAAATACAACTGTGTAAAATGTGCAGAATTATTGGTAAGAGTTGTCATTTTTGAAACAACGTTGTTTTCACACCCGATGTCGGAATGGAGCACGGGGACAAGCATTGGAAAGCTTGTCTAGTAGGGAATAAGGGTGTATGACCAGAATTGGAATGAAGTTATCATACCCCACAAATAGTTAGAGCAGAAATGTACCAGCGACTGTTTTGACAAATTATTGATAAATATGGGCAATTTCCAGAATTGCTTGAATGGGCAAGAGAAAGAAATGCATAGCAACTGTCTGAATTATTCCATGAGTTCTATTATGTTAAATATTGATTGTGTATATTTCTATATGCATTCTTATGAGGTCTGACAAATATTTTCATAATGCAAGAGTGCTTGCAGCTCATAAAATTTATAATTGTAGCAGAGGTAGCATACAGGAAAGATGGTGACCATAAATGATGCTCAAGATCCTTATGAACACGAAGAAGATGTTTTAGGAGAAAATATACATGAAGAAAATGCGGAGACTGAATCTAATGGGAGAAGGGAGTAGGTGACTCCTCAGAATTTGGTTGAAACCATGGTGAGCTTCAATGAAAGATTGATGAAGGCTCAAGAAGAACAACACCAACTCAATGCTGCTATTTTGCAAAGCCTCACTGATATGCAGCATAAGATAAACCTTGGGTCCAACCCAAGCAATATGGGAGAAGAAGGAATAAATGCAGGGAGTCATTCTAGAGGTCGCTCGAAGAGGAGGACTCCAAGCCCAAGGAAGAGTTCGGCGAGCAGAAAGCATAAAACATCTTCATCAAGGTCTTCTTCCAGCAGGTCGTGTGACTCCAAATGTTCTAGGAGAAGTCCAAGATGTGCACCTAAGAGATTGGATGGAAGAAAGAAGTTCAAGGGAATCCCATAGGGAGAATTCAGGAAGGCAAGACCTCCCACATTTGATGGGGAAGGCAAGACTGGCCAAGAGGCAGAAGCATGGCTTCTTGGAATGAAGAAATACTTCAGAATTCAAGACTACTCAGGAAATGAGAAAGCCAGAATTGCCATTTACAATCTAAATGGCAGAGCTTCCATTTGGTGGGACAATCTCTTGCAAGTGAAAAGAATTAATGAGAGAAAGATCAGTTGGGAAAGATTTAAGAGGTACTTCAAGGAGAAATACCTTTCTTCTAGGTATTATGACGGTAAGAGAAAAGAGTTTAATGAACTCAGGCTGGGACTAAAGTCTATGGAAGAGCATGTCCACAAATTCTTGGAATTACTGAGGTATGTTGACTACATTAAGGATGAGAGAGTAAAAATCCAATGCTTCCTTGGAGGTCTACCTCAAAGCTTCAAGGATCGTATTGAGTTTGTTAATCCACCAAGTTTGGATGAAGCCATTAGGATGGCAATGCATTGCTATGAGAAAAGTAAACAAAAAATAGAGGCTAACCCGGCATGGAAAGGAAAGCCAAGACGGAAGTTTGATCAAAAGAAGAATGGCTTCAAGCCACCATTCAGAGGTCAGCCTAGAACCTTTCCACAGGGGCAGCAAGCAAGGAGTGGATTCAAACCAGTAGTGGCAGCAGACAAGGCATCAAAAGGACCACTTCAGTGTTGGGGATGTGGAGAAAACCACATGTTGAAGGATTGTCCACATCGAAAAGACAATTCTCGAAAGTTGAACAACTTGAAGGGAGTAGCTACGGTGGGGGACATGGCAAGGACAACACCTCAAATTTATGCAGCGTTGGATAATCATCAAGCAGACCATCAATCATCAGTGGTAGAAATCAAAGGTAAGATTGCTACGCAATCTATTTCTATTTTGATTGATCCAGGATCTACTCATAGTTATGTCTCTCCAAAAGTGGTTGAAGGTTGTTCTCTTAGAAAAATGAAGCATAATAAGTCTTGGCTAGTGCAATTAGCCATGGGAACCAAGAGAAAAGTAAGTGAGGTAGTGATGGAGTGTCCCATAGAATTGAATGGACTCCACACATATGCTGAATTGAATGTGTTACCATTAGGATCCTATGATGCATTGATTGGCATGGATTGGTTAGAAAGACATAGAGCCAAATTGGATTGTTATGAGAAAGCACTTGAGTGCATTGATGAAAAGGGAAGACCAACATTGGTAAAGGGGATTGCCAAGCAAGTTTCAGTAAGGCATATTTCAACCCTGCAGTTGAAAAAGTTTTATAAGAAGGGTTGTCAATTATATGCAGTCCATATGCCAGATTCATTAGAGGACAAAGGGCCAAGACTAGAAGACTTCAGGATATTGCAAGAGTTCCAAGATGTGTTTCCGGATGAGGTACCAGGGTTGCCACTGACGAGAAATATTGATTTTACCATCGATCTTGTTCCAGGGGCAGCGCCGAATTCCAAAGCTCCTTATAGAATGAGTACACTGGAGTTGGTGGAATTGAAGATACAGCTGTAAGAATTAATGGATAAAAGGTATATCAGGCCTAGTGTGTCTCCTTGGGGAGCACCGGTGTTATTTGTCAAGAAGAACATGAGGAGCATCTAAGAATGGTGTTGCAAGTTCTTAGAGAACATCAGCTGTATGCCAAGTTAAGCAAGTGTGAATTCTATCAAAAGAGGATTCAATATTTGGGTCACGTCATTTCAAAAGAAGGAATTGTAGTGGATCCGGAGAAGATTAATTCCATCATGGATTGGCCAACTCCAAGAAATGTTTCAGATGTTAGATCTTTTATGGGCCTTGTTGGTTACTACAAAAGGTTTATTGAAGGATTCTCCAGGATAGCTCATCCGATCATTTCATTGCAAAGGAAAAACATCAGATTTGTATGGTCTGAAAAATGTGAGAAAAGTTTTCAGAAGTTGAAGGAGTTACTTACCAGCGCTCCTGTTTTGAAGATAGCAGATCCAAGGAAGGATTTTGTAGTGTGCACAGATGCTTGCATTGAAGGACTGGGTGGGGTTCTCATGCAAGAAGGAATTGTGATTTTCTATGAATCCAGGAAATTAAAAGAGCATGAAAAGAATTATGCCACACATGATTTAGAATTAGTAGCCATAGTGCATGCTCTTAAGATGTGGAGGCATTACTTGGTGGGAAGAAGATTTGAGCTTAGAACAGACCACATGAGCTTGAAGTATTTGTTTGATCAGCCAAAATTGAATGCTAGGCAAGCTAGATGGATGGAATTTCTTTGTGAATTTGATTTTGAAATTAAACATGTAAAAGGGAAGGAGAATAAGGTTGCAGATGCTCTTAGCAGAAAATTTCATGTTTCAGCAGTAAGTATGTGCAAATCAAATTTGAAGACAAGAGTTCTTGAAGCCCAAAATGGTGATGAAACTTGCTTTCAAATTAAAGAGAAGTTGTAGCACGGTAATGTGGATGAAAAGTGTGCAGGATATGAGCTGGGTGAAGACAGTATCCTCATCTACAAAGATAGGTTGTACATTCCAAATAATGCAGATTTGAAGAAACTAGTGATGGATGAAATACACCAAATGTCGTACTCTGGACACCCAGGATATCAGAAGACTATAACATCAGCAAGAAAGCAATATTTTTGGAACGGTATGAAGAAGGACATAGCTGAGTACATTGCTAGGTGTCAGAAGTGCCAACAAGTCAAGGCAGAACACCAACATCCAGCAGGGTTATTGCAGCCCTTACCCATTCCGGAATGGAAGTGGGAAGTGATCTCCATGGATTTTATAACAGGTCTGCCCATGACGGTGAAGAAGCATGATTCAATCATGGTTGTGGTGGATAAGCTATCGAAGGTAGCTCACTTTATTCCAATAAAGTCCACTCACAAGGCTAGTGACATTGCGAACATCTTCATGAGAGAGATATTCAGATTGCATGGATTGCCCAAGGCAATAATTTCTGATCGTGATACAAAGTTCACCTCCAATTTCTGGAAGGGATTATTTTAGGAATTGGGAACTAAACTGAATTTCAGTACAGCTTACCATCCTCAAATGGATGACCAAACCGAGAGGGTGAATCAGGTTCTTGAAGACATGCTGAGAATGTATGTGATGGACAAACCATCCAAGTGGGAAGATTATTTACACTTGGTTGAATTTGCATACATTAATGGACACCATGCATCCTTGGGAATGGGTCCATTTGAAGCATTGTATGGCAAGGGATGCAGGACGCCAGTGAATTGGGACGGCCCAGTGAACAGGGTAGTGCTTGGACCAGAGATGATCAAGGAAATGGAACAGTAAATTGTTAAAATCAGGCAGAATTTAAAGGCGGCTCAGGACAGGTAAAAGAGTTATGCAGATTTGAAAAGAGCACATAAGGAATTTCAGATCGGGGATCATGTTTACTTGAGAGTGAAACCAAGGAAGAGTTCCCTCAAGTTGGGGAGTTGTGCCAAGTTGTCACCAAGATATTCTTGGCCATTTGAAGCCCTTGATAGTATAGGGCCAGTTGTATATAGAATTGCATTGCCTGCTAACATAAGAGATCATAATGTTTTCCATGTATCTTTTCTTAAGAAGTATGTACATGATCCTAATCATATGATTGATTGGAATGTGATACAGGTGGAACCCGAGGGAGAGTTCCAAGTAGGACCTATGCGCATCCTCAATAAGAAAGTCACATTGCTCCGGAACAGAGCCATCGGGCAGGTAAAGGTCCAATGGGAGCACCTTAGTCCTGATGAGGCTACATGGGAGCTAGAGGATGCCATGAGGGAGGCATTCCCATTTTTGTTCAGTTTTGAGAACATCGAGGACGGTGTTGTTCTAAGGGGGAGGGGAATGTAATACTCCAATTTTGACCCTTATGAAATATTGGCTTCTAATGTAAATATTGTATACACACGTTGTATGTTTCCCTAGCGTGGAGCTCAAGGCCAAGGCCCCGCTAGTTTATGCTCAGATTTTATTTAAATTAGACACGCTTTGAATTGTGTTACCCACATGCTATTAAGCCATGGGATATTGTAAATTGATGTAAATATTTAATATTGAAATAAAATACCAAAACTGGCTATGGGAGCAACGAATGAGAAGGGGCCATGTGTATCCACTAGGGAGTGGTGAGCGGGTTGTGGGATTGAACCATAGGCTACCATATGTCACCTTGAGAACCCATTTGACTTACCTTGCTGACATTTATTTATGTTGTAAGGAATTGGTTGAGGAATTCAGTCCATGACTTCAATGGAGCATGGGCAGCCCAAAAATTTGTATGGAAGAGTATGGGTTATGTTTTCTTGTACCACAAGACACTCTACCTCATGGGAGTTGCTTCTTCTTCATTCCCATTCCATTGTGAAACTGACCAGCACCATTTTCCAGCCAAAAAAACGAAATGCCCAGCAGTGAGAAAAAAAAACCCAGAAATCGCAACTTTGCAAGAACCCACGTTTTGAAGAGCCACAAACACCCAAAATTGGTATTTGACAGTGAAATCCAATGGGGGATCCATAGATATGAACCTTGGGGCAAAATTGAGAGTATTATATACCCCGAAATCCATTGGAAAACCCGGTTTTTACAGCCCATAAATGAAGTGACAGGATTGAGTTATTGGATAACAGAACTATGAGAAATCCAAGTGTGAATGACTGAGCAGAGGCTTGGTTTACTTGATAAACCCAGTGAAGGCTAGAATCTCAAAGAATTTGTAGCTGGACCTTTCTATGCCCACCCTGAAGAGCACTGGAGGGAAGGGACGTCTGAGGGACTGTGCAGCAGAGAAGGGGACCTTCCTTGTGTTGGGTGCGGTAGGTATTGTGGGTGCCATGACTGCTGAGTTCTTTTGAGATGCCTGTAGCTTTGTGGTTGAGCTCACTGGCTTAGCATCCTCCTCGTTTGTCATTTGTATGCTTGATAAACCCAACGGTGTGTTGGCTTAGCATAGCTGATGACCGAAACCATGGCTGTGAGTGAGCCCAGCTAGTTCTTCCTTAGTGGATACACAACCCAGCTCGGGGGTGATCTCTTAGCTGAAAGAATATAGGATGGACAGAGATATATGGTTGGGTGGAACGTTGCTCTCACATAGCCAGTTGTTTGGACAACTTCATTTTCAAGATAAGTATTCCATGTATTATAAATTATTTGCATTTTGTGTTCTGCAATATGTTAAATTGTCCATGTTTAATGAAATGAATTGATTATCTTAATTTGGAATCCATGCATGGCATTGGAACAAGATTGAGTCTCTATATGCTGAATCATCCTCTACTGTGATATATGTATATATGTTAGGCATTACTGTTTGTGTGCTTGCTATTATGTTTAATTCCGCTGTGTTTATATTGAGTTGATTTTGCACACAGAAGTTTTTAATTGTTATGAATTTATGAGTTGTAAGAAAAAGAATATTGGGGCTAAGTCTGCCAAAAGCCCCCTATGATTGGTCATCTTCTCTCCCCTGCATTTGGAAGGCGGGAGGGGACGTTACAGCTTTTCATTGTGCGAGTTGTTTGCTTGTTTGAGATCTTTCAGGGGATTTTTAGTGTGTGCTATTTGATTTTTATATTTTGTAGATTTTATTCTTAGTGTCTTCTGTGAGCCACCGTGGTTGATCAACCTCTGCACAGGTCCCAAAGAATTTTAGGAAACTCTCCTGAACAGAGAGAATTCCCTGTGCTGAGGTGAATATTGGATTATACTAATCCATACCCTCAGGGGACAAAAGAGGAAAACCAAGATTGTGAAATAGAACAACCAATAGAAGAAAACAGTTCTAGGTCAAGTGAGTCGTTCTTCTGACGAAGGAAATTTTAGAGATATTGAGGAGAAATTGCATAACTCTCTTGGAGTCCATTCTGCTCATCCTAAAGAGTATTTAGTTCCCATTTCAATTAAATAACTCTCAGTTCCATCTGGAAATTTGAACCCAGCACAAAGTTCTAGTTTTTCCCAAATAGCGTGTATCAACGTTCCTAATCCATTGTGTAGGTGGTTTAACATGGAAAACATAGAACACATGCTTACTTCAGGGGAGGTAACTACTCCAATTAGTAATATACCTATAGGAGGAATTAATTTTAATATGGAATCCACAACATGATAAGGATGGTCCCCGTCGTCCTCCATGATAGTCACTGGTACTAGTTCTTCAACTCAACTGAGTTCGAACCCTTTCTCTTTTGGATTTCCTTTTCCAGGATATCAACCTATACCTGTTACTATTCCCCCTAGTTAAACTTTGACCACTACTTCAGGTAGTGGCCCATCTATACATTTACATCATTTCCCACCCTTTAGAGGATAAATGTCCATGCCTAACCCAACCTTCATTGGAGTTGTTTCTAACTCCACCCTTCCCCAGTTAAGCTTACCTTTCCAAAAATTTGGAGGTATGAGTTTTGGTAACCCCTTTGGACTAAATGTACTACAAGGTAATTCATTTACACTAGGGTGTACCAACACTATAATTCCATGGGGGACAAATGCCGCTCAAGGAAATATCCCCTTTTTTGGGATGGAAGGTTCCAATATGGCTAACCCCGTTATGATAATTTTTTTACAAGGAAGCCAACCATTAGGGGGGATGGGAGGGGATTTTGGAACATATTTTCCTTCTTTTCAAAACCACTATGGTCAGAACTTTGGACAACCCAATCTAGTTTTCACTGATCTTGGAAATCCATATATTATAGGACAACTATATGCCAACAACAACCAATGGGAAACTAATACTCCTAGAACCTAGAACACAATGGCTCAGATAAAGTTTCCATTTTTCGCTACTTTGAATTTGTGTGACCTTTCAAAATTGAATAGCGATCCAGTGTTACATGACCCAATATGACCACCCCTACCCACTAAAATTCCTTTAGGAATTCCTAAGTTTGAAGGTAAACCTAAGGAAGACCCAGCTAACCATGTGATGACTTTTCATCTACGGTGTTCATATAAATATTTGCTGGATGATTCTATTATATTGCATATCTTCCAAAGGAATTTAACTGGGATAGTGGAAAAATGGTACATTGAGTTACCATAAGCATCTTTTGAAACTTTTAATGCTATTGCAACATCATTTCTAAATCATTTCCAACTATCAGTCTGTTATCAAATTGGAATGGAGATGTTAACATCCTTTCGTCAGTATAAATCTACTTATATCTATGACCACATGTGAAGAACCTGCAATAATTAATTAATGCAAATACACAAGATATCAGAAATAATAGAACTCGGAATCACTTTTATATTGATCACGGGCCACTTCGAGGGGGAAACCTCCTTTGAGGAAGCTCAATACAATTAACTTCATGGTGCCTTCAATGACCTCAACACACACTTATATACTAAGTCTATGCCAAATACTATGAGTCAAAACCATGGAACATATAATACTACGGGACGACTTACAAAGCATATGCGTCCAATACTATGGGTCAATACTATGGGCTAATATAAACTATGGATCAAGAAATACTACGGGACGACTTACAAAGCATATGCGTCCAACAACAATATACTAACATAGTAAAGAGAAGGGTTGACATAGGTTCCTAACATCCCCTCTCCCTTAGAAAAATCTTTGTCCTCAAAGCTTTGGTTGGAGAAATTGTTGCAGAATCTGAAGGAGTGCTTCCCCGGTAGCATCCTCAGGTTGCATTTCGGGCCACTGATGCCTTTGGAGTGTCAAGGAGGATTGCTTGGAAGGCTGTAGATGAAGAAGAACCCTGTCAGCTGCGTGGAAAATGCACTCATAATGGTGCTGATCGGCTTGTTGTTTCAGGCAAATTCTGGCCATGTGAAGATTGTCCTACAGAATGAAAAGAATCTAATCGCGGTTTCAAAGAACCAAGTCAATTTCCTGAACTAGGGAGCTGCTAAGGGTGTATGGAAGAAGAACTGGCAGTGTTTTTCCATAGACTGCTTCATATGGTGTCCTTTGAGATGTGGTATTGTACCACTAGAGCGCTGCGAGGAAATCCATAGAAATAGTTGGCCAAAGCTGTGTAGGGATGGGCAAGGGTTTGAGCAATCCCGAAAGGAGTGTCGTTTCACCCTTGTTGACTTGGAATGTATCATCGTCAGCCACCATTTGTTGAATTGTCATTTTTAGTCCCTGCCAAAAGAAGTTACATTGTTCCCAGTCATACATTTTGCAGAACCCAGAGTGACCTGTTGATGAAGAAGCATGGAGTTCATAGAAGAGATAGCCTTGTTGAACATATTGCAACCAATTTAGAACAAGCAGAGAAAGAGCTATAAGAGAAACTGGGTCATCAATTGTGCGAGAAGGAGCATCTTCCACCATATTGTCCTTACCCTTATTGTAAGTGATCACATAGGGATAACCCATTTCAGGTGTGTTGGGGAGGAGACCCATTGTTCCAGAAAATTTTCCAGACTCTGGAGATCAGTCTTGATGCAGAAATAATTCCCTAATAGGTATGACTACCACTTCTGTACTGCATGCAAAATAGTCATCATTTCCTACTGAGAGGTAGATGTGGCTAAATTCTTACCAGAAAGGTCTCTTGAAGGAAACAAGCGCATTGGTTCAACAAAGATACCTACATATCTATCCAAGGAAGTAGTGGAGACTGTTGATGGGTGCATTTGAATGGAATTGAGTTGAGTGATGACACCATGTGAATTCTTCTTAAGGATTTTTTCCAGGCGATGTGAACTAATGATGCAGAGAGACCCTAGTTGTAAGCCCATAAATTTTTGTTGTGCCCCATTGACTTTAAACTGCATCCAAAGTTTAGCAAGTAACCATTGAATGCCCAAAACCACATCACATCTGCCTAAGGACAAGGAAAACATGTCAGAGCATAGGTTATAATCTTCCATAGAGATACACACATTGTGACACTTCCCCTTGCAAGGTAAGGTGCCCCCATTGGCAACCATGACTTCAAAGTTGGAGCAAGGATGGAAAAAACAATCAGCTTGTTTGGCAATCCGAGGGTCAATGAAGTTATGAGTGCTACCAAAATCAATGAGTATGGTAAGAGGGAGATTCTTGAAGTATCCCCTGACCCGCATTGTTTGTGGGGTGGTGATGCCGGTTACAGCATGGAGAGAGATCTCGAGTGGTTCGTCCTGAGATGGGGTGTCAACAAGCGAGTGTTGAATGTCGACCTGATCATTTACTGTATCTGTAGCTTCTTCACCAAGTTCTAAGGAAGGCGGAGAATCCACATCCAAGAGATAGAGATTTTGTTGAACACATCTATGTTCTCGAGTGAATTTCTCATCACAATTATAGCAAAGCCCTTTTTCTCGGCGTGCCTTCCTTTCTATTTCAGACAAATGCTTGATAGGAGTTGGTTGAGGAGCAGGCATGATGGGAGGTCGTTGGGAACCCATATTTCTGAAGGGAACAAAGGTGGGTTTGGAGCATTGTTGAGATGCAATCTTTTCCTCGGCCAGCTTAGCCAACCCTAGGACTTCCATCATTGTGTTGGGACAAAACATTTTGACCTCTGAGCGGATTTCATCCTTGACACCACTGATAAAACAACTCCTGTAGAATTCATCAGACAATCCTTCTGTGTGATTGGCCAATTTCTCAAATTTTGTTTGATACTCTCTCACTGTGCCAATTTGGTGAAGTTTAGTGAGTGCTCCTGTGAAATCATCAAAAGCATTAGGACCAAATCGTGGCAAAATGAGTTGGCAAAAATCTGTCTAGTTTTGCTCGGGATGAGCTTTGATGTACCAACGGTACCATTGAAGGGCTTCCTATTCCAAATGAAAGGATGCAAGTGGAAATTTCTGGTCATCAGAAGTAATATGCAGACTAAAATATTGTTCTGCTCGATATATCCATCCAATCGAATCAGTACCATTGAAGCGAGGAAAATCAAGCTTCCGCCCATGAAAATTGCTGGAAGAAGAGAACCCGGTGGCTGTAAAATATTCTGGTTGTCTGGTATTGTTCATGGCTGAATGCTGAAGATGGAGGCTGAGAATTGTTTCCTCTAGATCTTGGAGTTTGGTTTTGATGGCTGCAAGCGCTTCCTCCATGGTGTGTGCTCGTGCATGGGTGACAACCATAACCATGTTTTTTTTTTTTTTTTTGGTGGAATGGGTAGAAAAACACAAACAGAAGTTGATTTAGTAAAGGGAAATTTGGATTGGGGAAACAATCTGATGGGTAATTCGGGTTTGACTAGATTTTGGACACTGTCGAATGGACAAGAAGGAAAAAAGGGGGATTTCAGAAGTGGGGTGATAGAATGATAAAATTTGGCAGAGAGGGACAGAGAAGCAGAATTTAGAAATGAACTCTGTGGTAAAATTTAAAGGTGATTGGGTGAAATCTGAGGAAGTTATGGAAAACCCTAAAAATAGACAAATGTGGGATTTCGGGCTTTGGGAAGGGGAATTGGGGATAGGGTTCTCAGGAATGAAAGATGCAGAATAGGATGACAGGGGTTCCCCAAAAATTTCAAGGGAAACAGAGTGAAAACAAGAGAGATATGGAGAAAAAACAGATTTTTTTTTTTTTTAATTAGAAATGGATCGGCAATAGTGGAGCGGAAGGGATCTGCAATAGATGGATCTGCAACGGCGCGAAAGGGATCGAAAACAACTGGATCTGAAATGGCGACTGGATCTGGAACACTTTCAGAATAGATCTGAAATGGCTGGATCTGGAGCGGAAGTGATCAACAACAATTCAACTGAAAATAGATATGGACCCCAGGTATGTACGGCTTCGTAACAGTTCAGGTGTTTCACTCAGCCACCAATGTTGTCTGACGGCTTGCGTATTGGGGTAGTACCCCTCACTCCACGGCTCAAGTAAAACTGATAACCACTTTTCCACAAACGACAGCTCTTGGTTCACCTCACGGGTGGGAACTAGTCAATCAGGTAGGGGTCGTTGCCCTTTTTGCTGGTAGGTCCTCTCAATGGGCCAACTACTTTGGGGTTCCTGTGGTAGTCCTCACAATGAGTAATAAGGCTTATGCCCAAGTACTTCCCATAGTTAAGCAGATAGAGATTATTCCCAAATCCGAAGCTGCAACAGATGCGAAAAAAAATTTGGCAGAAATTCCACCCAATGAGCCCAAAAAAGTGCTCTGATACCAGATGTGAAGAACCTGCAATAATTAATTAATGCAAATACACAAGATATCAGAAATAATATAACTTAGAATCACTTTTATATTGATCACGGGCCACTTCGAGGGGGCAACCTCCTTTGAGCAAGCTCAATACAATTAACTTCACGGTGCCTTCAATGACCTCAACACACACTTATATACTAAGTCTATGCCCAATACTATGAGTCAAAACCATGGGGCATATAATACTATGGGATGACTTACAAAGCATATGCGTCCAATACTATGGGTCAATACTATGGGCTAATATAAACTACGGATCAACAAATACTATAGGACGACTTACAAAGCATATGCGTCCAACAACAATATACTAACATAGTAAAGAGAAGGGTTGACATAGGTTCCTAACACCACATCCATGAGTGGCTAAGGAGGCGTAGCTTAATTAAGGATCAGATACCTGAAGAGCTCCTTACCGATTGGTTTACTAAGTCATTACAACCCTTTATTGCAAAATATGCGGCTCTTTCTAGTGTTTAAATTGAAGAGTAGGCTATTATTAAAGTCCAACAATTGGATTTGGTTTATTCCCAATATAGGATGCTATATGAAATTGTGCAGACTTCTCCTAGATTAGATGTTGACCCAACAAACCCATCCCTACACCTCATGTTGATGGTGTGATTGGTTTAGTTGAGAACAATCCAGTTAGCCCGGGTGATAAATTTTCAAGTCAAAATTCATCGAAAATTGGTCAGAATAACACACAAAAACTTAAACCCAACCCTCCTTCTGATGTTCTATCAATACAAAACTCTCAAAGAAACCATCATCCTGGAAGGAAGAAAAATAAGAACAATAAAAATGGGAATAAGGGGAACAATAATGCAATCAACAATAATAATAACACTAATGCTGGTGGGGAAAATAATGAAAAAGGTAAAATGAAATTTCCTTGTTTGTTATGCTAGGAAAATCACTTAACCTATAAATTCCCTAAGATGTAAATGGATCAGAAGCTATTGGCCCAACAGGAAGGGTCCTCCCAACCTACTATAGTAACTAATCCATTTCCTCAATATCAACAATAGATAATTGTTGGTGCTCACCAAAACCCTGCAGCCTCTCATGGGGGAAACCAGAGAACTTCCTCTGAATGGGGCAATACAGGCCTAGGTGAATTTTTCATGTGTGAACATAATTTTTATCTCCAGACGAGGAATAAGAACTATGAATCTAATTTTTCTGAATCCAAAGGTAAAGAACCCCCTAACATTAACAACAACAATTATTTACACATAGAGAATCCTTCCAACGATACTGTGGCTATAATACCAAAGGGTGATCTCAAAAAATCCACATATAATCCTAATGCGCATGCTACTCAAAATTATAGTATAGTTGAATATTTGGTTAAGGCTCTGTGTGCAATGTATATGCTTGAGGTACTCCAAATTTTTCCAACTAAGCAGAAAACCTTTCTTTCAACTTTAGGAGCTCTTGATCCTGCATATACTCAAGTTATTACTTTCGATATTGAGAATTGGAAGCCTCGTTTACCCCATCATGTTTCTTTTACAATCCAAGTTGTATCCAGAAACACTAAGATTCATCGGACAGTTGTAGGTGATGGTACCTCCACATGTGTCATGTCTTTATCATGTTGGAAGGATTTAGGATAACCTAACATGGTTTCTCATGTCACCATGTTGAAATCTTATTTATATCCACCTTTTCCAACCTCATGGAATCATCTCGGCCTTTCTTGAAGAGCTAGGAGGAAAAGTAGTCAAAGTGGATGTGGAAGTGGTTGATTCCCTACTTGATTATAATTTATTGCTAGGAAGAAGTTGGACTCAAGCTATGATGGAATTAATATCTCTGATATTTCGCATCATCAAGTTTCCTCATGAGGGAAATATTGTAAAAATTGACCAGCTATCCTTAAACAATAACGAGTTCAACAAGGATCACAGGTCCAATATCCCTTTAGCTTCCCACTCCATGAGATATTGTGAAAACATTGGTGTGGGGATTTATCATTCATTAATGTGAAATTTTAATATTTCCCCACCTGATTTTCATGTTAATGCATCTCCATTACACACAATTTCAATATTTTCCACAACTTCCACATATAAGGTGTCTCAATTTAATACTTCTTAATTTAATGACCGTTGGAAGTGGTTAGACTCTAAATTTGGGTGTATTTATATCAACTATGCCTTATATCCCTTGTGTTTGATTGCAACCGAGAATAATACTTTGTGTTCATGCTTATCTCCTTGGGACTGGTTTCAACCGTTGACTCTGTGATTCAACCAATGGGGGCATTGGAGCTTGCTCTCCACCCTATTGATTGAAGTGAATGCTTGGACAGGTTTTCCATCTGGGATGATATAATTCCTTCATATGAAGTTTTCCTAGAATGTTTGATACAATCTTACACTCCTTTGGATGTTGATCCTATTGCAATTAAATGCAGTACTGATTTTCCTTTTGAGATGGATCTCACTGATTATAGATCCTCAGACACTGGTAGTTTTGAATCTTTGGATTCTCCCATAGAGTTGCAAGTCAGTGTTCCTGCTGAGTTTGATTCAGTTACTGGATTTTTTGACTCTGACGATGATGAGTCTGTTCTTATTGACTCCATCACTTCTTTTAACTTTGATCTTCCTCTCAGGTTTGATCTAGTTGATCATAGGTATTCAAGCCTTGGCACTATAGATTCTTCACTGATAAACTATGCCCTAATTATGCATGTTGTTGAAGATAGTGAAGTTGAAAGTATTTCTACCAAAGTGACCTATATCAGATCTTTCTTTACACATTTTGTGGATATGATCCCGGTGCTGTTGTTTCTTGGAGACAGGATTTTTTGCTGGGTTCATGGTTGTCTACGGATCATTTTTTACATATTGCTCGATCATGTTAGGTATACTTGAAAAATTGCATATAGTTTTAGG
Organism: Larix kaempferi; assembly: GCA_027924585.1. Taxonomy (NCBI): domain Eukaryota; kingdom Viridiplantae; phylum Streptophyta; class Pinopsida; order Pinales; family Pinaceae; genus Larix; species Larix kaempferi. The sequence continues at coordinate 449,416 of BSBM01000358.1, forward strand.
CCTCCCCACTATTATGATGCATTTGAACCTTTTTTTATCCGAATTCTCCATAGGGTCGAACCTATTGGATATTGGTGTGTTAACCATATCTTTATGCATTGTGCACTATTCCAACACCAGATCCTACCTACCATGTGTTGATGTAAATGTAACTTCGGAATGTATTTCACATATATGTATATTGTATTCCTATAGATATGTTATTATTCCTCTATACGGAAGTGGTTGTATTCCTATAAAGATGTTATTATTCCTCTATACGGAAGTGTCGTCATTTATATTGTAAGTGTCGTAACTTATACTTGATGGGTTATTAGACCACCTTGTTGGGGTCGGCCCTGTATAAGTCATGTGGGTCAAAGGGTTATTAGACCACCCTATTGGGGGTCGACCATGTGGGTCAAAGGGTTATTAGACCACCCTAGTGGGGGTTGGCCTAGTTAGCATTATGTTAAGTGGTTAAGTTGAGGCCGACCTAGTTGAGTAAAGGTCAAGTCAAGTCAGTGTATAAATAGAGAGTGTGTCTCTCTCATTTTACACATTCTATTCTCTCAGTCACACTTTGGAGAGTGTCGCACTTGTGGAGGAGGAGGCTCTGCTGCTAGGAGAAGACTATCTCTTGTATTCTAGTTGTATCATTGCTCTATCTATCCCTGAGGAAGTCATTGGGGTTTTTCACCTTTATGGTTTTCCCCAAGCAAACTCTGTGTCTCTTGTGTGCTTGCATTATTGTGTCCATGATTGATATGCTGTAGATTTGTTGTACATGTTGTTCTCTCAGTTAAGATCATAGATTAGAATGAAGTAAATTCTGAAAATTTAACACCATGGACCACCGTAGTCAGAACCCCTCTTCCATTTTGGTTCCTATGCTGAGTTTTTCTCATAGGCTTAGGAGCCTTTCTATTTTTACCATAACTTTGATAAGAAACCTCATGTTAGGTAGGCTCCTGATGTTGGATTTCACAATTTTAGCTCGTTATATAAGCCTTCATATCTTATCTCATTACCGTTAAGCAATGTATCATTTTTTCTTTGCAACTTGACACCCTTTACTCGAAGGAGACATACCCTGAGTGTCCTTATCTTGCTCATGTTCCTTGCACTATGCATAGGTTTGTTCCTTGTGCTTCAAACTAGTTTTGCTTGTCCTTGGTTTCATCCCATCACAAGCATTCTTCCATACCTCCTTCGATCTCGTTAAAAATAGAAGGAGGACATGAGTTGACTTTTCCAGGATCGTTAAACTATCACAGAAAGGGTAGATATCGAGTCTTCGTTAAGCTCTTTTTAGACTCCTTAAAATTGAAAAGGTTGCCGAGTGATCTTGTTTCTGTCATACTCATTAATTGATACAAAGGAACATCAATATGGTATAAGTCTAACCCTTTTATGGACCACGTGGATTATTTAGGAAAAATGAATACTTTGGCCAACTTTGGCTGGAAGAGTTCTTTTGTCGTATCATTTTACACTTTTTTGGATGGTAAAGACTAAACTTACGAAAACGTATCTCTAGAGTTGTTTTTTAAGTTTTGCAGTCTCTTTAAAATTGAAAACATCAATGAGCATGAACATATATGGGATCAATATAAAATCCATGGATCAATATCTTATCGATCATATTTATATCTTTTCTTCAAGTTCGTTAAACAATGAAGAAAGTGTCGAGTTTTCTTTCTATGGACTCGTAAAATGATACATTGAAGGACCCTCCTTGGGACCAAACCCCTCCTTTTCCAGGTTCATTAAATATATGTTAAGGGACTCATCGGTAGGTGAGATATTTAGAGCATATTTCGAACTCTTTATCGAGCTCGTTAAAAATGACGAAGGTACTTAAAAAGAGAAAAAGAGAAGGGAAGGATCTGAAATGTATTTTGATATAATGGAAGCAAGTCAATTGTGTCCTTAAACAAAGCACCAGTTTTGAGTCTATCAAACAAGTTTGGTTCTAGTTTTGGCCTTAGGATAAACCTGATCTCATATTTATTACTCCTCTGGTTTGTTACTCTTCGAATCATATGGAGAATCTGTCAATGTCTTCCACATTACTGATTTATATAACTAGTCCCTTTGTGTTCAAAGCTTTCTAAGTCACTACTCTGTTGTGCTCACTATTCAAGGATAAAACGTGTGTCGGCCATTCTGCAATTACCTTGAATTCATATGTCGACCATTCCTGGTGTCAGTATGTTTCATCATGTACTCAATTTTGCTTCAAATCAAATCAGTCTTTGATTACTCCTCATGTTGGATGACGGAGGATTCCTTAATTTCTTCCTTCAAACGAACCTCTTCCCATCAATTTCAAGTCATTTTTCTCTAGGAATGAGGTTTAGAGTTTCAATAGTACCTTGGGGATTTTAGTCATCAATGGAAATTTCCCTCACCATCGAGTTATGGGAATACATCAATGTCTCTTACTCGATGGATTCTTCAGGTGTTTGAATTCAAGAACATCTATTCACACCTGTTAGAATGTCTTTGATACCTTGGGGTCCATTTTCATTATCAGTGGGTTCCCTCACATTTGTTAACCGTTTACATCATTGGCCAATTATCAAATGGTTTCCCCCATTTTTGACTTCAGCTAATTTATTCGCATGGTTAGGATTCGTACCTTTATGCAGTTTGGATTGAAGACCTTGGGCTTATAGTAACATCATCATATTTTGTTATTTCCCAAGTTGCGAAGACTAAGCCACACTCCCCGTGGCTCTTGATGAGACATAGATTAACTTTTTTTAGTGTGTCTATGATATCAAATTTTGACATCGATCCACCTTGTATTCCTGCGGCTATGATCATTTGTTGGACATGGATCCACTTTGTTATGTTGTGGCCATGATCCATTTATTTCTCATGGATCCACTTTGTTATGTTGTGGCCATGATCCATTTATTTCTCATGGATCCACTTTTTATTTTCATGGCCATAATATATGCATCAACTATACATATGTATTGGATCACCATTGTATCTTTATGGAGGTTATGTTCTATCATTTGAACATGGACATTTATCCCAGGGATAAGATTGTCTCACACCTTTCTCTATTTCAGGTACTTCATTGAGACTAAGATTCTTTGCTTCTTCGATTTCGTCGAATCCGCATCCCAAACAATCATTGTTTACAATGTACTTCATCCATCATCTTCCCTTCTGACTTCATACATTATAGGGCATCTATTATAGCTCAAATCGACACTTCTCCATCTGTGACGACACTTGCATGATGATACTCTCAGGACGACACTTTCATGGTGGCAGGTCATGAAGATATTGTTTCTCACAAAAAAGGACATTATGGATGGAATATTCCTAATTTGGTGTTTATTAATGTGGCATTAACTTATTCATTTACCATCCATCAATTAGGAAGCTTGTGACCACATTTGAAGACCAAAACACGCCTAGAAAATCTCTCAAAATGGTATTTTAACCCATTTTTCTTGAACATGGAAGTTTCTCTTAGAACAAGTGCATGTGACATGCACCTTGTCCCTTTCGCACCTACGTGTGGCTCAAAAATGCTCAAAAAATATAAAAAAGATCAAAATTTGGGTGGTTTGGGAGGTTGGGATAACCACTCCATCAGTTGCAACTGATCCCTCCTAGAATATAACCATCTCCTTCTCCTATAAAATAAAGGGATATTGGCCATGAAAATGACTCTCATCCAAAGTATTGTTATGTTGGAGGAATCATCACTCTATTTCCCTTTCCATTTATTCCCTAGTTTCTCTCAAACCCTTATGCATCTGAGCTGTGGTGTGGATTATTGGAGAAGAGAAGTAGGAGATCCAAAATCAAGGTTTCGTGAGGTGCCAAAGAAGAGATAAGGTAACATTTTACTTGTTTCTAATATTAAATAGAGATTTGACATCTTTCCCTTCTCAAATTCTGAGTCAATTTCATGTTTGAATGAAGAGATTTTTATTTTTTTTATATTGAAAGTTGAGTTTTAGGTTCATGTTCTTCATTTACTTTCAATTCATAAGTAATCTTTATTATTGTCAAAAGTATTTGAGGAAGGTTGTGGTTATCGATTTTGCAGGTCTAAGCTTGCGTAAGTTGGGATATATTAAAAGTAGAGAAAGGAGCAAAGAAAGATAGGATCAAACTCCATAAAAAAGGGTACATATCCTTCTAACTTTAAAACTCGTTTATTTTTCTTATTGAAAAACCATATATGTCTCTCTTTGAACCTCTAGTATGTTGGTGACCTCAACCCTAGTCATAGAATAGTTTCCTCACAACATCTATACTCCTAGGTCTTTTCATATCCAAGTTGGTATTGTGAGTTCCCAATACCATGAAATGTGGATCCAACTCATCACATGTTGATGTATATGTAACTTCGGAATGTATTTCACATACATGTATATTGTATTCCTATAGAGATGTTATTATTCCTCTATACGGAAGTGTCGTCATTTATAATGTAAGTGTCGTAAATTATACTTGATGGGTTATTAGACCACCTTGTTGGGGTCAGCCCTGTATAAGTCATGTGGTTCAAAGGGTTATTAGACCACCCTATTGGGGGTAGTCCATGTGGGTCAAAGGGTTATTAGACCACCCTAGTGAGGGTCGGTCCAGTCAGCATTATGTTATGTGGTTTAGTTGAGGCTGACCTAGTTGAGTAAAGGTCAAGTCAAGTTAGTGTATAAATAGAGAGTGTGTCTCTCTCATTTTACACACATTCTATTCTCTCAGTCACACTGTGGAGAGTGGCGCACTTGTGGAGGAGGAGGCTCTGCTTCTAGGAGAAGACTATCTCTTGTACTCTGGTTGTATCATTGCTCTATCTATCTCTGAGGAAGTTATTGGGGTTTTTCACCTTTATGGTTTTCCCCAAGTAAACTCGGTGTCTCTTCTGTGCTTGCATTATTGTGTCCATGAATGATATGCTGTAGATTTGCTGTACATGTTGTTCTCTTAGTTAATATCCTAGATCATATTGAAGTAAATTATGAAAATTTAACATGGTATCAGAGCTAGCCTAAAAGAAGGCATGATATGGCATGTATGACACTTGTTGCACTTACGATGCTAGGGCTTGATATAGCAAAAACAAGTCATCGTAGAAATTTCTCTATAAATTTGTTTTGGAGAAGATTTCGGATCTGAAACCATTACAAGTCGAATATTAAATCCCCATGTACCTTGTGTCCAAAGGACAACCTCTAATTCGTTGTACTTTATGATTTATGATCTGTACAATATAGGGTTTCTGCCTCTTCCAGATCTGAGTCAAAATCAGGTGACCTTGGGAAAAAGGTCATAACTTGGGCTAGGAAGCTCCAAATGAAATTTCATAAAAAGTGACAGGTAGTACATAGACTGAACTATCTCAGGAAAAATTTTCAGAGGCCGAAGTGGAACCAATAACACGTGGCACACCGTACAAGTTCGCTCTCCTGTATTATCTCATAAATAGGTCACGTTACGACACTTGGCATAACTCTCTATCAGGGAATCCAATTGAGGTAAGACCTATCAGGATGGAAAGATAATAGATCAAGATATCTCAGGAAAATTTTTCAGAGGCTGAAGTTGAAACAGTGACACGTGGCACGCCGTACAAGTTAGCTCTCATGTATTATCCCATAAACAGGTCATGTTGCGACATAACTCTCTCTCAGAGAATCCAATTGAGGTCAGACCTATCGGGATGGAAAGATAACAGGTCAGGCTATCTTAGGAAGCATTTTTAGACCCTATGGATTGAAAAGTTCGGAGCTACACCAGAAACAATCAGGTACATATATCTGTCAAAATAGAATTATTTTTTAGTACCTTCATTCATGGCTTCCGGAATTTAGGGCTTCGGAGAAAGTTGGAATTTTTGTAATCGGAGACCATGGCTGGATGCTACTCATCAAAATCGAAATTTAGAGACCAAGATCATAATTTTTGGTTGGCCAGAAGGTCGGGCTTGATCAGACCCTAGTTCGGGACTTTGATAAGAAAAGTGGAAAATTAGGGCTTTTGTAAAAATGAGAATTTTTGAAATCTGTGACCACGGCTGGAAGCTCCTCAGAAAAATAGAAGCTTAGAGCTTTGGATCAAACCTTTTGATTGGGCAGAAGAGTTGGCTTTATCAAACCCCAGTTCAGGATCACGTCTAGTGAATCTGGAAGTTTCAAAGGCAAAATTGAGGAGTGAAACTTTGCAGTTTTCAAATTCTGAATATACCAGCTTGATCAGCTCATCAAGGCACATATTTCTATCCTTTCAGAAGTTTGAAATTCAAAGTTTGAATTTTTGGGGTTTCTCTGACAAACCCATATCCAGCTCTAGGTCTAGTTCTTGCAAATCAATTGGATTGGGTTAATCCTAGAAGAAGATGGATTGGTCACCTGCATAAGTGAAGAAGTTCCTGTTTCAGAGGGAGATGAGGCTAAGGCCTTACATAAGAATATTACAAGCGATCTCGACAGGTATGACTCATCAAGGTATGTTTCGATATTTGTTCATGATTAAGTTTATGGTATGTTTGTCTTCATGTTATTACGGTTAGTACAATCTTGATTTTAGATTTGTCGTATCACCTTAACAAAATTATGAATGCATGATAGAAGATATTCATTGGTTAGGGTGTTGACACTTATGATTGTACTAATGCATTATGGTGTTGTATGAGGTTTATGTTGTCTGCTAACATAAAAGGTACACCAAGAAAGACAAATCATGTTCTACTTCAAGAACATATGATCATGGTGACATGAAGACAAGGATTCATCCATTGTCATGGATCACATAGAAGATCTACTTTCGAGGTATGCATAACTTGGTTCTACAATGGTTAACTTATGAGACATACAGGTTACTAGCACAAGTCACTGAAGAGAACCAGAAGACATTATGCTGGTATGTTAGACATAACTAGCTAGCATGCTAATCCAGGTATGTTTTTCCTATATCAAGCTAGAATCCTACCTTGTGTTAGGATCTTATACTATTGTGTTGTTGATAATGATTATTCATGAAGTCCTAGGTTTGAATAATCACACGTTTTATGCATATTATATCTCTTATCTTGATTGATGATTCAACTAACCAGAAGAGTCCTATGATCAAATAAGAAAATGTATGAGTAAAAGAAGACTTCCCTGAAACCTTGAATACTAATGTTTATTATCTGTGAATGATCATGAATATACATGTTTAAGATTATTGTGTTTTGATAGTATTAAGATTATACTAATAAATGTGTGATTATGTATGAGACCTCAAGGATAACACAATGATGATACTAATAAGAATGCCTAGTGATTAAGGATGGATGTAAGTTCAAGGATAGGTAATCCAGGAAGCAAATATCAAGAGGGAGCACACTCCAGTTGTTCCTGCAAGAAAGCAAAGGAGCACACTTCAGTAGTTTCTGCAAGGATGCAGATATTCAGAGGGAGTTGACCACTTCTCACAATCCACATAAGAATGGAGTTGCAGAAAAGAAGCAAAGACTGAGAGGGAGTCAACCCAACAAACAAACAAAGATAAGTATTTGAATTGTCATTACTTGCATATTTTATTGTTTAAATAATACTGTTCAATAATGTATATACTGATGTTCCTAGAATTAGGTTGTGTATTATGCATATTAGAATAGTTGCATTGATGAACAATATACTACTAATATGCATGGGTAAGTAGCCTATGGCACTGTACAACATTCCATTGCTACTTATCTAGAATGAAACCTCTTTGCTGACATGTCGGGAGTTGTGCACACTCTTAACAATGTTCTGGTAGAGATTGGAAGGCATCTAGAAAGTTACGGGATATGGATAAATGTTGTATTGAAGCATTGGCTAAGACAATTGCATGACTGTATGACATATTTCTTGATGTGTAAGAATTTGTTCTGAAAACTATCAGATGTTTTCTAATCATGCAATTTAACTTGTTGTGTAGGAAAGATCGTATGCCATCACCTACAAAAGAAGAATTACAACATTTGTTCAGCAACAAAATTATCTATTGAAGATATTGAAGTTCCCAGGATATGGGAAGAATGCCATGATCCGTCGATCATGAATAATGATGTTTTGGATGTAGTCCCAAGACTTGAAGGGAAGTTTGCTATGACTTCCATATGGATCTATCAAGATCAAGCATGCTGCAGATGGCAGCATAGAGAAATATAAAAGTGATGAAATAGAAGATACACCAGATGGATTTCAAGACAGCTTTCTTGAATGGTGTAGTTGAAGAATAAGTGTATGTGGAGCATCCACTTGGTTCTGAGACACATGACAGGAAATTATATATGTGCAGAACTTGGTATGGTAGGATAGGAAGCTTTCTATCCAGTTTGGTCTTTACCAAGAGTAAAGCTGGTTCCAACCTTTACTACAAGGTTAAGGAAGGCAATCCAGTGATACTACTATGTGGATGACCTGTTTGTATCAGGTGAGGATAGATTGATTGCCGACACACAGCGGAATCTTGCTGCCGAGTTCGAGTTGAGGAACTTTGGGATGATGCACTATTTGCTTTTGGCATGGAGGTGTGGCAGAGTGCAGATGGAATCTTCCTTGGACAAGGGAAGTATGCAGTAGAGATCCTGAAGAGGTTCAGGATGATGGATTGCAAGGCCATGGCCACACCTATGACATCAAATCTGAAGCTTCTTTGTGATGCTTCATCTGAGCCGGTTGATGTCTCTACGCATCGTCAGATGATTGGGTCCTTGATGTACCTGACGAACACGAGACCAGATATTTGCTTTGCAGTGAACACATTGAGCCAGTTTCTGATGGATCTGAGGAGTGTTCACCTGGTTGCTGTAAAGCATGTTCTGAGGTACCTAAAGGGTACATTGGATTATGGGCTCAAGTATGAAGCGAATCAAAAGTTTAACCTGCAGAGTTATGTTGATTCAGATTGGGCAGGTAGTGCTGTAGATAGGAAGAGCACATATGGGTGCTGCTTCAGTATGGGATCAGGTGTGATCTCTTGGTTCAGCAGGAAGCAGTCCTGCGTAGCACTGAGTACAGCTGAGGCAGAGTATGTTGCAGCCTGTTCAGCTAGTTGTGTGGCAGTATGGATATGGAAGCTACTGTCTGAGTTATTTGATCTCCCGTTGGATGCTACTGGTATCTTCTGTGATAACCAGAGTTGTGTGAAGCTATCCAAGAACCCAGTGTTTCATGACAAGTCGAAACACATAGAGATCAAATATCACTATATCAGAGATATGGTGCATAGAGGAGCTGTGAAGCTCCTGTATGTTGCGATGGACGAGCAAATTGCAGATGTGTTGACGAAGCAACTAGCCAGGGTGAAGTTCGAGTACTTCAGAGAGAGGCTTGGCGAGGACACTTCGAGGAAGAAGTGATGGACACATTTGCTGAAGCCATTCCAAGCATGTTGGAAGGAGGATCCTTCACATGGATGTGGATGTAAGCGCTGGATGACGAGCATCAGGATGATGTTCTGGTTTTTGCTTGGATATGATCAGTTGGATCATTTTTATATATATGTACGCATCATGTTGGATGCTGGATATGATCAGTTGGATCATTTTTGTATATGTATGTATCATCATGTTGGATGCTCGATATGATCAGTTGGATCATTTTTATGTATGTATGTATGCATCATGTTGGATGTTGGATATGATCGGTTGGATCATGTGTATGTATTTTGAATAAGCATCATGTTGGATGCTTGGACCATGTATCTGTATATGTATTAGGTGGATACATTGTATGATCAGGTGGATCATGTATGGTGATATGTATCATGTATTTGTATTTGTATCAGTTGGATACACTGTATGATCAGGTGGATCATGTATGATGATATGTATCAGGTAGATACTTGGTGTGCATCAGATGGATGCATTGTATGATTAGGGTGATCACGGATGACGAGCTTCTCTAGATGACATGCAGCAGGATGTTGCAGTGATGATGATCAGGACGATCATGTGTACATCAGGATGATGTATGGTGAGTATCAGGATGATACTTTGTGGCCGTGGAACAGGTTGTGTAGATAAGCATGTAATTTGTGCCCTAGGAGATTTGCAGATGGTCTTTCGAGGTTTTTCCTATGGCATGTAATTCGTACCCTGGGACATCTGGCAAATGCTCTTTCGAGGTTTTTCTTGGGAGGACATATAATTTGTGCCCTGGGAGATCTGCAGATAGTCTTTCAAGCTTTTGCCTATGGCATGTAATATGTGCCCTGGGATATCTGGCAGATGCTCTTTCGAGGTTTTGTCCTATGGCATGTAATTTGCTCCTGGGAGATCTGGACAGGATGAAAAAGGCCTCAGATGCTTCAGCCAGGTTTTGCCATGACCACATGTAATTTTCTCTTGGGAGATCTGGATGGGATGAAAAAGGCCTCAGAAGCTTCAACTAGGTTTTGTGGTGACCACATGTAATTTCTGCCCTGGGAGATCCGATAGGTTGAGCCTTGTGCTCGTAATCAGTCCTGGGATGCTCTTTTGAGGTTTTGTGGTGACCACATGTAATTTGTGCCCTGGGAGATCCGATAGGTTGATCCTTGTGCTCGTAATCAGTCCTGGGATTCTCTTTCGAGGTTTTGTGGTGGGGTCACATGTAATAAGTCTTGGAGATCTAGACATGATGAAAAAGGCCTCATATGCTCTTTAGGGTTCTTGCTAGTCAAGAGACTCTTTTAAGATTTTGTGATGCACGTAATAAGTCCTGAGATTTCCATAGTATGGCCAGTGATGAAGAAGACCTGCAGGTGGTGGGCCTACATCCAGTATGAAAAATGATTGGCTCTGTAGAACTTCCTATGACGAGTAGATTAAGAGATTGATTGAGATAGCAGCAGCAGTGACGATGATCCAGAGAAGATGACTTGTGCTAGAAGACCTGTGTCGAGAAATACCTTCCTAGTTAAGAGGGAGTGTTGATGTATATGTAACTTCGGAATGTATTTCACATATATATATATTGTATTCCTATAGAGATGTTATTATTCCTCTATATGGAAGTGTCGTCATTTATATTGTAAGTGTCGTAACTTATACTTGATGGGTTATTAGACCACCTTGTTGGGGTCGGCCCTGTATAAGTCATGTGGGTCAAAGGGTTATTAGACCACCCTATTGGGGGTCGGCCATGTGGGTCAAAGGGTTATTAGACCACCCTAGTGGGGGTCATCCTAGTCAGCATTATGTTATGTGGTTAAGTTGAGGCCAACCTAGTTGAGTAAAGGTCAAGTCAATTTAGTGTATAAATAGAGAGTGTGTCTCTCTCATTTTACACACATTCTATTCTCTCACTCACACTGTGGAGAGTGGCGCACTTGTGGAGGAGGAGGCTCTGCTGCTAGGAGAAGACTATATATTGTATTCTGGTTGTATCATTGCTCTATTTATCTCTGAGGAAGTTATTGGGGTTTTTCACCTTTATGGTTTTCTCCAAGTAAACTCGGTGTCTCTTCTGTGCTTGCATTATTGTGTCCATGAATGATATGCTGTAGATTTGCTGTACATGTTGTTATCTCAGTTAAGATCCTAGATCAGATTGAAGTAAATTATGAAAATTTAACATCACAATCATCTCCTTGAAAACTAACAAACTATGAAGGTTCTGAGGTTATCACTCAGTGTTAGTAGTGCAAGAAGTGATTGAGTCTCTCTATCTATAGTGGAAGGACCGATAGTGGGATATTATCACTCCCTACATAGTGTATACGGGGAGATAGTGCTCAAATAGAAAATGATGCTTAGTGTCAAGGGACATAAAGGTAGCATCTAGTACTAACAATTATATTAATTCTTCTATTGTCCCTAAGGGTGGAAAATAAGGGTATACTAGTGAGAAAATTTCTATATTTACTATTCCCCCTTTCCTTTGCTTTCAACCAGTATTTAACATGGATTTGCTTCAACCATATTTTCCACCTCTATTGTACAAATCGAACGTGGAAGAGCACTTGGCCGCTACAAAACTATAACTCAAGTGCATTGATAAACATATAATGAACCAAATACTTGCATATGCTTTAGATAAATGGTTTACTTTGTTAGAGAGTTATTACTTTGTTCAAAAAAATTCCAATAGTGAAAAGATCACTTTCCTACTCCTTAAGTCCCCCCCCTCAATGCCAAATATTGGTGGGATGGTTACCAGGAGAGACATGCCATAAATGAGTCTACAACATAGAAATCAGATCCCACTATGTGTATTATTTCAATTCCCTCAAATAGGAATTCCTTATCAAAAACTACGATGACTTGCACACAAGATGGGCAACTTTACACCAATAAAGAGACTAGATAATGTTGAATCTCACCAATATATTCCATACCTTGCACTTAAAGTTGGGTATTAGAGAATTGAAACAACACTTGGTGTTTACGAACAATCTGTAAAGGCAGAATCAAACAAATCTCCCTAGTCTAAATGGTTCAGATCTAGAACAAAACAAGCACATGATACAAATAGCTTTCCTATATTGGTTGAAATGCAATATAAGTGAAAGAGATGGATTACCTTGAAAATGCAGATCTATTCTCCTTGTTGATCTAAGTCTTGATCTTCATATCTCAAGATGCAAAACTAGTCAATAACATGTGGAAACATACAAGTGATACAAGCACATGATTGTGAATCAATCTAGATCAACAGTCAAAGAGGTTAATCCTAAAAATTTGTCATGTCCCAAATTTGGAATTGGGTCACAATGGCCTAATCACATTGGCCATATTCATTAGAGTTTGTCAAATTGATGTTAAGGGTCAAATAATTGCCAAGGAGGAAAATTACTAGTTTCCTAGGTTTGGAGTGGAATCTTTGGGATTTGGAATAAAGGGGGTAATAAATGATTTTTGAACATTAGAATGGAATAAATATTTAATAAATGAGATAAATAAATATATACAAGTGAAAATCAAAGTGGCATTTGATCATGAAGACACATGGAGGAAGTGGGACCCACATATGGCTAGATTTCCCCACTACACTTGGCATCATTCTCTCACCAATTTGAATTCAAGGTGAATGGTAACATAATTGGGGGAGTTCAAAGGGTATTATTCATTTCATGAATCATCCAAGGTCGAAATATAGAGGAAGAGTAACTCCCATGGAAGAGGAAGAGGCAATTTGGAGCTAGTGGGACACTTGGGTTAGATTCCCTAGCTCTATGACAACAATGATGAAGATGCTATGACACCTATGACACAAATCAGACCTGAAGCCTGAAATATGACATATATGACATGTCATGGCTAAAAGTAGCCTCCAAGAGGGCACTCAAGGGAGTTAGGGAAGCTAAGATGCTTCCACATGTGATTTGGTGGAAGTGGGAAACTAAGAATTGTTGTACAAGTGACATTCTTTGGAATCTCTTCCCAACTTGAGTTGGCATGAGTCTCTTGGAAGGAATTCAACCCATGGAGGACATTAGAAGTTTATAAAATTCATGAACAAAGAAGAATAGTATATTTTGATCATTTGTATAATTTGGAATTGCATTTGTGAAGAGGGAGAGCTAGTGGATGACTAGTTTCTTGCCTTAGCCAATTTCAAGGGTGAAAGATTCCCATCCAAGTTGGTAATTGGAAAGGCCATTCAGACCTTTCATTTAGAGATTTAATGGAGTCTTTATTTTCATGGGTAAGCTATAGGGCAGCTCATGGTTTCTTCTATTGCATCTCACTCCTTCAACCATTTCCAGTTTTGATGGCATATTCTTGATCCTTGAGGGAGGGCATTTTTGGTGAGATATTGTACTCTTTGGGGGAGATTCTAATGCCTCATTTATTTTTTAATATGAATTAAATACTCTATTATTCATCTCCAGAAAGTTTCAGGTTGAAATTTCAAGTAGAAATGTATAAATCTAATTTTTAATGAAAGAACAATGCCATTTCCCAACTACCTTGTTGTGAACCAATGCAACGTTGATGGATTTGAATGGACAAGTAAAATAATGATGGTTTATTGATGAATGGAATTTTATTGATGTATTATAAAATTTTCATTTTCAGTGCTCATGCATTTGAAGTCATTTTACTCAGTTTATTTACATTTGGAGAAGATTTGGTGCCATTTCCCCAAGGGTCAAACTAGTGATTTTTGTTGTTGTTTGGGATAGGTTTGGAATAGAATTAATAACTAATGAATGTTGATGTATATGTAACTTTGGAATGTATTTCACATATATGTATATTGTATTCCTATAGAGATGGTATTATTCCTCTATAAGGAAGTGTCGTCATTTATATTGTAAGTGTCGTAACTTATACTTGATGGGTTATTAGAACACCTTATTTGGGGTCGGCCCTGTATAAGTCATGTGGATCAAAGGGTTATTAGACCACCCTATTGGGGGTCAGCCCACTCAGCATTATGTTATGTGGTAAAGTTCGAGCCTACATGAGTTAGGTAAAAAGGCAAGTCAAGTCAAGTATAAATAGAGTGCGGGAGGCACTCTATTTACTCACTCACTTCGCACACATGCACTCAAGGAGGAGTGGCGCACTTATGGAGGAGGAGGATCTGCTGCTAGGTTATGTCTATCTCTCATGGTTGGTTGTATCATTGCTCTATCTATCTCTGAGAAAGTTATTGGGGTTTTTCACCTTTATGGTTTTCCCCAAGTAAATCTTTGTGTCTCTTGTGTGCTTACATTATTGTCTCCATGATTGATATGCTGTAGATATGCTGTACATGTTGTTCTCTCAGTTAAGATCCTAGATCAGATTGAAGTAAATTCAGAAAATTTAACATGGTATCAGAGCTAGCCTGAAAGAAGGCATGATATGGCATGTATGACACTTGTTGCACTTACGATGCTAGGGCTTGATATAGAAAAAACCAGTCATCGTAGCACTTTTGCTATAAATACGTTTTGATGAAGTTTTAGGATCTGAAATTGTTACAGGACGAATATTAAATCTCTAGGTACCTTGTGGCCAAAGGAAAACCTCTAATTCGTTGTACTTTGTGATTTATGATCTGTGCAATATAGGGTTTCTGCCTCTTCCAGATCTGAGTCAAAATCAGGTGACCTTGGGAAAAAGGTCATAACTTGGGCTAGGAAGCTCCAAATGAAATTTCGTAAAATGTTACAGGTAGCACACAGACTATACTATCTCAAAAAATGTTTGTAGAGGCCGAAGGTGAACCAGTGACACGTGGCATGCCGTACCAATTCTCTCTCCTATATTATCCCATAAACAGGTCACGTTGCGACACTTGGCATAACTCTCTCTCAGAGAATCCAATTGAGGTCAGACCTATCAGGATGGAAATATAACAGGCAGAGCTATCTCAGGAAAGTTTTTCAGAGGCCGAAGTTGAAATAGTGACACGTGGCACGCCGTACAAGTTCGCTCTCCTGTTTTATCCCAAAACAGGTCACGTTGCGACATTTGACATAACTCTCTCTCAGAAAATCCAATTGAGGTCAGACCTATCAAGATGGAAAGATAACAGGTCAGGATATCTTAGGAAACTTTTTCAGACCCTGTGGATCAAAAATTTTGGAGTTACACCATAAACAATCAGGTACATATTTCTGTCAAAACATAATTATTTTTTGGTACCTTCATTCATGGCTTCCGGAACTTAGGGTTTTGGAGAAAGTTGGAATTTTTGTAATCGGAGACCACGGCTGAATGCTACTCATCAAAATAAAAATTTAGAGACCAAGATCATAATTTTTGGTTGGGCAGAAGGCTGGGCTTGATCAAACCCTAGTTTGGGACTTTGATAAGAAAAGTGGAAAATTAGGGCTTCTGTAAAAATGAGAATTTTTGAAATCTGTGACCACGGCTGGAAGCTCCTCAGAAAAATTGAAGCTTAGAGATTTGGATCTAACCTTTTGATTGGGAAAAAGAGTGGGCTTCATCAAACCCCAGTTCAGGGTCACGTCCAGTGAATCCGAAAGTTTCAAAGGCAAAATTGAGGAGTGAAACTTTGCAGTTTTCAAATTCGAAATATACTAGCTTGATCAGCTCATCAAGGCGCATATTTCTATCCTTTCGGAAGTTTGAAATTCAAAGTTTGAATTTTTGGGGTTTCTCTGACAAACCCATATCCAGCTCTAGGTCCAGATCTTGCAAATCAAGTGGTGGTTTAATCCTAGAAGAATATGGATTGGTCACCTGCATAAGTGAATAAATTCCTGCTTCAGAGGGAGATGAGGCTAAGGCCTTACATAAGAAGATTACAAGCGATCTCGACAGGTATGACTCATCGAGGTATGTTTTGAGATTTGTTCATGAATAAGTTTATGGTATGTTTGTTTTCATGTTATTACGGTTAGTACAATCTTGATTTCAAACTTGTCATATCACCTTAATAAAATTATGAATGCACGATAGAAAATATTCATTGATTAGGGTATTGACACTTATGATTGTACTAATGCATTATGGTGTTGTATGAGGTTTATGTTGTCTACTAACATAAAAGGTACACCAAGAAAGACAAATCATGTTCTACTTCAAGAACGTATGATCATGGTGACATGAAGACAAGGATTCATCCATTGTCATGGATTACATAGAAGATCTACTTTCGAGGTATGTATAACTTGTTTCTACAATGGTTAACTTATGAGACATGCAGGTTACTAGCACAAGTCATTGAAGAGAAACAAAAGACATTATACGGGAATGTTAGACATAAATAGCTAAGCATGCTAATCCAGGTATGTTTTTCCTATATCAAGCTAGAATCCTACCGTGTGTTAGGATCTTATACTAATGTGTTGTTGATAATGATTATTCACGAAGAGTCATAAGTTTGAATAATCATGGTTGTATGCATATTATGTTTCTTACCATAATTGATGATATGACTAACCAGAAGAACCATGAAGGTATAGGTTTGAATAATCACAGGTTTTATGCATATTATATCTCTTATCTTGATTGATGATTCAACTAAAGATTCATAGGTTTGAGTAATTATAGGTTTAGACATGTTATGCTTCTTATGATTTGACTAACCATAAGAATCCTACATAAACCTTGAATGCTAATGCTTATTATTTTCTGTTTGAAATGATCATGATTATACATGCTTGAGATTATTGTGTTTTAAAAGTATACTAATGAATGTATGATTTTATATGAGATCACAAGGATAACTCAATCATGATACTAATAAGCATGCATAGGGACCAAGGATGAATATGAATTGAAGAACAGGTAATCCAGGAAGCAAAGATCAAGAGGGAGTACACTCCAGTGGTTTATGAAAGGATGCAGATATTCAGAGGGAGTTGACCATCTCTCTACATTCCACAATAGAAAGTTGTAGAAGAAGCTACTGCAGATTAGGACTCCAGCAGCTCCTGCAAGAAAGCGAAGACTCAGAGGGAGTCCACCCAACGAACAAACAAAGATAAGTATTTTAATTATCATTTCTTGCATATGTGTTTGTTTAAATAAAATTGTTCAATGATGTATATGCTCATGTTCCTAGACTTAGGATATGTATTGTGCATATTAGAATAGTTGCATTGATGAACAATATACTACTAATATACATGGGTAAGTGGCCTATGGCACTGTACAACATTTCATTGCTACTTATCTAGAATGAAACCTCTTTGCTGACATGTTGGGAGTTGTGCACACTCTTAACAATGTTCTGGTAGAGATTGGAAGGCATCTAGAAAGTTACGGGATATGGATAAATGTTGTATTGAAGCATTGGCTAAGATAATTGCATGACTGTATGACATATTTCTTTATGTGTAAGAATTTGCTCTGAAAATTATGAGATGTTTCTAATCATGCAATTTAACCTGTTTTGTAGGAAAGAACGTATATCTTCACCTACAAAAGGACTACAACATTTGTTCCAGCAACAAAGATATCTATTGAAGATATTGAAGTTCCCAGGATCTGGGATGAAGAAATGGAATGCCATGATCCGTCGATCATGAAGAATGATGTTTGGGATGTAGTCCCAAGACTTGAAGGGAATTTTGTTATGACTTCCATATGGAACTATCAGATCAAGCATGTTGCAGATGGCAGCATTGAGAAATATAAAAGTGATGAAATAGAAGATGCACCAGATGGATTTCAAGACAGCATGGTGTAGTCATATATGTGTGCAGAACTTGGTATGGTAGGATAGACAACTTTCTATCCAGTTTGGGCGTTACTAAGAGTAAAGTGGATTCCAACCTTTACTACAAGGTTGAGGAAGGCAATCCAGTGATACTACTTTTGTATGCGGATAACCTGTTTGTTACAGGTGAAGATAGATTGATTTCCGACATGCAGCGGAAGCTTGCTGCCGAGTTAGAGATGAAGAACTTGGGAATGATGCACTATTTGTTTTTGGCATGGAGGTGTGGCAGAGTGATGGAATATTCCTTGGACACGGGAAGTATGCAGTAGAGATCCTGAAGAGGTTCAGGATGATGGATTGCAAGGCCATGGCCACACCTATGGCATCGAATCTGAAGCTTCTATGTGATGCTTCATCTGAGCTGGTTGATGTCTCTATGTATCGTCAGATGATTGGGTCCTTGATGTACCTGATGAACACGAGACCAGATATTTGCTTTGCAGTGAACACATTGAGCTAGTTCCTGACGGATCCGAGGAGTGTTCACCTGGTTGTTGAAAAGCATGTTCTGAGGTACCTGAAGGGTACAGTGGATTATGGGATCAGGTATGAGGCGAATCAAAAGTTTAACCTGCAGGGTTATGTTGATTCAGATTGGGATGGAAGTGCTGCAGATAGGAAGAGCACATCTGGGTGTTGCTTCAGTATGGGATCAGGTGTGATCTCTTGGTTTAGCAGGAAGCAGTCCTGCGTAGCACTGAGTACAGCTGAGGTAGAGTATGTTGCAGCCTGCTCAGCTAGTTGTGAGGCAGTATGGCTACGGAAGCTACTGTCTGAGTTATTTGAGGCTACTGGTATCTTCTGTGATAACCAGAGTTGTGTGAAGCTGTCCGAGAACCCAGTGTTTCATGACAGGTCGAAACACATAGAGATCAAATATCACTATATCAGGGATATGGTGCAGAGAGGAGTTGAGAAGCTCCTATATGTTGCGATGGACGAGCAGATTGCAGATGTGCTGACGAAGCCACTAGCCAGGGTGAAGTTCGAGTACTTCAGAGAGAGGCTTGGCGTGCTTAAGATCGAGGATACTTTGAGGAAGAAGTGATGGACACATTTGCTGAAGCCATTCCAAGCATGTTGGAAGGGGGGTCCTTCACATGGCTGTGGATGTAAGCGCTGGATGATGAGCATCAGGATGATGTTCTGGTTTCTGCTTGGATATGATCAGTTGGATCATTTATGTATGTACGCATCATGTTGGATGCTGGATATGATTAGTTGGATCATTTATGTATGTATGCATCATGTTGGATGCTGGATATGATCAGTTGGATCATTTATGTATGTATGCATCATGTTGGATGTTGGATATGATCAGTTGGATCATGTGTATGTATTTTGTATATGCATCATGTTGGATGCTTGGACCATGTATCTGTATATGTATTAGGTAGATACATTGTATGATCAGGTGGATCATGTATGGTGATATGTATCATGTATCAGGTGGATACATTGTATGATCAGGAGGATCATGTATGATGATATGTATCAGGTAGATACTTGGTATGCATCAGGTGGATGCATTGATGATCAGGTGGATCATGCAGCAGGATGTTGCAGTGATGATCAGGATGATCATGGATGATGAGCTTCAGGATGTTGCTCCAGATGACATGCAACAGGACGTTGCA
This sequence comes from Larix kaempferi, assembly GCA_027924585.1. Classification (NCBI taxonomy): domain Eukaryota; kingdom Viridiplantae; phylum Streptophyta; class Pinopsida; order Pinales; family Pinaceae; genus Larix; species Larix kaempferi. The sequence continues at coordinate 469,157 of BSBM01000358.1, forward strand.
GTGATGATGATCAGGACGATCATGAGTACATCAGGATGATGTATGGTGAGTATCAGGTTGATACTTTGTGGCCGTGGATTAGGTTGTGCAGATGAGCATGTATGGGAGATCCTATAGGTCGGAGTTGTGTACCCGTAACAGGCTGGGATGCTCTTTCGAGACATTGCTATGGGAGGACATGTAATTTGGGCCCTGGGAGATTTCAGGTCGGAGTTGTGTACTCGTAACATCCTGAGATGCTCTTTCGAGGTTTTGCTATGAACACATGTAATTTGTGCCCTGGGAGATTTCAGGTCGGAGTTGTGTACCCGTAACATCCTGAGATGCTCTTGCTAGGTTTTGTGGTGGACCACATGTAATTTGTGCCCTGGGAGATTTCAGGTCGGAGTTGTGTACCCGTAACATCCTGAGATGCTCTTTCGAGGTTTTGTGGTGGGGTCACATGTAATAGCGCCCTCGGAGATCCTACAGGTTGGAGTTGTGTACCCGTAACATCCTGGGATGCTCTTTTGAGGTTTTGTGACAAACGTAATAAGTCCTGAGGATTCCACAGTATGGCCAGTGATGATGAAGACCTGCAGGTGGTGGGCCTACATACAGTATGAAAAAAGGACTGGCTCTGTAGAACTTCCTATGACGAGTAGATTCAGATATTGATTGAGATAGCAGCAGTAGTGATGATGATGATGACTCGATGACAATTATCTAGTGACGATGATCCAAAGAAGATGACTTGTGCTAGAAGAACTGTGCTGAGAAATACCTTCCTAGTTAAGAGGGAGTGTTGATGTATATGTAACTTCGGAATGTATTTCACATATATGTATATTGTATTCCTATAGAGATGGTATTATTCATCTATAAGGAAGTGTCGTCATTTATATTGTAAGTGTCGTAACTTATACTTGATGGGTTATTAGACCACCTTATTTGGGGTCGGCCCTGTATAAGTCATGTGGGTCAAAGGGTTATTAGACCACCCTATTGGGGGTCGGCCCACTCAGCATTATGTTATGTGGTAAAGTTCGAGCCTACATGAGTTAGGTAAAAAGGAAAGTCAAGTCAAGTATAAATAGAGTGCGGGAGACACTCTATTTACTCACTCACTTCTCACACATGCACTCAAGGAGGAGTGGTGCACTTATGGAGGAGGAGGATCTGCTGCTAGGATCTGCTGCTAGGTTATGTCTATCTCTCATGGTTGGTTGTATCATTGCTCTATCTATCTCTGAGGAAGTTATTGGGGTTTTTCACCTTTATGGTTTTCCCCAAGTAAATCTTTGTGTCTCTTGTGTGCTTGCATTATTGTCTCCATGATTGATATGCTATAGATATGCTGTACATGTTCTCTCAGTTAAGATCCTAGATCAGATTGAAGTAAATTCAGAAAATTTAACAATGAATGGTGCATTTGGGACCTTAACAACATCCTTGATACATCCCCTACCTTGTTTCATAAATTTTAGTGGGTTTGGAGGCATTTGGGAAGCCATTTTCAGTACTTAACCCAGGGGGATTTGAACCCCAAATTACTAGTAAAATTGCATACTTGGTCCAGAATATTAAGAGAGTTTGAAGAGGTATTTTGGTGGCCATATATCATACCTGAACATCATATTCAATTCCTAATATCATTCATACAGCTTCTTTGAATATTTGAAGGCATTTGGAGTCAATTTGAGACCTAGAGACCAATACTAGTCAAAGGGAAATTACTAGTAAAGTTCCCTACATTGGAAAGAGTTGAAATAGGATTTGAAAAAGTATTTTAAAGGTAAAAAATTATCCTTGAAACACATATTTATGTTCTAACATCATCCATATACCTTCTTAGAATATTTGGGAGCAACTGGAGCAATTTGGGGACCTAGAGCTCAAAACTAGTCAAAGGTCGAACTATGGAAAAAAGTGAAAATTTGCCATTTTAATAAAATTCCTAACAAGGGAAATTACAAAATTATCAATACAAAAGTTTTATGGAAAGAATTTGCATTAGATGTAATAATACGAAGTACAAAGAGAGAGGTGTTAAAACCTATTCTTTGATGTCATAACCTCCTTCCAACAATCCTAACCTTCAAGATCAAATTCTTAGCCTCTAATGGATGAAGAGGATCTCCTAGCAAAATTACACCAACACATAGGTACTCTATCCTTCCTATATTAACAATGGAGAGGGGGTTCATATATACAGGGCTAAAGGGATATGAGAGGTTGAGGATTTAGGGGAGAGGCTTAAGGGATCATCCCACTAGGTAAGGGGATCGAATGTCACCTTTACAAATATGTAGGGATAAGTCTCCACACCATCCAAGCTTCAAGAAGTTGTGAAAATCCTCATAGCAGATCTAAGAGATGATGTATACCTCACAAGAAAGAATTTAGGAATAAGATTAAGAGTGGTCAATGTAGTAAGATGAGAAACAGAATAATAATACAGTAGAAATCGGATAGAAGAAAAAATACTTCACACACACTAATTCATTAATCACAAATGGACAAATAAATAATACAATGCATAAGGAATTTGAATGCCAAGGTGGCAATTCAAATTGGCCTTCATAGAGTGATCAAAAGATCACTGGAGTGTCATTGGAGCACAACTAGTAGTCTATCTCATCATCAGTGGAGTCATCAATGCTCAAGTAACTATCAACCATCAGTCAAACTGAGTCTAACTGAGTGTGGTAGGTGTAACTAAGTGTAACTAGAACTAAATGAATGAAGGAGGCTTAGTGAAGGGCGCATGAGGAGCTAACTGGAGTCAGAATGAGCAGTCTAGTCACACTGGAGGTTGATCAGAGTGGTAAGGTCAGTTAAGAGTGAGTCAAGCCTAAAATCAAGGAGACAACTCAGTTAACTAAAGACAACTGGACTGGTACATGAAGAAGGGTGTCTTTGTCAAGTGGATGGTGAGATGTGAGCGCATCACTGGCTAGGAGGGCTCAATCTGAGTGGAATTAAGCTCCCAATTACTGGAATACTAGGGACTAGGTGCTGGAGGTGTCAACCTGATGACTGGGCAACATGCGGATGCATGCAATGCAAGCAGAATGCATGCTGCATGCGGGAATGCATGCAAGACTGAAAATGCAAAGGATGAAGATGCTGGTAGGACTAGGATGGAGTATAGGAATATCCTAACACCCCCCCCTTAATCCATCTTGGGCCCTGGTAACTGAGACCAAAGGTCACCCAATACAATGAATAATAATAACAGACAATAAACCGAGGAAATGGGGAAAACCTCATGGGAAAAATACCCCCCCTCAAAATAGACTATAAGGCACACACAAAAATAAATGCTCCAAACTCAAGAAGGTGTGATGCTTGGTCATATGTCTGGAGGTATCTTCTTCTTGGGAAGAAGTGGATCATGCTCAGAAAGCATTTGCTTGTACTTGCTATTCTGATCAAATGTGATGAGAACAAATCCAAAAGTATGAGGATGATCCTTGAACCTGTGATTCGAATCAGCTGAGGTAGTATCAAATCTATGAATGTGCAGATAGTCTTTTGTATTCTCCTTCGAACCATCATGGGTGAGATTATGCTCAAAAGAACCATCAAATAATAGTAAATGTTTTGAATCCAAATCCGATCCAAGACATAAAGAATGGTTTCTTAAGATCTCCTTTGAACCATTTGAGGTGAGATCTAAACCATTGAATGCATGAGAAATTATCCCAAGTGAATGGTAATGGCCATCAAATATCAGTGTTTTCTTAGAATCCAAATTAGATCCAAGACTTGAATCATGGTTTCTTGAGATCTCCTTTGAACCATTAGAGGTGAGATCAAAACCAGTAAATGCATGAGAAATTATCCCAAGTGAATGGAAATGGCCATTATCTTCAATAACCTTCTGAAAGCATGAAATAATGATCATATAGTAGTACATAAGAGGTGAGTGATCAAGGAGAGAGAATGCATTACCTCCAATGGCTGATTTTACCTCCGAAACATTCAATAGATCATGATGCAAACCAACAAAATCTAATGCAAGAGAGGATTTAGGACCTTCTGCAATTTCTAGAGTGTGAGCTAGCACAGAATTCGAAATAGAAGAAATTTGGAGCATGAGTGTAGAATCTACAAGTTCTTCTTCTTTGTGGCTAACTTCAATATGAGATATGTTTGGTACTGATTCATGGTCAATGAGATCATCAAGGAGAGAAAATGCATCAATGGGATTGCTCTCGAAATGGTTTGGCCCAATCCCTTCATTCTATTTGCCAAATATTTCATCCAGATGGGCCCATAGCTCTTTTGGAGTTTCAACAAAATTAAGGGAATTGATTACCATAGAATGAGATATCGCAAGCATTGAGGCTGAGGTCTCACCCGAGGTGTAGCTATGGGGGCATTGCGGAATTAGGTTTCCATAGTGAAGTGATGAGTTGTTCGGATAGGGATACTATGCAGCGCACTATCAGACCTGCACTGTGAACTGGGGACTGTGCGGCGATGGACTACGTCGTGGTCTGCATGTCCACAAAATAACCTCTTGCGCAACCAATGCACCCAAGGGCTGCACGGTTCAGGTAGGATACAATTAATAGGATAGCGCAATAGAGTTATTGTAATGTCCCCATTCAAATAAGTGCATCGTAAGACAATCCCATCAATCCTACTAGTTTCCTCGGTTGGATGGGCACATGTGGGATGGTAATAAGGAAACTAATAAATGATATTTAGACATTAGAAGGGTTCAAGCATTTAATAAATATGATGAATAAATAAATTCAAGAGAAATTCTAGGTGGCAAGTGGTTTTGGAGACATATGGAGGTGGTGGGACCCACACTAGCTTGATTTTTCAATGACACATGGCAGCTCTCTCTTGCCAATTCGAATTCATGGGAAGGTGAACAATCTTGGGTGAGTTGGTAAGTCATAACACATGGAATTGAGCATCTTAGGTCGAAATGGGATGGAATAGTAACCTCCATGGGAGAGGAAGAGTCAAATTGGAGACTAGTGGACACTTGGGCTAGATTCCCTAGTTTTATGACAACAATAATGAAGCATCTATGACATTTATGACAAAATTCAGACCTGACTTCTTACACCTGACCATTATGACATGTCATCCCCAAAAATAGGCTCAAGAAGGCGCTCATGGAGTTGGAGGAATCTAAAGAGACTCAAATTTGAATTTGGGAGAAGATGGAAGGTTGGAACTAGGAGACCAGTGGCAAATGAGGAATATTTTCTAAATGGAAAATTATTGAATCTATTGAGAGGATTTCGACCCCTTGAAGACTAATTTTGGTTATAAAATGTAGAAATCAAGTATGAGAATGGCTTTTGATGATTTGAGAAAAATTGCATTTGTGAAGAGAGAGCTAGTGGATGACTAGTTTCTTGTCTTAGCCAATTTCGAGGGTGAAAGATTCCCATCCAAGTTGGTGTTTGGAGAGGCCACTCAGGTCTTTCATGGTGCTTTAATGGAGTTTGTATTTGTAGGTAGCAGCTACAGAAAGTTTCATGGTTTGGTTTAGTGCAGCACTTTCTCTCCACCGTTTCCAGTTTTGAAGGCATATTCGTGCTCCTTGAGGGAGGGCATTTTTGGTGAGCACTTGGGATTATTGAGAGAGCTTCTCATTATATATTTCTGATTGTAATAGCTTCATATCCTCTGTTATTAATATTCAGAAAGTCTCAGGTCGAAATACCCACTGGTTGTATGCAAAACTATTGATTAATGAGCAAACAATGTCCATTTCCCCAATGCATTGATGTATGACACTATAATGTTGATTATTTCGAATGGATGGATGATTATATGATATATTTGTGATAAATATACTGCCATGGATGTCTTCTACAAGTTTCATGTACTGTACTTGATCATTTGAATCATTTTTACTTAGTTTAGTTGTATTGGGAGGTGAAATAATGCCATTTCCCCAAAGGTCGAATTGGGGGTTTTTGTTGTTGAATGTGAGAGAGTTAGAAAAGTAGTAAAAATAAATTAATGGTGCATATGAGACCTTAATCACATAATTAACACATTATATACCTCTTTTCATAAATTTGTGGGAGTTTGGAGGCATTTGGAAGGCCATTTGCAGTGTTACCCGGGGGGGATTTGATGCACAAATTACTAGTCAAAATTGCATATATTGATCAGAATACAAATCAAGTTTGCAGTAGTATTTGGAGGGCCATAAAACATCCCTGAACCTGATATTCAAGTCTAAATACCATTCATACACTCCTACATAAGATTTGGGAGCATTTGGGTTGATTTGGAGGTCAAAACAGTAAAACTAGTCAAAGGTCGAAATTGGGAAAAAAAGTGGAAAATTGGGCATTTTAATAAAATTTGAAAAATGGATATTACAAGTGGTCTCAGAGCATGTTCTTGGCACCTGATGGTATTAAAAATAATTCAAAAGAATAATCCACCACCCTTTTAACCAATAGTTGAAGAGTTTTTTTGTTGAAGAAGAGGTAGTAGAAAAAGAGGAGTCTTTCGCTGGAACCATGGGTAGAGAGGAGGATGACAAATTAAAACATAAGGAGGAACTTATTGCAACCTTAGATCCATGTTTCTCTAAACTTTCAGCAAACATGGATAGGATAGGTGATAAATTGTTGCAAGGATTCGAATTGTTGATTAGCCAGCTTCAAAGCAAAGGGATAATAGGAGATAATAGTGGTTCACACTCAGGGGAAAAGATGAAAGGGAATGAGCATATTTTTTCAAGTATAGGACCTCATAATAGATCTGATGAATTTCAAAGCACACAAAGGCCTACTGCACCTAAATTTCTCACACCCAAAGAAGAGCCCAATCTTGAATTGGATTACAAGAAACTAGTAAATGATTGGAATGATTTGAATGAAGAGTGTAAAAGAGGTGTACCACTGAGTGACTACATTGATACTATGAAAAAGATTAATAGGAAGGGAGACAATAGGAGTCCATTCCAAAACAAAGAATTAAATAGTGCTATTGGAAAAATGTCACTTCCTACTTTTGATGGTTCTTCTCAAAATTCTGCTAACACTTGGGTGCAAAAATTGGATGTATATTTTAAGCTGAATCCTATGTTGGAAGAGGATGCATTAAAAATGGCCATTTTTCATTTGGAAGGAGATGCCAATGAATGGTGGTTTCATGGGCTGAAAACCTTAGGTCATAATCAGGTTAAAACATATGGAGAATTTGTTGACAGGATTTGAACAAAAAGATCCAGAATTGCCTTTCAAAGAACTAGCTCAATTGAAGCAAACTGGGTCCCCTACTGAATATATGATGGACTTTCAAAAATTATCAGTCAAGGTGGCTGATGTATCTATGGGAAGATTAGTATTGCTGTTCACTGAAGGTTTGGATGAACCCTTAAGAGGTTTGGTCAAAGCCCACAAGCCAACTACATTAAAAGATGCAATGACCTTGACTAGGGATCTCCAAAATGTGCTTCCTAGAACGAGATTTCCTCCTAAGCCTAGCTATAAATTTGAAAAGAAACCTTGGCAAAGGGATGGATATGATAAGAAACCTTGGCAAAGAGAGTCATTTGAGAGGAATAAAAAAGAGGGACTAAACAGGGATGAACTTAGAAAAAAGAAACTATGCTTCACATGCTTCCAACCATGGACATCGGGGCACAAATGTACCAAAGCAAAGGCTCAATACATAGAAGTATTTTCTGATAATGAGGGGTATGATGGAGGAATGGATGAATATGGACATATTTCGGATCAAGAAGAGGCATATGAGACAGCATTAGAAGAGGAAAGACAAGAATAAAATCAACCTTCACCGGACAAAGCAAGAATGGCAGTGCTTTCAGCAGTACCTCGCTATCATACTATCTGATGCAAAGGTGTGGTACAAGGACAAAGAAATTCAGTTTTGGTAGATGGAGGAGCCACTCATAACTTCATTGATGCAGAGATGGTAGAGAAAAAAAAGATACCTATTGAACCATTTGATGGCTTCACAGTTGTCATTCCCGGTCACAACACAATGCAATGCAAAACATGGGTTCCAAAGCTGCAAGTAACCGTAGGTAACTATACTTTTGTTGATAGTTTTTATGTGGTTGATGTTGCTTATACTAATGTGGTTTTGGGAGTGCAATGGTTCTATTCAATAGGAGAGCATACAGTAAATTATCAAATTCCCGAAATGAAATTCCAAGATTCAAAAGGAGTACAAAGAGTTGTGAGAGGGCAACACACTTATCCAAATCAAGTAGTGACTTGCAATAGCATGAGATCTATATTGAGGCATGGGGATATAGAATGGGCTGCTGAATGTCATATTAAATCTTCCAAGCCAACTATAAATATTGTCAAACACCCAAAGGAGAAAGAGAGACTTTTGCAAAAATATGAAAAGGTTTTTAGAGACCTTCCACATGGTAGGCCACTGGATAGGGGGGTTGAGCACAGTATTGTTTTGGAGGAGGGTACTTCACCCATTCAGATACCACCTTATAGACATCCTAAAAGGTTTAGAGATGAGATTTAAAAATCTATCCAAGAACTCCTAGAGTTGGGGCTCATTAGACCAAGCTCTAGCCCTTATGCTTCTTCAGTAGTGCTAGTGAAGAAAAAAGATGGAACATTGAGAATGTGCATAAATTTTAGAGCCTTGAACAAAAAGACTATAAAGAATAGGTATCCTATTCCTAGGATTGATGAGCTCATGGATGAGCTACATGGCGCCAAATACTTCTCAAAAATTGACCTTAGATCAGGGTATCACCAAATTCGAATGAAAGATGAAGATGTGCAAAAGATCGCTTTTCGATGTCATTTTGGCCACTTTGAATTTCTTGTCATGCCTTTTGGGTTAACCAATGCTCCATCCACCTTTCAAGCATGTATGAATAGGATATTTTGCAAGCAACTAAGAAGGTTTGTTTTGGTTTTCTTTGATGATATTCTCATTTACAATAAAACATGGGAAGAGCATTTACAGCAGTTAGAGATTGTGTTGAAAATCTTGCAAGAAGAGTCCTTATTTGCTAAATTATCAAAATGTGAATTTGGAATGAAAGAACTACTGTATCTTGGGCACATTATTGGGCAAGAAGGAGTGAAGGTACACATGGAAAAAATCAGGGATATCTTGGAATGGCCATCACCAAAAAATATTACCGAATTGAGAGGCTTTATTGGCATATGCACCTACTACAGAAAATTTGTGAAAGGGTTCTCCAAGTTGACTTCTCCACTCACTAATTTGACTAATAAGGATGCTTTCAAGTGGGATGAAGAGGCTGAAAAGGCCTTCCAAAAAATGAAAGAGGTAATGAGTAGTTGTCCCATACTTGCACTTCCTGATTTTACTAAACCTTTTGTTGTGGAATGTGATGCTTGAGGTGGAGGAATAGGGGCTATCCTAAAGCAAGGCCAACACCCCATAGCCTTTGAGAGCAGAAAGTTGCAGCCTCATGAAAAAATTTACTCCATCTATGATAAATAAATGCTGGCCATTATGCATGCATTGGCCAAATTCAGACAATACTTGGTGGGCAGCAAGTTTGTGGTGAAAACTGACCACAATAGTCTAAGACACTTTCTCACCCAAAAAGATCTAAATGAAAGGAAACAAAAGTGGGTAAGCAAGATTCAAGCTTATGATTTTGATATTGAATATGTCAAAGGAAAGAATAATATAGTAGCAGATGCTTTGTCAAGAAGGCCTTCTTTTTCTCTCATGGATATTGCTAAGGATTCGAAAAACATGCTACTAGTTGAATATGCCAAAGACAAATTTGCTTGTGATGTGTTGGATGGAATCAAAGGGGATGATAATTATAGGATTTTGAATGGGATGATATATTATAAGTGAAGAATTTATTTAGTTCATAAATCCAAGCTCAAGTACCGAATTTTGCAAGAAGCACATGATTCCCCACTAGCGGGCCATCCGGGGATCTTCAAAACTTATAGACAGTTGAGGCAAAGATTTTTTTGGAAGGGGCTGAAGGAAGATGTTTAGAAGTATGTGAATGAATGTAAAGCATGTCAACAAAACAAATCAGAACTTACATGTCTAGCCGGCCTATTACAACCATTGCCCATTCCGGAGCAAAAATGGGACAGTATTTCCATGGATTTCATCACCGGATTGCCTAACTCCTTGGGTAAGGATTGTATCTATGTGGTAGTTGATAGGTTGACAAAATTTGCTCATTTTTTTGCTGTTACATCATCTTTTAGTGCTGCACAAGTGGCTGATATTTTTTTCAAAGAAATCTTCAGATTGCATGGGCTTCCCAAGAGCATTGTCAGTGATAGAGATAGTAGATTCATGGGTGCTTTTTGGAAAGAAATTTTTAGATTGGTAGGAACTCAATTGACTCCAAGTACCAGCTATCATCCACAAACTGATGGAAAAACAGAGAGGGTAAACCAATGGTTGGAAGGATACCTAAGAAACTATGTGGGAGGGCAGCAAAAAGCATGGGCAAAATGGCTACACTTGGGTGAGTTTTGCTACAACACCACTTATCATATGTCAATAGGAATGTCTCCTTTAAAAGGATTATATGGTTATGATGCACTTACATTTGCTGACATTATATTTGGTGATAGTAGAGCCCCAAAGGTTAAAGATTAATTGGAAGAGAGCCAAGAAATTTTAAAGCTCTTGAAAGACAATTTGCAGGTTGCTCAAAATCAGCAAAAACAATATGCTGATAGATATAGAGAAGAGAGAACCTTTCAAGTCAATGATTTAGTATATTTAAGGTTGCAGCCCTATAAAAAAACATCTCTCAAAAATAATGGAGCATAAAAATTAAAACCAAGGTACTATGGGCCATACAAGGTAGTGCGGAAGGTTGGAGAAGTAGCATATGAACTAGAACTTCCGAAAGGGAGTAAAATCCACAATGTATTTCATGTTTCTTGTCTTAAGAAAGCTCTTGGTCAGAAAATCATCACTTCAGAAATACTTCCTCCTTTGGATGATGAAGGTCAGCTCACACTTGTTCTGGAAAAGATTTTAAAGACACGGGAAAAAAGGTTGAGGAGTAGAATCATCAAAGAATATTTAGTGCAATGGAAGGACTTACCAAATGAAGATGCCACATGGAAAGAGGAGAAGATTTTGCAGCATCCAAATTTGAAATTGCTTGAGGACAAGCAATCTTGGGTGGGGAGGACTGTAATGTCCCCATTCAAATAAGTGCATAGTAAGACAATCCCATCAATCCTACTAGTTTCCTAGGTTGGACGGGCACATGTGGGATGGTAATAAGGAAACTAATAAATGATATTTAGACATTAGAAGGGTTCAAGAATTTAATAAATATGATGAATAAATAAATTCAAGAGAAATTCTAGGTGGCAAGTGGTTTTGGAGACATATGGAGGTGGTGGGACCCACACTAGCTTGATTTTTCAATGACACATGGCAGCTCTCTCTTGCCAATTCGAATTCATGGGAAGGTGAACACTCTTGGGTGAGTTGGTAAGTCATAACACATGGCATTGAGCATATTAGGTCGAAATGGGATGGAATAGTAACCTCCATGGGAGAGGAAGAGTCAAATTGGAGACTAGTGGACACTTGGGCTAGATTCCCTAGTTTTATGACAACAATAATGAAGCATCTATGACATTAATGACAAAATTCAGACCTGACTTCTTACACTTGACCATTATGACATGTCAGCCCCAAAAATAGGCTCAAGAAGGCGCTCATGGAGTTGGAGGAATCTAAAGAGACTCAAATTTGAATTTGGGAGAAGATGGAAGATTGGAACTAGGAGACCAGTGGCAAATGAGGAATATTTTCTAAATGGAAAATTATTGAATCTATTGAGAGGATTTCGACCCCTTGAAGGCTAATGTTGGTTATAAAATGTAGAAATCAAGTATGAGAATGGCTTTTGATGATTTGAGAAAAATTGCATTTGTGAAGAGAGAGCTAGTGGATGACTAGTTTCTTGCCTTTGCAAATTTCGAGGGTGAAATATTCCCATCCAAGTTGGTGTTTGGAGAGGCCACTCAGGTATTTCATGGTGTTTTAATGGAGTTTGTATCTGTAGGTAGCATCTATAGGAAGTTTCATGGTTTGGTTTAGTGCAGCACTTTCTCTCCACCATTTCCAGTTTTGAAGGCATATTCATGCTCCTTGAGGGAGGGCATTTTTGGTGAGCACTTGGGCTTATTGAGAGAGCTTCTCATTATATATTTCTGATTGTAATAGATTCATATCCTCTGTTATTAATATTCAGAAAGTCTCAGGTCGAAATACCCACTGGTTGTATGCAAAACTATTGATTAATGAGCAAACAATGTCCATTTCCCCAATGCATTGATGTATGACACTATAATGTTGATTATTTCGAATGGATGGATGATTCTATGATATATTTGTGATCAATATACTGCCATGGATGTCTTCTACAAGTTTCATGTACTGTACTTGAGCATTTGAATAATTTTTACTCAGTTTAGTTGTATTGGGAGGTGAAATAGTGCCATTTCCCCAAGGGTCGAATTGGGGGTTTTTGCTGTTGAATGTGAGAGAGTTAGAACAGTAGTAAAAATCAATTAATGGTGCATATGAGACCTTAATCACATACTTAACACATTATATACCTCTCTTCATAAATTTGTGGGAGTTTGGAGGCATTTGGAAGGCCATTTGCAGTGTTATCCGGGGAGGATTTGATGCACAAATTACTGGTCAAAATTACATATATTGATCAGAATACAAATCAAGTTTGAAGTAGTTTTTGGAGGGCCATAAAACATCCCTGAACCTGATATTCAAGTCTAAATACCATTCATACACTCCTACATAAGATTTGGGAGCATTTGGGTTGATTTGGAGGTCAAAACAGTAAAACTAGTCAAAAGTCGAAATTGGGAAATAAAGTGGAAAATTGGGCATTTTAATAAAATTTGAAAAAGGGATATTACAGTTATACACTTCCTCTTCCAAACTTAACCACTCAATACTTTACTTAACACTTAATCATTCATCTACTATTTTAGATTAAGTAGCCTTATAACGAATGCAAGTAGACGAAACATACAGTGCTGCGCGTTGAAGAGTTATACAATCCGAACTCTACATACACATGTGATCATTCAACGAAATGATACTTTCACAGACTTGGATTACTGAGCATTCAACATTCATTCATTCCATCAATACTTAACATATCATTCCCATATTTCTCCTATGGCGAATACATATAAAACCATTAACATACCAACTGATAAATGAGAATCCAAGCATCCAATGTAAGCAAATAAGCAAATGCAGAAACACATCAATCACACTACACAATATTTAACGTGGTTCACCCCCTGGATGGAGGGTATGTCCACAATAACTGTTGTTGTATTAGTCTTTGGGAAGGGTACTATTATCACTCTAGGAAACTCTCCTAGGTTGTATTTCAGAGATGCCTGGTAACTTAACTAATCTTTCAATAGTTCACTCAATTATGAATGAGGGGTTGGATCAAGATGAATGTCTAACTAACTGGACTGTATATTCAAGACTATCTAGGGATATTTCAACAATACAAGGCTCTCAAGAGATGCAACTAGACAGGTTTGTGTATTAAATAGAATAGAAATTAATCACCTAACCAGATCACACATATAAAACAATAAGTATGATGGGTCTGGAAACTAGCATAACTACTTAGGATCCTTTGCTTAACAATTAGATGGTGAGATGAAAGTAACCTATGGACTATATAAGCATAGACATTGAATAGCATTCACTCATAAGCGTGAACAGATAAGAAAGAAGATAAGAAAGAAGAGGTCTGATACATCAAATGAAAGAAGCTTATAAGCTTGGATATATACGAAAAACAGTCTCTATTATAGTAGCAGCATAGTCAATCCAAAAACCCTCTCTTTATTGCTCTCAAGCTGTAGGATTTATATCCTTTATAATATCTTCCCCCAGATCCTAAGAAGCTGGATCGCAATCCTAAAGATAGAAGATCAAAACCATTTTTTAACAAACCAGGAAAAATCATTTTTTAACTTGGCCAAACTGCTGAAAAATTGGGCTCAGAGATGGATTCGATTATCCCAATATGTGATACCTGTAGGAAAAATGAGAGAGGTTATTGTTTACTGATGTGTTGGTAAGAACAACCTCCGAGCGTTTTTCATAATAATTCTCCAGTTGCTCAGAATCATCATTTGAAAATGATGACACTGCACAGTAAAACACCATTAATTTGGCCAAACTGCTGAAAAATGGGGATCAGAGATGTGTTCATCTCTCCAAATAGGTGACACCTTTGTATAAACAGAAAGAGTTTGTTGTATATTGATTCGTTGGGAGAAAAAACCTCTCTCAGTTTCTTGAGATTCATTATCCTTTGCCGGAGATCTGTATTTCAAAAACATGTGTCAAACAGGCAGATTCTGAGATCCGAAAATTGGGGCTCATAGATGGATTTTATTCTCTCAATATGAAACACTTGTAGGAATACTGAGAGAGTTTATTATTCTTTGACATGCTAGAAACAAAACCTCTGAGTGTTTTGCAAAAGGATTCTCTAGTCGCTCAGAATCATCATTTGAAAATGATGACTTTGCACAGTAAAAATGCCATTTTTGCAACAAATATCCTTGCCTCCTTCTTGATAGTCTTCATGTTTTTGACAGCTACAGCAATCTTTGACAAGCTTAAAAACCTTCAAGGCTAATGAGTGAGGTTGAAACTGCCACCTGGAGGATTGACAGGCCATCTTTTGCCCAAAATAAACAAGAGGATTCCTTTTCTCACATTGTTGTCACCTTTAAATTTGTAACAAAACCTTGATCATGATGCCTTTACTTATTATATAACATTATAAACCACCCTTGAGGTGTTTGGATCAGTGAAAATCAGGTCTGTGCAAAAATGGTAACATGATGTCTAGTTTTTAGCTCTCGGTAGCTAGGAAAGCCAAAGTCCCAATCTGTAAGCTACCAGAAGCTCTACTTTCAGTGGCTAATGAACAATTGCCTTGTCCGCCTAAGCTACTGAAAGCTCTGCTTCGAAATCTACAAAACTGAATCATTATTTAAAGCTCGGGATCTTCTTCTTATTCTAGACTTGTGAGGATATGTTTATATACTATAATACTACTCAACATTCGTACTATGTATATATTCTTAGTTTACATATCACTAGTGTAAGCTTTTGGAACACATGTATTCAAATAAGTGATCTGAAAGAGTTTAGTATCGTCAGACTTCTAAATTAGGTCTACTAATCCAAGTCTATCATTCATGCTCCTATTTCTTCAAGCCAAAAAACAGAGTATGAACTATATAAGACACGAAAAGTGTTGAAAATGCCTCTACTTTCGATAGCTGTGGACAATTTTTCTCTTGACTTGTAAGCTGCCAAAACAGTGTTGAGAATGCCTCTACTTTCGATAGCTTTGAACATTTTTTCCTTTGAATTGTAAGCTGCCAGAAACTTACCTTTCGATGGCTAATGAACACCATCGTATTCGCCCAAGCCACCGAAAATGGTCCCATGAATCACGAAAACCGTCTCTGCTTTTGGCAGCTGTAGAAGTTTCATTCTTGAACTGTGGGCTGCGAAAAGCATCCGCCTTTCGGTGGCTAATGAATACCATCATATTCGCCCAAGCCACCGAAAACTGCCCCCTGACTCACACTGTATGTCTGCCTTTTTGGTAGTTGGAGAGTTTCGTCTTTCATCTAGTAAGCTGCCGAAAATAGGGCTTTCAGTAGCTAATGAACCATCGCTAGGTCCGCCTAAGCTACCGAAACCGGAAAGTTCTCTTTGGAGGGGAGCAACTTCGAAATGTCATTTCAAGCTTCATTACCTACTTCAAACTTATCAAACTGAAACTCAAATGCATGTAAAAATGAAAAATTTAAAGACACCCTATCACCTAGATACCATGACTAGTCTATGTTTATTTGAGGGGATAACATCTAGCCCCTGCTCGAGGATGGAAACCTCCCAACGAGGTTCCAAGAACCATAGATCAAATGCCTTTCCTGTAAAACAAAAATCTAACCCTATCTTCTAGTGTTCCATTGGGCATGGAGTCTTTATTCAAAACTAAAACCACATTACTAAATGCAAACCTCACGCATTATGCAAACTTGAAATTCTTAGCCATGAGCTTATTCATCTATGCCACCCTACTCTAGATGCTGCAAATTAATGTTTCAGGTATATACAAATTTCCAAAAAAATAATTTAAGCAACAAATTGCTTGAATTGTCTTCGTGTGTACAACAAAAAACATGAAAGGAGAACAAAATATGCAACAAGAAAACTGCGACCAGCGCATGTTTACTGCTACAAACCATCATGCCAAACCTTGTAATATATGGCATAACTGACAACAGTGATTCCATCCATATAGCAACTAGATCATAAAATTCATGTATGGTCTTACTTTGTTGTTTAAATTCAAAGGACTACTTTTCCTCATAGTTGATTTCAAGAGATGGCTGATCATGAATGTCATTTCCAAGTTCTATAAACTCATATATTGACTACTCAATAGATGAGACAGAATCAAGCATCAATTTTTTTTGGAATTTTTCTTTATCAGCTTCATGATGCTCCCGATCAGATCCAAGGCTGCTGCCATACGCAATCTGCTCTTTATCATCTGAGATCTTAAAAGAAATGACCTCGTCTTTATGAAAAATAGATACATTTGACATGATGTCAAACGTATCTACAAACTTACTATCAAAATAGAGGTCATCTAACACCTTTGAATCTTTATGAAAAGTATCTTCTTCAACCACAGACCCTTCAGCACAATCATACTTTTCATGTCCATTAATTTGATGAAACAAATTATATTCATGACAACATTCTGGAAAAAGGGCATCATCTAAAAATTTATCTTTACAGAAGAAATTGAAAACATCATGAAAACCTTTTAAAGAGATGATATTGGCATTTGGGAGAGATCTGCACCAGTCAAGGGCTGCTCCCTTCAATGAGTATAGGAAAAGTTTAATTCGAACATCCTCATGTATAATTTCAAGTCGATGAATAAAGTCATGAAAATCTAGCAAATGTTCAGCTAGTACTTCCCACTCTTCTCCTCTAAATTTGGGAAGAATGTGATCCCATTCATCTCTACTAGGCACTGGATTAGGGAAACCAACAATCTTTGAAAAATCGCAGAAAGCATACCTCTTTGCTAAGATCTGGTTCATTTCATACCAGTGGAGTCACCAACAGATTTTTGAACAATGGAGCTTCCACTGAATCTGTTCTTCATGGAGTTGCCAGATAGATGATTACAACCAAAAAAATGCCTAGGCTTTGTCTATCATCAAAGTTAGATCTATGTCATTCTCCCAAGGAAGCTGAGCTTCAATATCCTCTCCCCGGCAATGGCACCAATTTGTTATCACTCCAGGAAATTCTCCTAGGTTGTATTTTAGAGATGCCTGGTAACTTAACTAATCTTGCAATAGTTCACTCAATTATGAATGAGGGGTTGGATCAAGATGAATGTCTAACTAACTGGACTGTATATTCAAGACTATCTAGGGATATTTCAACAATACAAGGCTCTCAAGAGATGCAACTAGACAGGTTTGTGTATTAAATAGAACATAAATTAATCACCTAACCAGATCACACATATAAAACAATAAGTATGATGGGTTTGGAACCTAGCATAACCACTTATGATCCTTTGCTTAACAATCAAATGGTGAGATGACAGTCACCTATGGACTATATAAGCATAGACAGAGAATATCATTCACTCATAAATGTGAGCAGATAAGAAAGAAGATATGAAAGAAAAGGTATGATACATCAAATGAAAGAAGCTTATAAGCCCGGATATATACGAAAAATAGTCTCTATTACAGTAGCAGCATAGTCAATCCAAAAACCTTCTCTTTATTGCTCTCAAGCTCTGGGATTTATATCCTTTACAACATCTTCCCCGAGATCCTAAGAAGCTGGATCGAAATCCTAAACATAGAAGATCAAAACCATTTTTTAACAAACCAGGAAAAATCATTTTTGAACTTGGCCAAACTACTGAAAAATGGGGCTCATAGATGGATTCGATTCTCCCAATATGTGACACATGTAGGAAAAATAATAGATTTTATTTTTCTATGACATGTTGGGAAGAAAAACCTCCGAGCGTTTTGCAGAATGATTCTCCAGTCGCTCAGAATCATCATTTGAAAATGATGACTTTGCACAGTAAAACGCCATTAATTTGGCCAAACTGCTGAAAAATGGGGCTCAGAGATGGGTTCAGCTCTCCAAATCTATGATAACTGTGTATAAACCTAAATATTTTATTGTATATTGATTCTTTGTGAGAAAAAACCTCTCTCAGTTTCTTGAGAATCATTTTCCTTTGCCCGGGATATGTATTTCAAAAACATGTGTCAAACAGGTAGATTCTGAGATCCAAAAATTGGGGCTCAGAGATGGATTTGATTCTCTCAATATGAAATACCTATAGAAACACGAAGAGAGGTTATTGTTCTTTGACATGTTGGGAACAAAAACCTCTGAGCATTTTGCAAAAAGCTTCTCCAGTCGCTCAGAATCATCATTTGAAAATGATGACTCTGCACAGTAAAAACGCCATTTTTGCAGCAAATATCCTTGCCTCCATCTTGATAGTCTTCATGTTTTCAACAGCTACAACAATCTTTGACAAGCTTAAAAACCTTCAAGGTTGATGAGTGATGTTGAAACTGCCACCTGGAGGATTGACAGGACATCTTTTTCCCAAACTAAACAAGAGGATTCCTCTTCTCACGTTGGTGGCACCTTTAAATCTGAAACAGAACCTTGATCATGATGGCTTTAATTATTATATAACATTATAAACCACCCTTGAGGTGTTTGGATCAGTGAAAATAAGGTCTATGCAAAAATGGTAACATTCTGTCCAGTTTTTAGCTTTCGGTAGCTAGGAAAGCCAAAGTCCAAATCTGTAAGCTACCGAAAGCTCTGCTTTCGGTGGCTAATGAACAATTGCCTTGTCCGCCTAAGCTACCGAAAGATCTGCTTCAAAATCTGCAAAACTGAATCATTATTTATAGCTCAGGATCTTCTTCTTATTCCAGACTTCTGAGGGTATGTTTATATACTATAGTACTACTCAGCATGCATACTATGTATCTATTCTTAGTTTACATATCACTAGTGTAAGATTTTGGAACACATGTATTCAAATAACTGATCTGAAAGAGTTTAGTATTGTCAGACATCTGAAGTAGATCTACTAATCCAAGTCTGTCATTCATGCTCCTATTTCTTCAAGCCAAAAAACAGAGTATGAACTATATAAGACACGAAAAGGGTTGAAAATGCCTCCGCTTTCGGTAGCTATGGATATTTCTGATTTTGACTTGTAAGCTGTCGAAACAGTGTTGATAATGCCTTTGCTTTCGGTAGCTTCGAACAATTTTGCCTTTGAACTGTAAGCTGCTAGAAACTTACCTTTCGATGGCTACACCATCATATTTTCCCAAGCCACCAAAAATGGCCCCATGAATCACGAAAATCGTCTCTGCTTTCGGCAGTTGTAGAAGTTTCATTCTTGAACTGCGGGCTGCGAAAAGTATCTGCCTTTCGGTGGCTAATGACCACCATCGTATTCCTTGAAGCCACCGAAAACTGCCCCTTGACTCACGCTGTATGTTTGCCCTTTCAGTAGTTGGAGAGTTTCATATTTCATCTAGTAAGCTTCCGAAAACAACGCTTTTGGTAACTAATGAACCATCGCTAGGTCCACCTAAGCTACCGAAACCGGAAAGTTCTTTTCGGAGGGAAGCAACTTCGAAATGTCATTTCAAGCTTCACTACCTACTTCAAACTTATCAAACTGAAACTCAAATGCATGTAAAAATGAAAAATTTAAAGACACCCTATCACCTAGATACCATGACTAGCCTATGTTTATTTGAGGAGATAACAGGTACAACAGTTATTAGTCTACGCACTCAGCTACAGACTCTCTTCTCTCTCAATAGGCCTCTGTGCACACAGCTTGCAGAGCTTTTACAAAATGTTCTTCAATAGAGGTTTATAAGATCGATAACGAGAACAATACAAAATGAGAGCCTTCACTAACCCGAAAGATCAATAATGAAGATTAACCCTTTTCCATACAAAATATGCCTTATTTATAGATCATGCCCCTCGGTCATGTCTTTACAGTTCGAAGGCTAAAACCCTTAGGTTTACAAAACTGTCATGGTTTTCCCTTAACCAGACATGTTGGCTTCTGGTAGCGAATATTCCATCGTGGCCTACCTCCAAGGCATTCCCACGTCACTATCGGCCTTCTTGTCCCACGCATGCCAACAGGTCACTTTCACAGAGCCGTTCTTCCTCTAACGGTCTCGTGCGACTGGTTGAGGTAGTGGTGTTGGTTGTGGAGCCAAATATTCCAGTCTCATGGATGATATTGTCTCAGCCATGCACCTTAGAGGACTGTATACTCATTCCCCAACCTTGGGGTTCGGGGGAAGCTCCCTCAAGAAACTTTTTTGGGGCTGTTTTCGCCATCAGTTTTCAGGCCCATGGTTTTGGGTAACTCGTGGTATTTTCCCATTGTATTTCCTTTATAAAAGAAAGACATTGTAACACGGATAGGGTTGATGCATTAGGTATTATTTATTGCAAAGATCTCTGATATCAATAAGAGAGACTGTGAGATAGTGAAGAGGAAGTGTAGCGGTTGTGCTGCAGGTTGTATCCCTTCACTTTGTTGGACGGTATAATAATAAGGACTGGCAACTTCAGTGTCGACG
Source organism: Larix kaempferi (assembly GCA_027924585.1). Classification (NCBI taxonomy): domain Eukaryota; kingdom Viridiplantae; phylum Streptophyta; class Pinopsida; order Pinales; family Pinaceae; genus Larix; species Larix kaempferi. The sequence goes on from BSBM01000358.1 coordinate 489,916, forward strand.
TAGCCCATATTGGGTGAAACACGATATATATGTGTCTCTCTTGAAATGTGTATGTGTGATTATATTTGCATTTCTGTTTATTGTTATTGCTCTACGATCTTGTTTTTCTAACAATTGGTATCAGAGCCAAAGGTCTATTTGGCAATTAAACCCACAGGAAACTAGGGTTTCTAGTTCGAGTGGGAGCAATGGCAGAAGAAGGAAAGTTTAAGGTCGAGAAGTTTAATGGCCAAAATTTCCAGTTATGGAAAATGAAGATGGAGGACTATCTATACCAGAAGTATCTATTTCTACCGTTGGGAGGAAGAGCAAAGCAGTCGGCGGCTATGAAGGACAAAGAATGGGAGGTTCTTGACAAAAAGGCACTAGGAACAATATGGTTTTCCCTAGCTTCGTCGGTGGCTTTCAATATCTCAAAAGAAACGACAATGGAGGGTTTGATGAGCGCATTGGGTAAGCTGTATGAAAAAACCTTGGCCTCCAACAAGGTATTTCTAATGAAGCATTTATTTAATATGAAGATGTCTGAAGGTGGATCTGTTACTAATCATTTAAATGAATTTAATACGGTTACAAATCAACTAAGTTCTGTAAGTGTGAACTTCTATGATGAGGTTAGGGATCTTCTAATCTTGTGTTCATTGCCATAAAGCTGGAATAGCTTGGTCATGGATGTAAGTAACTCTGTATATGGTTCAAACACCTTGAAATTTTATGATGTTATTGGTGTTATTCTTAGCGAGGAAATGCGAAGAAAAAACATAGGTGAGACATCAGGTAATGCATTAACCATGGAGAGCAGGGGAAGACAAAAGGAGAGAGGAAAGAGCCAAGGTAATCGTGGCAAGTCTAAAACAGGCAGGTCCAAGTCTAAACCAGGAAAGATAGAGTGCTGGAACTGTGGAAAGAAAAGACATTTGAAGAAAGACTGTAGATCTCTAAAGAAGAAAGGAGATGGATAGCAGGAAACTACCTAGGAAGCAAATGTAGCAGGTGATGTGTTACAAGATGCTTTGATTCTAGCATTAGATAATACAAGTGATTATTGGGTAGTATATTCAGGGGCTTCATGTCATGCTACACCCCATAGGAAATATTTTCATGATTATGTTCCAGGTGATTTTGGACATGTTTTATTGAGTGATGATGAGCCATGTAAAAATGTTGGAATGGGTAAGGTATGGATAAAATTTAAGAATGGAATTGATTGGCTGCTGAAAGATGTAAGGCATATTACTGTTATGAAAAGAAATCCGATCTCAACAGGGCAGTTGGGATATGGCGGTTGTCTATCTACATTTGGAGAAAAGTGGTGGAAGATCACTAAAGGATCAATGGTGATAGAAAAAAAAGACAGGGTAGGTACATTGTATTTATGTCATCATAATACTAACCATTCTATCTCTTTAGCTTCCATAGGAACATATACAACATTATGGCATCATAGGCTTGGCCACATGAGTGAGAAGGGGATGCAAATTCTCCACTCAAGGAAGTTGCTGCCATATTTGAAGCAGGTAAGTTTGGAATTATGTGAAAACTGCGTTTATGGAAAACAGAAGAGAGTCAGATTTCTCAGGGTTGGGAAACATAAGAAGAATGAAAATTTAGAGCTAGTGCATACAGATATATGGGGACTAGCTCAGGTACAATCTCTTGGTAGCTCTCATTATTATGTTACATTTATTGATGATGCAACTAGAAAAATTTGGGTTTATTGCATCATACATAAATATGATGTGTTTGCTACTTTTGAGAAGTGGAAAGCTTTGGTTGAGAATGAGACAGGAAAAAGGTTGAAGTGTCTTAGATCTAATAATGGAGGCGAGTACTGCAGAAAGGAGTTTGATAGTTACTTTTCATACCATGGGATTCGTAGAGAGAAGACCGTCCCAGGAACACCACAAGAAAATGGTGTGTCTGAAAGAATGAACAGAACGATCATGGAGCATGTAAGGTGTATGAGATTGCATGCAGGGTTTCCCTTATAGTTTTGGGCAGATGCTGTAAATACTCCTATTTATTTAATAAACAGAGGGCCTTCAAGTGCTTTGGATGGTGGAATTCTAGAGGAGGCATGGACAGGTAAAAAGGTAAACTACTCATTTTTTAGAACATTTGGTTGTGAAGCATTTGTCCATATTGATAAAGAAAATAGAACAAAGTTTGAATCTAAATCCAAGAAATGTACCTTTATTGGATATGGGATTGATGATTTTCGTTATCGCTTATGAGATTATGAAAATAACAAAATCATTAGGAGTAGAGATGTGATATTCAACGAAAAGTTCATGTATAAATATCAGTTGCAGGGAAAGAAACGGGAAAAGGAAACCACGGAGTACACAGTACTTGATGAAATTGAAGAAAATTAAGTTCCAAAGGTGCCAGAAAATCAAGAACAGCAGCAAGTACCTGAAACTCCTGCAACTACAAGAAAATATACCAGGTTAAGTAGACTCCCTGAATGATACTCCCCTTCAATGTATTATTTGTTGATGACTGATGCTGGTGAACCAAAATGTTATGAAGAAGCAATGTAGGTGGAAACTAGAAAGAAGTGGGAGCAATGCATGAATGAGGAGATGGACTCATTGGTAGGAAACCAGACTTGGGATTTGGTTCATTTTCCTGCTGGTAAACGAGCATTGCAGAACAAATGGATTTACAGGTTGAAAGAAGAAGAATGAGGTAAGAAGCGGTACAAGGAAAGACTTGTTGTAAAGGGGTTTGCACAGAAGAAAGGTATAGATTTTGATGAAATATTTTCTCCTGTTGTTAAGATGACTTCAATTAGGACTATCTTAAGTCTAGTGGTAGTAGAAGATTTGCATCTTGAATAGTTAGATGTAAAACAACCTTTCTCCATGGGGATTTAGAGGAATAGATATATATGTAGTAGCCATAAGGGTATGAGGTCAAAGGTAAGGAGAACTTGGTATGCAGGTTGAAAAATAGCTTGGATGGCTTGGAGCAAGCTCCAAGGCAGTGGTATTTAAAATTTGATAGGTTTATGACAGAACAAGGTTATAGTAGATGTCATTCTGACCACTGTGTTTATTTCAAGAGGCTAGATAATGGAAGTTATATTATCTTGTTATTGTATGTGGATGACATGCTTGTTGCAGGGTCTAACATGCAGGATATAAATGTTCTCAAAATGAAGTCAGCTAATTCATTTGCGATGAAGGATTTGGGTGCTGCAAATAAAATCCTTTGTATGAGAATAACAAGAGACACGAAAAATTGCAAATTGACATTGTCTCAAGGTGAGTACATACAAAAGGTGTTGGAGAGGTTAAAAATGCAGAATGAAAAATCAGTTAGTACACCTTTGGCCAGACATTTCAATCTAAGTAAGGAAATGTGTCCCAAGACATAGGAAGAGACAGATTACATGTCCAAGATTCCCTATCAACCAGCAGTTGGAAGCTTGATGTATGCCATGGTGTGCACACGACCAGATATTGCACATGCAGTGGGCTTGTGAGTAGATATATGAACAATCCAGGTAAAGAACGTTGGAAGGAAGTACAATGGATTCTTAGGTATTTGAGATGTACTACCACTTAGGCATTATGTTTTGGAGGTTCAAACACTTTTCTACAAGGATATGTTGATGCAGATATGGAAGGTGATAAGGATAGCAAGAGGAGCACCACAGGGTATGTGTTCAATATAGGTGGAACAACAATAAGTTGGATTTTGAGATTGCAAAAGGTAATTGCACTTTAAACAACGGAAGCACAGTATGTTGCTGTTACAGAGGCTAGTAAAGAGATGATTTGGTTGCAGAGGTTTATGGAGGAAATGGGTAAGAAGCATAAGGATAGCAGGTTGTATAGTGATAGCCAGAGTTCCATTCATCTTGAAAAGAACTCGGCATTCCATTCTAGGACTAAACATATATACCTCAAGTACCATTTCATACACTCTATTCTGGAAGATGAACTGTTGAAGCTGAAAATGATACATACTATCCAGAATCTTGCAGACATGTTCACAAAGGTAGTAACCAGAGAGAAACTGAGTTCCTGCTCAGTTTCAGTTGGCCTTCTAGCATGAAGGTGAAGAGGAGAATGTTGCCAAGTCCAAGGTCCAGCAAGTACATCAGGAGTGGAGTTGTTGTGATTAGTATCCAAGTGGGAGATTGTTGGTTGTGGAGTGAGATATTCAGTCTCATAGATGATATTGTCTCATCCATGCACCTCAGAGGACTATACACTCATTCCCAAACCTTGGGGTTTGGGGGCAATGCCCCCGAGAAAATATTTTGGGGTTGTTTTCGCCAACAGTTTTTGGGCCCATGGTTTTGGATAACCCGTGGTATTTTCCCATTGTATTTCCCTTATAAAATAAAGATATTGTAACATGGCTAGGGTTGATGTATTAGGTATTATGCATTGTAAATATATCTGAGTTCAAGAAGAGAGAATGTGAGACAGTGAAGAGGAAGTGTAGCGGTTGTGTTGTAGGTTGTATCCCTTCACTTTGCTGGACGGTATAATAATAAGGACTGGAAACTTCAGTGTGGACGTAGCCCATCTTGGGTGAACCACGATATATTTGTGTCTCTCTTGTAATCTGTATGTGTGATTGTATTTGCATTTATGTTTACTGTTATTGCTCTGCGATCCTTTTCTTCTAACAAGTGGTTCTTTCGTGTGTGCGACCAATCGCTTTATTTCCTCTTTTCTCCTACCCGCCACATGGTACTCCTGGAGCATATTTACAAAAAATAGACCACCGTTGGTGTAACTGGAATCTGTGTCGTCTTCCGTCCAACATTCTGCTTTTTCGGATCCACGTATACTGGACACATCGCAGCGCTGTATCCTCGCAACACTGATCTTTGCAACTCTTCCGACGCTGCGCTACGTGCAACTTCACAGCATCCCAAAACTTATACAAAAAATACTTCAACTGAACTGCGCTTAGCTCCGCAATTCCAAAAATCCTTCCTTCTCAAAATTCCCCACTTGGGCCAGGCCCAACAGGACCCTAACTCTTACATGTGCCTCTCTCAGGTGAGCCACCTACAACTTCTCCAAGTTGTTCCTCTGCCTGCGGAACTAGCTTGGTAGCGAACTCATTGTATGTGCCGATCAGCTTTTCGACTTTGTCCTTTGTATCTTGATCGACTTGCTTGACTGTATCCAGCATCTCAGGTGTTATCTCATTGTCGATTTGTCCTTCCACCTGTTCTTGATTTTCACGTAATTCCTTTAACTTTTCCTCGATCTTCTGCGAGATCGTGCTGGCATCCTCTAGTAATAGTTCCGACGTATCACCCATTTTAGTCACTTTTTTCTCTTAAGGCTTGCACTTCCTTTTTCAGCGCGTTTATTTCCCTGTACTTCTGAAGCCTATATCTTGGTAGTAGAGCTTTTACTTCTGCATCCAACTGCTCTAGTGCTACTTGCTTCTCTTTCACTACATTCTTTACCTGCAGAATCCTGGGTCATCTTCAAGGGTGGTGAATGCCTTCGATGCCGCTTCCAATAGACTCTTGCACTTAGCCACTTCAGCAACAATACTCTCTCCTATGGCCTTGACCTCCTTTTCTCTTAACTGTTGCTAATCTGGTGGGGTCTATGGGTTGATCTATTCCTGCAAGGCAACAATCTTAGCCTCATGGATGATCCCCATGTCTTGCATCTCTGTCTTAAGAGTGTTAACCAGCTCACCATTCTTAATGAAAATGTCCACGGGGTCTAGCTATACTTCAAATTATTCAATATCATCTGCGACAGATGTGATCATGGACTCTATTCTTTTTCGAAGATCATGCTCATCCTGCAGTTGCATAGCTCTCCGTGAGCTAGACCCCTCCAACTTCCTATGAGCTGATTGAAGCTCAGCTTGTCCTTTCAGCACGTTAATCATTCTCTCATGCATTTCTTCGACAACCTACAGATGCAAATAATGTAAACTAGGTAGTGGTATCTTTGCTAGATCGAGCCTCACATGCTCGATGTCCTTCGTGTCCAACAGTAGCTGCTCTGGCAGTGGTAGGATTACAGTTAATGGGTCAAGGTGAACCACACGGGACTTCGCAAGCACGGTAATGGTTAGCTGTGGCTTTGTTTGCTACAAAGTTCCTCCCGACTTCCCTTCGGACTTTGCGTCTCGCAGCAAGGGTAATATTTTTTGGACTTCTTCAATTTTCTCCGTAATCCCTTGCAGCATGGTCAGATTCATCTGCAGAATTTCCTGAATCGCCTTGTCCTTTTTCTCCTTCTCAGTCATCATATCTTCCATTGAATCTGTGACCCTTGCCTCTATTGTTTCATAATCCTCATTGTGGAGGATTGCGTCTGACTGGCTCTTATCATCTTTCTACTTCTTCTGTGCTCCCTTTTTGTGTTCAGGACTCTCGCTCCCTTTTTCTGTCTGGGGCTCTCAGCTTCTTTCCTTTTCCCTGTCTCCTTTTCTTCAACAATAGGACATGGAATAGGTTCATCCTCGGTGGAGTCTCTTGTGACATCTACAACTTCCACTCGGAACTCAACAGGCCATTCCCTTATGATATTATCAATACCATCTTCATACATGTGGTAGTTCCCTGTGAACCATTCCATGTTCCTCTTCTGTGCTTTTGCTGAAATATGAATACTACACATGTCAACATAAAAATCAACAATGCAAATGTACTTACTGGTTACCTGCTTTGTTATCCATGGTGTGCTCATGTTTGCATCGCGCAGCTGGCTATACTATTGATAGAAAACCTCAGTTGTCACGTGTTGTCTCTGCGAATTCATATTTGCCCAAATATTTGCATAGCGGTCTCCTCTGCAATCATTGGTATCCGTGATTATGCCAACATAATGTTTTAGCTCCTTCCACCCGACAAAGGCGATCAACACAATTAGCCATGTGTAGTGGAAATATTTTTTATTGATCCATGTGTCATTCAGTTCCTCCAGGAACCCATTCAACAGGTATTGACACCAGTTGAACTGGTCTCCCTCCACGACCGCGATGCCATGTAGTACTACACTTGTAGGTCCATAGGGCTCCTCCTTCTGCATCTGAAGCATATCATAGTCTTCCCACTTATATTCTGGAATTTTTCCCAGCAAATTTTTATCGACATCAACATGCTTTGAAATTGGTAAGAGCGGGATGTCGTATTTGGCATTCTTCATTAACTTGAAGACTGGTGCGTCTAGTGAATGAGGTGAACTATAGTCTGGGGTCATCGTCAAGGGTATCTCCTTATTAGCTATCGGTGGCTTCTGCACCATTGAACCCATTTTTGGTACCTTCGTCCTCGGCCCTACGGGATCTTTGCCTTTATATTGCATTTTTGGGCCACGTCTCGGTGATCTGCTTGATGCTTGACCTAGTTCTAAGACACCCTTCTTGGATGGTGTTCTCATTAACCCTTTGATCCCTTCAAAATACCTTCACAGTCTCCTGGATTGTGAATTCTTCTTCAATGATAGACCACTCAGACATCCACTGGACAACTTCCATAGAATTTTAGACAACTTACTGAAAATAATTTGCATAGTAGTGTGCATAGGAAAATTTTAAGTGTTTGGTAATGCCCACGAGTCTGAATGGAGCGTTACTTATAGGCACAGCTAACCCCCTCTGCATCCCTCAATGGCTATAAAAGCATTAAATGCGGTATTCGTTGGCCAAATCCAGTGGATTATTCGGTCCTTTCCTTCATAAACTCGTTTAGAATGGCTATCTTTGTGTTAAATGCCCAAGCGGTCGCTGGCAAATCACTATATAATGACTATTTTTTCGACCGACATTGTAACAACTATTTTTCTAGAGTGTTGCGTCGAACTGTGTGACATGTCATCATTGATCCTATGCAGTGAATTTGCGGTGCCTGACTTCTTGCCTATGAACTTAACATATTTCCTTGTTCTCTTGCTCTTCGCAATTGCCTTTTGGACTTCACAACTGTGTGGTTCCTCTTTTCTTTTTCTTTTCTCCTTTTTTTCTTTTTTTTTGTGGTGCAATGGCACATCTTAACAGTGCTACACAGTATATACAAGTTCCTTATCACACATTGCATACAGACACTTTCCCATTTTCTAGTGCCCAATTTTAATTGTATGTGGCAATTAGAAATTTCCTTCTTTCTGATCATTCCAGAGTCTGCGAAGCAGGACTATCCCGATAGGCTTTTTGTATGCTTCCATTAACTAGACCTGGAAAGTTATCTCCTGCTAATGTGGCTAACTAGACTGTGCCACCATTAGTTACATGTAAAATAGTATATGGACCAAGCCAATGCGTTTTAAACTTTCCAGGAAATTTCATTAATTTACTATCATACAGGAGGACTAGATCACCTACGTGGAAAGACTTTTTCTAGATGTGGCGATCATGCCATTCTTTTTCTCTTTCCTTTTGCACTTGTTGGTGAAATCCTGCGATGAAGAGATCCTCCTCCAGACCAACCAAGTGTAGAATCCTTTCTTCCAGCGCGTCGCGATCTTCCATTCATGTAAATGCAACTAGTCTCAAGCCGGTAATAATGTACTCCATCAGCATAATTGCTTCTTGTCCATAGGCCAACCTGAATGATGTATGGCTTGTCAACTTCTTGCATGTGGTTCTATATGCCCATAACATAGCAGAAATGCATAGGTCCCAGTCATCCCTATTCACATTGCATATCTTGGTCAATGCATTCTCCAGTACTTTATTGAATGCTTCAACTGTTCCATTCGCCTGAGGATTATACGGGGTACTTCGCTAATAATGAATGCAGAATTCTTCTGTCAATGCTTCAATGGTTCTATTCAAAAAGTGAGTGCCTTGATCACTCATCAAAATATTTGGGCATCCAAATCTCGTAAGGAGGTATTCAAATATGAACTGCATGGTAGTACCTACGCTACAGTCCTTTACTGGCTTCGCTTCCGCCCATCTGGTGAGGTAATCAGTTGCAGTAACAATGTACCTCGCACTAGTTCTCTTTCCCGGTGGGTTTATAGGTCCCACAAAATCAATTTCCCATTTTTCAAATGCCTATAATGTCAACTGTGGATTCAATGGAATCTCATCTCTTCGCGATAGTCTTCCTATCCTTTGACAGACATCGTAGCTCTGGTAATGTTCTTTCGAGTCCCTGTGAATGGTAGGCCACCATAGCCATGCCCGCAATATCTTCTGCGCGGTGGCTCCTCTCGCGTAGTGACCTCCTGCTTCTCCTGAGTGTGCATCATCCAATATGAACGGCTTCTCATGCTCCAACACACATCTGCACAGCACTTCATCCGGTCCCAATTTGTATAACTGACCTGCGATAATGGTGAAGTCTGCTGCTCGCACTACCAACTGCTTCTTTTGCTGTGTAGTGAACTCCATGGGTGCTAATTTAGTAGTGAAGAAGTCTATGATGTCTTTATAATAGTCATCGGCTATCTGGATAGCAAACAACTGCGCATCAGGAAAATTGTCTTCAAGATTGGTAGGATCTTCTCCTGACTCGATCCTTGACAGATGATCAGGTCCCAAGTTAAATTTTCCAGGTTTAACTACAATCTCAAAGTCATACTCCTGAAAGAGTAGTAACCATCTACAGATTCGCCCCCCTAACACTGGCTTATTGACCAGGTATTTCAAAGCAGAGTGGTCAGTGAACATAAAGAAGTGTGCACCCAACAAATAGTTCCTAAACTTCTGCAGTGCATAGACCATAGCGAGGCCTTCTCTCTCCGTAGTGGTATAATTATTTTCTGCAGATGAGAGCTTCTTGCTCGAAAATGCGATGGGATGGTCAATTCCTCCCTCTCCTGGCTGTGCTAAGAAAAACCCCAGTGTTATGCATGAGGCATCAACATGCACATGGAATGGATTCTCCCAGTTTGGAAAAACAAGGATCGACGTAGTGACCATTTTCTCCTTCAAGGTGTCAAAACCTTGTTCACACTCTATGTCCCAGATGAACAACGCATATTTCTTTAGCAGCTTGTCCATTGTTGTGGTTATCTGTGCATAACCCTTTATAAACTTCCTGTAATAGCGAGTATGCCCCAATGTAGTGTGCAACTACTTGACTAAATTTGGCGTGGGAAAGTTTACAATGATTGCGATCTTTGCAGGATCAACCATCAAACCCTATTTACAGACAATGTGTCCTAGTATAATTCCATAGGGAACACAGAAAACACATTTCTTCATATTCAAAGAAATTTGATGCTGTCTACACTTTTCCAGCATCATTCTCAGGTTCGCCCAATGGTTCTTTAGCAAACCGAACACTGTCCAATCATCAAAGTAAGCTTCTAAAAACTTATGCATGAAATCTTTGAATGTCGTGACCACAACTCTGGAAAATATGGCGGGTGCGTTCTTTAGACCAAATGAAATCACTGTGTATTGGAACGACCCCTATTCTATAGCAAAAGTAGTTTTGTGTCTATCTGCTGGATCAATCTTGATCTAATGATATCTGGAAAATCCATTTGTGAAAGAGTATGCCTCATTTCCTCCCACATTATCAAGTACCTCATCAGTAAAGGGAGTTGGAAATGGGTCATGCATTGAAGCATCGTTTAACTTTCTGAGATCCACACAAATGTTGATCTCACCTTTTGTTTTCTTATCTTGGAAAAGCATAGGGCTTATCCACTGAGATTCTTGGACTAGCTCGATAATCCCTACGTCGAGCATTTTATCAAGTTCTTCTCTCACTCTTTCTTTGTATTGCAGGTTCAGTCAATAGGGCCTCTGCTTAACAAGCTTGGCACCTAGATTAAGAGGTATCTTCATGACCCCTAAGTCCCCCCAAATGCCCTTCAGCTCTGTAAACTTAGTTGGGAATAACTCATGATATTCGTGTAGTGTATCTGCGATCTACGCAATAGTATGATCATCCCAATAGTCTCCAATAGATGCGAACTTTGGCTCTTCACTGGTGCCAATGTTTATTTTCTTTGTTCTCATAGGTCCACTCATGTCTGGAATTTCTAGTGGAGGTCCCTCTATGTCGCACACACCTTCTGAATCAGGTATCTTAATGTTGCACGGGTCCTTCTCATCACTGTCTTCTTTTTCTTCAGTTTCTTCAGCTAGGTTATAACATTCCATGGAAGGCTCTACCTGTTCCTTCCATTCTGTCTATAGGCATTTAGGTACGCTGTCGGCTCCAAATAATTCCTGTAATGCCATGTTCTTATGTGGACATTCTGATTTGAATATTCTTTCCTTAATAGTCTGCAGCACATCATTTATGGTCGGGCTTTCATCTTCAAAACTAAAATCTTTCTGGAAGTTCGTAGTCAGCATGGCCCAATTAGTGGTTCCCCTGCGCAACTCCAAATCTAGATACCATTTCTTCGGTATTTCTTCTTTTAGTGTGTGCATAAACAAATGTACCCATTATGTCTTTGGTCTTTCCTCCCATGCTTGTGAACAGACCTCAATATGTTGTCTTGGGTCTGTCTGTCATTATATTTCTCAAAAGGGAGGGCAACATTATCAGCAAACCTAATCTACATCTTAATTCTGCATTGATCTCATGTGGTCAATGTCTGCTTATGCGCAACCGACCATTTGGAAGGTGTCTCGCGCAGTGCCATCTCTAATGCTGGTAAGAGATTTTAATTTGCAATTGCTGCAGTATAATATTTGATAAATGAATAAACATTAGCTAAACCATCATAAGTAGGGATTGGGATTACCTCCTTTCCAATCCAGCGCAGTGACTTTGTAACCTGCGTGCATCTCCTCACAGATACTTCATGCATGTGACTCTGCCAATTCTCCAGTCCTACAGTAGAGTCTGAAATGAAAGAACTATCACATCTCTAGCTGAGTGTTCCATCCGCAGTAGGATTAATGTAATCTTCTTGGTTCGTGGTCATCTTATACAGTCGGTCCAAATATTGAGCTTTGGATGCTTCCTGAATCGACTCGCTGTATCTGTCTCCATTTGCAGGGTCCAATGGTGCGATGACCCTGAGATGCTTCCCTTCAAAGATCATCTTCTTTGTCTTCAGGTTTATGATGGAAAAGTTATAGAGCACCCAGTCAATTCCAGTAGTGCAGGAAAAGGCTGACTATTATCGACAATCTCAATAACCTCGAAATCTGCGTGACTCTACACTCCATCAATGTCAACAATCACGTTGGCTAACCATCCAAAGGGTATGACTTTTTCCTGATTGGCCATTCTCAACTGGATAGGTGAGCATGACAACTTCGGTCTCCTCATCCGCTACCATGTCTACTTGGTTAAGACATTTACTTCAGATCCCAAATCAAGAATGATCTCATCCATTTTGTAATCTCCTATCTGTGTACTGAGTCTCATTTCTCTGCCCATTCTCTTGTGCTTCTTGATGTGATGAACTACGCTATCAGTAGTTTCATTCTCGCTGCGCGGTTCATACTGGTCTACCAATTTCTACAATTCTGCTATAGCATTTAAACTCTTCAGCAACTTCATGCAGCTCCCAAGGAACTGTGCAATAGAGGCGCATGTCTCTACTGTGGTGCTTGTTCTGTCATATGTGGCCGACATATCCTCCATATGCGGTATTCTACTACACAACGAGATTCTTGGTGACTCAGGTGTTGATTCTTTGAAGATATCCCTTGCTCCCTCAAAGAGGTCTTTTTTTTCTTAAGTCAAAAGTAGGTTCTTTCCCAGCAGATTTCCTTATCCAAATCGTTTCTAGAGGAGTCTGCTTAGTATTAAATCTCCAAAAGTCAAAGCTTCTCCTCCTCTATCTCTCCCTGTCATAGCGCCACTTCGCATCACTACATTGATACTTGGATCTATAGGTCTCCTTTCTGCTGCGATCAACTGGATGTTTGATGTTGGCGCCTCTGGCCGTTTTCTTTTCTGCATTTCTACCTCTAATACTAGGCAATATTCAATAACATGGTCAAATGATTGACAATAACTGCAGGTAGTGCATGGGTTGGTACAATCTCTAGATACATGGCCTTCTTGGCCATAGTTATAACAGATTACTTGACCTCGGCCTTGTCCTTGCGCTAGGACATTATTCCCTCCTCTCCTGCAGTATCCTCCGCGGCCTTTGTATGCTCCCTGATCTTGCGGTGCATTTTCTTGTTTGCGCATAGTCTCTCCTTGGACTCTGTACATTAGTCCATATATATGCTCAATATATTTCTTTCTTTCTAACATGAGCTCATATGCACGATAATTGGACTCATCATGCCCTACAAACTTACATAAATTACAGTATAAGCTTTTAGGTGTTCTTACATATTTCTATATCATGTGGCAGTCTTCTGGCCGATGCTCTCTGGTTATGCAAATTTCACACCATGGCCTTGGGTGTGGATTTAATGGGTTTGGTCCATCCATGTTAAGGAAGTCTTGGAATAAAGGACAATTATCCTAAGTGTGTCCTTCTCCCTTATATCCTGTACACCAGACTTCTTGTCTTTATTGCTTTCCCTGCTTGATATCTTATAGCTGCAGTGTTAGGATAGCTAATTGGTTCTGGATCTACGACATGCCAGTGCTAGTTTCTCCCATGGGTGAATCTTCCAGCTTTATTGTGATCTCCAAGGCTTTTTCCTGTGAAGCCACTTTCTACTGCATCAACGGCTGTCTAATATGGGGCAACAACGCAGCTATGAACCATTCCTTGTGCTATTTTCGGGCTATAACAAAGACTACTTGGTCAAGCAATGTTTTAAATTTCTGATCAAACTCCTAGACTATCTCATTAGGTCTCTGTTTGATCTCTTTCAACTCTATGATGCACTGTCACTCCAATTTCGGCTTCTTAAATTCTGCTAAGAGCGCAACCTTGATTTCTACCAAGGTTCTCAGCTGTCCCTGCGAATATTTCATGAACCAATGCAGGGTTGTATCTCTAAAGGTGGTGACGACCTGTGCTTGCTTAACAACATTGCCCTATACTTGTTTCACACTCCAAATGGCTTCACATAGAAACCAGTGCTGATCAGTGTCTTCTAGACCCGTTCCGTTGAATATCGACAACTTAATATCCTCGGTCATGCTTCTTCTAGGTGGTAGAGGATTCTATGAAGGTTGCTGAGCAGAAAAGATAAATAGAATGGCCTGAGTGCTAGGGATACTCGCAATAGGGGGGTTTTGGACTGGCTGAGTTTGTGCAATGGAAGGCGCGGTGTTCGCACCCGGTGGATTTTGTGGAGTAATAGGTTGATAGGTGGAAGATAGGGGTGAGGCTTGGTTATCAACTTCGTCTTCTGAGTTAATGTCTATGCGGAGTCCATGTCCACTAGCAGTCTTCTTAGGTGTATATTTATACATTTTCCCACTTCTTAGATTATGTGTCTCTTCATCAAACTCACTAAAAATGTTATTTACCATTACAGATGCAGAGAATTTTACTACATTCTAAAAACACCTTTCTCAACTAAAATAATTTTAATATATAGACTAAGGTTATTCAAATACTTACCTCTGATTCCCTTGAAAAATTCTTGTTCTGTTGCATTGTAGGACTTTAGCACGTCCACAACGAACTCTGTCACAAAACTTTGTAATGTACTGTCGACCCAAAAGTCGACTACTCGTATGAATCGACTATCTAGTGCTTTGAGCCTTTCAATAATCTCTGGTGTCCACTTGGTCAGTGCGCTTCGCGGGATATAGTTTCTATGTTCTACGAGCCTTAACAACCACTCATGTAGCTTGTTCCCAAAAGATGCTCAGAAAAATTGGTGCACGTCTTTCCACAAGTATTTATTCAACCACTGAATGTTAGAGAGATGTGGGTTTTTGTTTTCTTTCCTTATGAAGTCTCTCTCTATCTTGTCACACCACACCCAGATTTCTTTCTTGTCTGGATACTAGAAGTCAACACCCAGCTCAACTTCTTCTACTTCACACATCACGAATTCAACTCATCACGGATTATTAGCGTGGCAACGGAACCGTTTGTTGGATTTAGTATTGATCTAGAGGTTTCCAATGTATACCCAGGTTCTTCGCGGTTTCAAGGAACCAACAAAACCCCTTCTCACCGGCCCTTTCGGCAACAGCCTATGAACAAGCTGAGGTCTCACTCGAGGTGTAGCTATGGGTGCACTGCGGAAGCAGGTTTCAACAGTGAAGTGATGAGTTGTTTGGATAGGAGTACTGCGCAGAGCAATATCAGACCTGCACTGCGAATTGCGCGACGATAGACTATGTTGTGGTTTGCACGTCCACGAACTAACATCTTGTGCAACCAGTGCACCCAAGGGATTCGCGGTTCGGGAAGGATACAATTAATTGGACATCGCAACAGAGTTATACACTTAACCACTCATTACTTTACTTAACACTTAATCATTCATCTACTGTCTTAGATTAAGTATCTTTATAACGAATGCAAGTAGACAAAGCATACAGTTCTACGTGTTGAATATTTATACAATCCAAACTCTACATACACATGTGATCATTCAACGAAATGATACTTTCACATACTTGGAGTGCTGAGCATTCAACATTCATTCATTCCATCAATACTTAACATATCATTCCCATCTTTCTCCTATGGCGAATACATATAAAAGCATTAACATACCAACTGATAAATGAGAATCCAAGCATCCAATGTAAGCAAATAAGAAAATGCAGAAACACAACAATCACACTACACAATATTTAACGTGGTTCACCCCCCGAATGGAGGCTATGTCCACAAGAAATGTTGTTGTATTAGTCTTTGGTAAGGGTACAACAAATCTTAGTCTGGGCACTGAGCTGCATACTCCCTTCTCTCTCAATAGGCGTCTGCGCACACAACTTGCAGAGCGTGTACAAAATCTTCTTCAATAGAGGTTTATCAGATCGATAATGAGAACAACATAAAATGAGAGCCTTCACTAACCCTAAATATCAACAATGAAGATTAACCCTTTCCCATACAAAATATGCCCTATTTATATATCATGCCTGTAGGTCATGTCTTTACGGTTTGAAGGCTAAAACCCTTAGGTTTACAAAAATGTCACGATTTTCGCTTAACCGGACATGCTGGCTTCTGGTAGCGAATATTCCATCGTGGCCTGCCTCCAACACATTCCCATATCTCTATTGGCCTTCCTCTCGTACGCATTCCAACATGTCACTTTCACCGAGCCGTTCTTCCTATAACGGTCTCGTGCTACTAGTTTAGGTAGTGGTTCTTTTGTGTGTGCGACCAGTCGCTTTCTTTCCTCTTTTCTCCTATCCGCCACTTGGTACTCCTGGAGTATCTTTACCAAAAACTGACCACCACTGGTCTAATAGAAAGTTGTGCCATCTTCCATCCAACATTCTACTTTGCCGGATCCACGTAGACTAGACACATCGCAGCATTGTATCCTCATAGAACTGATCTTCACAGATCTTCCAACGCTATGCTGCATGCAACTTTGCAGCATCCAAAAAATTATAGAAAAAATAATTCAACTAAACTGCATTTAGCTCCGCAGTTCCAAAAATACTTCCTTTTCAAAATGCCCCACTTGGGCCAGGCCCAACAATAGGTATCTTGTTTAAGCATTCTCATGAAACCTTTTGTAATTTTGGCATAGTTAATGATAAAGCATCTCAAGAAGTTGGACATGTCATGCAGACTTTGAAGTTGTCTCAGGGTTCGAGGAGGAGGCATATTTACAATCGCCTCAACTTTCAATGGATCAACCATTATGCCACGACTCAATACTATGAAACCCAATAATCGTCCAGACTCGACACAGAAAACATATTTATTCAAATTCAATCGATTCTTTAGTATCTACATAGTTCAAACACAAGTCTTAGGTGGTCAGGATGCTCTCATCTCTTTCAAGATCGTACTGGGAGATCATCCAGGTAAGGTTCTACTACGTGCTTGATGTCATGAAAAGTGAAGTTCATTGCCCGCTGGAAGGTAGCTCCAGCATTCCTTAGGCCAAATGGCATCTTCCGATAGGTAAAGGTTCTCCAAGGACAAATGAAAGTTGTCTTGTGTTGGTCTTCAGGTTTAATTTGTATTTGATTATACCCTGGAAACCCATCCATGAAAGAAAAAATTTCATGGCCCGCACATGCATCGATGATTTGATCTATGAATGTTGTGGGGTAATTGTCTTTCAGACAAGCTTTATTTAGGTCTCGAAAGCCAGTGCAGACTCTAATGGTTCCCTTCTTTTTGTCTACCAGAACGGGATTTGAAACCCATTCTGTCATAGCTATCAAATATATGAATCCGACTTTGACCAATTTCTCTACTTCTGCCTTGATGGCAATTTCTTTTCAAGAATTAACTGGATGGAGCTTTTGTCTCACAGGTTAAGCATTGGGATACGTTGTGATGACATGCTCAACAATGGCAGGGTCGATGCCTGGAATCTCCTTGTAAGACCAAGAAAAAACATCACGGAATTATTTAAAGAGATTGGTATACAAAATGATCTCCTCAGGAGAACAGTCTGCTCCAATGAAAATATTTTCCACGACCCAGGTTTGATGGAAATGTTGATCGAAATAGTTCTCGATATATTTTCCATATTCCCTTTGGCATAAGCAACTTTTGAAGTAGAAGGGATAGCGAACAAATCAACATTCCCACCAGTTCTCATAGAAAACTCACCTCCCTCAATCCTGTCCATATCAGGAAGAAAATAAGACCTATGGTGCATGTGTTCCCAAGTATGGTCCAGGCCAGTCATTACTTCCAAAACGGCCTCATCGGAGGGCAAAAGAGTGGATGGAGTCTACTAACCATGCAGGGGATATTCCATATCTGACTCAATAGAGACCAACAAAGTCACGATATGTTCTATTGAAGCACGTTATGAATCTAAGTAGGCCACCTTTACAACAGATAAGGCACAACTGGTTTTGATTCGGTGGGGAGAATCCATGGATCTGTCGCTGGACCGACTGTGAAAATATCAGACGAAGAACACTCTTCAGAACCAATAAAATGAACAGGAGCAGGTAGGTCAAACATGCCCATTAATGATGCATAGAGCCCTACTCCTAAACTTTCACTTGTTGGGTGAGTCTGATCAATTGTCGTATTTTTTGAATCCGATGAAGCCTGGTTTTTTTTCTAAGAAAACGAAAGTTGATCGACTGTGACAATCTTTCTTTAGTGAGGGAACATTATAACTCGAAAAAAAAACGATGGAACTGCTTGCATTGCATACATCCATCTCCTACCTAATAAGAAGTTAAAGTCAAGTGGAGCATCCAGAACTTCAACCTCTACAAATACTAGTTTTCCTGCAATTTCAACATCAAATGATGGTAAGACTCCGTGTGGACAAAAATATCTTCCATCAAAGGAAGTAAGCACTGTGTTCGAGAGGGCTAACTCGGGTTCGCCCAAAACCTTCCAGCAAGAAATGGACATTACGCATGTATATGCGCCCTCATCTACAACAGCTTGTCCAATGGTCTTGGGACCATGGACTACCTCTATTTGGAGAGAAATCTGGTACATAAACCAGAACTTGATATTATTCATATAAAAAAGGGCAGGCATATTGGATGAAACAAAACTCCCGGTCTCTGTGAGAAGTGGACTGCATTGTAATGGACAACTTTGCAGCACTTCCAAAGTGGACATGGCACAGAGGGTTTGGGCTAAATCCTCCACAACATTGTAGTTGGGGGCAGGCCGCGCGTTGGGGTTGTGCACAACCCGTTTGAAGACACCTTTCAGGATCTTCGAAAATGAATCCACTGGTATCTCGATGTGGAGAGGGGTAGATGACTCAGGAACATCCTTCTGCTATGAATCCAGGGTATAGTTTCTAGCTCGAGTTTGTAAAAGAGCATCCGAATTAACCATATTAATAAACGATTGATCAGCAGATGAGGCATGATGAGTGTCCCTAGCACTAGAGTTTCTAGAAGCTGAACCTTCCCCATGAGGGAATGGGTCTTTTAAGACTGCAGGTTTCTTGTCAAAGAGAAGCTTCTGGGCTTCTTCCATCATAGGGCATTGATGGGTAAGGTGGTCTTGTTTGCATAGTTTGCAAGGAAACTTCACTTTCTTTTTCTCCTTTTTTCCCTCCTCGACATTTTCATTTTTTTTGGGATTTTGTTGGTTTCCCTCCCCTTAGTTTCCCTTCTTTTCATTATTTGGATGCTGAGGGCCCTTTTGATTTGTCTACACTTGTTGTACATATTCTGTTTGCGAAGGGGAGGATGCAACTGAAGTTGCTTCTGTAGCAGAATATTTGACAGACAAGGCGTCAACCTGCTTAGTTAAAGCATCAAATGCTGCAGAATCTACTAAACCCACTATACCATCAGCATGTGGTCCAGGCTTAGGTTTACCTAGATCTGTGTTAGATCCCAGTGCGTCAAGAATAATCTCATATAAGATCCCAGACTGAGCATATACTAGATCAAGCTGGTGAGTTCTAAGGATAGCTTCATCTTCGGAGGACACCCCAGAAGTTGCTACTTCCTTAGAAATATAAGGAAGGAGTGATTTGTGATACCACTTTAATAAGAACTATGGAGGGATAAGAGCTTTAATGAGCCTCCTCCTCCTTTGCCACTCCTGAATATGGTCAGATAAGTGAGTGGCTTTCTTCTGTCGGAAAGTTGACAGAAGGTCTGTACTGGCATCATACCAGATAGGAAGTTGGAAGTGGTTCAGAAAAGTAATAGCTAGATCCCAAAAGGCGCCATAAGCAGCTGTAGGAAGTTCAATGTAGCAGCACTAGTCAAGGTTCTCTGAAAGAGCCTCAATCTAATGAAATCATCGTTCAACGAATTAGAAGAACACAAGAGATGAAAAGTAGTCACATGATCACTAGGATCCTTCCCAGTCTTGCCTTCGAACTTTGGTATGTTAGAAGGAAGTTTGGTCGGGACAGGTGTCCATGCAGGGTAATGCCGTACCAGATCGTTAGTGAGTTTTGAAAGGTCTATCAAATTCAGAGTTTCCAGAAAAGGTAAACGATGTCTTGCCGATGGAACTTGGTTAGTAGGGTTTTGGTAGGAAGAACCACCTAAATCTTGACTCATGTACTACTGGTTGGGGTTGCCCCTAGCCACCAGTTGTGAAGAAAATGCATTGCTAAAATTGCTCCAACCAAAAGAGAGAGGGTTAGTCCCTTGAGTGTGTGTCCATTGCGGCTAGGTGTTAGCCCCTCCATAATGTGGGTTAAAAGAATTACCACCTCCTCCACTAAACATTGAAAAAGGGATACTCCCTACAAGTATATGAGAAGTTTGCACATTGGAATGATGTACATTATGACCTATGTAGGGGTTAAACCCAGGTGTAGATGTAATGGACAGCACAGGCATCGAGCCTACAAAGGGCATGGAGTGAGCTATGTTCCCTCCAAACCAAGGGAAACCTTGTCTGAAAGGAGCAGTCTATGGAATTCGATGGGATTGTTGCATAAAAGGAGAAGAAGTAGATGATATTGAGGATATCCAAGTAACATGAATCTGAAAAGGTCCAGCAGTAAAACCAAAAGGGGTAGTTGTCGAAGGTTGAGAACTAGACATCCCTATGGTACTAGTATTGAAACTAAAGGAAGGAGTTGAGGTAGATGTATCCTGCAATGAGGTGGATATCAACGTGCTTTCGAAGGAATGAGAGAGAGATCTCGTAACCATAGTAGCAAAAGGAGTTTGGGGAACTCTAGTTTCATCTCCGAAAGTTTCCATGTGATAACCAAGGGTAAACTAGTATGCACTATACTTAGGTTGGCCTAGAGAGTCTACAGTTATGAGTAACGGATTGTTTCTTCCATTCAGGGGAGGGTTGAAAGGACCACTAAACTCTCACGAAGTTAAATCCTCAACCTCAACAATATCAAAGACCTATTGATCTTGAATTCGGGGTTGATGTTCTCCAGGTACTTCTGTTTCGCCCGTAAGTTCGAATGAACCATGGGAATCCGTCCTCTAGCGTTGGGGTGGTGGCGGAGGATCCACAATAACTGGGGAAAGGTTTCGGAACCTCCGAGACCTACGAAAAGGTTGGTCCTCCACAACTATATAAAAATCAAACTAAGTATAAAACCTAATGGCCACTAACGACTGTCTCATTAGGTCTCTGTTTGATCTCTTTCAACTCTATGATGCACTGTGACTCTGATTTTAGCTTCTTAAATTCTTTTAAGAGTGCAACCTTGATTTATACCAGGGTTCTCGGCTGTCCCTACGAATATTTCATGAACCAATGCAAGGCTCTATCTTTGAAGGTGGTGATGAGCTATGCTTGCTTAACAATGTCGTCTTGTACTTGTTTAACACTCCAAACAGCTTCACATAGAAACCAATGCTGATCAGGTTCTTCTAGACCCATTCCTTTGAATATCGTGTTAGGAACCCATGTCAACAGTTCTATTTACTTTGTTAGTATATTGTTGTTGGACGCATATGCTTTGTAAGTCGTCCCATAGTATTTGTTGATCCATAGTTTGTCTTATTGTTGTTGGACACATATTCTTTGTAAGTCATCACATAGTATTTCTTGATCCATAGTTTGTCTTATTGTTGTTCGATGCATTTGCTTTGTACGTCGTCCCGTAGTAATTTTTGATCCATAGTTTGTATTGGCTCATGGTTTGTATTGACACATGGTATTGACCCATGGTATTGGCACCTAGACTTAGTATATTAGTTTGTGTTGAGACCAATGAAGGTACTGTGAAGTTATTTGTATTGAGCTTGCTCAAGGGAGGTTTCCCCCTAGAAGTGGAATGCGATCAATAAAAGCGAATCTGAGTTTTGTTATTTTTTCTATCATGTGTATTTTCATTAATTAATTGTTGTAGGTTCTTCACATCTAATATTAGAGCACTTTCTTGGGCTCGCTGGGTGAAATTTGTGCTGAATTTTTTTTCGCATCTATTGCAGCTTCAGATTTGGGAATAATCCCTATCCACATAACTGTGGGAAGTACTTTGGCATAAGCCCTAAAACTCATTGTGAGGAGTACCACATGAACCCCAAAGTAGCTGGCCCATTGAGAGAGCCTGCCAATGAAAATGGCAATGACCCCTACCTGATTGACTAGTTCCCACCTATGAGGTAAACCAAGAGTTGTTGTTTGTGGCAAAGCGGTTATCAGTTTTACCTGAGCCATGGAGTGAGGGGTACTACCCCAATAAGCAAGCCGTCAGATAGCATTGGTGGCTGATTGAATCCACTGAATCGATGGGAAGCCGAACGTACTTGGGGTCCATATCTATTTGCAGCTAAACTGTTGTTGATCACTTCCGTTCCATTGCAGATCCATTTGTTGTCGATCACTTCTGCGCTATTGCAGATCCATTCTGAAAGCCAGTTCATATCCATTCTAAAATAAGTTTCAGATCCATTCATTTCCAGTCCATTATGAGCTGTTCTAGATCTTGTCGTTTAAGATCCATTCTAAAGAAAAAAAGAAAAAAAAAACAAACAAACTATTTTTTCGCCATATCTCCTTTGTTTTAACTCTGTTTTCCCTGAAACTTCACTAGCACCCCTGAAATCCCATTCTGCATATTTCTTTCCTGAGGACCCTATCCCAAATTCCACTTCCCAAAGCCAGAAATCCCACATTTGTATTTTTTAGGGTTTGCCATAACTTCTTCAATTTTCACCACTCGCCTCCAAAGTTTTCCACAGTGTTCATTCCCTATTTCTGCTTCTTTGTCCATCTTTGAAAAAATTTCTCATTCTTTCACCCCGCTTCTGAAATACCCATTTTTTGCTTCCTTATCCATCAGAAAGTGTCCAAAATCTAGTCAAACCCCAATTACCCCTTCGAGTTTTTCCCAAATCCAAATTTCCCTTTACTAAATAAGCTTTTGTTTGTGTTTTTCTATCCATCCCCCCCAAAAAAAAAGAACTCCTAGTTATGGTTGTCACCCACGCAGGAGAAACAACCATGGAGGAAGCACTTGCAACCATCCAAACCAATTTCCAAGATCTGGATGAAAAATTTCTCATCCTCCATCTTCAGCATTCAGCCATGAACAATAACCGACAACAATAATCTTCTGTAGCCAATGGGTTCTCTTCTTCTAGCAATTTTCGTGGTCCAAAGCTTGAATTTCCTTTTTTTAATGGTACTGATCCGACTAGATGGATCTATCGTGCAGAACAATATTTCAGTCTACATAATACTTTTGATGTCCAAAACGTTCCACTTACATCCTTTCATTTGGAACAAGAAGCCCTTCAATGGTACTGTTGGTACATCAAGGCTCATGACGAGCAAAAAATGGACAGATTTTTGCCAACTCCTTTTGCAATGATTTGGTCCTAGTGCTCGTGATGAATTCATAGAAGCACTCCCTAAACTTCGTCAAAGTGGCACCGTGAGAGAGTATCAGACAAAATTTGAGAAACTAGCCAATCACATAGAAGGATTGTCTGATGAATCCTACATGAGTTGTTTTATCGGTGGTCTTAAGGATGAAATCTGATCAGAGGTTAAAATGTTATGTCCCAACATAATGATGGAAGTCCTAGGGTTGGCTAAGTTGGCAGAAGACAAGATTGCAGCCCAACAACGCTCCGAACCCACTTTTGTTCCCTTTCGAAATATGGGTTCTCAACGACCTCCCATCCCGCAAGCTCCTTGACCAACTCCTATCAAGCATTTTTCTGAAACAGAGATGTAGACACACATAGAAAAAGGGCTTTGTTATAATTGTGATGATAAATTCACTCGGGGACATAGATGTGTTCAACAAAAGCTCTATCTCTTAGATATGGATTCTCCGCCTGCCTCTACAATTCGTGAAGAAAGTCCAGATAAAATGGATGATCAATTTGACATTCAAAAGCTGCCTATTGACCCCCATCTTAGGATGAATGACTAGAGATATCTCTCCATGCTTTATCTGACGTCACCACCCCCCCAAACAATGCGGGTTAGGGGTTACTTCAAGAAGCTTCCCCTTACAATACTCATTGATTCTGGTAGCACTCATAACTTCATTGACCATCAGATTGGAAAACTTGTTGATTGTTTTGTCCATCCTTGCTCCAACTTTGAAGTCATGGTTTCCAATGGGGGCACCTTACCTTGCAAGGGGAAGTGTCACAATGTGCGTATCTCTCTGGAAGATTATAACCTGTGCTCTAACATGTTTGCCTTGTCCCTAGGTGGATGTGATGTGGTTTTGAGCGGTCAATGGTTACGCACACTTGGACCCATATTATGGGATTTTGCTCAAATTTGGATGCAGTTTGCAATCAATGGGAAACAACACAAATTTAAGGGCTTACAACAAGGGTCTCTCTGCATCATCAGTTCACATCACTTGGAAAAGATCCTTAAGATGAATTTCCATGGTGTCATTGCTCAACTCCATTCCATTTAGATGCACCCATCAACGGTATCCCCTATTTCCTTTGATAGATATGAAGGTGTCCTTGCTAAACTAGTGGGCTTGTCACCTTCAAGAGACCTTTCCGGTAAGAATTTAGCCGAATCTACATCTCAGTAGGAAATGATGGATATTTTGCATGCAGTACAGAAGTGGCAACCATACTTATTAGGTAATTATTTTTGCATCAAGACTGATCTCCAAAGTCTGGAAAATTTCCTGGAATAATGGATCTCCTCCCCAGCACACCTGAAATGGGTTATCCAACTCATGTTTTATGCTTATGAGATCACTTACAAGAAGGGTAAGGACAATATGGTGGCAGATGTTCCTTCTCACACATTTGATGACCCGGTTTCTCTTACATCTATTTCTCTGCTTGTTCCAAATTGGTTGGAATCTGTTCAACAGGGCTATCTCTTCTATGAACTCCATGCTTCTTCATTAGTAGGGCACTCTGGGTTCCTCAAAATGTATGACCAGGAACAATGTAACTTCTTTTGGAAGAGATTGAAAATGACAATTCAACAGATGGTGGTTGACTGTGATTATTTCTAGGTCAACAAGAGTGAAACGAAACTCCTTTCGGGACTACTCGAACCCTTTCCCATCCCTACACATATTTGGACAACTATTTCTATAGATTTCCTAGAAGCACTCTAGAGGTACAATACCACATCTAAAAGGACACCATATGAAGCAGTCTATGGACAAGCACCGCCAATTCTTCTTCCATACACCCTCAGCAGCTCCCCAATTCAGGCAATTGACTCGGTTCTTCGAAATCGCGATCAGATTCTTCTCATTTTGCATGATAATCTTCACATGGCAAGAATTTGGCTGAAACAACAAGCCAATCAGCACCATTTTGAGTGCACTCGTCATGCAGCTGATATGGTTCTTCTTCATCTACAACCTTCCAAGCAACCCTCCCTAAAACTCACAAGGCATTATTTTCCTGGAATGCAACCCGAGGATGCTACAGGGGAACCACTCCTTCAAATTCTGCATCAATTTCCACATCTAAAGATTTGAGGACAAATATTTTTCTAAGGGAGAGGGGATGTTAGGAACCCATGTCAAGCCTTCTATTTACTTTGTTAGTATATTGTTGTTGGATGCATATGCTTTGTAAGTCGTCCCGTAGTATTTGTTGATCCATAGTTTGTCTTATTGTTGTTGGACGCATATGCTTTGTAAGTCATCCCATAGTATTTGTTGATCCATAGTTTGTCTTATTGTTGTTGGACGCATATGCTTTGTAAGTCGTCCCGTAGTAATTGTTGATCCATAGTTTGTATTGGCTCTTTTGTATTGAAACATGGTATTGACCCATTGTATTGGAACCTAGACTTAGTATACAAGTTTGTGTTGATACCAATGAAGGTACCATGAAGTTATTTGTATTGAGCTTGCTCAAAGGAGGTTGCCCCCTCGAAGTAGCCTGCGATCAATAAAAGTGATTATGAGTTCTATTATTTCTGCTATCTCGTGTATTTTCATTAATTAATTGTTGTAGGTTCTTCACATATTGACAGCTTAATATCCTTGACCATGCTTCTTATAGGTGGTGGAGGATTCTGTGAAGGTTGCTGAGCATAAAAGATAAACGGAATGGGCTGAGTGCTAGGGATATTCGCAATACGGGGGTTCTGGACTGGCTAAGTCTGTGCAATGGAAGGCACGGTGTTCCCACCCAGTGGATTCTATGGAGTAATAGGCTGATAGGTGGAAGCTAGGGGTGCGACTTGGTTATCAGCTCCGTCTTCTAAGTCAATGTCTACGTGGAGTCCATGTCCACTAGCAGTCTTCTTAGGTGTATATTTATACATTTTCCCACTTCTTAGATTATGTGTCTCTTCATCAAGCTGACTAAAAATGTTATTGACCATTACAAATGTGGAAAATTTTATTGCATTCTAAAAACACCTTTTTAGCTAAAAGCATTTTAATATATAGATTGAGGTTGTTTAGATACTTACCTCTGATTCCCTTGAAAAGTTCTCGTTCTGCTGCATTGTAGGACTTTAACATGTCCTTAGCGAACTCTGTCACAAAAATTTGCAATGTACTGTCGACTGCTCGTACGAATGGACTATCTAGTTCTTTGAGCCTTTCAATAAGCTCTGGTGTCCACTCGGTCGATGCGCTTTGCAGGATACATTTTCTATGTTCTACAAGCCTTGACAACCACTCGTGTAGCTCGTTCCCAAAAGACGCTCAGAAAACTTCATGCAAATCCTTCCACAGGTATTTATTCAACCACTGAATGTCAGAGAGATGTGGGTTTCTATTTTGTTTCCTTTCGAAGTCTCTATCTGTCTTGTCACACCACATCCATATTTCTTTCTTATCTGGATACCATAATTCGACACCCAACTCAACTTCTTCTACTTCGCACATCACGAATTCAACTCATCATGGATTCTTAGCACGGCAACAAAACCATTTGTTGGCTTTAGTACTGATCTAGAGGTTTTGAATGTAGACCCAGGTTCTTAGCGGTTTCAAGGAACCAACAAAATCCCTTCTCACCAGCCCTTTTAGAAACATCCTACGAACAGGCTGAGGTCTCACTCGAGGTGTAGCTATGGGGGCACTGTGGAATCAGGTTTCCACAGTGAAGTGATGAGTTGTTCGGATAGAACTACTAGGCAGTGCACTATAAGACCTGCACTGCTAACTAAGGACTGTGTGACGATAGACTACGTGACGGTCCGCATGTCCACGAACTAACCTCTTCTGCAACCAGTGCACCTAAGGGCTGTGCGGTTCGAGCAGGATATAATTAATAGGACAATGCAACAGAGTTATATGCTTCCTCTTCCAAACTTAACCACTCAATACTTTACTTAACACTTAATCATTCATCTATTGTCTTAGATTAAGTAACCTTATAACGAATGCAAGTAGACGAAACATACAGTGTTGCACGTTGAAGAGTTATACAATCCAAACTCTACATACACATGTGATCATTCAACGAAATGATACTTTCACAGACTTGGAGTACTGAGCATTCAACATTCATTCATTCCAGCAATACTTAACATATCATTCCCATCTTTCCCCTATGGAGAATACATATAAAATCATTAACATACCAATTGATAAATTAGAATCCAAGCATCCAATGTAAGCAAATAAGCAAATGTAGAAACACAACAATCGCACTACACAATATTTAATGTGGTTCACCCCCTGGATGGAGGTTACGTCCATAAGAACTATTGTTGTATTAGTCTTTGGGAAAGGTACAATAGTTCTTAGTTTGTGCATGCAGGTGCATACTCTCTTCTCTCTCAACAGGCCTCTGCACACATAGCTTGCAGAGCCTTTACAAAATGTTCTTCAATAGAGGTTTATCAGATCAATAAAGAGAACAATACAAAATGAGAGCCTTCTTTAGCCCAAAAGATCAACAATGAAGATTAACCCTTTCCCATACAAAATAGGCCTTATTTATAGATCATGGCTGTAGGTCATGTCTTTACAGTTCGAAGGCTAAAACCCTTAGGTTTACAAAACTGTCACGGTTTTCCCTTAACCAGACGTGCTGGCTTTTGGTAGCAAATATTCCATCATGGCCTGCCTCCAACGCATTTCCATGTCGGCACTAGCCTTCCTTCCGCACGCATGCCAACAGATCGCTTTCACCGAGTCGTTCTTCCTCTAACGGTCTCGTGTGACTGGTTCTGGTAGTGGTTCTTTTGCATGTGTGACCAGTCACTTTCTTTCCCCTTTTCTTCTACCTGCCGCTTGGTACTCCTGGAGCATCTTTACCAAAAATAGACCACCATTGGTGTAACCAGAATCTTTGCCGTCTTCCGTCCAACATTCTGCTTTGCTGGATCCACGTAGACTGGACACATTGTAGTGATGTATCCTCGCAACACTGATCTTTGCAGCTCTTCTGACACTGTTCTACACACAACTTCGCATCATCCCAAAACTTATACAAAAAATACTTCAACTGAACTACGCTCAGCTTCGCAGTTCCAAAAATCATTCATGCTCAAAATGCCCCACTCAGGCCAGGCCCAACAATAGGTATCTTGTTTAAGCAGTGTCATGTCCCAAATTTGGCATTGGGTCACAATGGCCTAAGCAAATTGGCCCTATTCATTAGAGTTCGTCAAATTGATGCTAAAGGTCAAATAATTGCCAAGGAGGAAAATTACTAGTTTCCTAGGTTTGGGGTGGAAGCTTTGGGATTTGGAATAATGGGGATAGTAAATGATGTTGGAACATTAGGATGGCATAAATATTTAATAAAGGTGATAAATAAATATATACAAGTGAAAATCAAAGTGGCATTTGATCATGAAGACACATGGAGGAAGTGGGACCCACACAAGTTAGAATTTATGTGCCACATGGCATCCTCTTCTTGCAATTTCGAATCCATGGGAAGCCTAATGTTCTTGGGATGATTTATAATGTTAATAATACTTGGAATGATTCAATGAGGTCGAAATATAGAGGGAGTAACTCCCATGGAAGAAGAAGAGGCAATTTGGAGCTAGTGAGACACTTGGGCTAGATTCCCTAGCTCTATGACAATGATGATGAAGATGCTATGACACCTATGACACAAATTAGACCTGAAAGTTGACATATGTATGACATGTTAGGGCTAAAAATAGACTCCAAGAGGGCGCTCAAGGGTGTTAGGGTAGCTAAGATGCTTCCACATGTGATTTGGTGGAAGTGGGAGACTAGAAATTGTTGTACAAGTGGCGTTCTTTGGAATCTCTTCCCAACTTGAGTTGGCATGAGTCTCTTGGAAGGAATTCAACCCATGGAGGACATTAGAACTTTATAAATGTCAATAACAAAGAATGAAAGCATATTTTGATCATTTGTATAATTTGCAATTGCATTTGTGTAGAGGGAGAGCTAGTGTGTTAGGATATTTAGACACTTAGGAGTTAGTTAAGATCAACTTGTGTAATATATCCGTTAGGGATAGTGTGTTTCTTTAGTATGCATTTGTAAATACTTAATCCAACGGTCACGATATGTTCCCGACATAGAGTGATCCAACGGCTCAACTTCTATTAGATCATACCTAACCTTGATTTGTGGCTTAACACCCGATTGGTCCATGATCTCTATTTAAAGAACATGGAGGGTCATTGTTTAGTTGATCGATTATGAGAATCTCATTTGTAACTTTATTTTTTTGCATAATAAATTGTCCCGTAGAAGCTAGTTGGCTGGGGCTATGGAGTGTTTCCCTCAAGAGGGTTTAAACCACATCAAAACATTGGTGTGTTGATCTGTGATCTATTTGTGTGAAGTGGTTGCTCTTGGTGTTCGGTCATTTGGTAGTAACCTATGTACCCGAATATGGTATCAGAGATTTTATGAAGAGTTGCTTCCGGTTATGATCTATATCTTGAACTGTTGTTGCCGAAACTCGAAAGGGTTTCTGGTTCTTGTATTTTTGTGCATTTCTGGGCTATGGGAGGTGTTCCATTGCATCCAGAGTGTCGTTTCCATTGGGAAATAGTTTTCGTTTGATCAAAAACAGTTTCCGGTTGCTCCAAAAACACGTATTTCATCAGATCTGAATGTAGAAAAGTTTTTTTTTTTTTTTTTCGATTTGTGGTGTGTTTTGCAAGAAAAGGGCAAGCACGCAAACTGAGCACGAAGAGTAAAAAAAAAAAAAGGCCCCTTCCTCATTCCCATATTTTATATACCTTTTAATTTAGCTCACTTGCTTCAAAGTTGTTTTATTCCTTATTAGGTCTTGAGTTCAAGTCTTAGGAAGTTACTTTTAAAAGAAAAAGTGCATGCAATTTCTATTTTCAAGTTACTTTATTGTAAAAGTGCATCTCACTTAAATAATAAAAAATAAAAAATACAAGTGAGTCACTGAAGTTCTTTTTTATTGTTGCACTATTTAAAAGTATTATCATTGTAAAAGTGAAATCATTTATTTTACAAAAGTGGTTCACTTAAAGCAACTTTATTGTAAAGTGATTGTCAAAAGGTTCATCTTGAGAAGAGGGGGGTTCTTTTTTTGGTGGACATTCTCTAGCTGCCACATCACTATTGGGGACATCTTCAACAGTTTCTTTGTTCAAGCATAACTTCATCATACAGAGTCAGTTTTCAGTGCCATTTTTTTTTAAATCGCCTATTTTTTCAAGCTCTTCACATCCAAACTATTGATTTCTACTTTTACAGCCATTAATTTATAAATATGGCCACCCCTTGTGATATTCTACTTAACAGTTCCAACTATTTCTCATGGAAATCTCGTATTGAGGATGTTCTACGAAGTAGGGGACTTTTCAGAATTACCTCAGGGAAAGAAACAAAACCCACTGATGATAATAAGAAAATAAAATGGGCAAATAGATGTGACGAAGCTTGTGGATTGATTGGGATGTCAATCTTTGCTAATTTGCAATTCCACATATATGGAATTCATGAACCTGACGCTGCTTGGGACAAGTTGGAATCTGTGTTTGGTAAACACAATGAAATTCGAGGTCACCAACTCGAAAATGAGTTGATTTCTTTAAATCCAAGTGAATTTTCATGCATTCAAGATTATTTATCTAAGTACAAAACTCTTAAACTCTTATGTGTAGAATGCAAGATTAAGAGGGAAGACAAACAATGCATTTATCATATTCTTTCCAAACTTGGACCTATATATTCTGTTTTTGTATCTACATTTTACTCCATGAAAGAATCATTGAATGCAGCTAGCTATCAAGAGCCTAGTCTTGAATCCTTTTGTGATTCCTTGATTAGAGAGCAAGATAAACTCATTCATCTTGGAATAATCAACAATGTAGATACATCTGAGAAAGCCTTATTGTCTCAACAGAAAGAAAAGTCCAAGCCTCCCAAGAATTTTTTTTTTTGCAATAATAAGTCAAACAAGGGTCCAAAACCCTCTCAGTGAGCTCCTTCTTTAAAAAATGACAAAGGATCAGAGCCAAAAGGCAAGAAGACTGAGGGTCATTGCAACTATTGCGGGAAAGATAATCATGATGAATCTAAGTGTTTCAAGAAGATGGCAGCCTTGGAAACAGCAATGAAGAAGCACCACATCAGCCTGGATTCTCCTTCAGAATCTGCCTCTCATGGACATGCACTTTGTGCTTCTGGTTATTCTTATAATGCATTTTCTTCTTCTACTTCAAATGAATGGCTCATTGATTCTAGAGCATCTTATCATATGGCTAAGGATCAATCCATCTTTTCTACTATGCATGAATGTAACACCAAACAAATATTTGTTGGTGATGATATATCTCTAAGTGTTGTAGGAGCTGGAACAATTCCAGTAGATAATGGTCATTTTAGTGATGTACTATGTGTTCCAAGAATTTCCTGCAATTTGTTATGAGTCTATTAGATCACTCATTCTGGTGAAGGTAAAACTATGACCTTTACACCTCACCAAGTTGTAATCAAGGATTTTAAAGATCCTAAACAGGTCCTAGCTACCGGAATTGTTGATGATATTACCAAGTTGTACAAGTTTAACAACTTTGAGCCATCACCTTTCCCTTTAGTTTTTGTTGCTCATAGTGATAACTTGAGCAAACTTTGGCATGAGCGATTTGGTCACTTAAATTATCGCTCACTGCAACAACTATGTAAAGACAATATGGTGACAAGTCTTCCGATGGTATCTTGCAGGGATGGTGTTTGTTCCGATTGTGTACTCGAAAAACATCATCGGGACAGTTTTGACAAACGTGCCTCTTGGCACGCCTCGATTCCCTTGGAGCTTGTGCATAGTGACTTGTGTGGTCCTCTTCCATCTGCTTCCTTTTCTGGTTTCAAATATTTCTTAACTTTCATTGATGATTACACCAGATGCACTAGGGATTATTTCCTAAAACTTAAGAGCGAAGTATTTAACATGTTCTTGGCCTACAAGGCCCTTGTTGAAAAACAATTTGGTCATCAAATTATTAAGTTAAGATCTGACAATGGAGAAGAATATGTTAACAAAAAATTCACTACTTTCTACACTGAACAAGGCATCCAACAACAGCACACTGTTCCATATACACCACAACAAAATGGTGTAGTTGAGCGGAAGAACTGCACTTTAAAAGAAATGGCTAATTGTATGATCCAATGTAAGGGATTAAGTCTTCAATTTTGGGCTGAAGCCATTAATTGTGCAAATTACATGGTTAATCTCACCCCCACTAAAGCATTACAAGGTATAACACCAGAAAAAGCATGGAGTAAAACTAAACCTGATGTAAGTCACTTCCGTGTGTTTGGTAGTGAAGCATGGGCTCACATTCCGGATGAAAAACATAAAGCATTGCAGCCTAAAAGTGAAAAGTGCATATTTGTTGGATATTCTGAAGATGTAAAAGGTTATAGACTTCTTCAACCACATTCTCATGATATAATCATTAGAAGATATGTTAAATTTGATGAAAATATCTTGGCCTATGAGCCTAACTTGACGATTGTGCCATCTTTGGCCTGCGAGCCTAATTCGGCGTTTGTACCTTCTTTTTCTTCTTCCAACTTCCTTGACAGGTTTTCAACTCCATTTTCTGATGATGACAGTGAGGATGAAAATCCACCTCCACCTGCTCATGTTCCTCCAGTTGCGCCAACACAAGTGCTTCCTCGATGGGTCTATTCAACATGTGAAGTAGCTGGTGATCTTGCCGGTGATCCTAGAGATCAATTTCAAACATGTTCTCAGTTTCAGCGGGCCTCTTCTCTTTTGGCTCAAGTTTCTGAGAATCATGATCCAGAAACTTTTGCAGAAGCTCCAGGGAATCCAGATTGCAATGCAGCCATGGATGAAGAATATCATTTCTTAATGGCGAACGATACTTGGGATCTTGTACCTCTTCCAAAAGGAAGAAAACTTGTCAGATGTAAATGGGTCTACAGAACTAAGTATGCATCAGATGGAAGTGTTGAAAGACTTAAGGCAAAGTTATTTGCCAAAGGTTTTTCCCAAGTTGAAGGGATTGACTACAATGAAACCTTTGCTCCCGTCGCAAAAATGAACTCCATCCACCTTGTTCTTTCCCTTGCATCCTTACATAACTGGGAAGTCCATCAAATGGATGTCAAGTCTGCCTTCTTACATGGTGATTTACAGGAGGAAATTTACATGGAACAACCTCCTGGATATGTTCAGAATAACTCTATCCTTGTCTGCCGCCTTAAGAAATTCTTATATGGTCTTAAGCAAGCTCCTAGAGCTTTGTATGCCAAAATGGATAACTTTCTCCTTGACAATGGTTTTTCTAGATGCCATTCTGACCCCAATGTCTATACCAAGAAAGTATGAAACCATCTCATCATACTTGTTCTATATGTTGATGACCTTATTCTTACTGGTAGTGACCCTAAGCTTATAACACATGTGAAATCCAGTCTTAAACAACATTTTGAAATGTCAAACTTAGGACATTTGCATTATTTTCTTGGTCTCCAAGTCCTACAAACCAAAGAATGAATCTTTCTTTCTCAGTCTAAGTATGTGTGTGAGCTTCTTCGTCGCTTTCACATGGAATATTGTTCACCAACCCCTTCTCCCTTCTAGTCTGGAGTCAAAATTTTTGTCACTTGTACTTCACCTGAAGTTGATGCCACCTTGGATCGTCAACCTGTTGGTAGTCTCTTATACTTGACTCATTCCCATCCTGACCTTTCCTTTGCCGTTGGTCGTGTTGCCCATTATATGCAGACACCTCATGAAAGTCATTGAAAAACAACTAAAAGAATACTTCGATATATTTGAAGTATAGTTTGGGATTCATTACAGTACAGGGGGGAAACCTTTGTTGGTTGGTTTCACTGATTCAGATTGGGCCGGCAATCTTGATGATCGAAAGTCTACTGTAGATTATGTTTTCAGTCTGGGATCTGGACCTATCACTTGGGCTTGTAAGAAACAACAAGCTCTTGCTCTTTCTTCAGCAAAAGCAGAATATCGAGCTGCAGTTAATGCCAGTCAGGAAGCTTTATGGCTTCGACAGATCCTTTTAGAGTTTGGATTCGAGTAGCAGCAGCCTACTCCACTTTGGTGCGACAATCAAAGTGCCATCAAGCTTGCCAAACATCCAGTTCTACATCAACGCAGCAAACACATTGAGCCACATATGCACTTCATCAGAAATCTTGTTCATGATCGTGTTCTTGAAGTGCTCTTTTTCCCTACAGATGATCGAGTTGTAGACATCTTCACCAAGTCTCTTACAGAAACGAATTTTTCTAAACTTGATCTATGTTAGGAGTTCAGGAACTTGTCATTAAGGGGGGATAGGCTCTAATGCCTCCTTCCTTATACTAATAGTGTCACTTTTGTAAATCCTTCAATCCTATCCCAAGTTGTTCTGAAGGGGGGATGTTAGGATATTTAGACACTTAGGAGTTAGTTAAGATCAACTTGTGTAATATATCCGTTAGGGATAGTGTGTTTCTTTAGTATGCATTTGTAAATACTTAATCCAACGGTCACGATATGTTCCCAACATAGAGTGATCCGATGGCTCAACTTCTCTTAGATCATACCTAACCTTGATCCATGGATTAGCACCCGATTGGTCCATAATCTCTATTTAAATAGCATGGAGGGTCATTTTTTAGTTGATCGATTATGAGAAGCTCATTTGTAACTTTCTTTCTTTGCATCATAAATTGTCCTGTAGAAGCTATTTGGCCGGGGCTGTGGAGTGTTTCGCTCAAGAGGGTTTAAACCACGTCAAAACATTGGTGTGTTGATCTGTGATCTGTTGGTGTGAAGTGGTTGCTCTTGGTGTTCGGTCCTTTGGTAGTACCCTGTGTACCCGAACATAGTGGATGACTAGTTTCTTGCCTTAGCCAATTTCGAGGGTGAAAGATTCCCATCCAAGTTGGTAATTGGAAAGGCCATTCAAAACTTTCATTTGGAGCTTTAATGGAGTCTTTATTTTCAGGTGTAAGCTATAGGGAATCTCATGATTTCTTCTATTGCAGAACATTCTCTCAGCCATTTCTAGTTTTGATGGCATATTCTTGATCCTTGAGGGAGGGCGTTTTTGGTGAGCTATTGTACTCTTTGGGGGAGTTTCTAATGCCCCATTTGTTTTGTAATATGAATTCAATACTCTGTTCTTCATCTCCAAAAGGTTTTAGGTCTAAATTCCAAGTAGAAATGTATAGATCTCATTTTTAATGAAAGAACAATGCCATTTCCCCACTACATTGATGTATAGCATGATAATGCTAATGATTTCAAATGAATGGATGGTTCTCTGATAAATTTATGA
The DNA here is from genome assembly GCA_027924585.1 of Larix kaempferi. Taxonomy (NCBI): domain Eukaryota; kingdom Viridiplantae; phylum Streptophyta; class Pinopsida; order Pinales; family Pinaceae; genus Larix; species Larix kaempferi. Next base: position 525,456 of record BSBM01000358.1, read on the forward strand.
TTAATATACTACCATGGATGCATTTTACAATTTTCATGTACTGTACTTGAGCATTTGAAGTATTTTTACTCAGTTTAATTGCATTGGGAGAAGAAATAGTGCCATTTCCCCAAGGGTCAAATTGGTGATTTTTGTAGCTGAATGGGAGAGGGTTGGAATAGATATAATAATCAATTAATGGTGCACATGAGACCTTAATAACATAATTAATACATTCCCTACCTATTTTCAGAAATTTGAGTGGATTTGGAGGCATTTGGGAAGCCATTTTCAGTACTTACCACAGGGGGATTTGAATCCCAAATTACTAGTAAATTGCATGCTTGGTATAGAATTTTAAGAGAGTTTGCAGAGGTATTTTGGTGGCCATGTATCATTACTTAACATCATATTCAAGTCCTAATATTGTTCATACACATTCCTTGAATATTTGAACGCATTCAAAGTCAATTTGAGACCTAGAGACCAATACTAGTCAAAGGGAAGTTACTAGTAAAGTTCCCTACATTGGCCAGAATTGAAAGAGGATTTGCAAAAGTGTTTTAAAGGTAAAAAATAATCCATGAAACACATATTTATGTTATAACATCATCCATATACCTTCTCAGAATATTTGGTAGCAATTGGGGCAATTTGGGGACCTAGAGCTCAAAACTAGTCAAAGGTCTAACTAGGGAAAAAAGTGAAAACTTGTCATTTTAATAAAATTCCTAACAAGGGACATTATAGTGGTATCAAAGCATGGTCCTTGCACCTGTGGATTAGGTACATACATTCAAGAATAATTTACAGACATGTATTACTATTATGATGAATCCTATGAGTACAATTCTGATGAGGAATATGCAGATACTTATGAGCAATATGAAGCAGAATGTGAATGGTACGAGGAAGAGGTGCTCATGCAACACTTCTTACAATTTCAAGAGAAATGAAGATTATTCTTATGAATTTAAATCTGATAAATATGAGTGTGTCACACCAACCAAGGATAACTCTATGAGTGAGTTCCAAAGATGGAGAGCAACATATAAAACCTTGCCTCAACAATATCAAAAATATCAAGAATATCTTGCTTTGAGCAAAAATACACAAAATGCCATGTCTTTTGAGTACTATGTTGAACATGTTTTTGAAAATAGGCCCAACAATGAATATGTGGAGTTAGTAAAGAAAGGTTTATGCCCTTCTTGTAAATAACCTTGGAGTGAGTATCATATATGTGTGCATGAAATTATGTCCCACTTGAGGAGAGCTTTTGGGAATTCTTCAAAAAGAGATTCCAAAGATATTGATCATAAGGAAAACAAGGGGCAAAATGCATCATCTTACTTGAAGGATAAAAATGAAGAGACATCACAAGAGCATGAAGAAGATTCTATTGAAAATATGGAAGATCATTTTGAGACACCTTCTAGCTTAGACATGAACCAAAGAGCATCTACTGATGGATGCTTAAACTATGAAGGAGTACCTACTGATGGGTGCTCGCACCTCTATGTTGGTGACATAGTGATCCGGATTTATGTGGGAACGAAGCAAAAGATAGCATATACAGAATCATATACAGAGATATATTGCAAGAACACAATGATACAGTAAGCACATATTCTATTAAATAGCAGAAATAAAACAGACTGTAAAATACAATAGCTGGAATGGTGGTAGCTATCTCTGAGAAGAGATGTGGCCGCTATGCTCATTCGTGCCAAGATGAATACAAAGAGAGACCGAAAGGGCCTATTTATCATAAGCATGAGGGAAAGAATCCCAAACATCGAAAAACCTAACCCTAGAAGATGAACCGTCACAAAGTTTGCGGCCCTAAGGTGGTTAGTTGAACAGTCAACTTCCCGAGGTCATAACTTTTGCATACAATCTCTGTTTGGGGCGCTCGGTAGCCCGTTGGAAAGGTCTATCCGAGATTTACAACTTTTGATTGGGCCCAAATGTATTCCATTGGCAACTAGTTGGTCCCCCAAATAACCAAATATCATTTAGGGCCTCAAAATGGCTCCAGAAGTTCAGGACCCGAAAATTGCTAAAAATAGTAATTTACCAAAATTGCCAGAAGACTGTTTTGAGCCAGTTGGAAGAGGTGGGCCGCCACCAATATCCACCTAGATCAATCCTCCCTCCTTATGGAGCAATGGTCTCCATTGCATTAAATCCCTTATCATATGTTGAGCTGTGTGTCGAGTTGAGCTCTTGGTGCAATATTTGCTGAAGTGGAAAGGTTGCCTTACTTTGACATCTTTAGAGGGTTGTAATTGTTGTTGATGGATGCGCTGGAGCTGTTCAACCATTTTGGTTGTTGTGGTATCCTTGGTATGCACCGATGTGGATGGTTTCTTTTTGGAGGAGCACCTTGAATGCGTGGCCTTGCACTATAGAGGTACCCGAATAGGCGATGCTGCATTAACTTTGTGTTTTTCTTTTTTCTGTTGAGTAGCCTAGGATAATTTGCAGAGGTTGTGGATGTCTCTGCGATCTGATGTTCACCTTTAATGGAATTTGCGAATAGGGAAAATTTCCCAGTGTGGGAGATTATCTTCCTACCCTTCTTGGTTGGGGTAGGTGAAACTGTCTCTGGTATCCGATAGAGTTGTCCTCCCAAAGTAACAATGACACTGCGAGGTCAGGATTCATATACAGCATGACGCTTCCACATATATGGTTGTCCTAAAAGAACATCACATACTTCAAGTGGGGCCACATCACACAATACCTCATCTTTGAAGGGCTTGATGCCATATGGTAGGCGACATTGGTGACTGACACGGATCCTTTGTCCTTGGCTTAGCCATCCAATGGTGTATAGTTGTGGGTGTGGCGTTATTGGTAGCTCCAATCTCTTGATGACTTCTTTTGAGATCAGGTTCTTCTGGCTACCGCTGTCCACAACAAAGTGTAGGGGAATTCCCTTCACCCACATCTGTGAGTGGAAAAGGCGCTCCTCTGCCTCCGACTCTTCAGGATCCTCTAGCTGAATCTGTGTGGTGGCAACAACGACAATGGGTTCTGCATCAATGGTCTGCTTCCCTTTTTGTGCAGCTATGAAATTAGGTTCTGATTCAGAATCGGAACTTGGATCTGATTCTGAAGCTTTGATCTCAGCCACCAATGACTGTTTTGAGCGACATTCATCAGTGTTGTGCCAGGGGCTTTTGTGGAACTCGCACCACTTCCCGGTGTCCTTCTTTATCTTTTCATTACCCTTCTTCACTTGTGGTTGCGACTAGTTGTCCTTTCCATGCCCCGTGTTCTGTGTGCCAGAGTTTCCCTTGCCTTGCTTTTATGTAGGTCCGAAGTCACGCTTGTTCTTTTGCTGACATTTCTGCTCAATTTTGACAGCATATTGATAGGTGGATCCGAGTGAAGAGATTTCCAAGAAATCCATCTCTGTTCGGATGTACCGGTGTAGGCCACTGCGATATTTCAGTACTAGGTGCCGCTCGAAGTCCTTGATACCTAACTTTGTGCACAAGGTATGGAATTTGTTGGTGTACTCCGACACCGTTTGGTCCCTCTCTTGATGCAGAATGGTCCATTTTGTGTACTGGTCATCATAGTTTTCAACAGGGTAATATTGTTCCTTGACGGCATCTATAAAAGAGGCCCAAGTGGGATTGAAATATTCAAACAATCCAGACTCGTCTGATGCATTTTGCTCACAATACGTTTCCCACCAATTTTTGACATGGGGGACGACCTTGAGGAGTGCAAAGACGATCTTTTCCCTATTGGAAAAATTGTGGACAGAGAAATACCCTTCTAGTAGATTCAACCATTTATCTAGGGCATCGGCATCGATTTGGCCTTCAAATAAAGGGATATCAAAATTAACTTGTACCTTGAAGGGAGTCGTATCTCTGAAATGGCTGCTCATTGAGGGTGCATTTATCACTGTTGGCATGCGTTGAAGGATCTGGGAGAAATTATCCATCATCTCGTTCCTCTATTGTGCGAGGGCTTCCTCGAGCAACAACTTGATAGGATCTACTGCTCCGTCGTCTCTCTTTTCTTCCACCATGGGAGGCCGTTTGGGGCGGCAAGAGTGGTCTTCCCTAAGTGAAACTAGTTCGAGACCCAACTCTCTATATCCTGACCTCGTCAGGGACATGCATTGAGAAAAAATCAAAGAGCAGACTGCTCTGATACCACTGATCCAGATTTACGTGGGAACGAAACAAAAGATAGCATATACAGAGATATATTGCAGGAACACAATGATACAGTAAGCACATATTCTATTAAATAGCAAAAATAGAACAGACTATAAAATACAATAGCTGGAATGGTGGTAGCTATCTCTGAGAAGAGATGTGGCCGCTATGCTCATTCGTGCCAAGATGAATACAAAGAGAGGCCGAAAGGGCCTATTTACCATAAGCATGAGGGAAAGAATCCCAAACATCCAAAAACCTAACCCTAGAAGATGAACCGTCATAAAGTTTGCGACCCCAAGGTGGTTAGTTGAACAGTCAACTTCCCGGGGTCATAACTTTTGCATACGATCTCCATTTGGGGCGCTCAGTAGCCCGTTGGAAAGGTCTATCTGAGATTTACAACTTTCAATTGGGCCCAAATGCATGCCGTTGGCAACCATTTGGTCCCCCAAATCGCCAAAAAATGTCGTTTAGGGCCTCAAAATGGCTCCGAAAGTTCAAGACCCAAAAAACTACTAAAAATAGTAATTTACCAAAATTGCCAGAAGACTGTTTTAAGCCAGTTGAAAGAGGTGGGCTGCCACCGATATCCACCTGGATCAAATAGAGATCACTTTTTAAAGTGTTGCTACAATCCCAAGTTCCATTAAGCATGATAATGAAGACCTTGTAGCAGTTGAAGAAGAACCAAGATCAACTTCCCCATCACCACTTAAGCTTCATGAAGTTGGTCTAACCAAAAATGAAGAAGATGAGGAGGTTCATTTGCAAGAGCCTCATTTTCTTGAAGGGTTTTTAAAGATGAATGAAAATAAGATCCAAGAGTCCCTCAGCATTCTCCATGACACTCAAGCATTGGTGTCAAATTCTTGTTGGAGAGCTACTTCATTGGAGGAAACATCCTTCCTTGAAGACATGGAGGAGATTCAAAGAGCAATGTGCCACATCAAAGGTAATTTCATGTCTTTGCTTTTTGATAGAAACCATTTGTTTGAGCTTAATGAATTGTTACATGATGCATACTTGAAGAATAATGAGGATATTCATAATCTCACAATTCAAAATGAGCAACTTCTTGAAAAGTTGGAAGATACTTGTTTTTCCTCCGATGTTTCAGATTGTCAAATAGTAGATTGTTTGGAGGATTCTCATGACATGGTGGATCATGAGAAATGTGGAAATTTGAATGTTCTTAATGTGTTTGAACACTAGTACAAATTAAGAGATAAGTGACCAAAAAAACAACCAAAATCCACATATAACTGACCACTTTTTAATTGGTGACCACTGGTAGTAAATTAGTGGCCATATATCATGCGACCAAAAATGTGGTCATATTTAGCTTGGTCATTTATCGCTTATCTTGTGGTCATATATTTGGTCGTATATTTGGTAATATATTTGGTCATTAATTGTCATGTCTTAAATGACCACTAATTTGCTACCAGCGATCGCCAACTCAAAACTGGTCATTTATATGCATAATTTGGTCTTTTTTTGGTCACTTATCTCTCATGTTGTAATGGTGGTTGTTTATATGCAAATTTTGGTCATTTTTTTAGTCATTTATTCTCTTTTTAGTGGTTTCGGAATATAAATAGGGCATGATGGAATTGAACCACCAACCTCCTTCCTATAAGGTAGGTGCTCTACCATTGAGCTAGCACCCTTAAATAAAACACAGGAACTTGAAAGATGAGCATTTGCTTGCGTGTTGTAGACATCTTTTTGCACTTGTGTCATGTACCATGAAAAATACCTCATGTTAATTTAAAAGATAATAAAATTATAATTATAATAAAAACACCACATTACTGCTTCTATACATATCAATATCTGCACCCTCCCATTATCTCACATTATTAATATCTTCACAAGTTGAATAATAGTACAAAAACCCTTCAGCTAAACTAAGATGATAGCAATAAGAAGCCTCATTTCCAATAATCAGATTGTTCAGATTGTTCCAATTGATTGACTTGCCTATGAGAGGCACAGTCTGGTCTAAAAGTTATTTTTCTGAGTATAAAGGAAGGTCTTCACCCCAGGTAAGTTATCATACTTGTTCCTATTGATACTTTACTAATACATAATCGGTGTAGCAGTGGGAGGAGGATTTACAGTATTTGTGTTCATACCTATTGTGGGAGTCTGTGGAACTCCCTATTCGCCTCCTGTATTAGTCATAAAATGCCCAGGTGTGAAATGATATGCACTATAATCAGGTTACTGGAAACCAGCGGGTATCAACAATGGATTTCTAAGATTATTCAAAGGAGGATTAAAAGGAGTAGTGAATTCACCAGAAGTGAGATCCTCAATTTCAACTGTATTAAAAGCTTGCTGATCTGGAGTGCCAAGTTGTGGTTCCTTAGGAACCTCTATTTCAGGTCTTTCTATTGCGGGTTGTAGTTCTTAAGGAATTTCTATTTCAGGACTTTCTGTTGTAAGTTGTAGTTCCTCAGGATGTTCTATTTCACCAATGGTTTCCAAAGGAACACTGGAGTCTACCCTCTGTCGTCTAGCTAGCGGTAGTGGTTCCATTCTAAGTGGGGGAAGGTTTTGCAACCTTCTTGACCTACGAAGTTCTTGGTATTCCACAATTATAATAAAAATAAAACTAGAAAAACCTAGTGGCCACTAAGACTAGGGGGCAAACATCATGCCAACTAAAAATGTCCTAAGTATGCAAACCACGCAAACAATATGCCTTCTGGAGAAGAGTCTGGGATGATGAGGGCCCAGGATAGATCAACGAAGGATGAAGAACAGTAACCCGGGGTCCATAATACAATGACTAAGGGTGCAAGCATTGGAATCACCGAATTTCCCTCCCAAAGACCTGCAAGGGATTTCCTCCCATGTCTATTTTAGGTACAACAGATATACCCTTCGCTGTCAGCTGTGTATGAACCTATGGTCAGATACTAAGGATACCACCACACCGAAAACTCCTGGGGGAACAGTCTTTGGTCGAATCATAAGGCGTGGGCAGGGTAACTGAGCCTGAAACTCAAAAGAGTCCCCAAACATGATCCAATCCTGGTATATGCTCGAAACAGAAAGTAGGAGGAGTATTCCCAACAATCTGATCTCACAAGACCTCCTACATAGATCCCAGAAAGCTTTGAATGAGGTGGGTTTACCTGTCATAGTCGAACTACATTTTTTGCGTAATGTGTGATCTTGGGTGGTTTAAGGTGATTTAAACCCAAGATCCTAACCAAGACTAGTTGGTGTTGTGTATCCCTAAAAAATAAAATTGTTGCTATTTAATTTAATTAAAGATTTTTAGGGTTACGTTTTACTCAAGAGGTAGTGCTTTGTGTGGCGTGGTTGCAACAGAAAAAAAAAGTGCATAAATTATAACTTTCAACAACAAAACTTTTTATTTTTTTCGTTTAATGTTCTTTCCAAATTAAAAACTGAGAAAATCTAAGAAAAAATTCTTTTTTGTTTTCTTTTGAAATTCTGAACAAAATAAGCTATGCTATTTTGCAAAAGATATAAGCCTCACTATTCTTAAGCTACCAAACTTTTTCTGTTATTATGAACAAAAAAGAACTTTAAAGTAGGAAGCAAATAAGACTTATACAAGATGTGCAAGTATGGCAAAATGGCTCCTAAGCTCACAGCTTTCAAAACAATGGATCGACAAAGACTTGTCCTACAAGTTTTTTCAAAGGAAAAAGCTCTCACACTTGGAAGCAAAGTGGGAAGAAAACAAAGAGGAAAAATGCTCAAAGCTGGAAATCAAATTCAAGAGGAATGTCCCAAAGCACCAAACCCTAATAAGACCACTAAGCCAAGCAATTGGTAGGCCAACAAACTAACAACCACATTACTAACACAAAGGCTGAGAAATGAAGCAAACTAAAGCACTCCAAAATCACTTGATATTGGAAAAGACAATGATGTCAAGAAATGTTGGAACTCAAAAAGTTTGGAAGACCCCCCAAAGACTCCAAAATGGATCAAACCCTAAAACAAAGGATAAGATGCCTAAATAGCAAACAAGTGTTGCCACAAACATCAAATGCAAAGCATACAGGTTTGTAGGTCAGCAACACACTATCAGGGTAAAGATAAGCAGCTGTGTTCACTAAGGAACAATGCCTAGTCTCCAAAAAGAGTCACAAATGAACCAAACACTTCAAAAGTAAACAAGTGACCTAAAGATGACCAAAATGACTCAAAGAAGGGTATTGAGACTCAAAGAAGAGCTACAGACCTCAAAGACCAGTCAAGAAGGCCCAAAACAAAGTCAGAAACCTACCCAAAAAGGAAGAAAACTCAACCAAACAACCAACATAAGGCTACAGGAATGTGCCCTACTGTGCAGTAGGGAAACTAGCGCATCTGGAGAGGTGGGCGCTATTGTATAGAGACAAACTAGCGCATGGGTGCTACTGTATGTATAGAAGGGTAGCGCACAGGTCTTAAAGAGTTAAAAAATAACTTTGCAGAGGTGTAACAGAACTGAGTCAAGCAAAGGGAAGCAAGCAAGGACTACCTACAAGGCTTCTCAGAAGATTGAAAGGGGTAAGAAGTACTGGATAGACAATCAAGAAGGGTTTCCTAGAGTAGAAAAGACAACTTCCCCAGCAGAGTCGCCAGTCTGTTGGCGGGAAATACTACCCTATAATGAGAAAATGGACATTATCAACTTAAGGGGGTGACAGGTAAGCATACTAATTATATTATAGAGATGTTCATGAATGGAAATAGATTATAGGTCTTGAGGACATACCTTTTGAGCGAAGTTGATCCTAGCTTTTATCCAATCTTGTGCTCGATCCTCAATCCAATCTCCCGTTCGATAAACCTGCAAAACAAAGACCTTTCTCAGCGTATCTTGGCCAATATAATAATGATGGAATTGATAAGTAATTCAAACATCAAGCATTAACTAACATTGATCCAAACAAATACATAATCCAATAAGCACTTGATTTGGGACGAGAAAGATGCTTCAACCTTTTATTGTCAAAAACATATGAATGATACAAAGTATACCTGACTTTGCAACATGCTCATGCAACCTGATCCTAGGCTCCTGATCCTCTCTGACTTCAGAATTCCTCCAGCATAACCTCCTTCAATACAAGCTTCTCATATAAAAGAGTCTCTCAATGGCTCTCATATGTAAAATGTCTCTATGTCTAACCCCTCTCTTTAATCCTCCTTGTATTTATAGGACAAGGCAAGTAGTTTAGGGTGAGAGGTGGTTGCAGGGGAAGTTGGGAAACCAACTGCAACTAATCCCCATTCATGAAATTAATTATTTTTTGATCATGTTTTAAGGTGTGCGCTACTATTTCATAGTGGAGCAGCGCCCAGGGCGCAACTACAGTGTTTTAAAACAAGCGTTCATCACTTTTTAGATGTTGTGTGCTAGTCTACTGAAGAGGAGTAGTGCCCATGAGGAGGTGTATGCTACTATTGTACATTGGAGTAGAGTACATACGCCAGTTTTCTTGAGAGGAGTAGCGCCCATGCTAACATATGTTTTTTTTTAGGGTTTTTCCAGCTTGCAAGGAGGTGAATTAGGCCAAGGTGTCATCTAAGGTCATCATGCTCCTCCATCCAAGTTGTCCTTTTGTGTGATCGACAACTCAAGGTGATCACGGACGGAGAGGTGTAGATTTGACCTATAACAAGTACTAAGGACTCTTAATGCTTATATTACAATAATTTCGCATTTATACAAGCAATTAATTAATTAATTTGGATGACTTGTGGGTGTATATATATATATATATATATATATATATATTAGCAAAAGATAACTAAAATAAACTGTTTTCAGCCTGCATGTTTTTCAATTATTTTTTAAATATATACAAACGATAATTAATTATTTCTGACCCTGTAAAGCTACCAATTACGAGTATGGACTAATTTTATTTTATTTTTATGTACAATTAAGAAGAACTGTGATTATTTATTTCTCTCAAGACACAAACAGAAGTCAAGCCATCTTATCCAAATAATTTTCATCTCATAGTTTCATAGTTTCCAAGCAAATGGTTTTATTTTCCCTTTGCTACAGAAATATTCTCACCTGGAGGGCACTCATCTACAGAAAGTAAAAGAAAGTTGACTTGCACATAATCTGTAATATTAGAAAATGGAAATTAAACATTACACATTAATAAACAGAAATTGAAGATGGATGCATTTGTTCAAGCACTGTGAATTGAGAAAAATATGGTGAGGCAAAAGTTAAAAAGTGAAACATATTCATGTTCATCAAATGGAATGAAACTGCTTAAACCAACAAAGAACATACTACATTTACAGTGATCTTCACTATCAAAAAAAGAATGGAAATCATGGTGGAAAGATGAAAAGTATAGTTACCTGAAGCAATGACATGTCTTTAACAAGCTCAGTAAGAAATGGCCCAACATATGCATCACCGACACCTGTTGTATCAACTCTCTTGATTGGTATGCTACTAACCCCCCGAAAAGCCTACAATAAAAGAATCAAAAGAAAACTAAATCACAATATATCACTCTAGATCAAGCAAAACACAACCAGTTTTGTGTATAATCATGATGGGAATGACTTTTTATTCTTGACTCATAGTGAGTATTATCTCCTCGGACTATTAGGAATTGTTTGTGCTTACAACAATTTACAAGAAAGAGCACTAGAGGTTCATCCATTCCTGAAGATACACCTAGTCATAAAGGGTAATATAAGAAGGGAAAATGTTGATAAGAGGGAGAAGAATGCAAAGACTTAAGCAGGTTGTAGACCAATACAAATTTCTAACTTGTTTGTGTAAGACTAATTTAACACCTTCAAGTTGGTGCTATAAAAGGATTTTAACTTTATATAGCTATCTACCAATATGAATTTAATAATGAATCAAACATTGCTCAGTTATTCACATGTACCAACCTTTGTATAATATCTGTAACCTTTTTCTCCCTCAGTTATGAGAAGTAACTTCAGCCCTGGATTCCAAAGTGACATGACTACCACATCATTTTCATAGTCCCGTCCATTTGTAATGAATGCTACTTCATCCTCATTGAATTGCTGAGAAGAAAAATATGATCAGTAATTGGTAGTAGCCGACACAGAAATATCACAACTAAGTATCATTTTGGCTCAAAAACATCACAACTAAGAATCATTTTGGCTTAGAAACATCACAACTAAGAAAATTTTTAAGACTCTTCACTTGTCTTGATTCTTTATCCATGAGAAAAGCATATTGATTGTCCAATATAAAATGCACTAAAGGAAGCTATGCATTAACGGTGTCTATACAAATATCAGAAAATGATGCTTACTATGCAGTTTGGTTGTGTATAGAATCCTATACTCTCAAGTTAAAGCATTTCACTTTTTATGTTTGAAAGCATTTTCCTCATTAAGAATCAATATAGTACCTTAATAAGGTCTGCCTTATCCCATATGCTGAGAATTCCTTCACGAGCTTCCTCAGAAGATGACCACAATGGCAATCTAAGATTAGGATCATACGATAACAAGGCACCAGCATCTTTTGCAATCTTCATAGCTGAAAGATGATCTAATCTGCATGGTTATGCAATCAGACTTATTGATCCAAAATGAAATATACTTGCCTACAAACAAATTACATCATAAAATCCTAGGTAAAGGGAACAATTTTGCATCATCATACAGTTTTCATCACCAAGTAGAATCCCAAATGGATTGAGTCCTAATATTTCGAAGAGTATACATACAATGGAAAACCAAGAAATTGTGACCCTCAAACAACTTTCAACAAAGCAAACTAGATGCTTCTTTGCACTTAAGGTCAGGACTATAGAGTGTGAACCAAAAGACAAATCACTTAAACTCCAATTTACAACACAAGTCTAGCACATCAAGAACAAAAACCTTGAGGTCCGATTCTTCACAGATTGAATCAAGTTTGAACAATCTACACCATGTTTAAAGTTCCCATTTGTATTTTGATAGAACATAGGATGTAAATAAAACCCAATCCCGACAAGTTTATATGAAGCCACCCTCATAAGTAACAATCTAACCCCAAGAACAAATAACCGAATCTCTTTTTATCAAATCTTATTTCCATTTGTCCTTATTTTATACAATATTCCAAACATTTGTAGATCTGGAATTCTATATCAGAAAACATCAACTAGGATAACTTGAAAGAAAAGTGGTACTCTCTGTATGCATTATATGCAATGCTCTTGAGGAAAAGGACAATACTTCTAAAAATTACAAATATTGTCAGTTACAACTTATATGTGAGATGTCCATAATCTATGGACATGCTGGGACATGCATACTAAAGACTATAGTCTATGTGAAGGTTTACTCCGGTTACCACCTGTCGGAGGATTGAAATCTCCAAGGGTTTCCTGTGCATGGTTACATGGTAGTGATTAAAAATATAAAAACCTCAAATTGACTATATCCTATAATTTACTAGATAGAATTAGTCAACCGTTCAATCAAGTGAGGATATTTGCAGGGAGATCACTGGAAGTGGATTTCATTCAACGGTTAATATTCTTTTGTTATATTGTGGACAACAAGGGACATCTATACATACTCCACTTCAACTTGTGCAAAAAATGAACTATTCATGGTTGTTTCACCATTTTGTGGAAGGCTAGGCACATATGAATATACCCACTTCGGCCATAGTAAAAATCATTTGTTGGAGTATTTTTTGACTTTGTGTGAAGAATATACTGCGAATAAAAAAATTGCAGGTCCATAGGTCAAGAAAGAATGCCATTACAAGGTTTATTCTCGGCATGTTTTGTGGTCATTTGTTTGCAAATCATCTTCACCATCTTCTCTATTTCTCTATGAATATATATTATTTCAATAAATTAGCAAATCTTTCCATACTTATCATACCAAAATATGGTCCCTCGTACTTTCCCAATATCTATCGCACCTTTCATACTGTGTTTGGTAGCAAAGAATAAAAAATTCATTGTTTTTCAGTTCTTATATCCATATACTGACTTTCATGGAGCCATTAACATTTATAACAGGCTAAAAAATCCCTACTAAACAAATGTGATACCCTTCAATAGGAAAATATTTTGAGAATTTTCATTGGGCGCATCCAAAAACCGACTGATAAAACATGTATGCAAGTATCAATGTAGAACAAATATTTGGCATTTTGGAGAATTAGAGAAATAGAAAAGGGAGGTGAGTCTGTGGCTCTACAATTGCCACCACTGTAAGAGTTTATAGTGCATATATGTAGTAGTTCCCAAGGAGGTACTGTAGTGCAAGATTGAGCATCAATATCAACAATGTTGTGAAGCCAAAAGGAGCATGCCTATGGGGCATCCTCAATGCCCTTCAGGGACTCTCAGAGAGAGGAGTTAGAGGTGAGCGGGTAGAAATCCTTCTTCCAGTGTTTGCAGTAAAACAAGAAACTCTAGGGAAGGTGTGTCTTGTTTGAATGCAGGCTCTGTTATGTGATTTAAACACTTTCTTGAGCTTATGATGCAATAAAAGCATTCCAAACACTATGTATAACAACTACAGCTACCATGTAACCACTGCGCAACTAATGTCTGGCCTTTGGATGTAATATAAATGGATCAAACACCTACTTGAGTTTCTTTCTAAATCCAATCCTCATAAATGTATCTGACAGAGATGAAAGCAAATCCGTATCTCTGTTTTCTTTTCTGATTGTCTATATAGATCCCAAAAAAATGGAGGTCTGCCAAATCAGATAGTAAGTTAGGCTGAGTCAGAGTCTAAGACAACTTTTGGCCAAATAAGGCTGCCAAGTCTCACTTAGGCCCAAACTACCAAGTTACTCATTTTAGGCCCTATTCCAGTAAATCTTGGCCAAGTCATTCAATGCCATAACTAAGAGACATGAGATAAACAAGAAACCTGACAATTGTCAAGTTCTACAAGATCTAGCTTGTGAATAAATAAAGAATAATGGGAAGACGACCCAAACAAAAACATCAAAGCAAAGGGGAGAAAACACAAACTTGAATAACCCGGGAATAAGTTACATGTAAAAAAAATTACCCAAGAAAACAACTACAAATAATTACAAATTAAGTCAAACTCTTCACTTGTCAGGACTTGTGCTAGCTTCCAAGGTGGTTGGCTCATCACTACCAGGAACACAGCCAAAAAATCGAAACAGATTGCTATAGCCAATGGAAGGACATGTTAAATATTGGAAGAATAAAAAAGTTTGTATAACAATACTATGCATATTAACAGTGTTGCACATAAATGTGTCAAAATGTAGTATTCCAGAGTTGCAAAGGATTAGGATATTTACAAATTGAGCTATAACAAATGAAAAAAAAACAAACGCAACAACCATAAAGAAAAATACATGAGAAAAACCATGCAAAGATGCTCAACAGTAGCAAGTCAGGTACATTGTGAATCTAGTAAAATGTACCTATAAGACCCAGTTGCAACATGGAGTCCATCCCCACTTCGGCAGCACTCAAATTTGTCAAATATGGAATCATTTTCGTACAATTCACATAACTGCAGGATTAACAGTCACATCAAGCATTTAAAACTAGATAAAGATCTATACCTTCTCAACAAAAAATAAATGGTGTAAACATGCATCAAAGTCCAACACCAATTGTGATATATGTTAAGAGAATGCTGTCAAAAGTTATGACTGAAGTATGATGACTGGATAATATCCCTATGTACTGAACGGGGAAACTTCCAAAGCTTAAGAATATAATTGCGGGAACTGAAAGCAGATGAAGCACTGAGAGGGATCCACCTTTGGCATGATTCCTCAAACCAGATTCAGAAAAATGAAAATTTAAATTCCACACTTGTAGTTTACTGCAGAAATACCTCAATGTCAAACCAAATACTCCATGGCATGCCTTTATTTCTAGACAAGAATAAATCTCATTCTTGAAATCAAATGCCACTATTCTAAAAATAGGGCTTTAAAATAACTTACGCAAATTTTGTATTAGAGAAAAGAAAACAACTTCATCCATTCTTGATAGAGACTCATCTCCTTTAGCCATCCCTCGATCTCTCATAGAACCTCTTGGACTCAATCTGTCTCTTCATTTCATTGCTTGACAATTATATACATTGTTTAATGTAAAGTTGTAAAGTTCAACACTTCTGCTACAAATTTCTACCATTAATTTGAGAATGGGTAGAACCTCCACTTGATGGAAAACACTATGAGCTATAGGTGTGTGATTTGACTCCTTCGTCCTTTGCTAGTGTAAACCAAAAAATCAATGTGATAGCTAGTACATGACATGCTTTATGATATGGTTCAATAAGTCTTTGATGTGCACATAGAACTCAACACTGTCACTAAATATCTTAAATGCACAAAATTGTTGTTCATTTCTATAGAACTGCATTTGTGCATTCACAATTTCCAATCCCTCACATGCCACCTGGTTTCCATGCAAAAGTTCCATAAAAATTCTTCCTCAATTTGATTTTGCTTTACTCTCTCTATATTTAATACTACCAGGTTGCAATATCAATTAAAAACTCAAAAATTGAAATTACTTGCATTTTGAAATATAACTATCAGCGTGAACAAAAGAAGAGCTACCAATAAAGAGACCAAATCATGAGATAATCACACAATGACATAAGTACCATAATTCATTAACTAAACTTTCATGACATCCTGGATAGTTCCAATTTCTCTAGCTTGGAGTAATATGAGAACTATGTTTGAATTCAAAGTTTGGTTGACATTCTGTATGAGCCAATCACCTTATATATTCACTAGATTTTTTTTGTTTTATTCCCTTAGATAATGGTATTTAGATTGGGACAGTGGTCCATCACCTATGCCTTTAGTCCGTGAGATTTACCAACAAAATGAGAAACCATCCACATTACGCTATGTTGTGTGTCCACAATGAAAGTGCACATGCCAAGGGAGAATGACAATGCGTTAGAAACTTAGCACAACCGAACATTGGAACAACGCACCCATGTCACTACACTGCAACTATGCAAGTAAAATATTAGAACATCCGCAGGCAAGGGAGTCAAGTCTCTAATTTGTATCCTCTACTTTGTATTTCAATAACATGTAAAATAAGTTAAAACAGAAAACTAGGAAAAACAAAGTACTGAATAACAATCATCTAAAATCCAACTTGTGTATATAGTCTTATACCAGTATGTAGTTACTGTACAACATATGAAATTCCTTTTTCAATGCTTGCTAGTAACTCCTTCAACTTCTCTAACCCAGATCTGCCAAGACAAACACATCACAAAAATAAGATTCTTTTGCAAATTGAATGTTGAAAATATATTTAGATGTACCAATGCCTGCATATAAAATCATTTTCAGTCAGTATTCACTGACCTTTCATATGCACTCAATGGTCCTAGAGGGAAAACTTCTTCAACACCAACATGACCCAGTCTTACTTTTAAAGCAAAAAATGGTAGTTCAGTTACCTATTATCATCAGCATTGCAATTTATACAAAGGTCAATAATCATCAAACAGGCAATAGCATTAAGAGTCAAATATTTTGAAGCAAATATTTATTATCGCCATGATTATTATATACCTCTGATGCAACAAAAGCACACTGTACAACACCAGCATCGCCTTGCAAACCATGGAGACAAGCATCGGCAAATTTAGCTGTCGCAAATGCCTGGATTCAACATATTGATTGCCTCTCGGAATTGAGAAGAATCACAGAGAAGAAATTATGAGAAATCAATAAAAAAAACAATGATTGTAAATATAGTTCAAAAAATCCCACCATTGACAAAGTCGCCGATCATGTTCTGGCTTTTGCCTGGGTTCAACATTAAGCAATATGAATTAGATAAAACAACAGAAGGCAAAACATATAGACATCGATTGCTCAGTAGATATTCACCATCAATTTTGGCAGACGAAGAATAAGTAGTTTAAATATTACAAGACGATAGGAACTCTAGAAAAACCAAAAAAAAATTATGAAGAAAATCAATTGCTAAGTTCAACAACACCAGAATCCTAGTGTAATATATCTCCATACATCTAAATGAGGCTCAGTTAAGACAAACCCTAATTAGTTGTTTCTAATTCCACTAAAATATTAGTGTGGAAATGAACCATAAGCATGCATACCACGAAATTATTTTCTCTAGCAACATCTAATGTTGTAACTCCCATCAAATGCTTAGGGTTATATACATCGGCTCTTTTAAAAACCTCTGTTGCAATTGGCATGGTGGAGTTGATTGGATTGTTGATAATATTTACAATTGCATTGGGGCAGCACTTGGCTACCCCTTCACATAGGGTGCGGACGATTCCGACATTGATATTGAACAAATTGTCCCTGGTCATCCCAGGCTTCCACGGAATTCCTGCAAGGATGATCACGAGATCCATTCCCACCAACACTGCTTCCAGTTGCTCTTTTCCCACAAAACCACGCACCTAAAAAAACAAAAAATTTGTTACGAATTAAAACCTATAATCAAGCAAATAAGAAAACCCTCTTGCTAAAATTTTACATACAACGACAGTGGTGTCCATATGGCTAATATCTGCAGTGATGTAGGGGGTATTGAGCACATCATAAAGGTGAAGGACTGAGACCAATGGATTCTTTTTCAAGAGCATGGAAAGGGGTTTCCCAATGCCTCCCGAAGCTCCGAGGATGGCCACCTTGAATCTAGAGGCCCCGCCTTTCAATCTGCAATAAATGCGCTCCAGTATTTCTTCATTTTGAAACTTCCCACCACACAGATTTCACAGCAACTCATGCGCTCCAGTATTTCTTCATTTTGAAACTTCCCACCACACAGATTTCACAACAACTCATGTAAATAGATAAAACAGAGTAATTTATTTGGGGTGTTGGAGTAAAAAATTACTGATTGAATTATAAATCACAACTATACCTGGGAATGTAACTTCTAGATGGGCAAGGTGAGTGGCAATTCGAGAGATTCAAGCTCTGGTCCTATGATCCATGGCTTGACATGAAATGATTTCCTATCCAATTCTTCCTGCTTCAACATGGGATTTATTTCAGAGATGGGGGATAAGGATATATATCGACTAGAAATTATTCTATGATCCCAACAACACCATCCAAAGTTGAATTCGAGGCTTTTGGATGCTTACATTTCCTGTAACCCTCTTAAACTTCTAGGGTCTGTTCCAAACCCTGCTAAGTGTCCCACAATTTCTTTACAAAGGTGTACATGGCAGAATCCTTGGACACAATCTCTAAGGAAACCATCTCTTTTTCTTCCTCAATCTTCTGGATCTCTTGCATATCTGCCACGGCTTCGATGGGAGACTTTGTGCGATGCCAATATAGATGAGATCTCTTTCATAATTGTGGTTGGAGCTACTTCTGTAGGGATGCAAGATTCTCTAAGGAATGTTGGAACCCACCATAGTAAGCCATAAGCCTCTTCGACCCAATCATAGAATATATATATATATATATATATATATATATATATATATATATATATATATATATATATATATATATATATATATATATATATATATATATTAAATATTTAATAAATTAATATATTAAATATTTTATTATATAAAAACAACGTGAAAATTAAAAAGTTCCATGAAATGAAAATAAAACAAAAAATTACAACCTATAATAATAAATTAAATTAAAATAAGTTGTAATATAAAATAACTAATTATTCCTTATATTAATTATTCAATCTTAAGCCTTAAACTAAATCAAATAAAATTTTTTATATAAAGAATGTTAGCTAAATAAATTTATATTATAAAATTAAATTAAAACCAAATTATAATCTAAAATAAAAACAATATTAAATTAAGAACTTATTATCAAATAAAACTAAAGCAAAATTACAACCTATAATTATAAATTAAGTTAAAATCAAGTTAAAATATAAAATAATTAATTAATCATTATAATTACTCAAACACATTGTAACATTGTAGAATTAAAATCTTAACCAATTTTAGGAGTTTTATAAAAACATTAATTTAAATAAAATCAAAATTAAAGTAAATTAATCAAATTAATTAATAATAATTTCAAACTTTTAAACATTAGAGAATACATAAAGAACAATTAATTAATCCTATAACTAGACAAACCCTAACCTCCCTTAAAACATGATTCGACACCTAACCTACCTCCATCTACCAAACCACCACCACCATTACATATAAAAAGATCGTTGGGCAATCACAATTTCTTCCCAGACTTCACTGTCTCTTGATGATGATCCTACAGTAGGGATCGAAACATCGAGAACTATCATTGCAAAACACAGGTCCTCTCTTCTCTCTTAAATCCATCCCTGTGTATCGTGCTCTATAAATATAAAAAAAGAACTTAAGGAGAAAATATCAATGTTGCACAATGAGGTGTTATATCTATGTATTGAGACCATTAAACCATGAATTCAAAGATTAAAGAAAGTCCATAAATACAATGAAACCAAAGTGATAAGGGTAGGAATTGTTACCTGAAACATGATTGTGTTGCAGTAGTTGAGCTAGGGTTTCAAACCCACCCCAAATAATGTTGAAAAAATTGTTGGCGAATAGATTATCTGAAGCAAAATAAAGAAGCTTATCACATAGATATCCTTGCAACCATATGAATAACTTTGATTCCTGTGAACAATTCATGGAGATCACATGGAGGTCCTTGCAACCATATGGAGAACTTTGCTTTCTCTCGGCAATTTGTGGAGATCAAATCTATTAGAGGCCCTATTTTCTTTTATTTTCCCTCTCAATCTATTTTCTAATTTACCACTCAATCACCTTTCACTTTTTTGTAGTTTCCCTCTATCTTTTACATTTGTTTTGTTTATATTCTTTTTTTTTCTTAATTTTTTAATACTAGTTACATCATATATTAATTATTTAAATATATATATAATAACTATACAATATATTAATATTATATATGGGTGAAAAGATATAGGGAAAAAATGTTTTTGAAAATTTATTTATTTTATATGTGAAAGGAGAAGGGGTTAGCTGAGATTACGGGGGTATTTTTATTATTATTATTCAAGGAGATGGGAACAAATGGATTTTTACAAAAATGGAGGAATTATTTTTTCTTCAAAATGGAGGATATTCGCTATTTCTTGTAAGGGAGGGACCCACAGGGACTTTAAATATTTTCCAACTCAAGGGCAAAGAGAACCATGGTGAATGAATGCATATCGAGAATTAATGGAGGTTGTGAAATTGACAATTTTTAGCTAACATGACACAAAATACATGAACTTGTCGAAACTTTAACAGACTGCCGAGATGGTCAAACACCTTTGGTTTTGTTGAAACAAAAAATGAACACAACCAGTACAACAAGCTAAACGGAGTGACACTAACGTCAAGACATGACAATTCCGAAAGGGAAAGACGACAAATATCTAAGACTCAATTCAACCACATGTACTAGAAGAACTCATTTATCACTTGATAAACTATATGCAACACATGATGTATTATCTAGATATCAACTCACCACACTCAAGGCACTGTAGAGAAACCCCTAAATGAGCATCTCAATGATTCTCCTATCATATAAAGTCACAATAGGCATCAGGATGGCCTCAAACAAATGATCCCTTAGAATAAATGTATTGAAAAATAATCCAAGTTGTATACTATTAATGTTACAATTTACTAAATTTTAACACTGCAGATGGATTCGAAGACACTGCAGGGGGTCTTCGAATCCATCTGCAAAGGGGTCTTCGAATCCATCTGCAGTGTTAAAATTTAGTAAATTGTACAAATTCATTATCAAAATTATAATTTTCCATTACCAGAATGACACAACTAAAAATAACCACATAAATGACCAATTGTGATGTGGTCATTTTTAGTTTAGTTCTTATCTTGTGACCAAATTGGTCATTTATCTTGGTCATTTTTAGTTTAGTTCTTATCACGTGACCAAATTGGTCATTTATCTTGGTCATTTTTAGTCAATTCACTTAAAATTTCTCAATTTTGATCATTTATCCCTTGGAAAAGCTGTGGTGACCAATTTTTTTGGTCACTTGGTCACTTATCTCTCATTTTGTACTAGTGGAAGATGAACTTGAAGAGATCCAAACACTTGATTTGGTGGAAGAGGAACTTGAATTGTCTCTTGATGAAGGTTATGCAATTTTTAAAGAAGAGCATGATTCCTCTACATTGGAACCAATCTATGACAAAGGTTTCACACTTTTGAAGGAGCTGCATGATACTACCCATATGGATCCTTTCCATGATGAAACTTCTACACTTTTTGATCATTTGGGTGAGTTAGTTCATTATCCTACATCCTACAATTCCATGTTTTGCAACATTAGTCTCAATAAAGTATGGGTGAAAGGGTTCTTTTTGATGGTGCCACATGAGGAGTATGGAACTCCTTGATTTACCTTTTATGATGACATGGTTGGAGCACATTCTTATTCACATTTGCAGTAGAATCATTTGTCACTTTATGATGATGCACATCTACACCTATGATATGCATTTGAGTCATTTGAAGACTCATGGTTTTTCTTGCTCAACACTTGGTTCATTTGATGTTAGAGGAACTTCATCCAACACTTGGGTGAATAGATTTATAACGGGAGAACATTTTTGTTGGAAGCCACATACTTTGTTACATCTTTATCATTCTCACATTCATGGATGTATGGGTGAGACTTATTTGAGTCCTTTGTAGTCTCATTGTTTTTTATGCTCATTATTTGCTTCATATTTTAGTGGAGACTCTTCATTCACTTCTTGGATGAAGGAATACATGGCTGAATATTTTGATGCATATCACATCCATTTGGAGTAGCATTATATGACATGGGATCCTCACCTATGTCATTGGAGCAGATTTGATGGGTCACTTGAAGATTGTTTGGACTTGGAAAATGGTGGTCTACATGCATGGAGGTATAAGCACTTTCATGACTCTTTGATGAAGCATCTCCTTGATGTACATTTTCATTGTGTTGTTATGTACTTTGATGATATATATTTTATACTCGTGATGTTTGGAAGAATGCATACAAGAAAATGGGATCCAGGAATCCTCTTATCTGATGGTATGGGTTGGAGAGCACTCTTAATTGTTGGGGTGCAATACAAGCAATGGGACCCTGGGATCATTTTTGTCTCATTGGTTTCAATTTTTTTGGGAAACAAGCAGTATGGGAGATGGATTCCCCACTTAATAAAGTGATTTTCATTAGAGTAGTGCAGCAACAAGCATGGTGGTTCCTCTCTAAAATCTTCATGGAAACTCAAAGACTCAAAGTTGGGCAATTCAATGGCAACTTCAGAGAATTATACAGAAAGCAGGTTCTTCAACACCCATGTTTGAAATTGCTTGAGGAAAAGAAATATTGGGAAGGGAAGATTTTAATTTGGGATTGGGTCACAATGGCCAAAGCAAATTGGCCCTATTCATTAGAGTTCGTCAAATTGATGCTAAAGGTCAAATAATTGCCAAGGAGGAAAATTATTAGTTTCCTAGGTTTGGGGTGGAAGCTTTGGGATTTGGAATAATGGGTATAATAAATGATGTTGGAACATTAGGATGGCATAAATATTTAATAAAGGCTATAAATAAATATATACAACTGAAAATCAATGCAGCATTTGATCATAAAGACACATGGAAGAAGTGGGACCCACACAAGCTAGAATTTATGTGCCACATGGCATCCTCTTCTTGCAATTTCGAATCCATGGGAAGACTAATGTTCTTGGGATGAGTTATAAGGTCAATAATACTTGGAATGAGTCAATAAGTTCAAAATATAGAGGAAGAGTAACTCCCATGGAAGAAGAAGAGGCAATTTGGAGCTAGTGAGACACTTGGGCTAGATTCCCTAGCTCTATGACAACAATGATGAAGATGCTATGACACCTATGGCACAAATCAGACCTGAAGGATGACATATGATATATATGACATGTTAGGGATAAAAATAGACTCCAAGAGGGCGCTCAAGGGTGTTAGGGAAGCTAAGATGCTTCCACACGTGATTTGGTGGAAGTGGGAGACTAGGAATTGTTGTACAAGTGGCGTTCTTTGGAATCTCTTCCCAACTTGAGTTGGAATGAGTCTCTTGGAAGGAATTCAACCCATGGAGAACATTAGAAATTTATAAATGTCAATAACAAATAACCAAAGAATATTTTGATCATTTGTATAATTTGCAATTGAATTTGTGTAGAGGGAGAGCTAGTGGATGACTAGTTTCTTGCCTTAGCCAATTTCGAGGGTGAAAGATTCCCATCCAAGTTGGTAATTGGAAAGGCCATTCAGACCTTTCATTTTGAAATTTAATGGAGTATTTATTTGAATGTGTAAGATACAGGGCAGCTCATGGTTTCTTCTATTGCAACACATTCTCTCAACCATTTCCAGTTTTGATGGCATATTCTTGATCCTTGAGGGAGGGCGTTTTTGGTGAGCTATTGTACTCTTTGGGGGATATTATAATGCCCCATTTATTTTGTAATATGAATTAAATAATATGTTCTTCATATACAAAAAATTTCATGCCGAAATTCCAAGTAGAAAAGTATAAATCTCATTTTTAATGAAAGAACAATGCCATTTCCCCGCTACATTGATGTATAACATGATAATGCTGATGATTTCGAATGAATGGATGGTTATCTTATACATTTATGATTAATATACTTCCAGGGATGTATTTTACAAGTTTCATTTACTGTACTTGAGCATTTGAATTATTTTTACTCAGTTTAATTGTATTGGGAGAAGAAATAGTGTCATTTCCCCATGGGTCGAATTAGTGATTTTTGCAACTGAATGGGAGAGGGTTGGAACAGATATAATAATCAATTAATGGTGAAAATGAGACCTTAATAACATAATTAATACATTCTATACCTATTTTCATAAATTTGAGTGGCTTTGGAGGCATTTGGGAAGCCATTTTCAGTACTTACCCCAGGGGGATTTGAACCCCAAATTACTAGTAAAATTGCATACTTGGTCTAGAATCTTAAGAGATTTTGAAGAGGTATTTTGGTGGCCATGTCTCATACCTTAAAATCATATTCAGGTCCTAATATCATTCATACACCTTCCTTGAATATTTGAAGGCGTTTGGAGTCAATTTGAGACCTAGAGACCAATACTAGTCAAAGGGAAATTACTAGTAAAGTTCCCTACATTGGCCAGAATTGAAAGAGGATTTGCATAAGTATTTTAAAGGTCCAAAATAATCCATGAAAAACAAATTTATGTTATAACATCATCCATATACCTTCTCATATTATTTGGGAGCAATTGGAGCAATTTGGGGACCTATAGCTCAAAACTAGTCAAAGGTCTAACTAGGGAAAAAAGTGAAAAATTGTCATTTTAATAAAATTCCTAATAAGGGACATTACAAGCAGTATCATGAAACCTTTTGTACTTTTGGAATAGTTAATGATAAAGTATATCAAGAAGTTGGACATGTCGTGCATACTTTGAAGTTATCTCAAGGTTCGAGGAGGAGGCATATTTACAATCGCCTCAACTTTCAATGGATCAACCATTATGCCACGACTGGATACTATGAAACCAAGTAATCATCCAGGCTCAATGCAGAAAACACATTTATTCGGATCCAATCGATTCTTGTAGTATCTGCATCATTCAAACACAAGTCTTAGGTGGTCAAGATGCTCCCGTCTCTTTCGAGATTGCGCTGAGAGATCATCCAGGTAAGGTTCTACTATATGCTTGATGTCATGAAAAGCGAAGTTCATTGCCTGCTGGAAGGTAGCTCCATCATTCTTCAGGAGAAATGGCATCTTCCGATAGGAAAAGGTTCCTTAAGGACAAATGAAAGTTGTCTTGTGCTGGTCTTCGTGTTTAATCTGTATCTGATTATACCCTGAAAACCCATCCATGAAAGAAAACATTTCATGGCCCGCACACGCATCGATGATCTGATCTATGAATGGTGTGGGGTAATAGTTTTTTTGACACTCTTTATTTAGGTGTTGGAAGTCAGTGCAAACTCTAATGGTTCCTTTCTTTTTGTCTACCGGAATGGGATTTGAAACCAATTCCGTCATAGCTATCGAATAGATGAATCCAGCTTTGAGCAATTTCTCTACTTCCGCCTTGATGGCAGCTGCTTTTTGAGGATTAACTGGACAGAGATTTTGTCTCACAGGTTAAGCATTGGGATACGTTATGATGACATGCTCAACAATGGCAGGGTCGATGCTTGACATCTCCTCGTAAGACCAGGAAAAACAATCGCGGAATTATTTAAAGAGATTGGTATACATAATGATCTCCTTAGGATAACAGTCTGCTCCAATGAAAATATTTTCCACGACTCTAGGTTTGATGGAAATGTTGATCCAAACATTTCTCGATATATTTTTCATGTTCCCTTCAGCATAAACAACTTTTGAAGTAGAAGGGATAGCGGACAAATCGACATTCCCACCAGGTCTCATAGAAAACTCACCTCTCTCAATCCTGTCTAGATTAGGAAGAAAATAAGACTTGTGGTGCATGTGTTCCCAAGGATGGTCCAGGCGGATCATTGGTTCCAAAATGGCCTCATCAGAGGGAAAAACAATGTCTAGATAGTGAAACGAGTGGATGGAGTCTACTGACCATGCAGGGGCATAGTCCATATCTGACTCAATAGAGACCAACGGAGTCACGATATGTTCTGTTGCAGCATGTTGTGAATCTAAGTAGGCCACCTCTGCAATAGATAAGGGCACAACTAGTTTTGATTCGATGGGGAGAATCCATGGATCTGTCATTGGACCGACCGTGAAAATATCAGACAAAGGACACTCTTCAGAACCAATAAAATGAATAGGAGCAGGTAGGTCAAAAGCGCCCATTAATGACCCATAGAGCCCTACTCCTAAACTCTCACTCGCTGGGTGAGACTGATCAATCATCGGAATTGTTGAATTCGATGAAGCCTGGTTGTTTTTCCGAGAAAATGAAAGTTGATCGACTGTGACAATCTTTCCTTAGTGAGGGAACATTATAACTCGGGAAACAGACGATGGAACTGCTTGCATTGCATACATCCAGCTCCTACCGAACAACAAGTTAAAGTTAAGTGGAGCATCCAGAACTTCAACCTCTACAAATACTAGTTTTCCCGCAATTTCAACATCAAATGATGGTAAGACTCCGTGTGGACGGAAAGATCTTCCATCAAAGGCGGTAAGCACTGTGTTCGAGGGGGATAACCCAAGTTATCCCAAATCCTTCTAGCAATGAATGGACATTACGCAGGTAGACGCACCCTCATCTACAACAACTTGTCCAATGGTATTGGGACCATGGACTACCTCTATTTGGAGAGCAACGGTGTACGGTAACCGGAACTTGATATTATTCATATCAAAACGAGCAAGCATATTGGATGAATCAACACTCCCGATCGCTGCGAGAAGTGCACTGCATTGTAATGGACAAATTTGTAGTACTTCCAAAGTGGACATGGCACGGGGGGTTTGGGATAAATCCTCTACAACATTGTAGTTGGGGGAAGCCTGCGCGTTGGGGTTGTGCACAGCCTGTTTAAAGACACCTTTCAGGATCTTCAGAAATGAATCCACCGGTCTCTCAATGTGGAAAGGGGTAGATGACTCAGGAACATCCTTCTGCTGCGGATCCGGGGTATAGTTTCTAGCTTGAGTTTGTAAAAGAGCATTTGAATTAACTGTATTAATAAACGATTGATCAGCAGATGAGACATTATGAGTGCACCCAACACTAGAGTTTCCAGAAGCTGAACCTTTCCCATGAGGGAATGGGTCTTTTAAGAAAATAGGTTTCTTGTCACGGAGCAACTTCTAGGATTCTTCCATCATAGGGAATTGATGCGTAAGATGATCTTCTTTGCATAGTTTGCAAGGAAACTTCACTTCCTTTTTATCCTTTTTTCCCTCCTCATCATTTTCATTGTTTTTGGGCTTTTGGTGGTTCCCCTCCCCTTTCTTTCCCTTCTTTTTTTTATTGGGCTGCTGAGGGCCCTTTTTATTTGTCTGCACTTGTTGTATAGATTTCGTTTGCGAAGGGAAGGATGCAACTGAAGTTGCTTCTGCAACAGACTGTTTGATAGACAAGGCATGAACCTACTTAGTTAAAGCATCAAACGTTGCAGAATCTACTGAACCCACTATACCATCAACATGTGGTCCAGGCTTAGGTTTACCTATATCTATGTTAGATCTCGGTGCCTCAGGAATAATATCATATAAGAGCCTAGACTGAGCATATACTAGATCAAGCTACTGGGTTCTAAGGATAGCTTCCTCTTCGAATGACACCCCAAAAGTTGCTACTTCCTTAGAAATATAAGGAAGGAGTGATTTGAGATACCACTCTAATAAGAAATCTGGAGGGATGTCAGCTTTAATGAGCCTCTTCCTCCTTCGCTACTCTTGAATATGGTCAAATAAGTGATTGGCTTTGATCTGTCAGAAAGTTGATAGAAGGTCTGTATCGGTATCATACCGGACAGGAAGTTGGAAGTGGTTCAGAGAAATAGTAGCTAGATCCCAAAAGGTTCCATAAGCAGTTGCAGGCAGTTCAATGTACCACTTAGCTACAACACTATTCAAGGATCTATGAAAGAACCTCAATATAATGGAATCATTGTTCAACGAATTAGAAGAGCACCAGATATGAAAAGTAGTCACATGATCATTGGGATCCTCCCAGTCGTTCCTTCGAACTTTGGGATGTCAGAAGGCAACTTGGTTGGAAGAGGTGGCCATGTGGGGTGATGCTGCACCAGATCATTAGTGAGTTTGAAAGGTCTGGAAAATTCAGAGTTGCCAGAAAAGGTAAGTGAGGTCTTGCCGATGGCACTTGGTTAGCATGGTTTTGGTAGGAAGAACCACCTAAAGCTTGACTCATGTACTGTTGGTTGGGGTTGCCCAGTTGTGAAGCAAACGCGTTGCTAAAATTGCTCCAACCAAAAGAGAGAGGGTTAGTCCCTTGAGTGTGTGTCCATTGCGACTAGCTGTTATCCCCTCTGTAATGTGGGTTAAAAGCACTACCATCTCCTCCACTAAACAGTGAAAAAGGGATACTCCCTACAGGTATATGAGAAGTATGCACATTGGAATGATGTACATTATGAGCTGTGTAGGGGTTAAACCCAAGTGTAGATGTAATGGATGGCACAGGAATCGAGCCTCCTATAGCTATGTATAGAGTGGGCATCGAGCCTACAAAGGGCATGGAGGGAGCTATGTGCCCTCCAAACCAAGGGAAACCTTGTCCAAAAGGAGCAGTCTTTGGAATTCCCTGGGATTGTTGCATAAAAGGAGATGAAGTAGACGGTATGGAGGATATCCAAGTAACATGAATCTGAAAAGGTCTAGTAGTAGAACCAAAAGGGGTAGTTGTTGTGGAAGGTTGAGACTAGACATCCCTATGGTATTTGTACTGAAACTAAAGGAAGGAGTTGAGGTAGATGTAGCCTGCAACAAGGTGGATACTGAGGTGCTTGCTAAGGAATGAGTGAGAGCTCTCCTAACCATGGTAGCAGAAGGATTTTGGGGAACTCTAGTTTAATCTCTAGAAGTTGCCATGTCATAACTAGAGGTAAACCAATACGCATTGTACTCAGGTTGGCCTAGAGAGTCTACAGTTATGAGTAACGGATCGTTTGGTCCAGTCAGCGGAGGGTTGAAAGGAGTGCTAAACTCTCATGAAGTTAAATCCTCAACCTCAACAGTATCAAAGACATGTTGATCCTGAATCTGGGGCTGTGGTTCTCCAGGTACTTCTATTTCTCCCGTAAGTTAGAATGAACCACGGAAATCTGTCCTCCAGCGTCGGGGTGGCGGTGGAGGCTCCACAATAAGTGGGGGAAGGTTTTGCAACTTGTGAGACCTACGAATAGGTTTGTCCTACACAACTATATAAAAAGAAAAATAAGTATAAAACCTAGTGGCCACTAACGACTAGGGAGCAAACAACATACCACTAAAAATTTCCTAAGTGATCAAACCAGGCAAACAAGGCAAATACTCTCAGAAGCAAGTCTGGGATGATGACGGCCTAGAACAAACTAATAGAGTATCGATGGTCAGTTACACAACGTCCAATGGAGGTCCTCTGGGTGCAAGTGTTTGAATCACCAAACCACCCTCCCTAGATTATTTCCAAAGGGTTACCTTCCATGTCTGTTCGAGGTGAAGTGGAAATATCCTTCCGCTCTACCTGTGTAGAGCTCTAGGGTTATGATACTAAGGATAACACCAACATGAAAAAACCTAGGGGAATAGTCATCAACCTAGCCAAGACGCATGGGAAGGGTAGCAAAGCCCGAAATCCAAAATCACTTAAAATTACTAGTGGACCCTCGTACGCGAATCAACTCTGGTTTATATTTGAAAGGAAAGTGAGGGGGTATCCTCAATAGTTCCAATCGCACACGGCCTCATGCTTAACTCTAGCTTGAGTAGAGCATTCCCAGGATATTTTGAGATAGGTGGATTTACCTAATAGATTGTCTTACTATCATTGTTGAGTAATGAAACCGATTTCGGGTAGTTTAAGGTGATTTACCCCAAAACCCTAGCTTAAGCTAGTTGATGATGTGTATACCTAAAAAGAAAATTTTACTAGTTAATTTTATTAAGATTTCTTTTTAGAAGATACTTTTTACTCAAGAAGGGTAGTGAAGTGTCTGGAATGGTTTCGACAGAAAGCAAAGTGCGTATAAATAATGCTTTTAAAAACTTCACAAAGACTCGCTTTTTTCTTTTTCGTTTCTATTTTTCAAAACCGAAACTAGGCAATCCTAAATACTTTTTTTTTTCAATTTTCTTTTAAATTTTCAAAGCAAGACAATCTATTCTACTTCGAAAAATGATGATAAATCTCACTACTAAGATACCAATTTCAATTTTTGTCTTTTCTTCTATTTGCAAAAGAAAATGAAACTTGAAAAAAGGCACAAGTAACACCTAAGGAAAAGTGTGGGTAAAGATAAACAACCTAAATGCTTAAAACAATCGAATCAAAAGACCGAAAAAGACTTGACCTACCGAGTTGTTTCGATGGAAAAAACTCTAAGCTTGGACCAGGATGTAAAAGAAGAAAGGAAAATAGAAGCATGCAATGGAAATATAGACCAAGAGGCTGCTCCTAAGCACCAAAACCCAAGAAAACACCCGCCAAAAAAAAGAGTAGGTAAGAAAACCAAAAGGTAACCCTACTACCACACAAACTCAAAAGGAAAAGCTAAGAAAGGCTTAAACCGAATCAGACTGATCTAAATAGGAGTTCATGAGGTATCTAGACCAAAAGACTTTTCATGAACCACCTTAATAACTCAAACTGGAATCAAACCCTTAAAAAAAATCAAGACTCAGTAAAAGTGCGCAGCTGTAGCAACAGACATCAAGCATTGAGTGCGCAGGTCTGCAAGGGTGCAACAAGTGTCTAGGGAAAAAAATGTGCTACTATGACTAATAGAGAATCGCGCACAGGCTTACAAATCATGAAAAAATAGGAAAGACACCTAACAAGAAGTACTGAAACAAGTAAAAGCAACTTAAAAGACTTTCAAGAGGTGAACAAGACTCTTAAAAGACAAAGCTATCTCAGTAATCAGCTAAAGAAGTAAGGAAAACGCCAACAATAGACCCAAAAAGGCCTGAAAGCCAAACCCTAGTGAAAAGATTAGACTTACAGAAAAGTATGCCTCTGTCTAGTGTAGAAACGAGTGCCTGCAACTAAAAGTGCGTGACTATAGCTCAAGGTAACTAGTGCACAGGGCAGAAAGTGCGCTTCTGTATGCACACAAGACTAGCACACAGGGAATGAAAGCAATAAAAAAAGGCTTTACTTACTCAAATTGAAATGACTCACGTCAAAAGGAACTAGAAAATAAACCTATCTCAGAACAAAAACAAAAAAAACTGAATAAACTGGAAGAAAACCTAGCAAGGTCCCCTAGAGCAGAAAACAACCGGTTACTCCCCAGCGGAGTCGCCAGTTCTATTGTGCAGGAAAATACCTTATAGTGGGGGAGATGACACTACCAACTTACATTGGGTGACAGGTAAATAAATTCATGTTTTTCATTAATTATTACAAATGGAAAAAGTTTAGGATTCCGAAAGTTGTACCTTTTTAACGACGGCTGGTCCTAGCTTTCGCCCAATCTTTCACAGTGATGAACCTGCAAAACAAGTTAACCTTCCTCAGCGTATCTTGACTGCAAATAGATAATGAAATTGGAAACAATTATACATTAATCATAATCAGATATTCAATCAAACAGACATTCAATCAAATAGGAATTCAATCAAATAGACATTCAATTGGGACGGAAAGGGTATTTCCACCTTTTATTGTCAAAGAAATGTAGATAAGTATAGATATACTTGATCTGTCTAGACACTTCTGCAACCGAGTCCTGGGCTCCTGCTCCTCACAATGACTTCATAATTTCTCCATCATAAAAGTAGCTTATCATTCATTTTAGGTCCATCTCTCATGGCTTCCCCTTGTATTTATGGCACAAGCTAAGCAATTGAATTCGAGAGGTGTTTGAATTGGGAGGTTGGGGAAGTTGTAGAACCAAGTTCAACTAATCCAAATTCATAATCTTAATATATTTTTTCATTTCATCTTAAGATGTGCGCAGATTTTATACAAATAGACTAGCACACAATATGAAACTTCTGCATTTAACAACTAGCGTTCACAACATTTTGGAGGATGTGCGCAGGTTATCTTCAATAAGACCAGCATTTAGAATGCTAGATCAATGTGGAAATAGTAGTGCACACATGGTGAAAGCTGTAGAAAAAATAAGATTTTCAACTGAAGAGTGTAATCTCAACAATAACTCATCCAAGGTCAATCTAGATCTTCCATCCATAGTGTCCTTTTGTGTGATCGACAGAGCAATGTGATCATGGACAGAGAAGTGCAGTTTTGACCTATAACACGTGGCCCACCATATGGAAGGTGTAGCGCGCAGTGCCATATCTAATGCTGGTATGCGATGTTCAGCTACAACTAATACAGTATACTCTTGGATAAATGAATAAACATTAGTCGAACCATCATAAGTGGGGATTGGACTTACCTCGGTTCCAATCTATCATGGTGAATTTGTGATCTGCATGCATCTTCTTGCAGATACTTCATGCATTCGGCTTTGCCAATTCTCCAATCCTGCGTCGGAGTCTAAGATGCAAGAACTGTCACATCGCCAACTAGGTGCTCCATCCTCCGTAGGATTAATGTATTCATCCTGATTCGCAGTCATATTCTAAATTCGATCAAGATCATGTGCTTTGGATTCTTCCTAAATCGACTCATTACATCTTTCTCCCTATGAAGGGCCCAAGGGTGCGATGACCCTAATATCTTGTTGTTCGAAGATCATCTTCTTGGTCTTCAGGTTTATGATTGTGAGGTTATCCATCACCTAGTATATACCCAATAGTGCTGGATAAGGCTGAATATCATCCACAATTTCAATAACCTCGAAGTCTGCATGACTTCGCACTCCATTGATGTCAAAAATAATATTGGATAATCTCCCAAAAGGTATGACTTTTTGTTGGTTGGCCAATCTCAACTGTATGGGTGACCATGACAACTTTGGTCTCCCCATCTCTACCCATGTTTCCCTTAGTCAATACATTTACTTCAGATCCTAAATCAAGGGTTATCTCATCCATCTCATAATCTCCTATCTGTGCACTAAGCCTCATTTCTCTTCCTGTTCTTTCATGGCTCTTGATGTGATGAACTACACTCTAGAGAGTATACATCTTACTGCGCGGTTCATACTGGATTAGTAATTTTTCCAATTCCATGACAATATTTGCGCTCTTCAATAATTTCATGCAGCTCCGTAATAAGTGCGCAATAGATGTGCCTATCTCTGTTGCAGTGTTGGATATGCCGCTGGCAGGCGATTTGGTAAGGAAGAATCTCAGCATCACCGATGCTGCGACATGTCAGAAGAGGTCGCAGAAGGTTGAAGGCTAGAGTATTTTTATGTATTTTTGAGTCAATTATACCACAGAATGCGGGTTTTTGGGTCATTGGACCATATGATATGTAATTTTGGGCTAATTGTACCACAATATGTGGGTTTTTGGGTCATTTGGACCACGTAATTTAGATTTTGGGTCATTACAACCAACCACAGTACCAACGACAAGGTGGATTCCATGGAGGATTTCAGGGTGGACACGGTGGAGGATTTGATCAGGGAGGAGGACGAGGAAGTCACAGACCTGTTCAGTGCTATCACTGTGCATTATGGGGACACTATCAGCGCGATTGTCCACTACTACAGACGCAGTGTACATTTTTCTTTGTTATAGACCATATAGTGGAGAACTGTCCACAGTTTATTGCATGATGGGAGGAAGGGAATGTTCCATAGTTGCAAAACCAAGCACAACAGCTAGTACAAAATCAGCTGCAGCAACCAGAACAACAATCGGTATAGAACTAGAACCAACGTCCCATTTCGAACCCTAATCAAAATGTGAATCAACCGGGGAACCGAATGCTAAATCCGAATCAGGGTGCGAATGTTGCGACAATTTCTATGGAGCCGAGACCACAAGATGCAGCTGTTGTAGTTATTATGCAGGGAGGCACAACAACAGGAGGGGATGTTTGGAAGGATGGGAAGAAGAGGGTATTATTTGATGTTGAATCGGAGCGCGATACGTTCTTTCATGCATGTTGTGTGCTGGACTAGGATCGCGGTAAAGCTATCATCTGTGACATGCCCCCTATTTTTTATGCGACTTCAGAGGCGGGTCCATCAACACCGTCTAGAACCTTGCAGAATTTTCTTGAGAGTTGTTTACTATAACATCCCCTCCTATCCTACCAGTGTGATAGAGAGGATCATGATGCTAAATCCGGACATCTAGTCCCATACTTAGTAAACAAACATTCAAGTTAAAATGAAGATGGACATATGCAAATGCATAAACATTTGAATACACAGTGGAAGTAAATTCAATAACACATCCATCATACATTCAAGATATTCATAAAATAATAATTGCAAAGTTAACAAAGGAGAATACTTATCTTAACAGAGTAGTCCCAAGCAACTAGTTATGCATCTGCAACGTTCCACCCAACCATAGGCTAGTTGTGCTTATCAACCTCTTGATAAAACTGCCACCCCCGAGCTGGGAATGATTACTACAAGAAACCAAGGAACAACAGACTCACACATAGCCAAGCATACACCAAGATGAGCCAAGCCAATCTACAATTGGGTTTATCAGGCTGCTAGGAAATGGAAAGGAAGAATTGCTAAGCTAGTGAGCTCAACCACAGAGCTATGGATACCCCTCCCAGATCTATTCAGCTTGGCACCCACAATGCCTACACACCCAACACAAGGAAGTATTCTCTTCACTGCCACATAGTCCCTCAAGCCATACCTTCCTTTCTAGTGCTCTCAGGGTGTGCATAGAAAAGTAGCCAAAGCCCTCTTGATCTTCTTGAGAGGTTACTCCCTTCACTAGGTTTATCAAGCCAATTATGTCCACTACCACTCAAGTTTCTTGCTCACAGGTTCAAAACAAAACTGGGATGCACATAACAGCAGAACTACACTTATTGGTCATGATAAGACGTTTTTACAGTGAGATGCCCAAAGATGGGGTTTTCATTAGCTTCAGAAAAACGTGGGCAACCCAAAAATGAAACTGGAAGATGGGGAACAACTTTGGGAAGCCAAATCTGTTTTTAGAAAAACGTTCATGGACATTCTGGGGCAAAAACGACCTCCATAATAGTCCCAAATAGTGGCCCTTCTCTCCCAGCTATGGTATAATGCAAAAACGAGCTCCTAGGCATGGAAATTGCAGGAAAAATGGATGAAAACGTGTAGGGAAAGACCCAGCTAGCTCAAACTGCGTGAGAGAGGAAAGACTGACTGTTCCTAATTGCTTTGGGCACCATTTCGTGGGTGTTTTCTTGCCCAAGGAGACAAAACACGATTTTCTAGGTTGATGGCTTGCCCATGCACGAAATTGGTTGCCATACCTCTTCATTCCCAAGGCATTAACTGCCTCAACCAACTCTTGGAAGAATTAAATGATTGGGTCCATAACCCAAAATGGGTAGTTGGTAGTTTATGGGTTTTCTCATTGACACATGGATTACACCATTGGCTCAAGGGTTTGAATAATTTCCCTCCCTATTCCTTGTAGAATCCTGCCCCATCTCTTTGTTGCATTGCATAGCTAGTTGTGGGTATTTTCACTAAAATTCGTATTTACATGATGTCTTATTTACATTGTGCCTATCTAGCACAAGAACCATAGGAATCTATTCCTTTAATTGCCGACACATCAATGCTAAATCAATGGTGGGGCCTTGGCCTTGAGCTCCTCACCATGATTAAATTACAATATTTACATCATTTACAATTTAATACAAAGGGGGTCAAAATGGGGACATTACATTTACTGTTAGCAAGAGAACCTACAGCTCTTACTAAGATTGAAGGGTTGTTGTAGCTTCCATCTAGGGGACGGCAGGAGTGCATGGTAAACTCCTTACAGCGACAGAAAGACAGGTAAGGATATGCGATGAATATACAAATTCAGACTACAATGTTGATTCAGTTATTTTGGATCTTGGTTCGGATGTCAACATCTTAACCAAGCAGGCATGGCAGAAAATGTGCAGCCTCCCATTGAGCTGGTCTCTTGTACAACATTTGTGAGCTAACCATTCTAAAGTGACGTGGATTGGGAGAGTCCCTTGGTTGGTGGTGGATATTAAAGGCATGAAGACCTACGTTGACTTTGATGTCATCGAAGTGGTTGAAGGAGGAAGTGATGAAGTTCGTATCCCGCGTTGCTGGGGATCGGATGGGATAATGATAGTGGAGCGGTAATCAACTTCAAGCGGTGGATGATGACTTTTGAAAACCACGATCTCAGAGTCATAGCCCCATTGGATCTGGCTGAAGGTAACAGATACATTGATCCAGTGAAGGACGACAATCCCAGTGGATGGGACCATGCATTTAAAATTTTCGAAGACTATATTCATCCAAATCCCAATGGTGAGCTGGGATGATGCAGTGACAACTATGTGTCTTCCGACTCTGATGACGCGCTAGAACATTGGAAGAATCGCTTGCATGAGGTGTCATTCCGCAAGTGTGGTTTAATCATGCAGTCACTATGCCATGTCACAACTGAAACGGTCACACTACCAGTATATGAAGGGTTGTCTGGTTTGTCTGAATTTTTGGTGAAGTTCGAGGAAAGCGTCTTAGAACCACATCGATTGCTGGCGTTGGATGAAGCACTAAAGGCTTCTCTAGCACGCTAGTGGGAGACACACAAGGCATCAGTTGATGGATGGGCAACATGTAGAATATTGTTGATGGTTCGCTTCAGTGATGCCAAGGTTTACCACACAGAGAAATATGATGGTCGAAACAATCCTGGAGGCCATTTGATGGAGTGTCAGACATTATGGGCATCATGACCAAGAGATGAGTTGGTCCATGCATTTATCCATACCTTGGATGAAATGCCGCGGTCATGGTATACTGCAGCCGAATTACGGGGAGAAATCACTACTTGTTTGGAGTTGACAATACATTTTACTCATACGTTCAGTTTTTCTCATCCCATCCAGGATGTCCATAACACGTTGCAGACCATCCGCAATGTGGTTCTAAAGGTTGTTCCTGTGGCGTACCCGATGGATCCGTACACGCACTATCAGATGCAATCCATAATGGAATGTTACAACATCACTAGTGGGCCCGAAGATGGTGATGATCCACAGAATGTCAATATTCCGGAGTCAGAAGGAAGTCGCGACGTGGTTCCACCTAGTGCGTTAATTGATCCTTTCAGTCAACCCTTGAAGCTTTGCAAGATCAATATTGGGATAGAGGCCACTCCCAAGTTCATGAATGTTGGAGATTATTGGGATGACGAGATGATGGGAAAGGTCACTGAGTTGCTACATGAGTTCCAAGACCTTTTTCCTACAAAGTTCTCTGAAATGAAAGGTATTTTGGGTGATCTAGGCGAGATGAAGATTCCCTTGAAACCAGATGCCAAACCGATCAGAAAGCAACCTTATCAGCTCCATCCATGACATAAGGAGAAGGTCAAGGTAGAACTTGATCGCATGTTGGATGCTAGTATCATTGAACCGGTTGAAGAGTCAGAATGGATCCATCCTATGGTGGTATAGGACAAGAAGACTGGTGAGGTACGCATCTACGTTGATTTGCGGAAGTTAAATGATGGCTACTTGCATGATCCCTTTCTAACCCCATTTATTGATGAAGTACTTGAGGGAGTAGGTGGTCAGGAGATGTATTCGTTCATGGATGGGTTCTCAGGCTATCATTAGATCCTTATTGCAAAAGAAGACCACCACAAGACAACTTTTGTGATAGAATGGGGATGTTTTCAGTATACCGTGATGTCGTTTGGATTGAAGAATGCACCTGCGATATTTTTGCAGGTTGTTGTTGCTGCATTCAAGGATTTCATCCAGAAGTTCTTGCAGGTATAAATGGATGATTGGACAGTTTATGGTTTGACTATTAAATTTTGATCATTAATTCACAATACTCTAGGATCTTTATTGAGAGAATAACATATACAGTAAAAATTCAAAATGTGAATTTCAACTTTCTGAAAGGATAGAAAGATGTACCTTGATGAGCTGATCAGCTTGGTGTATTCAGAATTTGAGATCAGCAAAGCTTTACCCTTCATATTTGCCTTTTTTTCCTCCTGAGTTCCCTCGGGAGAGCCCTGAATTAGGGTTTGAGTTTCCTGGAGATCTACCCAGCCAAAAGTCTCAATCCAAATCTCTAAACTTCGATTTTTGCAAGGCACTTCCAGCTATGCCTTTAGATTTCAGAAATTCCTATTTTTGTGGAAACCCTAATTTTTAGGGCCAAATCTAAAAATGCTCAGAATTGAATTTTGATTGGACAAATAGATTCTCCTTGATGAGAAGAGTCAATCTACTATACTTCTTTTCCAAAATCTGTGGAGAGAAACCCAATAAACAAGAAACTCAAGTTTTCGTCACTGCAAAATGTCTTCTTCTCGAGTTAGCTCTGATACCATGTTAAATTTTGAGCATTAATTCACAATACTCTAGGATCTTTATTGAGAGAATAACATATATAATATATCAATGCATAACAATCACAATAAGCATGACAAGCATCACAAGGATCAAAAGTATGAGAGGTAAGAGACACAGAGTTTCCATGGGGAAAACCCTAAGGTGAAAAATGCCACAACTTCCTCAGAGATAGAGAGAGCAATGGATCAACCAAAGTACAACCAAAATACACTGAGATAGTCTCCTAGTAGCAAATGATCCTCCTCCTCACTAGTGCACCACTTTCTGAGTGAGAGAAGTGTGAGTTTTCGAGTGATGAAAATAGAGATCTCCCAATCTCTATTTATACTAGTCTGATTGCCCAGTTACACTATGGGGCCGACTTGTCTAGCTAGGTACATCCATAATATAATATATATTTTAGGGCCAACCCCACACATGGTGGTTTAATAACCCATCGGCAAGTACACACACTTGCGACACTTGTCAATACACATGACGACACTTCCTTATAGAGGAATAACACATCTCTTATAAGGGAACAATAAATATATATGAAAATACATAGATGAAATACATTCCGAAGTTACATATACATCAACACTCCCTCTTAACTAGGAAGGTATTTCTCGACACAGTTCTGCTAGACAAGTCTTCTTCTCAGGATCATACATACATAAAGCATCCAACGGATCATATAGAGTAGAAACTACAACATCATCCTGATGCTCATCATCCATTATCCTCCTGATCATCATAGCATCGTCCTCTTCAGATCATCTCATCATCCATGAAGCGCAGCCCAGATGCACATCATCTAACACTTACACCACTGACATGGGAGAACACATCTACCACCATTCGGGGAAGGCTCCAGCCCTTACTTTTTCACCATGGGAGAACACATCTACCACCATGTGAAAAATGGCTCAGCAATTACATCACGACCAAGGGATAACACATCAACCATGTTAGAAAATCTCATGTGCATCTACATCTTCTGGACTCATCACTTCCTTTTGGAAGGAACCTTGATCTGAAGTGCACCAAGCCTCCCTTTGAAGCACTCAAACTACACTCTGGCCAATGGCTTGGTCAATACATCTGCAACCTACTCATCCGTCGCAACATACTCTGCTTTGGCTGTACTTAGTGCTACGCTGGACTGCTTCCTGCTAAACCAAGAGATCATACCTGATCCTATCTGCAACACTGCCTACCCAATCTAAATCAACATAACCCTGCAGGTTAAACTTTTGATTTGCATCATACTTGAGCCCATAATCAACTGTACCCTTCAAGTACCTCAGAATATGCTTTACAACAACCAGGTGAACACTCCTCGGATCTGTCAGGAACTGGCTCAATGTGTTCACCGCAAAGCAAATATCTGGTCTCGTGTTCATTAGCTACATCAAGGATCCAATCATCTGACGATACATAGAGACATCAACCGACTCAGATGAAGCATCACATAGAAGCTTCAGGTTTGATGCCATAGGTGTGGCCATGGCCTTGCAATCCATCATCCTGAATCTCTTTAGGATATCTACTGTGTACTTACCTTGACCAAGGATGATCCCACCTGCATTCTGCCACACCTCCATACCTAGGAAATAATGCATCATTCCCAAATCTTTCATATTGAACTCGGCAGCAAGCTTCCTCTGCAATCAATCTGTCATCTCCTGTTACAAATAAGTCATCCACATATAGGAGTAGAATCATAGGATTCCCTCCTCAACCTTGTAGTAAAGGTTGGAATCCGCTTTACTCTTGGTAAAGCCCAAACTAGATAGGAAACTATCCATCCTACCATACCATGTTTTGGGAGCTTGCTTCAAGCCATACAAGGATTTCTTCAATCTTCACACATATGACTCCCTGTCATGTATTTCGAAATCGAGTGGCTGTTCCACATATACTTCCTCTTCAACTACACCATTCAAGAAAGCAGTCTTGAAATCCATCTGGTGTATCTTCTATTTCATCACTTTTATATTTCTCTATGCTGCCATCTGCAGCATGATTGATCTGATAGATTCATATGGAATTCATAACACACTTCCCTTCAGGTCTTGGGACTACATCCCAAACATCATTCTTCATGATCGACGGATCATGGCATTCTTTCCATATCCTGGGAACTTCAATATCTTCAATAGATATCTTTGTTGCTGGAACAAATGTTGTAGTCCTTCTTTCGTAGGTGAAGATATATGGTCTTTCCTACAAAACAATTTAAATTGCATGATTAGAAACATCTCATAGTTTTCAGAACAAATTCTTACACATAAAGAAATATGTCATGCAGTCATGCAATTATCTTAGCCAATGCTTCAATACAACATTTATCCATATTCTGTAACTTTCTAGATGCCTTCCAATCTCTACTAGAACATTGTTAAGAGTGTGCACAACTCCCAACATGCCAGCAAAGAGGTTTCATTCTAGATAAGTAGCAATGGAATGTTGTACAGTGCCATAGGCCACTTACCCATCACATGCATATTAGTATTATACTGTTCATTAATGCAATCATTCTAATATGCACAATACATCTCCTAAGTCTAGGAACATGAGCATATACATCATTGAACAATTTTATTTAAACAAACAAATATGCAAGAAATGATAATTAAAATACGTATCTTTGTTTGCTTGTTGGGTGGACTCCCTCTGAGTTGTTGCTTCCTTGCAGGAGCTGCTGGATTCCTAATCTGAAGTAGCTTCTCCTACACCTTTTTTGTTGTGGAATGTAGAGAGATGGTCAACTCCCTCTGAATATCTGCATCCTTGCAAAAACCACTGGAGTGTGCTCCCTCTTGATCTTTGCTTCCTGGATTACCTGTTCTTGAACTTATATTCATTCTCGATCCCTATGCATGCTTGTTAGTATCATCATTGTGTTAACCTCGAGGTCTCATACATAATAATTACTATAATCTTAAAATGATCAAAATACAGTAATCTTAAGCATGTATAGTCAGGATCATTTCAAACATAAATAATAAGCATTCTTAAGAAACATGATTACTCAAACCTATGACTCTTTTGGTTAGTCATGTTATTAATTAAGGTAAGAAACATAATATGCATAAGTCCTAGAATACTCAAACTTGTAACTTCAAGAGTAATCATTATCAACCATACAAAAGTATACGATATATATAACAAAACATACCTGGTCATCATATTTTCTAGTTATGTCTAGCAATGTGTTCTTGTTCTCTTCAATGACTTGCATAACTCATTAGTTAACTTTTGCAAAAATAAATTATACATACCTCCTATACCATGTTAAATTTTGAGCATTATTTCACAATACTCTAGGATCTTTACTGAGAGAATAACATATACAGTATATCAATGCATAACAATCACAATAAGCATGACAAGCATCACAAGGATCAAAAGCATGAGAGACAAGAGACACAGAGTTTCCATGGGGAAAACCCTAAGGTGAAAAACCCCACTTCCTCAAAGAAAGAGAGAGCAATGGCTCAACCAAAGTACAACCAAAATACACTGAGATAGTCTCCTAGTAGCAGATGATCCTCCTCCTCACTAGTGCGCCACTTTCTGAGTGAGAGAAGTGTGAGTTTTCGAGTGATGAAAATAGAGATCTCCCAATCTCTATTTATACTAGTCTGATTGCCCAGTTACACTATGGGGCCGACTTGTCTAGCTAGGTACATCCACAATATAATATATATTTTAGGGTCGACCCCACACATGGTGGTCTAATAACCCATCGACAAGTACACACACTTGTGACACTTGTCAATACACATGATGACACTTCCTTATAGAGGAATAACACATTTCTTATAAGGTTACAATAAATATATATGAAAATACATAGATGAAATACATTCCGAAGTTACATATACATCAACATGATCCGCGATCATCTATCCAATCTATGATTGATGCTGGAGCGTTGTCGCCAACACCAGATATCGCTGAATTTGAAGAAGTGCATATTTTGCACACCGTTTGGGATATTGCTGGGTCACATCGTGTGCAAACAAGGGTTGTTAGTCGATCCAACAAAGATTGTGCTCATTTTGAGCTTGTCATCGCCGACCACTGTTAAGCAGTTGAGGGTGACTTTGGGACATACTGGGTATTATCGCAAGTTCATCAGGGGATATGCAGTGATTACTGCCCCTATGGAGAAGCTATTGAAGAAAGATGTAGTCTTTCAATGGAGCACTAAATGTTAGGATAGTTTTGAACAGATGAATGCCAAGATGGCTTCAGCACCGATACAAGTATTTCCAGACTGGAGTAAGGAATTCCATGTCCATGTTGATGCATCATCAATAGCACTCAGTGTGGTGCTAGCGCAACTCAGAGAGGGGGACCTTGATCACCCTATTGCTTTCGCTAGTTGGAAGTTGTCATCCGTAGAAAGGAACTACACCACTACTGAGAGGGAAGGCTTGGCGATGGTCTATGCGCTGCAAAAGTTCTGAAAATACTTATTGGGCGGACATTTTAAGATGTTCACAGACCACTCTGCATTGAAGTACCTGGTCAATAAGCCTGTGTTGGAGGGGAAGATATGCCGATGGTTACTTCTTTTTCAAGAGTTTGACTTTGAAGTAATTGTGAAGCCAGGGTGGTTGAATTCCGGACCTGATCATCTATCACGGATTGACACAGGAGAGGAGCCCACTAACATTGAAGATGGGTTTCCTGATGCATAACTGTTTAGGGTTGAAGTAGTTGATGGCTATTTTGAAGAAATCATTTAGTTTCTGGCAACCAGTACCGCACCAGACGAGTTCACCACTAGTCAAAAGAAGCAGTTGGTGGTTAAATTTGTTGACTTCCAGCTCGTCACAGGAGAATAATACAAGATGGGTGCAAACAAGATATTGCAACGGTGTGTCTTGCCACATGAGCAAGCGCAGATTCTATCAGAAGCACACAAAGGCATGGATGGAGGGCACTACGATGGTCAGGCGACTTCCAAGAAGGTGCTTCATGTAGGGATTAGGTGGCACACGCTGCATAATGATGCGACAGACTATGCGTGGTTCTGCAATGTTTGTCAAAGAACTAGGAAGCCATCTAGGAGGGACGAGATGCCGCTAGTGCCTCTGATAACACAACAACCATTTGACAAATGGGCAGTGGATTTTGTGGGACCAATCAATCCACCGAGAAAGCACACTGGGGAAAGATATATCATCATGGTGATAGATTACTTGACAAGATGGGCGGAAGCTGCACCGGTCGTTGATTGTTCCACAGCCACGACTACACGGTTTTTGTTTGACAACATTATCATTTGCTTCGATTTCCCCAAGATATTTCTAAGTGATCAAGGCAACCACT
Organism: Larix kaempferi; assembly: GCA_027924585.1. Lineage (NCBI taxonomy): Eukaryota > Viridiplantae > Streptophyta > Pinopsida > Pinales > Pinaceae > Larix > Larix kaempferi. The sequence continues at coordinate 569,121 of BSBM01000358.1, forward strand.
TTCTCAATTGCACCATCAGCACATTAACAGAGGATCTGCATATACAACATAAGAAGAGTACGCCATATCATCCACAGGAAAATGGCATGGTGGAAGCTTCCAATAAGATATTGGACCATGCGTTGACAAAGGTGTGCAATGCCAACCGCAATGATTGGGATCTAAAAATCCCAGCAGTGTTGTGGGCATACATGTAAAAGGTTGATGAGACAGACACCATTTATGTTGGTGTATGGATAAGAAGCAATTATTCCAATGCAGTACATCGTCCCAAGTCTATTCATAGCAACAACGACATGAATGGATGATGCAGTAGCATTGGAAGGATGTCTAGAGCAGTTAGTACAGCTGGAGGAAGATCACTTTATCACAGGTTTCCACCAGGGTGTGGAGAAGGATCACCAGAAGGCTTGGCATGATCGCCACATAAAAAAAAAACAGTTTCAATAGGGCAACTTGGTACTGTTTTATGACAACAAGTTTCTGAAACATGCAGCAAAATTGCAGATGCATTCGCTTGGTCCGTATCGCATTAGTAGCATTACTTCAGGAGGAGCAGTCTAGTTGTAGCAGTTGGATGGATCGATGCTCCCAAAGTTGATTAATAGTAGCATGTTGAAGCCCTATCGGTCGGGCTTGGAACAACGTGATGCCTGAGTCACATTGAAAAAAAAAAAAAAAAAATTCATGTGTAGGTTGATCGGTGGCAAGATGGCACACCAACAGGAATAGAATGCAGAAGCAGGGAGGCTTATGCCACAAGTTAGGGGCGTTCCACGATAAGTGGCAAGGTTGCAACTGGGTCAAATCAGCAATAAATGCCAAAAGCTAAAACAGTTAATGAACGACGCTTGTTCGAATGATGGGCATTAATGGTGGATCCGGTTGATCGACTGACAGGATCGACGATGGATTTGCATCATTAATACAGGATTTCGGTTGAGTTAATGTAGGATTTAGTGATGATTACGGAGGATTCGGTTGGACACTATAAGAATGGGTCGAAGTTGGTCAAAAGGAACTGAGAATTCAGTTGTTAAGTTCCTGTGAAGAGTTGTAGAGTATCGTTGTTTCCTGGTGCGTGTAGTTGTGAGTTGGGCAAGGTTCAGTTGAATTTGTAGAGTGTTGAGCATTGAGTGGGTCTGTCAATTACGCCAGTGAAGAAATCCGTTGTGAATTTGGGTACAGTATGCCATGAGAGCTAGAAACAGTTGATATTAGCAGTGAAGTCGAGTCTCCTTTCACCGGGATTGCCATTGAAGAAGAAGTTGAGTCTGCACGAGACGTCAATCTTGAGGCCAAGATTGCAAACATGCCCGTGGGAGAGTCGGTAATTGCTACGAAGCGTCATGGAGGTCAGCTGTATGAATCACTGCAGAGCAAGAGTCAGCTTCGATCCTCCACTGTTGTGGCGGGGGAAGCTCAAGGGGAAGTGGAGCTATCCAGCCGTTAGGTTGACGAGTCCGCTGCATGGGAAGGACTCTCGGCCACCGATATCCTGGGGTATGTTCCCCCCAGTCAACCCAGGGTACCCAGAGCACCTTCCCGAAAGGTGTAGAGGACCCAAAAGTACCCACTGAAGATGCCTACACTGCCGAAAGGAATGGAGTGCTCTGTTGACATTGGACCAGCACTGATGCGTTTGAAATATGATGACCATGATATGGTGGTGTATAAGGATATTATGTTGCAACCATATGAACCAGGATCACAATTGAGCGGTAAGCCAGTTCCGCATAATTAGGTGTAGGGTTTGCAACAAGCAGGCCTACTAGGCCTTATCAATATGCCCCATTTCGACCGGTTGTCGGAGGTTAATACATGCGTGAAGCAGCTGCTGGCATGCTTTCATGGTGGTACATTTTGGATGGATGAAGGAATTCCCATCACAGTGCACTTGATCATAGAGATTACTAGGTTTCCCAAGGATGGGGTCAACTCGTCACAGTTTCTCTGTGGAAAGGAAAACAATAAAAAGCTGGCCACGCAGTTGGTCAAGCGCTATGATTTGGAGAAGGATGGCTAGGGTTACCACACTAAAAAAATCAATGACTAGGCGGTGCTCACCAACACCAAGATACTCTCTTACAAGGTGGTAAGGGGTGTCCGACCCAATCAGTGTAATTTGGGAATTGTGGCGTGTGCTGAACAATGTGCGGCTAGTGTGCAGATGAACTGGTCACTGTTTCTGTTGAATCAGTTGGCAGAGGATGCCACGATGGTCTAAGCTGGTAAGGGCTCATTCACATAAAGATGGCTACTGCTACTAATAACATTTGTGGCTTGGAAGGAGCCCGACATGTACCAATGTATGGAGGTTGATGTTGTGAAAGAGAGTCGTGGCTCGAGGTATCAAAACCTGTGGTTTGTCTGAGAACAAGAATGAAATAAGGAACGTACATTGCTATTCTGTTTATACTGGGAGATGCTCTGTGTGGCTACGATGAGGGTACCCCGTCTATCTAAAGAAACCGGAACACAGTTTAAGCTAGTCAAAGTATTTTCAATTCGACCGCATTCAATTTATGTCCAAGCTCGCTGTGACCCAGATAAGAAATGGTTGCTGACATCATATAAGGTAACAATGACAGAGTTGGATGCTATCATAAATGACTGGCCAACAGAATGGTGTGAACCTATGGGGTTGGATGAGATTGAGGCTGGGGAACCGGTGCAAGGTCCAGATGATCATGTATCGGTGCAAGACCAACACATTCATCATGACTCAGATCGAGAATCCATCAAAACAATGACAGATGATGACAGTGACTGCGCCCTAAAAGAAAATAGAACGAAAGGGAACCAAGACCCTGTGACAATCAGTGGGTTGCCCTTGTCAATGAAAGCGCACTTGGGCCGACTCATATAAGGAATCGCTGATGCATCCACCACAGCAACTCAGAAGATGACCAGGGCGACAGATGAAGGAGTCCATGCGCTCACTACTTATATGGACTCTTTGTGTGACATGATTTCATAGAGGGCACCTGAAGAAGTAGCAGCACCGCAAGTTAGCACAATTAGCATCGAGCCACGGGTCAAAAATGTGGAGATTCCCCTGACTGTGATTGTGATTGAAGATGAGGCCGTGAACACCTTGCTGCAGCAGTTGAAGAAGGTGTCCATCAACTTTAACACGTTTTCAGTGCAAGGATTGACCATGATGCAGACAGTGGATAGCTTAGAAATGGCTGACCGAATGCACGAGATCAGTGTTAAGTGCACGAAATTGCAGGAGCGCGAGGCAGCTCCATAAGCATCCATTGCGGAGTTGACAGGATGGGTCGCTGCAGCATGATAAGATGTGGATGAGCTCGAGGAAGACATCAAGAAGGAACGAGCTGAGAAGGCTCGCGAGATTGAAGAATTGAAGAAAGAGTAGGACCGCCTCATCGCGGAGAAGGCCCATATGTGGGACGACAATGTGCGGGTAGACTTGGCCATTGCGGAGGCTTATCACCATGTTCCGGAACCCACTGAAGAGGTGGATATACATCAACGTGTGTAGAAAATGGGGGCTGTCATTATCCAGTTACGGCACGAGAACCAAGAGCTAAAATTCTAGGTAAACCCTGACACCCCTCTAGCAAAAGTGGACGACCACAAACGTGCAATTGAGGAGGTAGAAACGCAGCTAGCGGAGATGGAAACAACAGAAACGAGGCTCACAGCTGACACTGTGCAGTTCTGGGGCCAGATCATTTAGGATAAGCAGGTTGAACAACTGATGAAGGTTTGGTAGGGAGTGGAGGGGAAGTTGGCGACACTCAAAGCAGTGATTCGCGTGATGCCACCCATGGAGCAGGTTTCCAAGTCTGTGAATTTGAAAGATCTGCAGCAGCACGTCACCAAGGTCGATGAGCGACAGAAGAAGCGTGCGACGTAGCGGGAGGAATTTTAGGATGTTGGTGGTCAGTTTAGGACAAAGGCTGGCGAAGTTCTCCAAGAAGTACAGGGACACCATCAACATGTTCCTGCGAAGCTGATCGAACACCCATCACCTCAGGATGTCATCGATAGTCAGGAGGCGGCTACGGAAATAAAAGAAATGGTGACTATTGTTTGTGCCAGAAATTGTTTCCAGGCTATAAAGAAACAAGCCAACACAATCTCAAAAAACTCAATAAAATAAACAAGGTTTTAGGGTTTCTGAAATGTTTTCTTGGTTGTAAATTTGGTGACTGAAGGGAATACATTCATGAGCCAAACAGGCACTGAATCACAAGTAAAAGAGAACAAAGATGCATAATATAATTACCAGTATCCAACAAAATATGATTTTAAAGTTCATTCATAAAAGACAAGCACTACCAGCATACAAACTATAAACCAACAATGAATTTATCAGTTATGTAACTAAACAAGTTAAAAATGAATCCAAAACACAGACTGAAGGGTAAAAAGGATCATATGTTTCATAATTCTGTTCAACAAATACACATGAGAGCTATAGTACTTAGCTCATAAACAAGTCACAGACCTCCTTAAGCCAGCCAAAAATCGAACCCCTCTTCTGTCCCTTTGTCCTTCTTTTATAATTACAAAGAATTAGTTGTATCCTCCCTTCATTAGGTCGAAATTGAAACTACACAGCAGTTACATTAACTAACTTTCAACTAATTGACTAAAAATAGCAAATCGGATTCCTAGCAAATATGGCGAATTTCTAGAAAATAGGTGTCAAAGAAGCCTCCATATCTCTCAATTCATGACACCTGCGTAAAAAATGAGAGAGGTTTTTGTGAATGGGTCTGTTATGGACAAAAATATCTCTTGGTTTTTAAAAATTCATCTCCAATTGATTAGAATCTGCCCCGCAAGATGAACACTAAAACAGAAAAATATTAAATATTTAAAAACCCTGAAAAATAGGCTTCAAAGATTAAACTGAATCTTTCAAACCTTGAAATCTGTTGCAAATCTGAGAGAGGTTCTTGTAAATGGGTATCTTATGAACAAAAACCTCTTTTCGTTTTCAAATATTCCTCTCCATCATCTCGTGGTATTCATTCAACTTCAGTAACCCAAAACAGGAAAAAACAGAGCAGAATTCTCAATAATTTTTTGCATTTCAATATCATTGGTTAATTCTTATTCCTGTCTTGCTGTAGATGTTTAAAATAAATATTTGAGGTTTTTTATTTTTCAATTTATCTATACAAGTGTCTTCGGGTCTCCAATTTGCTACCAGCTGGCAGGACGAGCAAGCCCTAATTTCTCTGTAACTGTGAAAACCCACGACTGCAGCTTCCGGATTTTAGGCACATGTCCTAGCTCCACTTAGTCTCCAGTTTCATGATGCTCAAGTGAAATAAATTCTTTCACATCAAACTCGGCTCATACCTCTTCCTGTCATGATACGCTCTGTTCTAGCTGATGATTACCACGATCTCTTCCTCGACACAGTCACACCTGCTTTCATGATGATTACTAGAGCAACACGTATCAACATCCTTTAAACATGTGATTAGTCACTTAGAAATGAAACCCATGCGGAAATTCAGCTTAAAGACGGTGATTTCGGGTGACGCGATATTCTTGTAGCGCTGCTGTGTTAATTTTTTATGGTTGCGCTACAGGAATAATTTGCATTCACTTTTGGTGCTATTTTAACCATTTCTCTTCTATTTTAAATGATGACCTATGCTCTTTGAATATATTTGTGACATCCTTAATCAATATAAGTCCTATGGATCCCTTCAAACTCTAAAGAAGAAATAATAAAAATCTAAAGGCAAAAATCAAAAGTTTCACTTGAAAACCAAAAAGAATTCCTAAACGAAGCAAATGAGAAAAATTAAGCAAATGAGAAAACTTGAAATAAAAATCACACTCAAAATATAAAATTAAAGGAAACAAGATCATGACTTAACATCTGGCTCCAGCTGCGGGATGAAGTCCTCCCTATGAGGCTTCAAGAACCTGTAGACCAATGCCTTCTCTTCTGCTACCTACTAGTCTGCAAAATTTCCATTGGGCTATGGAGTCCTTATTCAATCCTTCACACACTGATATATACAATGAAAATAAAATCTCTTTCTTTGAGGAACCTTCTCTTTACTGAATCAAATTGTAATCCCATTTCCAATGTAACCAGGAAAAAATTTCATCAACCCACCAAAACTTGTTTCCAACTCCAAATATATATGAATCAGAAATATTGGAAAACATGAAGAGTAATGATCTAACAACTTATACTCACTTTCATCAAATGGTGTCTCTGAAAAAACAGATTTATAACCTGGTATTGACTCTAAAAAATCTGCTACTGGATCATAAAAATTTCCATAAGTTATCTCTTCCTGCTCTATGAAAAAGACAAGTTGTCCATAAGAATATTTTGTTCCATGAATATCAAGTAGGCATTGCCGAAAAAAGACATCAGGATCAGCCTGAATTTTCTCCATAATTTTTTGGATAGTATCATCAATAATGTCAACACTTTGAACCCCCTTTTCCACACTGTCTTCAAATGAATAATTATCAGGCATTGGCTTTTGTTGTTCAAGGATTATAGACTGAATGCATTCTTGAATCTGTTGATCAGATTGTAACATATCACACACCTCACAGACTTCTGGGTCTTTCTCTTCAATTTCATCATCATATTTATTAAAAATTAGAGCATCTTCATAATGATTTTGAAAATCAGATTTATCATAACCATGAATATGAGTAACTTCTGAAAAAATGTGAACAACCCGGCCTTCATCGATTTTGGTATCAAAACCAAAAGGAATAGAATCTAATTCATCACAGAATTCTTGTCTTGGAACCCTAATCTCCTCATCATAACAAGGAGCATTCTGAGAAATTTCGAATGATGATGCTAAAGGTTCATCTTTTCCTTCAACACAAAGCTGATCTTTAACACAACACTGATTTTCAAAAGTTTATTGAACTAGAGATTGATCTTCAAAAGGATTAGTAGTCAAATGGTTATTAAGGCTGTTGAAATCATTATGAAAATGTTCCAAACTTCTCTATTGATCTCATCACTTGGATAATCCTCAAACTGACCTAAAACAACAACTTGATTATCATAATGATCATGGCATTCTTTCTTGACAGAAGTATCTGAAAATGTTACCTTTTCATCGTCAACAAATTATGAAACTTCAACTTCTTCATGACATATTTTGAACCCTTGATTGTACTCATCATCATGATTTTTTAAATCAGAAATTGTATGATAAACATCAGCCTGCTCACAACAATCTTTTAAAAAGAGTTTAGCTGAGAACGGATACTTACAATGTTTCCGAAAACATGTGTGGAATTCTTTTAGTGAGGAGATGCTAGCAGCGGGAAGAGAAAAATACCAATCTCGTCCATCTTGTTCAAGTGAATACATGAACATCTTCATGAGCACATCTTCATGCTAGATATTTAACTGAACCATACATTGATGAAATTTGATGAGGTGATTTGAAGGATTATCCTCTTTGCTTTCTCTAAACCGTGGAAGACAATCTCCCCAAACATCCATAATAGGTACTGGATTTGGAAAACCTGGAATATCAGAAAAATTGAAAGGTGAAAACCTTCGAGCCAGAATAGATTCCATGGACATCAGCCTCTGCCAGAAATTGTTTCCAGGCTATAAAGAAACAAGCCAACACAATCTCAAAAAACTCAATAAAATAAACAAGGTTTTAGGGTTTCTGAAATGTTTTCTTGGTTGTAAATTTGGTGACTGAAGGGAATACATTCATGAGCGAAACAGGAACTGAATCACAAGCAAAAGAGAACAAAGATGCATAATATAATTACCAGTATCCAACATAATATGATTTTAAAGTTCATTCATAAAAGACAAGCACTACCAGCATACAAACCATAAACCGACAATGAATTTATCAGTTATGTAACTAAACACGTTAAAAATGAAGCCAAAACACAGACTGAAGGGTAAAAAGGATCATATATTTCATAATTCTGTTCAGCAAATACACATGAGAGCTATAGTACTTAGCTCATAAACAAGTCACAGAACTCCTTAAGCCAGCCAAAAATCGAACCCTGTTTCTATCTTTCTTCTCACTCTAAATAATATTTTTTACAAAATTAGTTAGTGTCTAAACCCTAACTGCTTTCAACCAAATCCTCAATGAGTTAAAGTGAAATAAAGTATTTCTTTTAAAACATAACTAAAAACTAACTAATTAAAGTATCTATTAAAATCTCCATAAGTAACTGACTAACTACCAACTCAAAGGTCTTTGGCAGCTTCGACTAGTAAGGCTATTCCATTCGAGATTTGGGCCTTTTTTATGGCTCTCTTCTCTTCAGCTTCTGTATCTGCTAACTTCCTTGTAAGATTTTCATTCTTTTGCTGCAAGTCTCTGACAGTCTGCTTCAATTCTGCGTAATGCAAATCTGTGCTTCTCTTTCTCTTCAAGGCTTCTTTAGAAACTGTTATTAGCTCTTGATAATTTTCATTCACTTCCTGTAAATCTTCTCTTAGCCTTCTATTTGCTAAGACTAGAGCATCATTAATATCTTGCATGCATTCCATTTGATGCCTATGTTGTTTGATGGTTCTTTGCAGCTTCTCCATGTCCGAGTCAAAAACCTTCCCTGTTGTGGTATTTTGCATCTCACTGGGAAACCAAGGGATATTCAACCTTCTGAAAATATCTTCATCTTCCTGTAACAGCTCTGAAGACACACCATGAACAATAGGGTTTTCCTAACTTGTTGTTTCAATGGGTGTAGTTTCATCTGTCAAGTACTGATTTTCAGAATAGGAAACCTCAATTTCCTTCTTTTGTTGTTCCTTTATCATTTCATCTTTTAATTCCAGAAACACAGCAGATAGTTTTGTTTGAGTGAGATTGGAATCTTCTGCTGAGCTCAATGAATTTTTTCCCTTTGTATGCTCAGAAACTAGACTGTTTATAACTGCTTCTTTCTTGATCTTGAGTTCTTCATCTGAAGATTCATCATCAAGTACACTTATCTCTTCTGTATTCATTCTAGGGTTTAACAACTTTTTCATATTCAGCCTTAACTTGTTTTTAGATCTGGTTTTTGGTCTCCATTCTGAAGCAAGTTCTTTCACCATCTTCAAAGTTTTTCCATGATGTTTAATTGTGGCTAGCTCTATACCTTCGATTTTGGTTTTCTTTTTCTTTGACTTCTTTGTTTTATCCTCTTTACTGTACTTTTCTGTGTATTCCATACCAGCTTCAGTTTTGAGAGTGAATTCATCCTCTTCTAATAAATATCCCTCATATTCAGATAAGACAGTGATGGGGCTCCTTTGTTGGACCTGAATGTCTTCTTTCTCTAAAGCAACCTTTTCAGTGACAACAATTTTCTCTTCACTGAGAGTTTCTGTTGGCGCCATGTGTTTCTCATGCTGATCTTCTTTTTGTGAAAACAATGAATATTTACCTTTGCTGTCAGCTACAACCTTTTGAGGTTCATTGTTACCTTTCAAAGGTTCTGGTGCTTCTTCAAGTTTAATCTCTTTTTTGTCTTCAGACTTGCTCTCCTGACCTAATTTTTTGACTAGAGATTGACCTTTGTCTACACGCTTTTTAGTTTGCTGCTCTTTTTGCTTGGTCTGAAAACCAAACCAAAACAAGAAATTCTCCCATGTCTTCCCTTCTCGTTGTAGAACCGTACTGATAATAAGCTTGATCAGACCATGATGGAAGATGGATTGTGTAGTATGATCATGATGCCCCTTAATTCTGCTTGACATCTTTTGCAGACTTTTGAATAAGAAGAAAGGAAGGTTCATTTTGGATTCACCAATCAAATGCTGTAGAAATCTAAAATGGTATTTGAAAACATAAGCATATCTGCCTTCACAAGTGATATATCTTTGTAGAATTTTAATGGGATGCACCCATTCATCCCTGACCTCCTGGATTAATACCCCTTTGCGCCAGTCTGGAGTAATACCAGGTAAAAGTTACCTTTGATCATCAAAAGTGAAAAGCAATTTTTTGAACCACATTTCACCTTCATTCTTGACTCTTGTAGCTTCAACAACTAACTCCACAGTCAATTTAAACTTTAAAGTATCAAATACTATCATGTCCTCATTATAGCTTTGGGCAAATTTATAAGAAACCTCAGTGTTATAGGCATCGATTTTCTTGAAGAAATCCAACCAGCCAGCATTTTGAAAAAGCTTTGCACAATCTGGAAATTTGTCAATCCATTTTAGCTCAGTGGGTTCAGTTCTATTTGTTTTGCCACTTTTACCCATCTGCTTTCAATAACTGAAGTATGTGTACTTTTGGAGTTCTATTGATGACCTAACAAACTGCTTTCAGATTTTGAAGAAGTAGTGGTTTTAATGTATCGCTAATTTTCAAATTTCCACTTGTCACAGCATCTCAACGAACTCTTAAACTGATCTATCTTTGACAGGAGCTTTGTTTAGAACATACATTTATGTTTTTCCTAATGAATTTTAAGAAAACAAGCTTTTCTGAGAAAAAACCCCAATTTAGCAGCCACTATCGGTTTAGTGCGGAATACCCAATTCCCGTTTTGTTGTAGATGTTTAAATCAATTTTTGAGGTACCTGATTGTTCAATTCCGCTGTACAAGTGTATTCAGGTCTTCAATTTGCTACCAGCTGGCAGAACGAGCAAGCCCTAATTTCTCTGTAACTGCAACTTCCGGCTTTCAGGAACATGTCCTCTCTCCACCTATTTTCCAGTTTCGTGATGCATCTCTGAAATAACTCCATTCACATCAAATTTATCTTACACCTCCTCCTGTCATGATATGCACTGTTCCAGCTGATGACCTCCATGATCTCTTCCATGATCCAGCTGCACCTGCTTTCATGATGATTACTGGAGCAACACGTATCAACTCCCTTCAATCATGCGATTAGTCACTTAGCAATGAAACCATGCGAAAATTCAGTTTAAAAAACGATGATTTCGGCTGGCGCGATATTCCTGTAGCGCTACTGTATTAACTTTTCATGATTGCGCTACAAGAATAATTTGCATTGAAATTTTGGCCCTAATTCAACTATTTTTCCAATTTAAATGATAAACCACACTCTTTGAGTATATTTGTGACATCCTTAATTAATATAAATCCTATTGATCCCTTCAAATCCTAAAAGAAAAATAATAAGAAATCTAAAGGCAAACAAAAAATTAAAAAATTCATTTTAAAATCAAAAATTTCCTAAAGGGAGCAAATGGAAAAACTAAGCAAAGGAGAAAACTTAGAATAAAGATCACAATCGAAATATAAAATTGAAGGAAACAAGTTCATGACTTAACATCTGGCTCCAACTCCAGGATGAAGTCCTCCCTGTGAGGCTTCAAGAACCTGTAGACCAGTGCCTTATATCTGCTACCTGCTTGTCTGCAAAATTCCATTGGGCTATGGAGTCTTTATTATGCTTCACTCACACCGATATGTACAATGAAAAGTGAAAATCTCCTTACAGATTGTAAAAATGCTTGAGAAACCGTCCATTAACTAAATTGGACAACTCCTCACCTTCCAAAGTCTGCAGTATAAAAGTGTTATTCTCCAAAACTTTAGACACTAGGAAAGGGCCAAACCAGAGGTTATCAAACTTACCATGCTTACCTTTTTGTTCTTTCCTTGCATCCCACCTTAGAACCATATCACCAACTAAGAAAGTGTTTTCTTTGATGTTCTTGTCAAATCTGCTTTTGATCTTTGATCTGTACAACTGTTCCTTTTCATCCACCTTTTCTCTGTTCTGCTGTAACTCTATCATCTCATAAATCCTTCTCTGTATATCATTCGGCTCTGCCTGAGAATTCTGAAGAAACTTCATCACTGGGATCCCCAATTGAACAGGAAAAACTACATCTGTACCATAAACTAGCTGGTAGGGAGAAGTTCCAATTGCTTGTTTAACTGTTATCCTGTCCGCCCACAATGCATATTTCAGCATTGAATCCCATGATATCTTGTTATGCTTGAGCAACTTTTTGATACTCTGAATGATGTTTTTATTAGAGGATTCAGCCAAACCATTACCCTAAGGATAATAAGGAGTTGAATGCTTCAGTAGGATGCCTTTTTTTTCACAAAAATCTTCCATTGATTTAGACTTGAAATCCTTTGCATTGTCTGTTACTAATTTCTGAGGGCAACCAAATCTACTAAGAATATTATCTTCAATAAATTCCATGATAACTTTGTCTGTAGAATTCCTAGTAGGGATAGCTTCCACCCATTTAGTAAAAAAGTCTGTTGCAGTCAGAATCTAATGATGTTTCCCTGAAGAGGCTAGATTTATTTCTCCAATAAAATCCAGACCCCATTGCTGAAAAGGAGCACTTACTGCAATAGGTTTCAGGGGTAATGACATCAACTTTTGTTTGCTAGCAAACTTCTTACCAGGGATACAGGATCTTACCTACTGATAAACATCTGCAAACAAGGAAGGCCAATAATATCCTGCTCTTAAAATTCTGTATGCTGTTGTCTTCCAATACTTATGCCCTCCACAAGCAACCTCATGAGATTCATAAATTACTCTTTCAATTTCAGGTTTATCTAAACATCTGAGTAGAATACCACCCGGGTCTTTCCAGAACAACTGCTCTTCCACTAGACAATACTTAGTAGTTTTTAGTTTTAAAGATCTGGCAGCCTTCCTATCTAAATGCTCAGGACATTGTAAAAATAATAGAAAATAGACTATGTCTGCATACCACGTAGATGCTGAATAATAATCCATGATCTTTTCTTTTTCCAATAATGCTTGATCTTCATCCTGAGCTATTTCTTCAGTCATAACATACAATCCCAGAGCCTGACAATTTGATTCAGCCAGCAGCTTGGCTAAACCTTGTCCCTTGACAAGTTTGGTAGGTCTGATCTCTACCTCATATTCCATGATTTTAGCAATCCACTTGCCTCTTTTCCCTTCACTATCAGGCTGTGTTAACATATCTTTTACAGCAGCATTAGGTACAAATGAAATAACCTTAGAATGCAACACATAGATTCTGAAAATTTTTAAAGCTTTTACCAGGGCATAGGCTTGCTTTTCTAAGATACTGTATTTCAGTTCAGAATCTCTGAGAGTTTTGCTGAAAAATGCAATAGGCTGCTCCAATCCTTCCTTATTCTTCTGAAGTAAAACAGCTGCAATTGTATCCTCTGATGCAAATGAGAATGTGAAAAATTCTTTTGTAAAATCTGGGTTTGCTAATACAGGAGCTTCAGTAAGAGCCACTTTAATTTTCTCAAATGCACTCTTCGCCTCAGTGTTCCATTTGACTTCTTGATCTTTTTTCAGCATGACTGTGATCTGTTTGATAGTTTCATCAAAATTGGGTATAAAACAACACAGAAAAATGATTTTACCTATGAATGATTGGACATCTTTTTTACTCCTTGGTAAACTTATCTTCAATATAGCCTTTACCCTTTTAGGATCAATCCTTATACCATCAGCAGACACTAAATGACCAAGCAACATACCTTCCTGTACAACAAAGTGTGATTTCTTTGGATTCAAGGACAAGCCAAATTTTCTACACTTCAGGAAAGTTTGCTTCAAATGTTTCAAATGTTTCAAATGTTCATCATCTGACTGTGAGAAAACAGTAATATCATCTAAGTATATTACTACAAACTTATCCTTTTCTCCGAAAAAAGCAATATCCATAGCTCTCTGGAAGGTAGCTCCAGCATTCATCAATCCAAAAGGCATCTTATCATACATGAAGGTTCCCCAAGGAATTGTAAAGGCTGTTTTCTCTTTATCATCAGGATGCATAGCAATCTGATTGTACCCTGAGAAACCATCCACCATAGAGATCCTCTGTGCTCCAACTAACTGCTGCATACTTGCTCAATTTTAGGAAAAGGATAATTGTCCTTCAGTGAAGATCTATTCAGATTTCTGAAGTCAACACATAACTTGATTTCCCCATTCTTTTTCCTAACATGTACAAGATTAGCAACCCATGAAGAATACCTGAGGGGTACTATGATCTTGGCATCCAATAGCTTCTTTATTTCTTTTTCAATAACAGGAAACAAGGCTGGATTAATCCTTCTTATTTTCTGACGAAAAGGTTTGACATTTGGCTTTAGAGTGACTTTATGTTGTATAAATCCTGTGTCATAAGTCCTCAATTCCTGATAAGACCAAGCAAAAACATCCACATGCTCTTTTAACAATTTAATATATCTATTTCTTTGTTCAGCTGTCAAGGATTTAGAAATTTTGACCATTCTAGGATGTTCTGCTGAACCAATATTGCAGTCCATCACATTTTCTTCTGAAGATTGAACAACAGGCTTTGAAAGTGTATCGTCCTTTGTAAATATTCTTTCCATAGGTACCAAGCCTTTTGGAATGAAGTTGCTCTTTAACTCAATAATTTTATCTCCTGCTATCTCATCTTCAGCAATCTCATCTAACTGTTCATTCCCTTCATCTTCCTCTTGATCAATCATGGAATTTGAAAACTCATGGGTAAGCTCAAGAAATCTTTTAATTTCCATGTCATCTTCGAAAACTTTCCATTGCTTTACATTATCAGGTACACATGGTCTGTACCTCACATCTATCGGATACCTTAACTGGGTAGTTTTGGGAATTTTGAAGTGTGTAGCAGCTAAAGCTAATGAATCTGCAGTCTGATTATGATCTCTTGGAATATGAGTAATGTTAAAAGCTACAAAATAATTTTCAATCATATCCCATACCTCATTACGGTAGACTTTCATCAAACCCTGCTTCACTTGATATTTGTTCTTCACTTGCTGAACAAGTAATTCGGAGTCGCCATATGTAGAAATTTGCTGAATACCCAAATCTTTGGCAGCTTTTAATCATAACAGCAAAGCTTCATATTTAGTGGTGTTATTTGTAGTAATGAACTCAAGTTTATACATCAGCTTTATTGTTTCACCTCCGGGAGATATTAGAAAAAACTTCAGCTCCAGCACCTTCTTTACAAGAAGATCCATCAAAATATAATTGGCACCGTTCATCTTCTTCTTCTCTGTTGTGTTTTACTGGCTGTTCTTTTTCCACCTGTAACAAACCAACAGTACTGTCTTCATCACTGAAATGTAACATGCAGGTTCCTAAGTCTTTGTCAACAGCATATATTGGATGATTTGTGGGGTTCTTGTCATCTGTCACTATATAGGAAAAATGAAGCTCTCTGTACAGCCTTCTGTTTTCTCCACCAAACACAGGAATAGTGACATAGGAGAGATCCATTTGTAAGGTCCCTCCAAACTTCTTTTCCCAAGACCTAGAAAGAAGCAAGCCAAACTTTGGTGTAATATCAACTACCACAACATCAATTATCACACTTTTCATGGGAAACTGAGCCAGGATGACAACTATATCTTTTATTACTCCCAAACACTTCACAGCTCGGGAATCAAAAGCATACAGATCATGATAGGGTTTGGTAATATTCAGCCCCAAAGCTTCCATAACAGCCTTTGGCATCAAATTGTGGGATGCTCTCAAATCTAACAAACAATTGTGTATCATCTGTTCATGGACAGTCAGAGTGATATAGAATGGTGGTGAAGCTCCTGCTTCGTTCTCAGCCTTCTCATCCAAGGCTGATCCAATGAAAATCTTAGGATTCTCTTCTTGCAAATTAACTATGTCGGAAACAAGATGATTGCTTGTTGGATTAAGCATTTTAAGGACTGATTCTTTATATGAAGGATTTTTTATCAATTCAATTAAAGGTACAGGAATCTTTAACTTTCCTAATTCATTCTCCAAACTGAAATTCTAGACATTTTTATTTACCTCTTCAATCTCTGTGTTTTTCTTATGTTTTTATGAATCTTGCTTCTTCTCTGCTACAGGTTCAGATGGCTGCTTAGCAGGGCCAATTGCTTTCTTCTTTGAGGCTTGTACGACCTATTTTGGACCTGATCTCAGATTTATAGTCTTCTTGAGTTCATTTTGATGGACAGCAGCAGTTATAGCAGTCTTATCCAAACCTAAATCATCCTTGGTTTCAAACATGTCAACATCATAATATTCTGCATTTAGAAATTCTTCCTCAGTGACAAAACCTTCAGACAATCCCTCTCCAAAATGATTCACATCTTGATCATTCTCTTGAAAAATAAGCTCATCATCAACCATATTGTTTTGAAAAGGTGGTGGCACTCTTTGGTCCTCATTTTCTCTCCTTTCTCGCTGGATATCATTATTCCTTCGTTCTCTAGGCATGAAGCGGGGAACAAATTGCCTTCTGAAGTGATTTTGATTATTTGGATTTCGTTCACCCTCTGGACCAGGCTTGCTGGAATTTTTCTCAAGCTCTAATTTGTTCAACTTTGCAGTCAGAGTCTTCACCAATTTAGCCATTTCATCAATCTTTCCCTCTGCAGAATGAGAAGCAAAACCTCTTGAGGCTGCCTCCTTTTTCCCTTTTCTATCATAAAGCTGCCGAGCTATTTCCTTCTTTAATCTATTAGAAGCCAAGATGTTAGATTCTACCTCCAATGCTGCATCCTGCATATTCAGTAAAGACATAGGTCTTCTCTCTCTCAACAATAAAGAAAACTCATGATCAAAGGCATTTGCATAGGTAAGTTTAGCTGATGTTTCTGTAGGCTTTATTTCTGTAGGAATTCTACTGTACATCTTGTTAAACCTGTTTGAAAAATCTACAAAAGTTTCATCCTTTTTCCTACTGAGAGCTCCAAACTCAGTTATGTAATATGTATGGTCTTTAGTGTCACCCCATTGTCTCATGCAAAGATCACGAAGTTCTTCAATGATAGTGATGGAATTAGCAGGCAACTCTCTGAACCATTTTCTTACATCTCCATCAAGGCTCTGCACAAACATTCTCATCCATACATCTTTAGCCTCAATGTTTTGGTTATCAGCATAACTAAGAAAACCTTCCCAATGTTCTTCAGCTGTGGTCTCTCCCTGTCCATTAAGCCTAAGAAGATATTTCTGATAGTCACCTCCAGGCAGTGCATTTAAAGGCTGAGGCAAAACCAATGGTGCATATCTGGCTGCAACCATTCGGTCCATCATGTCTATGGGCTGATTTTGGGCTGCCATCTTTGGAGTAACTAACTTTGATGATGAAGAAGTTTGATTGGAACCTAGTTGAAAAGGTTTTTTACCTAGTTACAGCTGAAAAATAGGTATCTTATTAGGAGAAACAGTTTTGGCTTTATTTAAGGATTGAGGATTAGTAATGTTAGAACAGTAACCACACTTAGTACCATAATCCATAAATTTTTAATTGCCCATGTGCTTAATTAAACCATGTTTTGGATTAAGTGACTATAGTTGGTCAAAAACCCACTTTTGAGAGTGTTCACACCCACTTCCAAGCAAACCAGTTCACCCAGCCTCTAGTTTTGTCCACAAGTGCGCCCTCATTTATTGCTGGTGTGCCCTCTCTCCTTGTTTTGGGGAATTTTAGTTGACCAAGGGCGCTAGGGTGGATTTTTGCCCTTTTTTGGCTAGATTTGGAGCATTTAATGCTCCCTTGGGCCCCCAAACCTCCTCTACTTGCTCACCCACGCCTGTCTTGAGCTCATTATTGATCCAGCATGCTTCAGCCACCTCCACACCACAATTCGTGGCTGTTTGGGGTGATTGGGATTGAGTTGGACCCACCTAGGGGGGATTGAGGCCAATTTGGCATTGATGACTTGTACACTCAGCTTGAGCCACCTAATGCTCTCGATTTTCTCATGGATGTAATAAAAACCTGTTACTAACATTTTCACATGTTAGACAGTCAGTTAATCAAAGGTTTCAGCATACATTGTGTGTAAAATTATCATCTTTTTCAAGTTTTTCCACTGTATTTGCAAATTAATTCGATTTTGTGAGGTTCTCCATAGCTCCTAGATCTTCTGTGATCAAAATACTCACATGGTATCAGAGCCATCGTGGATTTAGTGAGTTGCAGGTCAATATTGAGCGTTGAACTGCATTCTAGAGAGGATTTCCAGATAAAAATTGAGTGTTTTTTGCAGGTGTTTCAGTAGTTTTCTCACCATTAACGCAGCAGTCATGGAAGCAAACCAAATGTTGCTCACACCCTTCAATTTTTTCGATTGGAAGGCTGAGATGGTCATCAAGCTGAGATCTAAGGGTCTCTATAGAGTGACCATGGGCACAGAAGTGGAGCCAAATTCTGCTGTGGAGAAAGCAAAGTACTACAATCGACTTGATGAAGCTTATGGATTGCTATGCCTGAGCATTTCAAGGGAACTCTTGTTTCATACAGACAGTTTGACAACCCCCAATGAAGTATGGGTGAAGCTAGAATCACTCTTTGGGAAAACTGATGAACTGAGAGGCCACCAGCTTGAAAACGAGCTCATTAGCTTGAGCCCAGCGCATTTTGAAACCATCCAGGAGTTCTTCACGAAATTCAAGTCACTGGTGCTTCAACTGCAACAATGTGGAATTGTTAAGAAGGAGGAACAACTGATTCTGTCCATCCTTTCGAAGCTAGGCCCAGAGTTTTCAGTATTTGTTAGCACATTTCACTCAGCCAAAATGACCCTTCGAAATTGGCAAATGCCATCACTAGCTACCTTCATGGAGTGTCTCACTCAGGAGCAGGATAAACTAGTTCAGATGGGCACCATAAAATCAAAGGACCAAGCATTGGCAATGGGTGTTTCAAATGCAAGCAAAGGGAAGCAGAAAGCCAAGAATTCGAAGCAACAAGAGAAGAGAAAGTTTGACAAGACCAAGTCTGCAGATGGGGGTTCAAATCTGTCAAAGGAGAAGGACAAGAAGGGAAAGGAAAAGACCAAATGCACCTATTGTCATAGGGGATGGCATCCAGAGATCTCATGTATGAAGAAAACCATTGACTCAATGGCGCAGCTGCTGGAGAAGAACAACATCCCAGTCCCTGAGGGCGCAAGGAAGAAGGAGAGCACCTCAAACCCTGACAATAAGGAGAAGTGTCATGCTTTGGTAGCAGGTACTTCGAATCCCTCATCCTTTATCATTGATTCAGGAGCTTCCAGACATATGGTTTCATCCAGAGAGCTCTTCTCCTCTATGCATTCGAATGGTGGCCCAACAGTTCGAATGGGAGATGATTCAGAAATCCAGACCAAGGGGATTGGTAGGATTGACATGGAGCATGGCTATTTCAGTGATGTGCTCTATGTACCTTCATTGGCTGCAAATTTGCTATCAGTCTATCAAATGACCCATACAGGAGAAGCCAAGAGAGTGACTTTCACTCCAGATTTGGTAGAAATCTCAGAAATCTCTTCAAATCAAGTTGTGTCTGTAGGGTATGCAGATCATGATGAGAGAATGTACAAATTCTCAAATTTCATTCCAAATTCTAGTGACCATGCTCTTGTCTCTCATGCCAACGAGACCTCCAAGTTGTGGCATGAAAGATTTGGCCACATGAACTACAAATATCTCCAGCAATTGCACAAGGACGAGATGGTGGAAGGGCTTCCAGAAATCAGATCATCAAATGGTGCATGCATTGGGTGTGTAGTTGGAAAGCATCCTGAGCGCAGCTATGAGAAGGGAATGGCAAGGAGAGCCACTCAACCACTTGGATTGGTACATTCAGACCTCATTGGTCCTCTTCCCACTCCATCATATGGTGGATCAAGGTATGTACTTACATTCATAGATGACTACTCTCCATTCTGCTGGGTTTACTTCCTTAAATTGATGTCAGAAGTGTTTGAGAAATTGAAGATTTGGAAAGCCCTAGTGGAGAACCATAGTGGTCATAAGATAAAGATCCTTAGGACTGATAATGGAAAGGAATATGTGAATAACAACATTCAGCACCTTTGTGAGGAATGTGGCATCCAAATGCAACATTCAATCCCCTACACACCTCAGCAAAATGGTGTGGCAGAGAGGAAAAATAGATCTCTCAAGGAGATGGCTACTTGCATGATTGAAGCTAGGGATCTAAGCCCTAAGCTATGGGCTGAAGCCATCAATTGTGCTGCTCATATTCAGAACAGAGCCTTTCACAAATCAGTAAAAGGAAAAACCCCCTATGAGGCATGGTTTGGCCAAAAACCAAATGTGTCAAATTTCAGGATTTTTGGGTCTAGAGCATGGGCTCGAATTCCATCAGAAAAAAGGAAGGCTTTGGAGCCACAGAGCAGGGAATGTATCATGGTTGGATATGGTGAGGACACAAAGGGCTACAAGCTCTTTGACACATCCACACTTAAAACTTTCATTGAGAGAAGTGTGCAATTCGAAGAAGAACCAATTCCAGATTTTGAGCTTGCACCGGGGGAAAGCTCCTCTCCTCCACACCTTAATGAGATTAGTGATGATTCCACCTCTGATTTTTCTGATATTTCTGAAGATGACATGGATGAAGATGACATTGCTGTACATGAGTCACCATTAAGGCCCAAGTGGGCTGAAAAAATCATAGAAGCTGCAGGTGAATTGGCAGGCAATCCCCAAGAGCCTAGGAAGACTAGATCTCAAACAATCAATGCTTCCTTTGCTAATGAGAGTGAACTTGCTGATCACTGTTATATGATGATTGGATCTGATCCAACATCATATCAGGAAGCTCATAATGATCCAAGGTGGATAGCAGCAATGCAAGAAGAATTCCAGTCTCTCCAAGAGAACAAAACATGGGATTTGGTGCCTCTTCCTCCCAAGAGGAAACTTGTGCAATGTAAGTGGATTTTTCGAACCAAACCTGTTGCTGATGGTTCTGATATGAAATATAAGGCTAGGTTAGTGGCTAAGGGCTACTCACAAATCCATGGTGTGGATTATACAGAGACCTTTGCACCGGTTGCAAAGATGGACACAATTAGACTAGCTCTAGCCATGGCAGCTAGTAAAGGTTGGGAAGTTCACCACATGGATGTCAAAAGTGCATTCTTGCATGGTGAGCTACAGGAAGAGATATATATACAGCAGCCTGAAGGATTCCAAGAGGATCCCACACTTGTATGCAGGTTTAAGAAATCACTCTATGGACTCAAGCAAGCCCCCAGGGCTTGGTATGCCAAAATGGATGCTTTTTTGCTCTCAATTGGTTTCTGTCGATGCAAGTCTGATCCAAATGTTTACTTGCAGCATTGTGATGGTAATTTGCAGGTCATTGTACTGTATGTTGATGATCTCTTAATTACAGGGAGCTGTACCAAACAAATTGGCTCAATTAAAGCTTCTTTGCACAGTGAATTTGCCATGAGCGACCTAGGATTGCTAAGGCAATTTTTGGGTTTGGAAATTGAGCAATCTGAGAGAGGTATATTGCTGAGTCAATCTAAGTATGCTTCAGACCTGTTATTCAAGTTTAAAATGGCTGAATGTAAGGCAGCCAAGTGCCCATTCCTTTCAGGCATAAAACTAGGTGAATTTGAAGACTCTCCATTGGTGGATTGCACACTCTACAGGCAGCTAGTCGGAAGTTTGCTGTACCTTACACATACAAGACCTGATTTGTCTTATGCTGTAAGTGCTGTAGCAAGGTATATGCAGCAGCCACATGAGATCCATTGGAAGGCAGCCAAAAGGATCCTTCATTATGTCCAAGGAACAAAGAACTTTGGGGTACACTATGCAGCTGGTTCTTCACTTCAACTAGCTGGATTTTCTGATTCCGATTGGGAGGGAGATCCCATCGATAGAAAGTCCACTTCAGGTTTTGTGTTTATGTTTGCTGAAGGTCCTATTTGCTGGTCAAGCAAGAAACAGCATACAATTTCTCTTTCATCAGCAGAGGCCGAGTACAGGGCAGCAGTGAATGCAGCCACACAGTGTGTTTGGTTGCAAGGCATTCTTCGGGAGTTTGGTGTTGCTATTGATTCTCCAACCAATATTTGGGTGGATAATAAAAGTGCCATCAAGATATCTACTGATCCAGTACAGAGGCAAAGAACAAAGCACATTGAGATCCACATGCATTACATTCGGGGCTTGGTGCATGACAGGGTGATTTCACTGCAGTATTGCCCATCCACCGAGCAAACTGCTGATATTTTCACCAAGTGCTTTACTGAGAAGACCTTCACTCACTTGAGAGCTTTGCTTGGAGTGAGTGATGGATGGTGATTGCTGCAATTTAATTGCAACTTCAGCCCCATGTCCATTTTTGAGGGAAGTTTTTATCCCATGAGGTTTTACTTCTTTTCCTCGGTTCATATGGACAAATAAAATTTCTGTTTGTATTGAGGTGACTTGAGCCTTTGTTGCCAAGGCCTCCCACTTATCTTTCATGAGATGTACCAAGTTATGGTTAAGGGGGGGTGTTAGAACAGTAACCACACTTAGTACCATAATCCATAAATTTTTAATTGCCCATGTGCTTAATTAAACCATGTTTTGGATTAAGTGACTATAGTTGGTCAAAAACCCACTTTTGAGAGTGTTCACACCCACTTCCAAGCAAACCAGTTCACCCAGCCTCCAGTTTTGTCCACAAGTGCGCCCTCATTTATTGCTGGTGCGCCCTCTCTCCTTGTTTTGGGGAATTTTAGTTGACCAAGGGCGCTAGGGTGGATTTTTGCCCTTTTTTGGCTAGATTTGGAGCATTTAATGCTCCCTTGGGCCCCCAAACCTCCTCTACTTGCTCACCCACGCCTGTCTTGAGCTCATTATTGATCCAGCATGCTTCAGCCACCTCCACACCACAATTCGTTGCTGTTTGGGGTGATTGGGATTGAGTTGGACCCACCTAGGGGGGATTGAGGCCAATTTGGCATTGATGACTTGTACACTCAGCTTGAGCCACCTAATGCTCTCGATTTTCTCATGGATATAATAAAAACCTGTTACTAACATTTTCACATGTTAGACAGTCAGTTAATCAAAGGTTTCAGCATACATTGTGTGTAAAATTATCATCTTTTTCAAGTTTTTCCACTGTATTTGCAAATTAATTCGATTTTGTGAGGTTCTCCATAGCTCCTAGATCTTCTGTGATCAAAATACTCACAAGTAAAAACTTGGAAACTGCTATCAGGGATAATAGGCCTTAACCAAGGTAAGTTTTCTTCTTCTTTTCCTAACAAAGAAGAATGTGATGGAACACCCAACTGATCAGGGTCACACAGGGCTGGTAAAGATTGAGACCTTCTAGCTTTCCTTGTTGTATTTAATATATGTTCAGGGTCTGTCACACCCAACTGCAATGGTGAAGTAGGTCTATTCCTGGTTCCAACTCCTCTAGTAGCCACAATGTCAAACTTGGTGAAAAGTAGCCTTAAAAATGTGCCGGTTTAAGTTCACCTCTTAAAACCAGTAAAACTGATAAGTATCCCAGGGAAAATATGTCTTCAACTTTGTTCCCCAGCAACGGCGCCAAAGATGTTTGTGCCATAAATTGTTTCCAGGCCACAAAGAAACAAGCCAACACAATCTCAAAAATACAATAAAGTAAAAGTAGGTTTTAAGGTTTTTTGATAGGTTTTCTGGTTATAAAGTTTGGGAGCAAACAGGGCATACATCCATGAGCAAAATAGGAACTGAATCATAAGGAAAAGAAGACAAAGATGCATAATATATTCACCAAAATCCAACAGAGCATAGTATTGAAGTTCATTCATAAAAGATAAGCATTACCAACATACAGACATAAACCAGCAACGAATTTATCAGTTAAGCAACTAAACAAGTTAAACAATGAAGCCAACACACAATATGAAGGGTAAAAAGGATCATATATTTCATAATTCTGTCAACAAATACATATAAGAGTTATGTACTTAGCTCATCAATAAGTCTAGCAGACCTCCTAAAGTTCTCCCAAAAATCGAACCCTGTTTTTGTCTTTCTTCTCACTCTAAATAATATTTTTTACAAAATTAGTTAGGGTCTAAACCCTAACTACTTTCAACCAAATCCTCGATGAGTTAAAGTGAAATAAAGTATTTCTTTTAAAACATAACTAAAAACTAACTAATTAAAGTATCTATTAAAAGCTCCATAAGTAACTGACTAACTGCCAACTCAAAGGTCTTTGGCAGCTTCGACTAGTAAGGCTATTCCATTCGAGATTTGGGCCTTTTTTCTGGCTCTCTTCTCTTCAGCTTCTGTATCTGCTAACTTCCTTGTAAGCTTTTCATTCTTCTGCTGCAAGTCTCTGACAGTCTTCTTCAATTATGCATAATGCAAATATGTGGTTCTCTTTCTCTTCAAGGCTTCTTTAGAAACGGTTATTAGCTCTTGATAATTTTCATTCACTTTCTGTAAATCTTCTCTTAGCCTTTTATTTGCTAAGACTAGAGCATCATTAGTCTCTTGCATGCATTCCATTCGATGCCTATATTGTTTGATGGTTCTTTGCAGGTTCTCCATGTCTGAGTCAAAAACCTTCCCTGTTGTGGTATTTTGCATCTCACTGGGCAACCAAGGGACATTCATCCTTCTGAAAATATCTTCATCTTCCTGTAACAGCTCTGAAGACACACCATGAACAATAGGGTTTTCCTGACTTGTTGTTTCAATGGGTGTAGTTTCATCTATCAAGTACTGATTTTCAGAATAAGAAACCTTAATTTCCTTCTTTTGTTGTTCCTTTATGATTTCATCTTTTAATTCCAGAAACATAACAGATAGTTTTGTTTGAGTGAGACTGGAATATTCTGCTGACCTCAATGACTTTTTCCTTTTGTATGCTCAGAAACTGGACTATTTATAACTGCTTCTTTCTTGATCTTGAGTTCTTCATCTGAAGATTCATCATCAAGTACACTTATTTCTTCTGTCTTCATTCTAGGGTTTAGCAGCTTTTTCATATTCAACCTTAACTTGTTTTTAGATCTGGTTTTTGGTCTCCATTCTGAAGCAAGTTATTTCACCATCTTCAAAGTTTTTCCATGATGTTTAATTGTGGCTAGCTCTATACCTTCGATTTTGGTTTTCTTTTTCTTTGACTTCTTTGTTTTATCCTCTTTACTGTACTTTTCAGTGTATTCCATACCAGCTTCAGTTTTGAGAGTGAATTCATCCTCTTCTAATAAATATCCCTCATATTCAGATAAGACAGTGATGGGGCTCCTTTGTTGGACCTGAATGTCTTCTTTCTCTAAAGTAACCTTTTCAGTGACAACAATTTTCTCTTCACTGAGAGTTTCTGTTGGCGCCATGTGTTTCTCATGCTGATCTTCTTTTTGTGAAAACAATGAATATTTACCTTTGCTGTCAGCTACAACCTTTTGAGGTTCATTGTTACCTTTCAAAGGTTCTGGTGCTTCTTCAAGTTTAATATCTTTTTTCTCTTCAGACTTTCTCTCCCGACCTAATTTTCTGACTAGAGATTGACCTTTGTCTACACGCTTTTTAGTTTGCTGCTCTTTTTGCTTGGTCTGAAAACCAGACCAAAACAAGAAATGCTCCCATGTCTTCCCTTCTCGTTGTAGAACCGTACTGATAATAAGCTTGATCAAACCATGATGGAAGATGGATTGTGTAGTATGATCATGATGCCCCTTAATTCTTCTTGACATCTTTTGCAGACTTTTGAATAAGAAGAAAGGAAGGTTTATTTTGGATTCACCAATCAAATGTTGTAGAAATCTAAAATGGTATTTGAAAACATAAGCATATCTGCCTTCACAAGTGATATAGCTTTGTAGAATTTTAATGGGATGCACCCATTCATCCCTGACCTCCTGGATTAATACCCCTTTGCGCTAGTCTGGAGTAATACCAGGTAAAAGGTACCTTTGATCATCAAAAGTGAAAGGCAATTTTTTGAACCACATTTCACCTTCATTCTTGACTCCTGTAGCTTCAGCAACTAACTCGACAGTCAATTTAAACTTTAAAGTATCAAATACTATCATGTCCTCATTATAGCTTTGGGAAAATTTATAAGAAACCTTGGTGTTATAGCCATCAACTTTCTTGAAGAAATCCAACCAACCAGCATTTTGAAAAAGCTTTGCACAATATGGAAATTTGTCATCCATTTTATCTCAGTGGGTTCAGTTCTATTTGTTTTGCCACTTTTACCCATCTGCTTTCAATAACTGAAGTCTGTGTACTTTTGGAGTTCTATTGATGACCTAACAGGCTGCTTTCATATTTTGAAGAAGTAGTGGTTTTAATGTATCGCTAATTTTCAAATTTCCACTTGTCACAGCGTCTCAAAGAACTCTTAAACTGATCTATCTTTGACAGGAGCTTTGTTTAGAACATACATTTATGTTTTCCCTAATGAATTTTAAGAAAACAAGCTTTTCTGAGAAAAAACCCCAATTTAGGAGCCACTATTGGTTTAATGCGGAATACCCGATACCTGTTTTGCTATAGATGTTTAAATCAATTTTTGAGGTAAATAAGAAATGCTCCCATGTCTTCCCTTCTCATTGTAGAACCGTACTGATAATAAGCTTGATCAGACCATGATGGAAGATGGATTGTGTAGTATGATCATGATGCCCCTTAATTCTGCTTGACATCTTTTGCAGACTTTTGAATAAGAAGAAAGGGGCATCATGATCATAATACAAAATCCATCTTCCATCATGGTTTGATCAAGCTTATTATCAGTACGGTTCTACAACGAGAAGGGAAGACATGGGAGCATTTCTTGTTTACCTCAAAAATTGATTTAAACATCTATAGCAAAACGGGAATCGGGTATTCCACATCAAACCGATAGTGGCTGCTAAATTGGGGCTTTTTCTCAGAAATGCTTGTTTTCTTAAAATTCATTAGGGAAAACATAAATGTATGTTCTAAACAAAGCTCCTGTCAAAGATAGATCAGTTTAAGAGTTCTTTGAGACGCTGTGGACAAGTGGAAATTTGAAAATTAGGGATACATTAAAACCACTACTTCTTCAAAATTTGAAAGCAGCCTGTTAGGTCATCAATAGAACTCCAAAAGTACACAGACTTCGGTTATTGAAAGCAGATGGGTAAAAGTGGCAAAACAAATAGAACTGAACCCACTGAGCTAAAATGGATTGACAAATTTCCAGATTGTGCAAAGCTTTTTCAAAATGCTGGTTGGTTGGATTTCTTCAAGAAAATCGATGGCTATAACACTGAGGTTTCTTATAAATTTGCCCAAAGCTATAATGAGGACATGATAGTATTTGATACTTTAAAGTTTAAATTAACTGTGGAGTTAGTTGCTGAAGCTACAGGAGTCAAGAATGAAGGTGAAATGTGGTTCAAAAAATTGCCTTTCACTTTTGATGATCAAATGTACCTTTTACCTGGTATTACTCCAGACTGGCGCAAAGGGGTATTAATCCAGGAGGTCAAGGATGAATGGGTGCAGCCCATTAAAATTCTACAAAGCTATATCACTTGTGAAGGCAGATATGCTTATGTTTTCAAATACCATTTTAGATTTCTATAGCATTTGATTGGTGAATCCAAAATGAACCTTCCTTTCTTCTTATTCAAAAGTATGCAAAAGATGTCAAGCAGAATTAAGGGGCATCATGATCATACTACACAATCCATCTTCCATCATGGTCTGATCAAGCTTATTATCAGTACGGTTCTACAACGAGAAGGGAAGACATGGGAGCATTTCTTGTTTTGGTCTGGTTTTAAGACCAAGCAAAAAGAGCAGCAAACTAAAAAGCGTGTAGACAAAGGTCAATCTCTAGTCAAAAAATTAGGCCAGGAGAGCAAGTCTGAAGACAAAAAAGAGATTAAACTTGAAGAAGCACCAGAACCTTTGAAAGGTAGCAATGAACCTCAAAAGGTTGTAGCTGACAGCAAAGGTAAATATTCATTGTTTTCACAAAAAGAAGATTAGCATGAGAAACACATGGCGCCAACAGAAACTCTCAGTGAAGAGAAAATTGTTGTCACTGAAAAGGTTGCTTTAGAGAAAGAAGACATTCAGGTCCAACAAAGGAGCCCCATCACTATCTTATCTGAAGATGAGGGATATTTATTAGAAGAGGATGAATTCACTCTCAAAACTGAAGCTGGTATGGAATACACAGAAAAGTACAATAAAGAGGATAAAACAAAGAAGTCAAAGAAAAAGAAAACCAAAATCGAAGGTATAGAGCGAGCCACAATTAAACATCATGGAAAAACTTTGAAGATGGTGAAAGAACTTGCTTCAGAATGGAGACCAAAAACCAGATCTAAAAACAAGTTAAGGCTGAATATGAAAAAGCTGCTAAACCCTAGAATGAAGACATAAGAGATAAGTGTACTTGATGATGAATCTTCAGATGAAGAACTCAAGATCAAGAAAGAAGCAGTTATAAACAGTCCAGTTTCTGAGCATACAAAAGGAAAAAAGTCATTGAGGTCAGCAGAAGATTCCAGTCTCACTCAAACAAAACTATCTGTCGTGTTTCTGGAATTAAAAGATGAAATGATAAAGGAACAACAAAAGAAGGAAATTGAGGTTTCTTATTCTGAAAATTAGTACTTGATAGATGAAACTACACCCATTGAAACAACAAGTCAGGAAAACCCTATTGTTCATGGTGTGTCTTCAGAGCTGTTACAGGAAGATGAAGATATTTTCAGAAGGCTGAATGTCCCTTGGTTTCCTAGTGAGATGCAAAATACCACAACAGGGAAGGTTTTTCACTCAGACATGGAGAATCCGCAAAGAACCATCAAACAATATAGGCATCGAATGGAATGCATGCAAGAGACTAATGATGCTCTAGTCTTAGCAAATAAAAGGCTAAGAGAAGATTTACAGAAAGTGAATGAAAATTATCAAGAGCTAATAACCGTTTCTAAAGAAGCCTTGAAGAGAAAGAGAAGCACAGATTTGCATTATGCAGAATTGAAGCAGACTGTCAGAGAATTGCAGCAGAAGAATGAAAAGCTTACAAGGAAGTTAGCAGATACAAAAGCTGAAGAGAAGAGAGCCAGAAAAAAGGCCCAAATCTCGGATGGAATAGCCTTACTAGTCGAAGCTGCCAAAGACCTTTGAGTTGGCAGTTAGTTAGTTACTTATGGAGCTTTTAATAGATACTTTAATTAGTTAGTTTTTAGTTATGTTTTAAAAGAAATACTTTATTTCACTTTAACTCATCGAGGATTTGGTTGAAAGCAGTTAGGGTTTAGACCCTAACTAATTTTGTAAAAAATATTATTTAGAGTGAGAAGAAAGACAGAAACAGGGTTCGATTTTTGGCTGGCTTAAGGAGGTCTGTGACTTGTTTATGAGCTAAGTACTATAGCTCGCATGTGTATTTGCTTAACAGAATTATGAAATATATGATCCTTTTTACCCTTCATTGTTTGTTTTGGCTTCATTTTTAACTTGTTTAGTTACATAACTGATAAATTCATTGCTGGTTTATGGTTTGTATGCTGGTAGTGCTTGTCTTTTATGAATGAACTTTAAAATCATATTCTGTTGGATACTGGTAATTATATTATGCATCTTTGTTCTCTTTTGCTTGTGATTCAGTTCCTGTTTGGCTCATGAATGTATTCCCTTCAGTCACCAAATTTACAACCAAGAAAACATTTCAGAAACCCTAAAACCTTGTTTATTTTATTGAGTTTTTTGAGATTGTGTTGGCTTGTTTCTTTATAGCCTGGAAACAATTTCTGGCACAAACATCTTTGGCGCCGTTGCCGGGGAACGAAGTTGAAGACATATTTTCCCTGGGATACTTATCAGTTTTGCTGGTTTTAAGAGGTGAACTTAAGCCAGCACATTTTTAAGGCTACTTTTCACCAAGTTTGACACAGTGGCTACTAGAGGAGTTGGAACCAAGAATAGACCTACTTTACCATTGCAGTTGGGTGTGACAGACCCTGAACAGATATTAAAGACAGTACGGAAAGTTAGAAGGTCTCAATATTTACCAGCCCTGTGTGACCCTGATCAGTTGCGTGTTCCATCACATTCTGCTTTTTTAGGAAAAGAAGAAGAAGACTTACCTTGGTTAAGGCCTATTATCCTTGATAGCAGTTTCCAAGTTTTTACTAATCCTCAATCCTTCAAGAAAGCCAAAACTGTTTCTCCTGATAAGATACCTATTTTTCAGCTGACACAAGGTAAAAAACCTTTTCAACCAGGTTCCAATCAAACTTCTTCATCATCAAAGTTAGTTACTCCAAAGATGGCAGCCCAAAATCATCCCATAGACATGACGGACCGAATGGTTGCAGCCAGATATGCACCATTGGTTTTGCCTCAGCCTTTAAATGCACTGCCTGGAGGTGACTATCATAAATATCTTCCTAGGTTTAATGGAGAGGGAGAGACCACAACTGAAGAACATTGGGAAGCTTTTCTTAGTTATGCTGATAACCAAAACATTGAGGCTAAAGATGTATGGATGAGAATGTTTGTGCAGAGCCTTGATGGAGATGTAAGAAAATGGTTCAGAGAGTTCCCTGCTAATTCCATCACTATCATTGAAGAACTTCATGATCTTTTCATGAGACAATGGGGTGACACTAAAGACCATACATATTACATAACTGAGTTTGGAGCTCTCAGTAGGAAAAAGGATGAAACTGTTGCAGATTTTTCAAAGAGGTTTAACAAGATGTATAGTAGAATTCCTGCAGAAATAAAGCCTACAGAAACATCAGCTAAACTTACCTATGCAAATGCCTTTGATCATGAGTTTTCTTTATTGTTGAGAGAGAGAAGACCTATGTCTTTACTGAATATGCAGGATGTAGCATTGGAGGTAGAATCTAACATCTTGGTTTCTAATATATTAAAGAAGGAAACAGCTCAGCAGCTTTATGATAGAAAAGGGAAAAAGGAGGCAGCCCCAGGAGGTTCTGCTTCTCATTCTACAGAGGGAAATATTGATGAAATGGCTAAATTGGTGAAGACTCTGACTGCAAAGTTGAACAAATTAGAGCTTGAGAAAAATTCCAGCAAGCCTTCTTGAGAGGGTGAAAGAAATCCAAATAATCAGAATCACTTCAAAAGGCAATTTGTTCCCCGCTCCATGCCTAGAGAATGAAGGAATAATGATATCCAGCGAGAAAGGAGAGAAAATGAGGACCAAAGAGTGCCACCACCTTTTCAAAAAAATATGGTTGATGAAGAAGAAGTTGATGATGAGGTGATTTTTCAAGAGAATGATCAAGATGTGAATCATTTTGGAGAGGGATTATCTGAAGGTTTTGTCACTGAGGAAGAATTTCTAAATGCAGAATATTATGATGCTGACAAGTTTGAAACCAAGGATGATTTAGGTTTGGATAAGACTGCTGCAACTGCTGCTGTCCATCAAAATGAACTCAAGAAGACTATAAATCTGAGATCAGGTCCAAAACAGGTGGTACAAGCCTCAAAGAAGAAAGCAATTGGCCCTGCTAAGCAGCCATCTGAACCTGTAGCAGAGAAGAAGCAAGATTCATAAAAACATAAGAAAAACACAGAGATTGAAGAGGTAAATAAAAATGTCCAGAATTTCAGTTTGGAGAATGAATTAGGAAAGTTAAAGATTCCTGTACCTTTAACTGAATTGATAAAAAATACTTCATATAAAGAATCAGTCCTTAAAATGCTTAATCCAACAAGCAATCAACCTGTTTCCGACACAGTTAATTTGCAAGAAGAGAATCCTAAGATTTTCATTGGATTAGCCTTGGTTGAGAAGGCTGAGAATGAAGCAGGAGCTTCACCACCATTCTATATCACTCTTACTGTCCATGAATAGATGATACACAATTGTTTGTTAGATTCGGGAGCATCCCACAATTTGATGCCAAAGGCTGTTATGGAAGCTTTGGGGCTGAATATTACCAAACCCTATCATGATCTGTATGCTTTTGATTCTCGAGCTGTGAAGTGTTTGGGAGTAATAAAAGATATGGTTGTCAGCCTAGCTCAGTTGCCCAAGAAAAGTGTGATAATGGATGTTGTGGTAGCTGATATTACACTAAATTTTGGCTTGCTTCTTTCTAGGTCTTGGGAAAAGAAGGTTGGAGGGACCTTACAAATGGATCTCTCCTATGCCACTATTCCTGTGTTTGGTGGAGAAAACAAAAGGCTGTACAGAGAGATTCAATTTGCCTATATAGTGACAGATGACAAGAACCCCACAAATCATCCACTATATGATGTTGACAAAGACTTAGGAACCTGCATGTTACATTTCAGTGATGAAGAAAGTACTGCTGGTTTGTTACAGGTGGAAAAAGAACAGCCAGTAAAACACAACAGAGAAGAAGAAGATGAACTGTGGCAATTATATTTTGATGGATCTTCTTGTAAAGAAGGTGTTGGAGCTGGAGTTTTTCTAATATCTTCCGGAGGTGAAACAGTAAATCTAATGTATAAACTTGAGTTCATTACTACAAATAACACCGCTGAATATGAAGCTTTGCTGTTAGGATTAAAAGCTGCCAAAGATTTGGGTATTCAGCAAATTTCTGCATATGGCGACTCCGAATTAGTTGTTCAGCAAGTGAAGAACAAATATCAAGTGAAGCAGGGTTTGCTGAAAGTCTACCGTAATGAGGTATGGGATATGATTGAAAATTATTTTGTAGCTTTTAACATTACTCATATTCCAAGAGATCATAATCAGACTGCAGATTCATTAGCTTTAGCTGCTACACACTTCATAATTCCCAAAACTACCCAGTTAAGGTATCCGATAGATGTGAGGTACAGACCATGTGTACTAGATAATGTAAAGCAATGGAAAGTTTTCGAAGATGACATGGAAATTAAAATATTTCTTGAGCTTACCCATGAGTTTTCAAATTCCCTGATTGATCAAGAGGAAGATGAAGGGAATGAACAGTTAGATGAGATTGCTGAAGATGAGATAGCAGGACATAAAATTATTGAGTTAAAGAGCAACTTCATTCCAAAAGGATTGGTACCTCTGGAAAGAATATTTACAAAGGATGATACACTTTAAAAGCCTGTTGTTCAATCTTCAGAAGAAAATGTGATGGACTGCAATATTGGTTCAGTAGAACATCCTAGAATGGTCAAAATTTCTAAATCCTTGACAGCCAAACAAAGAAATAGATATATTAAACTGTTAAAAGAGCATGTGGATGTTTTTGCTTGGTCTTATCAGGAATTGAGGACTTATGACACAGGAATTATACAACATAAAGTCCCTCTAAAGCCAAATGTCAAACCTTTTCGTCAGAAATTAAGAAGGATTAATCCAGCCTTGTTTCCTGTTATTGAAAAAGAAATAAAGAAGCTATTGGATTCCAAGATCATAGTACCCCTCAGGTATTCTTCATGGGTTTCTAATCTTGTACCTGTTAGGAAAAAGAATGGGGAAATCAGGTTATGTGTTGACTTCAGAAATCTGAATAGATCTTCACTGAAGGACAATTATCCTTTGCCTAAAATTGAGCAAGTATTGCAGCAGGTAGTTGGAGCACAGAGGATCTCTATGGTGGATTGTTTCTCAGGGTACAATCAGATTGCTATGCATCCTGATGATAAAGAGAAAACAGCCTTTACAACTCCTTGGGGAACCTTCATGTATGATAAGATGCCTTTTGGATTGATGAATGCTGGAGCTACCTTCCAAAGAGCTATGGATATTGCTTTTGTCGGAGAAAAGGATAAGTTTGTAGTAATATACTTAGATGATATTACTGTTTTCTCACAGTCAGATGATGAACATTTGAAACATTTGAAGCAGACTTTCCCGAAGTGTAGAAAATTTGGCTTGTCCTTGAATCCAAAGAAATCACACTTTGCTGTACAGGAAGGTAAGTTGCTTGGTCATTTCGTGTCTGCTGATGGTATAAGGATTGATCTTGAAAGGGTAAAGGCTATATTGAAGATAAGTTTACCAAGGAGTACAAAAGATGTCTAATCATTCATAGGTAAAATCAATTTTCTGCGTTGGTTTATACCCAATTTTGCTGAAACTATCAAACAAATCACAGTCATGCTGAAAAAAGATCAAGAAGTCAAGTGGACAACTGAGACGAAGAGTGAATTTGAGAAAATTAAAGTGGCTCTTACTGAAGCTCCTGTATTATCAAGCCCATATTTTACAAAATAATTTTTCACATTCTCATTTGCATCAGAGGATACAATTGCAGTTGTTTTACTTCATAAGAATAAGGAAGGATTGGAGCAGCCTATTGCATTTTTCAGCAAAACTCTCAGAGATTCTGAACTAAAATACAGTATCTTAGAAAAGCAAGCCTATGCTATGGTAAAAGCTTTAAAAATTTTCAGAATCTATGTGCTGCATTCTAAGGTTATTTCATTTGTACCTAATGCTACTGTAAAAGATATGTTAACACAGCCTGATAGTGAAGGGAAAAGAGGCAAGTGGATTGCTAAAATCATGGAATATGAGGTAGAGATCAGACCTACCAAACTTGTCAAGGGACAAGGTTTAGCCAAGCTGTTGGATGAATCAAATTGTCAGGCTCTAGGATTGTATGTTGTGACTGAAGAAATAGCTCAGGATGAAGATCAAGCATTATTGGAAAAAGAAAAGATCATGGATTATTATTCAGCATCTACGTGGTATGCAGACATAGTCTATTTTCTATTGTTTTTACAATGTCCTGAGCATTTAGATAGGAAGGCTGCCAGATCTTTAAAACTAAAAACTACTAAGTATTGTCTAGTGGAAGAGTAGTTGTTCTGGAAAGACCCAGGTGGTATTCTACTCAGATGTTTAGATAAACCTGAAATTGAAAGAGTAATTTCTGAATCTCATGAGGGTACTTGTGGAGGGCATAAGTATTGGAAGACAACAACATACAGAATTTTAAGAGCAGTATATTATTGGCCTTCCTTGTTTGCAGATGTTTATCAGCAGGTAAGAGCTTTTATCCCTTGTTAGAAGTTTGCTGGCAAACAAAATTTGATGTCGTTATCCCTGAAACCTATTGCAGTAAGTGCTCCTTTTCAGCAATGGGGTCTAGATTTTATTGGAGAAATAAATCCAGCCTCTTCAGGGCAACATCATTGGATTCTGACTGCAACAGACTTTTTTACTAAATGGGTGGAAGCTATCCCTACTAGGAATGCTACAGACAAAGTTATCATGGAATTTATTGAAGATAATAGTCTTAGTAGATTTGGTTTCCCTCAAAAATTAGTAACAGACAATGAAAAGGCTTTCAAGTCTAAAGCAATGGAAGCTTTTTGTGAAAAAAATGGCATCCTACTGAAGCATTCAACTCCTTATTATCCTCAGGGTAATGGTTTGGTTGAATCCTCTAATAAAAGCATCATTCAGAGTATCAAAATGTTGCTCAAGCATAACAAGAGATCATGGGATTCAATGTTGAAATATGCATTGTGGGTAGACAGGATAACAGTTAAACAAGCAATTGGAACTTCTCCCTACCAGCTAGTTTACGGTACAGATGCAGTTTTTCCTGTTCAATTGGGGATCCCAGTGATGAAGTTTCTTCAGAATTCTCAGGAAGATCCGAATGATATACAGAGAAGGATTTATGAGATGATAGAGTTACAGCAGAACAGAGAAAAGGTGGATGAAAAGGCACAGTTGTAAAGATCAAAGATCAAAAGCAGATTTGACAGGAACATAAAAGAAAACACTTTCTTAGTTGGTGATATGGTTCTAAGGTGGGATGGAAGGAAAGAACAAAAAGGTAAACATGGTAAGTTTGATAACCTCTGGTTTGGCCCTTTCCCAGTGTCTAAAGTTTTGGAGAATAACACTTTTATCCTGCAGTCTTTGGAAGGTGAGGAGTTGTCCAGTTCAGTTAATGGATGGTTTCTCAAGCATTTTTACAGTCTGTAAGGAGATTTTCACTTTTCATTGTACATACCGGTGTGAGTGAAGCATAATAAAGACTCCATAGCCCAATGGAATTTTGCAGAGAAGCACGTAGCAGATATAAGGCACTGGTCTACATGTTCTTGAAGCCTCACAGGGAGGACTTCATCCCGCAGCTGGAGCCAGATGTTAAGTCATGAACTTGTTTCCTTCAATTTTATATTTCGATTGTGATCTTTATTCTAATTTTTCGCCTTTGCTTAGTTTTTCCATTTGCTCCCTTTAGGAAATTTTTTATTTTAAAATGAATTTTTTAATTTTTTGTTTGCGTTTAGATTTCTTATTATTTTTCTTTTAGGATTTGAAGGAATCAATAGGATTTATATTAATTAAGGATGTCACAAATATACTCAAAGAGTGTGGTTTGTCATTTAAATTGGAAAAATAGTTGAATTAGGGCCAAAATTTGAATGCAGATTATTCTTGTAGCGCAATCATGAAAAGTTAATACAGTATCACTACAGGAATATCACGCTATCTGAAATCATCATTTTTTAAACTGAATTTTTGCATGGTTTCATTGCTAAGTGACTAATCGCATGATTGAAGGGAGTTGATACGTGTTTCTTCAGTAATCATCATGAAAGCAGGTGCGACTGGATCGTGGAGGTCATCAGCTGGAACAATGCATATCATGATAGGAGGAGGTGTAAGATACATTTGATGTGAAAGGAGTTATTTCACAGATGCATCACGAATCTGGAAAATCGGTGGAGAGAGGACATGTGCCTAAAAGCCAAAAGTTGCAGTTACAGAGAAATTAGGGCTTGCTCGTTCTACCAGCTGGTAGCGAATTGAAGACCTGAAGACACTTGTACAGCAGAATTGAACAATCGGGTACCTCAAAAATTGATTTAAACATCTACAGCAAAACGGGAATTGGGTATTCCGCATTAAACCGATAGTGGCTCCTAAATTGGGGTTTTTTCTCAGAAAAGCTTTTTTTCTTAAAATTCATTAGGGAAAACATAAATGTATGTTCTAAACAAAGCTCCTGTCAAAGATAGATCAGTTTAAGAGTTCTTTGAGATGCTGTGACAAGTGGAAATTGAAAATTAGCGATACATTAAAACCACTACTTCTTCAAAATCTGAAAGCAGCCTGTTAGGTCATCAATAGAACTCCAAAAGTACACAGACTTCAGTTATTGAAAGCAGATGGGTAAAAGTGGCAAAACAAATAGAACTGAACCCACTGAGCTAAAATGGATTGACAAATTTCCAGATTGTGCAAAGCTTTTTCAAAATGTTGGTTGGTTGGATTTCTTCAAGAAAATCGACGGCTATAACACTGAGGTTTCTTATAAATTTTTCCAAAGCTATAATGAGGACATGATAGTATTTGATACTTTAAAGTTTAAATTTACTGTGGAGTTAGTTGTTGAAGCTACAGGAGTCAAGAATGAAGGATAAATGTGGTTCAAAAATTTTTGTTTCACTTTTGATGTTCAAAGGTACCTTTTACCTGGTATTACTCCAGACTGGCGCAAAGGGGTATTAATCCAGGAGGTCAGGGATGAATGGGTGCAGCCCATTAAAATTCTACAAAGCTATATAACATGTGAAGGCAGATATGCTTATGTTTTCAAATACCATTTTAGATTTCTACAACATTTGATTGGTGAATCCAAAATGAACCTTCCTTTCTTCTTATTTAAAAGTCTGCAAAAGATGTCAAGCAGAATTAAGGGGCATCATGATCATACTACACAATCCATCTTCCATCATGGTCTGATCAAGCTTATTATCAGTACGGTTCTACAACGAGAAGGGAAGGTAAATATTCATTTTTTTCACAAAAAGAAGATCAGCATGAGAAACACATGGCGCCAACAGAAACTCTCAGTGAAGAGAAAATTGTTGTCACTGAAAAGGTTGCTTTAGAGAAAGAAGACATTCAGGTCCAACAAAGGAGCCCCATCTCTATCTTATCTGAAGATGAGGAATATTTATTAAAAGAGGATGAATTCACTCTCAAAACTAAAGCTGGTATGGAATACACAGAAAAGCACAGTAAAGAGGATAAAACAAAGAAGTCAAAGAAAAAGAAAACCAAAATTGAAGATATAGAGCTAGCCACAATTAAACATCATGGAAAAACTTTGAAGCTGGTGAAAGAACTTGCTTCATTTTAATTAGTTAGTTTTTAGTTATGTTTTAAAAGAAATACTTTATTTCACTTTAACTCATCGAGGATTTGGTTGAAAGCAGTTAGGGTTTAGACCCTAACTAATTTTGTAAAAAATATTATTTAGAGTGAGAAGAAAGACAAAAACAGGGTTCGATTTTTGGGAGAACTTGAGGAGGTCTGCTAGATTTATTGATGAGCTAAGTACATAACTCTTATATGTATTTGTTGACAGAATTATGAAATATATGATTCTTTTTACCCATTAGATTGTGTGTTGGCTTCATTGTTTAACTTGTTTAGTTGCTTAATTGATAAATTCATTGCTGGTTTATGTCTGTATGCTGGTAATGCTTATCTTTTATGAATGAACTTCAATATTATGCTCTGTTGGATTTTGGTGAATATATTATGCATCTTTGTCTTCTTTTCCTTATGATTCAGTTCCTATTTTGCTCATGAATGTATGCCCTGTTTGCTCCCAAACTTTATAACTAGAAAACCTATCAAAAAACCTTAAAACCTACTTTTACTTTATTGTATTTTTGAGATTGTGTTGGCATGTTTCTTTGTGGCCTGGAAACAATTTCTGGCACAAACATCTTTGGCGCCGTTGCCGGGGAACGAAGTTGAAGACATATTTTCCCTGGGATACTTATCAGTTTTACTGGTTTTAAGTGGTGAACTTAAACCAACACATTTTTAAGGCTATTGTTCACCAAGTTTGACACAGTGGCTACTAGAGGAATTGGAAGAATTAGAAAGTTTCAGTTATCCCCAGCTTTATGCATCCCTAATTAATTTGAACTACTGTCACCCCTTTCTCTTTCTGAGGAGAAAAAACAAAATCTATCTTGACAAATTGATTGGCGACTCCACTATTTCAAGATGCAGAGGCTGATGTCCATCGAAGCTATTCTAGCTCAAAGGTTTGCACCTTTCAATTTTTCTGATATTCTAGGTTTTCCAAATCTAGTACCTATTATGGATGTTTGGGGAGATTGTCTTCCACGGTTTAGAGAAAGCAAAGAGGATAATCCTTCAGATCACCTCATCAAATTTCATCAATGTATGGTTGAGTTAAATATCCAGCATGAAGCTGTGCTCATGAAGATGTTCATGTATTCACTTGAGAAAGATGCACGAGATTGGTATTTTTCTCTTCCCGCTGCTAGCATCTCCTCACTAAAAGAATTCCACACATGTTTTCAGAAACATTGTAAGTATCTGTTCTCCGCTGAACTTTTTTTAAAAGATTGTTGTGAGCAGGCTGATGTTTATCATACAATTTCTGATTTAAAAAATCATGATGATGAGTACAATCAAGGGTTCAAAATATGTCATGAAGAAGTTGAAGTTTCAGAATTTGTTGAAGATGAAAAGGTAACATTTTCAGATACTACTATCAAGAAAGAATGCCATGATCATTATGATAATCATTGTTGTTTTAGGTCATTTTGAGGATTATCCAAGTGATGAGATCAGTAGAGATAGTTTGGAACATTTTCATAATGATTTCAACAGCCTTAATAACCGTTTGAATGCTAATCCTTTTGAAGATCAATCTCTAGTTCAACAAACTTTTGAAAATCAGTGTTGTGTTAAAGATCAACTTTGTGTTGAAGGAAAAGATGAACCTATAGCATCATCATTCGAAATTTCTCAGAATGCTCCTTGTTATGATGAAGAGATTAGGGTTCCAAGACAAGAATTCCGTGATGAATTAGATTCTATTCCTTTTGGTTTTGATACTAAAATCGGTGAAGGCCAAGTTGTTCACATTTTTTCAGAAGTTACTCATATTCATGGTTATGATAAATCTGCTTTTTAAAATCATTATGAAGATGCTCTAATTTTTAATAAAGATGATGATGAAATTGAAGACAAAGACCCAGAAGTCTGTGAGGTGTGTGATATGTCACAATCTGATCAGCAGATTCAAGAATGCATTCAGTCTATTATCCTTGAACAGCAAAAGCCAATGCCTGATAATTATTCATTTGAAGACAGTGTGGAAAAGGGGGTTCAAAGTGTTGACATTATTGATGATACTATCCAAAAAATTATGGAGAAAATTCAGTTTAATCCTGATGTCTTTTTTCGCCAATGCCTACTTGATATTCATGGAAGAAAATATTCTTATGGACAGCTTGTCTTTTTCATAGAGCAGGAAGAGGCAACTTATGGAAATTTTTATGATCCAATAGCAGATTTTTTAGAGTCAATACCAGGTTATTAATCTGTTTTTTCAGAGACACCATTTGATGAAAGTGAGTATAAATTGTTAGATCATTACTCTTCATGTTTTCCAATATTTCCGATTATATATATATTTGGAGTTGGAAACAAGTTTTGGTGGGTTGATGAAATTTTTTCCTGGTTACATTGGAAATGGAATTACAATTTGATTCAGTAAAGAGAAGGTTCCTCAAAGAAAGAGATTTTATTTTCATTGTATATATCAGTGTGTGAAGGATTGAATAAGGACTCCATAGCCCAATGGAAATTTTTGCAGACTAGTAGGTAGCAGAAGAGAAGGCACCGGTCTACAGGTTCTTGAAGCCTCATAGGGAGGACTTCATCCCGCAGTTGGAGCCAGATGTTAATTCATGATCTTGTTTCCTTTAATTTTATATTTTGAGTGTGATTTTTATTTTAAGTTTGCTCATTTGCTTAATTTTTCTCATTTGCTTCGTTTAGGAATTTTTTTTGGTTTTCAAGCGAAACTTTTGATTTTTGCCTTTAGATTTTTATTATTTCTTCTTTAGAGTTTGAAGGGATCCATAGGACTTATATTGATTAAGGATGTCACAAATATACTCAAAGAGCATAGGTCATCATTTAAAATAGAAGAGAAATGGTTAAAATAGCACCAAAAGTGAATGCAAATTATTCCTGTAGCGCAACCATAAAATATTAACACAGCAGCGCTATAATAATATCGCGTCACCCGAAATCACCGTATTTAAGCTGAATTTTCGCATGGGTTTCATTTCTAAGTGACTAATCGCATGTTTAAAGGGTGTTGATACGTGTTGCTCCAGTAATCATCATGAAAGCTTGTTTCCTTCAATTTTATATTTCGATTGTGATCTTTATTTTATGTTTTCTCCTTTGCTATAGGTTCAGATGGCTGCTTAGCAGGGCCAATTGCTTTCTTCTTTGAGGCTTGTACCACCTGTTTTGGACCTGATCTTAGATTTATAGTCTTCTTGAGTTCATTTTGATGGACAACAGCAGTTACAGTAGTCTTATCCAAACCTAAATCATCCTTGGTTTCAAACATTTCAGCATCATAATATTCTGCATTTAGAAATTCTTCCTCAGTGACAAAACCTTTAGACAATCCCTCTCCAAAATGATTCACATCTTGATCATTCTCTTGAAAAATAAGCTCATCATCAACTTCTTCTTCATCAACCATATTGTTTTGAAAAGGTGGTGGCACTCTTTGGTCCTCATTTTCTCTCCTTTCTCACTGGATATCATTATTCCTTCGTTCTCTAGGCATGAAGCGGGGAACAAATTGCCTTCTGAAGTGATTCTGATTATTTGGATTTCGTTCACCCTCTGGAGCAGGCTTGTTGGAATTTTTCTCAAGCTCTAATTTGTTCAACTTTGCAGTCAGAGTCTTCACCAATTTAGCCATTTCATCAATCTTTGCCTCTACAGAATGAGAAGCAGAACCTCCTGGGGCTGCCTCCTTTTTCCCTTTTCTATCATAAAGCTGCTAAGTTGTTTCCTTCTTCAATCTATTAGAAGCCAAGATGTTAGATTCTACCTCCAATGCTGCATCCTGCATATTCAGTAAAGACATAGGTCTTGTCTCTCTCAACAATAAAGAAAACTCATGATCAAAGGCATTTGCATAGGTAAGTTTAGCTGATGTTTCTGTAGGCTTTATTTCTGCAGGAATTCTACTGTAAATCTTGTTAAACCTCTTTGAAAAATCTACAACAGTTTCATCCTTTTTCCTACTGAGAGCTCCAAACTCAGTTATGTAATATGTATGGTATTTAGTGTCACCCCATTGTCTCATCAAAAGATCACGAAGTTCTTCAATGATAGTGATGGAATTAGCAGGCAACTCTCTGAACCATTTTCTTACATCTCCATCAAGGCTCTGCACAAACATTCTCATCCATACATCTTTAGCCTCAATGTTTTGGTTATCAGCATAACTAAGAAAAGCTTCCAAATGTTCTTCAGTTGTGGTCTCTCCCTGTCCATTAAACCTAGGAAGATATTTCTGATAGTCACCTCCAGGCAGTGCATTTAAAGGCTAAGGCAAAACCAATGGTGCATATCTGGCTGCAACCATTCGGTCCATCATGTCTATGGGCTGATTTTGGGCTGCCATCTTTGGAGTAACTAACTTTGATGATGAAGAAGTTTGATTGGAACCTAGTTGAAAAGGATTTTTACCTAGTTTCAGCTGAAAAATAGGTATCTTATCAGGAGAAACATTTTTTGCTTTCTTGAAGGATTAAGGATTAGTAAAGACTTGGAAACTGCTATCAGGGATAATAGGCCTTAACCAAGGTAATTTTTCTTCTTCTTTTCCTAACAAAGCAGAATGTGATGGAACACCCAACTGATCAGGGTCACACAGGGCTGGTAAAGATTGAGACCTTCTAACTTTCCTTGCTGTCTTTAATATCTGTTCAGGGTCTGTCACACCCAACTGCAATGGTGAAGTAGGTCTATTCCTGGTTCCAACTCCTCTAGTACCCACTGTGTCAAACTTGGTGAAAATTAGCCTTAAAAATGTGTTGGTTTAAGTTCACCTCTTAAAACCAGTAAAACTGATAAGTATCC
The DNA here is from genome assembly GCA_027924585.1 of Larix kaempferi. Classification (NCBI taxonomy): domain Eukaryota; kingdom Viridiplantae; phylum Streptophyta; class Pinopsida; order Pinales; family Pinaceae; genus Larix; species Larix kaempferi. The sequence goes on from BSBM01000358.1 coordinate 611,741, forward strand.
CAAGGAAAATATGTCTTCAACTTCGTTCCCCGACAACGACACCAAAGATGTTTGTGCCAGAAATTGTTTCCATGCTATAAAGAAACAAGCCAACACAATCTCAAAAACTCAATAAAATAAACAAGGTTTTAGGGTTTTTGAAATGTTTTCTTGGTTGTAAATTTGGTGACTGAAGGGAATACATTCATGAGCCAAACAGGAACTGAATCACAAGCAAAAGAGAACAAAGACGCATAATATAATTACTAGTATCCAACAGAATATGATTTTAAAGTTCATTCATAAAAGACAAGCACTACCAGCATACAAACCATAAACCAGCAATGAATTTATCAGTTATGTAACTAAACAAGTTAAAAATGAAGCCAAAACACAGACTAAAGGGTAAAAAGGATCATATATTTCATAATTCTGTTCAGCAAATACACATGAGAGCTATAGTACTTAGCTCATAAACAAGTCACAGACCTCCTTAAACCAGCCAAAAATCGAACCCCTCTTCTGTCCCTTTGTCCTTCTTTTATAATTACAAATAAGTAGTTCTATCCTCCCTTCATTAGGTCAAAATTGAAACTACACAACAGTTAAATTAACTAACTTTCAACTAATTGACTAAAAATAGCAAATCAGATTCCTGGCAAATATGGCGAATTTCTGGAAAATAGGTGTCAAATAAGCCTCTAGATCTCTCAATTCATGACAGCTGTGTAAAAAATGAGAGAGATTTTTGTGAATGGGTCCGTGATGGAGAAAAACCTCTCTTGTTTTTTAAAAATTCATCTCCAATTGATCAGAATCTGCCCCGCAAGATGAACACTAAAACAGGAAAATATTAAATATTTAAAAACCCTGAAAAATAGGCTGCAAAGATTAAACTGAATCTTTCAAACCTTGACATCTGTTGCAAAACTGGGAGAGGTTTTGTAAATAGGTATCTTATGAACAAAAACCTCTTTTGGTTTTCAAAAATTCTTCTCCATCAGCTCGTGGTATTCATTCAACTTTAGTAACCCAAAACAGGAAAAAACAGAGCAGAATTCTCAATAATTTTTTGCATTTCAATATCATTGGTTAATTCTTATTCCTGTCTTGCTGTAGATGTTTAAAATCAATCTTTGAGGTATTTGATTGTTCAATTTATCTGTACAAGTGTCTCCGGGTCTCCAATTTGCTACCAGTTGGCAGGACGAGCAAGCCCTAATTTCTCTGTAACTGTGAAAAGCCACGAACTCTTCAATAACTGCAGCTTCCGGCTTTTAGGCACATGTCCTCGCTCCACTCAGTCTCCAGTTTCGTGATGCTCAAGTGAAATAACTTATTTCACATCAAACTTGGCTCATACCTCTTCCGGTCATGATACGCTCTGTTCTTGTTGATGATTACCACGATCTCTTCCTCGACACAGTCACACCTGCTTTCATGATGATTACTGGAGCAACACATATCAACACCTTTTAAACATGCGATTAGTCACTTAGAAATGAAACCCATGCGAAAATTCAGCTTAAAGACGGTGATTTCGGGTGACGCGATATTCTTGTAGCATTGTTGTGTTAATTTTTTATGGTTGTACTACAGGAATAATTTGCATTCACTTTTGGTGCTATTTTAACCATTTCTCTTCTATTTTAAATGATGACCTATGCTCTTTGAGTATACTTGTGACATCCTTAATCAATATAAGTCCTATGGATCCCTTCAAACTCTAAAGAAGAAATAATAAAAATCTAAAGGCAAAAATCAAAAGTTTCACTTGAAAACCAAAAAAAATTCCTAAACGAAGCAAATGAGAAAAATTAAGCAAATGAGCAAACTTAAAATAAAAATCACACTCAAAATATAAAATTAAAGGAAACAAGATCATGACTTAACAACTAAAGTCGAACAACAATACGAGGACTTCAAAGTCAAGACCATAGAGTACACGATGTCCAGTTGACGTGGCTCAAGGGAGAGCCACAAGATTGTGTTGGGGGCCTGTTGGCAGGTGGTTTGGTAAGGAAGAATCGTAGCATCGCCGATGCTGCAACACGTCAGAAGAGGTCACAGAAGGTAGAAGGCTAGAGTATTTTTATGTATTTTTGAGTCGATTGTACCACAGAATGCAGGTTTTTGGCTCATTGGACCATACGATATGTAATTTTGGGTTAATTGTACCGCAGTAGGCGGGTTTTTGGGTCATTTGGACTGCGTTAGTTAGATTTTGGGTCATTACAACCAACCACAGTACCAACGACAAGGCAGATTTCGTGGAAGATTTTGGGGTGGACATGGCAGAGGATTTGGCCAGGGAGGAGGACGAGGACAAGCATTGTAAAGGCAGAATACTATATAGTCATAAGTTGTAAGTGTAGAAGCATCTTAGTACGAATCTTTGGATGTTGTTTGTGTGCATCTTTGAGTCTGTATGTGAGATCAAGAGATATTGTGGAGATCTGGTTTTGCGGAGATGTTGTATCAGGGTTTTTGCTGAAGTAATATGACATGATAGAATTGTTTGGTGAAATTCCTTGTGTACCTTTTATGCATGTTGCGATTGTTTCTTGTTGCAGTTAATACTTTAAAGTTATACTTGTCGCAATGAATGTTTCTGTGGAATGATGCTATGAATACGAATGATGTTAAACTTGAACACATAGATCTGTCTTGAATGTTGTGATAAGTTAAATAAGAAAGCAAGTATTTCCACAATCATCCTCCATTCAGCAGAAACATGATTCCGTCCACTCTCCCTTGATCGCCTCGGGTGAGACCTCATCTGCTCCGTAGGTGTTACTAGACAAGGTAAAATCTTTCCAGGCTGGTGCTCAGGGAGATCACAGTGGGTTGGTGTCGACAATGATGGGAACCCTTGTCGATTGGGTTTGAGTCAACACATGCCCTTGTGCTCCAACCGCCCAATTACTACAAGGATTATATCCTGTATATTTCCGTTTCTGCCACCACGATCGCCATGGTCTTGGTTCAAGAATACAACAACACCCATGAACATGTGATATACTACACCAGTAAGGGTCTCATTGACACCGAAACTCTCTAGTCACATGTCAAGAAGCTAGCTCTCGTGGTAGTTATTATCGTCCAAATGTTTCGACATTACATCTTGCTTCGCACCACCACCACCATCATCGTCGATTCGAACCCCATGTATTACGTTTTGACACATCAGGTGCCTGGGGGAAAGTATTCACATTGGATCGTGATACTGCAAGAATTTGACCTCCTATTCGAGAAGGCTAAGTCTAAAAAGTCTTTGGTGTTTGCCGAGCTAATCTGATCTTCCCTAGGCTGATGTCAATTTTGAGCCCAACGATTCTCTTCCATACAAATCATTGTTCCTCATTAGCACGTTTGATCCATGGTATGGAGATATTACTTTATATCTTCAGACCCAACGTTTTAGCCCCCAACTCTCGTAGGACGACTATCGTCGAATATGCCACCATGCAAAATATTATCTGATCATCAGTGATACTTTGTACCGTCTTGGTATTGATTCTATTCTTTGACGTTGTCTCACTCATGAAGAGGCTGAACACGTCTTAAATTACTGTTGCGCTGGGGTGTGTGGCGGTCATCTCTCTGGGATGGCTACAACCCAGAAGATACTTCGTGTAGGATATTATTGGCCATCTATCTTCAAATATTGTGTTAAGGCCGTCAAAAAATGTCCTCCATGCTAGCACTTCCAAACTAAGAAGCACACCCACCCTGCCCTGTTACACCCGGTTATTTCCATTGGCCCCTTTCCTAAATGGGGCATTGATTTCATGCAATGTAATCCTACCTCGGACGGGGGGCATGGTTACATCACAGTAGCCATGGATTACTTTACAAAGTGGGCTGAGGCTATGCTTACATACACAGATGATGACAAAACCACTGCACTCTTCATGTTCAATCATGTTATAGCGCAGTTCGGAGTTCCTCAAGCTATAGTTACCAACCATGGCTCTCACTTCATGAACCATATGATCGATGAGTTAAGCACTATTTGGGTTTTCTCCATGAAAAAGCAACATTGTACTACCCACAGTCCAATGGACAGGTCGAGGCCATTAACAAGGTCTTGAAAACTATGATCCAACGTATGGTGGGTATGCACAAGTCCAACTGGCATAATATTCTTTTCTCCACACTGTGGGCTTATCGAAATTTCGTCAAGACCGCCACTGGATTTAATCCCTTCCAATTAGTTTATGGATTGGAGGTTTTACTACCGATTGAGTGTGAGATTCCATCCCTCAAACTCGCAGTCGAACTTCTTTCCAACACTACTGTTGAGGAAGAACACTTCCTCTACCTAGCTAAACTCGACAAGACTCGCCGCAATTCCACTCTTGCCAACGAGGCTCATAAGAAACACATCAAAGTGCAGTACAACAAGTCAATAGAACCTTGCATCTTCAGCGAGGGTGATTTGGTCCTCACATATGACCAACGACATGATAAGTTGGGGGCAGGAAAGTTTGAGTCCATGTGGCATGGACCCTACATAGTGAAGCGCATTTTAGAGAAGGGATCCTATGAGCTATAAGACTATGACGGGATATCTTTGGGTAAGCCCCACAACGGGCTCTACCGGAAGAGGTACTATGCCTGATTCTTTCATGCATAAGCACATTGTATATATTGTACATGGCGTGTGTTTTGTGTGGTGTGACGCTTTCATTTTTGCGTGCTTAGATCCTGTTTCATTTCCTATACCTTGTTTTGTCTGTGTGTGCAGATGGAAAATTGCTATGGATTCGCGGATGGCGCCAACCGGCATACTCGTAACCTTGCTTCAGTAGACTGAGTGCTCTATTCACCTATAGGAGAGCTTATCAGCTCACGAGGAATGTGTCTAGGTTTCACGACCAACAATGCTGCGAAAGATCAGGCAGTCATTGGAACCCTAACTGACGCTCTTTCCTTGGGTATGGACCACGTTGTCATCCATTTGGATTCTCAACTGATGGTCTCTCATCTTAATCGGGTTTACACCATCTGCAATCCTACCCTACTCTATCTATATAGACGAGTTCATCTTCTGGAAAGGTCCTTCAAATCCATTCAGTACCTGCACATTCCACAAGACATGAACACAGTTTTCGATTCCATGGCCAACTTCATCTTAGATTGGTACATTGCACACACATGAGCATATTCATGAACTATAAAAGTAGACATAACATTGTAAATAACTCATCACATAAGCAAACACATAAACAAGATCTCATATCAAACACAAATTTTTAGAGCCTCCAAAATGTCTGTATATATATATAAATCGAGAAAAGTAGTGCTGATACAAAATTTGAAGCCTGATAGATTTCAGTAGTACAAAATCTGAGGCCAACATAGCTCTCAGTACATACATAATAACATCACAAGGATTGATGCATGGCCCATGCACCCATAGGTCTCGCAGCCCTCGCCTATTGGACGTGGAAGCAATCAACTTCTCTCGCTACCTTGCGGAGTAGCGTACCAAAATGCATAGTCACACCAATTGTGTACCTATGCATGGGCCTCATAAACTCATGCACTGATGCATCTAGAATGTCCAATGTCAACCTGGTAAGGTTCTCATAGACATCATCCATATCCACAATGGAATCATGCATAGTTGGGGCTACTGGTGGTGCCTCTCCTCTCCTTGCGAGAAGTGAAACTACCACTGGTCGAGAAGGACCCACATCTGCACACACATGTTATTAACTCATCAGCACTATCCAAAAACATTATAAACACACAAAGTTAAAAAGGGTCATTTTTCTTACCAATATCTCCCCACTCTACCCCCTTAGGTAGCACTAGGTCTGGGTCCTCCCTGTAATCCGTACCACTATACGGATAGTCCTCTATCATGAGTAGCTAGACTTCGAGCCAGCTGAAGATTCTGAGACTGTACCCGATCATCGGAACCCCGCCACCATGGCGGGCCATCACCTCTGTTCATCGGACCATGTGGGGATCCCTATGATCCCTATCATCCAAAGTCCCCTATGGGTGTATAAGGGGAACCCGCTCCAACAAGAATGAGATCACTATCGATCCATACCCAAACTGCTTGATCTGTCCACACCGATACTTGGTCAACTGAGCTCGTAGGTTGTTGAGGAGTCCCTCACACCAGTTGAACACCTCCAGAGACATGTAGTCCTCCATGTACAATATCCGGGACCTGGTAGCTAGATGAGCTGCTTGGCTCCTTTCTATCCTCACTTTGGTGAAAAGTATAGCACGCAATGGATGATCTCACACCTCTTTGATGGGAATCTTCCCACTAGAGGCATGGGAATGTGGAGTACAGTGTTGGACAGTCAATTTGTCCACCATTCGATCACTCCCCTATGATCCAGTAAGAGCCACATTGTCCCCCCTTCAGGACAATCCTATAAAAAATTAGATGTCATCCACATCTATAGTCAATATTTGCTCCTCGATCATGAAGTACTGCTGAGCTGCATCCCAACTCCGTACTATATGCTCTAGTAGTAGGAGTTGGGCCCTCATGCCCTGGACCTGGAAGAACTTCAACAACCCACATTTCCTCAATACCTCCACACATAGTGGATGATTTGATGCTTTTACATCATCCACCTCATGTTCACGCTCACGCCATTCTAGAACCATGTCGGCGACCACAAACCTGTCAAAAGGAGCATTTGAACACCTTTAGACCTCACCTTAACCATCAAAACGTTTTCTTTTGGGTTAGGTTTTGAGTTGAACATGGACGTTTCCACCGTCGCACCTTGTCCTGGCAGACAGGGAGACATTGTCCCAAGACACCCTTGCAGGCTTTGTGACGACCCAGGTTCATCGTAGTTCTCATAAGGGAGACCTGTGACGACTCGAGGGTGCATAAACTCCCCACAAATCAACTACAAAAACCTAAAAAATGGACAAGATTTGAAATTCTAAACCACTAGAAAAATGCTGACTGAGATTTAGGTTTACCTGCTTCGAATGACTTGTGAAATGGTTACTTGTAGCTCCGACAATCGACGAATGAAATTATGCTCCAAATGGCACTTTCTTCTCCTCAATTTGGCAAATAAACAATGGTAACTATATTTGGTCATTTCTTCTATTTTATAAACAAAAAAGGAACATTCTTTTTCAAATATTAGATGCTTTATGGGTTATTTTCTATAGTTTGGATTGTTTTACTGCATTTGAATGCCCGGCTGACTATTTGACCTAGTTTTCAAGCATGCAGGATACGTTAAGTGTTCTGACTATAGATCAAATGGCCCTCCTTTTGGAAAGGAACAACATAACTCTTCCTGACAGTGCAAGGAAGAAGGATAGGAATGATGATCATGAAAGAGGACAAGCACTCATGGAAGTTGTTTCGAAGTCCACTACTCTCTTGATAGATTCGGGTGCATCAAATCATATGGCTACAAATATTGATTCTTTTTCTTCATTTGATCCAAACAGCTCCATCCCCATCCATTTGGGAGTGACTCACAAATTTCTTCAAAGGGCAAAGGTACGATTCATGTAGATCATGGAAGCTTTCAGAATGTTCTCTATGTGCCTTCCCTGGCTTCAAATCTTCTTTCTGTGTATCAAATGACACACATTGGTGAACCGAAGCAAGTTACATTCAGCCCTAACATAGTTGAAATTTTTGATATCAAAAGTGGAAGACTTGTTGTAGTCGGAAAGGCGAACCACACTGCAAAATGCTATGAGTTTTCATAATTTATTCTGCTTGCAAAGCCCACTGCTCTTCGCACACATGGTAATGAGGTTAGTAGGATTTGGCATGAAATATTTGGACATCTTAATTATAAGTATTTTCTGCTGTTATCAAACAATTCCATGGTAGATGGTCTTCCACAACTCCGTTCCTCGAAGGGAATATGCACTGGTTGCATTATTGGGAAGCACCCCGAGCACAGATTCGACCACGGAAAAGCTAGCAGAGCTTCTACAGTTTTGGGGATGATACATTCTGATTTCAGTGGTCCACTGCCCCATACGTCATTAAATGGTTCAAGGTATGTTTTGACATTTATTGATGATTTTTCCCACTTTACATGGGTATTTTTTCTCAAAAACAAGTCAGAAGTGCTGGGAAAATTCAAGGTTTTTAAGGCTTCTGTTGAGACCGCCACTGAGAGCAAGATCAAAGATCTTAGATCTGATAATGGTGGAGAATATATCAAGGCTGAGTTTCTACAAGTTTGTGCCCAAAGTGGAATTTAGATCCAACATACAGTTCCCTACACATCCTAGCAGAACGGTGTAGCGGAAAGGAAAAATCGGTCACTGAAAGAGATGGCTACATGCATGATTGAATCAAAAGGTTTGGCTACAAATATTTGGGATGAAGAAATCAATGTTGCTACATACATACAAAACCGTGTTCCACATTCATCCTTGAAAGGTATGACTCCTTTCGAAGCATTCTTTGGTCACAAACCGGATGTGTCAAATTTGAGAGTTTTTGGCTCTACTGCATGGGCTAGAATTCCTTCCAAGAAGAGACAAGCTTTGGATCCACAAAGTATTGAGTGCATACTGATAGGATATGGAGAAGAATCAAAAGCATATAAACTCATGAATATCATATCTAAAAAGATATTCATAGAGCGCAGTGTGCAATTTGAAGAACCGCTTCAAGAATTTCAACTAGTCGAGGAAGAAACTGCTGTTTCACCGCCTTCACCAGAAGAAGATCCGTGTAGTGATAATGAAGGTATGAGTTCTGATATTTCTGATATCTTAGTAGAACATGATGATCATGAAATATCAGGTTCGAAATCCGACCCTTATGATCCTCCTCAGTTACCAAAGTGGGCCCAAAACACTCTTCAATCTGCTGGTTCGAACCTTGGAAATCGTGTTGATCCGAGACAGACAAGAGCAGACTTTCCAAGAGCAGGTATGGCTCTTTCAATTTCTGATCCATTACTTCCTGAGATTTTTTATTTGATGAATGTTTCAGATCCCATGTCATACTATTCTTCCCACCGAGATCCGAGATGGCAAAGTGCCATGGATGAAGAGTACAGTTCTCTTCAAAAGAACAATACATGGGAGCTAGTTTCTCTTCCACCTAGAAGAAAATTAGTGAAGTGTAAATGGGTCTACCACATGAAAGTTTTTTCTGATGGCTCTATCAGCAAATACAAAGCAAGGTTGGTGGAAAAAGGTTTCTCCCAAGTCCAAGGAGTGGACTACACTGAGACCTTTGCACCGGTTGCAAAGATGGATTCCATCCGCCTTGTTTTGGCTATTTCCGCATCCAAGAACTGGGAAGTGCACCACATGGATGTGAAGAGTGCATTTCTACATGGAGACCTTGCTGAAGAGGTATATATGCAGCAGCCAGAGGGCTACACATCAGATCTATCATTATTTTGCAGATTGAAGAAATCTTTGTATGGGTTAAAACAGGCCCCAAGAGCTTGGTACGCAAAGATGAACTCCTTCCTTCTTTCTCAGAATTTCCAAAGATGAAAATCTGATCCGAATGTGTATCTTTAGTGAGTTAAAGGTAATTTGTTGGTTATTGTACTTTATGTTGATTATCTTCTCATTAATGGTAGCACTCTTACTTCAATAAACAAGCTAAAAACTGCCTTAAATCTAGCTTTTGACATGAGCGATTTGGGCTTGCTGAGTCACTTTTTGGGCTTGGAGATAGCTCAAAATTTTGACGGGATCACTATATCTCAGAAAAAATATGCTTCCGACCTGTTATTGAAGTTTAATATGGCTGAATGTAAGGCAGCCCCATTCCCATTCCTCTCAGGAATCAGTCTTGAGGAGGGAGATTCTACACTGCTTGCAGATTGCAGTATGTATCGACAGTTGATTGGTTCACTACTTTATTTGACACACTCAAGGCCTAATATTTCATATGCCATGAGTGCCTTGTCAAGGTATATGCAACATCCCCATGAGCTTCATTTTCGAGCATCCAAGCGGATCTTGCAGTATGTGCAAGGTACGAAACATTTTGGCATACATTATGCTGCAGATTCTGAGCTTGATTTCATTGGTTTTAGTGATTCAGATTGGGTAGGTGATAGCATTGATAGGAAGTCCACTTCTGGTTATGTTTTCATGATTGGTCATGGTACTATTTGCTGGTCTAGCAAAAAGCAGGCAACCATTGCACTTTCTTCAGCAAAGGTAGAGTATCGAGGGGCAATCAATGCTTGCATTCAGGCAGTTTGGTTGCAATGTATTCTTTCCAAGTTTGGTTTTGGTGGCACTACTTCGACTGTCCTATTTTGTGAAAATCAAAGTGCTATCAAGATCTCCACAGATCCAGTTCATCGACAGAGGACCAAACACATTGAGATTCATATGCATTACATTCGACAGTTGGTGCATGATCGCACCATCATTCTGCAATATTGCCCTACTGATGAGCAAATTGCAGACATCTTCACCAAGAGCTTCACTGAGAAGAAGTTCTCTTACCTCCGTTCACTATTGGGGCTGAGTTCCATCATGGTGGAGAGAGATTGATCCATTATTATGCTTTATCTTGAGGGGGGGCTTTCTTCCCACTGGGTTTTCCCTCTTTCCTTACTTAGTTTATTTTCAGTATTTTTTGGATTATTGTATTGGGGTGACCTTTGGTCTTAGTTACCAGGGCCCCGCATTATGTTTTGCACATCATAGTCTAGCTTGATGGGGGGTGTTCGGATATCCACATAATCTTTTTCAGGATCTTGTATGCAATTAGGGTTTGCATGCAAATTCTAGGGTTTGCATGCATCCCAGTCACTAGATTGATGCCTCCAGCACCTTAGCCACCTTATTCTAGCACCCGGGAGCTTCTTACATCAGTTCATTAGCCTTCCTAGTTAGGAAATGCACCCACTTCTCACCTACTGCTAGAGAAGGGTGCACTTCTTCACCTACCACTGCAGTTCCACTTCAGTTACACTCAGTTAGCTCCAATTCTCCCTGATTTGAGGCTAGTTTCACTCTCAACTGACTGTTTTACTCCGTTGGACCTCCAGATTGACTAGATGACTTGTTTTGACTTCAGTTATCCTCCCATGTGACCTCCATTAAGCCCACTTCCCTATATCAGTGCTACACACTTGAGTTACACATGTTACACTCAGTTAGACTCAGATTGACACCTGGATGACTGGTTCTTGTGCATTGATGACCACCATTGATTGATGATGAAGACTCCTAGTTGGAGTCAAGCTATTCCATTTAGTGATTCGAATGACCTCCTTAGTCAATTTGAATTGCTTAGTCATTGTTACTATATTATATTGTAATTATTCACCCTCATTGGGATATTGAGCATTGATGCATGTTTTGCACAGTTTACACCATATTTTCTGAGTTTCATCTATTGTGATTGATTTACTTGTTCATTAGATCTGTTGTGACTAATTTTACATACAAACTACCCAAATTTTAGTGTCCAATTTCAATTGTACCTGATGTGAAATTGAAGCACAACAGATCTAATTAAACAAGTAAATCAATTACAATAGATGCATAAAGAATAATATTTGTAAACTATGCAAGAGAATTGCAGTAGTGGTCTATTGAACTCAGAAGTAGAATACAATACAAGATACAGTCACAATGACTAAATGATTTGAATTAACCAAGGAGGTCATTTAAATAGCCTGCACGGAATAGCTTGGCTCCCACTAGGAGTCCTCATCATCAGATCAGTGGAGTCATCAATGCACAAGTAATGGTCAACCAGGTGTCAAACTAAGTCTAACTAAACATAGGTAGATGTAATTGGCATATGGAGCACTAATGGAGTGAAGGAGGATCAAAGGAGGGCGCATGAGGAGATTACTGGAGTAAAAATAGGCAATCTAGTCTCACTGGAGGTCCAACAGAGTGTTACACTTAGTTAATGAGTCAATCTAGCCTTAAATCAAAGAAAGATCCATAAATTACTCAACTAACTGTGTGTGTCACTAGTGGTAGGTGAATGAGGGAACCTTTCACATGTGGTAGGTGAAAGGAGGGTGCATCACTTACTAGGAGGGCTAAAAATGAATGGAAAGAAGCTCCCGGGGCTAGCAAACTAGGGACTACGTGTTGGGTGACACCTCACTGATGACTGGGATGCATGCAAAATGCATGAAAACATAAAAAGTGATGATAAGATATCCTAACAACCCCCCTAAAGCTATACTATGAGGTATAAAATAAAATATAGGGCCCTGGTTACTGATACCAAAGGTCACCCCAATACAATAATAATACAACAATGCTAGAAATAAATCTAAGTGGGGAAAGAGGGAAAACCCAATGGGAAGAAAGACCCCCCTCAAGCTAAACATAGAAGGATCTAATCTATCTCCACCATGATGGAACTCACCCCCAATAGTGAATGAGGGTAAGAAAACTTCTTCTCAGTGAAGCTCTTGGTGAATATGTCTGCAATTTGCTCGTCGGTAGGGCAATATTGCAAAACAATGGTTATGTCATGCACAAGCTCTCGAATGTAGTGCATGTGGATATCGATGTGCTTGGTACTCTGTCTTTGAACTAGATCCGTCGATATCTTGATAGAACTTTGATTGTCACAAAATATGATAGTCGAAGTGGTGCTACCAATATCAAACTCTGCTAATATACCCTACAACCAAACTGCTTGAATGCAAGCATTGACTGCTCCTCGATACTTTGCCTCTGTTGAAGATAAGGAAATGGATGCCTTCTTTTTGCTTGACCAAAACATAGGCCCAGTGCCAATCATGAAAACATATCCAGAAGTGGAATTCCGATCAATACTATCACCCTCCCAATCAGAATCAGTGAATCCAACCAAATATATCTCAGAATCTGTAGCATAGTGTATGCCAAAATGTCTAGTACCCTGCACATAGTGCAAGATTCTTTTGGCTGCCTACCAATGGAGCTCATGGGGCTGATACATATATATTGATACATCACTCACAACATAAGAAATATTAGGCCTATAGTGTGTCAAGTATAGAAGAGATCCGATCAACTGTCGATAAAGTGTCGAATCCGTAAGCGGTGTAGAATTTCCCTCCTTAAGACTGATTCTTGAGAGAAATGGGAATGGGGCTGCCTTACAATATGACATATTAATTTTTTTTACTAGGTCTGAAACATAATTTTTTTGAGATATGGTGATCCCATCAAATTTTTGATCAATCTCAAGCCCAAGGAATTGCTTCAGCAAGCCCAAATCACTCATGTCAAAAGCTAGATTTAAAGCAGCTTTCAGCTTGTCGATTGAAGTAAGAGTGCTACCAGTAGCCAGAAGTTCATCAAAATAAAGAACTATAATAAAAAAATTACCTTCAGTTTTCTTTAGGTACACATTTGGATCTAATTTTCATCTTGCAAAATTCTGTGACAAAAGGAAGGAGTCCATCTTTGCGTACCAAGCTCTTGGGACCTGTTTTAATCCATACAATGATTTCTTCAGTCTGTACACTAATTTCGGATCTGATATGTATACCTTTGGATGCTTCATGTAAATTTCCTCTTTCATATCTCCATGGATAAATGCACTCTTCACATCCATATGGTGCACTTCCCAGTGCTTAGATGCAAAAATAGCCAAAATTAAGCGGATAGAATCCATCTTTGCAACCAATGCAAAGGTCTCGGTGTAGTCCACTCCTTGAACTTGGGAGAAGCCTTTGGAAACCAAACTAGCTTTGTATTTGTAGTTTGAGCCATCAACATCAACCTTTTTGCGGTAGACCCATTTACATTGGACTAATTTTCTCCCAGGTGGAAGAGAAACTAGCTCCCATGTAGCTTTCTTTTGAAGAGAACTGTACTCTTCATCCGTGGCAGTTTTCCATCTCGGATATCAGTGAGCATGATAATATGATTTACGATCTGAACCTATCATCAAAAAAATTTTCTCAAATAGAAAAGGATTAGAACATGAAAGCGCCATATTTTCTCTTTGAAAGTTTGCTCGAGTTCTCCTTGGATCGAGAGGATTTCCAATGTTAGAAGCAATAGAATTGAGAGTATTTTGGGCCAAATTTGGCAAGTGTTAGGGAACATCTGGATCAGCTTCTGAACCTTATATTTCATGTTCATCAAAGTCTGATAAAATATCAAAAATATCAGAACCAATACTTTCATCATCTTTTCCGAAATCTTCTTCTTGTAGAGGCGACAAATCAACAGTTTCTTCCTCGACTAGCTCTAGATTTTGAAGCGGTTCTTCAAATATGACACTTCGCTCAATGAATATATTTTTGGATCTAATATCCATTAGTTTGTAGCATTTTTATTCTTCAGCATATCCCAATAGGATGCATTCAACACTTTTCGGATCCAAATATTTTCTCTTTTCAGTCGGAATTCTAGCCTAAGCGGTTGAGCTAAAAACACGGAAGTTGGACACATCAGGTTTGTGACCACTGTAGGCTTCGAAAGGTGTAGTATCTGTCAAAGGTGAATGTTGAACTCTATTTTTAATGTATGCAGACACATTCATTTCCTCAACTCAAATATTTTCAGCCAAACCTTTTGACTCAATCATACATGTTTCCATCTCTTTCAGTGATCGGTTCTTCCTTTCCGCTACACCATTCTGCTGAGGTGTGTAGGGAACTGTGTGTTGGATCTGAATGCTGCTTTCAGAACAAAGTTGCAGCAGATCTATTTTGATATATTAACCTCCATTATCATATATTAGAGCTTTGATCTTGCTCTCGGTGGCAGTCTCAACAGAAGCCTTGAAAATCTTGATTTTTTCTAGCATTTCTTACTTGTTTTTGAGAAAGAAGACCCAAATATGGAGAAGTCATTGATAAATTCCAAAACATACCTTGATCCATTAATGGAGGTATGTGGCAGCGGACCAATGATATAAGAATGTATCATCCCCAAAATAGAAGAAGCTCTGCTAGCTTTTCCTCGGTCAAATTTGTGCTCGGGGTGCTTCCCAATGATGCAACCTTTGCATATTCCCTTCGAGGATTTGATCTTTGGAAGGCCATCAACCATGGAATTTTTCTGTAGCAGCTAAAAATATTTATAATTAGGTGTCCAAACCTCTCATGCCATAGCCTAGTAACCTCATTTCCATGAGTTAGAAGAGCAGTAGGATTTTCATGTGGCAGAAAGTGTTAAAACTCATATGCTTTTGCAGCATGATTGGCTTTTCCTATCGCAATGAGTTATCCACTTGCAATATCATAAATTTCAACTTTGTTAGGGAAGAATACAACTTTCTTTGTTGAACCAGTGTGTGTCATCTGATATACGGAAAGAAGATTTGAAGCTAAGGAAGGAACATAGAGAACATTGTGGAAAATACCATGCTCTAAATGAATGGTTCCTTTTCCCTTTGAAGAAATTTGAGAGTCATCTCCCATGTGGATGGATATAGTACTATTGGGGTCAAATGATGATAAAGAATATTTGTTTGCAGCCATGTGTTTAGAAGCTCGAGAATCTATAAGAAAAGTGGTAGAGTTCGAAACAGTTACCATCAGTGCATGATGTTGGCTGCTTTCTTGGGCAGACCCAGGTTTTAATGAAGCGCAGCAACAAACCCCTAGGCGCACTGGCCCTCTCGGCAATGAGCTGCGCAGCAGCTCGAGGTCTCACCCGAAGTGGCTATGGGGGGGTTAAGGAATCAGATTTCCTTAACCTTGGTGACGCGGAGATTGTTCTTCCTTTTTCGGTTCCTCAGATGTCGGTGGTCTGACTTTCCCGTAGGCCCCTCGGCTCAACTACGCGGCTTCCTCCCTCAGCAGGCCCGCTGCGCAGTTTCTCCGCTCTGGCGCAGAAGGCAACTATTCCTTGTGTCAACGTGTTAAGTACCTCCTTGCCCTGCGCGCCCAGTGCAGTAACGCCTTCCTCGATCGCTGTCGCGACAGCGCTCCACCACTTCTTCAATACTTAACACTTACAGCTATCAAGGGACCTTCCCAAACTCACTTAAACGGTCGCAAAGATAATGCAAGAGTCTTGTATACACAGGTAATGAACTTAAACAGTTAGTCATTCATGCAAACATTATAACAAGAAGAAATATGTGAAGTTCACCTCCTCGAGGGAAACCACGTCCACGGGAGTGTTATATTAACCAGAAAACGATAGAGTTATACAATATGCTGCGCACACAGCTGCAGCCTTAGATCTTTCCAGGAAACTCCACGCACACAGCTGGGAGCCCTTCTCTCACTCTAGTCTCTTCTCTACAAAGATTACAAAGGCACAGACGTCAACTCAGACTGTCTGGCAACTCAGGGATTAGCTCCTCGGCTATCCGATTTCCACCCTAGTTCTACACACTCGGTAGAAAACATAACAAAGGATAATCAACGCATGATCTATCCTCGAGACTGACTATCTAACAGTCTAACCATCTAACTATCCCAAAAATATCTAACTCTTCTTCTTATCATGTATACATATATATAGGTGGCCATGACGGTCACACCTTTACAAAACTGTGGGCCTTTCCCAACAATGATTCCCAAAAACCCTAACCACGCACATGGCTAGGTGTACTGTAGGCGCCGCTTGTAGTCATGTCGCCGCTTCCTGCAGGCTCCTTGACTTCCGGTGCAGATTGTGGGTATGGGCGCTTGTCCTTCGCCTTCAATGCTCTGGTTCGTTGCTCCTCCTTGATCCGAGCAACCATAAATTCTGTACTTAGCCTTTAAATGAGGGTAGCTGAGCCCTCTACTCCATTGCCTTATTTATTATGGTAGCTGAGCCACCTTCATTCTTATATGACGTGCGCGCGAGCTCCGCGATTTCCGGTCCGTGATCCTCGCTGAGCTTGTCCATCTGGCACCGTACTGCGCACCGTCTCCTTCTTGCCCAAAACTTAGTGCTTGTCCCAAAATTAGCACTTTCCTTTCATACTTGTGCTTTTTCCCCAAAATTCGCAGCTTTACCGCAGCTACGGCCTAGGCTCCAACAGGCCCCTAACACTCACTTGTGGCTCGCCCTCAAGCCACTCGCACTAGCGTGTGGTCGCTTGATTTGCGCATCTGCTTGTGCTTGGGTCTCCGCGAATGTTTTCTTCCACTGCGCAATAGCGGAGTCCAATTCATCGACACACTCCACAACTGTCTGCACCGTTTCTGCAGTGGCTTCTTCTTTAGTGATGGTATCAATCACCTCTTGAGATTCATCAATCTCTTTGATTTTTGCCTCAACCTGACCGACGATTTCAGCATACTCATCCATGAATGGCTGAATGCTGTTGGTGAGCTTCTCATCTTCAGTTCTGAGCTTGTGCAGTTGCTGCTGCATTCTGCGCACTTCACTCATTTTCTTCATTTTTGCTAAGCCTGCTAAGGCCTTAGCTTCTTCAATCAGAATAGTGAGAGACTGTTATGTGGCTTGCACCTGTTCCGACAGACCAACTTTAAAAGGGAGCTTCTCAAGCTCCGCCCAAGCTTCCATAGCTTGGCTCATCAGGTTCTCGGCTTCCTGTATTCTGTCTTTCATCTATGTGGAAGCTCTGCTCAGCGCTTCAAATTGTACCTGCGCATCATCCGTAAGCTGCGCAGCAATGCGAGCTTCTAGCTCAGCGATCTGGGTTCTATGGCCCTCAGCCATAGCAACTATTTCATGCTCCAGGGTTTTCACCCTTCCTCCGATAATTTGAACTTTTGCAACCAGAGGGAGGTCTGGTTGAATCTCGCAAGCCGGCAATTCCTGAGCAAGCTCATCTACCGTGTTTCTAATGCCAATGTCTTACGCCTCATAAAGTGCAAGTTTCTCAGATATATTCTTATGGCTTGCCTTCAATTCTATCTCCTGCGATTGCAGTCGTTGATTTTCCTGAAATGTAGAGAGCTCTCTAGCTCTCAACTCAAGAGAAACTTTCTCATGCACTAGCTGTAGAGTCTCTATAGGAATTAGAGACAAATCGATTTCAACGGGCCCAACGGCGCTTACCTGTAGTGCAGCTAGCGGATCTGGAAGTGTCATGCTGGTAGGCGGAATATGCACGACAGTATGCCTTTCTATGAGTTCTTCAACTCGCTCGGCACTTGGAATTTCTTGTGGCGCCTGCGAAGTAGATGCTGGCGCATGGGTCTGCGCAACTCTTCCTGCGAGACCTTTCAATTCTACGAACTGCAAATCTAAAGCACTTCTGATGTGAGCGTGCGCAGTGCGCAGCTCGCGAAATTGCTCGTGTAGGTACTGGTCGATCCCCGAGGGAATAGCCTCAGCGGGATGTGACACTTTTTGCTTCTTGGTGGCCGGTTCTGTGGAACCTTCATCACTTCTTTGCTCTGGGGCTTCCTTGCCCTTATCCTTCTCTTTCGCAGCGGCGGTTGGCAGCGCGGATGCGAGATCGGCGACCACCCTCCACTCATCCTACCAACACTTGATGGTTTCTTCAACATCCTCGGTAGTCATCCTGTAAAGGACTAGCGCCCATTCATCTGGAATGCCGCAAGGGCGGAGGTAAAGTTGATGTATGTCGGCAGTAAAAGCCAACTTTCCTTCATATAATGTGGCTGTCTCCTCGCTCAGCCTTGGCATTTCTTGAATGGTATCTCTGAGGAGATAGTAGTATTCACAAAATACAGCGCGATTCATCTTGCGCTTCGCGGGATTGGGAGAATCCCAGAGGTTGATGTAGCGCATGCCGGCAACCTCTCCTGCGCGGCGCGGAAGGAACTGAGTATTTGGGGGCTCCTTCCACCCAACGAGAGCGCATAAAATTAGAAGCCAAGAAAAATGGAATGATTGGGCTGCATTGTCCTGCACATTCAGGCAATCAGCCAAGAAAGAATTCAGCAGGAAGAGAGACCAGTTGTACTGCTCTCCCTCCGCAGCTGCGATGGCGAGCTCCATGACAGCTCCGGTAACTTCCTTCAGTCGGCACTTTGTGAGAAGTCTGCCTACAAGCAGACTTCCTGTAAATCGAAGTGCCTCATCTTCTACTGTAGTGAGGTCATAAGCCCTACCTCCTCTTGTCAAGTTATACTTCTACACCAGCTGTGCAGCCAATTTTCTATCCTTGTCCTTTCCCACAAAATGAATATTGGGATCCTTACCAGCCTTGGATAGACCGGTGATGCGGTGAATCAAATCAACATTTAGATCAATTGGCCTCCCGATCCAAAGGTAACCTCCATGAACACATGAAAGCAGCGTCTTAACAACTGCATTGACTTCGTTGCTACGCCCAAAGTGCGGTAGCTTCAACAAATTCAACAAACCTAGCTTCTCCAAGTTTGCTGCAAATCCCCTTGGGGTAAATTCATCGACCTTTCGGATGGGATTGTGAACTATCGTCAGATATCGATCTGGCGCAAACTGGGGATACGTTTTATAGTCTCCCAGATTGAAATCAGAGAATTTGACCAGTGGAAGGTGTCCCAACAGTTGCCCTTCTACCCGCACGCTAGCCGGTAGTGGCGGTAACGGAATGGGATACTTTGCATTCTTCGGGATCTGTACTTCTGGCGCATCATCTCGACGCGGTGGAATATAGTTCGCCATGGTGGCCAACGGCTCTGGAACAGGTTCTTCTGGCTGTTGCTGAGATGCTCTCGTGCCGGGCGACTGTCTAGGATCAGTCCATCCAGGGTGTACATAAGTCGAAGCCGTGACTGGAGTAGTCATGCCGAAATCTAAGCCTCGGCGCAGGAATTGACGAACAACTTCTTCAGTCGACAGGTTCTCCGTCGTGAACCGATGTAGGGAACAAAAACTTTGGACAGCAAATGGCGGACCTGCGTAGGATATGGACGCTGAAAACAAGGGAAAATACTCTGCACAACTCGGCTCTGAAAGCAATAACTTGGATTCTTAAACAAGATAGCAACTCGAGGAAAGTAACCCAAAAATTATACAAGTGTGAGGTATTTATAGCCAGAGGTGATAGTAAATGCGACCAAGTGGGGTTACGTAGCTGTAGGTGGCTATACATGAGTTGACAACACGCTATCCTCCTCGCCGCAATGGTGCATTTATTGTGATTGACGGGCTCTGACAGCCTTCCGGGAGAAGCTAATGCTTTCGGCGCCTGAGTTAAATGCAAATCTTTCGGAGATCAAGCCGAATCCGTCAGAGCGGCTAGACTTAAATAGCAGACTTATCCTTCATTTATTCAGACGCAGCTACATAACTGCGGTAATTCAATGTTTGGCGGTGGGTCATTTCAGCTTAGGTAACTGTGCATAAAGGGGTCCATGCTGATAACTCCTCAAGCGGCAGCTTTGACATAGGGAACTCCTCAAGAGCGATGGTTCAACAGTCCAAAAAAACAAAACTTCGCCAGAGCGCAAAGATAAGCTCATTTCAAACAAATTTTATTCAGGATGCGCGGATATTTCAAGGAACTGCGCGGGAAGCTGGAAACTGAAGGTGTCCCGCAGCTTCCGTGTAGACTGTGAATGCGATGTCTCTTTCAACTACACCGGACATTTGCACCTTTTTAGCAATATGTTAGGTCGACAGAGCGGAGTGGCCGTCGCGATAAAGCTTGAGCCGACTCCCGTTGATCATTGTAGGTAGTAATTCTCCATCAAGCTTTGCAAGCTGAACTGCGCCTCCTCCTGTTATCTTTGTCACCCGAAAAGGGCCTAACCAATGTACACGAAACTTGCCCGGAAACTTGATGAATTTACTATCATAAAGGAGTACCAAGTCTCCTTCTTCAAAGTGCTTATGCTTAATGTGCCTGTCATGCCAAGCTTTCTGTCTTGCCTTCTGTACCTGTTGATGGAATCCGGCTAAAAGTCGGTCTTCTTCTAAGGCAAGCAGCTGCGAGAGTCTTTCATTCATAGTATCAGGATCTGTCATTTCTGTGATTTGCGCAATTCTGAGACTGGGAATAATGTATTCCATAGGCATAACTGCTTCTTGTCCATACACCAAACTGAAAGGTGTGTGACCTGTTAGTTTCTTGCAAGTGGTTCTATAAGCCCATAATACAGCTGTGACTCTAAGGTCCCAATCATCTCTTTGTTGATTACAGATCTTCGTCAGGGCATTCTCAAGAATTTTATTGAATGCCTCCACCATACCATTAGCTTGAGGGTGGTAGGGTGTACTCTTATGGTGTCTAACTTGGAATTCTTCAGTAAGGGCTTCTATAGTCTCATTGAGGAAATGTGTACCCTGATCACTCATTAGAATCAGTGGACATCCAAATCTAGTGATAATATTCTCAAAAATGAACTGTGCGGCCGTAGCAGCGTCGCAGTTCTTAACTGGCTTAGCCTCAGCCCATCTGGTGAGGTATTCAGTAGCTGTAATGATGTATCTTGCGCCAGTTCTTTTTCCTGGTGGGTTAATAGGTCCTACAAATTCAATGGCCCATTTATCAAAAGCACGCAGTGTGATCTGGGGTCTTAGCGGCATTTCATCTCTCCTTGAGGGTTTTCCTGTTCGCTGGCACACATCGCAACATTTACAGAACGCCTTAGTATCCTTGTGCAATGTCGGCCACCAAAGACCTGCGGCTAATATCTTTTGCGCAGTCGGCTTTCCTGCAAAATGGCCTCCTGCGGTACCTGAATGCGCTTCTGCGATGATAGAGCTCTTTTCATGTGGTAAGATGCATCTGCGCAAAACTTCGTCAGGGCCCAACTTATAAAGCTGGCCTGCTATCAAAGTGAAGTCTGCGGCTCTGACAACAAGTTGCTTCTTCTGCTGGATTGTAAACTCAGCCGGCGCTTGCCCAGTAGTGAGAAACTCAAGAATATCAGAATAATATTCGTCTGCTGCTTGAATAGAAAACAACTGTGCGTCAGGCAGATTGTCCTCCAGACTTGTAGGTTCCTCTCCTGACTCTATCCTGGATAGATGGTCAGGCCCTGCATTCAATCTGCCTGGCTTTATAATAACCTCGAAATTATATTCTTGAAAGAGTAGTAGCCATCTGCAAATTCTTCCTCCTAACACTGGTTTATTGACCAAATATTTCAAAGCAGAATGGTCAGTATACATTTTAAAATGAGCGCCTAACAGGTAGTGTCTGAATTTCTGTAGGGCATACACCATAGCTAGTCCTTCCCTTTCTGTAGTGGTGTAGTTCTTCTCAGCTGTAGATAGCTTTCTGCTGGAGTAAGCAATCGGGTGGTCAATACTTCCTTCTCCAGACTGTGTAAGCACAACCCCCAATGCTATGGAAGAAGCATCAACATGAACATGAAAAGGTTTTCTCCAGTCCGGGAAAACTAGAATAGGCGCTGTGATCATCTTTTCTTTAAGTGTGTCCAAGCTCTGTTGGCATTCTTCTGTCCATTGGAACTTCGAATCCTTTTTCAGCAATCTTTCCATAGGCGCTGTGATCTTTGCATAACCTTTGATAAATTTTCTGTAGTATCCAGTATGTCCCAATGTAGTGCGCAATTGCTTAACTGAGTTGGGCGCAGGTAAATTAGCAATGATGGCAACCTTCGCAGGATCCATCAGGAGTCCTTGTCTGCATACAATATGTCCCAACAAAATACCAAAGGGCGCACAAAATATACATTTTTTCAAGTTAAGGGAAATCTGATGCTGTCTACATTTTTCTAACATCATGCGCAGATTTGCAATATGGTTCTTTAATAGGCCAAATACAGTCCAGTCATCAAAATAGACTTCTAAAAACTTGTGAATGAATTCTTTAAAAACAGCAACAACAACTCTAGAGAAGATAGCAGGTGCGTTTTTAAGACCAAAGGGCATTATCGTATACTGGAATGAGCCCCATTCAGTTGCAAAAGTAGTCTTGTGGCGGTCGTCCGGATGGATTCTGATCTGATGATATCCCGAAAAACCATCAGTGAAAGAGTAAGCCTCTTGTCCTCCAACATTATCAAGTACTTCATCTGTGAAAGGAGTGGGAAATGGATCGTGCGCTGATGCATCATTGAGTTTGCGCAAGTCGACACAGATTCTTATTTCACCTTTCGTTTTCTTTTCTTGGACCACCATAGGACTAATCCAATCGCTTTCCTCTACTGGCTCAATAATACCTGCTGCGAGCATTTTATCAATTTCTTCTCTAACTTTGTCTTTATACCGGGGGTTCAATCTGTACGGGCTCTGTTTTACTGGCTTGGCGTCTGCTTTCAGAGGTATGCGCATCACTCCTAAGTCTCCTAGGATGCCTTTCATTTCTGTGAACTTGGTAGGAAAGATATCCTGGTAGTCACGTAATAATTCTGAAACATGTCGAACAGTTTCATCATCCCAATAATCTCCTATAGAAGCAAACTTTGGTTCAGCTTCTGTACCAATGTTAATCTTCTTGAGCTTGATGTGTTCTGTGATGGCAGGAATATCAAGCTCAGGACCTTCAATATTGCGCATCCCTTCTGATTCTGGGATATTGATGTTGCGAGGATCATCCTCCTCATCTTCAGCGGTGAAGTTATAACATTCCAGGGCATGTTCTATCTGGACAGCCCAATCTGGTTGGGAATATTCTGATAACGGGCATTGTTCAAATATCTTCTTTTTAATACACTTCAAAGCCTGATCGATGCTTGGATGTTCTGACTCAAAGCTGAAGGTAAGTTGAAAGCTTTCTATCGTAAGAGGCCAACTGATAGTTCCTTTGCGCAATTCTGTTTCAGTATACCAGTTCCTTGGAACTGTATCCAATGTGTGGATGAATAGGTGGACCCATTCATCTTCCGGAATATCTGACCATTACTGAATACATGCTTCAATGTGTGACCTGGGGTCACTCTGTCCCTCATACTTGCGTAGGACTTCGGCTGTGGTGTCCTGAAATCTGCGCAGTATCAATCTGCGACAGTCTTGCCATGTATGAATATTCTCCTTATGCGCAACCCACCATCTTGCGGGTGTAGCGCGCAATGCTACATCCAGTGCCTGTATGCGCTGCTGTTCTGGAAGCTTTTGTTCATATTCATGTATGAATTTAGTTACTTCAGTTAAACCATCAAAAATTGGAGTGTCAGTTAATTCTGTGCCAATCCATCGAATGGATTTAGTCATCATAGCGCAACGCCTTGCAGAAACCTCATGTAAACGATTCTGCCAGTTTTCCAATCCTGCATCTGAGTCTGATGTGCATGAGCTATCGCATCGCCAGCTGATATGGCCATCTACTGTGGGGTTGACATAGTCACTGTGGTTAGTAGTCATTTGGTACAAACTTTCCATGTGGCGCGCTTCCTCTTCTGCGCGAATGGGTTCTATATACCTTGGTCCTTGAATAGGATCAAGTGGTGCGATGACCCTAATCTGGTCATCCTCAAAGGTCATCTGTCTTTTCTTCAAATTAATGACAGCCAAATTATCAAATGCCCAGTCTATTCCTAAAAGTGCTGGGTATGGTCTACTATCATCCAGGATTTTGATTACTTCAAAATCTGCAGAGCTTCTTACTCCTTCAATATCAATAGGTACATTGGGTAATCTGCCCAATGGAGAGACTCGTTGCTGATTCGCGAGTCTTAGCTGGATAGGGGATCTTGTAAGGTGAGGGCTTCCCATCTGTTCCCATGTCTGCATAGTGAGAACATTGGCTTCGGAGCCCAGATCTAACATGACTTCGTCCATTTCAAATGCTCCAATCTGCACTGTGAGCCTCATCTCTTTTCCAGTTCTAATGTGACTCCTAATCTGGTGAACAGCACACTGCGGTGTGTTCGTCGAAGCAGACTGTTGGCACTGATCCAACAGGTGTTGGAGTTCTAGAGTTGCCTTTTCATTGCGTAACAATTTTAAACATTATCGCAGGAACGCATGAACACTGCCTAGTGCATGCTCCTCGTCAGGCCTTCCAGCTGTAGTGGCCTGTTCTTGTACCAGGTTGTCTTGTCTTAGCACTTGCAATCTAATATTGTTCTGCGGAATTGCGGCAGAACTTGAAGCTCTCAGATCTGAGAAATACTCTTGAGCTTGCTTGAATGCTTCTTTTTGCTTCTGCAGGTCAAGTGGGGCTAGTTTAATATTAGCGCGGCGCACCCATTGCGTCGCTTGCTTTCCCATTCCCATCTCTTGCGCACCAGTGGTTGCTCCACTGCGTGTCACTATATTAACTGTAGGGTCTGGTTCTCTTTTTTCTGCTCCAATCAACTGAATATTCTGATTGACCTGTGGGGTCTTTGCTTGCATCTTAGCCTGTAACTGAGGGCATTCTTCAATGATATGGTCAGAAGATTTACAATACCTGCAGAGGGTTGTAGGATTTTGGCAATCCCTGGCAAAATGACCTTGTGCTCCGCAATTATAACAAGTGATCTGTCCTCTTCCGCGACCAAAATTTGTTGTGCGTCCGCATCCCCTGTAATTTCATGCTCGGGCGTCGCGAGTTTGGTCATACGGTGGACCTGCTGTGGGTCCTTGTGTCTCTGCTTGTACCCTATAAACATCATGCTTTCTTTCTATCATAAGATCATATGCTCTACAATTGTTCTCATCATGACCTACTGATTTACATATATTACAATATAGATTCTTTGGAGTTTGTACATATTTCTGAAGTAAGTGACATTCTTGTGGTCTATGACCTCTAGTTCTACAGATTTCACACCAAGGCCCCTGTGCCTGTGGTAAAGGGTTAGGTGCTCCAGTTGCAATATAGTCTATGAAAACGGGGCAATGGTCCTTTGAATGACCTTGGGCTTTACATTTTGTACACCAAATTTCTTCCTTAATCTCCTTGACTTTCTTAATATCATGCACTTGCAAGGTTAAGTTTGCTAATTGGTTCTGCAACTGCGCAACATCGTTGCTTGTTCCCGCAATGGGCGAAGCTTCTAGTTTCATAGCCATCTCTAGAGCTTGTTCCTGAGTATTGAGATTCTGTTGCATAAGAGGAAGTCTAATGTGTGGGAGCAGCGCAGCAATGAACCATTCCTTATGCTGCTGTGGTGCAAACTCGAAGCTTACTTGATCTATCAAGGCTTTGAACTTCTGGTCAAAGTCCCATACTGATTCTGTAGGTAGCTGTTTGATGTCTTTGAGCTCTGTTATACACTGTGATTCTAATTTAGGTTTCTTAAATTCCCGAATCATAGCATTTCTTACATCAACAAGCGTCCTATTCTGTGCTGCTGAGTATTTCATGAACCAAGTTAAGGCTCTTTCTCTTAGTGTGGTTGCTAACTGAACCAGTTTAACAGCATCATCATTAATTTGCTTAATTGTCCAAATGGCTTCACATAAGAACCAGTGCTACTCAGGGTCTTCTATCCCTGTTCCTCTAAAAGTTGGTAGCTTCATGTCATCACCCATCCTTCTTGTGCTAGGTTGAGGTGAGGGTGCTGTAGCAGTGCTTCTGGGCTGGTTAAATAAAGGTGGTTCTGAGGTACTAGAAGTACCGTGTGGGCTACTAGAAGGTGTTACTGCGGGGTTATACTGAGCTCCGTCTGGTTTTTGCGGTGTAAAGGGGTGATAAGGGATATGAGCACTCCCTTGTCTTTCTATATGGCTTGCTCTAGGGACTTGGCTATCGTCTGGGCTAGACTCAAAAGAATATTGGTCAAGGCCTACTTTATATCGTTTTCCACTACGAGTGCAACCAATAAGTTCATGATCACTATCAGAATCTACGGACATTACTTGTCTATGCTATTCATCAGAAGCAATACATAGCTTTCCTTTTTCATACAGAAGCATTTTAATCCATAAGTTCAGAGAATTTAAGAACTTACCTCTGTGTACTTGGAAGAAATTCCTCTCAGCTTCACTGAAACTCTTTCTTGTATCTACTGCAAACTCGGTGATGAAACCTTTCAGTAGACTATTCAACCAAAAGTCTACTGCGCGGGACACAGGATTGTCTATCCGCTTCACAATACTAACTAGCTCAGGCGTCCAAGCGACGGGTCGATCAATATGCACAGTAGGTCTAGAATATGCTAACTTGGCTATCCAAGCGTGCAACTCCAGTGCAAATGTAACAAAGAAAATTTCATGAAGGTCAGTATAAATATACTTCTGCAACCAGTCTTCTGTTTGGAGCGTAGAGCTTCTATTTTCTTGTTCAGCGAACTCTTTAGCCTTTAAATCAAACCAGTCTCCAATTTCTTTAGCTGTAGGATTCCAGTAACACATTTGTTAACTGAGCAAGTCTCAGTGTAACAGAACCTTGTGCTGGCTTCAGCAACAATCTCAGACGTCGCGGAAATAGTAAGTCTCACAGCAGCAAGTCGCAAGACAAGGGAACCATTTGTTCTCCTCGATCTCGCGCGTCGCCGAAATAACAAGTCTCACAACAGCAAGTCGCAAGGCAACGGAACCATTTGTTCTCCTCGATCTCGCGCGTCGCCGAAATAACAAGTCTCACAACAGCAAGTCGCAAGGCAACGGAACCATTTGTTGGCTGCTTTCTTGGGCAGACCCGAGTTTTAATGAAGCGCAGCAACAAACCCCTAGGCGCACTGGCCCTCTCGGCAACGAGCTGCGCAGCAGCTCGAGGTCTCACCCAAAGTGGCTATGGGGGGGTTAAGGAATCAAATTTCCTTAACCTTGGTGATGCGGAGATTGTTCTTCCTTTTTCGGTTCCTCAGATTTCGGTGGTCTGACTTTCCCGCAGGCCCCTCGGCTCAACTGCGCGGCTTCCTCCCTCAGCAGGCCCGCTGCGCAATTTCTCCGCTCTGGCGCAGAAGGAAACTATTCCTTGCATCAACGTGTTAAGTACCTCCTCGCCCTGCGCGCCCAGCGCAGTAACGCCTTCCTCGATCGCTGCCGCGACAGCGCTCCACCACTTCTTCAATACTTAACACTTATAGCTATCAAGGGACCTTCCCAAACTCACTTAAACGGTCGCAAAGATAATGCAAGAGTCTTGTATACACAGGTAATGAACTTAAACAGTTAATCATTCACGCAAACATTATAACAAGAAGAAATATGTGAAGTTCACCTCCTCGAGGGAAACCACGTCCACGGGAGTGTTATATTAACCAGAAAACGATAGAGTTATACAATATGTTGCGCACACAGCTGCAGCCTTAGATCTTTCCAGGAAACTCCACGCACACAGCTGGGAGCCCTTCTCTCAATCTAGTCTCTTCTCTACAGAGATTACAAAGGCACAGACGTCAACTCAGACTGTCTGGAAACTCAGGGATTAGCTCCTCGGCTATCCGATTTCCACCCTAGTTCTACACACTCGGTAGAAAACATAACAAAGGATAATCAACGCATGATCTATCCTCGAGACTAACTATCTAACAGTGTAACCATCTAACTATCCCAAAAATATCTAACTCTTCTTCTTATCATGTATACATATATATAGGTGGCCATGACGGTCACACCTTTACAAAACTGTGGGCCTTTCCCAACAGTGATTCCCAAAAACCCTAACCACGCACATGGCTAGGTGTACTGTAGGCGCCGCTTGTAGTCATGTCGCCGCTTCCTGCAGGCTCCTTGACTTCCGGTGCAGATTGTGGGTATGGGCGCTTGTCCTTCGCCTTCAATGCTCTGGTCCGTTGCTCCTCCTTGATCCGAGCAACCATAACTTCTGTACTTAGCCTTTAAATGAGGGTAGCTGAGCCCTCTACTCCATTGCCTTATTTATTATGGTAGCTGAGCCACCTTCATTCTTCTATGACGTGCGCGCGAGCTCCGCGATTTCCGGTCCGTGATCCTCGTTGAGCTTGTCCATCTGGCACCGTACTGCGCACCGTCTCCTTCTTGCCCAAAACTTAGTGCTTGTCCCAAAATTAGCAGTTTCCTTTCATACTTGTGCTTTTTCCCCAAAATTCGCAGCTTTACCGCAGCTACGGCCTAGGCTCCAACACATGACCTCTTTTAGGGTGATCATTTTTCTCCTTCTTCCTTGCATCACCAAGAAGGGTTATGTTGTTTTTCTCTAAGAGAAGGGCCATCTAATCTATGGTATTTTTCATGCATGAAATTTCAGGATGAAATCCCTTGTTGCAATAAGAAAATTTAGTCTACTCTTTTCCCTCTTTTCCCTTTTGCTTGTTTCTTGAACCTAATGGCTCATCCGATTGCTTGGTTTTCTCTCTTTGATTGGAAGGATCAAAATTTGGATTCTCTTTCTTTTTCTTACCTTTTCCATTCATAGATTTGGATCCTCCAGCAAAAAGAGCTTTACCTTTGGAGCATATGGAACCCATTTGAACAAGCTTATCATTCTCTTTAGTCATGGATTCAATGAAGGCACTTAAGGTAGGCATTTTCCAATTGGGAATTGTGAGCTTTCCCATATTGAAAGTTGAAACACAAATTAAATAATATTTACCAAGCTTTGAAAGGATGCATAAAGTCAATTTCTTATCCTCCTTTTCCACTCAACATTGCTTCAATAGCATAACCAAGCTCTTAAAATTAGTGAAGAAGTCATTGATGGTCTCGAAATTTTTAGGATTGAGTGCAATCAACTCGTTTTCTAGATGATAGGATCTCATATCATCCTGCTTGCCAAAGAGTGTGGCAAGTTTCTCCCATACCTATTTCAGAGTAGTCAATCCACTGAGATGGAAAAGAAGATCCTTAGATATGTTGAGACAAAGTAAACCATAAGCTTCATCAAGCTTATTGAAATATTTGTCCTTCTCTACTGTTGATGTAGCTTCGAATTCAAGGCTCATGGTAACTCTGTAGAAAACTTTAGAGCACAACATTCTCTCCATATCAGCCTTCCACTGATAATAGTTGAAGGGAGTGAGAATATTTGATGAAGAAGTGTCCATCTTTCAAGAATGGTGAATGCAATGGAGGAGGAATAACTTGCAAATCACAAGAAAACAAGAACTATAAGGTCGACAAACCACACTTTTCAAGTTGCATCACACCCGGAATAAGACAATCAAGCAAGCTTGAAGATCCAATGATTCGAATACAGGAATTATGTGGAAACTCTCAGCTTCTAGTGTGGAGTTGGAAGCAAATTTTCAGCAATAGTGAATGCACATGAGAGAATGCATGCCACTGCTGCAATATTTTTGTGAGCAAATTCACTCAATATTCATGAATAATCCCTGCAGAAAAGAAGCCTTGTCCCTTCCATGGCTTTGATACCATGTGAAATTGAAGCACAACAGATCTAATTCAACAAGTAAATCAATTACAACAGATGCATAAAGAATAATATGTGTAAACGGTTCAAGAGAATTGCAGCAGTGCTCTATTGAACTCAGAAGTAGAATACAATGCAATATAAAATCACAATGACTGAATGATTCGAACTAACTAAGGAGGTCATTCGAACAGCTTGCATGGATTAGCTTGGCTCCCACTAGGAGTCCTCATCATTAGATCAATCGAGTCATCAATGCACAAGTAACGGTCAACCAGGTGCCAAACTTAGTCTAACTAAATGTAGGTAGGTGTAACTGGCACATGGAGGACTATTGTAGTGCAGGAGGATCAAAGGAGGGCGCATGAGGAGTTGACTGGAGTCAAAATAGGAAATCTAGTCTGACTAGAGATCCAATAGAGTGTTACAGTTAGTTAATGAGTCAATCTAGCCTTAAATCAAGGAAAGATCCACAAATTACTCAACTAATTAAGTGTTTCATTGGTGGTAGGTGAAGAAGGGCACCTTTCACATGTGGTAGGGGAAATGAGGGAGCATCACTGACTAGGAGGGCTAAAAATGAATGGAAAGAAGCTCTCGGGGCTAGCAAACTTGGGACTAGGTGTTGGGTGACACCTCACTGATGATTGGGATGCATGCAAATGCACGATTGCATGCAAAATGCATGGAAACATAAAAAGTGATGATGAGATATACTAACACCTGACACTTAAATTTTTCTTCATTATTGATCAAATGAGGTCTGGCGAAGTAGGACTATCCCTGTATGGTTTTATTCTACTTCCATTTATAAGAACTGGTATATTTTCTCCCATTAATGTAGCTAGTTGAACTGCGCCACCATTAGTAACATTATTTACAACATATGGTTGTAGCCAATGCATCTTAAATTTTCAAGGAAACTTCATGATTCTACTATCATAGAGGAGGACAAGATCTCCTACCTTGAATAATTTGTGCTTGATATTCCTATCATGCCATGCTTTTTCTCTTCCTTTTTGCACTTGTTGGTGAAATCCTGCAATGAAACAATCTTCTTCTAGCCAAACTAAGTGGAGTAGCCTTTCTTCCATTGTCTCATCATCTACCATGTCTGTAAAAAGTTGCAATTCTCAAACTTGGTACTATGTATTCCATTGCCATCACAGCTTCTTATCCATATGCTAACCTGAAGGGTGTATGACCTGTCAACTTCTTGCAAGTTGTCCTATACACCTATTACATACCTTAGTCAACGTGTTTTCCAACACTTTGTTAAAAGCTTCAATAGTGCCATTGGTCTGTGAATGATATGTTGTACTCTTCTGATGGTAAATATGAAATTCCTCAGTTAGGGCTTCAAAAGTTCTATTCAAGAAGTGAGTTCCCTGATCGCTCACTAGGATCTTTGGACATCCAAACCTTGTGAGGATATTTTCAAAAATGAACTGGGCGGCAGTAACTGCGCTACATTCCTTTACTGGTTTTTCCTCTGCCCATCTAGTTAGATATTATGTAGTTGTAATAATGTATCTCGAGCCAGTTCGCTTTCCTAGTTGGTTGATAGGTCCCACAAAATCGATAGCCCACTTATCGAATGCTTGAAATCTTAGTTGTGGAATCAATGGCATATCATATCTAAGAGATGGCTTCCCTATTATTTGGAAAACATCACAACTACCACAATGTTCCTTTGAATCCTTATGCAATGTAGGCCACCATAGTCTCGCTCTTAAAATTTAATGCACAGTGGCTCTTCCTGCGTAGTGGCCTCCAGATACCCCTAAATGTGCTTCAACAAGTATCAGTGGTTTCTCATGTTCTAGCACACATTTGCGCAGTACTTCATCCTGTCCTAGATTGTATAATTGTCCTACAATTATGGTGAATTCAATTGCTTTTACTACCAATTTTTTCTCCTGTTGCGCAGTAAACTCTGTAGGTGCCAACCATGTGGGTAGGAATTCTACAATATCCTTATAATAGTCATCTTCTATTTGGATAGCAAACAACTACACATCTGGTATACTATCTTCCAGGTTGGTAGGCTCTTCGTTGGACTCAATTCTAGAATGGTGGTCGAGTCCTGAGTTCAGCTTACCTAGCTCAACAATGATTTTGAAGTCATACTATTGAAAGAGTAACAACCATCTACAGATTCTTCCCCCTAACACTGGTTTATTGACGAGATATTTCAAAGCTAAGTGGTCAGTAAAAATACAGAAATGTGCACCTAGCAAGTAGTGTCTAAACTTTTGTAGTGCGTACACCATGGCTAAGCCTTTTCTTTCTGTGGTGGTAAAAAAATATTCTGCTGAGAACATCTTTATGCTTGAGAATGCAATAGGATGGTCAATGCCTCCCTCACCTAGTTGAGCTAGCACAATGCCAAGTGCGATGGATGAAGCATATGCATGCACATGTGTAATACCCCAATTTTGACCCTTAGGAAATATTGGCTCTAATGTAAATATTGTAAACACACGATGTATGTTTCCCTAGCGTGGATCTCAAGGCCAAGGCCCCGCTAGTTTATGCTCGGATTTTATTTAAATTAGACACGCTTGATATTTTGTTACCCACGTGCTATTAAGCCATGGGATATTGTAAATTGATGTAAATATTTAACATTGAAATAAAATACCAAAAAAACTGGCTATGGAGGCAACGAATGAGAAGGGGCCACGTGTATCCACTAGGGAGTGGTGAGGGGGCTATGGGATTAAACCCTAGGCTGCCATTTGTCATTATGAGAACCCATTGACTTCCCTAGGTGACATTAATGCCTGCTGTAAGAAGGTGGTTGAGATTTCAACCCATGGCTTCAATGGAGCATGGGCAGCCCTGAAATTCGTATGGGTGGGCATGGGCTCTGTTTGCTTGGGTAAGAAGTCACTCAACGTCATGGGAGGTTGCTTCATTCTCACCCCATTCGATGGTGAAACTGCCTAGCATCATTCCCATCCAAAAACGAGAGCCAACAGTGAGGAAACCAGAAAAACGCGACCTTGAGAGAACCCCGATTTTGAAAGACCAAAAACGTCCAGATTTGGCATTGGACAGGGAAATCCAATGGGGAATCCATTAGCATAAACCTTGGGGCGAATTTGGGAGCATTAGCTACCCCGAAATCAATGGGAAAACCCAGTTTTTGCAGCTCAGAAAACGAGTGACGGATTTGAGTATTTGGTGAGCAGAACAGAGAGAAATCAAGTTGGGATTGACTATGCAGAGGTTGGGTGTGCTTGATAAACCCTGTGAAGGCTAGGATCTCAAGGATCAGCAGCTGGACCTTTCTATGCCCATCCTGAAGAGCACTGGAGGGAAGAGTTGCCTGAGGGACTGTGTAACAGAGAAGGGGATCTTCCTTGTGTTGGATGTGGTAGGTAATGTGGGTGCCTGACTATTGAGCTCACTTGAGATGCCTGTAGCTCTGTGGTTGAGCTCACTGGCTTAGCATTACCCTCCTCTATCTGGTTGGATGCTTGACTGAAACCATGCCTATGAGTGAACCCAGCTAGTCCTCCTTAGTGGATACACAGCCCAGCTCGGGGGTGACCTCTCAGCTGAAAGAACACAAGCTGGACAGAGGTCTACGGTTGGGAGGAACGTTGCCCTTCCATAGCCAGTCGTTTGGACCATTACAGTTCAAGATAAGTATTCTGTGAATTAATTTATATACAGACTGTGTTTGCAATGCATTCAATCTGAAGGATTAATTATTCCTGATAATGAAATGAAATGCATCATGTTTTATGCAGTGTGATAAATTGTCCATGCTTAATGAAATTTAGTGACTGTTACATGTATGAATGATATGGGTATGCTGAATGTATGAAGAGATAATGTGCATACATAATGATTAATTCCCGCTGTGTTTAAATTGAGATGAATCTGCATTTGGAAGTTTCAAAATGTTAGGAATTTATGGGTAAAGATTATTGGGGATAAGTCTGCCATAAGCTCGTGTGATGTTAACGTTTCCTTCCTTGCACTTGATGATGGAAGGGGGCGTTACAACATGGAATGGTTTACTCCAGTCTGGAAAAACTAGGATAGGCGTAGTTACCATCCTCTCTTTCAATGTGTCCAATCCGTTCTGAAAATACTCAGTCCAAATGAAATTTGCTTCCATATTCAATAATTTTTCCATAGGCGCAGTGATCTATGCATATCCCTTGATTAACTTCCTATAGTAGCATGTGTACCCTAATGTAGTGCGTAGCTGTTTTACTTAATTAGGTGTTGGAAAATTCACAATAACTATGATTTTAACTGGATCAACCATCAGTACTGTTGTGGCCACAACAGATCCCATGCTTAGCCAAGCATGGGAGCCCCACAATTTTAATAAATGCAAAGGTAGTTGGGTGAGTCATCTTGAAAATTTTAGATTTTGATTTTACCTCTAAAAGTTCTTCACCCATGATTTTGGTCCACTTGTTTGTAAGGGTTTGATTATTTCTTCCAAAGTGTTTCAGGCTAAAAAGAGCCAAAACTTTGAGTATTTTGCTGACTGCTATCATCATCCTGAAACCTGACATTTGGAGAACCCGAACCCCGCAATCTGATAGGCGCGGGTTGCAGGACTATTATTTTTTAAGTTTTGGTTTTGCTGATTCCAAAACCTGCAACCCGATGGATGTGGGTTCCGGAATCATTTTTAATATGATTGAAGAATAATTACTCTGAAACCCGAACCCCGCAATGGAGGCATCCAACTTTCCGGATTATGATTTTCGTTTATCTGGTGTGTGTTCCCGAAACCCACAACCCGTGATTTCGGGATGCGGCTTTTGGGATGGTTATCTTACGTCACAGTTTAATGCCTCCAAAACCTGCCACCCGCACAGTCGGTTTTTAGCTTTCGGAATTTTTTTTTTACTTCTGTTTTGCATACACGCAGCCCGCAAATCCGTACTTTCGGGTTTCATCTTGTGGGATCTTTGAATAAGAACTTCATGCAATTTTTTTTGAACTCGATTCTGCATTCCGCTCTGGTTAATCTCCGTCATCCGTCTATTATAATCTCACGGTCATGTTGATTTTGGGTAATTAGTTAAGTTAGGATTTGCCATCCTGTCTTTTGAAACCTGGTTCTGCCAAATTATCAGTTTTCTATGTAATTCATCATAGCGCACACTATTAACAGTCTATCAGTCACCTCATGTTGGATGGATGCCATCTCTCCGCATTAAGTTCGCCATGCCTGAACTTGAGCTTTGACATCTCGTCGTTTTTGTTCCACCTCTTAATGATCGGATTTGTTACGTGCGAAGAATTGATGGCCCATGTACTGGAACTTCGAGTCGGGACCTTTTCACATCAACTTTATCACCATAACCTTCGTCTTTGTTATTAATCACCAGTCATAATTATTGATGAGAGATTGCTTATAACGATGTGATCATCAAGACAATTCAAAATCATGCAAGCAGTAATTGAACTCATACTTCGCACAGGCTTTGATCTGATTGGCACATACCTTGGCTCTCTTCGTTTCAATGGAAGTAATTACAATGAATTGATTCGATAACTTTAATCTGAAACAGGAAACACTCTGTTCGGCATTCTTCTTATATTTTTTTATCCAAGACTCATTCAGAATGAGCAATATTCATGCAGATGGTAAATTTTCTAATGTTCAGGTTGAAAATGAAGAGCTCTATCCCTTGTTATAGCAAGAAATGTTGTCGCCACAGTTTGATGCAGGTGTTCCTGATCTTAGCAGCGGTAACAACGAAGAAGACTTCGAACCTCTATCTGCCTACATTCACGACCCTGAAAAGTGAAGAAAGGAAATTCTATAGGGATCAACTGATCTTGATACTGATGTTATACAAGACTTTATAATCAATGAAGAACCTGACGTGCTGGATACCGTCCCTGAAGTAAATCCTCTAATGGATTGATCCAGGTGGATATCGGTGGCAGCCCACCTCTTCCAACTAGCTCAAAACAGTCTTCTGGTAATTTTGGTAAATTACTATTTTTAGTAGTTTTTCGGGTCCTGAACTTCTGGAGTCGTTTTGAGGCCCCAAACAACATTTTTTGGCAATTTGGTGGACCAAACAATTATTGGGACTAGTTTAAAGTTGTAAATCTCGGATAGACCTTTCCAACGGGCTACCGAGCGTCCCAAATGGAGATCGTATGCAAAAGTTATGACCCCAGGAAGTTGACTGTTCAACTAACCACCTTGGGGCCGCAAACTTTATGACGGTTCATCTTCTAGGGTTAGGTTTTTGGATGTTTGGGATTCTTTCCCTCATGTTTATGATAAATAGGCCATTTTGGCCTCTCTTTGTATTATTCATCTTGGCACGAATGAGCATAGCGGCTACATCTCTTCTCAGAGATAGCTACCACCATTCTAGCTATTGTATTTTATAGTCTGTTCTATTTCCGCTATTTAATAGAATAAGTGTTTACTGTATCACTGTGTTATTTGCAATATATCTCTGTATATGATTCTGTATATGCTATCTTTTGTTTCGTTCCCACATAAATCCGGATCATGGATTTCTCTGTTTTCGACAGTGGGTTCCCCGACCCCGAATTTCCTACAGCGGATGCTCTGCAAGCCACACCACCTGTCGACGATAATGAACGATCTGTGATTAAATTTTTATGGTGCCACGAGACCTTATCTGATTAAAGAACAAGTATTTCTTTTGTGAAAGGTGGCAGAAAATCTTTTGAGCTTAAAAATAACAAGATTTTTTTTGGATCGATGGTTAGATCTGATTTTGCAATCCCTATTTTGTAGAATCTCTCTTTTTGGAACTCTGATGTAAATTTAGTATATAAGGGGGAATGTTTCTCTTAGTAAGGGGTTGGGAATTTTGGAATTGCAATTCAGTGGGAGTTTGGACTGAAGATACTTTGTTTATCAGAGTCATTGTAATTTTTGTACAAGACTTCTCTATTCAAGAAAGTTATCTTTTAATTCACCTCCTATTGTTCTTCAAATTTCTTTGGGAATTGCTGAGTTAATGTTTTAAATTTGTCATCGATCATGCGTTTAATCTTTTGCAGGATTTTTGTTAAGGCATAAGATCTCTCATATTGATTTTTCTGTATGTGTGGATTATGTTCAAAATTGTTCTGTTAAATTTCTTTAATTGAACGTTTTCACTTTTTTTTTTACTTCTGCAAATGATTTGATGCAATTAAATATGTATAATCAAATGTTAATTTTTCAATTAGCACAAAGATTACAGATCAGATATTTGAATACGCTTAACATTTTGAAGAATTGTCACTTAATTTCTTAATTGATAAAACTTTAATTAACAATTGAAGAACCCGAAGACATTTCTATTTAAGGTTTAACTGTTTGTTCATCACACTTCAACTCTGATCTGCACAACATCAACTTCTCCTTTTAGGTTAGATCTGACTTAGAATAGATCTATTCATTAGATAGTTTAAGTTAGATTTTGGTAACAAGCTTTGACACTTAGTTTTCCTTGATGGGAAAACTAATCTTTTGAGATCAAATCTTTTACTCATAGAGTTCCAACGGAGGCCAAATATCTGTGGGTGATTACCATCCCAAACAGCTCGAGGATAGGGTAACTCTTGCGTAGGGTTAAATGAGGCCTTTGGCTGGGTTTTCATCCCCTGTTGTGTGCCTTGGAACCCATTCCAGCACTTTGCACTCACCCTGCACCCCCGAGGCATCAACAAATGGTGCTAGAAGGAGGGAAACTAGTAAAACATGCCGAAACAAACTACTAATAAGCCTCCTCCAGCAAGTACTTCAATGGTTCAAACATGAAGCCAGACTAGGGCTTCAACATTTGAACAACCAACTTATCCACAACCTACACATCTCCCTATCATGTCTACACAACTTGTGGTTATACCTGTTGCACCGGTGACGCAACAGGAGAACAGAGGAGATATCATTTTCACGTCACGTACAAGGGGGCCCATTTTGTTAGAGCAGATATTGAAAACTTCAGCTGATAGGGTTTTAAGAGTAGAACAATGACTTGCCGATCAAAGAAGACGCGGCCTGGCAGCTCTAAACTTAGAAAGTGCTTTGCAGGCTAGTGGTCAGGAGGACAAGCAAGTTCCCACCTCACAGACCAGTGATCCACAAGTTCAGCATACCAATAGTTTTAACACAGAGGATCAACATACAACTGATTAGCCATCTGAAAACCAATACCTAGTTAATTGATCAGATTCTCTTGAATATAACCGTGATACCACTCACACAGTAACACAAGGTCAACCAAATCTTGGATCCAGTGGTCCACCACCATCCCCTCCTCCGTCTTCATCATCTTCCTCAGATGAAGAGAATTCTTCTAGTTCATCATCTGAAGAAGAAGAACAAGAACCTCCAATGGCTAGTGAAGGTCAAAACAGACCTTGGCTTGACCAAGGTGCAGTTTTCATATTAGGAGATCAACATATATTACCAAAGAATCCTAAGAAATGGCTGCCTAAATACAACCCTGATGACAAGATACCTGTGTTGGACCATATAAAAACTTTCATGCAGGCAATCAGGCTTAGAAGCGTGGTACATGAGGATGTAGTATGTAGACTCTTTCCCTACACTTTTGAGGGTGGAGCGGCCACTTGGTATTTTGCTTTGCTGACCCAATCTATAACTTCCTGGGATGAATTCAAGAAACATTTTACCCAGAAATTCGGGCATGACAAAACACTACAAGATCTTGTCTTAGAATTATCCTCCATGAAAGCCAAAGGAAAAGAAAGGGTAAAAGACTTTAACCAAAGGTTTTCATATTTCAAAAATAGAATTCCTGCCAATCTTATTCTTGCTGAAGAATTATTGGTGGATTATTATGCAAAGGGTCTGCCTCCCCCTATTGCAATATGGGTCAAAAGGGTACAGAAGGTTACTCTATTGGAAGCTTTTGATGAAGCAATCCAAGCTGAGAAAGACATCTTTTGTCTGGAAGACAACCCTGAATCCTCAGAAGGACAACCTTCCACTTCCAGGAAGAAAATTGAGATTATCCCTAAACCCACAATCCAGAACAATGATTCATTTGATTTGATTGACATGAAAAAATTCCTTCAGAAGATGTCAAATGAGATGGTGGACTTGAAAAAGAACACTAATGATAATCAGAATCAGAACAGAGGTTTTCTAAGGCCACCATTTAGGAGACCTTACCAGCCTCCACAAAATCCACCACCACCAAATCCAGTAGATGCACTCACAAACGAGGAACTTTTTTCTATTTTTAGAGCATTGGCAGCAGAATCTCAAGTCACCCCTTGACACTTCCAATGATCAGACTACCTCGGATCCTCCACTACCTAAGAAAGAAGCAGAAGATGATCCACAGGTTGACGCTGTGGGTTGCTTTTTGGAGCTTCCTATGTGTGAAGAAGAAGAAGAACCTGAGGCAGTGTTTAACACACAACATCCTTATAACACTAGGTCAAGACCACAACCACCTCAAGAACCTTCATCTTCTTCCCCTGTTCTCACAAGAAACCAGACCATCCCACAGAAGGATACTGTCCTCCCTCAAATCGAGTACAACCTGGTTGAAGACTTAAAAAGGGTCAAAGCAAATATCTCTCTATTTGAGCTACTCAATATTCCTACTATGAGGGATTCTTTATCAAAAAACATGATAGTCAAACAGCCTAGAGAGTCACAGAATAATAACTTAGACTCTGTCACTAAAACTGATGATCATAAACCAGCAAGTAAGAGAACTCCTCCTCCCTTGCTTACTTTTGAGATTTTCAACCGGAATGTACACAACTGCATGATAGATTCAAGAGCATCATCAAATGTGATTCCCCTCTCTGTTTACAAAAAATTGAATGCAACGTGGAAACCCTGTCCAACCTAGATTGTGCAGCTTGATAGATCCAAGGTTAGAGTGGTTGGTAAATTGAGAAATGTTCTGCTCACACTGTCAGCTAATCCCAGGATCCATCAAACAGTTGATATTGTGATAGCTGACATCCCAGAAGCTTATGGGATGTGGTTAAGCAGGGACTAGTCAGAGAAACTTAAAGGTTACTTTGCAACCGACTAGTCCCATTTATGGTTGCCTTACAATGGTCAACCAAATAAAATTAAGATCAGCAGAGAACCTTTTATGAAACAGACAGTTACTTATCTTAATGATTCAAGTGAACCTGCTGGTTATCTCACCTCTCATGTAGGGAAATTTACATTCGATACCTTTTTTGGTGAATTCCCAGCTGATGCCTCACCGGAAGAAAGCATCCAGAGTGAATCACATAGCACTCAGGTTACTTCTGTACCTTTTTCTGGTGAAATTGTGCATAATGTATATAATGTGAATACGAATTTTAGATTAGACCCTATATCCTGGACTTTATTTTTCGATGGCTCTAAGTCGAAGGACGGAGCTGGAGTGGGTTGTGTTCTTATCAATCCTAAAGGAATAAAATTCATGATTGCTTGCAGGTTAGAATTTGATTGCACCAATAATGTAGCCAAATATGAAGCTCTTGTGTAGGGTCTCAAGAAGGCCATTGATTTAGGTGTACAAGTAATAGAATGCTATGGAGATTCCGAAATTATAGTCAAACAAGTCAGGAATAAAATACACTGCTTATCCCCATGTTTGGTTAATTATCAAAAGTTGGTAAGAGAACTAACCAACTCATTTTCGGCATTCAATATTAAATCTCTTCCCATGTCACAAAATTTTGATGCAGACTTGTTAGCAAATACAGCGTCTAGACTGATCTCGCAAGAAGGTCTGTCTCCTCAAACGTTTTCTATTGAATTGATGTATAGACCATCCATTCTAGATAATGTGACTAATTGGAAAGTGTTTGATGATGACCGACAGATACTTGACTTCCTCATCGCTCAGGATACGTTTCAAGACATCGCCATCGATGAAGTAGAACATGAAAAGTCTCTCATTGATTCTTCCAACGTCATCCCGAAGTCTATGATCAATCTTGAAAAGTTTTATGATCTGCAGGACAAGTTCAAATCTCAAACTAATTGTAAAACTCAAAGCTCATCCTTGAACTATGAGCGGGTCAACCTAAGCACCAAACAGGAATCTCGTTTCATCAACTTGGGAGTTGATTGTACCCCTGAAGAATGCAGAGCCATTATTGCATTGTGTAAACAGTATAAGGATGTTTTCTCCTTGACGTATGACGAGTTGAAAACATTTGACACTGGCGTCATGTTTCATAATATTCCCATGAAACTAGAGGTCAAGCCATTTCAACAAAAGTTGCAAAAGATGCACCCTAGTTTGGAGCCTTCTGTAAAAAAGGAGCTGGAGAAGTTGCTCACTGCTCACACTATCTTTTCGGTCAGACACACTCAATGGATCGCTAATTTAGTACCTATCCATAAGAAAAGTGGTGAAATTCGATTGTGCGTCGATTTAAGAAACCGAAATCGAGCTTCTGAGAAAGACAACTATCTTGTTCCACCAATGGAGCAGATTCTTCAAAAGGTAGTCGGGTCATAAATGTTTTCCCTCTTAGATGGTTTTTCGGGGTATAACTAGGTCATGGTTGCCCCGGACGATCAATTGAAAACAACCTTTAGGACCCCATGGGGTACTTTTTC
This sequence comes from Larix kaempferi, assembly GCA_027924585.1. Classification (NCBI taxonomy): domain Eukaryota; kingdom Viridiplantae; phylum Streptophyta; class Pinopsida; order Pinales; family Pinaceae; genus Larix; species Larix kaempferi. The sequence continues at coordinate 653,233 of BSBM01000358.1, forward strand.
CTACAGACAGATGCCTTTCAGGCTAATCAATGTAGGAGCTACTTTTCAGAGAGCTATGGATATAGCTTTCTAAGGGTTAATGCATAATTCTTTTGTTGTTTACCTTGACGATATCACTATTTACTCTAAAAAACGACATGAACATGTGTTTGCTTTGAAACAAGTTTTTGATCGCTGTAGGAAAATTGGTATTTCTCTCAACCCGAAGAAATCTATTTTTGCAGTAACAGAAGGAAAGCTTTTGGGATTCATTGTTTTGAAAGAAGGTATGATTACCAGTAAGTCTGAGCTTAATTTTTGTTAGCTACCGAAAGCTCTGTTTTGGTGGCTAATGAACAACTGTCGTAACTTCCTAAACACCGAAAACTGTTCCACGATACATGACACGTCCCTTTCCTTTCGGTAGCTTGAAGAATTCTGAAAATTTTGTTTAAGCTGCCAAAAGCAGAGCTTTCGGTAGCTTAGGAACTGTTTTAAAAAAGCGCTTAGCTACCGAAACTTGTCTTTTGAAATTTTTGAAATGAGAACCCAATCTAATGTTTTCAAACTTTATTATAGGCATAAAGCTATCAACAATGAGCCTTAAGAAATTTAGAAATGAATTTTCCAATGACATCCTATCGTCCAAAAATGATCAACTCGACAAACTTTTGGGGAGATAACACTAACGTGTCGGCTACCGTCCCTGAAGTAAATCCTCTAATGGATTTCTCTGTTTTCGATACTGGGTTCCCCGACCCCAAATTTACTACTGTGGATGCTCTACAAGCCACACCACCTGTCGACGATAATGAACAATCTGTGATTGAATTTTTATGGTGCCACGAGACCTCATCTGATTAAAGAACAAGTCTTTCTTTTGTGAAAGGGGGTAGAAAATCTTTTGAGCTTAAAAATAGCAAGATTTTTTTTGGATCGATAGTTAGACCGGATTTTGTAATCCCTATTTTGTAGAATCTCTCCTTTCGGAACTCTGATGTAAATTTAGTATATAAGGGGGAATGTTTCTCTTAGTAAGGGGTTGGGAATTTTGGAATTGCAATTCAGCGGGAGTTCGGACTGAAGATACTCTGTTTATTAGAGTCATTGTAATTTTTGTACAAGACTTCTCTATTCAGGAAAGTTATCTTTTAATTCACCTCCTATTGTTCTTCAAATTTCTTTGGGAATTGCTGAGTTAATGTTTCAAATTTGTCATCGATCATGCATTTAATCTTTTGCAGGATTTTTGTTAGAGCATAAGATCTCTCATATTGATTTTTTTGTATGTGTGGATTATGTTCAAAACTATTATGTTAAATTTATTTAATTGGACGTTTTCACTTTTTTTTTTTACTTTTGCAAATGATTTGATGCAATTAAATATGTATAATCAAATGTTAATTTTTCAATTAGCATAATGATTACAGATCAGATATTTGAATACGCTTAACACTTTGAAGAATTGTCACTTAATTTCTTAATTGATAAAACTTTAATTAACAATTGAAGAACCCGAAGACATTTATGTTTAAGGTTTAACTATTTGTTCATTACACTTCAATTCTGATCTGCACAACATCAACTTCTCCTTTTAGGTCAGATCTGACTTAGAATAGATCTATTCCTTAGGTAGTTTAAGTTAGATTTTGGCAACAAGCTTTCACACTTAGTTTTCCTTGATGGAAAAACTGATCTTTTGAGATCAAATCTTTTACTCATAGAGTGCCAGCGGAGGCCAAATATCCGTGGGTGATTACCATCCCAAACAACTCGAGGATGGGGAAACTCTTGCGTAGGGTTAACTGAATCCTTTGGCTGGGTTTTCATCCCCTATTGTGTGCCTTGGAACCCATTCCAGCACTTTGCACTCACCCTGCACCCTCGAGGCATCCACAAGTCCTTGTTTACAAACAATGTGTCCCAGTAGAATTCCATAGGGAATACAAAAGATGATTTTCTTCAATTTGAGGGAGATATGATGTTGTCTACACTTTGCTAACATCAGTCTTAAGCTGACATAATGGTTCTTAAGTAACCCAAATATTGTCCAATCATCAAAATACACTTCTAAAAATTTATGGTTAAAATCCTTGAATGCACCAACAAGTACTCTTGAAAAAATAGCAGGTGCGTTCTTCAGACCAAAGGGCATAACTGTGTACTGAAATGAGTCCCATTCAGTAACATATGTGGTCTTGTGCTTGTCTTCTATATCAATTTTGATCTGATGATATCCATAAAATCCATCAGTGAAAGAGTATGCCTCATTCCCTCCAACATTGTCTAACAATTCACCTATGAATGGAGTAGGAAATGGGTCATGTAGCGATGCGTCGTTCAACTTCCAGAGATCTACCAGATCCTAATTTTTCCTTTAGTTTTCTTTTCTTGGATAACCATGGGAATTATCCATTCTGATTCTTCTACAAGTTCAATGATTCCTTCCTCGAGCATCTTATTCAGCTCTACCTTTACCCTTTCTTTATATCTTGTATTTAGTCGATAAGGTCTCTACTTAATGGGCTTCGCATCCGGTTTGAGAGGTATTTTCATGACTCCCAAGTCACCCAAAATGCCTTTCATTTCGAAAACATTCATAGGAAATAAGTCTTCATATTCGCGGATTAAATTTGTTATCTGCGTGACTGTCTCCTCATCCCAATAATCCCCTATAGAAGCAAACATTGGTTCTTCACTAGTTCCAATGTTCACTTTTCTAGTTTTTACATGATTGCTTAGATCTGGAATCTCTAATGGAGGTCCTTCTACTTCACGCTCTCCTTCCAACTCAGGTATGTTAACATTACGCAAGTTTTCATCCTCACTTTCTTCTTCATCTTCGTCTAAAGTGAAGTTATAACATTCCAGGGCCTGTTCTAGCTATCTTTCTCATTCTGGTTGTTGATACACAGGCTCTGGTGTGTCATTGAATACCTTCTTTTTGATGATCTATAGTGCCTCATTTATACTTGGATAGTCGTCCTCGAATCTAAAATTCACTTGTAAGTTCTTAGTCATGATGGACCATTCTACTGTTCCTATGCAAAGCTTTGTTTCTGTGTACCAGTTCTTCGGAATTTGTTCCAATGTGTGCACAAACCGATGGACCCATTCTGCTTGCGGTACGTGTGTCCATGCTTTTGTGCAAAGGTATATGTGGTCTCTTCGATAAGTTTGTCCATTATATTTCACTTGTACAAGTCCAGTCTCTTCCATAAATCTAATCTTCATGATGTGCTTACATTATTCCCATGTGGTCAGATTCTTCTTATGCACAGCCCACCATCTTGCAGGTGTAGTGCATAGTGTTGTATTCAATGCTGCTAACTTGTGTTCATCTGAAACTGATATAAGATATTATTGAAAAAGTGCATCAATATTACTCAAGCCATCATAAGTAGGGATTGGAATTACCTTTGTTCCGATCCATCGCAGTGATTTAGTGAGATGCACACATCTTCTTGCAGATACTTCATGCATTTTGCTCTGCCAATTCTGTAGTCCTGCATCTGATTATGATATGCAAGAACTATCACATCGCCAACTCAATGTTCCATTGATCCGGATTTATGTGGGAACGAAACAAAAGATAGCATATACCGAATCATATACAAAGATATATTGCAAATAACATAGTGATACAGTAAACACATATTCTATTAAATAGCGGAAATAGAACAGACTGTAAAATACAATAGCTAGAATGGTGGTAGCTATCTCTGAGAAGAGATGTGGCCGCTATGCTCATTCATGCCGAGATGAATACAAAGAGAGGCCGAAAGGGCCTATTTATCATAAGCATGAGGGAAAGAATCCCAAACATCCAAAACCTAACCCTAGAAGATGAACCGTCATAAAGTTTGCAGACCCAAGGTGGTTAGTTGAACAGTCAACTTCCCGGGGTCATAACTTTTGCATACAATCTCTGTTTGGGGTGCTCGGTAGCTCGTTGGAAAGGTCTATCCGAGATTTACAACTTTTGCACTAAGTCAAATGTGTGTCGTCGGCATCCATTTGGCCTCCCAAATTTCCAAAAAAGGTCGTTTAGGGCCTCAAAACGGCCCCGAAAGTTTAGGACCTGAAAACCCGTAGAAAAATTACTAGAAAATTGGCAAAATGGGAAACTATTTTGAGCTAGTGGAATAGGTGGGTGGCCACCGATATCCATCTAGATCAATCCTTCCCACTTAGGAATCAATGGTCTCCATTGCGTCAAATCTCTTATCATATGTCAAGGTGTGTGTCGAGTTGAGCTCTTGGGGAGACATTTGCTCAAGTGGAAAGGTTGCCTTACTTTGACATCTTCAGAGGGTTGTAATTGTTGTTGATGGATGCGCTGGAGCTGTTCAACAATTTTGGTTGTTGTGGTATCCTTTGTATGCACCGGTGCGGATGGTTTCTTTTTGGAGGAGCACCTTGAATGCGTGGCCTTGCACTGTAGAGGTACCCGAATAGGCGATGCTGCACTAACTTTGTGTTTTTCTTGTTTCTGCTGAGTAGAAGGATAATTTGCAGAGGTTGTGGATGTCTCTATGATCTGATGTTCAGCTTTAGTGGCATTTGTGAATAGGGAAAATTTCCCAGTGTGGGAGATGATCTTCCTGCCCTGCTTGGTTGGGGCAGGTGAAATTGTCTCTGGTATCCGATAGAGTTGTCCTCCCAAAGTGACGATGACACTGCGAGGTCGGGATTCATATACAGCATGACGCTTCCACATATATGGCTTTCGTAAGAGAACATCACATACTTCAAGTGGGGCCACATCACATAATACCTCATCTTTGAATGGATTGATGCCATATGGTAGGTGACATTGGTGACTGACACAAATCGTTCGTCCTTAGCTTAGCCATCCAATGGTGTATGGTTGTGGGTGTGCCATTATTGGTAGCTCCAATCTCTTGATGACTTCTTCTGAGATCAGGTTCTTCTGGATGCCGCTGTCCACAACAAAGTGTAGGGGAATTCCCTTCACCCACATCTGTGAGTGGAAAAGGCGCTCCTCTGCCTCCGATTCTTCAGGCTCCTCTGGCTGAATCTGTGTGGTGGCAACAACGGTACTAGGTTCTATATCAATGATCTGCTTCCCTTTTCGCGCGGTAGTGAAATTAGGTTCTGAGTCAGAATCGAAACTGGGATCTGATTCTGAAGCTTTGATCTCAGCCACCAATGATTGTTTTGAGCAACATTCATCAGTGTTGTGCCAGGGACTTTTGTGGAACTCGCACCACTTCCCGGTGTCCTTCTTTTCCTTTTCGTTACCCTTCTTTGCTTGTGGTTGGGACTGGTTGTCCTTTCCCTGCCCCGTGTTCTGCAAGCCAGAGTTTCCCTTGCCCTGCTTCTGCACAGGTCCGAAGTCACGCTTGTTCTTTTGGTGAAATTTCTGCTCAATTTTGACAGCATATCGATAGGCGTATCCGAGTGAAGAGATTTCCAGGAAATCCATCTCTGTTCGGATGTACCAGTGTAGGCGACTGTGATATTTCAGTACTAGGTGTTGCTCGGAGTCCTTGATACGTAGCTTTGTGCGCAAGGTATGAAATTTGTTGGTGTACTCCGACACCGTTTGGTCCCTCTCTTGATGCAGAATGGTCCATTTTGTGTACTGGTCATCATAGTTTCCTACAGGGTAATATTGTTCCTTGACGGCATCTATAAAAGAGGCCCAAGTGGGATTGGAATATTCAAACAATCCAGACTCGTCTGATGAGTTTTGCTCACAATAAGTTTCCCACCAATGTTTGACATGGGGGACGGCCTTGAGGAGTGCAAAGACGATCTTTTCCCTATCGAAAAAATTGTGGACAGAGAAATACCCTTCTAGTAGATTCAACCATTTATCTAGAGCATTGGTATTGATTTGGCCTTCAAATAAAGGGATATCAAAATTAACTTGTACCTTGAAGGGAGTCGTATCTCCGAAATGGCTGCTCGTTGAGGGTGCATTTGCCACTATTGGCATGCATCGAAGGATCTGGGCGAAATTATCGATCATCTCGTTGCTCTGTTGCATGAGGGCTTCCTCGAGCAACAACTTGATAGGATCTACTGCTCCGTCGTATCTCTTTTCTTCCGCCATGGAAGGCCGTTTGGGGCGGCGAGAGTGGTCTTCCCCAAGTGAAATTAGTTCGAGACCCAACTCTCTGTATCCTGACCTCGTCGGGGACATGCACCGAGAAACAATCAAAGAGCAGACCACTCTAATACCACTGATCCGGATTTATGTGGGAACGAAACAAAAGATAGCATATACTGATCATATACAAAGATTTATTGCAAATAACACAGTGATACAGTAAACACATATTCTATTAAATAGTAGAAATAGAACAGACTGTAAAATACAATAGCTAGAATGGTGGTAGCTATCTCTGAGAAGAGATGTGGCCGCTATGCTCATTCGTGCCAAGATGAATACAAAGAGAGGCCGAAAGGCCCTATTTATCATAAGCATGAGGGAAAGAATCCCAAACATCCAAAAACCTAACCCTAGAAGATGAACCGTCATAAAGTTTGCGGCCCCAAGGTGGTTAGTTGAACAGTCAACTTCCCGAGGTCATAACTTTTGCATACGATCTCTGTTTGGGGTGCTTGATAGCTCGTTGGAAAGGTCTATCCGAGATTTACAACTTTCGATTGAGGCCAAATATGTGTTGTGAACATCCATTTGGCCTCCCAAATTTCCAAAAAAGGTCGTTTACGGCCTCAAAACGGCCCCGGAAGTTTAGGACCCAAAAAATCGTAGAAAAATTACTAGAAAATTGGCAAAATGGGAAACTTTTTTGAGCCAGTGGAATAGGTGGGTGGCCACCGATATCCATCTGGATCAATCCTTCCCCCTTAGGAAGCAATGGTCTCCATTGCGTCAAATCTCTTATCATATGTCAAGCTGTGTGTCGAGTTGAGCTCTTGGTGCGACATTTGCTGAAGTGGAAAGGTTGCCTTACTTTGACATCTTCAGAGGATTGTAATTGTTGTTGATGGATGCACTGGAGCTTTTCAACAGTTTTGGTTGTTGTGGTATCCTTGGTATGCACCGGTGTGGATGGTTTCTTTTTGGAGGAGCACCTTGAATGCATGGACTTTCACTGTAGAGGTACCCGAATAGGCGATGCTGCACTAACTTTGTGTTTTTCTTGTTTCTGCTGAGTAGAAGGATAATCTGCAGAGGTTGTGGATGTCTCTATGATCTGATGTTCACCTTTAGTGGCATTTGCAAATAGGGAAAATTTCCCAGTGTGGGAGATGATCTTCTTGCCTGCTTGGTTGGGGTAGGTGAAACTGTCTCTGGTATTCGATAGAGTTGTCCTCCCAAAGTGACAATGACACTGCGAGGTCAGGATTCATATACAGCATGACGCTTCCACATATATGGCTATCCTAAGAGAAGATCACATACTTTGAGTGGGGCCACATCACATAATACCTCATCTTTGAAGGGCTTGATGCCATATGGTAGGCGACATTGGTGACTAACACAGATCCTTCGTCCTTGGCTTAGCCATCCAATGGTGTATGGTTGTGGGTGTGCCATTATTGGTAGCTCCAATCTCTTGATGACTTCTTCTGAGATCAAGTTCTTTTGGCTGCCGCTATCCACAACAGAGTGTAGGGGAATTCTCTTCACCCACATCTGTGAGTGGAAAAGGCGCTCCTCTGCCTCCGATTCTTCAGGCTCCTCTGGCTGAATCTGTGTGGTGGAAACAACGACACTAGGTTCTGCATCAATGATCTGCTTCCCTTTTCGTGCAGCTGTGAAATTAGGTTCTGAGTCAGAATCGAAACAGGGATCTGATTCTGAAGCTGTGATCTCAGCCACCAATGACTATTTTGAGCGACATTCATCAGTGTTGTGCTAGGGACTTTTGTGGAACTCGCACCACTTCCCGGTGTCCTTCTTTTCCTTTTCGTTGCCCTTCTTTACTTGTGGTTGGGACTGGTTGTCGTTTCCCTGCCTCGTGTTCTGCGAGCCAGAGTTTCCCTTGCCCTGCTTCTGCGCAGGTCCGAAGTCACGCTTGTTCTTTTGCTGAAATTTCTGCTCAATTTTGACAGCATATCGATAGGTGGATCTGAGTGAAGAGATTTCCAGGAAATCCATCTCTGTTCGGATGTACCGGTGTAGGCCACTGTGATATTTCAGTACTAGGTGCCGCTCGGAGTCCTTGATACCTAGCTTTGTGCACAAGGTATGAAATTTGTTGGTGTACTCTGACACCGTTTGGTCCCTCTCTTGATGCAGAATGGTCCATTTTGTGTACTGGTCATCATAGTTTCCAACAAGGTAATATTGTTCCTTGACGGCTTCTATAAAAGAGGCCCAAGTGGGATTGGAATATTCAAACAATCCAGACTCGTCTGATGAGTTTTGCTCACAATAAGTTTCCCACCAATGTTTGACATGGGGGATGGCCTTGAGGAGTGCAAAGATGATCTTTTCCCTATCGGAAAAATTGTGGACAGAGAAATACCCTTATAATAGATTCAACCTTTTATATAGGGAATCGGCATCGATTTGGCCTTCAAATAAAGGGATATCAAAATTAACTTCTACCTTGAAGGGAGTCGTATCTCCGAAATGGCTGCTCGTTGAGGATGCATTTGCCACTGTTGGCATGCATCGAAGGATCTGGGCGAAATTATCCATCATCTCGTTCCTCTGTTGCGCGAGGGCTTCCTCGAGCAACAACTTGATAGGAACTACTGCTCCATCATCTCTCTTTTCTTCCGCCATGGGAGGCCGTTTGGGGAGGCCAGAGTGGTCTTCCCCAAGTGAAACTAGTTCGAGACCCAACTCTCTGTATCCTGACCTCGTCGGGGACATGCACCAAGAAACAATCAAAGAGCAGCCCGCTCTGATACCACTGATCCAGATTTATGTGGGAATGAAACAAAAGATAGCATATACCGAATCATATACAAAGATATATTGCAAATAACACAGTGATACAGTAAACACATATTCTATTAAATAACGGAAATAGAACAGACTGTAAAATACAATAGCTAGAATGGTGGTAGCTATCTCTGAGAAGAGATGTGGCCGCTATGCTCATTTGTGCCAAGATGAATACAAAGAGATGCCGAAAGGGCCTATTTATCATAAGCATGAGGGAAAGAATCCAAAACATCCAAAAACCTAACCCTAGAAGATGAACCTTCATAAAGTTTGCGGCCCCAAGGTGGTTAGTTGAACAGTCAACTTCCTGGGGTCATAACTTTTGCATACGATCTCCGTTTGGGGTGCTCGGTAGCTCATTGGAAAGGTTTATCCGAGATTTACAACTTTCAACTAAGGCCAAATGTATGCTGTCAGCAACCATTTGGCCTCCCAAATTGCCAAAAAAGGTCGTTTAGGGCCTTAAAACGGCCCCGGACGTTTAGGACCCGAAAAACCGTAGAAAAATTACTAGAAAATTGGCAAAATGGGAAACTGTTTTGAGCCAGTGGAATAAGTGGGTGGCCACTGATATCCATCTGGATCATCCATCATCAGTTGGATTGATGTAATCTTCCTGATTCACCGTGATCTTGTAGATATGATCCAGATCTTGAGCTGTGCATTCTTCTCTTATTGGTTCAGTGTATCTAGGTCCCTATGCAGGGTCTAAAGGTGTGATGACCTTGATATTTGTTCCTTCGAATATCATCTACTTCTTTTTCAAATTGATAATTGCGAGGTTATCAATTGCCCAGTCTATACCTAACAGTGTAGGATATGGATTTCTACCATCTATAATCTCAATGAACTCAAAGAGTGCTTTACGTCGCACTCCATCAATGTCCACAAGGACATTTGATAATCTCCCAAAGGGTAGAACCTTTTGCTGATTAGCTAGCCTCAATTATATGGGTGACCATGATAAGTTTGGCTTCCCCATTTGTTCCCATGTATTCTTTGTCAAGACATTTACTTCTGAGCCTAAGTCAAGGATAATCTCGTCCATTTCAAACTCCTCGATCTGTGCACTTAGTCTCATTTCCCTGTCAGTTCTTTTATGATACTTGATATGATGAACCATTCTATGTGTTTCATTCACTACATTACACTGCTCGTAATGACTCAGTAGGATTTGTAACTCTGCCAAAGCATTTTCATACTTTAATAGCTTCATGCAGCTTTGTAACAGCTACGCAATAGGACTCATAAGGTTTTTTGTAGTACGTAACTGATCATACGAAGCTGGCATATCCATCATACGTGCGGTCTCACTTTGCAACTTGATTCTTGGAGTTAAAGGTTTTGGATCTTTGAAGGTTTCTCTTGCTTCCATGAAGACCTCTTTTTCTTTGTTCAGGATGAAAGCAGGTGTTTTTCAAGTTGCTTTTCTTATCCAAGCCCCTCTAGTAGGCTTCTGTTTAGCTTGGTGATACTTAGAAGTCGAAGCTTCAGTTCTTTAATCTCCACCTGTCGTGGCTCCACTTAATGTCACAACATTAATGTTGTAATTTGTATTCCATTTTTCAGTTGCAATCATCTGTATGTTATGATTCTACGCTTTTAATCTTCTTTCTCGCATTTTTGCTTGCAAAACAAGGCATATCTCAATGACATGTTTGAATGATTTACATTATTTACAAGTAGTGCAAGGGTTCATGTAGCCACTAGCTAGATGTCGTGGTTGGGCATAGTTATAACAAACAATCTGACCTCTTCCTCATCCTTGTCCAGTGTTTCATCCTCTTCCTTTGAATCCTCCATGTTCTCTGTACATGCCTTGATCATACTGCGCATTTTCATTATTGTTTTGCGTTTCCCCTTGAACTCTGTAGACATCATGTTTTCTTTCTATCATGAGGTCATATGCTCTATAGTCGTTATCATCGTGGCCAACTGACTTACATAATGTGCAGTATAGGTTCTTTGGTGTTTGCACATATTTCTGAAGTAAATAGCATTCCTTTGGGCGATGTCCTCTACATCGAAAAATCTCACACCATGGTCCTTGCTGCTGATTTAATGGGTTTGGAGCTCCACTAGCGATTTAATCTCTAAATACCGGACAATGTTCTTTAGAGTGAACTTTTGCTTTACACTTTGTACACCAAACTTATTCTCTGGTTTCTTTTCCTTTCTTCATATCTTACAATTGTAATGTCAAATTTTCTAGATGGGTCTGTATCAGAACCATTCATGCGCTAGTCTCTCCTATAGGAAAAGCCTATAGTTTCATTACAATTTCTAGGGCCTCTGTTTGTGAAGTTACCTTTTTTTGCATCAACGGTAACCTGATATGTGGAAGCAACATGGATATGAACCATTCTTGGTGTTGCTTTGGTGCTATGTCAAATATCACTTGATCTAACAACACTTTGAACTTTTGATGAAATTCCCATACTATCTCAATCAGCTTTTGCTTAATTTCTTTCAACTCTGTGATACACTACGATTCTGACTTGGGTTTTTTAAAGTCTCTGATGAGCACAATTCTGATCTCTGCTAGTGTCCTATTTTGTCCAACATAGTACTTCATAAACCATGTTAAGGCTCTATCCATGAATGTGATGACTAGCTGTGCCTATCTAATAGCATCGTCGCGTACTTTCTTAACATTCATTCCATATGGCTTCACAAAGAAACCAGTGTTGCTCTGGGTATTCGAGACCAGTTCCTTTGAATAAAGGTAGATTAATGCTGTATTTCATTCTTCTTCTAGGAGGCATAGTGTGATGTGAAGACTTAGGTATACTAATACTTGGAACGTTCTGAGTACTGGCTCCAATGGTGTTACTACTGTTGGTGTTATGTGGGTTAGTAGTATTTATGTCGTCAGCTGGAGGTTTCTACAGAGTGATGGGATGATAGGTAGTTACTCTAGGCTCTGTTTCACTATCAGCCTCAACATGATATGAGTGTGTGTCACTTCCTAACTCATTTTCTAGAGAGATGTGTGTTCTAGGTTTTTGATACCTCTTTCTAGTGCTAAACTTGTATCTTTTACCACTACGTAATTTATAGATATTTTCCTTGGTATCATTGTCTGTGTTACTAAACATTATAGACTGAAGTTCCTAGGTTTTTATTGTATTCTTACGACATCTTTTTCTGCTAACAACATTTTAATGTATAGACTGAGATTTTTCAAGTACTTACCTCTGAATCTCTTGAAGAAATCTGCCTCTATTGTGCTATAAGACTTCAGAGTGTCCACAGAAAATTATGTAACATAGCCTTCTAGTACATTGTCTATCCAAAAGTCTACTGCTCTTGAGATTGGGTTATCCACTACTTTAAGTCTCTGAATGCATTCTGGAGTCCACACTATAGGTTCTCCACCATTAAAGCAATTTTTCCGCTCTACGAGCCTTGATATCCACTCGTGTAGCTCGTTGCTGAAGGATGCGAAGAAAATTTCATGTATGTCAGATAAAATATATCTCTGTAACCATTCTTCCATAGATAAGCACAAATGTCTATTTTTTGTCTTCACAAACTCGTTGTTTGTCTTAGTTACCCAGTTTTGTATCTTTGTCTGCTCAAGATTCGAGTTATCAGAGAACATCACCAGTTCAAGCGCAGAAATGGAACCATTTGTTGGCTATATCTATGTTCTTTAACTTCCTTTTACTGACCAAGGTTCAACGCAGTTATGGTACCAATAATACTGCTTCTCCACAATCCCTTTCAGCAATAGCCTACGAACAGGTTGATGTCTCACCCGAGGTGAAGTTATGGGGGATTACAGAAGAATGGTTTTGTAATCAAGTGATGCGCAGTTATGGGATTGGATTTGGCGAATTTCTCCCCACTTCGCATATAACCTTAATGTGACTGCGCACCTATGGGACTGTGCACTTCGTAGCTACCACAGCTCTCACGTACCCGAATTTTCATAAAAATTAAAAAAAATCTAGGCGTTCAAATGTCAATAATTATTGTTGCGGAAGATAAAATGTGTGTATAATATCTATAATGTCTCATAACTTTTAACATTTAACTAGCAAACCCTAACTCTAAACATACAACTCTTTATAACATATCTTATTCTAAAAGCATAATTTTAATAATGTTCTATCACTTGTCCCAACTTAACTTCATGTACACAAGAAACAAAGTAAAGATAATCATATTAGTGAAATGATTTAAGGTACACAAAAGTAAACAACACTAAAATAATAACTAAGATACCATATCAAGGGAATATGCCAAAAGACACACAAGTACATCCACAATTATCCAAAGAGACATACACAATAGGAATACATACCATAAGAACATTTTCATCACCCGCATCTTGGGCTACGTCCACCAAAGGTTTTTGTTTTATTAAAATAAATAAGGTGAAGGGTTACATTCTACCGTGACACCATTTTCACAGGGCTTATTTTCTTCAAGCCTTCCTTACATGAAACATTTTTCAAAATAAAATATCCTTTGTTGAGAAGATGGAGTTCTTCATATAACAACCAAAACATTGATGTAATTGAATACCTTTCTACAAGATTCTAAAAGAATAACTCCCTTCTATTCCCTCACTTTAATATTCAAATGTAATTATTCTATATATACATCAAGTGATAATGTAATAATACCAAAATTATAAGTTCATAACCTAAATATAAGTATCGATTCTTATTGAAGTGATAGTTTAGGGATCACATCCTTTCCAAGGAGATCATCTTCCAATACTTCAAATGCTAACTTAATCATAACGGTAGAGGTCTATCTCCGTGTATATATGTATCATCTATATATATTTAATATAGCCATACAGGCTTTCACTTTAAGATTAAAGATTTGATCTCTTGCTTATTTTCAGTTCGAAGCAGTGTATATATATAAATGCACTAAGTACTCTATTTACAATTACAGCATATCAAGAAACGTAATGAGACAAAGTTGATTTATTTAATATATATCTTATATGGAATAAGGTTCTCAAGGATCATTATCCAAATCTTTACATACTAAGTCATAAGAATATAATTTATAGTATGTGGCTCAAAGATCCGCAGGGATTTTTACCCCAAAACTCCACGCAGAAGAGACACTAATATAACAATCAATTATATTAACACAATTAAACCAAGAATGATTTCCTCAATCTCAGAGATACGGAACAGTCAATTGTCTAGACTGTAGCTCACTCAACGGAGGGTTGGTATATCTTCTAGTCCAGGATTGGCTCTTTATTCTTTTGTTTTTAGTTTTTGATTTCATTTTTTCTACGTTAAGCACGGAAATTATCTTAACAATATGTATTATGCCGAAAACCCTAATATGACTTAACACTTGAATTAATGTTTTAATTAAAGGGCGTATCCCCACTGGGTTCCCACGCTGTAGGGTTATATTCTAACAAGAATTTTGACAGCATTTTATAGACAGAGATCCATTATTAAGAAAGGAAATCATCGTATTTCGTGATGGCATCATAACTCTCAATCATAAAACGTGGTCGCATAAATTTGTGAATCCGGGAGAGCAAAAAGATAGTCATAACAAGAAAATCGCAGGGATGTCTTCTGAGGTCGGGTGTCACTACCATACCCGTGGTTACTTCAGATAATATTCGATCTATTAAGGCGTGTAGACGAGGTAATGGCTATCTATATATACTACTGCCATTACGCAAAAATTAATCCTTTCCACACTGGTGCTAAAACCTACAAGCTAAATTAATGAAATAAAGACAGAGGTAAAGATCACCTATTATTCACACCGGTCTGGTGACTTCTAGCACTATAATACGATCTAGAATAAAAAAACGCAGGAGAGTTCGACACACATTACCAAGTTACTTGATTCTTCATGATTGAGTTTAAGCTAGGCGCTTAAGCCGTACTGGAACACTCATCTAAGCAAGAAGTTGTGCCTGTCAATGAAACAAATCTGAGAGCAAGTCAAGGATGAAAAATATGAAGACGACGTCAAAATCTTTTTCTCCCCTGCCAAATCATGTGTTCAAAACAATCGCAGTCAAAATAACAACGGATTAAATGGTGAGACTGATTGGCTTCAAGGGTTATGGAAGCAGTAATAATCATAGTTCAGATGAAGCCTTTTTTAAATCGTGTAACGTTAAAGAAACTACAGATCCCAATGCCTTCGCTATGTCAGATGTTCATGTTGTTGAAGGAGAAGGTAGAAACCCTACTTGTTCCATCTCCAGTTTAGCAGACGAGGAAACCGGACCACATTCTGCTAAAGCTACTTTAGATGATAGTTTATTTGATTTGAACGAGCTATAGTTTTCTCAGTGGAATCCGCTCTTCTCTCCATGGGACTAGCCAATAGATCCTCATGGATTAGAAGAGTTCTACATGGTAGAGGCTGCGGAGATGAATGAGTTTGGAGATATCATGGGTTGATCGACTGGTCAAAAGTAATATGCAGAGAGCTAACAATTTTATAGTCTCTGAAAATGAAGGAATGGAAGAATTCTACCCTAATACAGAATGAACTTGCTATTGTTGGAAATGGCAGAGAAATGGGTAACAAAGAGACACAACTAACCCACTCATTGTAAATTTAATTGAAAATAGTTATAAGGAAATGTAATCAATATAGTAATTACACTGATAGATGTTTAGATATTATATGAGATTTTGAACTTCCTTGAGTGAATCAACAAGATTAACCTAAACAAAAAGTAATAAAAAAGAAAAAAGAAAAAAAATACGATATTACCCTTAGCTAGAAGCACATCCTCACTCTTCTGGTTTTCTTTCAAGTCTAATCGCTGAGATAAGACTTCCTCCTCGTAGGAACCGTCTACCACCAAGTCCGAGCAGTGATTCCCTCCTTCAAAAAAAGAGATCATGTAACGCCCTTCTCCTATTTGTTTACCAGCCTTTTACAACCTGGGCTCAAGCTCTGATGAGTTATCCCCCTACCTCGTCGTGTTTTCCTTTGACAAATGGTGATTTCATATTCAAACTTGAAATCCAAGTGGTGGCTTGCTGAGCTCCATACTCTTCTAGAGAGACAGCTTCGCAGGAAATTCTCCTTAGATTCCTCCAACATATTTTCTTTGTGGTAGGATTTTTAATGGGTGGCGGTGAGTTAGTTACCGAGGTCTCATACCTTCATATGACACAATAACACACGACAGCTTTCCATACTGGCATGGAACGAGTGGTAGCCTAGCTGAAGTTTGATGCTCCACTAAGGAGTTAAAACTCCCACTAAATTCTCTACCACGTTTTTGCTTCATTAAAAACTATATCTTATTCTGCATTCCAAATAATCGTGGGGACAATATCTACCTCTGCGCCATTAAATTTCTTTATTACCATAAATAGGCAAAACTCTAACCAGTAGCGCTTGCAACTTACTCACCTCATTTGCAAGGGTTCCTTTCATGGAAACTTTGGTTAATGGTTCTAAAACTTAAAAAAAAGAGTTCACGAACTTTGGGAGATAATCTCAACCAAAACCATTCCAACAAAGGTTATGGTATCTCTTCTTCCTACCTTTTTGGTATTTTATTCTTCGGGGCTTAGAGGTAGGGGTTTTAAACTATGTGTTTTGTTTATAGGTTAATACCTTCTATCTTTTATAGATAAAAATCAGTCTTAACCATATATTTCCAAATATACGTTTTAAGTTTATCAAGTTAAACTAAGCCAAGTTTCAAATGCGTATTTCATGTGTTCTCTATCATTCCCTTATAAGGATAGGATGTATAATAGTATACTGCAAAATCATATAATTTTTCCGAAGATGCTTTATGTATATAGTATTTAAATAGAATAACTTTAGGCCATAGTGCAATAGCTATATATTTAGGGTGAGAAATAATCTTACTAAGACGAACTTATATTCACACCCTTCATAAATTAGTGTGATGATAAGGTTAACCAACACATGGTTCCTTAGTCATTTACCTTTTGTTATACTTGGGTTTTGTTACTTATCATTAGTCGCAATTACCATTCTTAATCTTCTAGTCTTAAACTAAGACTTATAAACATAACACTAGCTCGAGGTCCACTGGTGGGGCCTTGGCCTTGAGCTCCTCACGAGGGACGCTTGCACAATCATAATTACATTTACAAAAATAATAATAATAGGTGTTGGATTTGAGGGATGTTACACACTCCACTCCTTAAAGATAACATCGTCCTCGGTGTTCAACGGTTTGTCCTTTGCATCCATTCACCATCTTTCGCTTGCTTTATTTTTCTATTTTTTTCATCTTCATATTTTCGCGATTTTCGCAATCTCTAGCCACTTTACATCCTACACATTATACAGATCATAAGATCTTCCAATGTTCTTTTAGCATAACATAAGTATACAAAATTTCAAAACATTAAATGTTCATCAATCTTCCTCATCCTTGAGGGGATATTTGCTTACTCTAGCATTCATAACATTCACACATTAATATTTCTCATTGTCTAGTTACAAGACAATCATTATCATTTGTATATATCATAAAACAATTCTTTCAACAAAATTTTGTTGATAATTAAACTCTTTTGTACTTCAGCAATCATGGAGACTTGCATACAAAATTCTTGTGTAATTCAGCAATCATGGAGACTTGCATACAAAAACGCTCTTTTGTACTTCAGTAATAATGGAGACTTTCATACAAAACACGAGCCCTCTGCAACTCATCAGGAAAATTTGACAGTCTTACTCTACAACTCAAAACATAGCTTTTCCTCATCGAAATTCTTGTGTGCAATTTCCAGCAAAACCACAAGGAAAACATGATCCCTTCCTCTACTCATTTCGATGGATATAAATATTGCCTAGGTCTTTTGGGTTAGTATAGCATTCAACGAGCACTCCACCTACTCTGTTCCACTTTCGTGGGGAACATGACCACAATTTAGGGTAGTTGTCCCATAAGAATAGCTAGTTACTGAGTTCATGATGCTATCTCTGTGTCTGAGTCTAGGAATCATTTTTTTCCCCTCAAACCTTCTTGTTTGAGTCCAAGAAAATATTTCTTAGTAATAATCATTTGCATGCCACATACAACATAATAGTAGCAAAATATTAAAAATACATTCACCTATCATATGATTACACATCATCAATCATAAGTCTTACCACCAAATCGTGATTCATAAAATCCTAAAAATAAAATGTAAGGCAAATTATTACTTACTTTTGAGTGATTTAGCTCAACTTATCTGTATAAGTGCTTTTATAATCAACGTTCCTCCTTGATCATGTCGTCTGTTGAAGTTAAGATTACTTCATGAAATGTTAGTATAAACACAAATTTCTTTGCTTCAATTTCTCAACAATTGAACACATTACTTCCATAGCATTATACGCATGCTCATTCAATTAACTTGTGCATCTTATTCACTTCATCCCGATGTAAACTCTTCAATATCCTTAATGTGACTTAATGTGAGTCTGAGATCAAATCTGTTGAAAAACATGTTAGTATCATAATTCAAACATATAGTTTCATATAGATTCATTTCAATTTGAGACTTATAATCTAAATATTCTAATAAACTTTTTAGATGTTAAATGATCCTACACTCAATCAATAACAATAGATTAAGATTCTTCTTTTCTGATAATCAAATTCCTACTATTAACAAGATCCTTTAATTTGATACAAGCCAATCTATTATTAGAAGATATAACAAATCCTACCAAGAGTTTATTTATCAAGAAATAATTAGATTCTTATGCATTCCAAAATAAGTTTACTTAAACTCCTAGAAAATACTGTTACACAATAATACATTTTTAGCCTAATTCCTTACAATTAACAATATGAATTTTCAAAAATAAAATATAAGAATTATTTAAGTAATAAGTGACGATTTTCCATAAGGAAGAATATTAAAAACACTTCATCATTTCATCATATGAATTCATACATGTCCTTTAAACATATCATGTAACCTAGTCACATCTATTCTAGCTATCAATACTTATGATAATTAAATTTACTCTCTAGGCTATATCCTATATGAAATCCATTCTATTGGATCTATGAAAGAATGACTACATGTACCTTTTTGAATTAAGCATAATATCAAAGGTGTAACTTATAACTTTGACAACTGAGAACCAACTTTTATTTCTAAGAATGTACTTAAGTAACTATAACTTCTACCAATAACTGTTTTTATCCGATCATCTTCTATCATATCTAAGGAGGAAATATTTTCTTAAACTCTTGTAACAACCAAGTATTGCATTCAAGTGACTTTGCTAAATCAAATAATTCATAGTGTATTAATAAAACTATACTTGTGAGCTAGTAATGTTCATAGGTAATCCTCTTAGTAATCTTCAATAGAATATCAACAAAATGCAGAATTAATGATAAATCTATCAGCACTTTTCATAATCGTTTGTAGAAATATGGAAATTATTTCAACATGTTTCATTCCTTAGTAATACTATACAATAATGCGGGTATCTACATATCAAGGGAATACTCATGACAAAGGAAACTTACCTAACTCACAACTTTATGAGGAAACAAAAACTGCTTATCTTTATTCTTTCGGAGAAACTTGAAGTTGTACTTGAATGACATTACCACTTGTCCATTCCAGTCCAAGCATACAAAATGAAACAAGAACAACTTGATTAGTTAACTTTCATTCTTATTTATTTCATGTTGAGCCTATGAGGCCCGAGTGTTTAAACCTAGTGCTCTAATACCATTTGTCACATACCCGAATTTTTGTAAAAAAAAAAAAAAATTCTAGGCATCCAAACTTCGATAATTACTGCTGCGGAAGATAAAATGTGTGTATAATATCTATAAAGTCTCATAACTTTTAACATTTAACTAGCAAACCCTAACTCTAAACATACAACTCTTTATAACATATCTTATTCTAAAAGCATAATTTTAATAATGTTCTATCGCTTGTCCCAACTTAACTTCATGTACACAAGAAACAAAGTAAAGATCATCATATTAGTGAAATGCCTTAAGGTACACAAAAGTAAACAACACTAAAATAATAACTAAGACACCATATCAAGGGAATATGCCAAAAGACGCACAAGTACATCAACAATTATCCAGAGAGATATACACAATAGGAATACATACCATCAGAACATTTTCACGTGGTTCACCCGCATCTTGGGCTACGTCCACCAAAGGTTTGTGTTTTATTAAAATAAATAAGGTGAAGGGTTACATTCTACTGTGGCGCCATTGTCGCAGGGCTTATTTTATTCAAGCCTTGCTTACATGAAACATTTTTCAAAATAACATATCCTTTGTTGAGAAGATGGGGTTCTTCATATAAAAACCCAAACATTGATGTAATTGAATACCTTTCTACAAGATTCTAAAATAATAACTCCCTTCTATTCTATAACTTTTATATTCAAATGTAATTATTCTATACATACGTCACATGGTAATGTAATAATACCAAAATTATAAGTTCACAACCTAAATATAAGTATCGATTCTTATTAAAGTGATAGGTTAGGGATCACATCCTTTCGAAGGAGATCATCTTCCAATACTTCAAATGCTAACTTAATCATAACGGTAGAGGTCTATCTCCGTGTATATATATATATATATCATATATATATATTTAATATAGCCATACAGGCTTTCACTTTAACATTAAAGATTTGATCTCTTGCTTATTTTCGGTTGGAAGCAGTGTATATATATAAATGCACCAAGTACTCTATTTACAATTACAGCATATCATGAAACGTAATGAGACAGAGATTATTTATTTAATATATATGTTATATGGAATAAGGTCCTCAAGGATCATTATCCAAATCTTTACATACTAAGTCATAAAAATATAATTTATATTATGTGGCTCAAAGATCCGCAGGGATTTTTACCCAAAAACTCCACGCAGAAGCGACACTAATATAACAATCAATTATATTAACACAATTAAACCAGGAATGATTTCCTCAATCTCAGCGATACGGAACAGTCAATCCTCTAGACTGTAGCTCACTCCACGGAGGGTTGGTAGAGTCCAGCAATCAATCCTGTAGCCCGAGATTGGCTCTTTATTCTTTTGTTTTTATTTTTCGATTTCATTTTTTCTACGTTAAGCGGAAATTATCTTAACAATATGTAGTATGATGAAAACCCTAATATGACTTCACACTTGAATTAATGTTTTAATTAAAGAGTGTATCTGTCACCTACCCAAATTTTGAGAATATTTATTTTATTTGCAAAATACTTTATGTTAAATTATAATTACAAAGTTTTTTTAATTATGACCAAATTTGGTCAAGGATGATTGTAATTACTGATTATTATTATTTACTAATATAAAATAGGAGACAAACATCCAAGGGAACTGTTAAATGAGTGTTCATTGACCCACTAGGAGAAATGGAAGCTCTTAGAAGGCATGGGACAGATGGAAGCATTTGCACTCCACCACTAGCTGTTGGTTATGGGACAACTACCCCTAAATTTGTCGCATTATCCCCCAGGTGGGTGGAAGAGAGCAGGAAGCTCATTAATGACCAGTTAACCACTAAAAGGCCTAGGCAGCCTAGATAAGGCAATTCAAATTGAGCAGGAATCTCCTACAATATTTTCTGCAGAAATATTTCCTCAAGTGTATCAGGTGATCACTGAGAAATTCTAATAGGGAGGCTATGTGAGAGTGCAACTGTGAGTCTGCTAGTTATTATGAGAAGGAAAACCAGAAGTGCTGGTGTAGGTCTCTTTGAATGCCGAGTCTTTATGACTGGATAATCTATATTCTATTGCAAGTTGATGTACTAAGGCTTCTACAGAATCTTCCTCCTGGTGGTTCAGTGAACAGGCTCGAGGGTCCTAAGGAAAGTAACTTGGTTGTCTTCAGGAATAGGGAGGGTGGAACAGGTTCCTTGGGATGTTTTCTTCTCCTACAGTCAACCAGGTTCTACTGTTCTTACTTTTGTTTACAATTAAATTTTTTTCTGCATGGTAGAATTATTATTTACAATTATACAGAAGAAACTATTCTATTTTCTGATTTAAAGATGATATGTTTTAAAAATGATTAAATAATTTAAATGAATGATTAATTCTTTTATGTATTTATCCCATACTGTTATCTGTATAGTACTCTACTACAGAAAAGAAAAATTAATAGAGATGAGTGATAGGCGGAATGCCATTTGAATGAATAGATAAACAGAGTGGTATGCTTGTTAAATTTTGTCATTTGAATCATAAGTTTTAAACATAGGAAATAGTATAGCATAGTATAAACAGATATATAGCATTCCTCTCTTTTCGTAATAAAAGAAAAACACTTTTAAATCTGCATAGATCTACATTTTCCAATTCAATTCCATTTATTTTCAAATAGTAATAATATGCATTTCCATATTATAAATTCAGTGTTTTCAAGCACTTCATATTCTAAGAAATATAGCAGCTGCAAATTATTTTCTATACAGATTTGTTATAAGTAAACACTTATTATTTTCATCACTATTTATCACAGTTTGATTTAATATAGATACCTTCATGATAAAAATCAAAACCCTATGATATCAAAGACCCTAGATTTAAATGTTTATTTAGTACACAGTTCAATAAACTTCTCATCAAGCCATTCATGGCAACAATAGACAATTATCTCTGAAGTTATAACAGAAATATTTATCCAAACCCTAACCAACATTTTATATAACCATACCATCTTTAATTCATGTCGAGATTACCAACAAGACACTAAATATCACTTAGCAGAAAGTATGATTTTAGTAACGATGTCTAACAAATATCTTACCACCCTAGTAAGAAAACATGCAAAGTGTCAAAACAATTACATGCACAAGTCAAGACCCAGTTCTCGGGCTTGAATTCGCAGTACAAGCATGGTTGCCAACACAACCTATAGGGTAGGGTTTCACTCATTGAAACGAGATCAAACCTTATGGAATTGCCATTTCAAAACATACGAAGACCAAACTTTACCAAATCATTATTTTAAACTTGGGTTCCAAAAATGATAATGAAGTACACGGACTATCTATCAAAAGTTATGCAAACCATAACTCTCGGCTAGAGACAACTATTGTTGTTTGAAACCAAATCAACAGTTATACAAACGATTCTCAACCATTATTTTAAACAAAACATTTAAATACAAAACGAGCCATTGTATTACAAGTGCAAGTGAACCCTCGGCTCTTTGTTTCACATTCAACAGAATAACCAAAATTCAATAGAGTTTACATTGCAGACCCTTCGAGGTTCCAAATTTACACAGGGTCTTTCCCTTAACAATCGGAAACACTAAAATAAGTTCAAGGTCATTTCTAAACGATGCAGCAAGACATTACAGAGCCGAATAACAACTAAATATAGAGGGTTTATCCTCTTTACAACATTGATCAAAATTAAAACATTAAAACTTAACACTCGGCCATTACTCCAACATGGTTGTATTTTTCCAACTCTCATCAGACTATAATCACCAACTAAACCATGCCAAAGGCACATATGAGGTTTCAAGAACCAACGAGGCTTACCAGGAAGTAGATGCATCATCCCCATTCCAAATCTTATGCATAGAAACCTCCAATGAAGTGGTACCTTCCAAGTCACAGTTTGAAGGGTTAAAAAAGAGAAAAACGCAGATATAAAGTAAGTATCACAGTATTATAGTCATTATCATGAAACTTACCCTTAGAAACGAAGCTCCTGAACTTAGACATACCACACCAAAACGACGAAGCCTGATGGCATTTGCAGCAACACGAGTTTAAAACTCAGAAGACCATTTCATAAATTGGATAATCGAACCCCAGTTCAAATTACACTCAACAAACTTACAGAAGAACCTCCTTACAACTATAATGGCTATATCATGGCTTCATTGCACAAGATCTTAAAGCATGTAACATTCAAACTATCTCTCACGCGTCCAAGGTTTGAAACTGAGGAAGGAGTCCTCCTCACAACAAAATCTAAACCCTACATTGTAGCAACACTGTCGGCCTTTCAACCTTACAACTAAACGCAAAATGAAGACAGGAAAACCAATTCTCATTACTTACCAACGCAAGACTAGGGTTTCTTGCACATCCCTAGATCTTATGAAGATCAACGGTGGATTAGCTTCCAGTCGAGCACGTTGATATTCGAGCGACCATTGCAATCAATACTGCATTGATTGCTACATCTACCATGTTTCCAAATCAGCAGACCGAGGGCTAGTGCATGGCATAGCTCAACAATATAAGGTGCTTATTACAAACTCATTCACGTGGAGACCATCCAACCGAGCTTTCCACTTCACTTCACAGTTGAGCAACGGAAATGCTAGGGCTTGATATCGACAGTTGGAAGCAATACCAAGTACCAACTTAATACCCTGTCACGATCAAAATCATTGCAATGTTAGATTCATAAATCACATTTTATAATAGTTTCTATGGTTTATTGCTAGGTATCGTAACAATAGTAATACATGCCAATTTAGGTGTGCGAATCCATAGTCACTATAGGGTGTATATATTTCATTTCTATAGTTTATGAATAGTCATTTAGGAATATTTAAAGTTGTGTTGATACACATTATAATGCTAGTTCATAGTATAAGCACTATATTCAAAATATATTTCATATATTAGCTATGTATTGTAATCAATTGATAAGAGCAAGACTATAGGTATAGTTTACATGCACAATATAATGTTAATTCATAACATTAGTACTATAATCACTATACTTTTCATATATTAACTATGTAATGTTAATCAAATGGTAAATTCGGTACTTAGGATAGTCTAAAGTTCTGTTGATACAAAATGTAATGATAGTTCAATTTGAATTAGTATAAACACTATTTCCACAATTAGTTACAATTGGACATTGGTATCAACACTTGACGTTAATGACAATAGTCATATTAAGATGATTTTTCATAGATAATAATTATAGCAATGTAAACACAAAATGACGACGTGATTGTAATAACAATGAAAGGTTTGTAAGCCAGCACGTAAACTAGAACAGGAACCAAAATATCCATACATCTAGTAACTTGTTTAGCAAGGAAGTACTTAGTATTTTCATATTACATTGACGTTGAATTGAAAGACACATGTACTCTTAATACATGTTTGTCGTAGAATTTCTTACTTGCATTTTGCACATGGAAACAGTATTCAAATGCCTTAGCTAAACATAGCTAAGTAAACCCCAGGGTACCTCGTAGGACCCCTTAGTCATCATACAAAACAAACTGTCAGCACATTATCAAGAACATCATAATAATACAAACCTATGGACAACATGTAATTTCATTTAGAATTTAAGCAGATCTGAAACTTGTAATCTTGTGTTACAATCATAAAATGTCTTTCGTTAAAGAGATTAGCATCCATTTAATCCGCAATAGCAATTACAACTAACATCATATTTTATTTTTTTTAATTTCGACGTGTCATCGTTATTAATTATCCTAGTTAAGAGATTTAACTATTTTATATGTTTTGCATTAACAACTTTGATAATTATTGCTATTTTAAAATTTTTAAAATTTTTGTTATTTTACGGGATGTTACATGTGGTATCAGAGCTCACGTTCATACTCTAGGCCTGAAAAGGTCCAAAGAACATGCAACATAAAATTTTATTACAACAAAAATCTTACTAATTAAATTTTAAACTATTGTGTTATACATAAATTGTTTTTAAGTACATGTATGGAAGGATCAGTTGAACATATAGAGGACAGATTTCGACCCAACAGTCATAGCATGGCACAACATTATGAAGAAGAAGTCCATGGTGAATTAAATGAAAATTCATCAGAATTGTTACATGCATTTGAAGAATTAAAAGCAGAAATCAGATCTGTAAAACAAGACAATGACAAAATTCTGAAAGCACAAGAGGAACTTAAACACGTATTGTTCGAATAGTGCCCAACTGATGAACAAGATAGAGAAATTGAAAATAACTCCAAGATTGAAGACTTACCTCATCGAGACAAGGGTAAGAAAATGAAAACAGATGATGCGAATAGCATTTCAACATCATCAGAAGCTGCCCATGAAAAACGCAAAAAGAAATGTAATTATTCAATTGATAGTAGTGAAGGAGACTACAAACCCAAAAGAAAAATCACAAACAGTATGAACAGATTTATGGGGAGTTCAGGAAAATCAAGCCCCCAACCTTCAATGGTGAAACTGAGAAAGGAGAGACAGTAGTGTTAGGATATTCCTATACTCCATCCTAGTCCTACCAATATTTTGATCATTTACATTTTCAGTCATGCATGCACTTTTAGGGTTTGCATGCATTTGCATGCATTCCAGTCATCAGTCCAGCACCTAGCCCAAGTTAGCTATCCCCCGAGAGCTTCTCTCAGATCAGTTTTAGCCCTCCTAGAGCTTAGTGCGCCCTTCCTCCTTGATTTAAGGAAGCCACTCATCCTTTCTCACCTACTAGTCCAGTTTACTTCAGTTAGCCACCAGTCTTTCCTTAATTCAAGGACAGACTGACTCCTCAATGTTGTTATCACTCCGATTGACCTCTGATGAGACATGACTACCTGTTCTGACTCCAGTTAGCTCCTCATGCACCCTCCACTGATCCTCCATTCAGTTAGTGTCTCCATGTGCCAGTTACATTTAGTTACACCTACCACACTCAGTTAGACTCAGTTTAACTGACGGTTGATAGTTACTTGTGCATTGATGACTCCACCAATGATGAGATAGACTACTAGTTGTGCTCCGATGACACTCCAGTCATCTTTTGATCACTCCATGAAGGCTAATTCGAATTGCCACCTTAGGCATTTGAATCCTCATGCATTATACTATTTATTTGTCCATATTGTGATTAATTAATTAGTGTGTGTGAAGAATTTTTGCTTCTATCCGAGTTCTACTGTATTATTATTATGTTGCTCATTATACTACATTGACCACTCTTCTTCTAACTTCCTGCTTAATCATAATTACTCTTGTGAGGTATACATCATCTCTTAGATCTTCTGTGAGGATTTTCACATGGTATCAGAGCATGTTGAGAGTATTGTTTATCTCCATTCTTGAGAGTTTTTTGCAAGTTATTACCAAGATTTTGAGTGCAGCAGTTGCAGTAGTTTATGCATCTTTGCAGCAGTAGCAGTTGCAGATATTCTCTATTATTTTTGCAGGTCTTCTACAACTTCCATGTATTCATCAGGAATTACTCCTCTTTCTCCATTCAACTATGATGAATGGAAGCCACAAATGATAGCACATTTAAAGAGACATGGTCTCTTTGATTATTGTTTTGAAAGAGAGTTCGAATCCTATGATGAAGAGTATGACTGGTTAAGTGAAGGTGAACAAGCTTGTGCAGTCATGAATTATGCTATGTCTCTATGCATGTTATATGACCTCCCTAATATTTCATCTCCAAAAAAGATATGGGCTTACATGGATGAAAGATTTGGAAGACAGAATGAAGGAATTGGTCCAAACCCTCTCGAGAACAAGCAAAGTGATGCATTCGCTCCCCTTGATGGTCTCTCAGATCATGAACCAGTATCATCTCATATTGAAGTTGTCCATAAAGAACTTGCAGATTCTACACTCATGCTCCAACTTTCTTCTCTTTATGATCCAGCTCACACTCTAGATATTGCAGAAAGTCCTAAATCCTCTCTTGCACCAGAGTCTGTTGGTTTGCATCATGATCACATGATTATTTTGAAGGAAAAATCAGCTATTGGAGGTAAGGCATTCACCCTCCTCAAGCAATCACCTCTTATTTACTACTATATGATCATTATTCCATGCTTTCAGAAGGTTATTGAAGAATATGGCCATTGCCACCCGCTTGGGATAATTTCTCATGCATCCAATGGTTTTGATCTCACCTCTTGTGGTTCAAAGGAGATCTCAAGAAACCATTGCCATTCGCTTGGGATAATATCTCATGCATTTACTAGTTTTGATCTCACCTCTTATGGTTCAAAGGAGATCTCAAGAAACCATGATTCAAGTCTTGGATCTAATTTGGATTCAAAGCAAACACTACTTGAGATAATTTCTCATGCATATGATGGTTTTGATCTCACCCCTGCTGGTTCAAAGGAGATATCAAGAAACTATTCTTCAAGTCTTAAATATGATTTGAATTTCAAGTAATCATTATTATTTGATGGTTCTTTTTGGCATAATCTCACCCATGATGGTTCGAAGGAGAAGACAAAAGACTATCTGCATATTCATGTTTTTGATCCTACCTCAACTGATTCGAATCACAGGTTTAAGGATCATCCTCATACTTTTGGATTTGTTCTCATCACATTCGATCTGAAGAGCAAGTATAAACACATGCTTTTTGAGCATGATCCACTTCTTCCCAAGAAGAAGATACCTCCAGACATATGACCAAGCATCACACTTGCTTGAGTTTGGAGCATTTATTTTTTATGTGTGCCTTACAGTCTGTTTTGAGGGGGGGGTATTTTTCCCATGAAATTTTCCCCATTTCCTTGGTTTATTGACTGTTATTATTCATTGTATTGGGTGACCTTTGGTCTTAGTTACTAGGGCCCAGGATGGATTAAGGGGGGGTGTTAGGATATTCCTATACTCCATCGTAGTCCCACCTGTATTTTGATCAGTTACATTTTCAGTCATGCATGCACTTTTAGGGTTTGCATGCATTCTAGTCATCACTCCAACACCTAGCCCCCAGTTATCCAGCCCCCAAGAGCTTCTCTAAGATCAGTTTTAGCCCTCCTAGAGCTTAGTGCACCCTTCCTCCTTGATTTAGGGAAGCCACTTGTCCTTTCTCACCTACCATTCTAGTTTACTTCAGTTAGCCACCAATATTTCCTCGATTTGAGGCCAGACTGACTCCTCACTGCTGTTATCACTCTGATTGACCTCCGATGAGACATGACTACTTGTTCTGACTCCTGTTAGATCCTCATGCACCCTCCAATGAGCCTCCTTCATTCAGTTAGTGTCTCCATGTCTCAGTTACATTCAGTTACACCTACCACACTTAGTTAGACTCAGTTTGACTGACGATTGACAGTTACTTGTGCATTGATGACTCCACCGATGATGAGATAGACTACTAGTTGTGCTCTGATGACACTCCAGTCATCTTTTGATCACTCCATGAAGGCTAATTCGAATTTCCACCTTAGGCATTCGAATCCTCATGCATTGTACTATTTATTTGTCCATATTGTGATTAATTAATTAGTGTGTGTGAAGTATTTTTGCTTCTATCCGAGTTCTACTATATTATTATTATGTTGCTCATTATACTGGATTGACCACTCTTCTTCTAACTTCCTACTTAATCATAATTACTCTTGTGAGGTATACATCATCTCTTAGATCTGCCGTGAGGATTTTCACATGCAGAAGCATGGTTGTGTGGCATGAAGAATTACTTTCAAATTTATGATTATTCAGAATCATTGAAGGCAAAGATGGCCATATACAACTTGATTGGGAAGGCAGATATTATTTGAACATCAAAAGAGTGAAGGGAATCAAAGATAAGGATGTGAATTGGAGCACTTTTAAAAGATACTTCAAGAAAAAGTTCTTATTTGAACAATACTATGAAGAAAAATCAAAGGAGTTCTATGATTTAAATCTAGGAACTATGAACATGAAAGAGATGAATAGTAAATTTCAGAATTTGCTGAGGTATGTGCCATACCTCGTGGAAGAAAGAACAAAGATTCAAAGATACCTGAGTTGTCTACCTTTCAACATCAAGGACATAATAGAGTATGACAATCCAAAGACCTTAGAAGAGGCCATGAGGAAATCAACTTTCTGTTATGACACTAATCAGAAAAGAGAAGTGATATCTAACTGAAAAAATTATAAACCCAACAACTTTGAGCTGAAAAAAAAAAATAAAAAAAATTCAGGTTTAGTGGAAATTCTGGTTTCCAAAAGAAAAAATTTCAGAATCGGAATTTTCAAGGAAATAATCCTAGAAATAATCAGCAGCAGAATTTTACAGCTCTTAGAAATACTCCCAATGCTACCAAAACTAATGACCAAAAGGCACCTATCAAAATTTTTGAGTGTCAAGGTCCTCATTATGCTTCAGAATGCCCCAACAGGAAGCGGACAACTAACAATATTCATTCCATACAGACTGAACCTACTATGGGAGACTTGGAAAGAGAGATGCCCAGAATTAATGCAGCACTAGACAATAGGCAAGCTGAGCATCAAGTCTCTATGGTAGAGATTGAAGGTATGCTACAAAACCACCCTGTTACTATTTTGATTGATCTAGGTGCTAGCATGAGTTATATATCACCAAATATTGTAGAAATTTTTAATTTGAAAAAAAAAAAAATTCAATAAATCCTGGTTAGTTAGACTAGCAATAGGAACAAAAAGAAAATTATCTGATTTTATTGAAAATTGTGTTTTATCTATGAATCAGTTAAAGACACAAACCAAGTTGAATGTTTTACCTTTAGGATCCTATGATATCCTAATTGGAATGGACTGGTTAGAAGCTCATCATGTCATTCTGAATTGTTATGAGAAAAGTTTTACTTGTTTAAATGATGAAGGAGAAACAGTAGAAGTAAAAGGTATTCCAAGAAAGACATCACTTAGAAAGATTTCAACTATGCAAGTAAAGAGGGAAGTTAGAAAAGGATGTCAAATGTTTGCAGTAAATGTAGTGAATGATGAGTTAATTACTAAAGAGAACAAACTAAAACTAGAAGATATACCTGTCCTAAAAG
The DNA here is from genome assembly GCA_027924585.1 of Larix kaempferi. Classification (NCBI taxonomy): domain Eukaryota; kingdom Viridiplantae; phylum Streptophyta; class Pinopsida; order Pinales; family Pinaceae; genus Larix; species Larix kaempferi. The sequence continues at coordinate 683,863 of BSBM01000358.1, forward strand.
ATTTCCAAGATGCTTTTCCTGAGGAGATTCCAGGATTACCCCCTAAGAGAGATCTAGAGTTTACCATCGAGTTAATACCGGGAGCGGTACCAAACTCTAAAGATCCATATACGATGAATATACTGGAATTAAATGAGTTGAAATCACAGTTGAAGGAACTGATTGATAAAAATTATATAAGACCTAGCGTGTCTCCTTAGGGAGCACCTGTTATATTTGTTAAAAAGAAAGATGGCACTTTAAGACTGTGCATAGATTATCACCAGTTGAATAAGATGACAATCAAGAATCGATATCCGTTGCCCCGCATAGACGATCTATTTGATCAGCTGCGTGGAGCAATGATATTTTCAAAGATTGATTTAAGGTCAGGATATCATCAAGTTCGTGTGAAGGATGAGGATATTTTTAAGACAGCCTTTAGAACTCGATATGGACATTATGAGTTCGTAGTTATGCCATTTTGGGTTGACTAATGCCCTGGCTATATTTATGTGTTTAATGAACAATATTCTACACAAATACATGGATAAGTTTGCTATTGTGTTCATAGATGACATTCTAGTGTATTCAAGAAGTAAAGAATAACATGACGAACATCTGCGTATTATCTTACAAGTTCTGAGAGATCATCAGTTATATGCTAAGTTCAGTAAGTGTGATTTTCACAAGGATAAGATTCAGTATTTAGGACACATAATTTCTAAGGAAGGAATGTCGGTTGACCCCGATAAGATAAAATCCATTAATGATTGGCCGGTTCTTAAGGATGTGTCGAATGTACGATCATTTATGGTTATTATTGGATATTGTAGAAAATTTATCGAAGGTTTTTCAAGGATTGCAAACCCCATAACCTCCTTACAGAAGAAGGGGGAGAAATTTATATGGGAACAGAAATGTGTAGACATTTTTAAGAAATTAAAGGAATTACTAACTACAACACCTATTCTAAGGATTGCAGATCCTAATAAGGAGTTTATAGTATGCACCGATGCATGTAATGACATACTCGGAGGAGTCCTAACACAAGAGGGACATGCGGTTGCATATGAGTGTAGAAAGCTGAAAATACATGAGAAGAACTACTCTACTTATGATTTGGAGTTATTAACAGTAATTCACGCTTTAAAAATGCAGTGTCACCATCTTATTGGCAGAAAATTTACCTTGCTAATAGATAACATGGGACTGAAATATTTATTAGATCAGACAAATTTGAACGCTAGACAAGCTAGATGGCTAACTTTTCTAAGTGAATATGATTTTGAAATTCAGCATATTAAAGGGAAAGAGAATAAGGTTGCTAATGCATTAAGTCGTAAAGCAAAGTTGAATTTTATTTCAACCATCAATACATACTCAACAGATTTAGAAAATTGGATCCTTGGAGAAATTGAAACGGATGAAGGATACAGAAAATTACAAGAAAAGATAGCAAATAGCAATTCTGAAAATTCTATCATAGATTACAGTTTAAAGGAAAATGGACTGTTACAACCATTGCCTATACTTAGATGGAAATGGGAGATTATAAGCATAGATTTTATTACCGGACTACCCAAAAATCAGAAACAAATTGACTCCATCATGGTGGTAGTGGATAAACTCAGCAAGGAAGCACACTTTATACCTGTAAAAACTACTCATAAGGCTCCAAACATTGCAGAAATCTTCATGAAACAGGTTTTTCGATTACATGGGATACCAAAAGTGATAGTTTCAGACAGTGATTCTAAGTTTACTGGAAACTTTTGGAGGTCTTTGTTTAAAGGGTTGTATACAACCTTAAACTTCAGCATAGCATTTCATCCACAAATGGATGGACAGACAGAAAGAGTGAATTAGGCATTGGAAGACATGCTTAGGATGTATGTTAAGGATCAACCTGGTAAGTGGGAGGACTACTTGCATTTAGTAGAATTTACATTTAATAACCATTACCATGCATTAGCCAGGCTTAGCCCTTTTGCAATTCTTTATGGTAGGAAATGTGATACACCTGTTTCTTGGAATGACCGAGTAAATAGACTTATTTTAGGACCTAAATTGTTGCAGGAATTAGAACAAATTGTGAAACAGGTACAAAGAAATCTTAAAGCTACCCAATATAGGCAAAAGAGTCAAGCAGATCTTAGAAGGACTCATAAAGAGTTCCAGGTTGGTGAATATGTTTTTCTTAAGATAAGACCGAAAAAGAGTTCATTGAAATTGGGAAGCTGTGCCAAGTTGGCACCCAGGTATTGTGGTCCTTTCAAAATTTTGTCAAGGGTTGGACCAGTGGCATACCAACTAGCTTTGCCACCAAATCTAAAGATACATAATGTTTTTCATATATCATTTTTAAAGAAGTATGCACATGATGTTTCTCATGTTGTAAATTGGAATGATGTACAGGTGGGACAAGACGACGATTTTCAGGTGGAACTTGTTGAGATATTGTAACTTCAAAGAATATTATATTTGTACTTTATTATTCTGGAGATGATTCATTCCTCCGTGAAGATCTTATTGTATATCCGGAGATGTTTATTCCTCCGTCGGAATGTGGTAACTCGGGTTATTAGACTTCCCTAGTGGGGGTCGGCCCTGTATGTGTTATGTGGGTCAAAGGGTTATTAGACCACCCTAGAGGGGTCAGCCCAGTCAAGTATAATGGGGTATTTAACCTAATGGTTAAATACGAGGCTACATGTACTTGTGTAAAATACATATCAGAGTAGTGTATAAATAGAGGAGGTGTGTTCCTCATTATACACACACTCACTCACTTGAGGATAGCGCACTTGTGGAGGAGAGGTATGCTATTGTGGAGGAGAGGTATGCTATTGTGGAGGAGGAGATCATGTCTCAGGGTTTCATCTTTGTATATTGCTGGTCATCTATATTGAGGAAGCTTTGCTGGGTTTTCTACCCTATGAGGGTTTCCCAGGAGAAATCTTTGTCTCTTGTGTTTATGCTGTGCTTGTTGTTTCTTCAGTGATCCTGTATATGCTATTATTGTGAAATGGAATGTAATGCTGCTATTTTCTGTCTTAGCATATTAAATCTTAACATGGTATCAGAGCTAACTTGAAGGAAGACAAGGTATGGCACTTACGACACTTGCTTTACTTACGACAATTTGAAGGTTAGGGTTTTACATAGCAAAAACCAGTCATCGTGGAACTTTCGCTATAAATCCATTTTTGCGAAGGTTCAGGGTCTGAAAAGTTTACAGGTCGAAGATAACATCCCTAGGTACCTTGTGTTCAAAGGGAACCCTCAGATTCCTTGTACTTTATGAGTTATGATCAGTACAAGTTAGGGTTTCTGCCTCTTCCAGATCTCAGTCAAAATCAGGTGACCTTGGAAAAAAGGTCATAACTTGGGCTAGGAAGCTCCAAATGAAATTTCGTAAAAAATAACAGGTAGTACACAGACTGTACTATCTCAGGAAACGTTTTCAGAGGACGAAGGTGAACCAGTGACACGTGGCACGCCGTACAAGTTCACTCTCCTGTTTTATCCCATAAACAGGTCACGTTGAGACACTTGGCATAACTCTCTCTCAGAGACTCCAATTGAGGTCAGACCTGTCAATATGGAAAGACAACAGGGAGAGATATCTCAAAAAACGTTTTCAGAGGCCGAAGTTAAAACAGTGACACGTGGCACACCGTACAAGATCGCTCTCCTGTTTTATCCCATAAACAAGTCACGTTGCGACACTTGACATAACTCTCTCTCAGAAAATCCAATTGAGGTCAGACCTGTCAGGATGGAAAGATGACAGGTCAGACTACTGCAGAAAAAAGTTTTCAAACCCTGTGGCGCAAAAATTTCAGAGTTATAGCAGAAACAATCAGGTACATATTTATGTCAAAACAGAATTATTTTTGGACCACCTTTATTCATGGCTTCCGGAATTTAGGGTTTCGGAGAAAGTTAGAATTCTTGGAATCGGAATCCATGGCTGAATGCTACTCAGGAAAATTGAAATTTAGAGACCAAGATCAAATTTTTTGGTTGGGTAGAAGATCGAGCTTGATTAAACCCTAGCTCGGGATCTTGATCGGAAAGATGGAAAATTAGGGCTTCAGCAAAAGTTGGAATTTTTGAAGTCTGTAACCACGGTTGGAAGCTCCTCAGAAAAATAAGAGTTTAGAGCCTTGGATCAAACCTTTTCATTGAGCAGAAGGGTGGGCTTCATCAAACCCTAGTCCGGCATCCTGTCCAGAAGATCCAGAAGTTTCAAAAGCAATTTTGAGGGGTCAAATTTTGGAGATTTCAAAATTGAAGTATGCTAGTTTGATCAGCCCAGCAAGACACATCCTTCCATTCATTCGGAAGTGTGAAAGTCAAAGATTGAATTTTTAGGGTTTTTTTTAGCAAACCCTAATCAAGCTCCAAATCAAGTTTCAGGGGGAGTTGAGGCTAAGGCCTTACATAAGAAGACTACAAGAAGTCTCGACAGGTATGACTTAAGGAGGTTCAGGTATGTCTTGAAATCTGATTCTTGATTAAGTTCATAATGTGTTTTTTCTTCATGTTATTTATTAGTACAATCTTGATTAATGTTAGAATTGTCTTATCACCCTAGTAACAGTATGAATGCATGTGAATGATTGAAGACATTCATTGATTAGGGCTATATGATTGTACTAATGCATTATGGTGTTGTGTGAGGTTGATGTTGTCTGCTAACAAGATACAGGTACATCACAAAAGACAAATCAAGTTCCATGACCATGACCACATGAAGACAAAGACTCATCCATAATCTTTGTTCTACTTACGAGGTATGTATGACTTTTTTATATTATGCTTAACCTATGAGACATGCAGGTTCTAGCTCAGGATCTCTAAATCAATGAAGAGATTGTTTAGGTATGTTGCACATAACTAAGCAGGTATACTAATCCAGGTATGTTTTCCTATGTCATGTTAGAATCTTACCTTGTGTTAGGATCCCTTAAATAAGTATACTTGGTATGATTGGTTATGCTTATTCATAAAGTTAGTAATCAAGGGTTTATGCATATCATGTCTCTTATCTCAGTTGATTATTTAACTAACTAGATCAAACAAGAATATGCATAAGTAAAGGAAGACTTCCCTGAAACCTTGAATATTATCTATAATCATGATTATACATTTTCAAGATTATTTAGAACTATAATGTTTTGATAACATTGAGATTATACTAATGAATGTATGTTTGTGTATGAGATCATGAGGATGACACTTGAGCATGCACAGTGGTACAGAATGAATAGAAGTTCAAAAGACATACAGAAGATCAAGCGGGAGGCAACCACACAAACAGAAAAGATAAGTATTTGAGTTGTTATTTGAAATAGTAAATGATATTGCCTGTATGCATATTTGTATTCCTAGAATATATGATGCCGAGCATAAACATTCATAGAGCATTGAACAGTGTACTACTAGTATGCATATGATTGGTAAGTTGGACAAACATTCCATTGTTGCGTGTCTAGAATGAAACCTCTTTGCTGACATGTTGAGAGCTGTGCACACTCTCAATAGTATGTTCTGGTAGAGATGGAAGGCATCTAGATAGCCACTGTATGCATACAGGATATGGGAAAGTGTTGTGCCAAAGTATTGGTCAAAATAGTTACATAACTATGTAAATGATATTTGTATGCATAATAGGTTATCATGTCAATATGATTTGATGATTATGAAGTATTACTAATCCTGTACTTAATTTTGATTTGTAGGAAAGATCATGATGAATGATGAACACTGAACAAGCAACAAAAGATTTACAAATCAAACACACTATAGAAGGCTTGTGGCTAGAAGATTCTCTTGGAAAGAGGAAGAGAATCATGATGAGATGTTTTGCTCCAAGTGGCTAGATAAGACCATTCTCTTAATGGTGTAATTAAAGAAGAAGTGTGAATCAAGTTCTGTATAGATTCCCAGGATCGATAATCAATTGATGAGCTTAATGATCACCATGGGTGATGTGGATCTCAACCTTTGCTACAAGGTTGAATATGGTTTCTATACATAGATGGCATGGATACAAGAAGGAACTCACCTCAGAGTTCGAATGATGTTGAGGTTCATATCAGTAGACCCATCTAACGAAAGATGGCACAGATAGATGGCTGCATAAAAGAAAATGAAAGATCTTAGATTAATGTATTACTTCCTAGGTCTGGAAGTATGGAAAGGCTCATAAGGAATCTTTCTCAACCAGGAAAGTATGCCGAGAAATATTAAAAGGACTTGATATGTTGGAATGTCCACTCTTATGGATTCCAACTTGAAGCTGTTAGGAGATGACTCATCAGAGTTAGTGGATATAACTCTGTACAGTCAAATTATTGGGTCATTGATGTATCTAACATATACTAGGTTAGATATATGCTTTGTTGTGAGCACCTTGAGTCAGTATCTAGTGGAAACTAGATGTGTTCACGCGATAGTTGCAAAGAATGTGATGAGGCACATAAAGGATACGATAGACTTTGATCTATGCTATCTTGGAGATCATGACTTCAGATGGCTACTCAGATGCTGTTTGGGAAGACAAGAAGAACACATCGAGAGGATGTTATTGTCTGGGATTATCCATGATCTCGTGGTTTAGCTGGAAGCAGTCTAGTGTGGCTCTCAGCACAAGCGGAATATATGGCTGCTTGCTCTACTTGTTGTGAAGAAGTTTGGCTTCAGGATTGTTTGACTTAGAGATAGAACCAACTATGATCCTATGTGATAAATAGAGTTGTATGAGGATGACATAGATTCTAGTGTTCCATGATAAGTCAAAGAACATAGGGAACTAACAAGATATGACGCAGAAAGGAACTATAAAGTTTGATTTGTAAAAGGTTACCGTTGTACTAACCAAACCTCTACCTCAAGTGAAGAAGTTACCAAACTTCTGTCTCGAGTGAAATTTGAATACTTCCGAGACAAGCTTGGTGGAGTTCAAAAGGACCCTCCTCGAAAGGGGGAGTAGTATAGTCACTGATGATGAGATTGTCTCATCGAACAACAAGGTCGATGATGAGGTAACCTGTTCTCTACACCTAGATACTTAGAAATATTTAGATTTAGGACTCTTATACTTAGAATACTTAGTTTTACTTATACATGCTTTTGATGATAGATGTATTGATGAGAATACATGCTTTTGATGATGAGATGTATTGATGAGAATACATGTAGGGATTGTATCATCCTTGAACACATGTTCTAAAGTGAGCCGTAGACAGGTGTCTTCGAGAAAGAAGAGGGATTGTATCATCCCTGGACTTCGGTTCCTGAATTGATCCGTAGACGTATGGTCTCCGAGAATGAAGTCCTTAGTGGATAGTTGAGGGGATTGGATCATCCCTGGACTTTCAGTCCTAAAGAGAGCCATAGACGTATGGTCTCCGAGAATGAAGTCCTTAGTGGACAGTTGAGGGGATTGGATCATCCCTGGACTTTCAGTCCTAAAGAGAGCCATAGACGTGAGGTCTCCGAGAATGAAGTCCTTAGTGGACAGTTGAGGGGATTGGATCATCCCTGGACTTTCAGTCCTAAAGAGAGCCGTAGACGTGAGGTCTCCGAGAATGAAGTCCTTAGTGGACAGTTGAGGGGATTGGATCATCCCTGGACTTTCAGTCCTAAAGAGAGCCGTAGACGTGAGGTCTCCGAGAATTAAGTCCTTAGTGGACAGTTGAGGGGATTGTATCATCCTTGGACTTTCAGTCCTAAAAAGAGCCGTAGGCGTGAGGTCTCTGAGAATTAAGTCCTTAGTGGACAGTTGAGGGGATTGGATCATCCCTGGACTTTCAGTCCTAAAGAGAGCCGTAGACATATGGTCTCCGAGAAGTGGGGATTGTATCATCCCCGGACTTCGGTCCCTGAATTGATCCGTAGACGTGTGGTCTCCGAGAAGTGGGGATTGTATCATCCCCGGACTTCAGTCCCTGAATTGATCCCTAGACGTGTGGTCTCCGAGAAGTGGGGATTGTATCATCCCCGGACTTTGGTCCCTGAATTGATTTGTAGACGTGTGGTCTCCGAGAAGTGGGGATTGTATCATCCCCGGACTTTGGTCCCTGAATTGATCCGTAGACGTGTGGTCTCCGAGAAGTGGGGATTGTATCATTCCTGGACTTCGATCCCTGAATTGATCCGTAGACGTGTGGTCTCCGAGAAGTGGGGATTGTATAATCCCCAGACTTCGGTCCCTGAATTGATCCGTAGACGTGTGGTATCCGAGAAGTGAGGATTGTATCATCCCCGGACTTTGGTCCCTGAATTGATCCGTAGACGAATGGTCTCCGAGAAAGTGATTTTTTTTTTATGATGATGTGGTTACTTGTATCGGTATGGATACTTGTATTGATGATGTGGCTACTTGTATCGGTAGGATACTTATATTGATGATGTGGTTACTTGTATCGGTAGGATACTTGTATTGATGATGTGGTTACTTGTATCGGTAGGATACTTCTATTGATGATGTGGTTACTTGTATCGGTATGGATACTTGTATTGATGATGTGGTTACTTGTATCGGTAGGATACATGTATTGATGACATGGTTACTTGTATCAATATGGATACTTGTATTGACGATATGTATACTTGTATTGGCATGAATACTTGTACTAATGATGTGGATACTTGTATTGTTATGGATACCTGTATTGATGACGATGTTGACGATCGTGTGATGACGATGCTGATGATCGTGTGATGACGATGCTGATGATCGTGTGATGACGATGCTGATGATCGTATGACGATGTTGATGATCGTGTGATGACGATGCTGATGATCGTGTGATGACGATGTTGATGATCGTGTGGTGACGATGCTGATGATCATGAGATGACGATGCTGATGATCGTATGACCATGCTGATGATCGTGTGATGACGATGCTGATGATCGTGTGATGACGATGCTGATGATCATGTGATGACGATGCTGATGATCGTGAGATGACGATGCTGATGATCGTGTGATAACGATGCTGATGATCGTGAGATGACGATGCTGATGATCGTGTGATAACGATGCTGATGATCGTGAGATGACGATGCTGATGATCGTGTGATGACAATAATCGTGAGGATCTAGATGATGATATTGTTGTAGCTGTTCAAGTGCTACAGAAGATAAAGACTCAATATTGAATATGTCGATGTTCTAGTATTGAAGATGTTCCAGTAACTGCTTGAGTTACTGATGATGTTGAGAAAGCTTCCAATGATTTATAGATGTATCATGTATGATGTTGATGACTCCTTGCTCGGGCAGATGCTGTTATAATATCCTTCTCGTTAAGGGGGAGTGTTGAGATATTGTAACTTCAAAGAATATTATATTTGTACTTTATTATTCTGGAGATGATTCATTCCTCTGTGAAGATCTTATTGTATATCCGGAGATGTTTATTCCTCCGTCGGAATGTGGTAACTCGGGTTATTAGACTTCCCTAGTGGGGGTCGGCCCTGTATGTGTTATGTGGGTCAAAGGGTTATTAGACCACCCTAGATGGGTCGGCCCAGTCAGTTATAATGGGGTATTTAACCTAATGGTTAAATACGAGCCTACATGTACTTGTGTAAAATACATATCAGAGTAGTGTATAAATAGAGGAGGTGTGTTCCTCATTATACACACACTCACTCACTTGAGGATAGCGCACTTGTGGAGGAGAGGTCTGCTATTGTGGAGGAGGAGATCATGTCTCAGGGTTTCATCTTTGTATATTGCTGGTCATCTATATTGAGGAAGCTTTGCTGGGTTTTCTACCCCATGAGGGTTTCCCAGGATAAATCTTTGTCTCTTGTGTTTATGCTGTGCTTGTTGTTTCTTCAGTGATCCTGTATATGCTATTATTGTGAAACGGAATGTAATGCTGCTATTTTCTGTCTTAGCATATTAAATCTTAACAGAACTGGACTGTATCCTCGAAAGGAGGGAAACTCTACTCCAGAATCGCACCATTGGGAAGGTAAAGGTGGAATTGAAGCACCTTAGCCCAGAAGAGGCAACCTGGGAGTTAGAGAGTAGTATGTGGGCAGCATACCCAACTCTGTTTCAGGAACACTCAGAGAGTCATTAAACAACATCGAGGACGATGTTGAGACTTAAGGGGGGGTGTATGTCACCTACCCAAATTTTGAGAATATTTATTTTATTTGCAAAATACTTTATGTTAAATTATAATTACAAGGTTTTGTAATTATTACCAAGTTTGGTCAAGGATGATTGTAATTACTAATTATTATTATTTAATAAATTAAAATAGGAGAGAAACACCCAAGGGAACTGTGAAATGAGTGTTCACTGACCCACTAGGAGGAATGGAAGCTGTTAGAAGGCATGGGACAGATGGAAGCATTTGCACTCCACCACTAGTTGTTGGTTATGGGACAACTACCCCTAAATTTGTGGAATTATCCCCCAGGTGGGTGGAAGAGAGCATGTAGCTCATTAATGACCAGTTAATCACTAAAAGGCCTAGGTATCCTAGATAAGGCAAATCGAATTGAGCAGGAAGCTCCTACAATATTGTGTGCAGAAATATTTCCTCAAGTGTATCAGGTGATCACTGAGAGATTCGAATAGGAAAGCTATGTGAGAGTGCAACTGTGAGTCTGCTAGTTATTCTGAGAAGGAAAACCAGAGGTGCTTGTGCAGGTCTCTTTGATTGATGAGTCTTTATGACTGGATAATCTATATTCTACTGCAAGTTGATGTACTAAGGCTTCTATAGAATCTTCCTCCTGGTAATTCAGTGAACAACCTCGGGGGCCCTAAGTCAAGTAACTTGGCTGTCTTCAGCAATAGGTTGGGTGGAACAGGTTCCTTGGGCTGTTTGTTTCTCCTATAGTCAACCAGGTTCTACCATTCTTACTTTTGTTTACAGTTAAATGTTTTTCTGCATGGTAGAATTATTATTTAAAGTTATACAGAAGAAACTATTCTATTTTCTGATTTAAAGATGATATGTTTTAAAAATGATTAAGTAATTTAAATGAATGATTAAATTCTTTTCTGTATTTTTCGCATATTGTTATCTGTATAGTACTCTAGTAAAGAAAAGAAAAATTAATAGAGATGAGTGATAGGTAGAATGCCATTTAAATGAATAGATAAACACAGTAGTATTCTTGTTAAATTATGTCATTTCAATCATAAGTTTTAAATGCACGAAATAGTACATCATAATATAAACAGATATATGGCATTTCTCTATTTTCATAATAAAAGAAAAACACTTTTATTTCTACATAGATCTACATTTTCCAATTCAATTCCATTTATTTTTAGATAGTAATAATATGCATTTCCATACTATAAATTCAATGTTTTCAAGCACTTCATATTCTAAGAAATATAGCAGCTGCAAATTATTTTCTATACAGATTTGTTATAAGTAAACACTTATTATTTTCATCACTATTTATCACAGTTTGATTTAATATAGACAATTATCTCTGAAGTTATAACATACATGTTTATCCAAACCCTAACCAACATTTTATATAACTATACCATCTTTTATTCATGTCGAGATTACCAACAAGACACTAAATATCACTTAGCAGAAAGTGCGACTTTAGTAACGATATCTAACAAATAGCTTACCACCCTAGTAAGAAAACATACACAGTGTCGAAACAATTACATGCACAAGTCAAGACCCAGTTCTCGAGCTTGAATTCGTAGTACAAGCATGGTTGCCAACAAAACCTACATGGTAGGGTTTCACTCATTGAAATGAGATCGAACCTTATGGAATTGCCATTTCAAAACATACGAAGACCAAACTTTACCAAATCATTAATTTAAACTTGAGTTCCAAAAATGATAAAGAAGTACAGAGACTATCTATCAACAGTTATGCAAACCATAACTCTTGGCGAGAGACAACTATTGTTGTTCGAAACCAAATCAATAGTTATACAAATGATTCTCAACCATTATTTTAAACAAAACATTTAAATACAAAATGATCCATTGTCTTACAAGTGCAAGTGAACCCTTGGCTCTTGGTTTCACATTGAACAGAATAACCAAAATTCAACAGAGTTTACATTGCAGACCCTTCGAGGTTCCAAATTTACACAGGGTCTTTCCCTTAACAACCGACAACACTAAAATAATTTCAAGGTCATTTCTAAACGATGCAGCAAGACATTACAGATCCAAATAAAAACTAAATACAGAGGGAGGTTTAATCCTCTTTACAGCATTGATTGAAATTAAAACATTAAAAATTAACACTCGCCCATTACTCCAATAGGGTCGCATTTTTCCAACTCTTGTCAGACTGTAATCACCACCTAAACCATGCCAAAGGCACCTATGAGGTTTCAAGAACCATTGAGGCTTACCAAGAAGTAGATGCATCATCCCCATTCCAAATCTTATGCATAGAAACCTTCCAACGAAGTGGTACCTGCCAAGTCACAATTTGAAGGGTTAAAAACAATAAAAACGCAGATATAAAGTAAGTATCACAGTATTACAGTCATTATCATGAAAACTTACCCTTACAAATGAAGCTTTTGAGCTTAGACACACCACACCAAAAGGACGAAGCCTGATGGCATTTGCAGCAACATGAGTTCAAAACTCAGAAGACCATTTCATAAATTGCAGAATTGAACCCCAGTTCAAATTACACTCAACAAACTGACAGAAGAACCTCCTTACAACTATAATGGTTGTATTGTGGCTTCATTGCATAAGATCTTAAAGCCTGTAACATTCAAACTATCTCTCACAGGTCCAAGGTTCGAAACCGAGGAAGGAATCCTCCTAACAACAAATTCTAAACCCTACATTGCAGCAACACTGTCGGCCCTTCAACCTTACCACTAAACGCAAAATGAAGACATGAAAACCAATTCTCATTACTTACCAACGCAAGACTAGGGTTTCTTTGTCATCCCTAGATCTTATGAATATCAACGGTGGATTAGATGCCAGTCAGGCAGGTTGATATTCGAGCGACCATTGCAATCAATACTGCATTGATTGCTACATCTACCATGTTGCTAAATCAGCAGACCGAGGGATAGTGCATGGCACATCTTAGCAATATAAGGTGCTTATTACAAACTCATTCACGTGGAGACCATCCAACCAAGCTTTCCACTTCACTTCACAGTTGAGCAACGAAAATGCTAGGGCTTGATATCGACAGTTGGAAGCAATACCAAGTACCAAATTAATACCCTGTCACAATCAAAATCATTGCAATGTTAGATTCGTAAATCACATTTTATAATAGTTTCTATGGTTTATTGCTAGGTATCGTAATAATAGTAATGCATGCCAATTTAGGTGTGCGAATCCATAGTCACTATAGGGTGTATATATTTCATTTCTATAGTTTATGAATAGTCCTTTAGGAATAGTTAAAGTTGTGTTGATAAACATTATAATGATAGTTCATAGCATAAGCACTATATTCACAATATATTTCATATATTAGCTATGTATTGTAATCAATTGATAAGAGTAAGACTATAGGTATAGTTTACATGCACAATATAATGTTAATTCATAACATTAGTACTATAATCACTATACTTTTCATATATTAACTATGTAATGTTAATCAAATGGTAAATTCGAGACTTAAGATAGTCTAAAGGCCTGTTGATACAAAATGTAATGATAGTTCAATTTGAATTAGTATAAACACTATTTCCACAAGCTTTCTAATAGAGCTACAATTGGACATTGGTATCAACACTTGATGTTAATGAGAATAGTCATATTAAGATGATTTTTCATAGATAATAATTATTGCAATGTAAACAAAAAATGACGATGTGATTGTAATAACACTGAAAGGTTTGTAAGCCAGCATGTAAACTAGAATTGGAACCTAAATATCCATACCTCTAGTAACTTATTTAGCAAGGAAGTACTTAGTATTTTCATATTACATTGACGTTGAATTGAAAGACACATGTACTCTTAATACATGTTTCTCGTAGAATTTCTTACCTGCGTTCTGCACATGAAAACAGGATTCAAATGCCTTAGCTAAACATATCTAAGTAAACCCCAGGGTACCTCGTAGGACCCCTTCGTCATCATACAAAACAAACTGTCAGCACATTATCAAGAACATCATAATAATACAAACCTATGTACATCATGTGATTGCATTTAGAACTTAAGCTGATCTGAAACTTGTAATCTTGTGTTACAATCATAAAATGCCTTTCGTTAAAGAGATTAGCATCCATTTAATCCGCAATAGCAATTACAACTAACATCATATTTTTTTGGTTTTGAATTTCGACATGTCATCGTTATTAATTATCCTAGTTAAGAAATTTAACTATTTTATATGTTCCGCATTAACAACTTCGATAATTATTGCTACTTTAAAAAATTTTAAATTTTTGGTAACAATCGCAGTCAAAATAAAAACGGATTCAATGGTGAGACCGATTGGCTTCAAGGGTTATGGAAGCAATAATAATCATAGTTCAGATTAAGCCTTTAAATCATGTAACGTTAAAGAAACTACAGAGCCCAATCCCTTCGCTATGTCAGATGTTCATGTTGTTGAAGGAGAAGGTAGAAACCCTACTTGTTCCATCTCCAGTTTAGCGGGACCACATTCTGATACAGCTACTTTAGATGATAGTTTATTTGATTTGAACGAGCTATCATTTTCTCAGTGGAATCCACTCTTCTCTCCATGGTACTGGCCAATAGATCCTCATGGATTAGAAGAGTTCTACATGGTAGTGGCTGCGGAGATGAATGAGTTTGGAGCTATCATGGGTTGATCGACTGGCCAAAAGTAATATGTAAAGAGCTAACAGTTTTACAGTCTCTGAGAATGAAGGAATGGAATAATTCTACCCTAATACAGAATGAGCTTGTTACTGTTGGAAATGGCAAAGAAATGGGTAACAAAGAGACACAGCTAACCGACTCATTGTAAAAGTAATTGAGAATAGTTGTAACGAAATGTAATCAATATAGTAATTACACCAATAGGTGTTTAGATATTATGTGAGATTTTGGAATTCCTTGAGTGGATCAACAATATTATCCTAAGCAGAAGGTAATGCAAAAAGAAAAGAAACAAAGATACGATATTACCCTTAGCGAGGAGCACATCCTCACTCTTCTGGTTTTCTTTAGAGCCTTCTTGCTGAGGTAAGACTTCCTCCTCGTAGGGACGGTCTACCACCATCTCTGAGCAGTGATTCCCTCCTTCAAAAAAAGAGATCGTGTAACTCTCGTCTCCTATTTGTTTACCAGCCTTTTATAACTTATAAAATACCATTTTTTTTTTTTAAACAACCTGGGCTCAAGCTCTAATGAGCTATCCCCCTCCCTCATCGTGCTTTCCTTTGACAAATGGCGATTTCATATTCAAACTTGAAAGCCAAGTGGTGGCTTGCCGAGCTCCATACTCTTCTAGATAGACAGCTTCGTAGGAAATTCTCCTTAGATTCCTCCAACATATTTTCTTTGTGGTAGTATTTTTAATGGGTGGCGGTGAGGTACTTACCAAGGTCTCATCTCTTCATATGACACAATGAAACACGACAGCTTTCCATACTGGCATGGAACGACTGGTATCCTAGCTAAAGTTTGATGCTCCACTAAGGAGTCAAAACTCCCACTAAATTCTCTACCACGTTTTTGCTTCATTAAAAACTATATCTTATACTGAATTCCAAATAATCGTGGGGACAATATCTACCTCTGCGTCATTAACTTTCTGTATTACCATAACTAGGCAAAACCCTAACCAGTAGCGCTTGCAACTTACTCTCCTCATTCGCAAGGGTTCCTTTCATGGAAACTTTGGTTAATGGTTCTAAAACTTTAAAAAAAGAGTTCACGGACTTTGGGAGATAATCTCAACCAAAACCATTCCAACAAAGGTTATGGTATCTCTTCTTCCTACCTTTTTGGTATTTTATTCTTCGGGGCTTAGAGGTAGGGGTTTTAAACTATCTGTTTTGTTTACAAGTTAATACCTTTAATCTTTTATAGATAAAACTCAGTCTTAACCACATATTTCCAAACATACGTTTTACATTTATCAAGTTAAACTAAACCAGCGATTAATCCAAGTTTCAAATGTGTATTTCATGTGTTCTCTATCATTCCCTTATAAGGATAGGATGTATAATCGTATACTACAAAATCATATAATTTATCCTAAGATGCTTTATGTATATAGTGTTTAAATAGTTTCCACAACTATAAAACTATTTATTTAACTTTCATAGTTCTACAAGACACACTTATAAATATATCATATTTATTTTAATAGTGTCTTTAACTATTATATATATATAATTTATCTTTATGGCTTTAATTATTAGTAGGATTAGAATAACTTTAGGCCATAGTGTAATAGGTAGATATTTAGGGTGAGCAATAATCTTACTAAGACGAACTTATATTCACACCCTTCATAAATCAGTGTGAATATGGTTAACCAACACATGGTTCCCTAGTTATTTATCTTTTCTTATACTTGGGTTTTGTTACTTATCATTAGTCGCAATTACCATTCTTAATCTTCTAGTCTTAAACTAAGACTTATAAACATAACACTAGCTCGAGGTCCAATGGTGGTGCATTGGCCTTGAGCTCCTCACCAAGGACGCTTACACAATCATAATTACATTTACAAAAATAATAATAATAGGGGTTGAATTTGAGGGATGTTACAACAGTGCAATGTAACAACACAACTCCAGGACTACGATTCTAAGAAATTGCACACATTACAGACTTTGTTGACTTAGGGTTTATCCATTTAACTTATGCATTCAACCTACTCAGAATTACTTGCGCACTTAGTTATACATGTTCAATACTTAACATATTATTCCCATCCACCATACATGAGAAAATGCATATAAAAGCACGAACATACATAAATGTAAGCATGAATGTAAACATCAATATAGACATACACAATCACACTCATTCATTCACATAAGACACTTATTTATGTGGTTCACCCCCAGGGGGGGGATACATCCACGGGACCTGTTGTTTATATTAATGGGAAGGGTCAACAGTTTCAGTCTGCGCACATAGCTATCGACTCTTCTCTCTACAATTGGGTCTCTCCGCACTCAGCTGCAAAGCCTCTTCCTATCTTCTTTTTCTTTACAATACTTAGTCTCCTCAAAGACTCTAAGACCAAAATAATGTTATATTTTCATCATTTAAGTCAATATGATCTAGGATCTTATTTGAGAGAATAACAAGCACAACAAATCAATCACAAGAGACAATAGACACAAAGCATTTCACCGAGGAAAAAATAAAGGAGAAAACGACGCAACATCCTCAGAGATAGAATGAGAAATGATACAAAACCCCAAAACAAAGAGATAGACTCCAACAGCTCCTCCTCCTTCACTTGTGCACACTTCTCACTTGTATGAATGAGTGAGTGAGTGAATGATCAAATGAGAGAGTCACACTCTCTATTTATACTTTACTTCACTTTCCTTTTACCCTAACTGGGCTGACCTCTCCTAGGAGGGTCTAATAACCCATCACAACATGACATAGGCATGACCCCACTAGGGGAGTCTAATAACCCTATCAAATACAATAATGACCTTCTGGATCGGAGGAATGAAACCTCTCTGTCGAAAGTACAATGTCATATGAATACAATATAAAATATACAAGTGAAATACATTCCGAAGTTATAAATACATCAACACTCCCTCTTAACTAGGAAGGTATTCTCTTGACACAGTTCATCGTCACAAGTTTGCGTCACTGGATCAACATCAAAGTTGGATCATCATCAAAGCTGAATCATCATCGTCACTACTGCTGCTGCTATCTCGACCATCAATATCCAATCTAATCGTCATAGGAAGTTCTACAAAACCATCCCTTTTTCATTTTGGATGTAGGCCTAACCTCCATACAGATATTCATCATCTCTGCGAGAAAGCCATCCAGTAGGTACATCTCAAGACTTATTATATGCCTCTACAAAACCTGCAAGATCTACCAGGACTGATTATATGCCTCTGCAAAATATGAAGGAGCATCCCAGGATTGATTATATGCCACTGCAAAACCTGTGTACCCTACTGTCACCTCATCATCTTCAGATCATCTCATCATCAACAGAGCACAGCCCAGATGCACATCACACAACACTTACACCACCTGACATGGGAGAACACATCTACCACCATTCGGGGAAGGCTCCAACCCTTATTTTTTCACCATGGGAGAACACATATACCACCATGTGAAGAATGGCTTCAACCCTTACATCTACACCATGGGAGAACACATCTACCACCATGTGAGAATGGCTCCATCCCTTACATCTACACCATGGGAGAACAATCCAGGGTATTTTTTAAGGATTATAAAAGTATACTTAAGTATAGTATTCTAGGAGATTATTTTGGATTGAAAAAAGCATATATATAGATTGGTAGGCGAATATTAAATATGAAACCTACAATTTACTCCTGAAACTTGTGAATTTTGGTGAATATTACGACAAAAAAACATATTTTATGTAAATATAGGTGATATTAGAGACTAAAAATGACCAAATTGCGAATTTATTTTTGAAAAAATGCCCCCAAAATAGCCAATTGGCGAAATTTCGCCCTTAAAAATTTTCCTGGAGAACACATCTACCACCATGTGAGAATGGCTCCATCCCTTACATCTACACCATGGGAGAACACATCTACCACCATGTGAGAATGGCTCCAGCAATTACATCAACGACCATGGGAGAACACATCTACCACCATGTCGAAAAATCTCGTCAATTACATCAATGACCATGGGAGAACACATCTACCACCATGTCGGAAAAGGCCGACAATTACATCAACGACCATGGGAGAACACATCTACCACCATGTCGAAAAATCCCATGTGCATCTGTGTCCTCCGGACTCATCACTTCCCCTAGGAAGGAACCTCGATTTGAAGTACACCAAGCTTCTCTCTGAAGTATTCAAACTTCACTCTGGCCAGTGGCTTGGTCGATACATCGGCTATCTGCTCGTCTGTCGCAACATACTGGAGCTTAACTTCTCCTCTCTACACCATATCCCTGATATAGTGGTACTTGATCTCAATGTGCTTCGACTTGTCATGGAACATGGGGTTCTCACACAACTTCACACAACTTTGGTTGTAGCAATGTATACAAGTCGCGTCCAACTGGCTATCAAAAAAATCAGATAGTAGCTTCCTTATCCATACTGCATGAAGCATCACACAATAGCTTCATGTTCGATGCCATAGGTGTGGCCATGGCCTTGCATTCCATCATCCTGAACCTCTTAAGGATATCTACTGCATACTTCCCTTGTCCAAGGAATATTCCATCCACACTCTACCACACCTCCATGCCTAGAAAATAGTGCATCATACCCAAGTCCTTCATCTCGAACTCGGCAACAAGCTTCCTCTTCGTATCAGCAATCAATCCATCCTCACCTATCACAAATAGGTAATCTACATACAGTAGGAGTATCACTGGATTGCCTTCCTCAACCTTGTAGTAAAGGTTGGAATCTGCTTTACACTTGGTAAATCCCAAACTAGTTAGGAAGCTGTCTATCCTGCCATACCATGTCCTAGGTGCCTATTTTAAACTGTACAAGGATTTCTTCAGTTTGCACACATGAGTCTCCCTGTCATGTGTCTCAAACCCGAGTGGTTGCTCCACATACATTTCCTCTTCCACTACACCATTCAAGATCACTGTCTTAACATCCATCTGGTGTATCTTCCATTTCATCACTATAGCTAGAGCAAGTACTGATCTGATGGAAGTGTATCTGGATACAAGTGCAAACATCTCTTCATAATCGATCCCTTCTTTTTGGGAGAAGCCACGTGCCACAAATATTGCCTTGTATTTCTCTATACTGCCATCTGCAGCATGGTTGATCTTATAGCTCCATTTGGAAGTCACTACAGACTTCCCTTCTGGTCTCAGTACCACATCCTAGACATCATTCTTCATGATTGACTGGCACTCCTCGATCATGGCATCCTTCCATTATTTCTTCTCAGCTGCTTCCTCATAGTTGGAAGGTTCTTTGTCAATGATGTCACATAGCATGGTTACATAATTGATGTATGGATTCGGTCTCTTGCTTTCTCTGTGCATACCTTTTGAAGCGCCATACCTTTCTGCCTCTTGAAATACTTCTCATAGCCATGCTGGTTTCCTCTTATGAGAATTCTTCTCACGGGGTGGATCTATATGTTCCCGTGGATGTTCCATCTCATGATCTTCATTGTATTTTGGATTTAATTCATTCATTGTTGTATCTCGATTACCGGGTACTTATGATTCTTCAACGTCTTCAACTGGTATCTTCCTGGATCTGTGATATGCTGAGTCTTCGTCAAATGTTACATCCCTACTAATGTCGATCTTGTTGAATCCTAGAAAATATATTATGTAAGCCTTCGAGCTTTCACTATATCCCACAAATATACCCTTCTTTCCTGAAGGATCTAACTTTGTCCTCTTCTCTTTCGGAATGTGTATGTACATAGGGAAACCAAATATTCTAAGATGGATGACCTCTGGTTTCTTGCTGGAGAAGACTTCTTCTGGTGTTTTTTTGTCAAGTACTCTATGTGGAGTACGATTTTGTACATACACAGGTGTCCTAGCAGCTTCTTCCCATACATGCATAGGAATATCTTCGTCATGAAGCATTTCCCTTGCTGCTTCCATAATCGTTCTATTCCTCCTTTTCGCAACTCCATTATGTTGTGGATTATATGGAGTGTTCAACTCCCTCTTAATCCCTGAATCTCTGAATAATTTCTTGAAGTCTTCTGATGTGAACTCCCCGCCATTGTTTGACCGAAATATCTTGATTTTATTTTCTGTTTGGTTCTCGATCAAGGCTTTGAATTCCTTGAACTTACTGAATACTTCATCCTTGTTCTTCAATAAATATACCCAAGTATTCCTATAAAAATCATCAATGAAATAAACATAATATGCATACCCACTCAAAGAGATTAATGACATCGGAGTGGATGATTTCCAAGATTCCTTTTTCCTTGTTTTCACTGCTTGGAAAGGGCTTCTCTGTATTCTTTCCTTTCGCACATCCTTTGAAAATGCCTTCATACTTTGCTTGAATTTATGCAAGACCTTCAACAACTTTGCTTTCAATAGATAGTGCTCTATAGTGCACATGTGCAAGCCTTCTATGCCATAGTTCACTTGGCTCCATGGATTCATGGACCAAGGCTTGTTCTAGTTGGCCCTTTAGTTTGTATAGTCCTCCTTCTTGCTCTCCAATCACTACTATGTCATCTATAGTCTTTCCTTTAGGCCACATAAGAACTTGGCCATCTACAAATGCAACCCGCATACCTTTTGCATCCAATGCAGAGATGGAGAGAAGTTTCTTCTTTAGTCGTGGTACAAATAGAAAATATTTCATCTTCATAGACTTTCCACAGTCTAGCTTATAAGAGGCTTCACCACTTCCTTTTATAGGATACTGATAGTCATCCCCAAGTTTCACTTTTTGGGGTGACTCATGTTCAGATAGATTCATAAAGGATTCCTTGAATCCAATCATATGCTTGGAAGCCCCACTATATATAAGCCAATCATTGCTACCATGTGTGATAGTTCCTGTGAGGGAAGAAATCAAAACATACTCTTCATTACTTGAAGAATCTTCACTTTCTTCCCTAGCCCTCTTCTTGGGAGGTTCATCATCCTCTGTAGTGTGAGCATGATGTCTTCTCTTGTTTTTCTTCTTCTTGTGGGAGTTGCTTTTGTTCTTGCGAAAATATCTGGAATAGTGTCCCTTCTCATCATAAGTATAACATCGAATGTGAGTGTAAAGCACCTGCAACAATTAATCAATAAGAATATGCGAAATAGCAGAAATGACAGAACTCAGAATCACTTTTATATTGATCACGGGCCACTTCGAGGGGGAAACCTCCTATGATCAAGCTCAATACAAATAACTTCACGGTGCCTTCATAGGTCTCAACACACACTTATATACTAAGTCTAGGCGCCAATACTATGGGTCAAAACCATGGGCCACTACAAATTATGGATCAACAATACTACAGGCGACTTACAAAACATATGCGCCAACAAAAATAACACAAACTATTGATCAACAATTACTACGGGATGACTTACAAAGCATATGCGTCCAACAACAATATACTAACAAAGTAAAGACATGGGTTCCTATCATCCCCTCCCCCTTAAAAAAAGCTTTGTCCTCAAAGCTTTAGATGTGGAAATTGTTGTTGAATCTGAAGGAGTGGTTTCCATGTAGCATCCTCTGGTTGCATGCCATGCCACTGAATTAAGACCTCTGTGATAGAGAAAGAGCGAAGCTGACAAGTGCGCTGATTGAGGATGGCCTCCGGCTCCAAAAGGATGGATCCTTCATTATCCAGTTCGAGTAAAATTGTTTGTCCACTGATGTTGGTGCCAAGAACTTTCTTCAGACAAGAGACATGAAAGACTGGATGAATGCGGGAAGAAGGAGGAAGTTCCAATTTATAAGCAACAGACCCAATCTTCTGAAGAATCCGATATGGCCCATAGAACTTAGGAGCGAGCTTATGATGCCCTTTGAGTTTCAAGGAGGATTTCTTGTATGGATGGAGACGAAGAAAAACCATATCGCCTACTTGAAAAGTGCGCTCAGAACGGTGCTGGTCAGCTTGTTGCATCATGCGATTTCTTGCCATGTGAAGATTGTCCCACAAAATGTGAAGAATCTGATCGTGGTTTCGAAGGACCGTGTCAACTTCCTGAACTGGTGAACTGTTGGGGGTGTATGGAAGAAGAACTGGAGGTGCCTGACCATAGACTGCTTCATATGGGGCCATTTTAGAGGCAGTGTGGTAAGAGGTATTATACCACCATTCAGCGAGAGGGAGCCACTTTGATCACTGATGTTGTTGTTCAGAGGTGAAGCAACGAAGATAAGTTTCCAAGAATTTATTGATAATTTCAGTCTGACCATCTGTTTGTGGGTGATACCCTGAACTCATCTTCAGTTTGGTGCCAGTGTGGCGAAATAGTTCTGTCCAAAAATGACTGGTGAAAGTCTCATCACAATCCGAGACAATGGAAGAAGGGATGCCATGAAGATGAAAGATTTGGTCCAGGAAAATTTGAGCGACTGATGAGGCTGTATAGGGATGGCTGAGAGCACAAAAATGACTATATTTGGAGAGGCGATCAACCACAATGAGAATCACTGTCTTCCCACCAGATTTAGGGAGCCCTTCAATGAAATCCATAGAAATATCTGTCCAAATCCGTGTAGGTATGGGCAAGGGTTCGAGCAATCCTGGAAGGAGTGTCGTTTCACCCTTATTGCACTGGCAGATATCACATTCAGCCACCATCTGTTGAATTGTCCTTTTCATGCCCTGCCAAAAGAAGTTACGCCGTTCCTGTTCATATGTTTTGAGGAACCCAGAGTGCCCTGTCGATGGAGAAGCATGGAGTTCATAGAAGACATCCTGTTGAAGATCTGTGCTCTGGGGAAGCACCAGACGACCCTTGTATCTCAGAGAAACACCATCCCAAGAGTAATGTGGTACAGCAGAAGGGTTATTGGTCAAGCGTTGGATGATTTGAGATAAGGAAGAGTCATTGACATAACCCTGTTGAATAGATTGCAACCAATTTGGAACAAGCATAGAGATAGCTGAAAGAGAACCTTGGGCATCAAATGTGTGAGAAAGAGCATATGCCACAATATTGTCTTTACCCTTCTTGTAAGTGATCTCATATTCATAACCCATGAGTTTGCTAACCCATTTCTGTTGTGCTGGGGAGGAGACACGCTATTCCAAGAAATATTTCAGACTCTGGTGATCAGTCTTGATGCAGAAATGAGTCCCTAATAGGTATGGTCGCCACTTCTATACTGCATGCAAAATAGCCATCATTTCCTTCTCATAGGTAGAGGCAGCTAAATTCTTACCGAAAAGGGCTTTGCTGGTGAACGCAATGTGGTGTTCGTCTTGAAGGAGAACAACACCAAGTCCATTACCGCAAGCATCACTCTCAATAGTGAAGGGCTTGGAAAAATCGGGCATAGCTAGAACAGGTGTAGTACACATAGCTTGTTTTAGTTTGTCAAATGCACACTGAGCAGCATGTGTCCATGTAAAAACATCCTTTTTCAATAGAGCAGTTAATGGAGCCGCAATCTTCCCATAATCCTTGAAAAACTTGTGATAGTAGTCGGTCAACCCCAAAAAACCACGAAGGCTCTTGAGTGTCTGAGGATGTGACCAATTGTTCATGGCATCGATTTTGGAAGGATCCACGCGAACCCCTTGTGCTGAGATAATGTGGCCGAGATACTCAACTTCTTTCTGTCCAAAAACACATTTAGACTGCTTGGCGTGGAGATGATGGTCAGAGAAAAGTTGCATGACAAGATCCAGATGCTAGAGATGTTCATCCCATGTTTTACTGTAGATGAGGATATCATCAAAGAATACCAGAATGAATTTCCGCAAGTAGGGTCGAAATATTTTATTCATTAAGGCCTGGAATGTGGAAGGAGCATTAGTGAGGCCAAAGGGCATGACCAAAAACTCATAATGGCCATCATGTGTGCGGAAAGCTGTTTTAGGGATATCATCCTCATGAACCTGAATTTGATGATACCAAGAACGAAGATCCAACTTGGAGAAAAAGTGAGCCCAATGAAGCTCATCAAGAAGCTCATCAACAACAGGAATTGGAAACTTATCCTTGATGGTGAGGTGATTAAGTGCTCAAAAGTCAATGTAGAGGCGCCATGACCCATCTTTTTTGCGGACAAGAAGAACTGAAGAAGAAAAGGAACTAATGCTTGGGCGAATAATACCTTGCTTCAATAAGTCCCGAACGAGCATTTCAATCTCCATTTCTTGGTGAAATGGGTAGTGATAGGGCCTGATGTTGGAAGCAACACTGCCAAGAAGGAGCTGAATACGATGGTCTTTTGGCCTCGAAGGTGGCAATCCCACTGGTTTAGCAAAGACACCTGTATATCGATCCAGAATTTGTTGTAGATCCAAAGGAGTAGTGGAGACCGCTGATGGTTGCATCTGAATGGAATGGATCTGAGCGATGACACCATGTGAATTCTTCTTGAGGAGTTTTTCCATGCGATGTGAACTGATGATGCTGAGAGAACCTGGTTGTAATCCTGTCAATGTGTGTTTTTTTCCATTGAGGGAAAACTGCATCCAAAGTTCATCAAAATCCCATAAGATAGGGCCAAGTGTGCGTAGCCATTAAGCACCCAAAACCACATCACATCCACCTAAGGGAAAGGCAAACATGTCAGAGCGCAAGGTATAATATCCCATAGAGATACGCACATTTCGACACTTCCCTTTGCAAGGTAAGGTGCCCCCATTGGCAACCATGACTTCAAAGTTGGAGCAAGGATGGATAAAACAATCAGCTTGTTTGGCAATCCGAGGGTCAATGAAATTATGAGTGCTACTAGAATCAATGAGTATTGTAAGAGGAAGCTTCTTGAAGTAACCCCTGACCCACATTGTTTGGGGGGTGGTGATTCCAGCTAAAGCATGGAGAGATATCTTTGGCTGGTCATCCTGAGACGGAGGGTCAATAGGTGGTTCCTGAATGTCGACTGGAGCATCCATTGTTTCTGGATCTTCGTCACCAATTTCAGAGGCAGGTGGAGAATCCACATCCAAGAGATAGAGCTTTTGCTGAACACATCTATGTCCCTGAGTGAATTTCTCATCACAATTATAGCAAAGCCCCTTTGCTCTGCGTGCTTGCATCTCTGTTTCAGACAAACGCTTGATAGGAGTTGGTTGAGGAGCCTGCGGTACAGGTGGTCATTGAGAACCCATATTTCAGAAGGGAACAAAAGTGGGCTTGGAGCGTTGTTGGGCTGCAATCTTGTCTTCTGCCAACTCAGCCAACCCTAGGGCTTCCATCATTGTGTTGGGATAGAACATTTTGACCTCAGAACGGATGGCATCCTTTAGACTACTGATAAAACAACTCCGGTAAAAGTCATCAGACAATCCTTCAGTGTGGTTGGCTAGTTTCTCAAATTTTGTTTGATACTCTCTCACAGTGCCAATTTGGCGAAGTTTAGTGAGGGCTCCTGTGAAGTCATCAAAAGCACTAGGACCAAATCGTTGCAAAAGGAGCTGGCAAAAGTCTGCCCATTTTGGCTCTTCATGAGCCTTGATGTACCAACAGTACCATTGAAGAGCTTCCTGTTCCAAATGAAAGGATGCAAGCGGAACTTTGTTGACATCAAAAGTATTATGCAGACTGAAATACTGTTCTGCACGATAGATCCATCCAGTTGGATCAGTACCATTGAAGCGACGAAAATCAAGCTTTGGACCATGGAAATTGCTGGAAGAAGAGAACCCAGTGTCTGATGAAGACTCAGACTGCCGTTTGTTGTTCATAGCTGAATGTTCAAGATGGAGGCCGAGAAATTTTTCATCAAGATCCTAGAGTTTGGCTTGGATGGCTGCAAGTGCGTCTTCCATGGTTTTTGCTCCTACACGGGTGACAACCATAACCAGGAGTTTTTTTTTTTTTTTTTTGGTTGACTGGGTAGGAAAACAAAAACAGAAACTGCTTCAGTAAAGGAAAATCTGGACTTGGGAAAAAATCTGAAGGGTAATTGGGGTTTGACTAGGTTTTGGACACTGTCGAATAGATAGGGAAGCAAAAATGAGGATTTTAGAAGCGGGGTGAAAGAATGGGAAAATTTGGCAGAGGGGGACAAAGAAGCAGAATTCAGAAAGGAACTCTGTGATAAAATTTGAAGGTGATTGGGTGAAATCTGAGGAAGTTATGGAAAACCCTAAAAATAGACAAATGTGGGATTTCGGGCTTTGGGAAGGGGAATTGGGGATAGGGTCCTCAAGAATGAAATATATAGAATGGGATGAAAGAGGTTCCCCAAAAATTTCAAGGGAAACAGAGTGAAAACAAGGGAGATATGGAGAAAAAACTGATATTTTTTTTTTTCCAGACTGGAGCGGCTACGGCTCGGAAGGGATCTGGAACATATTTATGACGCCGAATGGATTGAAAATGGCTGGATCTGAAACGGATTTCAGAATGGATCTGAACAGCTGGATATGAAACGGCGCAGCAGTGATCGACAACAGTTCAGCTGAAAATAGATATGGACCCCAGGTATGTGCGGCTTCCTAACAGTTCAGGGGTTTCACTCAGCCACCAATGCTGTCTGATGTTTCGCATATTGGGGCAGTACCCCTCACTCCACGGCTTAGTTAAAACTGATAATCGCTTTGCCACAAACGACAGCTCTTGGTTTACCTCACGGGTGGGAACTAGTCAATCAGGTAGGGGTCGTTGCCCTTTTCGCTGGTAAGTCCTCTCAATGGGCTAGCTACTTCGGGGTTCCTGTGGTACTCCTCACAATGAGTTTTAGGCATTATGCCCAAGTACTTCCCACAGTTAAGTGGATAGGGATTATTCCCAAATCCGAACCTGCAACAGATGCGAAAACAAATTTGGCAGAAATTTCACCCAGCGAGCCCAAGAAAGTGCTCTGATACCAGATGTAAAGTACCTGTAACAATTAATTAATAAGAATATGCAAAATAGAAGAAATGACAGAACTCAGAATCACTTTTATATTGATCACGGGCCACTTCGAGGGGGCAACCTCCTATGAGCAAGCTCAATACAAATAACTTCACGGTGCCTTCATAGGTCTCAACACACACTTATATACTAATTCTAGGTGCCAATACTATGGGTCAAAACCATGGGCCACTACAAACTATGGATCAACAATACTACGGGCGACTTACAAAGCATATGCGCCAACAACAATAACACAAACTATTGATCAACAATTACTATGGGACAACTTACAAAGCATATGCATCCAACAACAATATACTAACAAAGTAAAGACATGGGTTCCTAACAGTGAGAGATATTTCTAATAGATCCTCCAAAGTTCTCTTTCCGGTTCTAGTGGTGGTGATTACCCTTCTTGTGATGAGGATGCTCCCTCTTGTTGTAATTATTCTTGGTGTGTGTTGTGAGAGCTTTGTAATCACTACCCATATTTTCTTCTCGAGCTATAATTCGAGCTTCTTCCTGTGAGCACTCCTCCCATAGTCTACTGAATGTGATGAGCTTCTTCCTTGCATAGATTCCTTGAATGAAGGAATCCCATGATCTAGGGAGACCATTCAAGGTGGTCATCACTACTTCTCCATTCTCTATATCTTCTCCCACAGCTTCAAGTTGTTTCTTTATCTGAGAGACCCTTGAAAAATATGACTGTATGGTCTTTGCATTTTTAATCTTTACATTCTTCAATTGGTTCCGCAATGTCATCTTCTGATTTATGTTCTTTCCTTCAAATAGCTTGGTCAAGGAATTAAACATCTCCTTGGGTGTCTTTAGAGATGACACATTTGGTATGAGATGGTCCTTGATAGAATCTGTAATGATCCTCTTGGACTTGACCAATTTCTTCTTATGTAAGACCTCAGCCTCATCTCCCTTTGGGACTGGAACCTCTTCACTTATATAGGTATCCAATTCATTCTCTTCTAGGATTAACCCAATCCTATAATTCCATGCTCAAAATTTATCATCCCCTTCAAGCTTATCCTCAAGCTTGGTGTGGTGAGACATCTTAATGAGAAACTCAAATGGAAATAAAACATTTAGATCTTACCACTTGATTTGTTGAAACTGGATTGGAGTTGGCTAGGGTTTGATAGAGAAACCCTAAAAATCCAAACATGGAATTTCAAACTTTTGTCTGCACAAGGAGATTCAATTGACTGAGGCGAGCAAGCTGGTGTGCTCAGATTTTGAAAACTCCAAAAATTGATGCTCCAAAAGTGACCTACGAATTTCTGATCTGCAACTTTTGTCAAAATCTGGTTTTCTGGTTTTCTAGTTTTTCTGGTCCAAAAGTCAAATTAGGGTTTGACTTTATCAGAGATTAACCCAACCAAAAAGTTCAATCTTGGTCTCTAAATCTCGATTTTGCTGAGGAGAAAAATCCTAGGCTGAGAGCACTCCAAAATTCCACTTCTGTCAAAATCCCTAATTTCCCGTGGTAGTGACAGGACAAAAACTGAAAATGCTCAGAATCAAATTCTGTTTCGATAGAAAGATGCGCCTTCCTTAGGAGAGTTAGCCTAGCCTCCTTCCTTTGATGATCTGTGGAAAGATACCCAAAAAATTAAGAATCGCTAGCTTGATCTATAGCTGCACAGTGTCTTCTTCTCAGGTTAGCTCTGATACCATGTTAGATTTTCATCATTTAATTCAATATGATCTAGGATCTTATCTGAGAGAATAACAAGCACAACAAATCAATCACAAGAGACAATAGACACAAATAATTTCACCGGGGAAACCATAAAGGATAAAACTTTGCAACTTCATCAGAGATAGAATGAGAAATCATACAAAACCCCAAAACAAAGAGATAGACTCCAACAAATCCTCCTCCTTCACTTGTGCGCACTTCTCACTTGTATGAATGAGTGAGTGAGTGAATGATCAAATGAGAGAGTCACACTCTCTATTTATACTTTACTTCACTTTCCTTTTACCCTAACTGGGCTGACCTCTCCTAGGAGGGTCTAATAACCCATCACAGCCATGACTTAGAGCCGACCCCACTAGGGGAGTCTAATAACCCTATCAAATACAATAATGACCTTCCCGATCAGAGGAATGAAACCTCTCCGTCGGAAGTACAAGGTCATATGAATACAATATAAAATATACAAGTGAAATACATTCTGAAGTTACAAATACATCAACAAACAAGACCATGAGAGACCAACCTTTCCCTTACAAAATTGCCCCTTTTATAGATCGTGCCCGAGGGTCATGTCTTTACAATCATTGTGGGACAAAATTCCTATAGTACCCAAAAATGGCGTGGTTACCCCGCTAACCAGGCCTCTCATAGTCGACAGCTACCTCACTTGACTTTGGTCTCCCTTCTACACCGCTTCTGGATCTGACGCTTCTTCTGACAACCGCAGTTCAGATTGGCGACTCTGACTGTATACTGACATGTCTCTTTTAGTCGTTTCGCTTCTTCTGTCGCTGTCGATCCACCATTCTAACTGCCTCAGCTGTACTGGTCGTCCTTAGTACTGTATTTAACTAAAGTGACAGGGCCCATTTCGCCAACTTCGTGCCATTCCTTTACCTGCTCTCGATATTTTGCGGATTGATTTACCCAAAATAGGTCGCTACTGGACCTCACTTCGCTTGTACTTCTTGCCAAAAATAACTGCTGCGTTGGAGCTACGCATCAGCAAAACTGCGCCATGCTTGGACTATGCCTCACCAAAACTATGCCTAACACTTACCCTATGGTTTCATGCCTTAAGTATGCTTTGAAAGAATCAATCAATAAAATGAACACCATAACTTGGCTTCAGGAGAGTAGTTTTGAAATTCAAACTTGGGCTATCCTTAAGTAAACCTCCCAATTTATACTTGAACTTTCTGATACCTCTCTTAGGATTGAACCAGGATTATTTGAAACATAACAAAATATGAATGATACTACAAATCCTACACTAATAAGTCACTTTGATTTAAAGTGGGGCCTACAGATACCAATTAAACATTGTCATAGGCTATATGGGAACAACTCTTTTGTTTCATAGATATAAGTTTCTCCTAGTTCATCGCCAATTGTTGTAGCTACAACCTCCTTCCCCATTATTTTGTTTAGAAATGATAAGGGAACCCTCCCTAATTTTTCCCACCTTGAAAAATTGTTGGTTTCCCTTAGACTTAACTAAGTATTTTCTAAAACTTGACCTCATTGAGAGAGAAAAGTACTTAAAAAAAATTCTTTTTTTTTAACATTTCAACAAAATTTGTTGAGTTTTAGCATTTCAATGAAAATTCTTGAGTTTTTGGTGTTTTGAATTCTTTCTTTAACTTCATCGATACGTCATCCTGTATTCCCAAACTTGCCAATATTGTTTCAGTGGATTGTTTCCTAAACCCCGAAGTGTCTCCTAACTCAAACATTTTTCGGTAAATCAATTCGACGAATCTTGTTTATTTCCACCAATACAACGAAACTCGCTAATGAAACTTATCCTTGATCGTCGAAATGCTTGGGAAGTTGGATTTTTGGAAAAACTAGTTTAAACCCACCAAAACCCTTCGACGAGGCTCATCAAAAGTCATCGAAACACTTTGGTGTAACTCTTTAAGGTCACCGAAAACTCTGTTTGAGTACATTTTTACCCCATGGTTGGAAATGGTTAAAGTGAGGGGGTAAACTATGACAATTTATAAATAGTCCCCTCCTTCTACTTTCGTTTTTACCATTCGTTTTCATCTCATTGCAAACCCACTTGTCACACGGGGCCACCTATATGGAGTGGAGTGAATCCAACTGTCCAACTTCACCCATCTATCTCCATGCTCTTCAGCTTGTCATCGAATCAATGGGTAAGTACCTTCCCCCCTGCAAACCATTTTTCATTTTGAGAATTGACAGGATTCTCTTTTTTTTAGGGATCGTAAATCCAAATAAGTGACCTAGGGAATTGGTCCTATGGCTATTGGATTAAGGTTCCCTCCTTTCAAACCATAGGTAGCATGTGCATAAATTATATGACCCCCTATGGAGTGACCCCTCCTGCCATTTTTTGGCTAACTTAACCTATAAGCTAAACCCTAGTTCCAAGCCACATATCCCTTCTTTCAAGTAGGGTTAAGATGTGCCAAGGTTTCACATAATGATATTGGGGGAAATTCCATTTCCCAAGATAGTCTCACATAAGACATCATCTGCAACATAATATAGACTAGCATTTTGCTTCCACTTTCCTTGTGTCATGTGAAGAACCTGCAACAATTAATTGATGAAATATGCGATATATTAGATAGAAAATTTGTATTGATCATTGGCCACTTCGAGGGGGGAAACCTCCTTTGAGAAAGCTCAATAAAAATAACTTCACGGTGCCTTCATTGGCCTCAACACAAACTTATATACTAATTCTATGTGCCAATACTATGGGTCAATACCATGGGACATATAATACTATGGGACGACTTACAAAGCATATGCATCCAATACTATGGATCAATACTATGGGTTAATACAAACTATAGATCAATATATAATACTACAGGACGACTTACAAAGCATATGCGTCCAACAACGATATACTAACAAAGTAAACAGAAGGGTTGACACAGGTTCTTAACATCCCCTCTAGTCTTATAAAAAGCTTTGTCCTTAAAGCTTTAGATGTGGAAATTGATGTTGAATCTGAAGGACTGGTTCCCATGTAGCATCCTTTGGTTGCATTCCATGCCACTGAATTAATACCTCCGTGATAGATCGAGAGAGAAGCTAACGCCGTTTGAGTTTCATGGAGGATTTCTTGGAAGGCTGTAGACAAAGAAAAACCATATCACATGCTTGAAAAGTGCGCTCAGAATGGTGTTGATCAGCTTGTCGTTTCATTCGAATTCTTTCCATGTGAAGATTGTCCTGCAAAATGCGAAGAATCTGATCACGATTTTGAAGAACCGTGTCAATGGCCTAAACTGGTGAACTACTGAGGGTGTATGGAAGAAGAAATGGAAGTGCCTGACCATAGATTGCTTCATATGGAGACATTTTAGATGCAGTATTGTGCCACTATTCAGCGAGAGGGAGACACTTCGTCCACTGAGGTTATTGTTCAGAGGTGAGGCAACAAAGATAAGTTTCCAAACATTTATTGGTAATTTCAGTCAGACCATCTATGTGTGGTTGAGGCCCTGAACTCATCTTTAGTTTGGTGCCAGTGTAGCGAAATAGTTCTATCCAAAAATGACTAGTGAAAGTTGCATCGCGACCTGAGGCAGTGGAATAAGCAGTTTTAGGAGGACATAAGAGATGGTCTATGGAAGAAAATTGACTATAGTGGTAGATGTGAGCAACCACAACCAAAATCATTGTCTTCCCTACAGATTTAGGGAGCCCTTCAATGAATTCCATAGAAATATCTGTCCAAATCCATGTAGGGATGGATAAGGTTTTGAGAAATCCTAGAAGGAGCTGGAAAGTATCACATTCTGCCACCATCTGTTGAATTGTCCTTTTCATGCCCTGCCAAAATAAGTTACGATGAGCCTGCTCATACATTTTGAGGAACCCAGAGTGCCCTGCCAATGGCGGAGCATGGAGTTCATAGAAGACAGTCGGTTGAATATCTGTGCTTTGGGGAAGCATGAGATGACCCTTGTTTCTCAGGGAAGTACCATCCCAAGAGTAATGTGGTACAATAGAAGGGTTGTTGGCCAACCGTTGGATCAGTTGAGATAATGGGGAGTCATTGACGTAGCCCTGTTGAAAAAATTGCAACCAATGTGGAACATGCATAGAAATAGCTGAAAGAGAAACTTGTTCATCAATTGTGTGAGAAAGAGCATCTTCCACTAGATTGTCCTTACCCTAATTCTGAGTGATCTCATAGGAATAACCCATGAGTTTGCTAACCCATTTCAGTTGTGCTGGGGAGGATCCCTGTTGTTCTAGGAAATATTTCAGACTCTGGTGATCAGTCATTATGCATAAATAATTCCCTAATAGGTATGGCCGCCACTTCTGTATTGCATGCAAAATAGCCATCATTTCCTTAGATGTAGAGGCGACTAAATTCTTACCAGAAATGTCTCTTGAAGGCGACAATCCCACTGATCGGCAAAGACACCTGCATGTCTATCCAAAATGTGTTGTAGATCCAAAGGAGTAGTGGAGACTGTTGATGGGTGCATATGAATGGAATGGAGCTAAGCGATGACACCATGTGAATTCTTCTTAAGGATATTTTCTAGGCGATTTGAACTGATGATGCGGAGATAACCTGGTTTTACGCTCGTAAATGTGTGTTGTTTCCCATTGACTGAAAACTGTATCCAAATTTCAGCAAAATCCGTTAAGATGGGGCCAAGTGTGTTAACCATTGAGTGCCCAAAACCACATCACATCTACCTAAGGCCAAGGAAAACATGTCAGAGCACAGGGTTTAATCTTCCATAGAAATACGCACATTGTGACACTTCCCCTTGCAAGGTAAGGTGCCCCCATTGGAAATCATGACTTCAAAGTTGGAGCAAGGATGGATAAAAACAATCAACCTATTTGGAGATCCAAGGGTCAATGAAGTTATGAGTGCTACCAGAATCAATGAGTATTGTAAGAGGGAGCTTCTTTAAGTAACCCCTGACTTGCACTATTTGTGGGGTGGTGAATCTAGCTAAAGCATGGAGAGATATCTGTGGGTGGTCGTCTTGAGACGAAGAGTCAACACGTAGCTGTTGAATGTTGACCTGATCATCTATTGTATCTGGAGCTTATTCACCAAGTTTAGAGGCAAGCGGAGAATCCACATCCAAGAGATAGAGCTTTTTCTTAATACATCTATTTCCCCGAGTGAATTACTCATCGCAATTATAACAAAGCCCTTTTTCTCTACGTTTTCGCATCTCTGCTTCAAACAAATGCTTGATAGGAGTTGGTCGACGAGGTAGTGTGATGGGAGGTTGTTGGAAACCATATTTATGAATGGAACAAAAGTGGATTCGGAGTGCTATTGGGATGTGATATTTTCCTCCGCCAATTTATCCAACCCTAGGACTTCCATCATTGTGTTGAGATAGAACATTTTAACCTCGGAGTGGATTACATCCTTGAGACCATTGATAAATCAACTCCTGTAGAATTCATTAGACAATCCCTCTCTGTGATTGGCTAATTTCTCAAATTTTGTCTGATACTCTATCACCGTGCCAATTTGGTGAAGTTTAGTGAGTGCTCCTATGAAGTCATCAAAAGCACTAGGAACAAATCATTGCAAAAGGAGTTGGCAAAAATTTGTCCATTTTGGCTCCTCATGAGCCTTGATGTACCAACGGTACCATTGAAGTGATTCTTGTTCCAAATGAAAGGATGCAAGTGAAACTTTTTGGACATCAAAAGTATTATGCAAACTGAAATATTGTTCTGCTCATTATATCCATCCAGTTGGATCATTACCATTGAAGTGAGGAAAATCAAGCTTCGGCCCACAAAAATTGTTGGAAGAAGAAAACCCAATGTATGTAGAAGAGTCTGGTTGTTGTTTAGTGTTCATGGATAAATGCGAAATATGGAGGATGAGAATTTTTTCATCCAAATCTTGGAGTTTAGTTTTGAGGGATGCAAATTCTTCCTCCATGATTTGTGGTCTTGCGCGGATTACATCCAAAACCATGAGAGTTTTTTTTTGTGAATGGGTAGAAAAACACAAACAAAAGCTTCTTTAGTAAAGGGAAAGTTGGATTTGGGAAACACTCTAATGGGTAATTGGGGTTTGACTAGGTTTTGGACACTTTCTAATGGACAGGGAAGCAAAAAATGAGGATTTCAAAATTGGGGTGAAAGAATGCGAAAATTTTCCAGAGAGGGACAAAGAAGCAGAAATAGGAAATGCAAATTTTGGCAAAATTAGAAGGTGATTGGGTGAAAATCGAAGAAGTTATGACAAGCCCTAAAAATAGACAAATGTGGGATTTCTGGCTTTGGGAAGTGGGATTTCTGGCTTTGGGAAGTGGAATTTGGGATAGGGTCCTTAGGAATTAAATATGTAGAATGGGATTGCAGGGATGTCAGTGAAGTTTCAAGGAAAATGGAGTTAAAACAAATGATATATGGAGAAAAAACAAAAAACAAAATGGAATGGATCTGCAACGGCCCGGAAGTGATCGACAACAGATGGATTTGCAATGACGTGGAAGTGATCAGCAACAGGTCTGGACAGATGTAATCTGTGATTTAGTATCTGAAAATAGATATGGAACCCAGGTATGCTTGGCTTCCTAATGGTTTAGGGGATTTACTCGGCGACCAATGTTGTCTGACGGCTTGCATATTAGGGTAGTATCCCTCACTCCACGACTCAGGTAAAACTGATAACCGCTTTGCCACAAACGACACCTCTTAGTTTACCTCATGGGTGGGAACTAGTCAATCAGGTAGGGGTCATTTCCCTTTTCGTTGGAAGGTCCTCTCAATGGGCCAGCTACTTTGGGGTTCCCATGGTACTCCTCACAATCAATTTTAGGGATTATGCCCAAGTACTTACCACAGTTAAGTGGATAGGGATTATTCCTAGATCTGAATCCGAACCTACAACATATGCGAAAAAAATAAATTTGGCATAAATTCCACCCAATGAGTCCAAGAAAGTGCTATGATACCAGATGTGGAGAGACGGCAACAATTAATTGATGAAATACACGATGTATCAAATCACAAAATATCTTTATTGATTGCAGGCCACTACGAGGCAGAAACTTCCTTTGAGCAAGCTCAATACAAATAACTTCACGATGCCTTCATTGGCCTCACACAAACTTATATACTAAGTCTATGCGCCAATACTATGGGTTAATACCATGGGACATATAATACTATGGGATGACTTACAAAGCATATGCATGCAATACTATGGATCAATACTATGGGCTAATACAAACTATGGATCAACATATAATACTACGAGATGATTTACAAAGCATATGCATCCAACAACAATATACTAACAAAGTAAAGAGAATGGTTAACACGGGTTCCTAACATGTCACTAGAGATCATCCAAAACAATTTCACATGGACTAATTTGAATGATAAAACTTCTAGATTTAATGCTTCATGTGAGGAATCCCATTTAGTTTATGTAACACTTCATTTTTACCCTAGCATGTAATGATGTAAATATGTATAGAATGATGAAATGGCTATGTTATAGGTAAAATCTACACTTCTCCGTTCGTGATCACATTTCCCTGTCGATCACACAAAAGGACACTATGGATGGAAGAGCTGGATTGACCTTGGATGAGTTAATGCTGAGATTACACTCTTTAGCTGAAAATCTTATTTTTTCTACAGTTTTCATGACATGTGTGCTCCTCTTGCTACAAACATGTAGCGTTCCAAATGTTGGTCTTAATGAAGACAACTCGCACTCTCAAAAGTTGTGTACGCTGGTTGTTAAGAGCAAAAGTTGCATACTCTGTGTTGGTTTACTATAATGATACTCGCGCACATATTAAGACGAAATGGAAAAATATATTAATATTACGAATTGGGATTAGTTGAGGTTGGTTGTATAACTCCCCCAACCTCCCAATTCAACTGTCTCTCGAATCTAACTTCCAGCCTTGTCCCATAAATACAAGAGGAAGCCATGAGAGAGGGGCCAATGAAGAAGAAGTTGTTGTTACGTTGAAGGAATTTCTAAGTCATTGTCAGGTGCAGGAGCCCAGGACTCGGTTGCAGAAGTGTTTGGACAGATCAGGTATATTTGTATTTAGCTACATTTCTTTGATAATAAAAAGTGGAAATACCCTTCCTATCCCAATGAAACGTCTCTTTTGTTGGATATCTGATTGTAGTTAATGTTAACTTGCTTTCAATTTCCTTATATATTTACAATCAAGATATGCTGAGAAAGGTTAATTTGTTTTGCAGGTTCATCACTGTGGAAGATTGGGCGAAAGCTAGGACCAGCCATCGTTAAAAAGGTACAACTTCCAGAATCCTAATCTCTTTCTATTCGTAGTAATTAATGCAAAACATGAATGTATTTACCTGTCACCACATGTAAGTTGATAGTGTCATTTCCCCCACTATAAGGTATTATCTTGCACAACAGAACTGGCGACTTTGCTGGGATCACTGTTTGTTTCTTCTCTGGGGACCTTCCTAGGTTTTCTTCATTTTTTATAGTCTGTTGGTTTCCTGAGAGGTTTTTATAGGTTACTTTGTTTTTCCTTTTGTCTTGATTCATCTCAGTTTGTTTGGGCAAAGCCCTCTTTATTGCTTTCATTCCATGTGCACTATTCTTCTGTGCATACAGAGGCGCACTTTCTGCCCTATGCGCTAGTTCCCTTGAACTATACCTACGCACTTTTTCTGCAGGCGCTGATTGCTATACTAGACACAAGCGCATCTTTCTTGTAGGTCTAATCCTTTCACTAGGGTTTGGTTTCCAGGTTGTTGGGTCTACTGTTGGCATTTTCCTTGCTTCTTTGACGGATTACTGAGGAAGATTTGTCTTTTTTGAGTCTTGTTTACCTCTTTGAAGTCTCTTGGATTGCTTCACTTGCTCTAGTACTTGCTTTAGGTGTCTTTTATGTTTTTTAAGCCTTTTGAAGTTGTGTGCAACTCTCTGCTAGTCACAGTGGTGCACTTTTTTCCCTAGATGCATCTTGCACTGATACATACCTGCACACTCAACATTTGTTGTCTGTTGCAATGCCTGTGCACTTTTATTATGTTTTGCCTTATTTTTTAGGGTTTGATCCCAGTTTGAGTCTTTTGGGTGGTTTTCAAAAGGTTTGATAGTCTAGGTACTTTTTGAACTTCTGTTTAGGTCAGTATGAGTTAGTTGAAGCCTTCTTGATAGCTTTTCCTTTGAGTTTGTGTGGCGGTCGAGTTACGTTTGGTTTGCTTTCCTACCCTATTTGTTTGGCAGGTGTTTTCTTGGTTTTTGGTGATTAGGAGTAGCCTCTTGGCCTGGTTTTCCATTGCATGCATTTGTTTTCCTTTCTTCTTTTACATCCTGTTCCAAACCTATAGTTTTTTCCATCGAAACAACTCTGTAGGTCAAGTCCTTTTCAGTCTTTTGATTCGATTGGTTTGAGCCATTAGGTCTTTTATCTTTACCCACACCTTTGTTAGATCTTACTTGTTCCTTCTTTCAAGTTGATTTTATTTTGCAAATAAAAGAAAAGATAGAAATTGAATTTTGGTAGCTTAGTAATAAGATTTATCATGATTTTTCAAAGTAGCATAGATTATCTTGCTTTGAAAATTTAAAAGAAAAATTAAAAAAACTTATGCTTAGGATTTCCTGTTTTTGTTTTGGAAAAACATAAACGAAAATTTTGTGAAGTTTCATGCATTATTTTTCCGCACTTTACTTTCTGTCATGAACCATACCACACACTTCACTACCCTTTTTGAGTAAAAAGTAGTCTCTAAAAAGAAAATTTTAATAAAATCAATTAGAAACATTTTCTTTTTAGGTTTGTCACTACATCAACTAGCTTAGGCTAGAGTTTCGGGTAAATCACCTTAAACTACGCAAAATCGGTTTCATTGCTCAATAATCATAGTAAGACAATCTTTAGGTAAACTCAGTTATATCAAAGTATCCTGGGAACGCTCTACTTAAACCATATTTAAGCACGAGGCCGTGTGCGACTGGAACTGCTGAGCATACCCCCTCACTTTCCTTTCAAACATAAACCAGAGCTGATTCACGTACGGGGGTCCACTAGTAATTTTAAGTGCTTTTCGATTTCGGGCTTTGCTACCCTTCCCATGCGTCTCGGGTAGGCTGACGATTATTCCCCCAGGTATTTTCGTATTTGTGGTACCCTTAGTATCTTAACCCTAGGGCTCTTCATAGGTAGAGTGGAAGGCTATTTCCACTTCACCTCGGACAGACACAGAAGGTAACCCTTTGTAGTAATCTCTGAGAGGGCGGTTTGCTGATTCAAATGCTTGCACCCAGAGGAACTCCATTGGACACCATGTAATTGATCGTTGATACTGTTGGCCCGGTTTTGCAACCAGGCTTAGTGCTATGGGCACCTACTAACTAGTAGTAGCAGTTTCAATAGAAATAAAAACAATAAACTAAATAAACAATACTTTTCATGGATCTAAGCAAGAATCTAAGCAAATAATTTAAATATTTCAAAAATCAAGAACAAGAAACATAAGAAATAATTTTTGTATTGAAAAGTGGGGGGCAAGCAAGTGCTTGCGATATTACCTTCAATGGTGAAGGTTGATGTTGAGCAACTCCCAAGATGAGTAGCTCCAAACTCCAATAGGTCTCTTTCTCCAAGGTTGCTTCAATGGCTAAAAGTGCTCAGGGGAGATTTCAGCAGCATAAGGATGAGATAATGGAAGGATGTGAAATGAGGAGCCCCTACCACCTTTTTATAGGTTTTGGTGGTGAGGAATACCATTTGTGGTTTTGTGGAAACCAATGGTATTGACCAACATAGTTTAGGTATTTTTCCCTCCTTTTTCCTTTTTTGAATAAAAATAATATTTTAATTCCCTTTTTAATATTTTTGGGAATTTGGACCCTTTTTGAGGGTTTTTTATGATTTTCTTGGAAAAATAATCTTTTTTAATGGAAAAAGGGGTGTACTAAGGTCTTTTGGTGACCTTTTGTTGGTTTCAGAGGCTCAGATGGTGGAAAAGTGGACAAATGGGTCATGTGAGTAAGGGAATGAGCTAGTGAGCACTTTTTAGGTGTTAACAGATTGCCCCCTGATGTGTGAGGGCAGGAGCTCATCGTATGGCCGATAGACATCATAGTTCTTTTGTCCTTTTTCTGGGTTTTAGGGGAGAGAAGAGACCGGTTGGAGACTGGAGCCACGGCCCTTGGAAGCTGCAAAAACAAAAAATATTACATTGCCTCAATATGAATGAGGTATAATCTCTGATAAAGGACGAGGGGGGCATTCCCATGCTCGTATCAAGACATATACAAAACAATTAGTCCCAAGAAGGGGGATCTAATACGTAAAGAAATATACTGGTACATCATAATGGTCCGGAGGGGACATGATTGTGGGATATACTCATGATCATGGCTGATCTCAATAACTGATACACTGGAATAACTGTTGAACTGCTGAAACTGCAGGTGTCCAACATCCGTATGGACTCAATGACTGTGAGCCATCTTTGGGAAGTATTTGTATCTGTATACTCGAGGGAGTATAAAACTGGGGTACATCTGAATACTGTCGCCATACGCAACCCGGATATCTATAGAAAAAATGTAACTGGTTGTATCCATAGGTAGACTCTCAAATGTGGAGGAGTCAGGTGGTATCCGGGGTCTTCGACTAATAACTGAACGCACCAATGCCCTGTGCGAGTCTCAACGATGCGATCAAGGTGTTGAAGTCGAGCATGTGAGAAACAACCATTTGGAGAGGCACTGAGGATTCCTCTCGAAATGATCCGTAGGCACTCATTATAAATGGTAATGAGTCCAAGACACAGGGACCTCTAGGCCTATCCTCTGGAATCAATGTGGTTGTCG
Source organism: Larix kaempferi (assembly GCA_027924585.1). Taxonomy (NCBI): domain Eukaryota; kingdom Viridiplantae; phylum Streptophyta; class Pinopsida; order Pinales; family Pinaceae; genus Larix; species Larix kaempferi. The sequence goes on from BSBM01000358.1 coordinate 725,061, forward strand.
TCGACAGAGGGAGACCAGCAACTAACAAGGCAATGATGTTTCCTTAATAGGAGCTCGAGGTGTAGAACTGAAGTGATGTAGTACTGCTGGTAGGACTGACATAGTTGTGGGGATGGGAAATAACTGGGTCAAAAAATGGGTAGACTCAAACTTCCTTTGTTCAGAGCATGATGACATGGTTGACCTGGCAGCGTAGGGGACTGACTTGTAGGTGTGGGGATCATCTTTTAGGGACTGAAGGGTATGTACTTACTCTGGGGGGGGAGGACGAGCTGATAGGTGCCGTCGAGGAATTGTCAAGGTGACATACTGCAGAATACTCTGAACAAAGGCGACCAAAATGGGGAAGCTGCTATGTGAGTAGACGTGATGTGTTGTAGCGCCAAGAGGCACCATTGATTCCTTCTTCGTGGTTTTAATGAGCTCCAAGAAGGGATAAAAGTATGCTCTGAAATGGTACGGTCCTGTGGATTTTGTGAGCCCAGGACGGCGCATGCTCATGGTTGCTTTCATGTTTAGAGAGTCTGAAAACGGTAAGTGGACTCTATTGGTGTTTCTTTTTCGTAAGTTTAGTCTCCAAGGCCCGAAAAAGCATAAAATGATGCGGATGGAGAACTCTTCTAGCCGATGTGACTAGAGTATACCTTTTTCGTAATTAGTCTACAAGGTCCGGAAAAGGGGTAAACTTATACCAGGTAGACGCCCTTTCAGATACGTTTATCGAGCATGAAAGGAAGCAAGATTGCTCGGCAATCTTTTCATTGTTTTAGGAGTCAGAAAAGAGTTTAACAGAAACTCCCTAAGTGCCTTTTTCGTAAAAAGGGGTTGCTCGGCCCGAAAAAGGGATAAAATTATACCGAACAAAAAATGGATTGATGAGGGCGAGAAAAGGTCTCAAGCATCGTCATCAGTGCGGAAAACTGGATCCGGTGACATAAGGATTGTCGAAAAAGGAGAACGGCCGATGTGGCACGCTAACCAAGGTGACGAGGGGGGCGTGGAAAAGATGCCCGAAAAATATAAAGGTGAGAGCGAGAAATGATCTCTAGCATCATCACGAGCGCGGAAAACTGAATCCGGCGATATAAGGTACGTCGAAAACAGAGACTGGCCGATGTGGCACGCAAACCGAGGTGACGAGGGGGCGTGGAACAAACGCCCGGAAAATCTAAAGGTGAGAGCGAGAAATGATCTCAAGCATCATCACGAGCGCGGAAAACTGAATCCGGCGATATAAGGCACGTCAAAAAAAGGGGCTACGATCGATGTGGCACGCAAACCGAGGTGACAAGGTGTCGGGACACAATGTTGATATTGGTCCTGGTGAGAGCGAGAAATGATCTCAAGCATCATCACGGGCACGGAAATATGAATCCGGCGGTGCACATGGTGCGAAAAACGGAGGTCATAAGGACTCCAGAATGGTCAAAGAAAATAACTAAGTTAAAAAATGGTTGTAAATAAAGGTGAGCCCACCAAGCCAAGGATGCAATGGTGGGGAGAAATGATTACCCGTGGGGGAAAAATACTAGGTGTATCAAATCAACTGAAATATACAAGTGACACATGACCTCAAAAATGGTTGAGATCACGAATATGAAAAAGTGAGCAGGGTTAATGACCTGCCCCCATGCTATGTGCATGGGGTTTGTGATTGTGGATCACATATGTGTTGGTTTGAACGATGGGCTCATTGAGGTGTTGAGATAGAGATGATGGGGAAGGTTCAAAATGATTGATCATGCCCCCTATCCCGGGGTCGAGGTAATCTATTATGCCCCCTAACTCAGAGGTGTCAATGTGGTGCAGATGTTGTCTCATAGAGAGATCAATAGGGCATTGAGCAACTGCTGGCGGGGTGTTATACCATGAGGCTGTGGGTCGTGGTGGCATACTGAAGTGATGATATGATGATGGGGGATTCCCTTTGTGGGGTGGATGCCCCCAGTATCTCCGACGAGGATCACGGTGATGATGAGTAGGCAAGGTTTTGGGCATGCCCCCATGTTGTGGACATGTGGTTTCCTGGTTGATTTGAAAGGGTTCAACCTGTGTGTCAAAGGGATCAATGGAAGGGGCCGACCGGACAGAGGGGTATCCAGTGGAGATCATATAAATGGCGGGGTCAAGGCCAGGCATTTCGGTATCTGACGAAGTAAAGACATCAGTGAATTCTTGGAACAGTTGTTGGTATTCTCCGATCTCATGCTCACTGTGGGAGGTTCCTAATGTGATGGTATGAAGGGCACCAAGTGGGTCAGAGATGTCAATGTGGATGACGGGAGAAATATCGGCCATGGTATCCGTTAACCAGTCGATTTTAGTAGGAAGGAAATCCTTGGACTCAACCGCGGATTGGGTAGCGGTGGTGGATGAAGTCTCTTCCAGGAGGAAGTATGGACGATGGTGCATGTCTTCCCCGGGATAATCAAAGGTAGTAGGAGTCTCGAGAACCTCTTCATCATTGCGGGACCTTTGAGTGGTCAAATCGAGTGATGAGGTAGTGGTAGTCAAAGAGATCATGTAGATGGTGTTAATCTCTCCGGATGAGGATGATGCGGGAGGGTAGATCTCCTCGATAGTAGAGGGTGCCGTCTCTAGGTCCAAATTGTTCATCTCGTAGAGAGCTGCTCTGTAGTCTGGGATGTCAGGACAGTTATGCCAGTAGTGGCCATAAATACCGCATATCGCACATGGGTGGTTGGTACGCAGTGATTTATCACGAGGCATAGGGTTTGGATCTAGTTTGACCACCGGGATGTTGGGGTCGTCGTCCAACATTTGCATGTGTTCCTGCAATGCAGGTAACTGTGGGCACTGATGGGTTGGATGGCCTAACTCATCACACAGCGAGCATTTTGGAGGAGCACGAAATATGGGGGGAGGTTTAACTGCCTTGGGTGGGGGAACCGCAGTGTATGGTTGTGGGCCTCTGCCCCCAGTGGGCCTGACGAATGGAGGGGGATTCGTCGACGACGAAGGAGTCGTGATACCGGGAGGTGGTTGGGTAGAAGTAACAATGGGTTGCACCGGTTGTAGGATGACATTTGGTGTCGGTGGAGGAACGGGAGGCGTAATATACCACACGGGTAATCCCAATGTTAACCCGGGGAGACTAAGGGTAGCCATAACCGGGGCGCTTACTACACCCGAAGGAGGAAATAGAAAGGGGATTGTGTGGATAGGTGTAACACCGATGTGACTAGGGACCAATGGTGGTTTGGGTAACAAGGAGGGTTGATTACCGGGTGTTTGTGAAAGAGTGCAGAGGTTAGCGACCTGGGTCTCCGGTGACGGTGGTGGAATGGCCTGGAATGTAGAGGTTATCGACGCCTCGGAGTAAAGTCTGGGTCCTACTGAGGAAATGAATGAGGTAGTTGCACCACAAACAGGTTGTTCAACCATGGTGAGACCATTTTTAGGTGTGGTAGGGGCCTTGGGATTGTAATAGGTGAGCTGGTCGACCTTGACCACGCGTCCCTCATGGGGGAACATCATGGTACGAAAAACGGATGAGGCAACCGCTTTCATGGCGTACATGTAGTTGCGACCAAGTAAAAGGTTATAGTCTAGTGGGGCATTGATGACCTCAATGTCAATGAGCACGGTTTTACCCGCCAGCTGGACAGGGACATTGGCTAAAAGACCTAGGGGTTGAGCCGAATGGCCGTCATAAGCTCGTAATGCAGTGGTGGACTGCTGGAGAGTAGGGGATCCCAACTTCTGCCAAACAAATGTGGACATGATGCATGTGGAGGCCCCTTCATCGATAATGCACCGATGGATGACAAGTTTCCGAACAGAAACGGAAACTTGGAATGCTAAAGAGGAAGGCAGGCGGGGTTTAGACTGGTCTGAATCGAATGCGATCAACTGTGAATCATTGGGGTCAATGGCGCCAATGGCGGAGAGCAAAGTTTTGCGCTGCGAAGGACAGTTTTGCAAAACTTCTAAAGCAGACATGGCTGCAGGAGACTGGGCTAAGTCGTCTAGGATGTTGTAATTCGACGCAGCGCGAGCATTGGGATTACTGTTGATGCTACAAAGTGGGAAGCGAGGTGCTTTGGAAGCGCCATCAAGTGAAGCCGGAGGTATACGTAACGTTTGATCTGTGGGATTAACGTTAGTGTTCTTGTCGGCGGGAGGGGATTCAGAGGTGGAGCCATATTGGTTCCAACGAGTTTGGAGGTTAGCATCGGCAGTCGACATCATCAACAAATGGTGAGTACCTGAATCGAACATGGGTTGATCAGGGGCTGCATAAGTGATCTGCTGTGGTGGCACGTTTTCCTGAGGGGGGGCTAACGGCTGAGTGTTCACTACACCCTGGTTTGGAAAGGGGTTTTGCAGCACCAAAGGTTGATGTTGAGGTGGTGGAGGGTTGGGTGGTGGCTGAGGAACCGCTTTCCCTTGACGATGGGCATCGTTGGTCCAGAGTTGCCGAGCTCGCTCCAAATGTGGGCAAGAATGCGTGTAATGACCATAGACCCCGCAAATAGAACAAGGGTGGTTTGTTCTGAGGTTATTATTTCTAGGCTGCTTAGGATTCCGATCCGGATTGCGGTTGGGAGGAGCAGCATTGTTATTTTGCGGAGGATTGGGAGGTGGAGGACCTTGCTGATGTTGTTGGTTATTACCATGGTTATGACCTCTACCACGGTTCTGTTGCGCACCTTGGTTGCGCTGGTTGTTTTGGTATTGGGGCTGATGTTGTTGTGCGTACACGTGCCCTTGAGCATTGGGGGGATTTTGGGGAGCCGCAGGTGCGGGAGCAGGTTGCGGTAGATAGTATGCAGGTGGAGGTGGAGGTGGTCCAGTTGCCTGTTGGGGTTGTTGGTACCCCTGAGCTGGTGGAGGTGTGAGGTTAGCTGGTGCAACCGGTTGTGGGTAATGCATGGGCTGTTGTGGGAACTGCATGGGGGTCTGTACCGTAGGTTGAGCATAGTATGTAGGAGGTACATATGCTGATGGCGCTTGGCCATAACAATGTTGTGGACAAGAGGGTCCATGAACGTGATGGGTCTGGTTTGTTGGAGCATAGGAAGTCGTCGCTCCGGAACTAGATGTAGCCCTAGAAAGGTCTGGGGCGGGCATGGTTCTCACCATACTGAAAGGTTTTGCTTGCGGTGTAATTTGGCCAATAATGCCATCAGCGGCGTGTGATGCCCCCGGTGTGTCACCGCGTGCAGAGTCACCTCGTGGGGCGTCCGGTATGATCGTGTATAAGTAACCCGACTGGGCGTAGATGAGATCAAACTGTTGGGCCTTGAGGATGGCCTCTTCCTCAGACTGGGGTCTTTCAGATGCTACATCCTTCGCAATGAGAGGAAGGAGGGATTTAAGGAACCAGTCTAAAAAGATTCGGTCGTCTAATTTGATTTTGCATAGGCTTCGGCGCCGGCGCCAATCATGAATATGGTCAGTGATATGCGTGGCCGTGTTCTGTCTGCAAGACAGTAGGATTTCGACGCCCGCATCATAGCGGACCGGTAGCTGAAAGAACTGCAGGAAGGTCGAGGCAAGGGAGGTAAATGTGGAATGCGTCCCATGGGGTTGCTCGATATACCATTTGGCTGCAGAGCCAGTGAAGGTGCGCTGTAATAAACGGAGTCGGACAGAGTCGTCCACTATGGAGTTGGACGAACACCATAAATGGAAGGACATGATGTGGTTTTGGGGGTCTTCTCCGGCCTTTCCCTCAAACTTAGGAATGTCAGAGGGAAGCTTAGTGGGCATATGGGGCCAAGCAGGATCATGCCTGATGGGGTCATTTGTGAGCCTAGCTAAATCTGGCAGGTTGAGACTTGCCATGTATGGTAGACTAGCGGATGTGGTGACCGGAACCGGGACCTGCCTAGCCATTGTGGTATGGTGTAGGGGTCCAGTAGCGCCTATAGGTATGCTAGGTATGGAGTGTATGTGCCCTCCAAAAGGTGTGGCCTGATATGGGTTAGCGCTCCCAAGTGCAACTTGGGTTACACTTGGGTTAGGAATCGCAGTAGGGATTCCTGGTATAGTACTACCGAGTGCAACATGGGTTACACTTGGGTTAGGAATCGCACTAGGGATTCCTGGGATAGGGTTTGTGGAAACTGAAGGGGGTATGACCCCCATGTTGGGCATGCCCATGACAGGTGGTGGTCCTGTGCTAGGCATTCCTGAATGTGGAGTGTTACCCATATTGGGCATACCCAAGGGGGTGGCTGTTGCCGTTGATGGTACTCCCGCAGAAGGGTCTGCGGATGTCTGACCTATGGTTAATGTATATAGTGGATCAACTGGTGTTCCAGACATAATTGTGGTTGGTGGTAACTCTGTGGGGTTTTCGGATTCTACCTCCAAATCAAAGGTGAAGTGGGGTATGTCAGAATCGGATGACCGTCTAGATGATCGACGATGTGTCGAATCAAGGGATAATGCTCTGCGTCCGTGACGTGGAGAGCCAAGTGGACTAAACTCTGGGAGTTCGCCCTGTAGACGACGAGAACGTCTAGAATTCTCAATGGTGAGAATATGTTTTTTTATTTTAAAAGATTGTTTTAGGTATCAGGTGGTGATATATATGTAAAAGACTCAAAACCCTAATGCAACCAAGGGTGCATAAAAAAGGGGAGTGAAAAAAAGAAGGCTCACAGGCCAAAAAATCAATCCTCAAAAATGCACTTATCCCAGCAGCTGTGCTACAATAAGTGGAGGAATGCAACAACCGGTCAGAATACCAACATGCAAGCGGCTTCTAGAAAAAATAGGTGTAACTAGACTCAATAGGTGGTAAAGATCATGCAAACACCTAATCTAAAAGTATTGTGACTCAAACAGACGATATCCCCTGCAAGGTGATGAAATCCAAGTCAGACAATATGAATGTTGAGACAACGGCTAGATATCCCCCTACCGGGAGGGACACCGGGTAATCAATCCTAAAAAGACAGGCTACTAGGATACTCCGTTCATGACGCGTCGAGAAAAGGTAAATCTGCCGTTTGGTCCTTTGATCGCAATATCCCAATACAGGGATATCCCGAGAACTGCGAATGGTAGCCCTTCGGTTACTGAATGGGTTTCGGTATCCCACTCAGGCTTCCGGAACCATCCTCGCGACTTCAACCCTCCTAAGGGAGAGGCCTTCCCACAAACCGGTTGTGACCGCGCCAAAAAGTACTAAGAGATTTTAGCTCCCTAATTGGACAACTTCTATGTCTCAGATGTATGAACTGAGGGGTGTTATTGGAACACCTATCCCCCCAATACTACCTAGCTACAAGAATTCTTTTAGTGTTCCCCAAGTGGGGTTAAGAATGTGTTCAAATTAGGGTACTTTTTAAGTCTTTGTTCAATTAAGTGATCGTGTGAGTGCACGTGAGGTGTTGTAAACTGAACTTGAAAAAATTAAATGCTTTAAGGGAAATTTTCAAAAAATAAAGGACTTTTCGAAAATACAAAGCAAATATTTAAGACTTTTTTCACGAAAAAGGAATTAATATGCTTTTTCAAAAAATGACTCAAAAAATAAAGGATTTCTTGGATTTTATGAAAGCAAATAAAGAAATAAATGGATTTCTTTGTTTCAATAAAAATTGCTAAGGGCAATATTCTAAAGAAGTAAACAAGAAAAAATTTTGAATCTAGTTAAAGAATGCAAAATGAGTCTTTCTTTCACTTTCTTGAAAATTTTTAACAAGATTTCTAGGTATGCACTTTTTAAATAGTAATTTTTTTTTTTTTTTTTCAAATCTGTAAACTATGCAGAATTTAGTACTGTAAAAAATGTGCTATGGGCAGAAAGTACAGTAAAAAATATTTTTCAAAATCGGGATGGCCGAATGAAAAAATTCAGCCGCGCGGGTTTTGGACGAACAGCCGCGATGGGCCGCGCGGGTTTTGGACGCACAGTCGCGATGGACCGCGCGGGTTTTGGACGCACAGTCGCGATGGACCGCGTGGGTTTTGGACGCACAGTCGCGATGGACCGCGCGGGTTTTGGACGCACAGTCGCGATGAGCCGCGCAGGTTTGGGCCACACAGTCGCGATGAGCCGCGCAGGTTTTGGCCGCGCAGCCGCGATGAGCAGCGCGGAAAAATGCAGAAAAGTCGCGATGGACCGCGCGACTGTCTGTAAAAAATCCGCGATGGACCGCACGGAAAAACGCAAAAAAGTCGCGATGGGCCGCGCGACTGTCTGGAAAAAAGCCGCGAGGCGGAAGCCGTGCACGGAAACCGAGAAACGAACCCGAAAATTGAAAATTTCGGGCTGTTTAAGGGGCCAAATCTCAGAACAGCAATGGATCTGCTGTCTAAGATGGTAGATCTATGGATCTAAAGACTAAAAACTCATAAAAACTAATATTTAATGGCAAAGCTAGAGATCTAAAGTTCAAACCAAAGCGGAGTCGCCAAAAACTGTTGGCCCGGTTTTGCAACCAGGCTTAGTGCTATGGGCACCTACTAACTAGTAGTAGCAGTTTCAATAGAAATAAAAACAATAAACTAAATAAACAATACTTTTCATGGATCTAAGCAAGAATCTAAGCAAATAATTTAAATATTTCAAAAATCAAGAACAAGAAACATAAGAAATAATTTTTGTATTGAAAAGTGGGGGGCAAGCAAGTGCTTGCGATATTACCTTCAATGGTGAAGGTTGATGTTGAGCAACTCCCAAGATGAGTAGCTCCAAACTCCAATAGGTCTCTTTCTCCAAGGTTGCTTCAATGGCTAAAAGTGCTCAGGGGAGATTTCAGCAGCATAAGGATGAGATAATGGAAGGATGTGAAATGAGGAGCCCCTACCACCTTTTTATAGGTTTTGGTGGTGAGGAATACCATTTGTGGTTTTGTGGAAACCAATGGTATTGACCAACATAGTTTAGGTATTTTTCCCTCCTTTTTCCTTTTTTGAATAAAAATAATATTTTAATTCCCTTTTTAATATTTTTGGGAATTTGGACCCTTTTTGAGGGTTTTTTATGATTTTCTTGGAAAAATAATCTTTTTTAATGGAAAAAGGGGTGTACTAAGGTCTTTTGGTGACCTTTTGTTGGTTTCAGAGGCTCAGATGGTGGAAAAGTGGACAAATGGGTCATGTGAGTAAGGGAATGAGCTAGTGAGCACTTTTTAGGTGTTAACAGATACTCTATTGGTTTGTTCTGGGCCCTCATCATCCCAGACTTGCTTCTGAGAGTATGAGCTTTGTTTTCCTGGTTTTGATCATTGCAGGACATTTTTAGTGGTGTGCTCTTTGTGCTGCTTGTTTTTAGTTGGCCTTAGAGATTTCTGGCCCATTGCATTGAAAACTATGAATAGCATTCTGGTGAGCACCAATCAAGGGACCCCTGTTCAAGGGGCTCCTTGTGATTTTCCATTTATTGGGAACATTGGTACTCCCTTAATGGCTACCTTCAATCTTCTGGGATTCACAATAGGGCTACCGGTTTGGTTTTTTTCCACTCCGAACGCATTGCATGCTCCTAATGCTTCTCAAGTAAGCTCCTCACATCAAGAGCATCAGAACCCTATTCCTGCTTCCCCAATAACATCTTCTCCTCCTCCTTCTACCTCATGTGGTGAAAGTAGTAATACTAGTAACCAACAGTCTAAAAGGAATAGATGGAGGAAGAATAAGAAGAAGATGCCAAAGAAAGGGGGAAGCCACCCAGCCTCTGGAATTCATGCTCAGGGAACCTACCCAACCTATGGTGGTCATGTTGGGAGAAATCACTCAGTCACTGTAAATCATACTGAACCCACCCACCCAGCCTCTGGAATTCATGCTGGGGGAACCTACCCAGCCTTTGGAGGTCATGCTGGGAGCACAATTTCAGCCACTGCAAATCATACTGAAAGCATGTCTTCAACCACTATTTCTCATGTTTAGGACGCATCATTGATCACTATTGGTCATATTAATGACAAGTCACGAGTTACTGTGAGTCATACTAGAGACACTGAATCAGCCACTGCAAGTCATGCTGAGAAAGTTGAAATTGTCGACAAACCTAATAAACAGAAGCTTAAGTTCCCTTGTAAGTTTTGCGAGGGAGACCACCTGACCTATTTGTGGTCTAAACTTCCAGAAGTGCAAAGAGTGTGGTCCATCGTTCAAAAGTCTTCTTATTCTGAGAAACCAGACACTGCAAGTCATGCTGGGGTCAAACTGTTAGCCAATGCTAGTCATGCTGAGAGTATTGTTGTTGTAAAGGAGTCTAAGCTTATAGGACGCAATCCAAAGTTCCCTTGTAAACTTTGCAAGGGATATAACCTTACTCACCTGTGCCCTGCTATTCCAGAGGTGCAGAGAGTGTGGTCCATGTCTGAAGAATCCTCTACTCCTGATTTGTCTATAGATTCCCAACAGCCTAATCAACCTTTGGTTGATGAAGTGGTTGAACCAATGCAATCTTTGGTCAACCCTACTCTTCCTTCGGAGAGTGAAGTGATCGAATCGATGCAATATTCAACTGATCCCATCAGTATTTCAAAGACTGATGCACCTATCCCTAAAGTCTTCTGCATTACCAGTTCGGATGTTTCTGAAATGGGGGACACTTCATCTGTGCCGAGTAAAACCCTCCCAAGATCTGGGATCATTTCCTTTGATTGGAATAGTCTAACTGGGCCTCGCCTTCCTTCTTCTACACCCTTCCAGATAAAGGTTGATATCGAAAACCATGTGGTTCATTGATCTATTGTAGATGAAGGAGCCTCTGTTAGTATTTTATCCCCTTATGGTTGGAGAGATTTAGGTTTTCCTAACCTTGTTCCAGCTGTTAATTGGTCGTTGACTTTTGATAAAAGCCCTAGTGAATCGTTGGGATTCCTCCCTCAAGTACCTATTACTTTGGGTGGAAAAATAGTCTTAGTTGATTTTATGGTTTTAAAGGACCCTATGGACTTTGATATGATCCTAGGGAATGATTATGTATATGCTATGCAGGTTGTGGTGTCTGCGCTCTTTCGTGTGATGCATTTTCCTCACAACAAAAGTATTGTCACTATCGATCAACTTATATCTGTTGATTATCCTTATTACCTAGCTATATACCAAGTATATTCCTTGTCGTTAGGCACTACCATGTCAAATTATGTGGCATATTGTTCATTGAGTCCAATTGCTACTAAGAATAAGCCTCTAAATTCATGCTTACCTTCCTGGGACTGGGTCCCGACAGTTGGTCAAGTGATGACTCCATATGAATGTTTAGATATGTGTTCTATCTGGGATTATATACTTCCTTCTGATGAAGTTTTCCTAGAGTTTATAATGCAGTATGCCATTCATTTGGACATTGATCCACTTATGAGCACTCTTCCACCTTTTCTTCGAGCTCATTAAAAACAGTAAGGAAGCTATGAGCATTCTTCCATATCTCCTTTGAGCGCGCTAAAAATAGTAAGGAGGTCATGAGTTTACTTTTTCGGTCTCATTAAACCTTCACGAAATATATTTTTATAGAGTTATTTCATGCTATTGTTAGACTATTTAAATATGACAATATTGTCGAGTATAGTTGTCTTTTCAGACTCGTTAAAGGATTTGAAGCGACATCTGCTTAAGCATAAGTTTAACCATTTTCCAGTTTTTTGCGGATTATTTATGAAAAAGGAATACTCTAGTCATACGTGGCTAGAAGAGTTATTCTCTCATCGTTTTACACTTTTTTGGGGAGGATACTAACTGTATGAAAAAGGACCTTTTGGAGCCTTCTTTAGGGTTTTGAGGCTCTCAAAACATGAAAACACCAACGAGCATTCACCTACTCGGGCTCGATGTGAAATCCACGAGAGGGTATATAGAGGATTGTTTAAGTTTTTCAAACTCTTTAAATAAGAAAACACCGGTGAGCACATACTAACTCGAGCTCAATACTAAAATCCATGAGTAAGTGTATGGAGGATTGTTTAAGTTTTTCAGACTCCGTAAACAAGAAAACATCGGCGAGGATAAACCGATCCAGGCTCGATATTAAAATCCATGGCTCAGTGCTATAGAGTATTCGTCTATCTCTTCTTTGAGCTCTGTAAAAAATGAAGAACGTATTGAGTCTTCATGCCATGGGCTCGTTAAAATTTTACATGGTTGGGCTTCTTGAGTTTTCTTTCTTGGACTCATTAAAAAAACAAGAAGGACATTATTTTGACAAAAATAATAAGGGAAGAGAAGGGTATCCACATCTTTTCAGTTTCAAAGGAATCTAAGTCAGTCATGTCCTTGAACAAAACACCTATTTGATTCCATCATTCAGTTGGGTTTCAGTTTTTTGACCTTTGGGTGAGCCTAATCTCAAAGTTTGTTACTCCTCCGATTGGTTATTCTTCCAATCATATGGAGAATATGCTAATGTCTCCTACATTGTAGGTTTATATCATATCCCCCTCATGTTAAAACATTCCTACATCACTTTTTGTCGTGCTCATTGTTCAAGGATAGAACCTATGTCGGCCATTCTGCAGTTTACCTTGACTTCATGTGTCGGCCATCCTGGTGTCATTTTGTTTCATCTTGTATTTGTCCTACTCCAAATCAGCTCAAACATTTGAGTTTTCCTCGTGTTGGATGATGGAGGATGCATTAAGGCCTCCCTTCCAGCGGACTTCTTCCCATAGACTTCAACTCATTATGCTCTGGGAATGAGGTTTAGAGTTTCGGTTAGTACCTTGGGGATTGCAGTCATCAGTGGCAGTTTCCCTCGTTGTTGAATAATGGGAATACATCAATGTCTCTTATTCGACAGGTTCCTCAGGTGTTCAACTTCAAGTCCATTTATTCACACTTGTTGGAACATACTAGGTACCTTGGGCCTCATTATCATTATCGATGGAATCCCTTGCGTTTGTTAATGGTATACATCAATGACCGATAATCAAATGGTACCGCCCATGTTCGGCGTCAACTCATTTATTCACATGGATAGGGTTCATACCTTGGGATGTTTTGGATGAAGACCTTGGGACTCTGATAGCATCATTATGTTCATGTTATCACCCAAGCTGTGCAAGACTGAGCCACACTCATTTTTGTCTCTCCATGAGACATAGATCTAGCTTGTTGTTATGGCTATGATCTCTTATCTTTGACATAGATCCACGCTTGTATTTCAGTGGTAATGCTATATATACATCTCCCAATTATGTATTGGAGATCATATTGTATCACACCGAACATCTATATGATGTCAAGATTGTAATTGCTCGCTGACCTTGATCATTGTTTCATGTACTTTTGTGACTTTGTCCTGTGGTTTCATGCTCCTCCTTTGACTTGGAATTACAATGTATTTCCACCATCATTTCCCTTTGACCTCACACATTAAGGGGAATCTGTTATAGGTCAAATATGCACTTCTCCGTCCGTGATCACATTGCCCTATCGATCACACAAAAGGACACTATGGATGGAAGAGCTGGATTGACCTTGGATGAGTTACTGTTGAGATTACACTCGTTAGCTGAAAATCTTATTTTTTCTACAGTTTTCATGACATGTGCGCTACTCTTGCTACATACATGTAGCGTTCCAAATGTTGGTCTTAATGAAGACAACTCACGCACTTTCCTCAAAAGTTGTGTACGCTGGTTGTTAAGAGAAAAAGTTGCATACTGTGCACTGGTTTACTATAATGATACTCGTGCACATCTTAAGATGAAATGAAAAAATATATTAATATTACGAATTGGGATTAGTTGAGGTTGGTTGTATAACCCCCGCAACCTCCCAATTCAACTGTCTCTCGAATCTAACTTCCAGCCTTGTCCCATAAATACAAGAGGAAGCCATGAGAGAGGGGCCAATGAAGAAGAAGTTGTTGTTATGTTGAAGGAATTTCTAAGTCATTGTGATGAGTAGGAGCCCAGGACTCGGTTTCAGAAGTGTTTGGACAGATCAGGTATATCTGTATTTATCTACATTTCTTTGACAATAAAAGGTGGAAATACCCTTCCCGTCCCAATGAAACGTCTTTTTTGTTGGATATCTGATTGTAGTTAATGTTAACTTGCTTTAAATTTCATTATATATTTACAATCAAGATATGCTGAGGAAGGTTAATTTGTTTTGCAGGTTCATCACTATGGAAGATTGGGCTAAAGCTAGGACCAACCATCGTTAAAAAGGTACAACTTCCAGAATCCTAATCTCTTTCTATTCGTAGTAATTAATGCAAAACATGAATGTATTTACCTGTCACCCCATGTAAGTTGATAGTGTCATTTCCCCCACTATAAGGTATTATCCTGCACAACATGCTAAAAGCTAGACATAAAGGTCTAGTACGAGCAAGATGATGTAATTATGTAGTTTTTATGTTTAATATAAAAACCATGACTATTGCAGATGAAGAGGGACAAAGAATAGATTTGGGCCTATGAGTCCACAAGAGGGAAACATGAGAAGGGTATTTAAGGGGCAGAGGACCCTAGTGACTTATAAGTTTAAGTCATTATCCTTATTATTCATTTTATCTTTAATTTTATAAATCCCTCTTTGTTAATTTATATTAGTTGTAACTTTGAGTTAATTAGCATAATCTTTGGAAGGGGAAATGTGACAAATCCCTAGTATGCCAGTTGCCTAGTTTTCATGACCTATGTATGCCACTTTCCTAGTTCTCAACATGCATACAAATTATTCTGAACTAGTTCATTCAATCATTCTCGTCATTGAGCCATCATTCCATACTATATCTTGGATTTATACCTAAGAACAAAGGGAATTACATAGATGTAAATGATTTTACTCTAGGATATTAGTGTTGAGTAAATTGAGTTCCCTTGTGAAATAACCTATCTTGCAGTTGAGTTCCCTAGAGTCCTAGAATGGAGAGCCCCTAGATGGCCTATGTTAGAGCCCTGGAATGGAATTGAGGATTTTTTTATGGACTATTAACTCAAAGAAGAGAACCTCATTCCTTGGGTTGTGTAGGCTGATGGGGGAGGAGTGCTAGTGGATTGGGAGGGTTATGGAGGGGGTTTGGCACATGTGAGTTTATTTGGGTATTCTATTCAGTTTTATTTCTAGTTTATTGATATCCCTAGGTTAGGGGTGGCCTCTATTATAGAGAGAATTGGTATAACAAAGCGCCTATGGCTGGAAGGAACGTCCTTAGTCTACAGTTAGTTAGAGGATATTTTAATATAAGTATCTAATTGTGTATGGAATGTCATGTATTTATCTATGTTAAGTATTTTTCTTAATTTATTTATGTGTGTTTATCTAATTGCATGGATTTCATGGCACGATATGAATGCATTCATGCTAGAATTTACATATATGTTTTAGTATATGCATATGTTTAATTTGGGAAGCTATATATTTAATTCCCATTGTAAATTTAATAATTAAATTATGAAAAATGAATTTGGGTATCAATGGTAAATTTGGTAGGTTATTTGAGTACCCCCATCTCCCCAAAGGCATGGTGACATCACTGGGTATGTTATAGCTTCCATCTCATTGTTTACTTCCTATAGGTGACCTAGCATATTTTAGGAGTTTCTTCCTTGGAAATTCTTGTTCCTTGGCCTCCTTTAATAGTTCCTTCCTTGGGAACCCTAATTCATTGGCCTCCTTTGGGATTTTCTTCGTTGGGAATCCTTTTTCCCTAGCCTCCTTAGGACTACCCTCCTTGGGAACTAATGATTCCCTAGCCACCTTTGGGAGTACCTTCCTTGGGAAATCATGATTCTCTAGCCTGCTTATGGAGTTCCTTCCTTTGGAACTCTTGTTCCCTAGACTCCTTTGGGAGTTCCTTCCTTGTGAACTCACAGTTCCATATCGTCTTCATCAATTCTTCTCTTGAGAACTCTTGTTCCTTTTCCTCCTTCAGGGGTGTTTGCCTTGGTAAATATTGTTCCTTGACCTCCTTCAAGAGTTCCTTCCTTAGGAACTATCAATCCCTAGCCTCATTTTGGAATGCCTTCAACGAGAATCCTTCATTCCATTGCTTCGTTCTAGGATTTCCATCAGTCATGATTCATCTAGTACCATTTATTTTGTGGCATTTTTTAATGCATATATTCTAGACTAATCCCTCATTGGGGCATTTTATTATTAAGAAAACACATTTAAATTCCATGTGCACCTTTATTCTATGTTATTTGTTTACATGTGTGTAGGATACGACCATACCAACCTACACACATTAATGGACAAGAACCTTTTCATTTATCATTTTTAACCTCTACATATAGATAGATGATCCCCTCTACCCACAATGAATAAAACTTGTTGGAAACCCTATGCCATAAAAAATAGGAGTCCCCCCATTTGAGAAGGTGGTCTAGCCTTATTCACTTGTTGCATTCACCCTTTCCCGATGGTATCTTTCTACCATTACATGGGTCCCTTAGTTTAGTGGCCTTTGCTTCTCAACACCCATGTTATTGTTTATCCCCATTAGGATTGGGATTCTATATAGTTTGAATCCCTAGAGTTGACCCTCTTTTCTCTCCTCATCATATTGCATTGATCCTACCCCTGAAATCCCCAACAATTCTTCTTCATGGTTGGTACATCACAATTGACATCATCAAGTATCATGATCCTTTTGTATCATCTATAATGCACCATTAATTTGCATTTATCAACTTTCATCTCATCAATCCACAATGAAATTCCAACCAATTCCCTATCCTTAATCAATTCCATCAAATGATAACATTTCTTCCATATGATCATATGCACAAGGAACATATTTCATTTCCTCCCGTACAAAAATTCTATCCTAAAGGAAGAAATCAAGTATGCTCACTTAGAGCATACCATTGGGCTATTTTCTTGTGCTTTTGTGTACACCAGATATCTATGCTTATCAAAACAAACCCGAGTTAGTTGGTAGGTCCATTAGTTTCTTTAGTTTAGAGAATCTACATTAGCCTCCCAAGAGTCTATCCTAATGAATATTTTCCCTTGACTCTGCACGTATCAATCACACTTTTTTTCCTAGAGAAAACATATATACCTTTTAAGATACACACTACTAAAATGTACCCTTGTTATGACCATCCTTTGCAAGTTGGCCTCCTATTTCCTAAAATTGTATGTCAAAACTGCCAAGCCTTCAATGCCATCATGCAGTTGAACCAAGGAAGTATTAACACCCCTTTTTGCACCATTAAAAATCCTACATTTAGATGGTCCTACTATATTAGATACTTGCACATGCATGAGTCATTTTCACAACTTACGAGGGAATTTCCTTTCAAGTATATCCCCACATGTTGTATAAGATGGCCCCATTTTTCGAAGAATGTGTGAGTTCCACCAATCTTTGGAGGGAATTTCCAATTAGATAGCTCCACACATGTTCTTTGATAATATTCTAGTACCCCATATTAGTGCAAGAATATTCAATTCATCCATAGGATTTCTTCTCCAAGAGACTCCCCACAACTATCTTGTCAACTTGCACACTCATATCAACTTTAAACTTCACCAGTGATCTTTTTGTTAGAACCGATGCAACCCTTTAGCATCCCTTACATTTAGACAAAGCAACTACCTAGTCATTTATGTGTACATCAACATTGTCCTCTCCAATGTCCCACTATTGTATATTATCATGGTATACTGTTTGACATGATACCTTTTTTCGCTCACTACATTAAGTGTTGGTGCCCATTGTAACACATCGAGACATCTTAACGAGTTTGGATATACCCTTGTTGTTATTATTGGAATATCAATTACTACTCACCTGTTTGGATTGTTGGTTGTGCAGATGGATCTCTTAGGCCCTTTGTGGGAAACTTCTACTTATAATATTTCTCCACTCCTTACTTTTTACACCTTTTTTTTACATATAAAAGAAACCATGATGTATTTCGGTCATACGATCAACTCCTAACCTCATACATGAGAGGGTAATTGTTATAAAACCAATTTTCTCCCCTTTTTTGTAAGCCCTCCTCGCCATGATAATACTACATATCACATGCATATACTATCATTATTAGTTCCCCCATATTCCTTTGTGACATCCCTCAATCAAATTGGAAATCCTCCTAGCAAATTGGTTATCAGGAGACCTCCTTGTCCTAAAACTAGACCTCTTAATGCCAATTCAATTTTTTAGTGCAACTATAAGGCTAACCCAACATAGATATTAAGCCATTAAGGGTGTTCGCAATTCAAAATAAGGGTCAATAAGTGCACTACATATTTTTACACATGACTTGGAAAAAATAGGCTTTTCCTCCAAAAATTATGGCTTTTGACAATCAACACAGAGTACTAGAAGGCACAAAATCATTAGTTTTGAGATGAAAATCCAGGGATAACCAAAATCCAAAACAAATAGGATTTTATCCCTAATTAAAATCAAAAGGGAGATTTTTTTCTAGGTTTCAACTTCACAAGTCCATAAGAAACCATGAGTAGTCACATTTATTCATCTTTATTCTTCATTATTTTATCTCCAATTCATTCATTTCTTCATCTTTTCTCTTCAATTCCATCCTCCATCACTGACCATAGTTATGTTATCGCTTCCATGAGAAATTCAGAAGGCCACTCATTCCTATTTCTCCCATCTATTTTGTGGGTGCCAATGAAAGGCAGATACAAGGGAATTCAATTGAGCGAAGGACCTCCCTATTCAACTTTAGTTGTCATTGATGTCAACTAATTATGTCAAAGAGGATGTCAATTGATTCTGTTTGAGTCATTGATGTCAACTGAAGTAAAGTGGATATTGTATTCCTATAGTAGTTTGAAGATGTATATGGAAGCCACTTTGAAATAGTATATGCGCAATATGATGAAGGATATGGATGTCGGCCTGAAGAATAATATCTAAGAAGTTGCATCCAATTTGAAGATGTGTGTTCAAGGATACATCATACATGTCAAGAATGAATAAGTACCTAAGGAGGAAACATCATGCATGTCCAGTGTGAATACGTACATAGGGAAGGTACATCATGTAGATCTAGTTCAAGAAGTAAATAAGTAATGTATCCTACTACACGTGGTACCTAGGCAGATATCAAGTTAACCAAGTCATACTCTCTCAAGGTAGCAGCCAAAGAATTGGTTGGACAAGTACATGTGCACAAGCAACCAAGTGTTGATGTAATTGTAACATCGGAATGTATTTCACCTATGTATATTGTACTCCTATAGAGATGTTATTATTCCTCTATACGGAAGTGTCGTCATTTGTATTGACAAGTGTCGCAACTTGCATGTGATGGGTTATTAGACCACCAAGTGTGGGGTCGGCCTTGATTAGTATTACCATGGGTTATTAGACTGAGTTAGACAAGTCGGCCCTACTAGTTTATTAGGCAGGTCGGGTCATGTATAAATAGAGTGCAGGAGGCACTCTATTTGATCACTTCATTATTCACTTCTACACTCATCATAAAGTGGCGCACAAGTGAGGAAGGAGGAGTAGCTTCTAGGAGGACTATCTCTTGTACTTGGGTTGTATCATTGCTCTTTCTATCTCTGAGGAAGTTGTGGGGTTTTTCACCTTTATGGTTTTCCCCAGTTAAACTCTGTGTGTCTATTATCTCATGTGATTGTTTATTATGATTGATATGCTTGATATGATTTACATGTTATTCTCTTAGTAAAGATCCTAGAGTATATTGAATTAATGCTAAAAAATTAACACTAAGGAGTTGGCTAAGCAAAGGTACAAATGCACAAGCAAGTCAAGAGAAGATTATGGAATCTGCATGCAAGCCTGAACACTATATGGTCAAATATCGAGAGTACACAAGTAGCATGGAACGACTTATGGTTGAGCAGTCCTGAAAGCATGCAAGTCTGACCAATCAAAAAATGCTTTCAGTTATTGAGCATGCACAAGTTTCAAGAAGTGTGTAATAGTTGACATAAACATATGAGCAAATTCCACACCCGAAGACTCAGCAAGTGTGCAAGTCCCGCAAGTGATGGTACTGCAAGGGCCAAAGTACCACCAAGTTCAATATAACGTATGCGCAAGTTTTGCAAAGCATTGATACACCAAGCTTGCAAGACCCACAAGTGATGGTACCACAAGGGTGAAACTCACACTAAGTCAAGGACCATTTTTGGGCAAGTTCTTAAAAACAATGGTACATCGAGAGTGTAAGACTACATCACTGAGGTATAAGTTCCATTAAGTCATTGACCATGGATGTGTTAAATTTTGAGTATTAATTCACAATACTATAGGATCTTTGCTGAGAGAATAACATCTACAGTATATCAATGCATGACAATCATAATATGACAAGCATCACAAGCATCACAAGAATCAAAAGCATAGAGACAAGAGACACAGAGTTTCCGTGGGGAAAACCCTAAGGTGAAAAACCCCACAACTTCCTCAGAGATAGAGAGAGCAATGGCTCAACCAAAATACAACCAAATAACACAGAGATAGTCTCCTAGCAGATGATCCTCCTCCTCCTCACAAGTGCGCCACTTTCCAGAGAGAGAGTGAGTTACTTTTCCGAGTGAGTAAAATAGAGATATCCTATCTCTATTTATACTCACCTTTTTGCCCAGTGACCTACTGGGGCCGACTTGTCTACTTAGATACATCCACATTATATTATATATATTTCCGGGCCGACCCCAAATGGTGGTCTAATAACCCATCAGCAAGTACACACACTTGCGACACTTGTCAATCCACATGACGACACTTCCTTATAGAGGAATAACACATCTCTTATAAGGGTACAATAAATATATATAAAATATACAGATGAAATACATTCCGAAGTTACATATACATCAACACTCCCTCTTAACTAGGAAGGTATTTCTCGACACAAATCTGCTAGACAAGTCTTCTTCTCTGGATCATCATCATCGATGCATCGTCATCATCATCGTCACTGCTGCTACTATCTCAACCAATCTCTGACTTTACTCATCATAGGAAGTTCTACAGAGCCAGTCCTTTTTCATACTGGATGTAGGCCCGCCATCTGCAGGTCTTCATATCACTGGCCATACTGTGGAATCCTCAGGACTCATTACGTGCATCACAAAACCTGGCTGCAGCATCCCAGGCTATTACGAGCACACAGCTCTACCTGTAGGATCTCCCAGGAGCACATTACATGTGACCCATCACAAAACCTGGCTGAAGCATCCCAGGCTGTTACAAGCACACGGCTCTACCTGTCGGATCTCCCAGGAGCACATTACATGTGATCTCACCACAAAACCTGGCTGAAGCATCTGAGGCCTTTTTCATCCTGTCCAGATCTCCCAGGAGCAAATTACATGTGGTCATGGCAAAACCTGGCTGAAGCATCTGAGTCCTTTTTCATCCTGTCCAGATCTCCCAGGAGCAAATTACATGCCATAGGACAAAACCTCGCAAGAGCATCTGCCAGATATCCCAGGGCACCGAATTACATGCCATAGGCAAAACCTCGAAAGACTATCTGCAGATCTCCCAGGGCACAAATTAAATGTCCTTCCAAGCAAAACCTCGCAAGAGCATTTTCCAGATGTCCCAGGGCACCGAATTACATGCCATAGGAAAAACCTTGAAAGACCATCTACAAATCTCCCAGGGCACAAATTACATGCTTTCCTGCACAACCTGATCCACAGCCACAAAGTATCATCTGATACTCATCAAACATCATCCTGATGTACACATGATCATCCTGATCATCATCACTGCAACATCCTGCTGCATGTCATCTGGAGAAGCTCGTCATCCATGATCATCCTGATCATACAATGCATCCATCTGATGCACACCAGGTATCCACCTGATACATACATAGGTACATGATCCACACAATGTATCCATCAGCATACATGATCTATCTGATCATACAAAGATACATGATCCACACAATGTATCCATCAACATACATGATCTACCAGATCATACAAAGATACACGATCCACACAATGTATCCATCAACATACATGATCTACCTGATCATACAAAGATACACGATCCACACAATGTATCCATCAACATACATGATATACCTGATCATACAAAGATACACGATCCACACAATGTATCCATCAACATACATGATCTACCTGATCATACAAAGATACATGATCCACACAATGTATCCATCAGCATCCAACATGATGCGTACATATAAAATACATACACATGATCCAACCGATCATATCCAGCATCCAACATGATGCGTACATACATACATATAATGATCCAACTGATCATATCCAAGCATCCAACATGATGCGTATACAAAATACATACACATGATCCAACCGATCATATCCAGCATCCAACATGATGCGTACATACATACACATAATGATCCAATTGATCATATCCAAGCAGAAACCAGAACATCATCCTGATGTTCATCATCCAGCGCTTACATCCACAGCCATGTGAAGGATCCCCCTTCCAACATGCTTGGAATGGCTTCAACAAATGTGTCCATCACTTCTTCCTCGAAGTATCCTCGATCTGAAGCACGCCAAGCCTCTCTCTGAAGTACTCGAACTTCACCATGGCTAGTGGCTTCGTCAACACATCTGCAATCTACTCGTCCGTCGCAACATATAGGAGCTTCATAGCTCCTCTCTGCACCATATCCCTGATATAGTGATATTTGATCTCTATGTGTTTCGACCTGTCATGAAACACTAGGTTCTCGGATAGCTTCACACAACTCTGGTTATCACAGAAGATACCAGTAGCATCCAGCGGGAGATCAAATAACTCAGACAGTAGCTTCCGTAGCCATACTGCCTCACAACTAGATGAACAGGCTGCAACATACTCAGCCTCAGTTGTACTCAGTGCTACGCAGGACTGCTTCCTGCTAAACCAAGAGATCACACCTAATCCCATATTGAAGCAACACCCAGATGTGCTCTTCCTATCTGCAGCACTGCCAGCCCAATCTGAATCAACATAATCCTGCAGGTTAGACTTTTGATTCGCTTCATACTTGAGCCCATAGTTCACTGTACCCTTCAGGTACCTTAGAACATGCTTTACAGCAACTAGGTGAACACTCCTCGGATCCATCAGAAACTGGCTCAATGTGTTCATAGCAAAGCAAATGTCTGGTCTCATGTTCGTCAGGTACATCAAGGACCCAATCATCTGACGATACATGGAGACATCAACCGGCTCAGATGAAGCATCACATAGAAGCTTCAGATTCGATGCCATAGGTGTGGCCATGGCCTTGCAATCCATCATCCCAAATCTCTTCAGGATATCTACTGTGTACTTCCCTTGACCAAGGAAGATCCCACCTGCATTCTGCCACACCTCCATACCTAGGAAATAGTGCATCATTCCCAAATCTTTCATATCGAATTCAGCGGCAAGCTTCCTTTTAGTATCTGCAATCAGTCTGTCATCTCCTGTTACAAATAAGTCATCCACATACAGTAGTAGAATCACAGGATTCCCTTCCTCAGCCTTGTAGTAAAGGTTGGAATCCGCTTTACTCTTGGTAAAGCCCAAACTAGATAGGAAACTGTCCATCCTACCATACCAAGTTCTGGGAGCTTGCTTCAAGCCATACAAGGCTTTCTTCAGTCCGCACACATATGACTCCCTGTCATGTATTTCAAAACCAAGTGGCTGTTCCACATATACTTCCTCTTCAACTATACCATTCAAGAAAGCAGTCTTGACATCCATCTGGTGTATTTTCCATTTCATAGCTGCAGCCAGGGCAAGTACTGTTCTGATGGAAGTATACCTGGCTACAGGTGCAAATGTTTCTTCATAATCTATTCCCTCTTTCTGAGAGAATCCACGAGCTACGAATCTTGCTTTGTATTTCTCCACACTGCCATCTGCAACATGTTTGATTTTGAAGATCCATTTAGAAGTCACAACAGACTTCTCTTTAGGTCTTGGGACAACATCCCAAACATCATTCTTCATTATTGATTGGTATTCCTCAACCATGGCATCCTTCCATTCTTTCTTTTCTGCTGCTTCTTCATAACTGGAAGGCTCTTTGTTCATAATGTCACAGAGTAAAGCAACATAGCTGGTCTGTGATCTGGTTCTTTTCTTTGCTCTGTGTTCTTCTTCTGGAATAACAAATCTTTCTGCATCTTGAATGAGCTCTCTAGCCCATACAGGTTTCCTCTTGTGAGATTTATCCTCACAGGGTGGATCTATAGGTTCTTGTGGATCTTCAAACTGACGAACAGCTTCTGGAACTGCTTCAGTCATGGGAGTGTCCTGAAATCTTGTTTCCTTAGGTTCTTCATAAACTTCAGTAGGTTCCTTCCTTGATTTGATGAATGCTGAGTTTTCATCAAATGTTACATCTCTGCTAACATCAATCTTCTTGAACCCTGGAAAGTATATTCTGTAAGCCTTCGAGCTTTCACTGTAACCCACAAAAATACCCTTCTTTCCTGAAGGATCTAGTTTAGTCCTCTTTTCCTTTGGGACATGAGTGTACACTGGACAACCAAATATTCTGAGATGACTGACTTCAGGTTTCTTACCAGAAAAGACTTCTTCTGGTGTCTTGTTGTCCAATATATTGTGGGGTGTTCTGTTCTGCACATATACAGCTGTTCTAGCTGCTTCTGCCCATAGATGCATAGGAAGATCCTGGTCATGCAACATTGCCCTTGCTGCTTCCATGATAGTTCTGTTCTTCCTTTCTGCAACACCATTCTGTTGAGGATTATAAGGAGCAGTCAACTCCCTCTTAATCCCTGAATCACTGCAAAGCTTCTTGAAGTCACTTGAGGTGAATTCTCCACCATTGTCGGATCTGAATGTTTTGATCTTCTTGTTAGTTTGATTCTCCATCAAGGTTTTGAATTCCTTGAATTTATCAAGCACCTCATCTTTGCCCTTCAAGAAGTATACCCAAGTCTTCCTGGAGAAGTCATCAATAAATGAGACATAGTAAACATACCCACTCAGGGAACTGGATGACATAGGACCACATACATCTGAGTGGATGATTTCCAGGATGTCTTTTGCCTTGCTTTCACTGCTTGGGAAAGCCTTCTTAATGTTCTTACCTTTTGCACATCCTTTGCAAACACCTTCATTTTTGGTCTTGATTTCAGGAAGACCCTCTACTACCTTGCTTGCAATTGGAAGTGCTCTATAGTGCATGTGAGCAAGTCTTCTATGCCAAAGTTCACTTGGCTCCATGGATTCATGCACCATGGCATGTTCAGGTTGTCCCTTCAATTTATACAAGCCTCCCTCTTTCTCTCCAATTACTACTGCATCATCTATGGTCTTTCCCTTTGGCCACATTAGGACTTAGCCATCCACAAATGCAACCCTCATACCTTTTGCATCTAATGCAGAAATGGAGAGTAAGTTCTTCTTGAGCCCAGGTACATAAAGTACTTCCTTCATCTTCAGAGATTTTCCAGAATCTAGGTTGTAGGAGGCTTCACCACTTCCTTTGATTGGGTATTGATAATCATCCCCAAGTTTCACCTTATGGGGTGATTCATGTTCAGATAGGTTCACAAAAGATTCTTTGAACCCAGTCATGTGTTTGGAAGCCCCACTATCAATCAACCAATCATTACAACCATGGGAGATGGTACCTGTGAGAGCAGAGATCAGAACATACTCTTCTTCACTTGAAGAGTCATCATTACTATCACTTTCTGCCCTAGCCTTCTTCTTTGGAGGTTCATCATCTTTGGCAGCATGAGCATGAAACCTTCTTTTTCCACCCTTCTTCTTCTTGTTGGAGATGTTGTTGTCCTTCTTGTTCTTGGGACAATTTATGGCAATATGTCCTTTCTCATTACAGGTGAAGCATACTCTTCTTTCGTTGAAGTGATGTGAAGATCTCTTGGAGTGAGATGGCTCTTTCTTGAACTTTCCTTTCCTGGTGTGGGCTGTGAGAGCTTGATCTTCATTCCCCATCTTTTCTTCTCGTGCCACAATCCTTGCTTCTTCTTGTGAGCATTCTTCCCGTAGTCTACTGAAAGAGATCAACTTCTTCCTTGCACAAATTCCTTGGATAAAGGAATCCCATGACCTGGGTAGGCCATTTAGAGTGGTCATCACCACTTCACCATTCTCCACCATTTCATGCACTGCTTCTAGTTGTTCCTTGATCTGGGAGACCCTTGAAAAATAAGATTGAATGGTTTCTCCATTCTGAAATTTCACTGCTTTCAATTGGTTCCGCAAGGTCATCTTCCGATTTATGTTCTTTCCTTCAAATAGCTTGGTCAAAGATTCAAACATCTCCTTGGGTGTCTTAAGAGAAGACACATGGGGTATGAGATGGTCTTTGATAGAATCAGCAATGATTCTCTTTGCCTTGACCAAGTTCTTCTTGTGTAATGCCTTGGCTTCTTCATCCTCTGGGATATGGATGTCTTCTTTCACATATGAGTCCAACTCATTCTCTTCCAGGATTAACCCAATCCTATACTTCCAGGCTCGGAAGTTATCAGCCCCTTCAAGCTTATCCTCAAGCTTAGTGTGGAGAGACATCTTTAAGAGTACTTCAAATGGAAATAGAAAAGATTTAGGACTTACCACTTGAAGTGCTGAAAATTGGATCTCGTCCCGGATTAGGGTTTGTCAGAGAAACCCTAAAAATTCAAAATGTGAATTTCAAAATTCCAAAAGGATAGAAAGATGCGCCTTGGAGAGCTGATCAGCCTAGTACATTCAGAATTTGAGATCAGCAAAGTCTTGCCCTTCAAAATTGCCTTTTTGTCCTCCCGGGTTCACTAGGGAGAGCCCTGAATTAGGGTTTGAGTTTCCCGGAGATCTACCCAGCCAAAAATCTCGATCCAAAGCTCTAACCTTCAATTTTTGCAAGGAGCTTCCAGCTGTGCCTTTAGTTTCCAGAAATTCCTATGTTTGTAGAAACCCTACTTTTTAGGGCCAAATCTGAAAATGCTCGAAACTGAATTCTGATTGGACAGATAGATGCGCCTTGATGAGTAGATCCAATCTACTATACTGAATTTCAAAAATCTGTGGAGAGAAACCCAATAAACAAGGAATACAAGCTTCCGTCACTGCAAAATGTCTTCTTCTCAGTTAAGCTCTGAACCCATGTTAAATTTTGAGTATTAATTCACAATACTATAGGATCTTTGCTGAGAGAATAACATCTACAGTATATCAATGCATGACAATCATAATATGACAAGCATCACAAGCATCACAAGAATCAAAAGCATAGAGACAAGAGACACAGAGTTTCCGTGGGGAAAACCCTAAGGTGAAAAACCCCACAACTTCCTCAGAGATAGAGAGAGCAATGGCTCAACCAAAATACAACCAAATAACACAGAGATAGTCTCCTAGCAGATGATCCTCCTCCTCCTCACAAGTGCACCACTTTCCAGAGAGAGAGTGAGTTACTTTTCCGAGTGAGTAAAATAGAGATCTCCTATCTCTATTTATACTCACATTTTTGCCCAGTGACCTACTGGGGCCGACTTGTCTACTTAGATACATCCACATTATATTATATATAATTCCGGGCCGACCCCAAATGGTGGTCTAATAACCCATCGGCAAGTACACACACTTGCGACACTTGTCAATCCACATGACGACACTTCCTTATAGAGGAATAACACATCTCTTATAAGGGTACAATAAATATATATAAAATATACAGATGAAATACATTCCGAAGTTACATATACATCAACAGGATGTGCAAGACTCATAAGGATGACACATCAACAATGCAAAAGATTAGATGACATGTGGCATAGGCATAATCTTTGAAGCAAGGAAGAAGGAATTCTACAACCAACTTGTGGACATGCAATCCATGAAGGACATGTATAAATAGAGATGCAAGTTGGAGATTTGAAGTAAGCTTGATGGAAAGGATATAGAACTTCAAAGATAAGATACCATTTTATATTCGGGGCATCACAAGCTGAAGATATAGAACAACATGATCTAGCAAGGAGTTGAGTGTGCACATGTAGAAGAATGATACAATTAATGGTGCGCAGAATGATGTTGTAGATCTATGACAGTTGTGCAAACACTGAAAGGTAGAATCACAGAAGAATGCGCAAATGCATGAGGATCGAATGATAATATTGTTGGAAACACATAGAAAGTCACAGATGTTGTAAGATAGAAGTGCAGAGACAGAACCAAAGTATATCAAAATATGCGTAGACTTTTGGTTGATGCATGAATGTTGAAATGAAGTGTCCAAAGCAAAGAAGTCCATATGATGTGTGATGACAAAAGCATTAACAAAACCTTGTATGCGCGTCATGATGAGGATGATATGAGGCAAGTGCGTTAAATCAAAAGGACGAATCATATGATGCACAACATGTCACAAATTGTCTAAAAGAATTTAACACTTAAACCAAACAGACACATCTAAGTTAGTGCGCAGTTCCATCTAATGTTGGTGCATAATTTTAGAACAACAAGCTATCAATTAAAGCATAGTATTAGTTGGTGAAGTGCAGTTGCATAGTGATGGGCTCCAAAAATTGTCATTTTTCATAACTTTATTTTCACTAAGTTTACAGCTCATTCGCCCGTAATTTAGTACATCTATATTCAAAAGGGATATCTGTAGCTAGGGTTTTCACCCTAGCTTGTGCAAATGAGAACCTACTAAGGAGAAGGGACTCCTTAGTAGCAGTTCAGTAAAAACAATAACAACAAGACAGTAAATAAAACAGTAAACTACTCTAAGCATGTGCATAAAATAACTGAAAGATAATAAAAATGGTTTTTGTATTGATTATACCTCCAATGTTAGGTTGGTGAAGCTCTTGCAGTAGTCCAGGAGGGCTGCTTCCAAGCTCCAATGGGTTCCTTCTCCTTCTCCAAAGTATTTTGGATATGGGCCAAAGGGGCACTTAAATGTGAAATTAGCTCAAAAGGGTGAGCTAGGGTTTCGGGAGTGATTTCGGCAGAGTGAGATAGGGAAGATTGTGGATGTGAAATGGGGAGACTCCATCACCTATTTATAGGTTTTTTAGTGGTGGAGTGCTGACCCATGGTTTTGGGCACCATACGGTTTAGGTCAGTTGTATAGGGCTTTTGCTTCCTTTTTTCCCTCTTTTTCCTCTTTTTTGTATTTTTTATTCCTTTTTTAGAGGGTTTTTGCTAATTTTAGAGGAATTTAACTTATTTTGGGGGAAAAAGGGGGCTTTTGGCCATTTGGAGGCTTTTTTAATGGTTTTTTTGGCCTTTTGGAGGCTTTTTAATGGGTTTTTGGGGTTTTGGAGGCAAATATGGTAGGAAATACAGACCAATGAGTCATGTCATGGGGTAGATGAGGTAGTGAGCACTTTTTGGGTGTTAACAGATTGCCCCTTGATGTGTGAGGGCAGGAGCTCATCGTATGGCCGATAGACATCATAGGCCTTTTATGGTTTTCCTGGGATGTGGAGAGGAGAAGAAACGAACTAGAGCCCAGAAAAATGGTCCCGAACAAACTGCAAAAACTGAAAGTACATGACCTCAATAGTGAATGAGGAATAATATCAACATATGGACGAGGCGAGCATTCCCATGCTCGTATCAAGATCTATAACAATAATAATGGGGTCCAAAAAATGGGGACCTGAAATATACATGGCCTCAAATAATGAATGAGGGAGAATCTCAATATATGGACGAGGTGGGCATTCCCATGCTCGTATAAAGATATATATAAACAATAACAATGAAGCCTGAAAATGGGGACCTGGAAGATGCATGGAGAACCACTTTGTACATCATAAGGGTCCAGAGGGGACACAGAATATGAGACGTACTGCTCGGCTAACCATGTATGGGCTGAAGAACTGATACAATGGAATAACAATAGTGCTGTTGAGTGTGGTACCAGAGGAACTGATGAACTGCTGGATCATAGTGACGGGGAGTCATACCCTCAATGGTACACTGAACGGGAACTAAACTGGGTACTCAAGGAAGCATATAACTGGATGGCTTCCGAATAAAATCACCAATGCAACACGGACATCCACGGGAACATATAACTGGGCATTCCGAAGTGACTCACCAATGTGCTAGAGTCGGGGGAAATCCGGGGTCTTCGACCAATAACTGAAGGGATATATACCCTACGCGAGTCTCAACAATGCGATCAAGGTGTTGAAGTAGAGCATGTGAGAAACAACCACTCAGAGAGGCGCTCATGACTCCTCTCAAAATGGTCTGTAGGCACTCACCACAAATGGTGATGGGTCCAAGGCGCAGGGACCTCGAGGTCTATCCTCTGGAATAGATGGGTTGTCTTCGACATAGGGAGACTTGCAACTAGCAAGGCAATGATGTTTCCTTGATAGGAGCACGAGGTGGTGAACCGAAGTGTGAGAGTATTGATGGTAGGACTGACATAATGTGGGGGTGGGGGATAACTGGGCAAGTAGAGTGGGTGGACTCAAACTTCCTTTGTTCAGAGTATGATGGCGGGGATGATCGGGAAGCATATGAAACTGACTGGTGGGAAAGGGATCATAGCTGTAATGGATCAAGGATAGTGACTCGGATGAGTGATACTCAAGTTGGTGTAAGATGGCAGGATACTGCAGAATACTCTGAACAAAGGCGACCTTATTGGGGGTGCTGCCGAGGTGATCGGTCATAGTGCCAAGAGGCACGGGGGGGACTTCTTCATGGGTTTAGGAACTAGAAGAAGTGTGTTCAAAACGGTACTGTCATGTGGATTTATACAAGCCCAAGAGAGTTCATGCTCGTGATTGCTTTCAATTTTAAGGAGTCTGAAAGTGATAAGAAGACTCTGAAATAATGGAATGGTATCGTCGTGTGGATTTGTATGAGCCCAAGACGATGCATGCTCGTGGTTGCTTTCAATTTTAGAGAGTTTGAAAGCAATAAGAAGACTCCAGGGGGGTTCTTTTTCGTGTGTTAGTCTCCAAGGCCCGAAGAAGCATAAAAGGATGCAATGAAGAACTCTTCTAGCCGGTGTGACTAGAGTATTCCTTTTTCGTAATTAGTCTACCAGGTTTGGAAAAGGGTTAAACTTATAATAGATAGATGCCCTTTTAGGTACTTTAACGAGTATGAAAGGAAGCAAGATTGCTCGTCGATCTTTTCATTGTTTTAGGAGTCAGAAAAGAGCTTAACAGAAACTCCCTAAGTTCCTTTTTCGTAAAGGACTTGTCCGGCCCAAAAAAGGGATAAAATTATACCGAACAAAAGGAATGGCCAAGCAAGGAGGAAGTGCTCAATCAAGGAACATCGATGAGAACCAAGAATGAGGGTGGGGGGGAACACTGGTGGGCCTCCTTGCGGGATGATGAATGGTGTCAAAATAACGAAATAATTGCAGTATGAGTGGAGTGACTGGCTCATGCAAAAATGCGTAACAATCCGATGGCGGCTGATGTGGGGCACAAACCAAGGAAGCAAGGTGTCGGGACACAATGTTGAAATTGTACCTGGTGAGAGCAAGAAATGATCTCAAGCATCATCACAAGCTTGAAAAACTGAATCCGACGATATAAAAAGTGTCAAAAATGGACTACGGCCGATGTGGCATGCAAACCGAGATGACGAGGGGCTGGTAAACAATGCCTGAAAAATTTGGGGGTGAGAGTGAGAAATGATCTCAAGCATCATCACGAGCGTGAAAAAATGAATCCGACGACATAAAGTATATAAAAAATGGGCTACGGGCGATGTGGCATGCGAACCGAGGCGATGGGGGGCGTTTTGGAAAAAATACCCAAAAAATCTTGTGAGAGCGAGAAATGATCTCAAGCATCATCACGAGCATGGAAAAATGAATCCGGCAGTGCAAATGGTGCAAAAAACTGAGGTCATAAGGACTCTGGAATGGTCAAAGGAAATAACTTGGTTAAAAAAAAATGGTTGCAAATAAAGGTGAGCCCACCAAGCCAAGGATGCAGTGGTGGGGAGAAAGGATTACCCGCGGGGGAAGAATACGAGGTGTATCAAATCAAATCAAATATATAAGTGATATGTGACCTCAAAAATGGTTGAGATCACGCATGTGAAAAAGTGAGCAGGGTTAATGACCTACCCCCATGCTATGTGCATGAGGTTTGTGAGTGTGGATCACATATGTGTTGGTTTGAACAATGGGCTTATGGACGTGCTGAGATAGATGTGATGGGGAAGTTTCAAAATGGTTGATCATGCCCCCTATCCCATGGTCGAGGTAATCTATTATGCCCCCTAACTCAGAGGTGTCAATGTGGTGCTCTATAATAGCAGGGTTAAGACCAGGCATTTCGGTATAGGACCAGGCAAAGACATCGCGGAACTCTTGGAAATGTTTTTTGTACTCTACAATCTCATACTCAGTGCAGGAGGCTCCTAACATAATGATTTCAGGAGCACCAGCTGGGGCAGAGATATCAATGTGGATTACGGGTGAGATCTTGGCCATGTTACCTTCCTCGAAGGCGTCGGGGGCGAGAATGGGATCTTTAAACCAGTCGACTTTGGCGGGAAGGAAATCTTTGGACTCAATCGAGAATTGGGTGGCTGTGGTGGAGGAGGATTCTTCCGGGAGGAAATAGGAGTGATGGTGCATATCTTCCCAGGGGTAATCCGGTGCAATAAGATCCTCGCGAATCTCCTCATTGTTGTGGAAACTTTGGGTTTTCAAATCGGTTGATGAGGGAGTGCTAGAAGAGATCATATAAATGGTATTAATCTCTTCGGTTGGCGGGGATGCTGGGGGATGGATCTCTTCAATGGTGGGGCGAGCTGTCTCGAGGTCCAAGTTATTCATCTCATAGAGGGTGGCTCTGTAATCTGGGAGATCGGGACAGTGATGTGAGTAATGGCCGTAAATACAGCATATTGCACAAGGGTGGTTGGTACGCAGTGATTTATCATGAGGCTTAGGGGTAGGGTCCAGTTGGACAACCGAGATGTTTGGATCGTCGTCAAGCATTTGCATGTGTTCCTGTAATGCGGGTAATTTTGCACATTGATGGGTAGGATGGCCTAACTCATCACACAATGAGCATTTGGGAGGAGCACGAAACACAGGGGGGTTTTTAAATGTTTTGGGCGGGGGTAATACATTTTGAATTATTATTAGTCCCTGCTCCATAGGGATTATGGTGATCATTTGGTCACCATATCTCATTGACCAGTTTTAATTTCAATTTTAAAACTTAATGTCAAGTAAAGTTTTTAAATTTTTCTGTATTAAAATGATTTTTTTCAAAATTAAAAATATTTTTAAGCTTTTACAAAATTAGACAAGCTAATTTTGTGATTGGTGTCGTACATAGATTTAACTATTTTTCCCTGGTGTGCAAAATATTTATTAAATTATAAAAATAATAAAAAAAGAAAAAAAAAAGAAAAAGCAAAAACTTGCCACGTTACCCTCAATCATAATGAAAAAGGTATGTCATTCAATGAAAGGTTCTTATACTTACATTACTACAACCATCATAGTCTTACCGAACTGCCACTAATAATTATTATACTACCACCATCACAATCTTATTGAACTGCCACTAATAATTATTATAGTCCTTGCGTGATCGTCGCCTTCTTCCCCTGCACAGCAAAAGAAATTATAAAATTATTAAAAATTGAAAAATTGAAACAAAATACATAAACCTGACAAGTAAACCATCATTCATTAATGAAATGATAGATCATCATATCAGATATCATATCATATTTAATGCCATAGAAATTGCAGTCATTGCATGCCTACTATATCCACATCCAGTTGTCAAATTGCAGAAATGCAAGGCTTTAATTTGGTTGAATCTGAGATGTGGACGTAGAATCCCAGAACATCGCATTGCAAATATGAGGATGCCTTATCCGCACCACAGATATCAGCTCCACGGTCCATTTTCTGAAGCTTTTCAACAATTTGAAATAACTAAAAAATCATCAACATCAAATAATGGAGAGAAGACTAAAAATCGAACCCCCTCAGTTTTAACTAATATAACCGTACCTTGGGAGGCTTGAAAGTGATACGAGTAATTCTTAAACAAACTTTCAAAGATGTTTGGAAAATATTTCCACTGCCAACTTAGTAATTTCAATGTTTGCACCCCTTTAATGACACACAGACTGCCTTTCAAAAAATTAACACTGGTAACTGAACCTAGGTTGCTTGAATGAAATGTTTGTAGTAGCATGTCCAGCTGGAAACATGAAATCTAAGACCTGCCCATCCAAGAAACCAAGACACACCTCTACTCTTCCAAGCGATAGGAACCTAAAGCAGTACAGAGCTCCCGCCCCATAGGGAAAACAGGAATATACAAAACAGTTCTGAAACTGAAAATCAAAACTTAAGACCAGAGCCCATAGGGCCAAGATGCTATGCAAACTAAACATAATTATTCTATGACTGAACCAAAAAATAAAAGCAAAATGCATAGACATTTAGAGACCCTGAAACCTGGAGAACAAAGAACATAGGGAGAGCCCCCTCAAGTGGCCATTGGGCTGTCTGTCGAAGTGTCCTCATTGATGACCAGATGTGGCTTCCCGCAACAGGAGTCTTTAGAGAGTCTTCGGGCTGAATTGAACTCCTAAACAGTGGGATATTACATTAATCTTCTTATGCATCAGTTGAGAATCCACACACTGATCCCTCATCAGGCTTATCTCCTTTTTCAACTCTGGATCTCCTCTGCACTATTTTTAAAGTTCGACATATGCTGGAAGATGTTGGTGGTTACCCTGCTTTTGGATATGATTTTGAAGGTCCTTCATAAGGTAAGGGGTGAAGGAAATCACACCGCATCTTTGCAAATTATAGGCTTCAGCATGAAAATAAGCCACCAGAGCTAAAGAACTACTTATTTCCTCCTATGACTGAGCTGAAACGTGGAGGAGCCAATTCTGGATGATGGAGGTCATGGAATATGATTGGACAACAAACCAGGTGTAGTCTTTACATTTTTTGGCATCTCTTGGGAGAAGCTGCGAAAGTGGGAGATCAGGTCGATGGTAGAGAGGGGGATTACCACAGCATTTTGCTGAATATTATGATCTCGAATTCCTTGAGAAAGTGCTTCGGGCCCTTTGGAGCATGATATTATCCATTGAATACCCGTAACAAATTTTTAGTGCCACTCATCAAGCAATTAAATAAAGAGATTGCCACTTTAAATGGCTTGAATTTGCAATCTGTTGGTTGAGATGACAACATGGCAGCAAATCTATTGGGAAACATGTAGGTCATGACCATTGTCTCACGCCAAATTTTGAGAAATATATGAATACCACAGAGATAAAGGTCCGTTGATCTATCGCTAGTTTTGTTGTTGTTGTGGAAAAAATATTCTAACTTGATAACCACACCGATATGAGATATGGAGATCATACCCAATGTCTGGAAATTGACATCTGGAAGGATAAAAGCGTGCAAGTGTTTTTACACAGTTGTTTTTTTTATTATGACTTATTTTGATACAAGATTCAAAGTTACGACATGTTTCACTTGAAGAAAGAAAGCCCATGATCAATCTAAAAATAGTGAGCAGTTGTCTGCAAACTGCAATTTGCAATCAACGTGAGGGATAATGTGGATTCCGAGAATAGAAGTGTGATTCCTTAACAATGGAGGATGGCTACAAATTAGTGCCACTATTATGGAGAGCGACATGTCTAGTATTAAATGGACTACCGATATTTATGAGTTGGTTGGTGTAGTTGTTGTTGAAGTGATCAGAGGGCCTCCAACAAACTCCAGATTCACCATGTACAGGTTTTCGGCAATGAGGAACTTGAGAAAACCACAGGCGGGTTCCAAAAAGATACTAAAGTCACACCATACAGTGAAATAACAGTCAAAATTCTTGGTGCAGAATCAACACGATCAAAGTAAGGTAAAAAATTTGTGGTTCAATAGAGTATAGTTTTCGAACAACACGAGACAATACATAATTTTATCCAGGAGCGGGAGCACGTGCTGACATGCTTGTGGGGTAATTGTTTGTAGAAGTTGAAACGCTATCAGATGTATTTGTTGAACTCAAGGTTAAAATGGGTATTTTATTTTGCCAATCCATTTTTAAGTCATTTAATTTTTGTGAATGGTGCCAGGACCTTTGTTTTCAGAAACATGTGCATTCAGGTTACTACTTAGTTGGAAGCCTGCGTACAAATGAGCAGAGTGCTGACTCAAGCTGAGACATGATGCCAAACCCTGATCTATGTGGTTCTGCACCTTTTAAGTGCTTGATTGTCTAGTAAGAGATGCGCTCAATGGAAGCCATAGAGCTGCATGGAGATAAAGCACAGTTCCTTTTTTATCATGAAGTTGAGAACCAAAATACATCGCGTAGATCAAGTTTGATTTTTTGAACCTTGATTATAATGATTTTTATGATGCACATTTTTAGGTGGACACCATAAATTCTAAATTGAGTTTGTACTTGATTAATGGTGCATTCACATGATTTAAGATGGAAAAGTGGCAAAACAAAGGAGGTGAAATTTAATTTTTATTTTTTTTACACCTTTTTGAAGTGGATTTTGTGACTATAATGTCCACCACTAAATGCAAGTTTATTTGCATTTTGACTTGAAGCTGAAATATTGTAATGTGATATTTTTAGCCAATATTGGAAGATTATGAGAGTGAGAGTTATATTTTTTTTTGTTGTTTTTATGACTAAAAGTCTTGTTGCAAATTGTAAAGGCTTTGTAGCCACTATTGAGTGGAAGATATTATGTTTAAAGCCTTGAAAAGAAAATGTAATTACAATTTGGGTGCATGATCGGTGGTGCCCAACACCCTTAAAAATGGCCATAATTGCAAGTAAACAGTCCAAGAAATCCAAATACAGCCATGGACAAAGCTCTGAAGGAGATGAAGACAAAGATCCTTCTATAGTTATGAATCAAAACTTTTTGGAGGTCCAAAAAGTGCTTTCAGTGGGAAGATTTGATCCAGGAGGATCGTCATTGCCAAAAGTGACCTTCATATAGCGATCGCTTGGTCGCTTATTCCCGTTGACTTTCAATTGCTCCATATTTTTAACTTAATGTGAACTAAAGTTTTAAAAGTTTTGGATATTAAAATGAATTTTTTAAAAATTTAAAAAAATTTAAATTTTTCCAAATTACATTATCCATTTTTTCTATTGGTGCAGTACATAGAAGTGACTAATTATTTTCCCTGCTATGCAAAATAAATAACAAATTATAAAAACAATAAAAATTAAAAACAAAAAACAAAAATCCCTAAACTTGCCACGTAGAAACAGCCATCAAATAACCATAAATGAAATGTTATATCAACCATCTGACAATTAATGCCATAGAAAATCGCTCCAGACATCTGCGCACGTATGACCTCGATGGAAAAGAACGTTGTGGAGAGTTGTTGTGTTGACGCCATACCCTACCTGTACAAATCGCCAAATCCACATGCATTTGCTGCAAGATACATAAAAGAAAAATACCCAAGGTAGATGCTTGCAGAGTCATTTTTTATGGCTTTCATTAGTAACAGTAGTATTACCCATTGTGTCGAGCGCTTCAATATCGTCATAAAAGGTAGTGAAGGCTTGCTTCCATCCATTGTTGGCATATACAACTGAAGTGGGCACACTGTGTGGCTGCATGAAAGAAGTTTAAACCGGTAATTAATGGTTCAAATAGTGGGGCAAAGTCCAGAATTCATTGATTATTGTCCAGGCAAATCAATTTCTGGACTTAATCCCATAAAATTTGGGTTTATTTTCTCAAAATGTTAAAACCCTAGCCTACCACTCTGTCATTCACCTTTAAATTAACAGAGATGCCTACCATAACATTCTGAATTTTCTTTTTCTCAACCAAGAGGTGGAGTCAATGTCACCATGATGAAAACAATGAGGAGTGTTTAAGGGAGAAAGAAAGGAAAGGATATGATTAGCCATGCCTAGCATGGAGGACGAGGAGTTATGGATGTTGCAAAAGTTGATCTAACATTGTTCTCTTTAGAGCATTCACTCTCTTCATCTCTGACTCCTTCAGGAATTACATCAACTTGCATTATTCCAAGGAGAAGCTTCTGGGTTAGGGTTAGGACCCGCAAGGTCCAATGTTCAAACCTTCTTCAGATATTTAAATAGAAGGTACCAAAAGATCTTGGATATGTACAAAGGAAAAATAAATCAAGGAAAAAGTCTCAAACAGTGTCCCAAAAAATCCAAGATGATTCCTCTACAACACAACTCGCTTACATGCGTTTAAACCATTAAAAATTCTAAGAACTTTGAATCTCTTAAGTAGAGAACTTGACTATATCCTAAATGTGTTATCAAAGATATCATTTCTATTATCTTTTTATATTATAATTAATTAGGTATGAACCAAATTTATTGCCCTGAAACTTGTAAATTCCATTTTCCTGGTCTTTCAAAACCAAACAAAAATAATGAATCTCTTAAGCAGACAACCTAACTATCCTAAATGTGTTATCAAAGATATCATTTCTGTTAGAGGAAAACACCAAAGAACCATAACACAATACATGGACCTTGCACCACTATTCATGTTTCTATACTATAAATAATTAGGTATGAAGCAAATTTATTGCCCTGAAACCTGTAAATTCCATTTTCCTATCATTTCAAAACCAGAAAAAAATAAATCGTATTTATTTATTTATTGAGGTAATGAAAATTTGAAAATATGGTTGTCAGCAAGGCAAACATACTGCTAATTCAATTCAAATAGTTGTATGAAAACCAACTACAATTGCTTCTCTTTGAACTAAATTCATCCCGACTTGTGCTACTAACAGACAACACAATTACAAAACCAATAAAAAAACAAATTAATACTAAATAATCAGCAAGGATTCCACAAATTTACCTCACAACCAAACAATTATAGAAATTCACCAAGTCGCCACGAGCTAGCCCTGAAATATTAAAAATTTTAAAACATGAAAATACATAATACGTTCTCGATCTGCCTGTCGTAAATCCAACCAACCATTCATAACATTTCATTCGAGGGTATTTAATCGAACAAAAATTTTACCTGCTACCAAGGAACTGACAGTTAGGCACGACCGTAAACACCCTTCCGATATAGTTGCACAACTAGATAATTTCACTTTCAAATAGAAAGCAAAATACAAGCAATAGAGCCAGTTGCTAAAATAGAGAGAATGAGGTAGATCGATGCTTGGTGAAAAAAAGTGAAGTCATGATGGTTTTAATAGGCCACGTACATGTACACCTGTTGATTTTATGTTGTTGCTCAGTGGTCGTGGAAATTTGTATAACACCCATTGACTTTCATTTTGGATTCTTTCTTGACTTTCTATGTTTTCTTCGTCAATAGCTTACACTGCTTTCAAGCGTTCCTTTTATGCTCTTTTCATGGCGGATATCTTGCTGTAAGTTGATTGGGTTTAACATGGTTCATTTGCAATTACGGTTTCATTAAAAATAATTATGTTAAACGTTTGTGTTACTTTTATGTTACAATGTATATAGCTTTTTATCAGCATCAGTTGATCATGTGATGTCACACCAACGTCGGTGGCCAATACTAGTCTCTGAAAGTGAAAGGCACAACAAAAGACGGGGGGATATCTCCTGTTGATCTAGATTAAAAGGGATGACATTGAAGCGATAGATAAATTGCTTGCAGCTGGCTGCTGAGCCCATCGAAACACAAGAGTAAAATTTAACAGCACATTACTGCTCACGTAATTTGACTTCCACTCATTATAAATTCACATTAAGACTGTGTTCCTCACCAGGATGTACTATTTCAGGAATATTGATTAAGCCGTGGCTTTCAATTTTGTCAAAGGTTCTTCCAGAAGTAAAATTGGTCTATATTTCCCATGGAAATGGAGCAGAAGATAAATCTCCGACACAAAACAAGCTAAGCTGACAGTGCAATTTTTTTAGTGAAGCAAATTACTAAAATGCATCTAACATTAAGACAAACAACAAATCTGACAAAAATTAAAACAGCCTGAGGTCGTACTGCCTCTGAGATATATTCCAAGGTATGAGTTTGTGGTGGATGGGGGAAAGAAGCTAGGTTAAGAAAATGAAAGCAGGGATTCATACCGATCGAGTTTCATAGAGCTTGAATTTCTGTAATGAGAAACATTTATGTTCCCCCTTCTCCTCTAGTTTCTCCCCTCCGCTGTCGTTCATTGCATCTACAGGATTCAAACAGGTACCGTTCTCCAACGCAATACTCGCAGAAAGGGATTATTTACCGAGACTCCAAACAAAACGCCTCAAGTACTGCAACGGCTCAGCTGAAATCATCCTCGCATCT
Organism: Larix kaempferi; assembly: GCA_027924585.1. Taxonomy (NCBI): domain Eukaryota; kingdom Viridiplantae; phylum Streptophyta; class Pinopsida; order Pinales; family Pinaceae; genus Larix; species Larix kaempferi. Next base: position 765,238 of record BSBM01000358.1, read on the forward strand.
TCATTTGCCTTCATAATTTTCTTCATTTCACATGAGACCGTGGAGGATAATTCATGCCTGAGGCCACCCCAAGAGTAATTCATGCATGATACCACTTGTCATGCATGAGAGGAAATGTGAAAACTTAGAGGGAGAGGCGACGACTTGATGAGGCCACACGCTGAGATAATACTAAGACAATGGTTCTGGTGAGCAGATCCGGGTCATGCCACGCGTAGCTCATGCATGGACCTGGTCACGTGTCTGTGCTATCCTTCATGCCTCACACTACTACCTTAAAATACAAAACAATTGGCTTATTTTGTAGGCGAGGAGTGGACGCTGGGACCTTCAATATCGTAAAGATATTCTGTCATTTTATAATTAAAAGCAAATCGCATTTTATTATTAAAAGCCCATCAGACAAATTTTTATTATTATTTAAATTTCAAGTGGCCACAACTTTATACTTAGCGGCCACACGTTTGACATGAGGGATGCGCACGCCTTATCCTTTTTAAAATCACTATTTTGGTGTCTGTCATTGTCCTCGGTTAAATTGGAATGAATATATGGTGGGGAATCAAAAATTTTATATACGGTGGGGAATGCATAACGTGCACGCCACACACACTACCTCTTGTCGCCTCCAAGTGTGAATTAAAAATGAAATAGGTAATGGAATGCTACCAAAGGCTATTACGTTTTAGAATTTAATTCATGTCGATCCATGGCAGAGTACGATCTACTACCAAGCAGAACGTATACAAACCTAGGAGTTAAAATCCTTAATGCAAATGTCCACCCAGAAATTGCTTTGCTATTATATGCGTTGAACAACTGCCCTTATTATCGAAAGTTTTAAGAAGAAGAAACAACTGCCCTTATGCTCTCCATGGCCTCAATGATAATGAGAAGAAGGCACACAATATTATTTATTCCAACTGAAGGTTATCTCTTAAAATGTTCTAGGATTAAGTGACCACAACAGGAAATATACCGTATCCACCTAGTTTTGTCTGAGATTTATGAGGTTACTTTTTTATGTTTATAAGGAGTCAAAAATATTGGTTTTATGTTGGCAATGACCTTAATAGTTATTTGTTAAGTTTCCACAATGTTTTTTTTTCCTAACCACATTGAAGCCAAGGGAAGGATTGGCATTCTCATTGCTCCCTACCACATTGGCGATGTAATTGACTACGGGGGATATCCTTCTCAATGATTTCCCTTGGTCTTATTCAATCTGGATTGTTGCATTCTCAACCTCGCCAACAAGAATTATGATAGATTTGAAAACCTTCATTAGTGTTGTGTCTTGCTCTAGCACCTTGCTAGGCTTCGCCATGTCATGCTCAAGCACTGAGAGCATTATATTCAAAAATATGGTTAGGAAAATAGCTCCACTTAACTTTTTATGCAAAGATTTGAGTGCTTTGCATTAAATGCAATAAATCGAATAATGAGAAAATTCGAATGTTCTATTTCAAATAATGGATCACTCAAATGTTCTATTTTACATTTAAAGTAATTGTGATAACTTAACTAAAATTTTCTAATAATTTTTTAAAATTTTTATAAACAATTAAATAAATCATAAATATTATTTTAGAGCAGAGATTAGCTGCTTTGCAGCTATTTTTCTTGTTTAAATATGTTAACTAAAATTTTCTAATAATTTTTTAAAATTTTTATAAACAATTAAATAAATCATAAATATTATTTTAGAGCAGAGATTAGCTGCTTTGCAGCTATTTTTCTTGTTTAAATATGCAAACAAAAGTTTTACTTTATACACTTTTAAATATTTAAACTTTTGTTTGTTTTTCCAACATATTGAATATAGTAGGAGGTTCATTCATATGTATTAATATTCAAAGCCAAGGTTTGAATTTTAAAGAACGGGTTCCAAGTCAAATTTTTGGGAAGATATTGATTGAGATCGCACCTCCATGTCATAAAGCGGACGATCTTGACTTATGAAAAGTGAAGAATGATTTTTCTCTATGAGGTCGCTTGAAATGAATAGGGATTAAACCAATTGCTCGGCCACCAACCATTTGAAGATTGATTACCGTATTTGAGAAGACTTTATGAAGGGATTGTGGAATTCGAACTTACCAACCAGAAAATCGATAAGGGGTGAGTTGTAAATCAATATTTATGAGATAGTCGGAATAAATTCAAAGTTTGTGAACATGCTACGAGTTCATAAGCATTGAAGAAGTCTACTTGTGCTGCCACGTTTGCTCCACCGGCTCCATCTACATCATCAAAAGGGAAGTTTATCAATATTTTTATCATTCCAGATAAATATTTCATTTATTCGTTTTTAAGTTATCATTCTCATCTCTTAAATTGTTATTTGTCGACGTAGTTTATTTATCTTGTGCTATGTAGCTGCTATTCATATTTCAAGGTACATGGCATTTTAATGGAATTAGCGCATTCTTCAGTTCATTCACCCACGAAAATAAAGACGCCAGAATCACTATCTTCATCAGTTGGCCAATTATTAGAATTAAATTAGCAGCCATAGTGCTGCCATGATGACAAATTTTGATTGGAAGAAGTACTGGGCTATTGCATTCATTCTATTAATTCATAGCTTTTGGTTATAGCGTGATGATACATTGAATTGATAAAATACCAACTCAAAAGAAAGGGATATGCTTTTATCTTTTACCGCGCTCTCTCATTTTGTTTATTTTTATTCTAATACATATTTCACACTTTTTTATTATATGAATAATTCATCTGCGATTTTATTTTTGGTGCATGTCATCTTACCTGAGTTATCGAAAATCATTGGATTCTTCACCAGATAGAGTGTTGTCATATGAACTGTCAAGTTACCCGGATCATAAGTGAAAACGAGGTTTACTAATAGTTTAAAAGGGATGAGTTTATAATACATCCATACATGAGAAGGCTTCGAGATGTTTATACATAGCAAGCAGATTATTAATCATAAAATGGTACCACATCATATTTGTGGCTTCCTGGAAAGTGGATTGAAAATCAGAGGAGATGAAGTTGTCATGGAATCATTTTATGAAATATGTAATAAATATTTGAGAAAAATCATTAATGGAATGGAATAGTAATTCCAATTGGGTTTATGCCTCATAGGTTAGTGGAAATTCTTCGGGAAGTCATCCTCTAAATTTTCCTAGCACAAATCGTGGGGGAAATCCCATACCCCCAACTGGTAGAACGCCGGGAGGAAATCCATCTATCAACCCTATTATGCAATGGAGTGGGAAAGTTCCAAGAAGTAACCAATCTTCTTGGGCACCACCCCCACAAGGGGGAAATCAACCTTGGAACGCTTATCAAAACCAAGGAAATAATCAATGGAGAGGTCAGATTCCGACAAATAACCAATCTTATTGGGGCCCACCTCCACAAGGGGGAAATCCACCCATTAATCCTATCCCGCGATGGAATGTTCATGTTCCACCAAGTAACCAATATTATTGGAACATACCACCGCAAGGGGGAAATCCATACATGAATCTTGTTCCACAATGGAATGGACAACATTAAGAAGTAACCAATATTTTTGGATGCAACCTCCACAAGGAGGTAATCCTTCATGGAATGATTTTAAAGCCCAAGGACAAAAACAATGGAGCCATCAAGCTTCACCCGCGTATCAATCGTTTGCTACGACACCAGTCAAATCACCATTTCTAGCCACACTAAATCCATTGGATTTAACCCGGCTGACTAATAATCATGTTCTACATTTGAATGGATGGCCAACCATACCAACTAAACTACACTCATACATACCCAAGTTTTTCAGAAAACCAAGGGAAGATTCATCAAATAATGTGATGACATTCCATTTATGGTGTTCATCCAATTCTCTAGTTGATGATAGTATTAGGTTAATGTTGTTTCAGCAGACCCTAATAGGAACCGCTACGAAATGGTACATTGAGTTGCCCTGCAATACATTCACATAATTTTCATCTTTAGCTATGGTCTTTCTAACACATTTTCAATTACCTATCCGCTATGAGACAGGTACAAAACTTTTAACTTCACTTAGGTAGTCCACTTCTACTCACATATCAGATCATATCCACGAATGGAGGAGGTGCCAAAGGCTTATAAAAGTTGAAATCCCAGATCAATTCTTAGCAGATTGGTTCATAAAATCACTATTACCTACTCTTGGAAAAGACATAGCCATGTAAGGATTCGTGACTAAAGAACAACTCATTCAGAGTGCTCAACATATGGATTTGATATATTCCCAATCAAGTTGCAAACTTTATGATTTAATACCTCATCCTGTAATACCTGTGTCTGATCCAGCTAGGCCACCAAAAGGACCTCATACCGATGTGTTAAATTTTCAGAATTTACTTCAATTTGATCTAGGATCTTAACTGAGAGAACAACATGTACAACAAATCTACAACATATCAATCATGGACACAATAATGCAAGCACACAAGAGACAGAGAGTTTACTTGAGGAAAACCATAAAGGTGAAAAAACCCAATAACTTCCTCAGAGATAGATAGAGCAATGATACAACCATAATACAAGAGATAGTCTTCTCCTAGCAGCAGAGCCTCCTCCTCCACAAGTGCGCCACTCTCCCAAGTGTGAGTGAGAGAATAGAATGTGTAAAATGAGAGAGACACACTCTCTATTTATACACTAACTTGACTTGACCTTTACTCAACTAGGTCGGCCTCAACTTAACCACTTAACATAATGCTGACTGGGATGACCCCCACTAGGGTGTTCCAATAACCCTTTGACCCACATGGCCGACCCCCAATAGCATGGTCTAATAACCCTTTGACCCACATGACTTATACAAGGCCGACCCCAACAAGTTGGTCTAATAACCCATCAAGTATAAGTTACGACACTTACAATATAAATGACGACACTTCCGTATAGAGGAATAATAACATCTCTATAGGAATACAATATACATATATGTGAAATACATTCCAAAGTTACATATACATCAACACTCCCTCTTAACTAGGAAGGTATTTCTCGACACAGGTCTTCTAGCACAAGTCTTCTTCTCTGGATCATCGTCACTGGAAAATCGTCATCGAGTCATCATCATCATCACTGCTACTGCTATCTCAATCAATCTCTAAATCTACTCATCATAGGAAGTTCTACAGAGCCAGTCCTTTTTCATAGTGGATGTAGGCCCACCACCTACAGGTCTTTGTCATCACTAGCCATACTGTGGAATCCTCAGGACTTATTACGTGCATCACAAAACCTCGAAAGAGCATCCCAAGCTGTTACGAACACATGGCTCTACCTATAGGATCTCCCAGGGCCATATTATATGTGACCTCACCACAAAACCTCGCAAGAGCATCCCAGGCTGTTATGAGCACACAGCTCTACCTATAGGATATCCCAGGGACAGATTATATGCGGTCACCACAAAACCTCACAAGAGCATCCCAGGCTGTTACAAGCACATAGCTCAACATATAGAATCTCCGAGGGACAGATTATATGTGGTCATGGAAAAGCCTCGCAAGAGCATCCCAGGACTTATTACGGGCACACAGCCCAACCTATCGGATCTCCCAGGGACATATTATCTGCCATAGGACAAAACCTTGAAAGAGCATCTGCTAGATATCCCAGGGCTAGATTATATGCCCTAGGCAAAACCTCGAAAGACTATCTGCAGATCTCCCAGGGCCAAATTATATGTCCTCCCAGAGCAAAACCTCGAAAGAGCATTTTCCAGATATCCCAAGGCCAAATTATATGCCATAGGAAAAACCTCAAAAGATTATTTGCAAATCTCCTAGGGCCAAATTATATGCTCATCTGCACAACCTGATCCATGGCCATAGAGTATCAACCTGATACTCACCATACATCATCCTGATGTATACATGATCATCCTGATCATCATCACTGCAACATCCTGCTGCAAGTCATTTGGACCAACATCCTGAAGCTCGTCATCCACGATCATCCTGATCATATCATGCATCTACCTGATGCATACCAAGTATCTACCTGATACATATCATCATACATGATCCACCTGATCATACATGATACATATCAACATACATTATCTACCTGATCATATAATGTATCCACCTAATACATATACAGATACATGATCCACCTGATCATACATGATACATATCAACATACATGATCTACCTGATCATACAATGTATCCACCTGATACATATACAGATACATGGTCCAAGCATCCAACATGATGCATATACAAAATATATACAAATAATCCAACCGATCATATCCAACATCCAACATGATGCGTACATACATAAATGATCCAACTGATCATTTCCAACATCCAACATGATGCATACATATATATACATGTAAATGATCCAACTGATCATAACCAACATCATCCTAATGCATATACAGAGCAGTAGGTGGAGCATTGTCCTGATGCTCATCATCCAGCACTTAGATCCACCGCCATGTGAAGGATCTTCCTTCCAACATGCTTGGAATGGCCTTTGCAAATGTGTTCATCACTTCTTCCTTGAAGTGTCATCAATCCAAAGAACACCAAGCCTCTCTCTGAAGTACTCAAACTTCACTCTGGCTAGTGGTTTCATCAGCACATCTACAATCTTCTCATCCGTCGCAATGTACAGGAGGTTCACAGCTCCTCTCTGCAACATATCTCTGATAGAGTGATATTTGATCTCTATATGTTTCAACCTGTCATGAAACACTGGGTTCTCAGACAGCTTCACACAACTTTGGTTATCACAAAAGATACTAGTAGCATCCAATGGGAGATCAAATAGCTCAGACAGTAGCTTCCATAGCCATACTACCTCACAACTAGTTGAACAGGCTGCAACATACTCTGCCTCAGCTGTACTTAGTGCCACGCGGAACTTGTCACTACCCAAAATTTTTTGAAAAATTTAAAAATTTTAAGATAGCAATAAATGTTATTAAATGCAGTCATTTATCTGTTGTTTAGTTTACGTGGTCGTAAATGTGTCTAAATGATCTTTTGTTATATTTAAAGTTGTTATGAGTTTCTCTTTTCTGTTACTGATTATTTTATTGTTTTGTAACTATAAGGGGGAGTTTGTATGTCGAACTGGGCTTACTTAGCTTACGAGCTAACCCAATCGATTTTCTATCTCTTGCAGATATACAGGTAATAGCGGTCGCTACCTTTAAATCTTTCAAGTATTAAATATCAAAATAGCAGTACCTATTCATTCAGTGAAACGTGTAACATGCTAACCTGTTTGTTTTTATCAAGCCATCTTTAAGGTAGAAATCCTTCCTGTATTATGCCAAGTTCAACTTCTAAATATGTTCGGGTTTATACTTTTAACTACAAGAATTTGAAGCTAAAATGGTCACTATAATTATATTTTTCTCACCTTCCACAATTGTAGGGTTTACCTGTCAGTACGTTTTTCTATTATAAATTTTATAGTTTTGTCTTGTCTGGTATCTACTTCATGTTTCCATAAATGATGCTTTGAACAAAACCCAATAAACATGTATGAGTCTAGTCTTTCATTTTCATAATTGATTGAAAATTTTATTTAGATAAAGTTCCATGAGGAAGAAATGGCGAGTAATAACTCCGTTGTACAATGCTATCTCCATAAGAATTTTGTCATTCCTTTAAGTCCTACAGCTCTACTATAACTTAGAAGAAAAATTGAAAGAGATATAATACCTCTGGTACTTTCACATTAGTCTAGGATAACAAATTGGAAATAGGTTTTGTAATTAGCCTGTAAATCCTTTGAAAACTACCTCCTTGGTGAAAGTATTATATGCTCTATGTTTGAAAACCTACTCCATGTCTAAAGCTCAAAAGCTATTAACCAAGCAAAATCTTTTTAATACAAAACAAGAATTTAAGGCTTTATTCCAATGTGTTGATTATTATATGGTGACAAGTGAACTATCAATAGGAACAACATACACTAATTTTTATGTACACCTATTATGAGTTTTTGTTTAGCAAAAAGTTAATACTCCCATCGAGATCTTGAACTTTGTTATCATTGGCATAATTGGAATGATAATAGGTCCGAGTATGATTGTTCTCCAACGTGTAAATCTAAGCATGTAATAACATGGAATTATTGACAAGATTTAACTATGGTCCGGTACCATAATGGGCAACCCTGCTATAATTTTTAATTGATTTGCAATAATTGGTATGTGCATCGTGGAACTATGGAGTCTCGACCCTCTATGGGGAAATATTTAAACTGCTACGTGGTTGAATGATAGCCAAGTGCTTGGCGATATAAAACATGAGACCTAACCCTACCTCGTCATTATCCTCCGCCTTCAGGCTCAGGTTTGTCTGCAACCTCTCCAAGTCTCAGTCTTTGTTATGGTGCTGTTGTTTCGGCTTCCAAGTATTTACAGTTTCCTTTGCTTAATGTTATCATTTGGAAAAATCTTTGGGATTTACTGTTGACAGCTATGATAGTGTTATTATGCCTAGGGTTTGCCTCTTGAGTTCATTTACTGGTCTGTCGCCAATATGACAGCGTGTTAACAGTTTACATGCTACCTCAACCTTCGTCTTGTCCATAGCTTCGTCTGAGCGTCAATGGTATTCGTTGCTTGGCAACTGTAACAGGTCAAGAGTCTAGGGTTTGTATTTTGTCGACCGTAGGAACCCTGTCATCTTGTATTCATAACTCTGGGTGTGATTTTCTTAAGACTTCTATTCAGGGAAAACAACCATTACGTTTGCTAGATTAGTTACTCGATGGAAAGGATGGGGTTTTTACACATCAATTGTTCGTGGTTAGCAGGATAGTTACAGGAAATGGTAGCCTCCTTCACACCGGTAAGTTACTATATTCTCTTCTGTGTTTGCAGTTACAAGGTATTGTTTTAAAACAATTTCGAGTTTCTAACATATACATCTCTGTCTTGCAGGACCTGGTTCCTCATACGTCATGAGTGGCACGAACTCCAGCCAGTAGCATATTCGGGGTAAGCCTGGTTCTTACCATGGCAAAATCCTCCTTGTGGGTTGTTTGCACTCTAGGGTTTTGGTTTTGGAAGCATGGCTTCAGTCGTTTGTAATTTAATCTCCTTGCTAGAGGTGTTTAGGGTTTTAACAAAGTGTAAAGAAAGGCTATGAGCCTGCTCAGGTTGACGGGGTTACGGCCTCAAGGTCTAATACTGTATCTATATTTTGCTTTGGGGTTTTTATTACCCAGGGTTTTGGAATTTACCTTAATATAACTTGTGTCTTGTATGAAAGGCTTGTTCTATGTCTACGTTTTCTTTTAAAATGATGATGCTAGGTACAGTATTACGTAAATCTTTAGTTTAAAAAAAAAACCGCTTCTATCATATGTTTGTGAACTCGGCTGTGGATTGAATACTGTAGTAGCAACGTTTTGCTCCTGCGTTTTTCCTATATAATTTTAATCTTATAAAAGAAATGACTTGTTCAGCCATTCTGTATGATGGAGTCGGTGTATGGGTGTGTTTCAAGTTTGGAGTTTATATAGAATGCTGCTATCAATAAAAAGAGGCTTACGACCATAAGTGAAAATTGTTGTATGAAATTAAATGTTTGGAAGCTACGTCTAAATGCCTCCTGTAGGTTTCGAGTTGATTGTGTGTGGCAAATATTTTCGACTTCATGTTTTAAAATTATCTACACTGAAATCTGGGCTATGACCGTGGTTGAGTCATTGTAATACTGTTCAAAGTTTAAACACCTATAATGTCTGGTCAAAATAGGGTTAATACGAAGGTACAATAGTGATTTTTAATTATATGCTGATTCTGTAGTTACAACGTTCTACTGTTGATAGTTTAAAAACAAATGAATGATTTTATAAGGATTAAGCAGCTCGACAATGAGATAGGAAATTGTTCTGTCTAAATTGTGTGGTTGTGGATTTAACATCTAGTTTGTATCTGAAGAAAGTTTCTTATTGTTAAGAACTGGAATGGTATAGTTTGGTTTGAACACTACTGTCATGATTTATTTAGTTGCTTGATCTTCTGTTATGAATATAACTCTGTCGAAGTAAAAAGGGTTTAGAGAAAGTTAATACTACACTACTTACGCTCGAATCTGAGCCAAGTGGGGTTATGTAGTTGTTCTTAGCTGTCAAAAGACGACTGGTTAAGTTTATGTGATAGGGTTGGTGTATTAACTTTTCTAAAAGAACAATACTAGTTAAAATTTCGGTATTAGGGTTTGTATTTTGTCATAGATACATTGACCACATCTGACATTCTCCTGCAAGATTTATTATCAGAGTATACATATAGAACTTATGTTTGTTTCAAGTTTACTGTTGTTCCTAAATTTTTTTAATAAAAAGTGAAACATACAGAGTACAAATACTTGAAATGTAAACACTGTTTATCTGTTTAACAATAAATATCAAACTAGTATTATATTATGACTACAATTTGTTACATAAAAGATTTAATAGTTACTACATAAATTACAATTCACATTATTTGCATATATATATACAGTCATGATAATATAACCAAGGCATTACCTCATACTAATGATACAGATTATAGTAGCTCTCAATAATTCTCCTATAGATATTTAGGGATACTACCTTTCGCTACACTAATTACCATTCTGACATAAAGAAAATAACCATAACATACATTCATTTTAACTTTCAACATAAAGATAATGACAGAACCTGTTTCTGTGGACAACAACAGCAATGGGAGGCTCTTCCTCCCTACCAACTCCTGGAGAGTGCCCAGACAACACTTCTCAGGACCCCTGAGCTTGCTCTGGTCTCCCTGGTTGGAACTAGGTGCAGCAAAACAATTCACTCAACCAAATAGCTAAACTGGAACCAAGTTACTGCAACATTTCATCTCAAAACACTTCCTCACTGTATTTCCCTCTTCCTCAATGGGACTCCTGAATAGCATTCACCTGAATGTATTCTCCCTCCAGAACAATGTTGAACCCCCAGCTCAGTTCATTGAGTACTATTTAAAAGATTGCCTAGGTCTTTGTTGGTTAACTGTCATTAATGAGCCACCTGCTCAGATTCCACTTTCTTGGGGAATCATGACCCCAAAATATAGGGAAGTTGCCACCCGCAACTTAGGAAGTGTTTGAGGATGCTGCCACTTGTCTTTTGCCTTTCCACCTAGTTCCATCCATCAGTTAGACCAGTAACCTCTTTTAACAGCTCTCCCATGCTGTTGTCTCCATAATTTATTTATTAATAATAAAATATTCAGAATTACATTCCATTTCTAGTGACTCTGCTGAGTCATCAATTTCTACTAAGCATTAAATTTAACATAATGTCTTAGGAATATGATAAAATAATTACATTATTTTCACAAAATTGGGGTATGTGACATACACACCCCCTTAAAATGTAACATCGTCCTCAATGTTACTTATTCTTCATCCTCAACCACCTGCTGGAATAGATTTGGGTATGCTTCCCGCATCTTACTTTCCAATTCCCAGGTATCTTCTTCAGGACTAACGTGCTTCCATTGCACCTTCAGCTGTCCAATGGTGCAGTTCCGCAGAGTAATTTCCCTCCTCCCGAGGATACAATCCGGTTCCACCAGAACTTCCCCTTCTGGTTCTACCTGTACAATGTTTTAGTCAATAACATGAGTAGCATCATGAACATACTTTTTCAGAATAGAAATATGAAAAACATTGTGTACTTTTAAATTAGGTGGTAATGCTAGATGATAAGCAACTTGACCGATTCTAGATAAAATTTCAAACGGACCACAGTAACGTGGCGCCAATTTTGCACAACTTCCCAATCTTAGGGAGCTCTTCCTTGGCCTTACCTTGATGAACACATGTTCACCTACCTAGAACTCTTTAGGAGTTCTTTTCAAATCTGCTTGACTCTTTTGCCGATCCTAGGCAATCTTCAAATTTACCTGCACTTGTTTCACAATCTGTTCCATCTCTTTCAATAAGTCAGGTCCTAACACTAATCTATCTACTGGATTACTCCAAGAGATAGGAGTGTTACATTTACGTCCATACAGAATTTTAAAAAGGACTAAACTTAGCTGACGATTGATAGCTGTTATTGTATGCAAATTCTGCTAAATGTAAATAATCCTCCCACTTACCTGGTTGATCTTTAACATACATTCTTAGCAGATCTTTCAGTACCTGATTAACTCTTTTAGTTTGTCCGTCCATCTGAGGATGGAAGGAAGTGCTGAAATTCAGTGTGGTGTTTAATCCTTTAAACAAGGATTTCCAAAAATTCCCTGTGAATTTAGGATCCCTGTCTGAAATAATAACTTTTGGGACACCATGTAACCGAAAAATCTATTTCAGAAATATATCAGCTATGTTTGTAGCCTTGTAAGTGGTTTTAACAGGAATAAAGTGTGCTAATTTACTTAATTTATCTACTACCACCATAATTGAATCATTCTGATGCTGATTTTTGGGTAATCCTGTAATGAAATCTAAGCTGATTATCTCCCATTTCCAACTAGGAATAGGAAAAGGTTGCAATAACCCAGCTGGATGCTGATGTTCTATTTTTACCTATTGACAATATAAACATCTAGCTATATACTCAGCTGTTTCAGATTTCATATTAGGCCAAAAATAATCTTTTCTCAACATGGTGACATTTTTCTGGTATCCTGGATGCCCTGAGTAAGGGGTTTTATGAACTTCGTCTAGAATTAACAGTTTAACTTTAGGTACATTTGGAACATACAACCTATCCTTAAACAATAATAATCCCTCTTTTTTTAGGCTATAACCCTTTATTAAACTTTCTGTAGGTTCCTCTTTAGCTGTAACCTGTAACTTTTGATAAATTTCATCTGATTTTATCCCTTCAGCCAACTGTTCATTCAAATCAGAGGTATAAGTGCTGCTAGCTGATACAAAATTCAGCCTTGTATTTCTGCTCAAAGCATCAGCCACCTTATTTTCCTTTCCTTTTATGTGCTGAATTTTGAAATCATATTCACTTAAGAAAGCCAACCACCTGGCTTGTCTTGCATTTAAATTAGGTTGATCTAAAAGGTATTTCAGACCCTTATTATCAGTCATTAAAGTAAATTTTCTGCCTATTAAGTGGTGTCGCCACATCTTTAAAGCATGGACAACAGCAGCCAATTCCAAATCATAAGCGGCATAATTCTTTTCGTGAATCTTCAGCTTCCTGGACTCATAGGCAATGACATGCCCATCCTAAGTCAACACTCCACCTAAACCATCATTACAAGCGTCGGTGCAGACTACAAAATCCTTATTAGGATCTGTTATTCTTAAAATAAGCGCGGTTGTTAATAAAGTCTTCAATTTCTTAAAGCTTTCTTCACACTTCATGTTCCAATCGAACTTCTTGCCTTTCTTTTGCAAGGAAGTGATTGGGTTGGCTATTTTTGAAAAGCCTTCAATGAATCTCCGGTAGTAACTGGTAATTCCCATGAAGGACCTAACATCTGTTACATCTTTTGGTACTGGCCAATCCTCAATTTCCCGGATCTTTTCAGGATCAACTGAAATCCCTTCCTTGGTGACTACATGTCCTAAGTACTGGATTTCATCTTTAAAGAAGTCACACTTACTGAACTTCGCAAAGAGCTGCTGCTCTCATAGTTCTTGTAAGACTATCCGTAAATGTTCTTTATGCTCCTCTTCATTCTTAGAATAAACTAAAATGTCATCGATGAATACGACAGCAAATTTATATAAGTACTTATGCATTATGTTATTCATTAGACACATAAAGACGGCTGGGGCATTAGTAAGCTCGAATGGCATTACGACAAATTCGTAATGTCCATATCTCGTTCTGAAAGCTGTCTTAATTATATCCTCTTCTTTAATCCTCACTTGATGATAACCCGATCTCAGGTCTATTTTAGAGAACACCTTAGCTCCACGTAGCTGATCAAACAGATCATCTATGCGAGGTAATGGATATCTGTTTTTAATCGTCATCTTGTTCAGTTTACGGTAATCTATGCAAAGTCGCATAGTTCTGTCCTTCTTTTTAACAAAAATTACTGGTGCTTCCCAAGGGGACACACTGGGTCGAATGTAATTCTTATCTATTAACTCCTTTAACTGAGTTTTTAATTCATTAAGCTCCAAAATATTCATACGATACGGAGCTTTTGAACTGGGTACAGCACCTGGTACAAGTTCAATTGTAAAGTCCAGTTCTCTTTTGGGAGATAATCCTGGGATTTCCTCCGGGAAAAAATCAATAAATTCATTTACTACAGAGATATCCTCTATTGTTATCTTGCTTCCTTCAGACTTATCTGTCTCATCTGTAATAGTTACAGCATAGGCTTTGCACACTTTACTGACTGCCCTTTTAAGTTGTAAAGCAGAAATCTGCCTGACTACTGTTTTCCTAGGAATACCCCTAACAGTTACAGGCTGTCCATTATTGTTTACACACCTAAAAGTTTTGTCAAAACAGTTTAAAACTACCTTATGCTATTCTAACCAGTCCATACCAATAAGCATGTCATATGAGCCAAGTGGCAGAATATTTAATTGAATAGTAGTTTGAAAATCATTCATATCTAAAGTACATTCTTTAACATAACAATTCACCTTCCTTTTTGCCCCAGTGGCTAGTTGTACTGACCAAGAGTTATCAAATCTTTCAACAGTCAAATTACATTTTTCTATTATACGTGGTGAAATATAACTAAGGCTAGCACCTGGATCTATTAAAATAGTTACAGGGGTTTTGTTAATCATACCTCCTACTTCCACCATGGAAGTTTGGTAGTCAGCTTGGTGGTTCTCCAACGCTGCATTTATTCAGGGCATAGTCCCTGCAAAGTCTCCAACAGTCATTTCTTCTTGTATAGTATGAATATTGCTGATTGGTTTCTTTCGATTTGGGCAAACTGAAGCATAATGTGGGCCATTACACTCCCAGCATTTAACAGGCTCCTTCCGTTCAAAATTCTTAGTGTAATTTCCATGATCGTTAGGAACCTCCTTGCTACCCATGAAGTTACTGGAATTATTAGAAACTCCATTTTTGCTTCCCTGGAAGTTTTTACCATTAAACATGGTTCCGTTCTTGTTATTTTTGAAACTTTTCTGGGGTACAAACTCCTTTTTCCTGTACTCAAGCTGATTGCCGTTCTTTTTAGCTTTCCAGCTGGCTATCCCTTCTTTCTTTTTATTCTGTTCATAACAGAAATTAGCCTTTCGCATAGCCTCTTCCAGCGTTTTGGGGTTATCATATTCAATTCTGTCCTTGATATGATATGGCAGGAAGCTGAGAAACCGTTGTATTTTTTGTTTCTCTTCGACAAAATACGACACATACCTTAACAGACTTAAGAACTTACTGTTTAAGTCCTTCATAGTCATAGATCCTAGCTTCAGTTCATAAAATTCCTTGGCCCTCTCCTCATAGTACTGTTCGGACAGAAATTTCTTTTTGAAGTACCTTTTAAAGGTACTCCAATTGACTTCTTTTTCTTTGATCCCCTTGACCCTTTTCAGGTCTTGTAGATGGCCATTCGTGCCTTCAGCTGATTTGAATAGTTATAAATCTGGAAATATTTTCTCATCCCGGATAACCAGGATTCTGCCTCTTCTCCTGTCTCAGATTCTCCATTGAAAGTTTGGGGTATTATTTTCTTAAACTCCTCGGAAATCTTGTCATAAGGTCTGTACTTTTTCTTTCTGTTGTGCAACTCAGCTTCACTACTGGCACTAGTAGTGTGATAGCTGTGTTGTTCCCTTCTTTCTTCAGATGATGAACTGCTGTCAGATTTAGCTGGTTTCATCCTTTTAGACCCTCTTTGATGACTAGCTTCTTCTGAGTCAGCTCTTTTGCTTCTTTCTTCTGTCTGAAATTTTTCTAATAATAACTGATTTAGCTGCTCTTGAGTTTTTAGAATCCTTTCATTATCCTTCTTGATTGTTTCTATTTCCGTCTTTAAACCTTTTATGGTCTTCATTAGTTCTGAGGAGTGAGAAATTACCTCCTCTGTCACAGGTTCTCTCAACATCTGTCTTGTCGCAGTGTTTGGAGATCCTTCCTCAGCATATTCTCCTAGCTTTTCCATAGCTGCCTGTTAGATTCAAAAAAAGGAAATTTTTCTGCTCTGTATTTATAAAACCAAAAATACAAGTTAGTACATGATATATATATATATATATATATATATATATATTTTTATTTATTTTTTCTTTTTTTCTTTTCATTGGCACTGTTTTGCGGAGACTAGTGGAGCCATATCCAGGCCTAGTGTATGAACCATGCTCTGATACCACATGTCACTACCCAAAATTTTCCGAAAAATTTAAAAATTTTAAGATAGCAATAATTGTTATTAAATGCAGTCATTTATCTGTTGTTTAGTTTACGTGGTCGTAAATGTGTCTAAATGATCTTTTGTTATATTTAAAGTTGTTATGAGTTTCTCTTTTCTGTTACTGATTATTTTATTATTTTGTAACTACAAGGGGGAGTTTGTATGTCGAACTGGGCTTACTTAGATTACGAGCTAACCCAATCGATTTTCTATCCCTTGCAGATATACAGGTAATAGCGGTCGCTACCTTTAAATCTTTCAAGTATTAAATATCAAAATAGCAGTACCTATTCATTCAGTGAAACGTGTAACATGCTAACCTGTTTGTTTTTATCAAGCCATCTTTAAGGTAGAAATCCTTCCTGTATTATGCCAAGTTCAACTTCTAAATATGTTCGGGTTTATACTTTTAACTACAAGAATTTGAAGTTAAAATGGTCACTATAATTATATTTTTCTCACCTTCCGCAATTGTAGGGTTTACCTGTCAGTACATTTTTCTATTATAAATTTTACAGTTTTGTCTTGTCTGGTATCTACTTCATGTTTCCATAAATGATGCTTTGAATAAAACCCAATAAACATGTATGAGTCTAGTCTTTCATTTTCATAATTGATTGAAAATTTTATTTAGATAAAGTTCCATGAGGAAGAAATGGCGAGTAATAACTCCACTGTACAATTCTATCTCCATAAGAATTTTGTCATTCCTTTAAGTCCTACAACTCTACTATAACTTAGAAGAAAAATTGAAAGAGATATAATACCTCTGGTACTTTAACATTAGTCTAGGATAACAAATTGGAAATAGGTTTTGTAATTAGCCTGTAAATCCTTTGAAAACTACCTCCTTGGTGAAAGTATTATATGCTCTATGTTTGAAAACCTACTCCATGTCTAAAGCTCAAAAGCTATTAACCAAGCAAAATATTTTGAATACAAAAAAAGAATTTAAGGATTTATTCCAATGTGTTGATTATTATATGGTGACAAGTGAACTATCAATAGGAACAACATACACTAATTTTTATGTACACCTATTATGAGTTTTTGTTTAGCAAAAAGTTAATACTCCCATCGAGATCTTGAACTTTGTTATCATTGGCATAATTGGAATGATTATAGGTCCGAGTATGATTGTTCTCCAACGTGTAAATCTAAGCATGTAATAACATGGAATTATTGACAAGATTTAACTATGGTCCGGTAACATAATGGGCAACCCTGCTATAATTTTTAATTGATTTGCAATAATTGGTATGTGCATCGTGGAACAATGGAGTCTCGACCCTCTACGGGGAAATATTTAAACTGCTACGTGGTTGAATGATAGCCAAGTGCTTGGCGATATAAAACATGAGACCTAACCCTACCTCGTCATTAACCTCCGCCTTCGGGCTTGGGTCTGTCTGCAACCTCTCCAAGTCTGAGTCTTTGTTATGGTGTTGTTGTTTCGGCTTCCAAGTATTTACAGTTTCCTTTGCTTAATGTTATCGTTTGGAAAAATCTTTGGGATTTACTGTTGACAGCTATGATAGTGTTATTATGCCTAGGGTTTGTCTCTTGAGTTCATTTACTGGTCTTTCGCCAATATGACAGCGTGTTAACAGTTTACATGCTACCTCAACCTTCGTCTTGTCCATAGCTTCGTCTGAGCGTCAATGGTATTTGTTGCTTGGAAACTGGAACAGGTCAAGAGTCTAGGGTTTGTATTTTGTCGACCGTAGAAACCCTGTCATCGCGTATTCATAACTCTCGGTGTGATTTTCTTAAGACTTCTATTCAGGGAAAACAACCATTACGTTTGCTAGATTAGTTACTCGATGAAAAGGATGGGGTTTTTACACATCAATTATTCGTGGTTAGCAGGATAGTTACAGGAAATGGTAGCCTCCTTCACACCGGTAAGTTACTGTATTCTCTTCTGTGTTTGCAGTTACAAGGTATTGTTTTAAAACAATTTCGAGTTTCTAACATATACATCTCTGTCTTGCAGGACCTGGTTCCTCATACGTCACGAGTGGCACGAACTCTAGCCAGTAGCATCTTCTAGGTAAGCCTGGTTCTTGCCATGGCAAAATCCTCCTTGTGGGTTGTTTGCACTGTAGGGTTTTGGTTTTGGAAGCATGGCTTTAGTCGTTTGTAATTTAATCTCCTTGCTAGAGGTGTTTAGGGTTTTAACAAAGTGTAAAGAAAGGTTATGAGCCTGCTCAGGTTGACGGGGTTACGACCTCAACGTCTAATACTGTATCTGTATTATGCTTTGGGGTTTTATTACCCAGGGTTTTGGAATTTACCTTAATATAACTTGTGTCTTGTATGAAAGGCTTGTTCTATGTCCGCGTTTTCTTTTAAAATGATGATACTAGGTACAGTATTACGTAAATCTTTAGTTTAAAAAAAACCGCTTCTATCGTAGGTTTGTGAACTCGGTTGTGGATTGAATTCTGTAGTAGCAAGGTTTTGCTCCTGTGTTTTTCCTATATAATTTTTATCTTATAAAAGAAATGACTTGTTCAGCCATTCTGTATGATGGAGTCGGTGTATGGGTGTGTTTCAAGTTCGGAGTTTATATAGAATGCTGCTATCAATAAAAAGAGGCTTACGGCCATATGTGAAAATTGTTGTATGAAATTAAATGTTTGGAAGCTATGTCTAAATGCCTCCTGTAGGTTTCAAGTTGATTGTGTGTGGAAAATATTTTCGACTTCATGTTTTAAAATTATCTACACTGAAATCTGGGCTACGACCGTGGTTGAGTCATTGTAATATTGTTCAAAGTTTAAACACCTGTAACGTCTGGTCAAAATAGGGTTAATACGAAGGTACAATAGTGATTTTTAATTATATGTTGATTCTGTAGTTACAACGTTCTACTGTTGATAGTTTAAAAACAAATGAATGATTTTATAAGGATTAAGCAGCTCGACAATGAGCTAGGAAATTGTTCTGTCTAAATCGTGTGGTTGTGGATTTAACATCTAGTTTGTATCTGAAGAAAGTTTCTTCTTGTTAAGAATTGGAATGGTATAGTTTGGTTTGAACACTACTGTCATGATTTATTTAGTTGCTTGATCTTCTCTTATGAATATAACTCTGTCGAAGTAAAAAGGGTTTAGAGAAAGTTAATACTACACTACTTACGCTCGAATATGAGCCAAGTGGGGTTATGTAGTTGCTCTTAGCTGTCAAAAGACGACTGGTTAAGTTTATATGATAGGGTTGGTGTATTAACTTTTCTAAAAGAACAATACTAGTTAAAATTTCGGTATTAGGGTTTGTATTTTGTCATAGATACATTGACCACATCTGACATTCTCCTGCAAGATTTATTATCAGAGTATACATACAATACTTATGTTTGTTTCAAGTTTACTGTTGTTCCTAAATTTTTTTAATAAAAAGTGAAACATACAGAGTACGAATACTTGAAATGTAAACACTGTTTATCTGTTTAACAATAAATATCAAACTAGTATTATATTATGACTACAATTTGTTACATAAAAGATTTAATAGTTACTACATAAATTACAATTCACATTATCTGCATATATATATACAGTCATGATAATATAACCAAGGCATTACCTCATACTAACGATACAGATTATAGTAGATCTCAATAATTCTCATACATATATTTAGGGATACTACCTTTCGCTACACTAATTACCATTCTGACATAAAGAAAATAAACATAACATACATTCATTTTAACTTTCAACATAAAGATAATGACAAAACCTGTTTCTGTGGACAACAACAGCAATGGGAGGCTGTTCCTCCCTACCAACTCCTGGAGAGTGCCCAGACAGCACTTCTCAGGACCCCCGAGCTTGCTCTGGTCTCCCTGGTTGGAACTAGGTGCAGCAAAACAATTCACTCTGCCAAATAGCTAAACTGGAACCAAGTTATTGCAGCATTTCATCTCAAAACACTTCCTCACTGTATTTCCCTCTTCCTCAATGGGACTCCTGAATAGCATTCACCTAAATGTATTCTCCCTCCAGAATAATGTTGAACCCCCAGCTCAGTTCATTGAGTACTATTTAAAAGATTGCCTAGGTCTTTGTTGGTTAACTGTCATTAATGAGCCACCTGCTCAGATTCCACTTTTTTGGGGAATCATGACCCAAAAATATAGGGAAGTTGCCACCTGCAACTTAGGAAGTGTTTGAGGATGCTGCCACTTGTCTTTTGCCTTTCCACCTAGTTCCATCCACCAGTTAGACCAGTAACCTCTTTTAACAGCTCTCCCATGCTGTTGTCTCCATAATTTATTTATTAATAATAAAATATTCAGAATTACATTCCATTTCTAGTGACTCTGCTGAGTCATCAATTTCTACTAAGCATTAAATTTAACATAATGTCTTAGGAATATGATAAAATAATTACATTATTTTCACAAAATTGGGGTATGTGATAGACTGCTTCCTGCTAAACCAAGAGATCACACCTGATCCCATATTGAAGTAGCATCCAGATGTGCTCTTCCTATCTGTAGCACTGCCAGCCCAATCTGAATCAACATAACCCTGGAGGTTAAACTTTTGATTCACTTCATACTTCAGCCCATAATCCACTATACCCTTCAGGTACCTCAGAACATGCTTTACAACAACCAGGTGAACACTCCTCGGATCCGTCAGGAACTGGCTCAATGTGTTCACCACAAAGCAAATATCTGGTCTCATGTTCGTCAGGTACATCAATGAACCAATCATCTGATGATACATAGAGACATCAACCGGCTCAGATGAAGCATCATAAAGAAGATTCAGATTCGATGCCATAGGTGTGGCCATGGACTTGCAATCCATCATCCCGAACCTCTTCAGGATCTCTACTGCATACTTCCCTTGTCCAAGGAAGATTCCATCTTCACTCTACCACACATCCATTCCAAAAACAAATAGTGCATCATCCCCAAGTTCTTCATCTCGAACTCGGCAACAAGCTTCCGCTGCGTGTCGGCAATCAATCTATCTTCACCTGTAACAAATACGTTATCTGCATACAAAAGTAGTATCACTGGATTGCCTTCCTCAACCTTGTAGTAAAGGTTGGAATCTACATTACTCTTGGTAAAGCCCAAACTGGATAGAAAGTTGTCTATCCTACCAAGTTCTACACACATATATGACTACACCATTCAAGAAGGTTGTGTTGAAATCCATCTGCTGTATCTTCTATTTAATCACTTTTATATTTCTCTATGCTGCCATCTGCAGCATGCTTGATTTGATAGTTCCATTTGGAAGTCACAACAAACTTCCCTTCATCTCTTAGGATTTCATCCCAAACATCGTTCTTCATGATCGACGGATCATGGTATTCTTCCCGTATCCTGGGAACTTCAATATCTTCCATAGATAATTTTGTTGCTTGAACAAATGTTGTAGTCCTTCTTTTGTAGGTGAAGGTATACGGTCTTTTCTACAAAACAAGTTAAATTGCATGATTAGAAACATCTTATAATTTTCAGACAAATTCTTACACATACAGAAATATGTCATACAGTCATGCAATTATCTTAGCCAATGCTTCAGTACAACATTTATCCATGTTCCACAACTTTCTAGATTCCTTCAAGTCTCTACCAGAACATTGTTAAGAGTTTGCACTACTCCCAACATGTCAGCAAAGAGGTTTCATTCTAGATAAGTAGCACTGGAATGTTGTACAGTGCCATAAGCCACTTACCCATCACATGCATATTAGTAGTATATTGTTCATTAATGCAATCATTCTAATATGAACAATACATATCCTAAGTCTAGGAACATGAGCATATACATCATTGAACAATTTTATTTAAACAAACAAATATGCAAGAAATGATAATTAAAAATACTTATCTTTGTTTGGTTGCGGGGTGGACTCCCTCTGATTCTTTGCTTCCTTGCAGGAGCTGCTGAAGTAGCTTCTTCTACACCTTTCTATTGTGGAATGTAGAAATATGGTCAACTCCCTCTGAATATCTGCATCCTTGCAGAAACTACTAAAGTGTGCTCCTTTGCTTTCTTGCAGGAACAACTGGATTGTGCTCCCTCTTGATCTTTGCTTCCTGGATTACCTATCCTTGAACTTACATCCATCCTTAATCACTATGCATGCTTATTAGTATCGTCATTGTGTTATCCTTGAGATCTCATACATAATCACACATTTATTAGTATAATCTTAATACTATCAAAACACAATAATTTTAAACATGTATAGTCATGATCATTCACAGATAATAAACATTAGTATTCAAGGTTTTAGGGAAGTCTTATTTTAATCATGCATATTCTTATTTGATCATAGGACTCTTCTGATTAGTTAAATCATCAATGCATAAACCCATGCTTACTCAAACCTATACCTTGATGATTCTTCTGGTTAGTCATATATCAATTATGGTAAGAAACATAATATGCATACAACCATGACTATTCAAACCTATGACTTCATGAATAATCATTATCAACGATGCAATAGTATAAGATCCTAACACAAGGTAGGATTCTAGCTTGATATAGGAAAAACATACATGGATTAGCATGCTAGCTAGTTATGTATAACACACCCGCATAATGTCTTCTGGTTCTCTTCAGTGACTTGTGCTAGTAACCTGCATGTCTCATAGGTTAACCATTGTAGGACCAAGTTATACATACCTCGTAAGTAGATCTTCTATGTGATCCATGACAATGGATGAATCTTTGTCTTCATGTCATCATGATCATATGTTCTTGAAGTAGAACATGATTTGTCTTTCTTGGTGTACCTTTTATGTTAGCGAACAACATAAACCTCATACAACATCACAATGCATTAGTACATTCATAAGTGTCAAAACCTTAATCAATGAATATCTTCTATTAAGGTGATACGACAAGTCTAGTAATTAATCAAGATTGTAGTGTAATGATATGAAGACAAACATATGATAAAATTAACCATGAAACATACCTGTAAGCCATACTTGTCAAGATTGCTTGCAATCTTCTTATGGAAGGCCTTAGCCTCATCTCCCTCTGAGACAGGAACTTCTTCACTTATGCAGGTGACCAATCCATCTTCTTCTAGGATTAACCCAATCCACTTGATTTGCAAGAAATGGACCTGGAGCTGGATTAGGATTTGTCAAGGAAACCCCAAAAATTCAAACTTTGAATTTCAAACTTCCGAAAGGATATAAATATGCCTCTTGATGAGCTGATCAAGTTGGTATATTCAGAATTTGAAAACTACAAAGTTTCACCCCTCGAAATTTCCTTTTAGATTTCTGGATTCACTAGGGAGGACCCTGAATTAGGGTTTGAGTTTCCTAGAGCTTCACCCAACCCAAATATTTGATTCAAAGCTCTAAGCTTCGATTTTTCTGAGTAGCTTCTAGCCGTGGTCACAGATTTCCAAAATTCCAAGTTTTGCAGAAGCCCTAATTTTCCATCTTTCTGATCAAAGTCCCGAACTGAGGTTTGATCAAGCCCGGCCTTCTGCCCAACCAAAAAATATGAGCTTGGTCTCTAAATTTCTATTTTGATGAGTATCATCTAGCCATGGTCTCCGATTAGAGAAATTTCAACTTTCTCCGAAGCCATGAACGAGGGTGCTCAGAAATAATTCTGTTTTGACAGAAATATGTACCTGATTATTTATGGTGTAACTCTGAACTTTTCGATCCACGGGGTCTGAAAATTTTTCTTGAGATATCCTGACTTGTCATTTTTCCATCCCGACAGGTCTGACCTCAATTGGATTCTCTGAGAGAGAGTGTTATTCCAAGTGTCGCAACGTCACCTGTTTATGGGATAATACAGGAGAGCGGACTTGTACAGTGGCCACGTGTCACTGGTTCAACTTCTGCCTCTAAATGTTTTTCTTGAGATAGCTCGACCTGTTATCTTTCCATCTCGATAGGTCTGACTTCAATTGGATTCTCTGAGAGAGATTTATTCCAAGTGTCTCAACATGACCTGTTTATGGAATAATACAGGAGAGCGAAATTGTACGGCGTGCCATGTGTCACTGGTTCAACTTCGACCTCTGAATTTTTTTTCTGAGATAGTACAGTCTGTGTACTACCTATCAATTTTTACTAAATTTCATTTAGAGCTTCCTAGCTCAAGTTATGACCTTTTCTCCAAGGTCACTTAATTTTGACTTAGATTTGGAAGAGGCAGAAACCCTATATTGTACAGATCATAAATCACAAAGTACAACGAATTAGAGGTTGTCCTCTGGACACAAGGTACATGGGGATCTGATATTTGACCTGTAAAAGTTTCTGATCCGAAAAATTCTCCGAAATGGATTTATAGCGAAAGTGCTATGATAACTGGTTTTTTCTATATCAAGCCCTAACATCGTAAGTGCAACAAGAGTCATACATGCCATATCATGCCTTCTTTTAGGCTAGCTCTGATACCATGTTAAATTTTCAAAATTTACTTCAATCTGATCTAGGATCTTAACTGAGAGAACAACATGTACAACAAATCTACAACATATCAATCATGGACACAATAATGCAAGCACACAAGAGACACAGAGTTTACTTAGGGAAAACCATAAAGGTGAAAAACCCTAATAACTTCCTCAGAGATAGATAGAGCAATGATACAACTAGAATACAAGAGACAGTCTTCTCCTAGCAGTAGAGCCTCCTCCTCCACAAGTGTGCCACTCTCCCAAGTGTGAGTGAGAGAATACAATGTGTAAAATGAGAGAGATGCACTCTCTGTTTATACACTAACTTGACTTGACCTTTACTCAACTAGGTCGGCCTCAACTTAACCACTTAACATAATGCTGACTAGGCTGATCCCCACTAGGGTCGTCTAATAAGCCTTTGACTCACATGACCGACCCCCAATAGGGTGTTCTAATAACCTTTTGACCCACATGACTTATACAGGGCTGACCCCAACAAGGTGGTCTAATAACCCATCAAGTATAAGTTACGACACTTACAATATAAATGACAACACTTTCGTATAGAGGAATAATAACATCTCTATAGGAATACAATACACATATATGAGAAATAAATTCCGAAGTTACATATACATCAACATGATGGTGTGATTGGATCCGTAAACCAACTTGAACATATTACCCATTGTTAGGACTCAGAAATGTCGTATTTTCATCCACCTTTCCCTTCACTATTCCTTACATTTCATCGCCCTATTAAACCTTCATCATATCATTTGCATAAATACATTTGGGTTTCACATTATTATTTTCCACTTTATTCATTTTAGTATTAAAAGTGAATTTATGATTAAATATTAGAAAATATACATGTTTTCATATATATCTCAATTATGTGTGAGCTTTGTAATGTGCAGGAATATGTGAATGATTAAATCAAAGAGACTTCTCAAATATCTCTTACACCATTCCAAAGGAGATAATTATTCAAACCTATTCTTAAGGAGAAGATCATGGAAGATTTGGTTGGCATATCTTATCTAGGATTCATGAGAGATATGTGGAGGATTTGAAGGCACCATATCTTGTAATAATAGGAAAGTGGTTGAGAGTAGTTGAGAGAATAATGGATTTGTAATTAATGCATTCTTATCTTTTTCTTAAGGACTCTCATGTATAAAGGAGAGTGCTCCTTCTCCATTCCATTAAGTTGGAATTAGGTTAGATTAAGCTTGTAAGAGGGTTGTAATGAAGTTGGATTGGATTGGATTTTGTACTTGTTAGATTAATCTTTGATTTGAGATTCTTAATGTGATTTAAGCTTCCATTGTTATGCTTTTATGTTTGTCATTTGATTATTGATTTGTGGATGTGAGCTCACTTATGTTATTGTTGTTAACTCTTCACATGTTGTATTTCTCTTACGCAATTTCAATGCTTTCTTAGTTAGTGTTTCCATGCTTTCCTAGATTAATTTGATTTCAGCAAATTAGATTAAGTTAGATTAGATCTACTTCAGTCCTACACAAACAGTGCACGTGCTTCGTCAGTTTACGTACCCCGGATTGATAAGTAAATAGTTGGGAAACTTACTGCAACGTAATTATTACGACATATAACTCACCTGACATTTTGGCGCCGTTGCCGGGGAAGCACAAGGGATTGAGGTATTAATTTATTTATTTTTCATGCAAGTGTGATTATTCATGCTCCTAACTCTGAGGTGACATATGGGTAAGGGCATGAAGGGTGTGTTTCAATTTCTGCAAATTAGTGTAAATTTCAATTTCTGCAAGTGTGTTTCAATTTCTGCAAATTAGTGTAAATTTCAATTTCTGCAAGTGTGTTTCAATTTCTGCAAATTAGTGTAAATTTCAATTTCTGTAAGCATGTTTTTGCAATTTCAATTTCTGCAACTGTGAAGAGGTTTTCATGTGTTTTAACAAGAGTGTTTTGTTTTCAGCAAGTATGATTTTCAGTTTTCAGATTTTGATTTGGATCATGTAAAAACCCCTTTTACAATATGATTTAACTATGAGTGTCAGCTTGGAACAACTCGCTCACATCCTTGCAAAAATCGGAGTCTCCTCTTCTCTGGAAAAGGAGATCCTGACAGCAGCCGAAAGTTTAAATACTCCTTCAGAAACGAACGAGGAATCAGCATCTGAAGACTCCTGCATATTTGATGACGAACAATCATTCAAACAAGAGATTGAGGAAGATGACAAGGAGCTGCAGCATGATCTGAGTGAGGGAAAATGCGCTTACGAAAGCCATATCGAACGATGGTTCCAGGTAAGTACGCAATTAGATCAATTTAGTTTTTCTTTTTATTTGGTTAGTTTTCCATTACAAGAAGAAGATTCACTCATTCTTCTAAATTTTCATCTTTTATTTGAAAAATTACCACTGAACATGTTGCTGTTACTTTTACGTGCATGGTTCCATTGGAAATTTGCTTACACGTAATTAATTTTTAAATTCCAATTAGCATAGTGTAGGTAGGGAATTGTTTTCAAGTTTTTTTAAAATAAGTATGCTCTCCTCCGCGCTTCGTGCGATCGCGAGGATCAGAAAGTAGGATGCCTTTAAATTTTTTAGAAATGAATAAATTACTGTTTTGCAAACATGCCTAGTTGATTTCGTCTTAATTTGTAAAACAGTTTAACTCCATTTGCAAAATGAAACAAATTAGGAATAAAAATGTGTTGCTGGAACAGCTGCTGTAAGAGCAGCACTGTCGCATTCTTTTTCTTTTTTTCTGTCAATTTAAAAAAAAAAAAATTAAGACATTTTGTGCGCCCCTCCTCCGATCTGCAAAATAATAAAACACTAGTTTCGTTAGGATGAACAATAAAAACAAAACGAAAATTTAAACAAAAATAAATAAATAAAAAATGGTCTGCACAAACGAATGCTGCAACTATATGGCTGAAACTGTGTGAAGCCTGCTGGCCAAACCATTTCTGTAATCTGCTATAACAGCACACTTCATCCACCTGCTCGAACATCCTTTGACTCTGAATAAATCCCAGCAAATAATAAACCTGCAAATCAAAACAATTTTTTTTTTCCCATGCCGCCTTGCAAAATTCTCATTACCATGATCGACTCAACCACAAGTAGTTGACTAAGAATCTCTTACGGAGGAAGTTAAGCTGCGAGAGAAATCTTGACCAATGATTCGAGCATTAATAAGTGATGATGGTTATTCGCTCAGATCCTTAGCTGGCTCACAACCGAAGCTATCTTTATTTAACTTTTGTTGCACAAAATCCACATCTGGAACAAGTTGCACTAAAATAGGATAAGAGCCACGCACGAATATTTGTTGCAATCTGAAACCAATCTTGGCAACCGCAATCTTCCCGATATTTTGTAGACATTCTGGGCATTTGATGGCTATTCACGTATCAATAAAATACTAACTGCCCGTAATAATTTTTTTTAGATACCCACGTGTTGCCAATTTGAGCGGAAATGGAGGGATTCGTTCGTGGGTTGTAGAGGGTGAAGCAACTGAAACCCCTCTAAATCAGATCGACAAAAGCCATGTCTTTGGTGATCCGATCAATAGAATTTGCTATGATGGCTATGGAACGGCAGCGGGCCGACGGCATTTCGTTTTCTCTGCTAATTTTTATCATTGCAGGATTCCTGCTTGCATCTTCGATTGCAAAGGAAGAAGCTTCGAAATTGGGAACGGTGATTGGTATAGACCTGGGAACTACCTACTCCTGTGTCGGGGTTTACAAGAACGGTCATGTGGAGATTATTGCCAATGACCAAGGTAACCGTATTACCCCATCATGGGTGGCGTTCACAGATAATGAGAGGTTGATTGGAGAGGCTGCGAAAAATCAGGCTGCAGTCAATCCTGAACGAACCATCTTTGATGTCAAGAGACTGATTGGGAGAAAGTTTGAAGACAAAGAGGTTCAAAAGGATATGAAACTGGTACCATACAAGATTGTGAACAAAGACGGGAAACCTTGTATCCAAGTTCAGATCCGAGATGGAGAGACTAAGGTGTTTAGCCGTGAGGAAATCAGTGCTATGATTTTGATTAAGATGAAGGAGACTGCAGAAGCATTCCTTGGCAAGAATATAAAGGATTCTGTGGTGACTGTACCTGCTTATTTTAATGATGCACAGCACCAAGCAACAAAGGATGCGGGTGTTATTGCCGGCTTGAATGTTGCTCGTATTATCAACGAACCTACAGCTGCAGCAATAGCTTATGGCTTAGACAAGAAGGGTGGAGAGAAAAACATTGTTGTTTTTGATCTTGGTGGTGGCACGTTTGATGTCAGCGTTTTGACTATTGATAATGGAGTTTTTGAGGTTTTGGCTACAAATGGTGATACCCATCTTGGAGGGAGAATTACACAATGTTTTTGACGCAATGATACAATCACACGATGAAAGTTTCAAGGAAGGAGCTCTGAATACTTAACAGCCAAAGGAACGCCAAGTTGATATATGCATCCATTAGGGATAAGAGGTGTACTCTTCCAAGTCTGCAGCAACACAAAACACCCATTAAATGAAGGAGACGAGTATTAATGAACTATTTTTATCATTTTGCATTTTGGTTTTGTGTTTTTTTTTTTATGATCGGAAACAGTATTTCGTTTGTGTTGTTCTTACAATGGTATGTGGCCGCAGGTTGAAAGAAGGATCTCAAAATATTTGTTGACTGATCCAATCTCCCACGATCTTGGCGATTACTCACATGCACAAAATTGACAGGCTTAAGGATGAGACAATTGCTAGGAGAATCAACAAACTGTTACTTATGCTCATGGGAAGATTTGATGAAGCTGAGACAAGCAGTGTTGTTGGAAGCTTTAAGGATATGAGGGCATGCAGATCTGCAGATCAGCTCTTTGATTTTAAGTATTTTTGACATATTGCATCATTTTTAAATTTCTTTTTGTGTGAAGAACAAAAACAATAAAAATCATAAAACTATCAAAGAGGAAAAGAAGAAGAAATGCACGGTTTGCTATGATTTTCATGATTTCGATAGTTATTTTTACTGCTTCACTTTGCAATTTGATAATAACGGCCTATCTTTTTCTGTCAAAAATGTTAAAAATTTTCATCATTCCTGAAAACAATACAAATGCATGGTTATTTACGCTTCACGCTAATTTGTTTTTCTCAAGTCACTTCAAACAGGAATTGACGAAGAAACTAGATTCGCCAGGACCGCCAGGTAAAAATGCATTTCATTTTTTTTTTTTTGAATTTGATTTCCTAAAACACATATTTTTCCTGCATTTTATATTTTTTGATGTTCTCACACAAAATTTGCAGTAGGATTAGTACTCACATTTTTCAGGTTTCGGAGACAATCACATTTCATGCCAAAATGATTTTCGAGAATCACAAAAATTTTCAAAGACACATGCTTTGGTTGAACAGCTGCGCATTGAACAGCTGCGTATTGAACAGCTGCGCATTGAACAGCTGTGCATTGAACAGCTGCGTATTGAACAGCTGCGCATTGTATAGCTGCACATTAAACAACTGCGTATTGAACAGCTGCGCATTGAATAGCTGCGCATTGAACAACTGCGTATTGAACAGCTGCGCGTTGAACAGCTGCGCATTGAACAGCTGCGTATTGAACAGCTGCGCATTGTAAAGATGCGCATTGAACAGCTGCGTATTGAACAGCTGCGTATTGAACAGCTGCGCGTTGAACAGCTGCGCAAGCGCAACGGCAACAGATTCACAGACGATCATTTTTAATGCTGCAGTGATGTTAAAAAAAAAAAAAAAAAAAAAAAAAATCAGAGAAAACATGATTTGTTGATAGCTTGAAAGAGCTGCTTCTCATCGCACATTTCATGACATTTGCAGTTACACAAAAACCAATTGCGTCATGATTTGTTTATCCACATTTCTCCTTCAAAGCACATTAGTCATCCATGTTGGAGTCCAATATTCCATTTGCCTTATCTGTCATGACTTCACACATGCCTATTTTTCTGAATTGCATACAGTTTACCCCATTTTTCAGTTCATCTTTTTCCTCGCCAATAAAACCATTAAGCTCCCTCTCCATAATTAAATTCCCTTGCCATAAGCATTGTTGCTACTGAGATCTTTTCTATAGTCCTACCAATCTTTTTGTAAAAACTCGCGTTGACTGATGTGGGATTCCTTAAGGCCCACCTTTCAACAGTCTTGCCCCATCGACTTCAGCACCTTATCTGGGATATAGACTAGAGTCCATTTTGAGTACCTAGAGGCTTGCATGCCTTAATGGTAAGTTCTCTCGCTGACGATCATGGGAATACATCAATGTCCCTTGATCATCAGATCTTGCAAGTGGCTCGACCTCAGCACATCCATTCGCACTTCGCAAGATGTACTCGAGTACCTTGGCACTCATTGACATCAATGGTGAGTTGCCTCGCACTGGTTAACGGCATTCATCAATGGTCGGTAATCCAGTGATTTCTCTTCATGCTCGACATCGACACATCCATTCGCATGCTTAGAATTGTACCATCGGGTTTGTAGCGGGTGAAGACTATACACTCTTTCCTGATTCCCTCAGCAGTTCCAGCAGCTTGAATCCATCTATGAGAGTTTGACAGGTCCACATTTTCATGATTCATCAGCACCAGTTCAGATCTCTCCACTTCACATGCTCTGATTCAGTAGTGACCATCGCTGCAGTTCCAGCCGTTGCTGTTACAGCAGTCATCGTTACAGCAGTTGCTGTTCCAGTAGTTACATCAGTTCCGGCAGCTGTTGTTTTAGCCGTTCCAGCACTTGTTGTTATAGTAGTACTGCTACAGTAGCAGTCTCCTTTCACATGATCCTACAGCAGTGACACCTTCCATCTTCCAGCCGTCGCAGTCCCATATTCTTTCTGCCAGCCGTTACAGTAGTTGCAGCTACAGTACTAGTCACGATTTTCTGCTCCAGCGGCCGCAACAACTACATTTCTATTGCATAGTTCATCTACATTTTGGGTGAGTGGAGGTATGTTGTTTTCTAAGCTTTGATCATGAAATTCCTTCTATGCTGACTTGAATATTTTGGAAAATTCCCTCACCACACTTCATTTCGTTTTCCCTTCCATGACCTACACTATGTTGCATGAGGGCATGCAACCGATTCAGTTGGGGAGGGGGAACTATTTTCATAATCACTACATTTTTTTTTCCTTTATCATCATTCCATTTTCATCCCATTTACCATTCCCAAAAATTTCTTTTCCAACAATCCCCTGATGCACTTTACTTCATGCATTAATATACATTGGCATGATTCATACCAAATTGAAAAAAATGGCTTTCTTATACTCAGTGATGCTCTCTTATGCACATTGATAGCTTATGATTTCCAGTGAAGTGTGTGGTTACAATTATTATCATAACAGCAAGCGGAAAATTAAAAAAAAATAAAAAAAAAAATAAAAAAAAAAATAAAAAATGTTGTTAACACAAGAACCAACATTCTTATATTCATGGTTGTTACACAA
Organism: Larix kaempferi; assembly: GCA_027924585.1. Lineage (NCBI taxonomy): Eukaryota > Viridiplantae > Streptophyta > Pinopsida > Pinales > Pinaceae > Larix > Larix kaempferi. The sequence continues at coordinate 797,492 of BSBM01000358.1, forward strand.
GAACCAACCATAGGAAAATGCCAGCTGTTGCTCATGAGCTGTTACTCATGTCTCCCACATATCTTGGAAACATTCATCATTAAAAAGACACCATAAATCAAAGCCAAAGTTTAGATGCCAAAGGTTCTTCAGAAGATCCATGCATGGTTGCATGAGGACATGCAACACCTTCAGTTGGGGAGGATGTTAGGACTCAGAAATGTCGTATTTTCATCCACCTTTCCCTTCACTATTCCTTACATTTCATCGCCCTATTAAACCTTCATCATATCATTTGCATAAATACATTTGGGTTTCACATTATTATTTTCCACTTTATTCATTTTAGTATTAAAAGTGAATTTATGATTAAATATTAGAAAATATACATGTTTTCATATATATCTCAATTATGTGTGAGCTTTGTAATGTGCAGGAATATGTGAATGATTAAATCAAAGAGACTTCTCAAATATCTCTTACACCATTCCAAAGGAGATAATTATTCAAACCTATTCTTAAGGAGAAGATCATGGAAGATTTGGTTGGCATATCTTATCTAGGATTCATGAGAGATATGTGGAGGATTTGAAGGCACCATATCTTGTAATAATAGGAAAGTGGTTGAGAGTAGTTGAGAGAATAATGGATTTGTAATTAATGCATTCTTATCTTTTTCTTAAGGACTCTCATGTATAAAGGAGAGTGCTCCTTCTCCATTCCATTAAGTTGGAATTAGGTTAGATTAAGCTTGTAAGAGGGTTGTAATGAAGTTGGATTGGATTGGATTTTGTACTTGTTAGATTAATCTTTGATTTGAGATTCTTAATGTGATTTAAGCTTCCATTGTTATGCTTTTATGTTTGTCATTTGATTATTGATTTGTGGATGTGAGCTCACTTATGTTATTGTTGTTAACTCTTCACATGTTGTATTTCTCTTACGCAATTTCAATGCTTTCTTAGTTAGTGTTTCCATGCTTTCCTAGATTAATTTGATTTCAGCAAATTAGATTAAGTTAGATTAGATCTACTTCAGTCCTACACAAACAGTGCACGTGCTTCGTCAGTTTACGTACCCCGGATTGATAAGTAAATAGTTGGGCAACTTACTGCAACGTAATTATTACGACATATAACTCACCTGACACCCATAAATTGGGACAAATGTCTATATAGACTTCGTAACCCACATCTCGCTAGGAAACAAAGCAGTCCACAACTCCCACCCAAACTTCTGAAGTACTTATAGTTCAAACTGGGGACCCAAAAGGAAAAAAAAAAACAAAAGAAGAATCCCAATTCCAAGTATGGGATAGGAGAAGCACCTAAGGTGAATAATCCTACTGGAGGCAATCAGAAGAACCATAGAAAAAATGCCCTTGCAAGATTTTCCAAGGGGATCATCCTACTCATATTTGTCCTCACATGGATGATATTCATTGAATGTTGGCACAATGAGGAGGGAAACAACAAACTGTCATACTAACTCAATATTTCCCCCAAAAACAACAAATGGTTGATGCAGCACCAGTACCTCCCCCAGGAGGGAACAAGAAAAATTCCCAACAAGGGGGAAATCCCCCCAATGTTAACATCTTGACAATTGGTGAACATGAAATAAACATTCAAACAAGGGCTCATTCTGATGACATTTAAATGATGCAGAAACAATGGGATCTCATCCTAGTGTTTCTCTAAAAATTGAGAAACCAACCATAGACATAATACCTCGACCTCCAAAATGGGTTTTCCGTAGAACAACACACAATCCTAATGCATGAGTTGCTTAAAACTACAATGTAGTTGAAGACATAGATCAAGATCCTTGTGCAATGTCCGCCATGGAAGTTTTGCAAAGTTGTCCTAATCAATGAAAGGAACTATTTTCTGTTATCGGTGTTATTGATCCATTGGACAACAATTTGATAACTTTTGATTTAGAACAGTCCACATGTAGGCTTCTGTCACAAATCGCATTTCAGATTAAAGTGAATTCACATGGTATGAAATTTTTTTGAACCAGTGTGGATGAAGGATACTCAACTTGTTTCATGTCACTAGCATGCTGGAAATATTTGGGATCACTAACCCTACTACCATCCCATACAATACTCAAATCATTTAATGGTCATCCGTTCCCTCCTCATGGACTTATCAGGGCTTGCCCAGTTGAACTGGGAGGTAAAACAATTCAAGTATATGTTGAGGTAGTGGACGTGCCCATAGATTACAATTTTCTATTGGGACGTAGTTGCATACATAAGATGACGGCTATAATGTCTTTAGTATTCCGATTTATTTGGTTCCCCCACCAAGGGAAGATTTTCACAATCGATCAACTAAACTACTGAACATCTAAAATTGGCCTCCACTTGAATGTACCTTTTGTAGGGGATTCAAAAATGGTGATTCAAGATATTGGGGTAGGAATATTCAAAGATTCATCCCTCATGGGAGCTTTCGTGATTCAACCATTGGTATTGAACCCTAACACTGCTCCAATTTTCACTATTACATCAGAATTATACTTTCCATTAAAAACAATTTCTAAGTCCATACCAGAAGTTGGCTCCACCTCATTGGAGGGAGCCTCGAAAGAGGATATCTTAGTCAAAAAGAGTAATGGAAATATACTAACTTCCATGCAACACAATGAAACAGAGAGTAGTGTACCCTATATTTCGTAGAGCTTTGATATCAAGCTATCCAAATGGCTTCGGTAGATTCAGATCAATGTCCTTCCCAGATGGAGGAATATGATCCTGACACTTCATCAATATGGGCCATCAACACTCCTACTACTCATGACATCCTGGATCATACTTTTTCATTAGATGAAGCCATCCTTGAAGTCATGAATATATCTGAATGACCCTAGGAATATATGCATCATAGATCATCATTTCTTCCAAAGACAGATTCAGTAGAGGTCAAACCAAATTTTTTTGCCTCGATGATGACATGGAAAAATACCAATGCCCTGTCCAAACACACAATGTGAGTTCGGAAGGAAATTTGGAAAATATTTCAAAAACCATTCCAATCGACATATCCATTAAGCCTGGCATCGTTGAAAACATCAATATAAGTGTGGATTTCTCTCGAGATGTAATCATACATTATACTGATCTATTTAAAGAGTTTCGTGATGTGTTCGCTTGGTCTTATAAAGAAATGTTGGGCATTGATCTTAGCATAGTTTAACATGAGATAAAAACCTATGATAATGTTAAACTAAAGCAACAGAAGCTACTTCTGTTCAATCCTAAAAAATCGACAGACATTAGGTTGAACCCACACACATGCATTTTTTTCGTGGACTCGGGGATATAATTACTTGGGTTCATTGTATAAAAAAAGGGATTATTGTGGATCCCATCAAGGTTGAGGCAATACTTCAGTTTCCTTTCCCGAAAACAATAACACAACTTCAAAGCTTTCAAGGGAAAACTAACTACTTGAGAAGATTTGCCATAGAATTTTCCAAACGAGATAAAGGTTTCATGCATCTCCTCAAAAAAGATGCACTATTCATATGGGATGACCAATCTCAATGCTCATTTGATTCAATAAAGAAAGCTTTGAAATTTGCCCCAGTACTTAGTCCTCTGAAATATAGTAGAGAATTTTTTATATATTTGGAAGCATCTAGTTCCACCATAGGAGTGATATTGGCACAAAAAGAAAAAACATCACAGGAACATGTTATTTACTATCTTATTAAGGGCCCTATCGGTCACAAATTGAGATATTCCTAGGTTGAAAAGTTGGCCTTGGAAGTAGTTCATGTTGTCTAAAGACTTGGACATTATATACTTCCAAGAAAAATGACCATAGTGGCTGAAATGAACCCCATGAGACACATTTTTTCCCGCCATATCATTGGCGGAAAATATTCAAAATGGATAGTAATTTTGAAAGAACTTGATCTCAGGTTCATAAACGCTAAAAGCCAAGAATTCATTAGAATTTGCAAAACTAATGTCTGAGTTACCCTCTGAGAAAGAGGATATTATATCTTTTGAATCTTGGGCAGATGAAAATGTATTCCTCATTGCAACATCAGATCCTTGGTATGGAACATTCATCACATATCTCCAAACCCAAAGGATTGATCCTCCATTTTCTAGCATTGAACGGTGTCGCATTCGACACCAAGTACGAAGATACCTCATCATTGGGGATACTTTGTATCGTCAAGGAGTAGAAATGATCTTAATACGTTGTTTAATACACAGGGGAGATTAACAAGTTTTGAATGATTGCCATGCTGGGACAAGTGGCGGTCCTCTTTCTGGTTTGGAAACTTCCCTGAAAATCTTATGTGCATGATACTTTTGGCCCACAATCTTTAAAGATTGCATCAATGCTATCAAAAAGTGTCACCCTTGCCAAATTTACACAAGAAAAATGCACCCACATCTTGCTCCATTACACCCTATAGTAACCGTGGGTCCATTCTCAAAATGGGACATTGATTTTCTGACAATCAACCCACCTTCAGCCAATGGCCATCACTACATCACAGTAGTAGTGGACTACTTCATCAAGTAGGCTGAGGCAATGCCTACATTCAACTGCATGGGAAAACCTGCAGCATATTTTCTATTCACTTACGTGATAGCAAGGTATGGTGTACCTAAAGAGATCATCCCTGATACTAGAAGTCATTTTAGAAATTCCTTTATGGATGAACTTACCGACAGGTTAGGATTTCGGTAGTATTTTTCCTCGCCATTTTACCCTCAATGTAACAGACACATATAATCCATTAACAAGGTTTTGAAAACTATTTTGCAGAGGACAATTAATAAGAACAAAAATAACTGGCACTTAATGTTGTTTCCACTCTTTGGGCTTACCAGACCATTGCTAAAACCACAATCGGATTCACTCATTTCCAATTGGCCTATGTTTCCAATTGAATGTGAAATCCCATCATTAAAAATAGCAGTCTAACTCCTCCCCAACACTTCTATAGAAGAAGAAAGGCTTCTACATCTTCATTCTCTTGATGAAACTAGAAGGGAAGCTTCTCTAAATGTAGAAGCACACAAGAAAAGGGTTAAAATGCAATATGACAAATCGTCCCATCCCTGAGTCTTTTCTGAAGGCGATTTGGTTTTAGTTTATGACCAAGACAAAGAAAATATAGGAGAAGGGAAATTTGTACCAAAATGGTTTGGCCCAATTGTTGTCAAAACTGTGTTAAAAAGGGGATCTTATGAATTGACCAATTATGATGGGGAACCTATGTCGGAAATCAGAAATGGTCTCTATCTGAAGAAATACATTGCATAGGGACTTATACCTCACAACACTTGTTGTATTATGTTGTATTCTTTGTATAAATTTTTGTACTTTAGTTATTTCAAACACACACTTATCTTTCTTGGAATTGTTACTTTGGAAGATGGAACACAAGAAAACTTCACATATTTGGGATATACGGATGCTGCCATTCGTAGTTCTCAAAACATTGCTTCCACTGCATGGGTGATTTTCACACCTAATGATGAAGTTTTAAGTTCAGTATGAATTTTTCTTGGATCTACAACCAACAATGTTGTAGAATATAGCGTATTCATTGAGCTTCTTGTTGAGGCCATCACCCTTGGAATCCAACGAATAATCATCAAACTGGACTCGAAATTAGTTGTATCTCAGTTAAATGGTCAGTATCAGGTTCAAAGTCCTATATTGTTTATAAATTTTCTACGAGTACGTCTTTTAGAACATCAATTTGAGTTCATTGAATACATTCATGTTCCTAGAAGTATTAATAGTTTGGTTGATTCCTTAGCCAACTACGTACTTGATTGTCATCTAAGTCATTAACATCATTCCGAAAAAGGAAAGCATGTATATTATTCATGGAAATTTAATTGAACATATCATTTAAGGACATAAGTAAAATTTGAATAACTAGCTTACACCATAAACCAAAAAGTATGTTGAGGTTATAGACATTTGGGATAGTAACTTTGCACACATTAAAAAAATAGTGTAAATTTTTTTCTCTTTTTATTTATTTTTCTTCAATATATAACCCAAAACTTTTCATAAAAAAAATGAAAATATTTGGAAACTTCAAAAAACATTTGAAATTGTTTCAAATTTTTGTTCTGGCATAAAGACTCACATACAACTGGCATATCACTAAATAATGGTTCACAACTTCTAGAAATTCATGCTGAAAGGAGATGCTTCCTCTCATCCATAGGCTACACCTACAAGGAATATGGTAAAAAATGAGTGTTTTACTTATATTTTATTCATACGTGTATAACCATATCTGTTTGAATGATAGGATGATGCATAATTATTCAATTTTGTCTATATTTTTAGATATTAAATGCACATTTGAATCGGTTTCTGACTAAACAGTTGGGTAGTGAAATTGTTTTGATTACAGGACTTGGAGACTTTAACAATTCAAACTATTTGATTCAGGTAGTTGGAGATAGACCATGATTCATGGTGATTTATGATTTTGGCATTTTTCACAAGAGTCAATATGAAGTAAAACTCATTAACCCATTCCTACTTAGCCGTTATACCAAATTGGATAAACTCAATTACATGGTATTATTTCACCGTCCATCGACACATAATCATGCTTCAGATAGCCTACCCATGGAGGGAACATTTGTAAGAGTGTGCACAACTAGCTTAGCCCTTGTTTTCAATATGGATCTTTGCCTTGGCCTGACCTGTGACCTTGAAATATAGGCATATGCCCATGCAACACTCATTCCCTTCCATGTACCATAGCATTCTTTATTCTTTTTTCGAGCTAATAAATGAAAAAGGAATAAAAATTAAAAAACACAAAAATCCAAAAAGGGGGAGAATTGAATCATATCATATTATATTCTGGAAAAAATGGCAACAGTCAATCCTTTTCTCCCTTTAAAATGACACATAATTTGGTATCCGCTGTTAGTACACCATCTACATTTTCCTTACAAAATTGTACTAGTGTTTTGAACAGATCTCCACCTATGGGTTATCCTTCCCATCACCAATGGAGCTTTTGTTATTGCATCTAGAATTGGCGGAGTTCATTAAGGTTGTTTACTCGAGTCCTATGTTTCCAAGTGTCCCTTATGCATTGTGCTATGTGTTCAAGGGAATTTCAAATTGTGTTGGCCATTATTCAAATATTCTTGACCAATCATGTCAGCCTCCTTGTGTTAGTATACACTATTGGATCTCATAGTTCTACCAAATGATATCATACTATTGATATTTGTTTCGTATCGGTTGATGTGGGATGCATTAATTCCCTCCTTTCGATGGATCTAATCCTATCGACACCAAATCATCATCTGGGAAATGGATTTAGAAACCTATGCATACCTTCGATCTTGCAGACTTTAGTGGCAGGTTTCCTCGCAAATGACAATGGGTATACATCAATGACCCATGATTATTTGATTCTACAAGTGTTCAACTTCAGAACATCTATTCACACTTGCTAGTTTGTACTTAGTACCTTATATTCCATCACCATTATCGATGGGTCTCTTCGCATCTGTTAACGATATGCATAAATGATTACTAATCATATGGTGTTTTATTATGCTCGACATCAGCTCATTTATTGACATCATATAAACTCATACTATCATTGGTTTGTATTGAAGACCTTGGGAAAAACAATTGTATCACTCATCGATGCACTGCCCGAGTTGCGCAAGATTAAACTACCATGTTAGAAGTTCAATGAAGACCTTGTTCTCACACTCATCAAAGCGCATGTTTACACTTATGAAAAATTTACTTTTGACATGGATCCACTGTGTGTTGTCCGTGGCCATGTTTGTTTACTACTAGGCATGGGTATTCCCACCTCAAGAAGATATTGTATATTTGATAAATTGCTATGTTTGACTTGCAGTTGTTCTCCTGAATCCTGTGCCCATGAGCTAATCCTTTTTCATCCTTTGTTTGATCAATAAAGAGTATCAGTATGAAGAGTATCAATATAAAAAATAATGTATTTCGACCCTTAGCTCTGCTTTGTACCTAACACATTAGGGTGCATCTATTAACAATCAAATTAACACCCTTAACAAATGAATATGGAAACACATTTTACCATTCTCCCACAACATGATGACTATAAATTTGGAACAATTGAGAGCTTCAATATCTCATCTGACCACCACTTCCATAAAGGAAGAAGTTTGTGAAGACAAAGGTTTCCCTAAAGAGGCCAAATATAGGACCACTCAAAGGGCCAAAACCCAGCTTCTACAACTCCTGGAGTGGAAAGAATACATCAAAGGTGTAATAATTGTCCTAAAAATCTTGGAAATTAATGTCAAAGTGGTTTTTTGAGTGAAAATGTTCAAAAATCAATAAAATATATTATCCCACATTGAAAGTTGAATCATCAATTCCCATTTCCCAAAGCTATAAAATAAATGCATTTGGGTCCTCGTAAGATACAAAAAGTGAGAGTAAAGGCATGTTGGAAATATTTCAAGGTTGGAAAGATCATCTTCAACAAAGCTCTTGAAGGATCAAATTCAAGGAGGGAGAAGGTTGGCTCAAAGAAAAGGAGGAAGGATTCACCTCAAGAAAAAAGGTTGTAAGTATTTATTTTCCTCAATTCAATATGATGCAATTCATCCCCCCCCCCCAAATTTGTGTTTGAATTTAGGTTTTATATCTAGTTTTGAATTCAAGTTTGGTAGATAGATTTCAATTTTTGCAAAGTTTTTCAAGTTCTTAGGGATAAAAGCTAGAGTTAAGAACCTAGAAAGTTGCTTCAAATGGAGGCCTAAAGTCCATGGATGATCAAGCAACGGGATATTCTTCAAGCGGATAGCTTCAATAGGTATTCTACTCTCTTCCTCCCTTCTATTTTCTTTAAAATTACTTACAAATCTCAAAGGAATGAATGAGTATTGCATGTATTTATGTCATTGAATCTCACCAAGTTCATAGTAAGGGAGATAATTAGTGTAGACTCATCCCTACTACTATTTATATCAATGGTAAGTAGCGAGGAATTGATTTGTGGCTTATCAAACTGATATTTTCAGCTATTCTTGAGTGCACCTCTACTTGTGGATCCATGGCCTCAGCTCGGGGGTGTCCGATCAAAGTGATAGCTGGCTTGGTAGTTCCTAAGGCTGGATGGAACTTGGTATTGTTGATGCCATTTTCAAATTAATAATATAAGTGACTTATATTATGTAAATTCATATGTTTATATGAGGTTTCCATTGTTTCCATAGATGGACTGTTTAGTGTTGATGTCGATGGTAGATGTATCAATGGATGGATGCAGATCGTATGGTTTAACTTCTTAAAACTAGTGTATTCTCCTTGATTTGGATATCTAAACTTGATGGAATCTTGAAATATGTTTATTTATGTGTTATTTTCTATAGCTTACTCTGCAAATTAATCCTCTATGGCCGATCATATCTGTAGATGAATTCACAGATGAAAATGCTTGGATTTCGGAACATTGGTTGAAGAGTTCTTTTTGAAAAATTGATTGTACTAACTGATCTGAGTGATCTATGGGTTATGTATGATGTATGGATATATATTAACCTTCAATTGTTCCCTTTATGTTTGATCAGATCCTTTATATGATTATATAGATGAATTTACTGAGTTTTGACCGCTAGACAATGTGTTTTTTCTACTAGAAAATTGGATTGAATTTTTTCTGTATAACTGATTATCTGATGTTGCATGGATGTAAATAAACATGCTAGTGCACCTTTTCTGGATGTAATGTGCCCCGTATGGATATTATTCCTTTTATTTTTTAATAATAGTTGGTTTTGTAGGGAATCATATGCATATTGGATGATCTTTTCGGTGAAATCAACTAGTTTCCATATGTTTTGTGGGATCTGATTTTAATGTAGCTATGATCTTATTTTCAATGAGTTATATGGTTGTGTATGAAATCCATGAATTTATGGGTTTGATAATGTTGAAATGTATGTATATGAAATCCTTCTTATTTGGTTTAAGAAGTGCTTCAATTCTATAATTGCTAAGTGATGCAAATCTAGTTTTACTGGTGTAGAAATTTTGATTTCGCAATTATCGTAATCTGATTTATAAATGGATTAGATGGCTATACGTAACATCCTGTAGATGATTATTTAATGTTTAGATTAAATTTAAATTCATACTTAAATTATAAGTGTAAATATGGTTGCATGTATGCTACAGTTTCCTAGCTTCACATGTGCATTATTAAAAAGAACCGCAATGTATTATTGCATATTTTTAAAAGGTTGAATGTTTTTAATTAAATTGATGTTAGGCATGTTTCCCTAGCCTTAGAAACCTTATTCCACTATGAATTGAATTGTTTCATCCTTTCCCCTAGTCACTTGGTGTATCTGGTCTTGGTTTCGGGGTCAGGTACACTACAAAGTGGTATCAGAGCTTAGGTTCCAACTATGTGGCTCTTGGGCCTATTATGAATTTATAACTCTGCTTATATGAATTTGGAGATGCATAGTGAAAGAAATTTAACCCCCCTTATGTTAATGGAAGAATCAAAATTCAACTAGTGCCTTAATTCAGAGATAGTGGCACCTACATGCCTCCCAAAGTAATTTACGGAATTCAGAATTTATATGTATGTTGAAAGATGTAAACCAGGCTACAGAGAACTTGTATGGATTTTTTTCTTGAGAATGGTATTTTTTTTATCAAAATTGGAAGGATAGATTTTCATATTATGAGATATTATGAAGCATGAATAGAAATTAGAAAAGTTATATTATGATCTTTGGTTGAGTCACTAACATCCATGGAAATTCCGGGAAAATTCTATGAACAGAACCCCCCTTTTACCTAGGGAATAAGTGCTCAATTTTGAAGAAATTAATTTGATAAAGGAAAAGTTGTTTTGGTTGAATGGGGAATGTGCATACACGTTTTTGATGGTATCTACCTTACAAGAAAAATTTCTTCTCATTTGGAGGACTTCCTTTGAAAATCCTAAAGTTGAAGCTTTCAGTCCAAAATTATAGTGTATCAGTGGTTTTTCCAATTGAGTTTCCAAATGATTCCTAAATGCAATCAAGAAATCCAAGTGAGATTAAACCAATTCCTAATAGTTCATTATGGAGTGGTTCTCAGTGTGGAGGCCCTATAGTGACTAGAATTTCATTCTATCCCTATTCAATTTGCTTGGATTGTACTTTCAGTATGCATTTAATGACTATTTTTAAAGATCTTTAATGCATTGGATCTTGGATGAAAAGTGGTATGAATGAAGAAGGAACATGTTAGTTATGTCAGTTAATGAATGGACATGCAGTGTGGTTATTGAATTTTAGTCTCGAATCCCAATTAGAGTTGTGAAGAACAAGAATCAGTAAGTACAGAGAAAAGGATGCTACATAGATCAGAGGTGGAATTGGAAATTGCACATAATCCATACAACCCGTAGAAGAGTTTTTGGGAAAAGTCTCAAACCCTTGAATTTGGAAGGTTGAGTAAGATGTATGTATTAGAGATAGTATGTATGATAGTATATATATTTGTATATATGTGTGATGTAGTATGGTATCACCCATGTGTACTAGATAGGTATAATATTTATATTGAATCGTATATTGTGTATATTGTGGTATATTGGTAGTAGAGTATATATGGATATTATATATATCATGTGCTAATAATTATATATAATGCTAGGATAAATAGTGGTATATGTAGTCTGCATGTATATGGTTTTATAATTAGTTGTATGTTTGATGTGCTTGTGTGATGTTATAGAGAAATTATTCGATGGTTATCAGATGTGATGTAGATGTGATTGTCACTGATTAATGTATGGTATTCTGATTGATGCATTCTGATTAATGTATTCCGATTGATGCATTTTGGTTGATGTATTATGATTCATGTTTTATAGTTGTTGTGTGTATGATTGATGATTGTATGGTTAGTATTTGTATGGATGATGTGTGAATGGATGATGTTGTATGTTCAGCTGATACATGTAGGGTTGTCATTGTAATCGATATATGATTGATGTGTTATGGATTGATGTTTTATGGTTGAATGGATGGATGTGTTATGTCTGGTGTATTATGGTTATGAAGTATTATGGTGGATATTTGTAATGTCCCCATTCAAATAAGTGCATAGTAAGACAATCCCATCAATCCTACTAGTTTTCTAGGTTGGATGGGCACATGTGGGATGGTAATAAGGAAACTAATAAATGATATTTAGACATTAGAAGGGTTCAAGAATTTAATAAATATGATGAATAAATAAACTCAAGAGAAATTCTAGGTGGCAAATGGTTTTGGAGACATATGGAGGTGGTGGGACCCACAATAGCTTGATTTTTCAATGACACATGGCAGCTCTCTCTTACCAATTCGAATTCATGGGAAGGTGAACACTCTTGGGTGAGTTGGTAAGTCATAAACATGGCATTGAGCATCTTAGGTCGAAATGGGATGGAATAGTAACCTCCATGGGAGAGGAAGAGTCAAATTGGAGACTAATGGACACTTGGGCTAGATTCCCTAGTTTTATGACAATAATAATGAAGCATCTATGACATTTATGACAAAATTCAGACCTGACTTCTTACACCTGACCATTATGACATATCAGCCCCAAAAATAGGCTCAAGAAGGCGCTCATGGAGTTGGAGGAATCTAAAGAGACTCAAATTCGAATTTGGGAGAAGATGGAAGGTTGGAACTAGGAGACAAGTGGCAAATGAGGAATATTTTCTAAGTGGAAAATTATTGAATCTATTGAGAGGATTTAGACCCCTTGAAGGATAATGTTGGTTATAAAATGTAGAAATCAAGTATGAGAATGGATTTTGATTATTTGAGAAAATTTGCATTTGTGAAGAGAGAACTAGTGGATGACTAGTTTCTTGCCTTAGCCGATTTCGAGTGTGAAAGATTCCCATCCAAGTTGGTGTTTGGAGAGGCCACTCAGGTCTTTCATGGTGCTTTAATGGAGTTTTATTTGCAGGTAGCAGTTACAGGAAGTTTCATGGTTGTGTTTAGTGCAGCACTTTCGCTCCACCATTTCCAATTTTGAAGGCATATTCGGGCTCTTTGAGGGATTGCGCTTTGGGTGAGATCTTGCACTCATTGGGAGAGATTCATATGATATTTAGTTTATTTTAATAGCTTCATATCCTCTTTTCTTCATATTCAGAAACTCTCAGGTCGAAATACCCATTGAATGTATGCAAAATTATTGATTAATGAGCAAACAATGCCCATTTCCCCAATGCTTTGATGTATGACACTATAAGGTTGATTATTTTGAATGGATGGATGATTCTCTGATATATTTGTGATTAATATACTGCCATGGATATATTATACAAGTTTCATCTATTGTACTTGATCATTTGAAGCATTTTTCCTCAGTTTGTTTGTATTGAGAGGTGAAATAGTGCCATTTCCCCAAGGGTCGAATTGGGGGTTTTTGCTGTTGAATGTGAGAGAGTTAGAACAGTAGTAAAAATCAATTAATGGTGCATATGAGACCTTAATCACATAATTAACACATTACATACCTCTGTTCATAAATTCGTGGGATTTTGGAGGCATTTGGAAGGCCATTTGCAGTGTTACCCCGGGGGGATTTGATGCACAAATTACTAGGCAAAATTACCTATATTGATCAGAATACAAATCAAGTTTGCAGCAGTATTTGGAGGGCCATAAAACATCCATGAACATAATATTCAAGTCTAAATACCATTCATACACTCCTACATAATATTTGGGAGCATTTGGGTCGATTTGGAGGTCAAAACAGTAAAACTAATCAAAGGTCGAAATTGGGGAAAAAGTGGAAAAATCGGCATTTTAATAAAATTTTGAAAAAGGGTCATTACAATATTAATTGTTAAAGGTGGTGTATATGGATGTATGTTAATATATGTGATGTATGTAGCTAGTTATGATATATGCATATATAGTAGAATGACGTTGCGTATGTTCTGTGAATATGGAGAAATGCATCTTTTTTTTTTACTAGAACGAATATAATTTTTATTATTTATAAAAAGGAGGAAAGATCCTCAGCAAAATAGAGATACATAGCATATTAACAAGGAATATTTCTTGAAAATCGAGTTTGATTCTGAATGAGATTTGAAAAAATTTAGGCTTTCTGTTTCATCTAATTAAATATACTTCTAAGGCCTTGGGATTATATTTCCTTACAAAATTCCCTAGCAAAAATACATAATAATATACCATTAAAACATACTAAAAGTGGAACCAAGGAACTTGTTCTTCCATTTTGATGTGGGGAGGAACAACTGATGATGCTTCTGCCTCCTCCTTCTCTTTCAGTTGTCCCTTGAGGTCTACAACTTCGTTTTCTAGGGTTTCCACTTTGGATTTCATTTCATCAGCTTTGTCTTGATGTTTCTCCATCTTATATGCTAATAGGTCTGACTGCAACTGAAAATTCATTCTCTCCTCCATCCTTTGTTGTTCGTCCTCTTCCTTCCACTCTTCCCTGCATTTTTCTCTATCTCTCTCATCGTGCTCCATCCAGCTAACCTGCCGGATAATCCTACGCATATTTCTATTTATCATTCGAATCCCACATTTGTCATGCCAATAATATTCATGCATTCCATCATCCCTATCCATATTCACAACAGAAATTTCGGATCACACTCTATTTGTACAATGGCGGTACTCAAACCAGAATGCTCCCTTTCTATCAATACCAACGACTCGGGGAGGATTTACAGTAGGTTTCCCAACAATGATATATAAAATAGCCCCTACCTTTGTGCCATTATTTCCATTTATGAATGTCCTTTCCAATTTTCCCCTTTCATACATGAACTAGTACCTAGCTTCGAATCTCTAGGAGATGTGATGCAATGAGGGGTTGGTCTACGCATAGGAGAAGGTGAGGAGTTTTATTGTAGATTTCATTTCGTCATTGTTGATGTATATGTAACTTCGGAATGTATTTCACATATATGTATATTGTATTCCTACAGAGATGTTATTATTCCTCTATACGGAAGTGGTTGTATTCCTATAGAGATGTTATTATTCCTCTATACGGAAGTGTCGTAACTTATACTTGATGGGTTATTAGACCACCTTGTTGGGGTCGGCCTTGTATAAGTCATGTGGGTCAAAGGGTTATTAGACCACCCTATTGGGGGTCGGCCCAGTCATCATTATGTTATGTGGTTAAGTTCGACCCTACATGAGTTAGGTAAAAGGCAAGTCAAGTCAAGTATAAATAGAGTGCGGGAGGCACTCTATTTACTCACTCACTTCTCACTCATGCACTCAAGGAATAGTGGCGCACTTATGGAGGAGGAGGATTTGCTGCGAGGATATGTCTATCTCTTATGGTTGGTTGTATCATTTCTCTATCTATCTCTGAGGAAGTTATTGGGGTTTTTCACCTTTATGGTTTTCCCCAAGTAAATCTTTGTGTCTCTTGTGTGCTTGCATTATTGTGTCCATGATTGATATGCTGTAGATATGCTATACATGTTGTTCTCTCAGTTAAGATCCTAGATCAGATTGAAGTAAATTCTGAAAATTTAACATGGTATCAGAGCTATCCTGAAAGAAGGCATGATATGGCATGTATGACACTTGTTGCACTTATGATGCTAGGGATTGATATAGCAAAAACCAGTCGTTGTAGCACTTTCGCTATAAATCCGTTGTGGCGAAGGTTTCGGATCTGAAATATTTATAGGTCGAAGATTAAATCTCCAGGTACCTTGTGTCCAAAGGACAACTTCTAATTCGTTGTACTTTGTGATTTATGATTTGTACAATATAGGGTTTCTGCCTCTTCCAGATCTGAGTCAAAATTAGGTGACCTTGGGAAAAGGGTCGTAACTTGGGCTAGGAAGCTCCAAATGAAATTTCGTAAAAAGTGACAGGTAGTACACAGACTTTGATATGTCAAAAAAATTGTTCAGAGGCCGAAGTTGAACCAATGACACATGGCACTCCGTACAAGTTCACTCTCCTGTATTATCCCATAAATAGGTCACGTTGCGACACTTCGAATAACTCTCTCTCAAAGAGTCCAATTGAGGTCATACCTATCAGGATGGAAAGAAAACAGGGCGAGCTATCTTAGGAAACATTTTCAGAGGCCGAAGCTCAAACAGTGACACGTGGAAAGCCGTACAAGTTCGCTCTCCTGTTTTATCCCAAAACAGGTCACGTTGCGACATTTGACATAACTCTCTCTCAGAGAATCCAATTGAGGTCAGACTTGTCAGGATGCAAAGATAACAGGTCAGGCTATCTCAAGAAACATTTTTAGACCTTTTGGATTGAAAATTTCAGAGGTACACCAGAAACAATCAGGTACATATTTCTGTCAAAATAGAATTATTTTTTAGTACCTTCATTCATGGCTTCCGGAATTTAGGGCTTCGTAGAAAGTTGGAATTTTTGTAATTGGAGACCATAGCTGGATGCTACTCATCAAAATAGAAATTTCGAGACCAAGATCAGAATTTTTGGTTGGGCAGAAGGCCGAGATTGTTCAGACCCTAGTTTGGGACTTTGATCAGAAAAGTGGAAAATTAGGGCTTCTGTAAAAATGGAAATTTTTGAAATTTGTGACCACGGCTGGAAGCTCCTCAGAAAAATAGAATCTTAGAACTTTGGATCAAACCTTTTGATTGGGAAGAAGAGTGGGCTTCATCAAACCCCAGTTCAGGGTCACGTCTAGTGAATAAGGAAGTTTCAAAGGCAAAATTGAGGAGTGAAACTTTGCAGTTTTCAAATTCTAAATATACTAGCTTGATCAGCTCATCAAGGCGCATATTTCTATCCTTTCGGAAGTTTGAAATTCAAAGTTTGAATTTTTGGGGTTTCTCTGACAAACCCATATCCAGCTCCAGGTCCAGTTCTTGCAAATCAAGTGGATTGGGTTAATCCTAGAAGAAGATGGATTGATCATCTGCATGAGTGACGAAGTTCCTGTTTCAGAGGGAGATGAGGCTAAGGCCTTACATAAGAAGATTACAAGCGATTTGGACAGGTATGACTCATCGAGGTATGTTTCAATATTTGTTCATGATTAAGTTTATGGTATGATTGTACTAATGTATTATGATGTTGGATGAGGTCTATGTTGTCTACTAACATGAAAGGTACACCAAGAAAGACAAATCATGTTTTGGTTCAAGAACATATGATCATGATGACATGAGGACAAAGATTCATCCATTGTCATGGATCTCATAGAAGATCCATTTACGAGGTATGTATAACTTGGTTTAATAATGAGATATACATGTTACTAGCACAAGTCATTGAAGAAGAACAAGAAGACATCATGTGAGTATGTTAGACATAACTAGCTAGCATGCTAATCCAGGTATGTTTTTCCTATATCAAGATAGAATCCTACCTTGTGTTAGGATCTTATACTATTGTTGATAATGATTATTCATGAAGTCATAGGTTTGAATAATCACAGGTTTTATGCATATTATATCTCTTATCTTGATTAATGATTCAACTAACCCGAAGAGTCATAGGTTTGAGTAATTACAGGTTTAGACATGTTATGTTTCTTATGATTTGACTAACCATAAGAATCCTAAATAAACCTTGAATGCTAATGCTTATTATTTTTGTTTGAAATGATCATGACTATACATGCTTGAGATTATTGTGTTTTAATAGTATACTAATGAATGTATGATTTTATATGAGTTCACAAGGATATCACAATCATTATAGTAATAGGCATGCATAGGGACCAAGGATGAATATGAGTTCAAGAACAAGTAATTCAGGAAGCAAAGATCAAGAGGGAGTACACTCCAGTGGTTTATGCAAGGATGCAGATATTCAGAGGGAGTTGACCATCTCTCTACACTCCACAACAGAAAGGTGTAGAAGAAGCTACTTCAGATTAGGACTCCAGCAACTCCTGCAAGGAAGCGAAGACTCAGAGGGAGTCCACCCAACGAACAAAGAAAGATAAGTATTTTAATCATCATTTCTTGCATATTTGTTTGTTTAAATAAAATTGTTCAATGATGTATATGCTCATGTTCCTAGACTTAGGATATGTATTGTGCATATTAGAATAGTTGCATTGATGAACAGTATACTACTAATATACATGCGTAAGTGGCCTATGGCACTGTACAACATTCCATTGCTACTTATCTAGGATGAAACCTCTTTGCTGACATGTTGGGAGTTGTGCACACTCTTAACAATGTTCTGGTAGAGATTGGAAGGCATCTAGAAAAGTTACAGGATATGGATAAATGTTGTATTGAAGCATTGGCTAAGATAATTGCATGACTATATGACATATTTCTTTATGTGTAAGAATTTGTTCTGAAAACTATGAGATGTTTTCTAATCATGCAATTTAACTTATTATGTAGGAAAGATCATATGCCATCTCCTACAAAAGAAGAACTACAACATTTGTTCCAGCAACAAAGATATGTATTGAAGATATTGAAGTTCCCAGGATCTGGGATGGAATGCCATGATCCGTCGATCATGAAGAATGATGTTTGGGACGTAGTCCCAAGACGTGAAGGGAAGTTTGTTATGACTTCCAAATGGAACTATCAGATCAAGCATGTTGCAGATGGCAGCATAGAGAAATATAAAAGTGTTGAGATAGAAGATACACCAGATGGATTTCAAGACAGCCTTCTTGAATGATGTAGTTGAAGAAGAAGTGTATGTGGTGAAGCCACTTGGTTCTGAGACACATGATAGGGATTCATATATGTGTAGAACTTGGTATGGTAGGATAGATAGCTTTCTATCCAGTTTGGGCTTTACCAAGAGTAAAGCGGATTCCAACCTTTACTACAAGGTTGAGGAAGGAAATCCAGTGATACTACTTTTGTATGCGGATACCTATTTGTTACAGGTGAAGATAGATTGATTTCCGACACGCAGCGGAAGCTTACTACCGAGTTCGAGATGAAGAACTTGGGGATGATGCACTATTTATTTTTGGCATGGAGGTGTGGTAGAGTGCAGATGGAATCTTCCTTGGACAAGGGAAGTATGCAGTAGAGATCCTGAAGAGGTTCGGGATGATGGATTGCAAGGCCATGGCCACACCTATGGCATCGAATCTGAAGCTTCTATGTGATGCTTCATCTGAGCCGGTTGATGTCTCTATGTATCGTTAGATGATTGGGTCCTTGATGTACCTGACGAACACGAGACCAGACATTTTCTTTGCAGTGAACACATTGAGCCAGTTCCTGACGGATCCGAGGAGTGTTCACCTGGTTGCTGTAAAGCATGTTCTGAGGTACCTGAAGGGTATAGTGGATTATGGGCTCAAGTATGAAGCTAATCAAAAGTTTAACCTACAGGGTTATGTTGATTCAGATTGGGTTGGCAGTGCTGCAGATAGGAAGAGCACATCTGGGTGTTGCTTCAGTATGGGATCAGGTGTGATCTCTTGGTTTAGCAGGAAGCAGTCCTGCGTGGCACTGAGTACAGCTGAGGCAGAGTATGTTGCAGCCTGTTCAGCTAGCTATGAGGCAGTATGGCTACGGAAGCTATTATCTGAGTTATTTGATCTCCCATTGGATGCTACTGGTATCTTCTGTGACAACCAGAGTTGTGTGAAGCTGTCTGAGAACCCAGTGTTTCATGAAAGGTCAAAACACATAGAGATCAAATATCACTATATTAGGGATATGGTGTAGAGAGGAGCCATGAAGCTCCTATATGTTGCAACAAACGAGCAGATTGCAGATGTGCTGACGAAGCCACTCGCAAGGGTGAAGTTCGAGTACTTCAGAGAGAGGCTTGGCGTTCTTCAGATCGAGGACACCTCGAGGAAGAAGTGATGGACACATTTGCTGAAGCCATTCCAAGCATGTTGGAAGGGGGATCCTTCACATGGTTGTGGATGTAAGCGCTGGATGATGAGCATCGGGATGATGTTATGGTTTCTGCTGTATATGATCAGTTGGATCATTTTTGTATATGTATGTACGCATCATGTTGGATGTTGGATATGATCGGTTGGATCATGTGTATGTATTTTGTATACGCATCATGTTGGATGCTGGATATGATCGGTTGGATCATGTGTATGTATTTTGTATACGCATCATGTTGGATGCTGGATATGATCGGTTGGATCATGTGTACGTATTTTGTATACGCATCATGTTGGATGCTGATAGATACATTGTGTGGATCATGTATCTTTGTATGATCAGGTAGATCATGTATGTTGATGGATACATTGTGTGGATCATGTATCTTTGTATGATCAGGTAGATCATGTATGTTGATGGATACATTGTGTGGATCATGTGTCTTTGTATGGTCAGGTAGATCATGTATGCTGATGGATACATTGTGTGGATCATGTATCTTTGTATGATCAGGTGGATACTTGGTGTGCATTAGATGGATGCATTGTATGATCAAGATGATCGTGGATGACGAGCTTCTCCAGATAACATGCAGCAGGATATTGTAGTGATGATGATCAGGATGATCATGAGTACATCAGGATGATGTTTGATGAGTATCAGATGATACTTTGTGGCCGTGGATCAGGTTGTGCAGGTAAGCATGTAATTTGTGCCTTGGGATATTTGCATATGGTCTTTTGAGGTTTTGCCTATGGCATGTAATTCGGTGCTCTGGGACATCTGGCAAATGCTCTTTCGAGGTTTTGCTTGGGAGGACATGTAATTTGTGCCCTGGGAGATCTGCAGATAGTCTTTCGAGGTTTTTCCTATGGCATGTAATTCGGTGCCCTAGGATATCTGGCAGATGCTCTTGCGAGGTTTTGTCCTATGGCATGTAATTTGCTCCTGGGAGATCTGGATAGGATGAAAAAGGCCTCAGATGCTTCAGCCAGGTTTTGCCATGACCACATGTAATTTGCTCCTGGGAGATCTGGACAGGATGAAAAAGGCCTCAGATGCTTCAGCGAAGGTTTTGTGGTGGAACACATGTAATGTGCTCCTGGGAGATCCGACAGGTAGAGCCGTGTGCTCGTAACAGCTTGGGATGCTTCAGCGAGGTTTTGAGGTGAGATCACATGTAATGTGCTCCTAGGAGATCCGACAGTTAGAGCTGTGTGCTCGTAAAAGCCTGGGATGCTTCAGCCAGGTTTTGTGATGGGTCACATGTAATGTGCTCCTGGGAGATCCTACATGTAGAGTTGTGTGCTCATAATAGCCTGGGATGCTGCAGCGAGGTTTCGTGACGCATGTAATGAGTCTTGAGAATTCCAAAGTATGGCTAGTGATGATGAAGACCTACAGATGGGGGGCCTACATCCAGTATGAAAAAGGACTGGCTCTGTAGAACTTCCTATGATGAGTAGATTCATAGATTGATTGAGATAGCAGCAGCAGTGACGATGATGATGACTCGATGACGATTATCCAGTGACTATGATCTAGAGAAGATGACTTGTGCTAGAAGAATTGTGCTGAGAAATACCTTCCTAGTTAAGAGGGAGTGTTGATGTAGATGTAACTTCAGAATGTATTTCACATATATGTATATTGTATTCCTACAGAGATGTTATTATTCCTCTATACGGAAGTGGTTGTATTCCTATAGAGATGTTATTATTCCTCTATACGGAAGTGTCGTAACTTATACTTGATGGGTTATTAGACCACCTTGTTGGGGTCGGCCTTGTATAAGTCATGTGGGTCAAAGGGTTATTAGACCACCTTATTGGGGGTCGGCCCAGTCAGCATTATGTTATGTGGTTAAGTTCGAGCCTACATGAGTTAGGTAAAAGGAAAGTCAAGTCAAGTATAAATAGAGTGCGGAAGGCACTCTATTTACTCACTCACTTATCACTCATGCACTCAAGGAGGAGTGGCACACTTATGGAGGAGGAGGATCTGCTGCTAGGATATGTCTATCTCTTATGGTTGGTTGTATCATTTCTCTATCTATATCTGAGGAAGTTATTGGGGTTTTTCACCTTTATGGTTTTCCCCAAGTAAATCTTTGTGTCTCTTGTGTGCTTGCATTATTGTTTCCATGATTGATATGTTGTAGATATGCTGTACATGTTGTTCTCTCAGTTAAGATCCTAGATCAGATTGAAGTAAATTCTAAAAATTTAACAGTCATTCCCATCAAATTTCATTGTATTATTGGACTTAAATGAAATCATGGAAGTGTTTGGACTGGTATTGAGCATTA
Organism: Larix kaempferi; assembly: GCA_027924585.1. Classification (NCBI taxonomy): domain Eukaryota; kingdom Viridiplantae; phylum Streptophyta; class Pinopsida; order Pinales; family Pinaceae; genus Larix; species Larix kaempferi. The sequence continues at coordinate 819,675 of BSBM01000358.1, forward strand.
AGAGAAATTTAATGTGTGAGAGAGTCACCTTCCTTAAGCTGGAAATGCAAACACTTCCCATGTGTCTCCCCCACAGCCTCATGATGACAGATGGTGGGACAGGGAGACAATAAACTTCAATCCTTAGGTTGGAGGATTCATGAGGAAATTTAGACCCCAATCTAACCTTCAAATTATTTTTTCTATGGAATGGATTCATATTGCACCTCTTTGTTTTTAGTTTGAAAACTTCCTTTGGCTCTATTTGTTGCAAGATTGGCCAAAGAGTCTGCATGTTTATTGTAATGCCTCTGAAGGGCATTAAGAATTTTAAACTAATTAAATATCTATTTTATTTATTTATTTTTGAAATGTATAAGAGTGTCAATACAAGCTCAATATACATCATGTAACCCTAGCAGCATATAAACAACACATAAGCAAAGTGTAACCATAACAACATATAAGCAAAATATAAGCATTTTGCAATAGCATCAAATAACTTAGATTTTTTAAAACTTCATTGGTGATTCACACAACATAAATTAACATCATAAATCATGTAGCAATAGCATCATATGATAATTTTACAACAACATATAAACGATTTAAAATCACAAGAAAAATACCTCGTTATACGAATGGTGACGGAGTCCAAACTGAGCAAGCTTTCCTCTTCTTTTCCCCAAGTTGCTTCCATCTTTATTTCCCAAAGTGGGACCACGGTTTTACCTCCCAGCCAACTAGGGGCCTAGCCGGCTCCCTAGCCCCAGGAAACCATTGAACGGTCCCATCCAAATGGACTCCTGGCCCTCCGTGCCCGAGACCCCCAGAGAACAAAACAATGATGCACCAGTAGGCTATGTATCAAATCTTCCAAGAGTTCTCAAACTCTTCCAACTCTTCAAAACTTCTCATACCCCAAAATACCCAAAATTCTCCATCCTAGAATACTCTCACCAAAATAATCTTCAAGAGAAAAGGAACCCCCCTCCTTCCACTCTCAAGTCTCATATTTATATCCAAAAATCCTCATCCATCAATAAATTCCCATAAATAATAGTCATCAATCAATAAATTCATTTTTCTCCAAATAAATAGAAATTTGATTTAAATAATTAAAATATTAATAAACATGGATGCAAAGTATCACTTGTCATGCTTCCATATTAATGCAACTATGACAACCAATTTCTAAAAATTTGTGCAAATCCTATCTATCCATTTATTTATATTATCCTTTCATTCATAAGTCAAATAAGATATTTTCATATACTATATTATATTATGACATATTTTATATTATATGTATATAATTATATATGTTATTTAATAATCCAATCAATTTATATAAATCTAAATCATTTTAAACAAGTCAACAAACTCGTACTTTCAACACATAAGTAATGCTTTCATCAATTCGTCAACCAAGTTACTAATAGATAATATAATCATATTAATTTATTCATCGATCGACCAATCATAGTAATGTAATCATGAATTGACGTATGCGTGACCAGTGCACACATCTTAAGCGTGCGTACTAATAATCACATTTAATGCTCCTAATAAATCATTATTACATCCTCTCAAACAACATATAGAAGAACAATTAAACATTGCATCATTCATCATTCATAATCATTCATACAGAAACAATAAGAAAAAATTAGATAAATGTAATGGTGAAATCAAACATATAATCATGATGGTTAATAACAATCAAGAACACCATCCAATCCATCATTGGTACCATCCATCACATCAGTAATCCAACCCCTAAATCACCACTACTTCCATCTCCTGACCTCACCATCCCGTCCTCTGCTGGAATATACTGTGGCGTCGACTGCACGACCTAACCACATATAGAACCTGTAAGCGGAAGCGTCGATTGACCACATCGACCAAGCTTCCCCAGCAGGCATCCGCTAGTCGTCATCACACGTCCAGGGGAGTGCGCTACACAAACCTCCCACGACTCCAGGTTTCGGGGGATAAACGGTGGGAAATTCCTCCACCCCCCCTAATAGTAATAGGGTCAACACCCTACATCAACCATACTGTGCCATCACTGTTCTAAGGGGTCCCGTCATTGAAAAACCACTTTGGGAAAGTCACAATTCATGTCAAAACTCACACTCACCCAGAAGTCATAGAAATATTGGAATTCACAATTAAATAGCATGAAATTTGATATAACATCATTATACTCATGATGTTTAATACATCTCGTACCCCTAGGCAATATAGGAATCTTCCTATCTCATAGCCAATTAACATGTGGAATAGTTCATCATTAACATGAGACATATATATAAATCCATACCCAACTCTTTTAAGTGTTAATCCATTTCACTAATACAACATTTACAAATAATCATGTAAGTACTTTTGCAAACAACTAAATTAGCATTCCTCATATGGCTATTCTACATTCAATTTTGAATGTTCAAATGAAATAACATATTCATTGTCATTATCAAATTAAAACATTATATTCCATTTACTGTCCACACATAGGGAGTCCATATATTCACATAACAATAGTCTTACTCAACTTAGATGAGTCTAACATATAATAAACAAATGAAAATGTTAAGCTAATTCACATTAAAGTTTTAATTACTAAGTGTGCAATTATGGGGCATTACATTTATTTTGGATTCTTAAGAGGTGATAGAGATAAACTGACTAGAATTCATCCAAGTTTTTCTACATTCTTAGTTGAATCCTTGCTAAGGAAATATTATGCATAGGAGAATGAAACTTAGCAACTATGATTGCAGTATGAAAGTCACTAAGAATTATGGCATCAGATATCCTCTTCTTAATTAACACCTTAGTACCCATCCAAAACACCAACATCTCAGCATGATTGTTTGACTATGTTCCAAGACTCCATGAGAATGCTTCAACAATGTTTCCTCCAGTTTTAAAGAGCACCCGTCCAACACCTTCCGCCTTGAGTGACAAAGACATCTTTTTTGAAAGGTTATCCTTGTGTTATTTTCTTATATTTTTGTTAGAAAGTATCTTGGTGATAGTTCATGCATATTTGTTGGAAAAAATCTTATCTGTAAAAGTATCTTAATGCATTTCATGTATATTAGAGTATGCATACAATGTATGATTGAATTGATTAGAATGTGTTTCAGGTAGATGCATTTCAAGTGTTTTGATTTCATCTACCTTTGATGTATTTCATGTGAATAATTAGAATTTATTTCATGTATCTTGAATTTTGGAGATGTATTTTATGTATCTTGTTCAATATATATATGTGTGTGTGTGTGTGTGTGTGTGTGTGATGCTAACCATGCGGTTGTTGCAATGTGAAGAAAGTATCTTTGTAGAAGAATATATTTATATCATGTATCACATATTTGTATACCTGATGTTAATCATATGGGTGAATGAAATATGATTTTCAAGATGTATATTTTTTGAATATTGAAGGCCTCGTAATGAGGTTTGAAGGCCTTGTAATGAGGTTTGAAGACCCTATAATGGGGATTGAATACTGACCCTTGATTCCTTGAGTCCACTATACTAGTCCCAATTCTCTCAAAAGTAGTGGAGACGGACAGGAAAGTAGGTGGTAGTGGGAAGTATTATGGTTAGAAAGATGTTATCTTTCTAAGGAATGTATGGCCATGTCTAGGAGAATTTGAAATATGTTATCTTTCTAAGGCATGTATGGGCATGTATGTTATCCTTTTGTAAAGGAATGTATGCATTATGTTTGAAGTTTAGTTCACACCAAGATCTGATCAAGAAATTACACACTCACAAAATATCTCACACAACTAATCAAGAACACTAAAATTCACTAACAATAATTGCACATTGAATTACTCAAGAGAATAATATTACATGTCATGTTCCCATATTGTCAGCACCATGAAGAAGATTGAACCCCATAGATCCTAGTGACAGATTGAATTAATTAATTAATGAGGGGTTAAGATGAGGCAATTAATTAATTAGGAGTGTGCATTTAAATTTATCCATAGTTTGCTATCTACTTGGACTACATAATTATGGAGCATTTAATATCATTGGTGCAATTAATAATTTTATTTGTTATGTTGAATAAATGGATAAATTGGCCCACCAATTCAAATTAGTGGATAAGGTTGGAGGAATTACTTGGAGTAGAAGTCAAGTAAGCACTAGAGTCCAAAAATGATGCCAAAAATGAGAAAAGAGGAATATTTCAAGAAAAACAGCATAAATCCAAAAAGCGGGATAAAACAGGAAAAGACGGAAAGTATGAAAAGCAAGAAAAGAAGAAAAGAAGAAAAAAGGAAAAAGAGGAAAAATAAGGAAAGCCAAAGCAAAGCAAAGCAAGGAAAGTATGTTCACTCATGGGTGACCTATTCTCATAGGTCACCAAGCCAAGTAACTTGCTCAAAAGGTCAACATGAATTCTATAAAAGAAGGATTCCAACTCCATTTTACATCTTTTGCTAGTGTGAGAAATTTTATGATTGCATTTGTGCATCCAAGACTTGGGAAGTGTGCCTCTAGTCAAGCATGGGAGATGTGCCCTAGCTTTCTGTGAGAGGATGATGACATATAGACATTATAACTGAGTGTATTTGTAGGTACTGAAGCTGACCAGGCCGAACTGGAAGATTTGAATCATCTTCACCAAAGAAAGATATCAAATCCTTCTTCTTTCTTCCATTCTACAACTAGTTTCTTATGTGCAAGAGGATAGACTCTTCTATCATCTTCTGAGAGGAATCATGTCCTATTTATGATTTAATAATATATTATTTAATTTTATGATATCATTCACTTCAATGCAAATTACAGAACTCTGATTTCTTCTCCAATTTATGCACCCCTTCTAGATTTAGCTAGAATTTGATTAGCTTTCAATGAATGATTCATAAGTCAATGAGTAAAGGTACAAATTAATTAATTGATGTTCATGTAGTTATATAACATATCATATTTCATGGTACATCATCTATTTTAGAAATTCGATTTCATTTGAGCACTGTTTGGGAGTCCAAAAGTTGAACTAGTTGAGTTGTCCAAAATTGCCATTTCACTAGATTTGTTATAATACTTGCCCAGATATGCATATAAATTTATGAGATGATATTTAATGATTATATGACTGTAAATGAATATTATGTAACCTCTATTATGTCTTAAACAACCTTCTCCAACCCTCAGCCAAGTTTCCCACCCATACTAGTTTGCATATGTTGAAAACCCCAGGAGCATTGGAGTATTGTTCAATCAGGTTGTTCTTGAGACATAAATGATCTTAGTACATTATGAAGAGGTATAAAATCATATCAGAAAATTCCATCCATCCATATCCTTTGATCTTTCCCATCTCCAATAATTCTAGCTTCCATAATCACTATTTTAGTCAATTTTGAGAAGTATTGAGTTTTTGTGCCACAATCCTAAGTTGGTACATTAAATTACATCAAAAAACCTTGGCAGATTAAATGGATGTCAATATATAACAATACATAAGATATTTTAATGCATAAGGATGCCATTCGAATCCTCACAAAAGTAGACTTACTAAAATAATGCAAAACCCCCCTAGGTGGAAAGTGTGCTCTCCAAGTCACACCAAAGGCTCATGAATTTATGATTTAGTGATCAGATAGTTATGTATGATGAAAAATCATGTCAAATCCTGAAAAGGGAAGGAATAAACATCATGGAGGATGAGTGGTCCAAAAAATAGTTTCCCTAGTCAACTAGCTTTTACCTTTCACCTAAAAAGTGGTAAAAAGAAGTAAAAGCAGCAGGTGCACATATCTAACTCAGAATAGTCTAAAAATATCCAGAATATATTTTAGGGAATCGAGAAGTAGCCTCTAGTGATTTTAGGAAACTTGTGGTGCACACAATGACTCATATTCCAACTATCTACTTTAATGCATAGTAATTAATCATACAATGATTAATTAATGCTACTAATGTATTAATATGACATAGATAACGGGTTTAATTATTCCAACATTATGCATCAGGGACGATGCATTGTTTAAGGGGGAGGGGAATGTAATACCCTATGTGTTGAGCCGCAGACATATGTAATTTGTAATTGTTTATTATTGTGGCATTAGGTGCCAGGACAAGGTTCTTTATGGATCGAAAGACAATATTATTATTGTAAATAATTAATTAATAAAAATAATTGGCACAATTAGGACCACTAAAAGAGTATTGGAGGCCAAGGATTTGACAAGTGATGGGGTTGGGGACTAGGAGTTATGATTCTCCCTAACAACACTCTTTGTTTCCTATTTTTGGTTATTTTAGCCTATGTTGGTATTATTGAGCCTGATTCATGATTTAGTGGGCCTTCCATGGTTAATGCGCCCTCCTTGGTGCTTGGGTGGATCCCACTTGTTGAATGTGCCACCTTTGGTGGTTTTGTAACTCCTCTTTGGAGGTTACACTTGGTTTTGTAACCCCCACTTGCACAAGTACACCCTCACTAGATATTTTTAGCCTTGACACCTCAAAAGTTATGTAACTCCTTGTGTAACTCTTATTTTTCTATTCTAGGAAGGTATCTTCGGCTTGTGTATCTACTCCTCACATTAATTTGAGTTCCTCTTCATGAATGAAGTGTCCCCACATGAATTGGAGTTGGGTTGGGTGGTTTGGAGTCACCCTCCTTGAAATTTGAGTTACTTTGGTAGAATTTGAATTGGTCCCTTGTGGTTGATTTAACGTCCTTTAGTTGACTTAAGTTGGCTTACCTTGGTTCTAATTTAACTCCTTGGGTTCAAGTTTCCTCCCTTGGTCTATAAATCCATGTTTTGGTCTCCTTGAGAGGGGGATTTCTATCAATATTCATGCTAATTCATGAAATTTCATGGTGATATTGTGAGATTAGGAAGACATGTATTCTAAGTTATGTGTGAGAACTATGTGCTTGAAGGCACTATGATATTTTGTGGTGTTTTATGTAAGCCTGGACAACTTTGGTATAGTTCCTCTAATTCCAATGCTTGTCTCTATCATGATCCTGCATGTAAATCCTAATGGTAAATGACGATGTCCTGAGGGAACCGGGTGGTGAAGGGATTACCATAGCACTTGGTAGTGGGATAGAGGAGAAATTAGGTGATGAGGAATTGAGTTTTGGCTTCTCAAACTAATATTATTCTGAGCTATTCTTGAGTGCACCTCTACTTGTCGATTTGTGGCCTTAGCTCGGGGGTGACCTATTAAAGTGAGATCTAGCTTGGAAGTTCCTAAGGATGGGTGGAATGTGGTCCAAATGATGTCAATTGCTCATTAATAATATAAGTGACTTATTTTATGTAAATTCATATGTTTATATGATTTTTTCATTGCTTCCATAGCTGGACTTTATGCTTTTGATGTGCATGGTAGATGTATCAATGGATGGATGCAGATCAGATGGTTTAACTACTTGGAACTGGTGTGTTCTCCTTGATTTGGAGATATGAACTTGATGGAAGATTGAAACATGTTTATTCATGTGTTATTTTTTGTATCTTACTCTTAAAATGCATCCTCTATGGTTGATCAGATCATATGAATTTACAGATGAAAATGCTTGGATTTCAGAACATTAGTTGAAGAGTTCTTCTTGAAAACTTGATTGTACTGACTGATCTGAGTGATATGTGGGTTATGTATGATGTATGTATGTATATTAACCTGCAATTGTACCCTCCATGTTTGATCAGATATGTTATATGATTCTACAGATTAATTTATTGAGTTTGATTGCTAGAAAATGTGTTTTTTCTGCTAGAAAACTGGATTGAATTGATAGTTTTTTTATATCTAATTATATGATGTTGCATGTATGTACATGAACATGCTAGTGAAACCTTAGTGGATGTAGTGTTCCCCGTATTTCAGTTATTGTTTTAATCTGGGACTCGCATTTGGTTTTGTAGGGAATCAGATGCAATCAGATGATCTTTCTCATGAAATTAACTAGTTTTCGTATGATTTGTGGTATCTAATTTTAATGCAAATATGATATGATTTTCAATGAGTTATATGGATGTATATGAAAGCCATGAATTTTTGGGTTTGATCATGTTTAAATGGATGTATATGAATGCCTTATCATTTGGTTTAATAAGTGTTGCAATTCTGTAATTGCTAAGTGATGCAAATCTAGTTTTACTAGTGTAGAAATTCTGCTTTCACAATTGTCATAATCTCAATTATAAATGGCTTAGATGACTGTAGGTACCATCTTGTAGATGATGATTTAGTGTTTATACTATAGTTTTATTTATTCTTAAATTATAACTGTAAATATGGTTGCGTGTGTGTTGCAATTGCCTAGCTTCACGTGTGCATTGTTAAAAAGAACCGCAATGTATGATTGCTTCTTTCAAAAAGGCTGAATATTTTTTATTAATTGGATGTTAGGAATAATGGCCTATACTTAGAAGCCTTATTTCGATGTGCACTGAATCGTTTCATCCTTCACTTAGTCACTTCGTGTATTTGGTCCTGGTTCTGGGGTCGATTACACTACAAAAAAGGAACTGTTAGGAACCTATGTCAACCCTTCTCTTTACTATGTTAGTATATTGTTGTTGGACGCATATGCTTTGTAAGTCGTCCCGTAGTATTTGTTGATCCGTAGTTTATATTAGCCCATAGTATTGACCCATAGTATTGGACGCATATGCTTTGTAAGTCGTCCTGTAGTATTACATGTCCCATGGTTTTGACTCATAGTATTGGGCATAGACTTAGTATATAAGTGTGTGTTGAGGTCATTGAAGGCACCGTGAAGTTAATTGTATTGAGCTTGCTCAAAGGAGGTTGCCCCCTCGAAGTGGCCCGTGATCAATATAAAAGCGATTCTGTTCTATTATTTCTGATATCTCGTGTATTTGCATTAATTAATTATTGCAGGTACATCACATCTGGTATCAGAGCACTTTCCTTGGCACAAGTGGGAATTTTTTTTTTCTTTTTTTGGGCGGCGAATTTCAGATCAATTTCTGAAACTTTCTACACAAAATAAGAAGAAACTGATTGCATATCTGAATTCTTCTTTCAAAAATACGTAGTTTCAAAAAAAAAATCATCTCATTTGGAGTTCTAAAAGTAGAGATATCGCGGATTTAAAATCAGCAATTTTTCAGAATTTCGGTGATGGCCGCGGAAATTGCGGCAAGAAAATCTTTTGACTGAGTGCCCAAATTTCTATTCCGCTCCCATGGGTAGAAGCAGAGTGGTTGTTCTAGTTCCAGAAACATGCTATAATAGCGATTCTGAGCGATATAGATCTGGTTTTTGAACATTGGGTGGAATTTCTGCCCAAATTTTTTCTATTGCAGGTTTGGATTTGGGAATCATCCCTATCCGCTTAACTGTGGGAAGTACTTGGGAATAAGCCCTAAAAATCATTGTGAGGAGTACCACAGGAACCCCAAAGTAGCTGGCCCATTGAGAGGACCTGCCAGTGAAAAGGGCAACGATCCCTACCTGATTGACTAGTTCCCACCCGTGAGGTAAACCAAGAGCTATCGTTTGTGGCAAAGCGGTTATCAGTTTTACCTGAGCTGTGGAGTGAGGGGTACTGCCCCAATACGCAAGCCGTCAGACAACATTGGTGGCTGAGTGAAACCCCTAAACTGTTAGGAAGCCACACATACCTGGGGTCCATATCTACTTTCAGTTGAACTATTGTTGATCACTGCTGCACCGTTTCAGATCCATTTGCAAGCCGTTATGGTTATCACCCATGCAGGAGCAAACACCATGGAGGAAGCACTTGCAGCCATCCAAACCAAACTCCAAGATCTGGATGAAAAATTTCTCAGCCTCCATCTTCAGCATTCAGCCATGAACAATAACCGACAGCCAGAATCTTTTGTAGCCACTGGGTTCTCTGCTTCTAGCAATTTTTGTGGGCCGAAGCTTGATATTTTCCTTGCTTCAATGGTACTGATTCGACTAGATGGATATACCGAGCAGAACAATATTTCAGTCTGCATAATACTTTTGATGTTCAGAAAGTTCCACTTGCATCCTTAGATTTGGAACAGGAAGCCCTTCAATGGTACCGTTGGTACATCAAAGCTCATCCCGAGCCAAACTGGACAGATTTTTGCCAACTCATTTTGCCACGATTTGGTCCTAGTGCTTTTGACGACTTCACAGGAGCACTCACTAAACTTCACCAAACTGGCACAGTGAGAGAGTATCAGATGGAATTTGAGAAACTAGCCAATCACACAGAAGGATTGTCTGATGAATTCTACAGGAGTTGTTTTATCAGTGGTCTCAAGGATGAAATCCACTCAGAGGTCAAAATGTTTTGTCCCAACACAATGATGGAAGTCCTAGGGTTGGCTAAGTTGGCTGAGGACAAGATCGCAGCTCAACAATGCTCCAAACCCACCTTTGTTCCCTTCAGAAATATGGGTTCTCAATGACCTCCCATCACGCCTGCTCCTCAACCAACTCCTATCAAGCATTTGTTTGAAATAGAAATGCAGGCACGCCGAGAAAAAGGGATTTGCTATAATTGTGATGAGAAATTCACTCGGGGACATAGATGTGTTCAACAAAAGCTTTATCTCTTCGATGTGGATTCTCCGCTTGCCTTAGAACTTGGTGAAGAAGCTATAGATACAGTAGATGATCCGGTCGACATGCAACACCCGCCTGTTGACACCCCATCTCAAGACAACCCACCCAAGATCTCTCTCCATGCTGTAACTGGCGTCACCACCCCACAAACAATGCGGGTCAGGGGATACTTCAAGAAGCTCCCTCTTACCATACTCATTGATTCTGGTAGCACTCATAACTTCATTGACCCTCGAATTGCCAGACAGGCTGATTGTTTTGTCCATCCTTGCTTCAACTTTGAAGTCATGGTTGCCAATGGGGGCACCTTACCTTGCAAGGGGAAGTGTCACAATGTGTGTATCTCTATGGAAGATTATAACCTACGCTCCGACATGTTTGCCTTGTCCTTAGGCGGATGTGATGTGGTTTTGGGCGTTCAATGGTTACGCACACTTGGCCCCATCTTATGGGATTTTGCTGAACTTTGGATGCAGTTTAAAGTCAATGGGGCACAACACAAATTTAGGGCTTACAACCAGGGTCTCTCTGCATCATCAGTTCACATCACCTGGAAAAAATCCTTAAGAAGAATTCACATGGTGTCATCGCTCAGCTCAATTCTATTCAGATGCACCCATCAACAGTCTCCACTACTTCCTTGGATAGATATGCAGGTATCTTTGCTGAACCAATGAGCTTGCTGCCTTCAAGAGACCTTTCCGGTAAGAATGTAGCCACATCTACCTCTTAGCAGGAAATGATGGCTATTTTGCATGTAGTACAGAAGTGGCAGCCATACCTATTAGGCAGTTATTTCTGCATCAAGACTGATCTCCCGAGTTTGGAAAATTTTCTGGAACAATGGGTCTCCTCCCCAACACACCTGCAATGGGTTATCCAACTCATGGGTTATCCCTATGTGATCACTTATAAGAAGGGTAAGGACAATATGGTGGAAGATGCTCCTTTTCGCACAATTGATGACCCAGTTTCTCTTACAACTCTTTCTCTGCTTGTTCCAAATTGGTTGCAATATGTTCAATAGGGCTATCTCTTCTATGAACTCCATGCTTCTTCATCAACAGGGCACTCTGGGTTCTGCAAAATGTATGACCAGGAACAATGTAACTTCTTTTGGCCGGGACTAAAAATGACAATTCAACAGATGGTGGCTAACGATGATACTTTCCAAGTCAACAAGGGGGAACCAACACTCCTTTCGGGATTGATCAAACCCTTGCCCATCCCTACTCAGCTTTGGCCAACTATTTCTATGGATTTCCTCACAACACTCTGGTGGTACAATACCACATCTCAAAGGACACCATATGAAGTAGTCTATGGACAGACACCGCCAGTTCTTCTTCCATACACCCTTAGCAGCTCCCCAGTTCAGGAAATTGACTCGGTTCTTCGAAACCGCGATCAACTTCTTCTCATTCTGCAGGACAATCTTCACATGGCCAGAATTCGCCTGAAACAACAAGCCGATCAGCACCGTTCTGAGCGCATTTTCCACACAGCTGACAGGGTTCTTCTTCATCTACGGCCTTCCAAGCAATCCTCCTTGACACTCCAAAGGCGTCAATGGCCCGAAATGCAAACCGAGGATGCTACCGGGGAACCACTCCTTCAGATTCTGCAGCAATTTCTCCAACCAAAGCTTTGAGGACAAAGCTTTTTCTAAGGGAGAGGGGATGTTAGGAACCTATGTCAACCCTTCTCTTTACTATGTTAGTATATTGTTGTTGGACGCATATGCTTTGTAAGTCGTCCCGTAGTATTTGTTGATCCGTAGTTTATATTAGCCCATAGTATTGACCCATAGAATTGGACGCATATGCTTTGTAAGTCGTCCTGTAGTATTACATGTCCCATGGTTTTGACTCATAGTATTGGGCATAGACTTAGTATATAAGTGTGTGTTGAGGTCATTGAAGGCACCGTGAAGTTAATTGTATTGAGCTTGCTCAAAGGAGGTTGCCCCCTCGAAGTGGTCCGTGATCAATATAAAAGCGATTCTGTTCTATTATTTCTGATATCTCGTGTATTTGCATTAATTAATTATTGCAGGTACATCACAGGAACACCCATTTTTTATATGATACTATTATTCTCTCTAATCGCATTTTATTAAGACAAAGGAATAAACCATTTAATGTTATAGTTATTCATATTTTTAATGAAAATTAATTTGATACACATACTTGAGTTTCTTAGTGTTCTCGGCTTTCCTTGGATCAGAGTACATGGACTCATTTGCTAAGTTAGTTTTCTACATTTATATATGTTTCGGTAGAATAGAGTATTTATTTACACATTGTAGTTTTTCTGCGAATTGTAGTAGTTCCAAATTATTATAGTAAAATGCAATTCTGGATTGTTTATGAAGAATTTAGTCAATGTTTATTTCATGCATTCGTACATTTGAGGTTATTTCCTTCCTCATAAGGTATTTTTTTCTATATTTGGTAACAACCATAATCCTCTACTTTTTATGAACACTTGTATGAAGCATCAAAAGATATTGAATGCCTGACTTTTGAAAATTGAAGGTAGAGTGTTGAAAAGGGTTTTAATAATAGTTATAAACTAGGTGGGAAATCTTAAGATGCTTGTCTCCGATGATTTCTAGATAAGGAATAATGTTCCAAACCATGAGGTTATATCCCATGCCCTCACAACCCTTAGTTAAAGAAGCAAATTTCTTTCTGTTATGAAAAAATACTATTTTGATTAAGTTAGATTTACACACGACCAGACATAGTTAGTTCCATTGTAGTTGTATATATTATGAAGGTCTCTTATAAGTTTGTATGGATCCTCAGGTTGATGATTAAAGTACTCATTTAAATTCAACATTCTTGTTGTTGTCTTACTTTGATAAGATACAGTATTAATTTTGATTGATTAAGCCCATCACAAGGATGGATCAAGTTCATTCGCAGCTAGCTGCATTGACGATTCAATTGCAAGATATTGATAAAGGGAAGGAAAAGTGTGAAGAGGTATGGCGTACAACCTTTATAGAGGAAGGCCGTCATAAGAATAAGTTTCCAACCTATAGAGAATATTTGGCTATGAGAGATACAAATCCTTTTCCCATGGGAGGAGGAGTATGGTGTGATATATTTAGAATGAATCATCCCCTGCTACTTTTCCATTACTACATAAGTATGTGAGTACTCCTAGAAGCTTGTTTCGCAAATTTTGTAAATTTGTAAGACATGATGAGAAGGATTGTCATGCACTATATCTGATGAGAAAGCATACTTCAAACATATATAGATTCCAAGGGGAAGCTATACTGGAAGTCACAACAAAACAAAATAACACTCCTCGAGGAGGATAAGGAGGATTTAGAGGTCGAGGAAGAGGAGGATTTGGTAGGGCTAGAGCACCCATTATCTGCTACAATTGTGGCCAATAGGGACATTTTGCGTAGGATTTCCAGAACCCATGTATGAAATGCACATACTGCAAAAAATTGGACACTGCAACGGAAGATTGTCCACTAGTGGTTGTGAAATAGTAGCAGAGAATAAACAAAAATCAAAATCAGATCCAAAATCAAAATCAGAACCAAAATAAAAACCAGAATGAGACTCCAAATTAAAACCAAAACCAAAATGTGAATATGATTGTAGCATAAGAACGTGACGACCAACCCAAGATCACAACAATTACGTGTGGAGGAGTGAGAACATGAGACGATGTGACTGATCCAAGGATTCAAACTAAAAAATGGATCAGTGAAGTTGCAAATCCCAACCCAACATTTGATCCCCAAAGAGAAAAGGACACATGACATCAAGAAAGGAAGGATTTAATAGCAATAGGCTGTGGAGCATCGACATTGCAACCACCTCCATATGATAGACTTCATATATATGAAATGCCTCATGTCTATGATTATTCAATTCCAGAAAGGCCGGTTGAAAAGACAAGTACGTTGTAAAGCTTATTAAACATTTGTCTAGAACTGATAAAGGATGAGATTGCATCAAGTATGTTGCATAGGCTAATCAATCAGTGTGCACATAGAAGGATATCCCTATCATATAATGAGAATTCAATCAGGTGTAGCACAAGAAGAGGATGAATAGGGAGTTCATGCTTAGTGCACATGTAGGGAGCAATGACATGGAATTCATCATATTAGATCTGGTATCTTATGTGAATATTCTCCCGAAGTATACATGGGAATTGATAGGGAAACCCAAGTTAATCTGGTCACCTATTTAGCTAAGATTGGAAAATAACCACAAAATTGTTCCCAACGAAAATTTGGCAGGAGTGTCGCTTGATATTGATGGAGTGCATAATACAACAGACTTCAAATTTATTGAAATAGTGGATGGTAGTAAACTATATCTAACATTCCTTGGCACAATTGGGCATTCACAAGACTTACTGAGGTAGATTCTCTTGTAAAAGTATTTGAAGTAAAAATACCAAAGTAGCAAAGATTTATAGCATTATATGGCATGCTAAAAGAGACCCCTACAATCATGGTGGGATTCTCATAAGGAAAAAATGAGTGGTTGGTCATAGTGTAGAAGACTATTACAAGTCATGTTCGGGACTGTGTATACCATGCAGTAGTATATGGGGATGAGTTGTTTGTCAGAAAATATTTCACAGTGCATTGTTACATGGAGTGCAGTTCCAAAATGGGAATGAACACATCTACACCATTCTGAGGAATTGGTACATAGAACTAGATGTAACAAGAGGCACCTCATACTGAGAGGAGATGACACACAATTGCAAGGTAAAATTTAGTTTTGAAGACGAGGCCCCATTGGTGGACATAGTGTTGTAGACTATCGAGGACAATATTTTAGCACCAGAAGAATCAGTAGGATCCATACCCATATGCAATGCACATAAAGCATCTGTGACTATTGAAGAGATTTCGAAATGCTATAAAGATGCTAAAGAATACAAGGAGGATGATGACCCAAGAAATGTGCACATACCACAGACTGAGGGAGAGGGTGCAATAGAAGGGCTAGAGATTGGATCTATTGATTATGCAAATCCATTGAAGACACTTAAGGTAATATTGGTACATAAGAGAATCCCAAGTTTGCAAACATTGGTGATTATTGGAATGATGAAACAATAGGAGAGAATGATAATTTACTGTGCAAGTATCAAGATCTTTTTTTCAATAAAATTTCAGAGATGAAGGGGTTTACTGGTGAGTTAGGAGAGAAGAAGATACCTTCGAAGACATAGGCTAAACTAGTGAAGCAGATACCATACCTCTTGAACTTAGTATACAAGGAGAGAGTCAAGGCTAAGATAGATAGGATGCTAGAAGCAGGAATTATAGAATTAGTTGAAAAACCATAGTTGATCAATCCAATGGTGGTCCAAGACAAGAAGACTGAAGGAATACAAATTTGTGTTGATCTGCGCAATTTAAATGATGTTTTTCTACATGACCCATTCCCTACTCCATTTACAGATGAAGTGCTAGAGAAAGTAGGAGTACACGAAGCCTATTCATTCACAAATGGATTCTTGAGATACCACTAGATAAATATTGAAAAGGAAGATAGGCACAAGACAACCTTTGCAACAGATTGGGGAAGTTACCAGTACACCATGATGCCTTTTGGTTTGAAGAATGTGCCAAAAATAGTTTCTCGAGTGGTTGTCATAGCATTTAAGGAATTCATTCACAAATTCTTAGAATTCTATATGGATGATTAGACAATGTTCAATATATTGAAGAACCATATTGAAGTTATGTGCTTGATGTTGGACACATGTAGAAAGTTCCTATTAGGAACCCGTGTCAACCCTTCTCTTTACTTTGTTGGTATATTGTTGTTGGATGCATATGCTTTGTAAGTCATCCTGTAGTATTTGTTGATCCATAGTTTGTATTAGCCCATGGTATTGACCCATAGTATTGGACGTATATGCTTTGTATGTCGTCCCGTAGTATTATATGTCCCATGGTATTAACCCATAGTATTGGTTATAGACTTAGTATATAAGTGTGTGTTAAGGCCAATGAAGGTACCATGAAGTTATTTGTATTGAGATTGCTCAAAGGAGGTTTCCCCCTCGAAGTGGCCTGTGATCAATAAAGCAATTCTAAGTTCTATTCTTACTGCTTTCTTGTGTATTCTAATTAATTAATTGTTACAGGTTCCTCACATCTGGTATCAGAGCACTTTCTTGGGCTCACTAGGTGAAATTTTTGCCAAATTTGTTTTTTGCATCTGTTGTAGGTTCAGATCTAGGAATAATGCTTATCCACTTAACTATGAGAAGTACTTGGGAATAATCCCTAAAACTCATTGTGAGGAGTACCATAGAAAACCCAAAGTAGTTGCCCCACTGAGAGGACTTGCCAGCAAAAAGGGTAATGACCCCTATCTAATTGACTAGTTCCCACCCGTGAGGTAAACCAAGAGTTGTCATTTGTGGAAAGTGGTTATCATTTTTACCTGAGTTGTGGAGTGAGGGGTACTTCCCCAATATGCAAGTCGTTAGACAGCATTGGTGGCTGACTGAATCCCCTTAACCGTTAGGAAGCTGATCATACTTGGGGTCCATATCTATTTTCAGCTGATAAATCGCAGATTTCCTCTTCCCAGAACTGTTTTCGGTCACTTCCCCGCCATTGTAGATCCATCAGTTGCCGATCACTTCTACACCATTTCAAATCCATCTGTTGCTAATCACTTCTGTGCTATTGCAGATCTATTTGTTTCCAATCCCTTCCGCGCCATTGCAGATCCATTTCTGATATAAAAAAATAATAAAAGAAAAAAAAAACCTCCATTTTTTAACTCTGTTTCTCTTGAAACTTCCCTGAAACCCCTACAATCCCATTCTGCATATTTCATTCCTTAGGACCCTATCCCAAATTCCACTTCCCAACCCCATAAATTCCACATTTGTCTATTTTTAGGGTTTCCATAACTTATTCAATTTTCACCCAATCACCTTCAAATTTTACCACAGTGTTCATTTCATATTTTTGCTTCTTTGTCCCTCTCTGCCAAATTTTCTCATTCTTTCACCCCACTTATGAAATCCCCCTTTTCTACTTCCCTGTCCCTTTGAAATTGTCCAAAACCTAGTCAAACCCAACTTACCCATCAAATTTTTTCCCAAATCTAGATTTTCCTTTACTAAAACAGTTTCTATTTTTATTTATCTACCCACTCCAAAAAAAAAAGTCCTGGTTATGGTTGTCACCCGCGTAGGAGCCAAAACCATGGAGGAAGTACTTGCAGCCATCCAAACGAAACTCCAAGATCTTGATGAAAAATTTCTCAGCCTCCATCTTTAGCATTCAACCATGAACAATAATCGACAGCCATAATCTTTTGCAGCCACTGGGTTCTCTTCTTCCAACAATTTTCATGGGCTGAAGCTTGATTTTCCTTGCTTCAATTGTACTGATCCGGCTGGATGGATATATCGGGCAGAACAATATTTCAGTCTGCATAATACTTTTGATGTCCTGAAAGTTCCACTTGCATCCTTTCATTTGGAACATAAATCCCTTCAATGGTACCGTTGGTACATCAAAGTTCATCACGAGCTAAACTAGACAGATTTTTGCCAACTCCTTTTGCAACGATTTGGTCCTAGTGCTTTTGATGACTTCATGGGAGCACTCACTAAACTTCGCCAAATTGGCACAATGAGAGAGTATCAGACAAAACTTGAAAACCTAGCCAATCACACAGAAGGATTGTCTGATGAATTCTACAGGAGTTGTTTTCTTAGTGGTCTCAAGGATGAAATCCGCTCAGAGGTCAAAATGTTATGTCCCAACACAATGATGGAAGTCCTAGGGTTGGCTAAGTTGGTAGAGGACAAGATCGTAGCCCAACAATGCTCCAAACCCACCTTTGTTCACTTTAGAAATATGGGTTCCCAACAACCTCCCATCATGCCAACTCCTCGACCAACTCCTATCAAGCATTTGTCTGAAACAGAGATGCATGCACATAGAGAAAAAGGGCTTTGTTATAATTGTGATGAGAAATTCACTCGGGGACATAGATGTGTTCAGCAAAAGCTCTATCTCTTGGATGTGGATTCTTCGCTTGCCTCTCAACTTGGTGAAGAAGCTCCAGATACAATAGATGATCAGGTCGACATTCAACACCCTCCTGTTGACTCCCCATCTCAGGACGACCCACCAGAGATCTCTCTCCATGCTGTAACTGATGTCACCACCCCACAAACAATGTGGGTCAGGGGTTACTTCAAGAAGCTCCCTCTTACCATACTCATTGATTCTAGTAGCACTCATAAATTCATTGATCGGCGGATTGCCAAACAGGTTGATTGTTTTTTCCATCCTTGCTCCAACTTTGAAGTCATGGTTTCCAATGGGTGCACTTTACCTTGCAAGGGGAAGTGTCACATTGTGCGTATCTCTCTGGATGATTATAACCTGCGCTCTGACATGTTTTCCTTGTCCTTAGGTGGATGTGATGGGTTTTGGGTGTTCAATGGTTATGCACTATTGGCCCCATTTTATGGGATTTTGATGAACTTTGGATGCAGTTTTCAGTCAATGGGAAACAACACAAATTTACGGGCTTATGACCAGGGTCTCTTTGCATCATTAGTTCACATCGCCTGGGAAATATCCTTAAGAAGAATTCACATGGTGTCATCGCTCATCTCCATTCCATTCAGATGCACCCATCAATGGTCTCCACTACTTCTTTGGATAGATATGCAGGTGTCTTTGCTGAACCAGTGGGCTTGTCGCCTTCAAGAGACCTTTCCAGTACGAATGTAGCCGCATCTACATATCAGAAGGAATTGATGCCTATTTTTCATGCAGTGCATAAGTGGCTGCCATCCCTATTAGAGAATTATTTCTACACCAAGACTGATCTCCAAAGTCTTGAAAATTTCCTAGAACAATGGTCTCCTCCCTAGCACACCTGAAATGGGTTATCCAACTCATGGGTTATGCCTATGCGATGACTTACAAGAAGGGTAAGGACAATATGGTGGCAGATGCTCCTTCTCGCACACTTGATGACCCAGTTTCTCTTATAGCTATTTCTCTGCATGTTCCACATTTGTTGCAATATGATCAATAGGGCTATCCCTTCTATGAACTCCATGGTTCTCCATCGGCAATGCACTATGGGTTCATCAAAACATATGACCGAGACCAATGTAACTTCTTTTGGCAGGGACTAAAAATGACAATTCAACGAATGGTGGATGACTGTGACACTTGCCAGGTCAACAAGGGCGAAACGACACTCCTTTCGGGATTGCTCGAACCCTTGCTCACCCTACACAGATTTGGACAGTTATTTCTATGGATTTCCTTGAAGCGCTCTGGTGGTACAGTACCACATCTAAAATGACACCATATGAAGTAGTCTATGGCCAGGCACTGCCAGTTCTTCTTCCATACACCCTTTGCAGTTCCCCAATTCAGGCAATTGACTTGGTTCTTCAAAACCACGATCATATTCTTCTCATTCTGCATGACAATCTTCACATGGCAAGAATTCGAATGAAACAACACGTCGATCAGCACTGTTCTGAGCACCATTTTCATGCAACTGATATGGTTCTTCTTCGTCTATAGCCTTTCAAGCAACCCTCCCTGAAACTAAAAAGGCATTAGCTCCTCTCTCACTCTATCACATTGGCATTAATTTAGTGGCATGAAATACAACCCTAGGATGCTACAGGGGAACCACTCCTTCAAATTCCACATCAATTTCTACATCTAATGCTTTGAGGACAAAGCTTTTTCTAAGGGGGAGGGGATGTTAGGAACCCGTGTCAACCCTTCTCTTTACTTTGTTAGTATATTGTTGTTGGATTCATATGCTTTGTAAGTCGTCCTATAGTATTTGTTGATCCATCGTTTGTATTAGCCCATGGTATTGACCATAGTATTGGACGCATATGCTTTGTAAGTTGTCCCATAGTATTATATGTCCCATCATATTGACCCATAGTATTGGGAATATACTTAGTATATAAGTGTGTGTTGAGGCCAATGAAGGTACCGTGAAGTTATTTCTATTGAGTTTGCTCAAAGGAGGTTTCCCCTTCAAAGTGGCATGTGATCAATAAAGTGATTCTGAGTTTTGTTCTTACTGCTATCTCATGTATTTTCATTAATTAATTGTTGCAGGTTCCTCATAGTTCCAGATCTCTATGAATTTGAATAAGTGCATTTTTTGTGCACCATTTGGTATCCTATTGGGACATGTAATTTATAGAAAAGGATTGTTGGTGGATCCTACAAAGGTTCTTGCGATTATTGATTTACCACCTCCTACTTTAGTGAAACAGTTACGCGCTACACTCAAGCATACATGATACTAAAGGAAGTTTATCCAGGGGTATGCACATATCACAACCCCACTAGAAAATTTGTTGAAGAAAGATATTAAGTTCCAATGGAGTGAATATTGTTAGCAGAGCTTGGATGTCTTGAAATAGAAACTAGTCACTACACCCATTCTGGTATTTCCAAACAGGAAGAAAGAATTTCATGTACATGTCGATGCATCGTTGGTGATATTAGGAATAGTCCTAGCTTAGCTAGGAGAGGGATACCGACATTATCCTATTGCATTTGCTAGTAGGAATTTGTCTATGGGTGAGAAAAACTACACCATGACATAGCACAAAGGATTAGAAATGGTGTATGTGCTACAAAAGTTCAAGCATTATTTGTTGGGATCAAGATTCAAGATGTACACCTAGTCAAAAAGCTAGTATTGGGGGGGAAGGTATACAGATGGTTGATGTTATTTCAGGAATATGATTTTGAAGTTATTTTGAAACTAGGTAAGTTGAATTCGGGATCTCATCATTTGTCACGCATAACCTCAGGGGAATATGTAAGAAACATATATGACAGCCTACCAGATGTGCATTTATTCACAGTTCAGATGGTTGATGATTACTTCTGAGAGATTGCACAGTTCTTGAGTACTAGAGTAGCTCCACATGAGAACATGGTTGTGTAGAAGAAGTAGTTGGTATTCAAAGAAAAAAACTACCAGGTAAAAGCATAGAATTTGTATAAATTGGGCACATATGAAAGTATGTGATAATGTGTCTTAGAATATGAAAGGCATGCTAGATATTGAAAGATAACCATGAAGGATTTGCAGGAGGCCACTACGCAAGATCAGAATATTTTGCACACAATATTGTGGCAGCCTACTCTACAAAAAATGCTAAGGAATTCTGTCAGACTTGTGACGTCTTCTAGAGAGTTGGGAATCCCTCTAGGAGAGATGAGACTCCATTGATGCCGCAAGTAACACTGCAGGAAATTGACAAATGGGAAGTGGATTTTTTTAGGCCAATTAATCCACCCGCGAATAGGTCAAGAGGAAGATACATAATCACCACTACATATTATCTAACCAGATGGGTTGAAGCAAAACCTGACAAGGATTGAATCTCACAAAAATCTGCGCAATTTCTAATTGAAAATGTGGTTACAAGGTTTGTATGTCCAAGAATTCTGATGAGTGATGGGGGGGGGCATTTCTTTTATAAGACAATTCATGATTTAACATAAGAGTTCCATTTTTATCACTAGAAGAGTGCCCCTTATCACCCTCAATCAAATGGAATCGTTGAAGCATTTAACAAGATCCTAGAGAATGCACTGATAAATATCTACAATGTAAATCGTGATGATTATGCCTTAAGGATCCCTTCAATATTATGGGCATATAGGACGAAATGTAAGAAGCTAATAGGATAGACATTGTTCAGACTAGTGTATGGGACAGAGGTAATCATGTCTATGTATTTAATTCTTTATATTTTTGGCGTTGATATGATGACATAGATCACCAATTGTGGTTCAGTAGAAAGAATATTTTCAAACTAATGGAATTGAAGGAAGAACAGTTTGTTGGAGGCTATCATCAAAAGGTGCAGAAAGTGCACAATAGATACTGACACAATAGACATATCAACTAGAAGTAATTCAATACTGGATATGTGGTTTTGATGTATGAAAATAAGCTCCTAAAGCACCTAGGTAAGTTCAAAATGCATTGGTTGGGTCCTTATGTCCTAAAATTGATCACAGAGGTTGGGGTCGTTCAATTAGAGAAACTGAACAAGGAACCCCTAGAAGGATTTTTCAATGGGAGTCAGCTAAAAAAAATAGGGAAAATCATTCTTCTGGGCGGTAGTTAGAATAAGTTAAAATAAATAATAATAATAATAAAATGTCATAGAAGAAAAATAAGAGGAACAAAGGAATAGTGTAAGAGGCACAAGAAAGGAAACTACACCCGTCGTAGGTGAAAAGAGGAAGGAGCAGACGGAGGTAGGCTCCTCAAGGTAGAAAAAGAAGAAGATTAAAGCGACGAAAGAGAAAAATGTCTAGTCATTAATGGAATATGACTTGGACAATATTGGTGAACAAGTTAAGGAAGCATCCGAAAAAGGATTTGGCAAAGTAGCAGAGAAGCAGTACCAAATGCAGATGAGCATGCAGGAGTAGTTAGCTACATTGTGTCAAGTTTTGGAAGCAGCAAAAATAAAACCAAGTAGATCAGAGGAAGAACATGCAGAGAGTATGGGACCAAGGCAGATGGTCTCTCATCACTAATAAACAACAATTTCTCAATGAAGTTTGAAGATAGTTTCGGGAGCTTTGGAGTTACCTACAGTAGAAATGCAAGAGAGCACACTGGCGATAATTTCAATTGAGTTAGTCTTATCACAAATGCCAATAGATGTCTTGCATACTTTGTAGACAAGTGTGGTGCAGGAAATCTAGTTGCCTGCAGTAGCGACATCGGTAGAGTGGACCAAAGAAACTACAACTAAGGAAGTACTGCAAGAGGAAAATATTAAGCTACGCAAGGAGAGAGAAGAGGTTGCATAGGAGATTGAGAGATTGAAGAAGGTAGTGAAGAAGTTTGCAAAATTATGCCAGAAGTATCGATCGAAGTATACATCCCAATTGAGGAAAAGGTGATGAAGATAAGTGAGTCCATTCAAGGTTTCTGTGCAAAGACCATGGAATTAGAAGCAAATATGGTACCAAATATGCCACCAGAGAAGAGACAACAAAGGGAGCAAACAACCAATGCAACCGTAGCATTAAACATTAAGACTTTGGAATAAAATTGTGCATAGATGTATGATGAAAGCATGTAAATATGGATGGTGATTTGAAGGACATAGAACAAAAAGTGCATGCTACGTAGATAAAGGCACACAAATTAAAGGACACAATGAGCGTTATGCCAGCAATAGAGAATATGGTCACGCTGATGGAACATAAGAAGCAGTTGATGGAATTTAACAAGTTAAGATCCCAACAATAGGATATTGTGAATAAGTTAGAGCCATTGCAAGAGGAAGCAGGTAGAGTGATAGAGGAACTTGATGTAGTACAAGTAGGTGTTAAGCAGGAAATACATGTCACGGACAAGAAATTGCAAGCACCTCTACATCACAGATAGAAGACGACAATACATAGTAGGTAGAAAAAGCAAAGTAGAAAGTCACAAATGCAAAGGAAACACTTCACATGATGACATATATAGTGAATGGAATGCACCAAAATATTTGAAGTGATGCAGGACAAAAAGCATGTTTGGCTATGATGGGGAAAATTGGTGGTGAATATTTCAAAACGATGGAAAATCCAGATCAAATTTAATCCAAGTATAGGAACATCATGACAAATAAGGTCAAGTTACTTGGTAATTGGTTTATAAGACTAGCAGGGGACCAAAGGCTGGAGCATTTAAGTTGTTGGGTAGGTGTTGTAGAGATGCAGAGTTGAAGAGTAGGTCTAGAGCACAGAGTGAGGAAACAAGGATGACATTACTAAAAGAAAAGTAACCATAAGAAAAAGCTGAGGTAGTTGCATTGCAGAGAGCCATGGAGGAACCAAAAGGAGGAGTAATAGTATAGAGAGAAAACTAACGAGTAGAGGTGAGTGATGTTTGGAACTCTACTCATATCAATTATTACAACAAAACATCTAGAGGGTTTGTCCTCTGGTTTGAAAGGTGCTATGTAGTAGTGGGAAAACTACTAATCTAAACAATTTTTGTCAAAATTCGAGTCCTTGGTAAAGTATGTATAGCAGCTGAAGTTGTGTGGGATGAGAAACAAGTGAGTGTTGGGGGTCTTTTGGAGTAGGGTTTTGGATGAGTTTTGGGAGTCGTGCAATGGAAGTGGACTGCATGGCAAGTTAGACGAAAGACCAAAGCACGCAAAAGTCAGAAGTTAGTTAGAAGTAGTTGGGAACTTGTGTCCACTTTTCAATGGGCTCAACCCATTTTGAAATGTATAAATATGTAAGGGATATTCAGGTTAAGGGGACCTTGAGGAAGGGAGTAGTTCATTTTTGGTTGTTGGTTGAGTTTCTATTTCTCTTATGCTATGTAATGTTGGGGTATTTTTGGTTTTGTGATAGAGATCCGATGCATGTCACACAGATTTTGTAAGATTGTTCAAGAAGATACTAATGTGAAGTGAGCATGTTTTGGATCATGTTTCTCTTCCGTTTGATGTAATTGATGCTTTATTTATTGCGCACATGTATTGTTTGTTTCTATTGTTGCTTTGAATGTGTTATCTGTTATCTTGCATATGTTAAATGTTCCTGCGCATAAGATGAATGAATGGTAGGATTAATAGAATGAAGTTCTTTTGTCCCTTCATCACTAAGGAATATTAGTTCCCACAGTCCCCATAGATGCCTCGGGTGAGACTTCACTTGCTTGCAGGTGATACCGAAAGGGTTGGTATCTAGGGTTTTGTTGGTGAGTTTAATTCAATTGATTTTTGGTGTGATTGATTTCTTATCAATTTGATTTAGAAATAATATGAATAAAAATGGAGCCTAACCCTATCATTTGACAACTTTATCTTCCAATATCAATGCATTAATTTCCCAATCATAAACTAAAACAAATTACGAAAAAGTTTGACAAGAGTCAAAACATTGTATTTTGACAAAGAGCAGAAGTGAACAAAACATTTTTCAATGAAGATCAGGCTTTGTGAAAAATAATGCTTTTCTCATAATGAGAATTATTGATTCATTTTCACACTTCCACATATGTTATATTGTAAAGACAAAATTGAGTTTCATGTAAATAATCCTTAATCCAATTATTATAATTTTTTAAAAGTATAGAATTGTGAATGATGCATATTTTTTAAATAGAGGTTCAAGGCTTGTAAAAATTGATGCATTACCCAAAATGAAAATAGATTATTTCTTTTCATAATTTTAAGTATGTTCTGTCCACCCCCGTGGTTGGGAAGAGCATTAACATCTGTAAAAGTAGTCCTGGGTTGACAAGTAGCGGCATGTGTATTAGGTGGTGGATGGCGAGTCGTGTTTCGAACAACATTCCTATTAGGTTGGGCCATCCTAGGAGGTGGTCTTCTTCCAACATTAGCATCGTTAGGAGGAACATGACCAGTCCCCATACTATGTGAGTGAGTAGACAACGTAGTGCCCCCAGTGAGGGTAGTGCCCCCAGTGGGTATAGTATGGCTAACACCATGATTACTGCCAGCGTGACTACCAAATGTAGTGGAAGGTTCAACTGTACTATAACTAGGCATACCAAAAGAGAGTGTGGCTGGGTTGATTGTAGGACCAGTGTTGTCATGTAACTTTGGCATCTCATATCTATAACTACGTGGAAACGAAGGAACGAACGAATCATCCTGTTCTTCATCCTCAAGTAAGGTTGGAATTCCGTGAAGATAATTATCCAGATTCGAAGGATCAAACGGATCTTGTTCAAGTGGATTCATCCAAATCGAACCAGGTTGAGTCTTAGGTGGATCACCTCCCCACGCCTCACGAGGAGTATGGGGATCGGAAGTGTGGTCAAATCTACCCAATGGAGTCAAAGGTTTTTCCTCAGTATCGGAATGTGTAGCAGTCATGACGTCTTGGACGTATGTCTCGTAAGAATCCAAAGACTCAGAGGGAGCCCTCTGACGTCCCCTAGCAACACGGTGTGAAAGCTCGGTAGGCTCTAAACCATCCAACCAATGGGATCGACGGAGAGTAGGGCTCCGCGCCATGATATCTCTAGAGAGAATATATAATCAAAATGTCCCCTAAAGGCCAACTATCGATCAAAAAAAGTAAATCAAAAGCACACACCTAGAGAAACTACAGCCAAGAGCAGACAAACAAAGTGGCTAAATGAGCTCCCGACACTAGAGCTAGTATGTCTCACCTAGGAGAGGCTTGAGACTCCCAAACTATAGCCGGAGGTAATAAAATCAGTTATAGAGACACCCAGGCTTCACTACGTGCAAAGGACTGTAACCCTTAGAAACAAACAACTGTGTTGTCCAATCCCTATCTGACTCAGGACACAAACAGTATAACCACTGCAAGTACCCTATGCGATACTTAGGTAAGGAAACTATGGTCACCACAATATAACCAATACTCGGGGGGACAGTCGCAGGTGGGATCCATCGTATGGGAAGGGTAGTTGAGCCCAAAACCCAATGAGGTTCAAATCCCCCAAGAGTCCCCATATGCGAACAAATCCTAGAAATATCTCCCACGTTTAGCCTGTATCAGAGGGATATCCCTTCAACCAACCTCCCGTGACCTCGTGCTTAACTCTGGCTTGAGTAGAGATTCTTGAGAACACCGATCTATACCATGGATTACTCCACTCCCTAGTCAGACACCTAATGTTTCGTCTAGTAGTCTTGGATTATTAACTCACAATGATCTATTCCAAGACTCTAGACCTATGCTAGTTGGTGTACCCTATAAATAAAATCGGTCTAATCAATTTTAAGATTAAGCGTTAATTTTAATGGTTGTGATTACTCAAGGGATATGATCGTGAAACTAATGATGTGTAAGACTCAATAGTATGCAAAATCATCAAATCCTAGACTCATATATCCAAGGAAAACAATGCCACTAATATGCACAATCAACCAACGATTTCGAAATAAATATGCAATCCTTTTATATTTTCCAATGCACAATCAGAATCTAAATGAAGGCAGAAAACACTCAATGCAAGATGCAATACATAAAAGCAATTTTTTTTGTTGTATTCTCTCTTATAAAAAAAAAGGAAAATGCAAAACTATGTATTTTCTTTTGTATTTTTCAATATATGGAAATGAAAAATGCAAGCAAAATCCTACTATCTAGTCACTGATATGCCAAGGAGATCACTAAGACAACCAGGCAGATACCAAACAGTAATACTCATCCAAAGGAATGAGTTCAAAACGAAAAAACCAACAAGGCCGAATCCAAAGATGTGTAAAAAACCAACAAGGATCAACCAAGAGAAACGTAGAGTTTTGGTCACAACCAAGGCATGGAACAGTCAAGAAACAGGCCAAAAAAGACTCAGGATCAACCAAAACCAACCTTGCAACAACCAAAGGTCATAAATCAACCAAAGCTATTGTTGTAAGCTACTGTCGAAGGAATACCTGCGGGTACCCGTGAGCAGTAGTGTAAACAAAGGCGGGTATACGCGGGAAAAGCTAAGCTAGCCCGCGGGTGAGGAAAGGTAAATTGGAAAACAGAGAGTCCAAGGGCTCAGAAAAAGCAAGTTTTCTATTGTGTATCTCAATGGCAAATAAGTGACACAAAGCTTCGACAAACAACAACTCTAATTATGGACTAATGCTAAAAAAATCCCCAAAATGGATGTTTTCCCCAGTAGAGTCACCATTTCTGTGTTGGAGAAAACTCACTATGACTTGGGGTAGACCACAATAGACAGATGACTACTAGAAATCAACTCAATTCTCAGAACTATGCTATATAAATGACAATGCTAAGATAATGAAGAATATAACCAACCTCGATCCAAACGTTTAATGTAGATCACCGTTGGAGCTTTTGGATTTGTGTACTTGAATCTGCAAATTACTCTTGACAACAAATATACAACAAGTACATATAATATGTAAACGACATTAACATCATCAATAGCAATGGCCCATGATATAACAAGTAAATGAAACCCATTGTAAGATAAATAACATTTACAACATTAATGGACGAGAATATGAGTATTTCTATTAATAAACAACAAGAAGTACAATGTGATACGACCTCTTGCCGACAACCAATCTAAACCAAGATCTGGATCAATCCACTTGTGCCTCCACCACTTCAATCCTCCATGAATGGCAAACTCAAACTAGATAGGAGTTTGGAAGGTGAACATAAAGGGTTCACAACTACAAGGATCAATGAGTGTATACTCAAGATAGGGAAAAAATCCACTAGAGTTCTCTTGCTCTTCTTTCTCCTCCCGTCCATAAGCCATATGTGCTCAATATATAGTCCTCTCAAAGGTAAGTGAAAGGACACATCGAGACATTTCTTGGTAAGATGGAGAGCCAAAGTTCACCGAATGACTGCTTTTTGGGAGTAAAAAGTAATAAACTAGTGATTTTTACCATTTTACTTGATACCCGCGGGCTATAGTGATGCAACTCGCCGGTATGCTTGCGATAGTGATGCAACAAGCGGGTCAGAGGAAAAATGAGGAAATAGTATGTCTGAAGGATAGAAAGTGGATTTGAGTTAGTGAAATGGATCCTACAGGCCAAAGAATGATGATGCTCACAGGGTGGAAGATTACATTGTAATAGATGCCCCCTAATGTGTGAGGTCAGAGACTGATGCTGTAATGGCTGAAATACATTATAAAACTCAGAAGTGGAGTGATGGATACACAAGTGGAAAGAGCAGCTCACTCGTCATAATACAATAATATCCTTGAATACATGTCGGTAGTACAACAATCTGATACAATGGCCATGAATAGGCAGCACATAGTGAATACATGTCATAAGTGATCATAGCCATGATCCCTCTACAATAAGATATGGTCTCCTGCTAAAAAGGAAACAACTGGTGCAAACTGGAGGTACAAACTGCTGATATCTAAGAGGTGATATCTCAGATGTAAAGTCAAAGTCATAAGTAGCATACTGAATGCCACTATCGCCTGGGGTCTTCTACACAAGTCTTCGATGGTGCAAGTCCCATAAAGTGAATAAAGGAGTTGGGGTCAAACCTGATGTTACATCGTCTGATTACCGGTCAATGATGTATACCATTAACAGACGCGAGATAACCCACCA
Organism: Larix kaempferi; assembly: GCA_027924585.1. Lineage (NCBI taxonomy): Eukaryota > Viridiplantae > Streptophyta > Pinopsida > Pinales > Pinaceae > Larix > Larix kaempferi. The sequence goes on from BSBM01000358.1 coordinate 849,384, forward strand.
ATAATGAAAATGGGCATCAAGGCACAGAGCACAATCATCGGAGTGTGAATAAATGAGCTGCAGTTGAACACTAGGATGAATCCATCGATCAGGGGACATTAATGTATTCCCAAAAGTGTCTATGGTGAGAGAACCTGCAACTGATGACTGCAAGCCTCAAGGTACTCAACCAAACTCTAAACCTCAAGCTCTAGAATAAATGGGTTGAAGTGATGGAATGAGACTCTCTAGAAGGAGGGAATTAAGGCATCCCCCATCAACCAACACGAGGTACCAGCTATGCTGAAAGATTTGGAAGAACTTAGGTGAAACAAACTGACTCAATAAGGATGGCCGACATGCAATATTCAAGAGATCTGAGGAGTGGCTGACACTGGGTTCAGGATTTCCTTTGAACAAGAGCATGAGCAGATGGATAGAATCAGGTAGCATAGACTTGACATAAACTGTGCAATGCAGGAGGCATTACAAAGGGCTCCATAATGACTGGAAGCTTAACCAATCAGTGGAGAAAACTAAGAAACAAGTACAGCTCCTAAGGTCCAACTATAGTCTCGACTCATAATGTATGGAGTGGAATGAGTGCTCTATTCAAAGGTGACACAAAAGCTACCAACAAGAAGTAGTAACCGTAATCCCCTCCAACTTTTTGGAATATTTGATTTTTTTGTTCTTTTTCATATTTGGGAAAAGCTTGAAAAAGAATAAAATTGCTTATAGTACAACAAGTGAGGGAACGAGTGTCAAATATAGAGTAGACTAGTTCCAAGAAGTGGAACATACCTACGATCAATGCAAGGAAGTGGATGCAGGATGTGGACACTCGGGGGGGTGTTCCCTCAGGGTCAAAAGGTCATCAAATTGTGAAGGGAAAATATAAGCTCTGCAGGGCTCGACAGGGAAAAGTGCTTAGGCACCAGGCTAACAACTGAGTAAGCGGGAGCTGGCACAAGGCTCAAGCGGCAAGCAGGATGATGCTAGCATAAAAAAAAGTAGAGTATGAGTCTTTATCGCAACGCCATGACGTAACTACAAAGGACTCCCAATCCTAAGGAAAAACAACAACATGGGCACCATAATGCACAAAGGGTGTCTAACTAGGGTACCCATGTTCAGAAAAGCCCTACCGCCACATAACGACACTTCTATAGCAGTGTGAAGGCTCCGTGTCTATTACGAAGCAGGGTCGCACCTAGGGTTTATGTAAATGGTCAAAAGGTCAAATGCATAATAAATGTGGAAATGGCATCTAACATATATGTCGGGTGTGAAACATACCTTCCGTAGGTGTGAAATGGTCCAGAACAGCTTTTGTCGAAGAAATATGATTAAAAAATACTACTCCAAGACATTATATTAGTCCATAACGACACAAAATGGTAAAAACTATAAACAAGTGGGTCCTGAAAATTATAAATAGTAATAAAAAATTACAATTTACAATTCATTTTTACTATTCACCCATTTAGAGCTTTGCGGTTAGTTTTCACTTGAAAGTTCAGTTGCCGATTCTGGGAGCTACAAGCGACTTCTCATCGAACTATCTGGAGCAGGTTGGTAGTCTCATCCATACCTTTCATTTCAATGCTTTCATTTTAATTTTTAGCGGTGAGATTTTTAGTTTGGCCAATCCCTAAATGGCTTCGTTGCTACCCACGGGATGTAGCTATGTGGGTCGCGAGTAGGGCAAGATACTCGTAATCAATGCACAAAATGACCGCGGGTACCTGCACCTATATACAAACTAGCCCATGGGTACGGCCGTGAAGTTGAAAATGCAAAAGAATTTGACTAAAATGCTTGTTTTTCTTCACTCCAGGATGGTTCTAGAGTGGAGGGAGAGGGAGCATGACCAAGTTGATGAGGTTGTGCACAACGATGTGCAAGCACAACAGGCATTGCAAGCATGTGGGTTGTACAAATTCTGGAGTATAGGGGGTTTGAGGGCCTAAAACCTATTACTCCACTGCTTGATCGACTATTGGGATGTTGATGCACAGAACTTCAATCTCAATGGGAAAATCATCACACTGGAAGTGGATGACATCTACATCATTACCAGTTTGTCCCATCGAGGTGAGGAGGCTAGTCTTTGGTCTCGTACTGTGGGTGGTGGGATCACCGTCCTTAACTACATAGCATGGTATTGCCCTGCAAACACATGCACGGTGGGAAGTCAGGTGCCCATCAATGCCATAGTAAATCTGAGCATGAATATCATTGTGGCTACCTTAGTGCGGATCACCAGATCCAAAGCTCTGCACCAAGCGTCCAAGCCAATGATGTTCTATGCATAACAATGCATGCAGCCTTTAGTATTTGACTGGTTTACCGCACTACTGGGATCTATGAAGACTCAACTGGCAGAATGCAAAGAAGGGAAGGCCAAAAAATTTGGGTATGGAAGTATCTTGTGCAATTTCTTCTTTGAGAGAGTTTCCGGGGTTTAGTCCAAGGGTGGATGTCCCTCCTCATAGTCTCCGCGATCTAGCCGTGGCCCGGTGGGATGAGATCTTGACACGATAGGGTGGTGGCCGTTTGGAATCACCATATACCGAGGAGTTCCTCCGCTAGTGGGACCGGAAGGTCATTTCCATAGAGGACTACCCCTATGCAGGGATAGACTTCCTCCAGGATAGGGACATGCCACTCCCACCAGACGCAGCGTTCAGAGACATTGGTGAGCACTCTTTTTAGGTTTTTGTTTTTAAATTTTTATGGATTTCTTATTATAGATGAAATGTAAAAATATTTTTTGTGGTAGTATCACATGCTAATGGTTGACTGTTTGCTCATGGAAAAAGGCCCAGTGAGACCCAATGGCTTCCCAAGACATGGTCGTCGGGGTAGGGGTGATGAGGCAGGTGATGCTGTAGCAGGGCGCACTCTACAGACGTTGCGGTGCAACCTAACATGGATGGTTGCTAGGGTTCCATAGCTAGAGGTGGCGCGACTACTTGAGGCCATGCAGTGCCATGTAGTGGGGGTTCCTGGTGACTGGGTGTGGTTACTGCAGTGGGTGGCCAATGAAGTTCACTATTACTATGAGACACATCCTGTCAAGGCAGCAGCTAGGCCTCCTCGGAGGGAGTAGATATCTCAGGATATCATTTTTTGTATCAATATGTATATTTTTGAGGGCTACGGGCTCCAGTTTTGTATGACACTACCATTTTTGGACATATTTATATAAAACTTTGGCTCTCCAGTTCTACTATATGTGTGTATGTACAAATGTATGAATGTCTTCTTATATTTGTGTGCTTCATGGTGAATGTGACAAATGCTAATCTAATACATAGTTAGCGTATGCATTAGATATATGATTAACACTTCTCGGAACATGTATGTACGTAATTGAAACAAAATGTCGTTCCAAAAGTCATGCCCTTAGGAATTTCTGTAGTAGTGTAGGATCTCGCACACAATACTGACCATTCAACTGAGACACAACTAGTTGTGAATGCAGGTGGACTTCTAAAGACTGGATGCCATGGGAAATGGCATCCCGAAGTAGCTCAATGATGGCACTATACTCAGCCACATTGTTAGATGTGGGACCAAGACAAGCACCTCCTGAGGACACAACTAGGTGGTCAGGTGAGAAAATAACCTAGGCAGTAGAAGCAAGCTGCTGCCTATGATAGCTAGCACCATCGACGAATCCTAAGAACGTTGGAAACTCTGCTAACATCTATTAATCAAACGGAAGCTAATTATCAGACCCAAAAACCAAAAGAAATCTAAACTATGTATAGAAGCAACTATACAATAGTATACAAAAGTATCAGCCTGAACCAGAGGTTCAAGCGTAATACTGCTTGAGGTAGAGCCCATTTCTAGGCTCCTTCAAGACAGTCCCCTCATAGTCTTCTAATTCATAGGCTCCTTTTTCCAGGACATGCCTCACGACGTAAGGACCTTGCCACATGGGGTTGAACTTGCCTGCCCCCAAGGGTTATTTAGCTTGGTCTTATAAGAGGACCAAGTCACCTTCAGCATACTACCGGGGACGGATAGACCTATCATACTAAACCTTAATACGATGTTTGTTGGCATCTCGATGTTGCTCGTAAAGTTGCTTAGGACCCGTCGTATCAGGGAGGAGCTCTATGGCCAATTTAAGTGAAGGGATCTCGCATTGAATCGGTAAAAGTGACTCCACACCGTGAACTAGCTGAAATGGTGAGAACCTGGTGGCAGTCTTGACTGCGGTTCGATATGCCCACAAACCAGGATATAACATGATGTGCCAGTTGGTCTTGCTTTGTTGGATGGTATGTTGGAGAATGGTCTTCAAAGACTTATTCACTGCTTCTACTTGACCATTCGCTTGGGGATAATAAGAAGATGAGTGTTCTTGATGAAACCCAAGCTTGAGAGACAAATCCTCCATCATCTTGTTCTAAAAGTGACTGCCATGGTTAGTGACAATCTCTTTCGGAATACCAAACTGAGTGATAATTTGATTGAATACGAAGTGGGATGCTGTAGCTCGTTTGGAAAAACAATCCACGGCCACTATGATATGGTGATGCCCCCTAGCCGAAGCTGGTTTACAATCCATGAAAACCACCCCCCACTTGGTGAAGGGACCGACGGTGACGACCGGATGGAGGGGCGCTGGATGCGAGCATATGTTTTGAGAAAACACCTGGCAAGGGTGACATCTCTTCATAGCATTAACACAGTCCTTAAAGATGGAAGGCCAAAAATAACTAGCTCGCATAATACGTTTGGCTGTAGCAAGCCCGGATAAGTGACCACCACATGCCCCAACATGGCAATCATTAAGCACCCGCTCCGCTTCTTCGTGAGTTAAGCAACGATGGAGGATAGAATCCTTTCCTCGGCAATACAAGGTGTCACCGATGATAGTATAATCTTTAGCGTGATGTTGTACATGTCGTCGCTCATCTCGTGAATAGTGCGGAGGAAACTTCAAAGTTTGGAGATATACAATGACATCCCCATACCAAGGGTCCTCAGATGAGATAAGAAATAAGTGCTCATCCACAAAGGAATCTTCATGAATGACATCCTCATCAAGTCTCGGAAGGTCCGACATAAGCTCAGCAAACACCAACGATTTCACTGACTTTGCCGAAGCAAAATCGAGAACGAATTCTTGAAGGATAACAATCCATTTATTATACTTCCCCCGATAAGGCATCATGATACCACGAACTGAAATGGATTTATATGCATGAAAAATGTGGTTGTTCTAAGTAGAATGTAATGTTGTAACCGTTGGACTAAATGAACAGTTGCAAGCGCCAGTTTTTCCACATGAGTATATCTTAGCTCAACTTCTACTAGATTTCGACTAAGGTAATAGATGACATGCTCGACAAGCGCATCATCAACACGAACCAAGACCATGCCAATCGTCTATTGAGACACGGCCACATAAAGGATAAAATCTTGTGTAAGTTTTGGTGGACTAAGCACAGGGGCTGATACCAAAGATTTCTTAAGGGCGTCGAAAGACTACTGGGATTGCTCATCCCAGATAAAGGGTGTGTCTTTCTTTAATAAGCGTGTGAAACCTTTGGTAAGATTATCATAAATGACTACGAAACGACGTAGAAAAGTGGCTCTCCCTTGGAGGCTTTTAAATTGTAACAAATTGCACGGCGAGCTAGAGTTTGGGAAGGAAATAAGAACAATGGTGCATATCTTCCCAAGGTCTCTCACTACCACACATGGCCTCCATAATAGCTTCATTAGAAGGAAAAGTATCATCAAGGAAATCATGGGAACAAGACGAGTTGGCTTCCCAAACCGGCAACATAACGGGATCTTCCTCAACTGTCTTGGAAGAAGAGAGATCTCATTTTGCAATGGCTTGTTGAATATGCTGATAAGAAAGCTTAGCTACAAATAGTGGCAGAGACATCTCGACATGCGTGATGTTTCCAGACGAGGAACTCGTGGATGGTAAATTCCATGGATCATCAAAATAGGAAGTCCGGAATGACATAGTATGCGAAGGAGGAGACGCATCATCAGTGATAGTTACAATAAAATTCACAGGTGCGGAAAAATCATAAGTTCCCATCAATAAAGGGTACATGCCAACACCCATGTTCCCAGTTGCTGGCTGAGAATGAGTAACCTGCGAGACTATGTTAATTTTTTAGAATTTACTTCAATCTGATCTAGGATCTTAACTAAGAGAACAACATGCACAACATATCTACAACATATCAATCATGGACACAATAATGCAGGAACACAAGAGACACAAAGTTTACTTGGGGAAAACCATAAAGGTGAAAAACCCCAATAAATTCCTTAGAGATAGATAGAGAAATGATACAACCCAAGCATAAGAGATAGACATCTCCTAGCAGCAGCTTCTCCTCCTCCACAAGTGCGCCACTCTCCAAAGAGTGTGTGTGAGAATAGAAAAAATGATGAAATAGAGTGCCTCCCACACTATATTTATACTTGAATTGACTTTCCTAATAACCTTTAGTAGGTCAGCCTTAACTTAACCACATAACATAATGCTGACTAGGCCGACACCCAATAGGGTGGTCTAATAACCCTTTGACCCACATGGCCGATCCCCAATAGGGTGGTCTAATAACCCTTAGACCCACATGACTTATATAGGGCTGACCCCAACAAGGTGGTCTAATAACCCATCAAAAATAAGTTTCGACACTTACAATATAAATGACGACACTTCCGTATAGAGGAATAATAAAATATCTATAGGAATACAACCACTTCTATATAGAGGAATAATACCATCTCTATAGGAGTACAATATACATATATGAAATACATTCTGAAGTTACATATACATCAACACTCCCTCTTAACTAGGAAGGTATTTCTCGACACAGGTCTTCTAGCACAAGTCTTCTTCTCTGGATCGTCGTCACTGGATAATTATCATCGAGTCATCATCATCGCCACTGCTACTACTATCCCAATCAATCTCTGAATCTACTCATCATAGGAAGTTCTACAGAGCCAGTCCTTTTTCATATTGGAGGTAGGCCCACCACCTATAGGTCTTCATCATCTGTGCGAACGGTCTGATAGAGGTGGTCTCTCAGGACTAATTTTATGTGCTAATGCAATACCTAACAAGAGAATACCAGGAACATTTATGTGCCTAAGCACGACCGACAATATCTCCCAGGATTGATTACATGCATCCCCTTCACAATACCTTTAAAGAGAATCCGAGGAAAATTTATGTGCTACAACACGACCGGAAAGATCTCTAAAGAGCATCCCAGGACTTATTATGAGCACATAGCTCAACCTCTCGGATCTCCAGGACTGATTACATGTTAATAGACAATACCTTTAAAGAGCATCCCAGGAACATTTATGTGTCGCAGCACGACCGACAAGATCTCTAAAGAGCATCCTAGGACTTATTACGAGCACACAGCTCAGCCTATCGAATCTCCAGGACTGATTACATGTCTCCATAGTAATACCTCATCCCAGGACTGATTACGAGCACACAGCTCAACCTATCGGATCACTGAGGATTGATTACATGCTACATAGCAATACCTCATCCCAAGGCTGATTACGAGCACACAACTCAACCTATCGGATTTCTGAGCACTAATTACATGCTATTTGCACAACCTGCCACATATCATCTCTGACCTCCAAGTATCAACCTGATACTCATGATCTAACTGATCATCATCGCATGAAGCATCATCCTAATGCTCATGATCATACTGATCATCATCACTGTACCGTCCTAATACATATCATCTGGAGCAACATCTTGAATCTCGTCATCATGATCATCCTGATCATACAATGCATCCACCTGATGCATATCAAGTATCTATCTGATACATAACACCATACATGATCCACCTGATCATACAATGTATCCACCTGATACATACATAGATACATGATCCACAAAATGTATCCACCTGATATATATCAACATACATGATCTACCTGATCATACACAATATCCACCTGATTCTTATACAGATACATGGTCCAAGCATCCAAGATGATGCATATACAAATACATATAAATGATCCAACTGATCATATCCAGCATCCAACATGATGCATACATACATATACATATAAATGATCCAACTGATCATATCCAACATCCAACATGATGCGTACATACATATACATATAAATGATCCAACTGATCATATCCAGCATCCAACATGATGTGTATACAGAGTAGTAACTGGAACATCGTCCTGATGCTCATCATCTAGCGCTTACATCCACAGCCATGTGAAGGATCCTCCCTCCAACATGCTTGGAATGGTTTCACCAAATGAGTCCATCATTTCTTCCTCGAAGTTTCATCAATTTGAAGAACACCAAGCCTCTCTCTGAAGTACTCGAACTTCACTCTCTCTGGTGGTTTCGTCAGCACATCTGCAATCTACTCGTCTGTCGCAACATATAGGAGTTTCATTGCTCCTCTCTACACCATATCCCTGATATAGTGATATTTGATCTCTATGTATTTTGACCTGTCATGGAACACCGAGTTCTCAAACAGCTTCACACACCTCTGGTTATCACAAAAGATACCAGTAGTCTCCAGCAGGAGATCAAATAGCTCAGACAGTAGCTTCCAAATCCATACTGCCTCACAACTAGCTAAACAAGATGCAACATACTCTGCCTCAGTTGTACTCAGTGCTACGCAGTACTGCTTCCTGCTAAACCAAGAGATCACACTTGATCCCATACTGAAGCAACACCTAGAAGTTCTCTTCCTATCTGTAGCACTACCTGCCCAATCTGAATCAACATAACCCTGTAAGTTTAAAATTTTGATTCCCATCATACTTGAGCCCATAATCAACTGTACCATTCAGGTACCTAAGAATATGCTTTACAACAGCTAGGGAAACACTCCTCGGATTCATCAGGAACTGGCTCAATGTGTTCACCACAAAGCAAATATCTGGTCTCATGTTCATCAGGTACATCAAGGACCCAATCATCTGACGATACATAGTGATATCAACCGGCTCAAATGAAGCATCACATAGAAGATTCAGGTTTGATGACATAGGTGTGGCCATGGCCTTGCAGTCCATCATCCTGAACCTCTTCAGGATCTCTACTGCATACTTCCCTTGTCCAAGGAAGATTCCATCTGCACTCTGCCACACCTCCATACCTAGAAAATAATGCATCGTCCCTAAGTCCTTCATATCGAACTCGGTAGCAAGCTTCCTCTTTGTATCAGTAGTTAATCTGTCATCTCCTGTTACGAACAAGTCATCTACATATAAGAGTAGTATCACAAGGTTTCCTTCCTCAAACTTGTAGTAAAGGTTGGAATCCTCTTTACTCTTGGTAAATCCAAAACTAGATAGGAAACTGTCCATCCTACCATACCAAGTCCTAGGACCTTGCTTCAAGCCATACAAGGATTTCCTCAATCTACACACATATGACTCCATGTCATGTGTTTCAAAACCGAGTGGCTGCTCCACATATACTTCCTCTTCAACTACACCATTCAAGAAAGCAGTCTTGACATCCATCTGTTGTATCTTCCATTTCATCATTGCAACGAAAGCAAGTATTGTTCTGATGGAAGTGTACCTGGCTATAGGAGCAAAAGTCTCTATACTACCACCTGCAGCATGCTTGATCTTGTGGATCCTCTTGGAAGTCACTACAGAATCCCCTTCAGGTCTTGGGACTGCATCCCAAACATCTTCATGATCGACTGGTACTCCTTGATCATGGCATTCTTCCCAGATCCTGGGAACTTCAATATCTTCAATATTTTCAATAGATAACTTTGTTGTGAACAAATGTTGTAGTCCTTCTTTTGTAGGTGATGGCATACGATCTTTCCTACACACCAAATTTAAATTGCATGATTAGAAAACATCTCATAGTTTTCAAAACAAATTCTTACACATAAAGAAATATGTCATACAATCATGCAATTATCTTAGCCAATGGTTCAATACAACATTTATCCATATCCCATAACTTTCTAGATGCCTTCCAATCTCTACCAGAACATTGTTAAGAGTGTGCACAACTCCCAACATGTCAGCAAAGAGGTTTCATTCTAGATAAGTAGCAATGGAATGTTGTACAGTGCCATAGGCCACTTACCCATGTATATTAGTAGTATATTGTTCGTCAATGCATCTATTCTAATATGCATAATACACAACCTAATTCTAGGAACATGAGTATATACATTATTGAACAACATTATTTAAACAATAAAATATGCAAGGAATGATAATTCAAATACTTATCTTTGTTTGTTTGTTGGGTTGACTCCCTCTGAATATCTGAATCCTTGCAGAAACTACCGAAGTGTGCTCCTTCTTGATCTTTGCTTTCTTGCAGGAACAACTGAAGTGTGCTCCCTCTTGATCTCTGCTTCCTTGCAGGAACAACTGGAGTGTGCTCCCTCTTGATCTTTGCTTCTTGGATTACCTGTCCTTGAACTTATATCCATGACTATGCATGCTTATTAGTATCATCATTGTGTTATCCTCGAGGTCTCATACATAATCACACATTCATTAGTATAATCTTAATACTATCAAAACACAATAATCTTAAACATGTATAGTCATGATCATTTCAAACACAGATAATAAACATTAGTATTCAAGGTTTCAGGAAAGTGTTCTTTTACTCATGCATATTCTTATTTGATCATAGGACTCTTCTAGTTAGTTAAATCATTAATCAAGATAAGAGACATAAAATGCATAAACCCTTGATTACTTACATTTCTAACTTTATGAATAAACATAACCAATCATACCAAGTATACTTATATAAGGGATCCTAACACAAGGTAGGATTCTAACTTGATATAGGAAAAACATACCTGGATTGGTATGTTAGTTAGTTATGTTTAACATACCCACATGATGTCTTCTTGTTCTCTTCAATGACTTGTGCTAGTAACCTGCATATCTCATAGGTTAACCATTATAGAACCAAGTTATACATACCTCGCAAATAGATCATCTAAGTGATTCATGACAATGGATGAATCTTTGTCTTCATGTCATCATGATCATATGTTCTTGAATTAGAACTTGATTTGTATTTCTTGGTGTACCTTTCATGTTAGCAGACAACATAAACCTCATACAACACCATAATGCATTAGTACAATTGTTAGCACTTAGATTTTATTCCGGTTGTAAGAAAATAAGACCTAAGGTAACCTATTTCAAACCAAGCTTTAGGTAGAAAAACTAGCCATTTTCTCCACCAGAGAGGGCTCTCTCTTTGATATATATGTGAAGGCTAAAAATATACAAAGGTTCTTTTAGAATTTCTCAAAAAAATATATTTTCTGGTCGAAAAGGTAAACAAGAAACATTGGGCATGGAGTCAAAGCTTTCAAAATGTATAATAAACCAGTAAGGGATTTTCACCATATAAATTTACACAGAGGCAAGATAGTAATCATATTACAGTCAATTTAATTTTCAGGTGACGTAGAAAGAAGTAAAGACATTCCATCAACAACAGGCATCTATCTAGGATGAATCTATTGTCAACTTTGGAGAATATAATGGATATTTAAATGCAAATAAAATGAGGCATAACCAGTATGAATCTCAAGTTATTTCAAGTGCTCATTTAAATATGGAAGAAAAACACTATGGGAGATATAACGAGGAAAGTAAACATGCACATAAAGATAAGGAGAATAACAGACTGTAAGACTGACTAACTCATGAATCTCTGATAACAAAAGATAGGTATCATCACTGTACTGCCTTTATTTCTTCAAAAATAAACTTCAAAACATACTTGTTTCTCAAAAAATTTCCAACCCCTTCAACAATGACCTCCATTGTTTTTTATACAAAAATTTTTAGAAGAAGCTCCACATAATCACTTCTTCTAACTAATGATTAAAAATGTTTAACTAAAAGATAACTGTCTTCGAGTGACCCACAACTGTCTTTCAAATAATATTACAAATTTAAAATAAAAATGTCTTTTTGCCACTTGGCAAAACTTTTTTAGATATCATCCTTTTGCCACATGGCAAGAGTTTCAAATGCATCTAGGTATGAACAGAATATCTGGTCTTTCCGTACTTCTCCACATAATTCCATTGGTCAACCGTGGGTAGGTCATAATTGGTCATTTCCTTCACCAAGACTCGCATCTCGATATGACCTGCATAAGAAATAGGAAGAAGGTTTGCACAAGTTGAAATTAGCATATTTAACATTTCAAATTCCCCTAACATTTTCTCCATTAAAATTTTTCCTGTGAGCATGTGATCTAGCTGCTGGAAATTTCGGTGATCCATCCTGATATCAAACAGTAATCTTTTATATTCATTTGGAGGAATTAATTCACTATTTTCGTTCCAGAAAGCTGGGAATCCTTTATTTACTAACTTTTCAAATTGCTTTTTGAAATGAATTACTTCTTTCCTTATTTCTCCCGCTTTGGCCTCGACATTTTCGACATGTGAGTATTTGCCCAAGATCCTTCTGGCCCAAGTGATGACAGAAATTCTGTTCGTTATACTCATGGCTGTCAGGTCTGCCTTAGATAGACTGTTTAAAAATGTTATTGCTCTCTGGGCTATTTCTTTCGGCTTTCTATTTAGGCTCTCCCTGACTGCCCGGCAACTGTCGAAGGCATTTTTGGCTACCTTTTCTTTAACTCTTATATAATCCAGATATGGCCTAAGTTTTTCAACCTCTTTAATGATCTGGTCCCACACCATATGTTTACACCCCTGCATAGCAGCTTGCCCTGTTGCATGAGCTGCTAATCCTTTATTATTATTGCTCAATTCCTGATTGTTTGCCTGCAAAGTTTTTATTTCTTTCTCTTTTACTTCATTTTCCTCTTTCAATTTCTGTATTTCTGCTTTTAACGATTTGATTTCATTATCTTTTAAACTTATTTGTGACATTGCCTGTAAAATTCCATCTACACCGGTTTTATCCTCTACTGAGCTTGTCTGTACTTGCTGCTGATTGTTCTCTGCTAATTGTTTTCTTGCTGTTGCCAACTGTTCTTCTAAAATGAACCTTTCTTTTTCCCAACAGTCCTTTTCGTCAGAAAGCTTTAACATTTTAGCTGTGACATCATTGACTTCGTTGGATAGTTCTTCCTTCTCTTTTTCTAATACTATCAATTCTGCACCTTGAATGAGTACAGTTTCTGGGCCTTTTAGTTTTCGTCTCAATGTTAAGATCATATCTTCCTTCTCCTTAAGCAGTTTTGTGGCTGCATCTCCATCTTTATTAGTCAGATCTATTTGTAATTTCTTAATTTGCTGTTGTCGAGACTTATTCTCTGCCTTTTCCTGTCTCAACTGGTTATTTAATTTGTCTACTGAATTCTTCAGTTTGTCTGCTCTCAATGTAGCCCCCAAATAGTCTGAGTATATGACCTCTCCCGCTTGTCTATGTAACAAAATTTTATCAGGGGCATTTACTTTTGACAAGTCTATCTTCATCTCTGAGATCTTGTTCCTTGTTACAACTGAAAATTTCAAAGAATTTTCTTTGATGTTCCTGCTGGTAAATAAGCTCACTTCACTATTTGATATATTCCTGACCTTCGGAAACAATTGACTTGTTTGCTTCGCTGATTCTTGTTTATTTTTACTATGTTCATCAAATACGTCCATGATATTCCTGGGTCTATTTACATCACCCCCTACAGGGGTTTCTTCAATGTTGTATTCCTTCACTGTAACTTCTGGTATTTCATCTTCTGTCGCTTTTGCTTCTTCTGAAATTGTTGTCAATTCTTGTGACTCATCTGTTTTCATTATTTTTCCTTTTTCTGTCTCTTCATCATCAATGACCATAATGTCTTGTATAGGTCTTTTGGACCCTGCTAATGCAGTACTTATTTCGCTTTCTGTTTCTACCGCTGCTTCTTCCAATGACATTTCTCTGTCGGACGTGTCTGGAATAATTTCTTCTTTGTATTCGAGCCAGTTGGCTTTGTCTGCCATCCCTTCGACAATTTGATGATTCAGAGCCTTGATACGATGCTCAATTCTTCGTTTGGATATGATATTTAAGGGGTCGTATTCCATAGCTGCATCTGTCTCAAATTTCATGTCTTTTAACAACTTCTCTATATACACAGCAGCGTTCTTACTCTTTATTGTGAACGGACCTAATGTGAAAGGGTATTTAATGTCCGTTGCTTGTCTATGAACTAAAAAATTGTTATCTTCTACAATCAATTTCTGCCTTAAGAATTCCAAGGCAAAAATCCTCAAAGTGAGGAATGCTGGTAACACATAGGGTTTATGCTTGAATCCATACAATCTGACTACTGTACTATATTTCGATAAAAACCAGTCTCCTGTAGCATACTCTGTATTCAGTTGCATTGATACCCGCATTTCTGGCAGTACTCTAGGCAGGTTCTTTCCGAAAATCATTTTAAAGATCGCTGAGAGCATGTAGTTGATAAAGTTGAACATATTATTTTCCAGTGGAGTTGTGAAAACAATCTCTGGGAACTGTAATTCTTCCTGACTGGACACCATAATCATTCTCATTAAAAAAGCCTGAAACTTGAAATGTCTGTGTGTGGAAAAATTGACCGTCTGGTCATGCATCCTTTCTGCTATGAATGTTTCAAAATTTAGTCGGGGAATTTGACTTTCGTCAATTCCCAACTGGACTATACTTATTCTGTACAATAAACTCAATTGAAACTCAGTTATATACAAATCCGTATCTAACCCTAAAACTACGGCCAACAGTGTCAAGACTAACTGAGTATTTTCATTAAAAAGATTGATATCTAAAGGGTAAGGGATTTCCGAAATGCTAGTCTCTGGTCTGAGACACGTCGACAAAAACATTTCCCTATCACTCTGAGAAGCATGATGAAAATTTTCAATAATTGAAACCTCAGAAAAAACCTCAGGATCTAGGGTTTGGGGCAAATCTGCTTCCAGGGCTTTAATCAATTCGGCTGGCTCAATTTTGCAAATGGCTCGGGTTTTCTGGCTGTTTAAAATGACTCTTTCCTCCTGGGAATAATATTCTGCACACCAGGAGACGAATTCAGGGAAAACAGGAAATTGGTCTGGGCAAAAAGCTATCAGAGACGACTGGTGAACCCTATGGGGGTCTATACCCTCTTTTAATAACTCGGACAACTTAATTTTTACATCGGAGACCGGAAACCTCATTAGGGTATCGTAAACATCTTCATCTCTGTCTTCTAGGGCATCTTTTGACCTAAAAACGTCTATATCTTGCACAGTCTCCATTTAAATGCTTCTTTTAAACAAAATTTCGTTTAAAAAGTGTGACAGGTCACCAAACCCTACCTGTAATTCCTCGTTTTTCACCTTCTGTCACAATCGCCAGCTTCCACCAGTCTTCGGAGCTCTCCAGGATAACGACACATGCAAAATGCCGTTATGTGGAGCCCTTTCTTTTTATATAAGCCTTTTTAAAATTAACATCCTTGCACCTTTATGAACGTGGGCCATATCCAACCGTTGATCTTCGAGGCTTTGTTTTGGGCCGTTAGATCTCATCTCCTTTTATTCCCCCCGGTGGTATCCGCGATCGAAAAGGCTGTTTCCTTTCCCGGTTTGCTCCCTGCGCGGATACACCACCTGTTGACACCTGTTATGGTGGTTTATTCTCCGCGACCGCTTTTCTTTATTTCCCGTATGCATGTTCCTGGCCGCGGATGAAACGCTGGCCGTTGATCTTATCTAGGTATGTATTTCAGCCCTCTGATCATTTCGAAGTATAGTACCGCGTGCCATGGCCCTACCAAACTTTCCCTGTTTGCCACGTGTTAGGCCCCACCTTGCCACATAATATATCCCTCCGTATTTCCATAATGGGTGGTTCCGCGCGGTGCTATAGTGGTTTCCGATACCATTTTATCCATACGCGGATGAATGAATATTGGACACGTGCCTTGGTGGTATTATGTCCGCTACCACCCTCCACCATTTGTTGACGATTACATTGGCGACGCGGGGTTGATATTGACCGTTGATCTTGATCCATAATATCTCCGCCGACGAAACTTGACTGGGGTTTAACCATTGCATATATTCGCTAGCGGACTTTATAAATATGGGTTTTTCTTCTGTATTTTAATATAAAAACCTTCAATTCAACCCTTTTTGTGATGATTTTTTCTCTTAGGATCTTCTAGCAAAAAATTTTAGGTTTCCTCAGACCTGGTGTCAACAACTGGCTCCAACTGGGGATGCTATCCTCCCTACGAGGTAGCAAAGAACATAGTAGACCAAGTGCCTGATCCATTGGGCTGTATTCAAACCCCCTTTTTTTTTTCTTTTTTTTTTTTGTATTTACACTGTACAGGGACCTTCTGTCATTTATATCTGTTAGGACAAATAATGTTTGAGATGTCTCCCATTCACTGGCCCTCCAGGATAAAATTCTCCATTGCAATTTTTTAAGATGAATGCATTTTCTCCTTGGCATCCTGCAACAATATATGGACCTTTCCATAAATGCTCAAACTTTCCATGGTGCTCTTCTTTTCTGGAATCCCACTTCAAAACCAAATCATTTATTTGAAAATCCCTTTCTTTAACTTTTCTGTCAAAAGTTTTTTTCATTTTTTTTTGATGTATTTGAATCTTGTTATATGCTTTTTCTCTGACTTCATGCAACTCTATCATTTGATTTATTCTTCTTTGCATATGATTTGGTTCTTCATCAACTTCTTGTAATAATTTCATGACTGGCAATCCCAAAGAAACAGGGAAAACTACTTCTGTACCATATACCAACTGAAAAGGGGAAGTGCCAATTGCTCTTTTTGTACTGATTATGTCTTCCCATAGAGCATATTTCAGTTTAGTGTGCCAAGCCCTCTTATTATCTTCTAGTAACTTCTTTATGATTCTCACTAAACTTTTATTTGAAGATTCGGCTAATCCATTTCCTTGAGGATAATAAGCTGTTGAGTGATTCAGATGTATGTGGTATTTATGACAGAAATTTATCATCTTTTTTGACTTGAACGCTGGGGCATTATCTGTCACTATCCTTTTAGGACAACCAAACCTGGACAAAATATTTTCTTCCAAAAAGTTCATAATCACCGTCTCTGTAGCATTTCTGGTTGGGATGGCTTCAATCCATTTTGTGAAGTAGTCAGTAGCAGTCAAAATCCACTTGTGTTGTCCTGAAGAATTAGGGTTAATTTCACCAATAAAATCTAACCCCCACTGTTGGAAAGGTGCTTCGACTGAAATGGGTTTCAATGGAAATGACAATAATTCTCTTTTTCCATCGAAAATTTGACATTCATGACATTTTGTTATTTCTTTATACACATCAGAGTACATGCTGGGCCAGTAAAAACCAGCTCTAAGAATTTTGTTTACTGTAGCCTTCCATGAATGATGTCCTCCACACATACCTTTATGAAATTCCACCATAA
The DNA here is from genome assembly GCA_027924585.1 of Larix kaempferi. Taxonomy (NCBI): domain Eukaryota; kingdom Viridiplantae; phylum Streptophyta; class Pinopsida; order Pinales; family Pinaceae; genus Larix; species Larix kaempferi. The sequence goes on from BSBM01000358.1 coordinate 866,820, forward strand.
TATGCTGTGCCTCATTTTCTAAAAGACAATTCAACAATATTCCTCCTGGATCTTTCCAAAACAAATTCCCATCCAATATGCAAAACTTTGCTGCTTTCAGTTTTACTGACCGTGCCCTAGTTTTTTCCATGTTCGCAGGTGCTTGGAGATTCTGTAAGACATATACGATATCTGAGTACCAGGGAGATAAAGAGAAATCTTCAATTATCTATGACTTTGGAACATTTTCGGTCGAGGTTTCATCTAGAAAATTTATACTGAGTGAGTCCCAATTTGTTTCTGTCATCATTTTAGCTAAACCTTGACCTTTTATCAGTTTGGTAGGTTTAATGTCTAAATCATATTCTAGTAGCACTGCTATCCATTTTGCTCTTTTCCCTTCAAGATCTGGTTGTGTAAGGATATCTTTTACTGCTGCTGATGGAACATGTGCTATTGTATGAGAATGCAAAATATATATCCTGAAATCTTTCAATGCTTTCACCAAAGCATAAGCTTGTTTTTCCATGATGTTGTATTTTAATTCTGCATCTCTTAGAATCTTACTAAAAAATGCAATAGGCTGTTTTATACCTTCTTGATTCTTTTGCAACAATACCCCAGCTACTGTGTGTTCAGATGCATATGTGAACATAATGAAATCCCTTGTATAATCTGGACTAATTAACACCGGTGCTTCAGTCAATGCCTTTTTAATGTTGTCAAAAGATTTTCTTGCTTATTCATTCCATTTAATTTCTCTATCTTTTCTCAACATTTCAGTTATATTTCTCAAAATTTCAGCAAAACTGGGAATGAACCTCCTCAACCAATTTACCCTTCCTATGAATGATTGAATCTCTTTCTTGCTCCTAGGGATTCCCACCTTTTGTATTGCAGATACTCTTTCTGGATCGATCTTAATGCCTTCTTTGGATATGATGTGTCCCAATAACCTTCCCTCTTCCATGCAAAAATGAGATTTCTTTGGATTTAATGAAATCCCAAACTTTCTACATTTTATGAAGACTCTTTCCAGATGCTTCCAGTGATCAGCAGCGTTTTTTGAATAAACAGTGATATCATCCATGTATACCACCACAATTTTGTCCCTTTCATCTGCAAATGCAATATCCATAGCTCTCTGAAATGTTGCGCCTGCATTCATCAGACCAAATGGCATTTTGGCGTACATAAATGTTCCCCAAGGAGTAGTAAAAGCAGTTTTTTCTTGATCCTCTGGATGAACCTTGATTTGATTATAACCTGAAAAACCATCTAGCATGGAAATTCTTTCGGCCCCCACCACTTGTTGTAAGACCTGGTCCATTTTAGGAAGTGGATAATTATCTTTCAAAGAAGCTCTGTTCAAGTTTCTAAAATCCACACATAGCCTTATTTCTCCATTCTTTTTTCTTACGGGTACTAAATTGGCTAACCACTTGGAAAACCTCAGAGACACGATTATCTTAGCATCAAACAACTTCCTCACCTCTTTTTCTATCACTGGCAGTAGCTTGGGATTTATTCTTCTTAATTTCTGCTTAAAAGGCTTTTCATCTGGTTTAATTGGAATTGTATGCTGTATAACAGAAATATCATATTCTTTCAAATCCTCATAGCTCCAAGCAAAAACATCTGAAAACCTTTTCATTACTTCCACACTTTTATCTTCTTCTTTTCTTGGTAACTTCTTCGAAAGTTTTACCAATTTGGGATCCTTTTCAGAACCTAAATTGTAATCTTTTACATCTTCAAGTTTTGGTTCAATCTTTGGATTTTTTACCACATCATTTTTATCAAATAATTTTTCTAAAGGAATTAAACCTCTAGGGATAACATTATTCTTCAGCTGAATAATATCCTTACCTCCAATCCTTTGCTTGAATTTTTTTGTTTCCTCTGAAGAATCCACTTCATCTGGGCCCATCTCATCACCTTCTGCATCAATAGACCTGTAGTTGAACTCATCCGTCATTTCCAAAAAGCGCTTGATCTGTTGGTCATCTTCAAAGACTTGCCAATGTCTGACATTGTCTGGAATAGATGGCCTATGTATGACTTCGATATTATATTCCTTTTTAGAAAAGATAGGAGTTTTGAATGCAGCTCCTGCAGTGGCTAAAGAATCTTCTACAGTATTGCTAACTCGGGGAATCGAGATAACATCATGTTCATCGAAAAAAATTTCCAGTAGATCCCACACTTCATTCCTATAAGACCTCATTTTAGGGTGTTTGGTCTGATAAATAGCTTTTACCTGATTTATAACCAATTCAGAATCTCCAAATATCTCAATCTTTTTTGCTTTCAAATCCCTCAACACATTCAATCCCAGAATTAAAGCCTCGTACTCTGCAACATTGTTGGTACATTCAAAATTCAACTGGTAAGAAAACATTAGAAATTCTCTGTCAGGTGTGATTATCCATACTCCTGCTCCATCTCCTTCTCTGCTTCTAGCCCCATCAAAGTGCATCGTCCAAGTACCTTCTCTTCTGATCTTTTCTCTTAACAATCTTTCCTTCTCATTTTCTTTAGGTTCAATTAAATCAATCTTTTCTTTAGATTCAACATCATTATACAAAATACAAGAACCCAAATCGGTGTCTAATGCATATATGGCATGTTTCTCAGGTTCTTTCAGATCACTTACCAAATAAGCAGCTCTCTTTTCAGTATACAATCTTTTGTGTACCCCCAACACCGGAATAGTAGCGAAAGACATATCCATTTGTAGAGTTCCCTTTAACTTTGAAGCCCATGACCTGGACAATAACATACCAAACTTTGCAGGAATATCAGCAACCACCACATCCATAAGAATACCTTTGGCTGGTATTTTACTGAGATTAACCGTCAAATCTTTTATCAATCCTAAACATTTAACTTTCCTTGAATCGAAAGAAAATAAGTCATCGTATGGCCTTGTGATTTCCAATCCCAAAGATTCTACTACAAGCTTGGGCATCAAATTATGAGAAGCTCCAGAATCCAACATACAGTTATGCACCACTTTATCATGAATATCCAAATTCACATAGAAGGGAGAAACTTCTTCCAAACTATTGTCTTCCATTCTTGATCCTAAACAGATATTAGGATTATCATTATCTAATTCCAAAGTGTCTATTTCCACCCGATTTTCTACCTGCATCATCTTGAAAATTTGTTCCTTGTATTCCTTGTTCTTCAGAATTTCATTAAAGGGTACTGAAATCTTGACTTTTGACATTTCATTCTGTATGTTGAAAGGAACCAAATTTTTATCACTTTCTTTCATTGGATCTTTCTTGCTATCTGGAATTACCTGGGGCACATCTTCATTTTCTTTTCTTTTAGTTTGTGTTTCAGACTGACTAGTAGAAGTTTTATCAGCATTTCTTTTTGACTTGCCTATTGGTTCTTTCCCTTTTTCAATTACAACATCTCGGTTCCTCAGATTTATTTTTCTTTGAAGGTCGTTTATAGCATTTTGATAACCAATTTGGTATTGATCACTTCCTATCTCCAAACTACAACATTCCCCTTCTGCCATGAACATATCATGCTCCTGTTTAGTCAAATAGACTTCTGGATCAGAACTACCGCAATGGTGGATATCTCCTTCAGGTATCTCGGCTTCAGCTTCCCCAGCAATATAATTTTCAGGAAAAGGAGGTCGGATTTGATCTTCTTCTGCATTTCTTGGGTTTCGCTGTTCTCTCGGCCTTGCAGCTGGAACAAAAGGTCTTCTAAAATTTGGATTTCTGATTTGAGGTTCTGCTTGTTCTTTATTTGGAGCTTTGTTATCTACTACTAATATTTCTAGTAACTTTTCCATAGTTTTCATCATTGTTTCGAATTTTACATCTGTAGAGGAAGAAGAAGAAGAAGCTGCATTTTGATTATCTTCTCTAATTTTCTTTCTATCCATATCTCTATGTCTCATTTTTCCAGAAGCCATCATATTAGCCTCAACTTCTACTGCATCTTTCATCATTATTGCCAAAGTAGTAGATCTTCTTTCTCTTAATGTACATGAAAAATCACCTTCAAAAGCATCAGCATAATGTAACTTGGCTGCTCCTACTGGAGGTTTTATATCTGTAGGGATTGAATTATAGACTTTCATAAATCTGGCAGAGAATTCCTGAACTGACTCAAAACCTCCCTTTTTCAAATTGTTATACTGGGTCAATACCTGTGAAGGATTTTTCTGATCTTCCCACCTTTCGATAAAAAGGGTTGTAAAGGCATCATAATTTGCAATGCAGCTAAAGCTCTAAACCATTTTTTCACTTCACCCCTTAAACTTTGAGCAAACAACCTCATTTTAGCATCATCATAATCCACTTCTTCTAAATCAATAAAATCACTGAAATTATCAACATGTTGCTGTGCTGTATAATTTCCCTCATTATCAAAAGTAAAGATTCTCTGTGCATAATTTTGAGGCAAATCATGTAAAACTGCTGGCAAAACCAAAGGAGCAAATCTGGCAGCCATGGGTGGTGGATTATAAGGTGCAACAACCGCCCCCTGTTGTCTATTACCTTGTACAGGTATTCTTTGGGCTTTGGATATTTTAGGTTCTTTCCTCTCAGATCTTTGTAAATTTTCCCAAACAGATTTTAAAGAATAGTTTCACAAACTTTGTGGATCAACTTTTGTTTCTTTCAAATCGGAATCTGACTTAGTTCTAAACAAAATCTTTTCACTCGAACCAATATTTACTTTCTCAAACAGATGTTCTTGCAAAGAAGGGAATATATTTGAAAACTGAGAAATACCTTCTTTCGTCTTGCCTTTGCCTTTCTCTGTCTTGAGGAGCTTTTCTGGATTGTCCACGCCTGAAAAGAACCGTGAACCGGGATTTCTTCTTGTAGCCACAATGTCTTTCTTAAATTACTCTCAAAACTTTTGAAAACTGCCACAAGTGAAGTCGCCAGGGCAATATCTACAACCAACTTGTTTCAAACTTCCTTGCCCAAGAAATTTGAGCTTTCTTTGTCGTTTCTCCCAGGGAAAATTTCACTTTCGTTCCCGGCAACGGCGCCAAAATGTTAGCACTTAGATTTTATTCCGGTTGTAAGAAAATAAGACCTAAGGTAACCTATTTCAAACCAAGCTTTAGGTAGAAAAACTAGCCATTTTCTCCACCAGAGAGGGCTCTCTCTTTGATATATATGTGAAGGCTAAAAATATACAAAGGTTCTTTTAGAATTTCTCAAAAAAATATATTTTCTGGTCGAAAAGGTAAACAAGAAACATTGGGCATGGAGTCAAAGCTTTCAAAATGTATAATAAACCAGTAAGGGATTTTCACCATATAAATTTACACAGAGGCAAGATAGTAATCATATTACAGTCAATTTAATTTTCAGGTGACGTAGAAAGAAGTAAAGACATTCCATCAACAACAGGCATCTATCCAGGATGAATCTATTGTCAACTTTGGAGAATATAATGGATATTTAAATGCAAATAAAATGAGGCATAACCAGTATGAATCTCAAGTTATTTCAAGTGCTCATTTAAATATGGAAGAAAAACACTATGGGAGATATAACGAGGAAAGTAAACATGCACATAAAGATAAGAAGAATAACAGACTGTAAGACTGACTAACTCATGAATCTCTGATAAAAAAAGATAGGTATCATCACTGTACTGCCTTTATTTCTTCAAAAATAAACTTCAAAACATACTTGTTTCTCAAAAATTTTCCAACCCCTTCAACAATGACCTCCATTGTTTTTTATACAAAAATTTTTAGAAGAAGCTCCACATAATCGCTTCTTCTAACTAATGATTAAAAATGTTTAACTAAAATATAACTGTCTTCGAGTGACCCACAACTGTCTTTCAAATAATATTACAAATTTAAAATAAAAATGTCTTTTTGCCACTTGGCAAAACTTTTTTAGATATCATCCTTTTGCCACATGGCAAGAGTTTCAAATGCATCTAGGTATGAACAGAATATCTGGTCTTTCCGTACTTCTCCACATAATTCCATTGGTCAACCGTGGGTAGGTCATAATTGGTCATTTCCTTCACCAAGACTCGCATCTCGATATGACCTGCATAAGAAATAGGAAGAAGGTTTGCACAAGTTGAAATTAGCATATTTAACATTTCAAATTCCCCTGACATTTTCTCCATTAAAATTTTTCCTGTGAGCATGTGATCTAGCTGCTGGAAATTTCGGTGATCCATCCTGATATCAAATAGTAATCTTTTATATTCATTTGGAGGAATTAATTCACTATTTTCGTTCCAGAAAGCTGGGAATCCTTTATTTACTAACTTTTCAAATTGCTTTTTGAACTGAATTACTTCTTTCCTTATTTCTCCCGCTTTGGCCTCGACATTTTCGACATGTGAGTATTTGCCCAAGATCCTTCTGGCCCAAGTGATGACAGAAATTCTGTTCGTTATACTCATGGCTGTCAGGTCTGCCTCAGATAGACTGTTTAAAAATGTTATTGCTCTCTGGGCTATTTCTTTCGGCTTTCTATTTAGGCTCTCCCTGACTGCCCGGCAACTATCGAAGGCATTTTTGGCTACCTTTTCTTTAACTCTTATATAATCCAGATATGGCCTAAGTTTTTCAACCTCTTTAATGATCTGGTCCCACACCATATGTTTACACCCCTGCATAGCAGCTTGCCCTGTTGCATGAGCTGCTAATCCTTTATTATTATTGCTCAATTCCTGATTGTTTGCCTGCAAAGTTTTTATTTCTTTCTCTTTTACTTCATTTTCCTCTTTCAATTTCTGTATTTCTGCTTTTAACGATTTGATTTCATTATCTTTTAAACTTATTTGTGACATTGCCTGTAAAATTCCATCTACACCGGTTTTATCCTCTACTGAGCTTGTATGTACTTGCTGCTGATTGTTCTCTGCTAATTGTTTTCTTGCTGTTGCCAACTGTTCTTCTAAAATGAACCTTTCTTTTTCCCAATAGTCCTTTTCGTCAGAAAGCTTTAACATTTTAGCTGTGACATCATTGACTTCGTTGGATAGTTCTTCCTTCTCTTTTTCTAATACTGTCAATTCTGCACCTTGAATGAGTACAGTTTCTGGGATTTTTAGTTTTCGTCTCAATGTTAAGATCATATCTTCCTTCTCCTTAAGCAGTTTTGTGGCTACATATCCATTTTCATTAGTCAGATCTATTTGTAATTTCTTAATTTGCTGTTGTCGAGACTTATTCTCTGCCTTTTCCTGTCTCAACTGGTTATTTAATTTGTCTACTGAATTCTTCAGTTTGTCTGCTCTCAATGTAGCCCCCAAATAGTCTGAGTATATGACCTCTCCCGCTTGTCTATGTAACAAAATTTTATCAGGGGCATTTACTTTTGACAAGTCTATCTTCATCTCTGAGATCTTGTTCCTTGTTACAACTGAAAATTTCAAAGAATTTTCTTTGATGTTCCTGCTGGTAAATAAGCTCACTTCACTATTTGATATATTCCTGACCTTCGGAAACAATTGACTTGTTTTCTTCGCTGATTCTTGTTTATTTTTACTATGTTCGTCAAATACGTCCATGATATTCCTGGGTCTATTTACATCACCCCCTACAGGGGTTTCTTCAATGTTGTATTCCTTCACTGTAATTTCTGGTATTTCATCTTCTGTCGCTTTTGCTTCTTCTGAAATTGTTGTCAATTCTTGTGACTCATCTGTTTTCATTCTTTTTCCTTTTTCTGTCTCTTCATCATCAATGACCATAATGTCTTGTATAGGTCTTTTGGACCCTGCTAATGCAGTACTTATTTCTGTTTCTGTTTCTACCGCTGCTTCTTCCAATGACATTTCTCTGTCGGACGTGTCTGGAATAATTTCTTCTTTGTATTCGAGCCAGTTGGCTTTGTCTGCCATCCCTTCGACAATTTGATGATTCAGAGCCTTGATACGATGCTCAATTCTTCGTTTGGATATGATATTTAAGGGGTCGTATTCCATAGCTGCATCTGTCTCAAATTTCATGTCTTTTAACAACTTCTCTATATACACAGCAACGTTCTTACTCTTTATTATGAACGGACCTAATGTGAAAGGGTATTTAATGTCCGTTGCTTGTCTATGAACTAAAAAATTGTTATCTTCTACAATCAATTTCTGCCTTAAGAATTCCAAGGCAAAAATCCTCAAAGTGAGGAATGCTGGTAACACATAGGGTTTATGCTTGAATCCATACAATCTGACTACTGTACTATATTTCGATAAAAACCAGTCTCCTGTAGCATACTCTGTATTCAGTTGCATTGATACCTGCATTTCTGGCAGTACTCTAGGCAGGTTCTTTCCGAAAATCATTTTAAAGATCGCTGAGAGCATGTAGTTGATAAAGTTGAACATATTATTTTCCAGTGGAGTTGTGAAAACAATCTCTGGGAACTGTAATTCTTCCTGACTGGACACCATAATCATTCTCATTAAAAAAGCCTGAAACTTGAAATGTCTGTGTGTGGAAAAATTGACCGTCTAGTCATGCATCCTTTCTGCTATGAATGTTTCAAAATTTAGTCGGGGAATTTGACTTTCGTCAATTCCCGACTGGACTATACTTATTCTGTACAATAAACTCAATTGAAACTCAGTTATATACAAATCCGTATCTAACCCTAAAACTACGGCCAACAGTGTCAAGACTAACTAAGTATTTTCATTAAAAAGATTGATATCTAAAGGGTAAGGGATTTCCGAAATGCTAGTCTCTGGTCTGAGACACGTCGACAAAAACATTTCCCTATCACTCTGAGAAGCATGATGAAAATTTTCAATAATTGAAACCTCAGAAAAAACCTCAGGATCTGGGGTTTGGGGCAAATCTGCTTCCAGGGCTTTAATCAATTCGGCTGGCTCAATTTTGCAAATGGCTCGGGTTTTCTGGCTGTTTAAAATGACTCTTTCCTCCCGGGAATAATTTTCTGCACACCAGGAGACGAATTCGGGGAAAACAGGAAATTGGTCTGGGCAAAAAGCTATCAGAGACGACTGGTGAACCCTATGGGGGTCTATACCCTCTTTTAATAACTCGGACAACTTAATTTTTACATCGGAGACCAGAAACCTGATTAGGGTATCGTAAACATCTTCATCTCTGTCTTCTAGGGCATCTTTTGACCTAAAAACGTCTATATCTTGCACAGTCTTCATTTAAATGCTTCTTTTAAACAAAATTTCGTTTAAGAAGTGTGACAGGTCACCAGACCCTACCTGTAAGTCCTCGTTTTTCGCCTTCTGTCGCAATCGCCAGCTTCCACCAGTCTTCGGAGCTCTCCAGGATAACGACACATGCAAAATGCCGTTATGTGGAGCCCTTTCTTTTTATATAAGCCTTTTTAAAATTAACATCCTTGCACCTTTATGAACGTGGGCCATATCCAACCGTTGATCTTCGAGGCTTTATTTTGGGCCGTTAGATCTCATCTCCTTTTATTCCCCCCGGTGGTATCCACGATCGAAAAGGCTGTTTCCTTTCCCGGTTTGCTCCCCGCGCAGATACACCACCTGTTGACACCTGTTATGGTGGTTTATTCTCCGCGACCGCTTTTCTTTATTTCCCGTATGCATGTTCCTGGCCGCGGATGAAACGCTGGCCGTTGATCTTATCTAGGTATGTATTTCATCCCTCTGATCATTTCGAAGTATAGTACCGCGTGCCATGGCCCTACCAAACTTTCCCTGTTTGCCACGTGTTAGGCCCCACCTTGCCACGTAATATATCCCTCCATATTTCCATAATGGGTGGTTCCGCGCGGTGCTATAGTGGTTTCCGATACCATTTTATCCATACGCGGATGAATGAATATTGGACACGTGCCTTGGTGGTATTATGTCCGCTACCACCCTCCACCATTTGTTGACGATTACATTGGCGACGCGGGGTTGATATTGACCGTTGATCTTGATCCATAATATCTCCGCCGACGAAACTTGACTGGGGTTTAACCATTGCATATATTCGCTAGCGGACTTTATAAATATGGGTTTTTCTTCTGTATTTTAATATAAAAACCTTTAATTCAACCCTTTTTGTGATGATTTTTTCTCTTAGGATCTTCTAGCAAAAATTTTTAGGTTTCCTCAGACCTGGTGTCAACAACAATCATAAGTGTCAACACCCTAATCAATGAATATCTTCTATCATGCATTCATAATTTTATTAAGGTGATATGACAAGTGTAAATTTAATAAAAATTGTACTAACCGTAATAACATGAAGACAAACATACCATAAAATTAATCATGAAAAAATCTTGAAATATACCTAGATGAGCCATACCTGTCGATATTGCTTATAATATTCTTATGTATGGCCTTAGCCTCATCTCCTTTTGAAACAGGAACTTCTTCACTTATGCAGGTGACCAATCCATTCTCTTCTAGGATTAACCCAATCCACTTGATTTGCAAAAAATGGATCTAGAGCTGGATTACAGTTTGTTAGAGAAACCCTAAAAATTCAAACTTTGAATTTCAAACTTCTAAAAGGATAGAAAGATGCCCCTTGATGAGCTGATCAAGCTGGTATACTCATAATTTGAAAACTGCAAAGTTTCACCCGTCAAATTTGCCTTTGAAACTTCCGGATTCACTAGACATGACCCCGAACTAGGGTTTGATAAATCCCACCCTTCTACCCAATCAAAAGGTTGAATCCAAAGCTCTAAGCTTCTAATTTTCTGAGGAGCTTCTAGCCATGGTCACAGATTTCAAAAATTCCCATTTTTGCAAAAGCCCTAATTTTCCACTTTTTCGATCAAAATCCCGAACTAGGGTCTGATCAAGCCCGACCTTCTTCCCAACCAAAAATTCTGATCTTGGTCTCTAAATTTCGATTTTGATGAGTAGAATTCAGCGGTGGTCTCTGATTACAAAAATTTCAACTTTCTCCGAAACTCTAAATTCTGGAAGCCATGAATGAAGGTGCTAAAAAATAATTATGTTTTGACATAAATATGTACATGATTGTTTCTAGTGTAACTCTGAACTTTTCGATCCACAGGGTCTGAAATATTTTCTTGTGATAGCCTGACTTGTCATCTTTCCAACCCCATAGGTCTGACCTCAAATGGATTCTTTGAGAGAGCGTTATTCCAAGTGTCGCAACGTGACCTGTTTATGGGATAAAACAAGAGAGTGAACTTGTACTGTGTACCACGTGTCACTGGTTCAGTTTCAGCCTCTAAAAACGTTACTTGAGAAATTAAAGTCTGTGCACTACCTATCACATTTTACGAAATTTTTGTTGGAGCTTCCTATCCCAAGTTATGACCTTTTTTCCAAGGTCACTTGTTTATGACTCAAATATGGAAGAGGTAGAAACCCTATATTGTACAGATCATACAACACAAAGTACAATGAATTAGAAGTTTTCCTTTGGATACAAGGTACATGGGGATCTGACATTCGACCTGTGAAAGTTTCACATCCAAAAAATTTGACAAAATGGATTTATAGAAAAATTTCTATGATGACTAGTTTTTGTTATATCAATCCCAAGCATCGCAAGTGCAACAAGTGTCATACATGCCATACCATGCCTTCTTTCAGGCTAGCTTTGATACCATGTTAATTTTTCAGAATTTAATTCGATATGATATAGGATCTTAACTAAGAGAATAACATGTATAGCATATCTACAGCATATCAATCATGGACACAATAATGCAAGCACACAAAAGACACAGAGTTTACTTGGGGAAAACCATAAGGGTGAAAAACCCCAATAACTTCCTCAGATATAGATAGAGCAATGATACAACCCAAGCATAAGAGATAGACATCTCCTAGCAGCAACTTCTCCTCCTCCACAAGTGTGCCACTCTCCAAAGAGTGTGTGTGAGAATAGAAAAAATGATGAAATAGAGTGCCTCCCACACTCTATTTATACTTGACTTGACTTGCATAATAACCTTTACTAGGTCGGCCTTAACTTAACCACATAACATAATGATGTCTGGGCCGACACCCAATAGGGTGGTCTAATAACCCTTTGACCCACATGGCCGACCCCCAATAGGGTGGTCTAATAACCCTTCGACCCACATGACTTATACAGGGCCGACCCCAACAAGGTGGTCTAATAACCCATCAAGTATAAGTTACGACACTGTTAAATTTTCAGAATTTACTTCAATCTGATCTGGGATCTTAACTGAGAGAACAACATGTACAACAAATCTACAACATACCAATCGTGGACACAATAATGCAAGCACCCAAGAGACACAGAGTTTACTTGGGGAAAACCATAAAGGTGAAAAACCCCAATAACTTTCTCAGAGATAGATAGAGCAATGATACAATCAGAATACAATAGATAGTCTTCTCCTAGCAGCAGAGCCTCCTCCTCACAAGTGCACCACTTTCGAAATGAGAGAAGTGTATGAAAGAATGATCAAATATAGATCTCCCGATCTCTATTTATAGTTGTTATGTCCTGTCCAATAAACTAATGGGTCCTACATGTCTAACTTAACCCATGGTTAACTTAATCCAGGCCGACCCCACACTTGGTGGTCTAATAACCCTTTGACCCACATGGCCGACCCCCAATAGGGTGGTCTAATAACCCTTAGAACCACATGACTTATACATGGCCTACCCCAACAAGGTGATCTAATAACCCATCGAGTATAAGTTACGACACTTACAATATAAATGACGACACTTCCGTATAGATGAATAATAACATCTCTATAGGAATACAAACACTTCCGTATAGAGGAATAATGCCATCTCTATAGGAGTACAAAATACATACATGAAATACATGGGTGAAATACATTCCGAAGTTACATATACATCAACACTCCCTCTTAACTAGGAAGGTATTTCTCGACACAGGTCTGCTAGCACGAGTCTTCTTCTCTGGATCATCATCAGCGAATCATCATCCTCGAATCATCGTCATCATTACTGCTGTTGCTATCTCAATCAATCTCTTAATCTACTCATCATAGGAAGTTCTACAGAGCTAGTCCTTTTTCATACTGGATGTAGGCCCACCACCTGCAGGTCTTCATCATCACTGGTCATACTGTCGAATTCTCAGGACTTATTACGTGTGTCACAAAACCTTAAAAGAGTCCTTGACTAGCAAGAGCCCTAAAGAGCATCTAAGGCCTTTTTCATCCTGTCTAGATCTCCATGACTTATTACATGTGACCCCACCACAAAACCTCGAAAGAGCATCCCAAGATGTTACGGGTACACAACTCCAATCTGAAGGATCTCCCAGGGCACAAATTACACATGGTCACCACAAAACCTAGCAAGAGCATCTCAGGATGTTACAGGTACACAACTCCGACCTGAAATATCCCAGGGCACAAATTACATGTGGTCATGGAAAAACCTCGAAAGAGCATCTTAGGATGTTACGGGTACGCAACTCCGACCTGAAATCTCCCAGGGCACAAATTATATGCCATAAGACAAAACTTCGCAAGAGCATCTCAGGATGTTATAGGTACACAACTCCGACCTGAAATCTCCCAGGGCACAAATTACATGTCCTCCCAGAGCAATGTCTCAAAAGAGCATCCCAGGCTATTATGGGTACACAACTCCGACCTATAGGATCTCCCAGACATGCTCATCTGCACAACCTAATCGACGGCCACAAAGTATCATCCTGATACTCATCATACATCATCCTGATGTACACATGATCATCCTGATCATCATCACTGGAACATCCTGCTGCATGTCATCTAGAGCAACATCCTGAAGCTTTTCATCTATGATCATCTTGATCATACACTACATCTACTTGATGCATACCAAGTATGTACCTGATACATATCATCATACATGATCCAACTGATCATACAATGTATCCACCTGATCATACCTAATACATATCAACATACATGATCTACCTGATCATACAATGTATCCACCTAATACATATACAGATACATGGTCCAAGCATCCAACATGATGCATATACATATAGAGCAGTAACTGGAGCATCATCCTGATGCTCATCATCCATGATCCTCCCGATCATCATAGCATCGTCTTCTTCAGATCATCTCATCGTCCACGAAGCATAGCCCAGATGCACATCATCCAACACTTACACCACCGACATAGGAGAACACATCTACCATCATTTGTTGATGTATATGTAACTTTGGAATGTATTTCATCTATGTATTTCATATATATTTATTGTACCCTTATTAGAGATGTGTTATTCCTCTATACGAAAGTGTCGTCATGTGGATTGACAAGTGTCGCAAGTGTGTGTACTTGCCGATGGGTTATTAGACCACCATGTGTGGGGTCAGCCCTGAAATATATATTATATTGTGGATGTATCTAGATAGACAATTCGTCCCCATAGTGTAACTGGGCAAACATGTTAAGTATAAATAGAGATCGGGAGATCTCTATCTGGATCATTCAGAAATTCATACTTCTCTCACTCAGAAAGTGGCGCACTAGTGAGGAGGAGGATCATCTGCTACTAGGAGACTATCTCAATGTATTTTGGTTGTACTTTGGTTGAGCCATTCCTCTCTCTATCTCTGAGGAAGTTGTGGGGTTTTTCACCTTAGGGTTTTACCCACAGAAACTATGTGTCTCTTGTCTCTCATGCTTTTGATTCTTGTGATGCTTGTCATTCTTATTGTGATTGTTATGCATTGATATACTGTATATGTTATTCTCTCAGTGAAGATCCTAGAGTATTGTGAATTAATGCTCAAAATTTAACATGGTATCAGAGCTAACCTGAGAAGAAGACATTTTGCAGTGACGAAAACTTGAGTTTCTTGTTTATTGGGTTTCTCTCCACAGATTTTGGAAACACAATATAGTAGATTGACTCTACTCATCAAGGAGAATCTATCTGTCCAATCAGAATTCAATTCTGAGCATTTTCAGATTCGGCCCTAAAAATTAGGGTTTCCACAAAAATAGGAATTTCTGGAATATGAAGACATAGCTGGAAGCTCCTTGCAAGCATAGAAGTTTAGAGCTTTGGATCGAAATTTTTGGCTGGGTAGATCTCCAGGAAACTCAAACCCTAATTCAGGGCTCTCCTAGTGAACCTGAGCGGACAAAAAGACAAATCTAAAGCGTAAAGCTTTGCTAATCTAAAATTTTGAATACACCAGGCTGATCAGCTCATCAAGGCGCATCTTTCTGTCCTTTCAGAAAGTTGAAATTCACATTTTTAAATTTTAGGGTTTTTCCGACAAACCCTAATCCGAGACCAGATCCAATTTTCAGCATTTCAAGTGGTAAGACCTAAATATTTTCTATTTCCATTTGAAGTAATCTTTAAGATGTCTTACCACACCAAGATTGAGGATAAGCATGAAGGGGCTAATAACTTCTGAGCTTGGAAGTATAGGATTGGGTTAATCCGGGAAGAGAATGAGTTGGACTCATATATAAAAGAAGACATCCCTATCCCAGAGGATGTACAGGCCAAGGTATTGCATAAGAAGAACTTGGTCAAGGAAAAGAGAATCATTATTGATTCTATCAAAGACCATCTCATACCCCATGTGTCTTCTCTAAAGACACCCAAGGAGATGTTTGACTCTTTGACCAAGCTATTTAAAGGGAAGAACATAAATCAGAAGATGACTTTGCGGAATCAATTGAAAGCGGTCAAGATGTTGAATGGAGGAACCATTCAATCTTACTTCTCCAAGGTCTCTCAGATCAAGGAGCAACTTGAAGCTGTGGATGAAGTAGTGGACAATGGTGAAGTTGTTATGACCACTCTTAATGGCCTACCTAGGTCATGGGACTCCTTTATTCAAGGAATCTGTGCAAGAAAGAAATTGATCTCTTTCAGTAAACTATGGGAGGAATGCTCTCAAGAAGAATCTAGACTTGTATCTCATGAGGAAAAGATGGGAGGTGAAGATCAAGCTCTCGCAACTCACACCAAAAGAAGCAAGCCCAAGAAGGAGCACTGTCGCTACAAAAGATCCTATCAAAAGAATAAGAAGGATCTAAGATGCTTCACATGTAATGAGAAGGGTCACTTTGCTTCAGATTGTCCCAAGAACAAAATGGATAATAACAACAAATCCAGCAAGAAGAAGAAGGCCAACAAAAGAAATTTCCATGCTCATGCTGCCGAGGATGATGAACCTCCAAAGAAGAAGGCTAGGGAAGAAAGTGATGATAGTGATGATGACTCATCAAGTGAAGAAGAGTATGTTCTAATCTCTGCTCTCACAAGTACTATCTCCCATGGTTGTAATGATTGGTTGATTGATAGCGGGGCTTCCAAACACATGACTGGGTTTAAGGAATCTTTTGTGAATCTATCTGAACATGAATCACCCCATAAGGTAAAACTTGGGGATGATTATCAATACCCAATCAAAGGAAGTGGTTAAGCCTCCTACAACCTAGATTCTAAAAAATATTTGAAGATGAAAGAAGTCCTTTATGTACTTGGGCTCAAGAAGAACTTACTCTCCATCTTTGCATTGGATGCAAAAGGTATGAGGGTTGCATTTGTGGATGGCCAAGTCCTAATGTGGCCAAAGGGAAAGACCATAGATGATGTAGTAGTGATTGGAGAGCAAGAGGGAGGTTTGTATATATTGAAGGGACAACCTGAACATGCCATGGTGCATGAATCCATGGAACCAAGTGAACTTTGGCATAGAAGACTTCATCATATGCACTATAGGGCACTTCCAATTGCAAGCAAGGTTGTAGAGGGTCTTCTTGAAATCAAGACCAAACATGGAGGTGTTTGCAAAGGATGTGCAAAAGGTAAGAACATTAAGAAGGCTTTCCCAAGCAGTGAAAGCAAGGCAAAATATATCTTGGAAATCATCCACTCAGATGTATGTGGTCCTATGTCATCTAGTTCTCTGAGTGGGTATGTTTACTATGTCTCATTTATTGATGACTTCTCCAGGAACACTTGGGTATACTTCTTGAAGAACAAATATGAGGTGTTTGATGAATTCAAGGAATTCAAAACCTTGATGGAGAATCAAAGTGACAATAAGATCAAAACATTCAGATCCGAAAATGGTGGTGAATTCGCCTCAAGTGACTTCAAGAAGCTTTGCAGTGATTCAGGGATTAAGAGGGAGTTGACTGCTCCTTATAATCCTCAATAGAATGGAGTTACAGAAAGGAAGAACAAAACAATCATGGAAGCAGCAAGGGCAATGCTGCATGACCAGGATCTACCTACGCACCTATGGGTAGAAGCAACTAGAACAACTATGTATGTGCATAACGGAACACCCCATACGATATTGAACAACAACCAGAAGAGGTCTTTTCTGGTAAGAAACCTGAAGTCATCCATATCAGAATATTTGGTTGTCCAGTATACACTCATGTTCCAAAGGAAAAGAGGACCAAACTAGATCCTTTAGGAAAGAAGGGTATCTTTGTGGGTAACAGTGAAAGATCGAAGACTTACATAATATACTTTCTAGGGTTCAAGAAGATTGATGTCAGCAGGGATGTAACATTTGATGAAAACTCAGCATTCATCAAATCAAGGAAGGCACCTATCAAAGTTTATGGAGAACCTAAGGAAACTAGATTTCAAGACACTACCATGACAGAAGCAATTCCAGAAGTTGTTTGTGAGTTTGAAGATCCGCAAGAAACTGTAGATCCACCTCATGAGGATAACTCTCACAAGAGGAAACCTGCATGGGCTAAAGAGCTCATTCAAGATGCAGAAATATTTGGCATTCCAGAAGAAGATTACAGAGCAAAGAAGAGAACCAGATCACATACCAGCTATGTTGCTTTACTCTGTGACATTATCAACAAAGAACCTTCCATTTATGAAGAAGCAACGGAAAAGAAAGAATGGAAGGATGCCATGGTTGAGGAATACCAATCAATAATGAAGAATGATGTTTGGAATGTTGTCCCAAGACCTAAAGAGAAGTCTGTTGTGACTTCCAAATGGATCTACAAAATCAAGCATGCTGCAGATGGCAATGTAGAGAAATACTAGGCAAGAGTCGTAGCTCGTGGCTTCTCTTAGAAAGAGGGAATAGATTATGAAGAAACTTTTGCACCTGTAGCCAGGTATACTTCCATCAGAACAGTACTTTCCCTGTCTGCAGCAATGAAATGGAAAATACACCAGATGGATGTCAAGACTGCTTTCTTGAATGGTGTACTTGAAGAGGAAGTATATGTGGAGCAGCCACTTGGTTTTGAAATACATGACATAGAGTCATATGTGTGCAGATTGAAGAAAGCTCTGTATGGCTTGAAGCAAGCTCCCAAAACTTGGTATGGTAGGATGGACAATTTCCTATCTAGTTTGGGTTTTACCAAGAGTAAAGCGGATTCCAACCTTTACTACAAGGTTAAGGAAGGGAATCCTGTGATTCTAATTATGTACGTAGATGACTTATTTGTAACAGGAGATGACAGATTGATTGCAGATACTAAGAGGAAGCTTGCTGCCGAGTTCGATATGAAATATTTGGGAATGATGCATTATTTCCTCGGTATGGAGGTGTGGCAGAGTGCAGGTGGGATATTCCTTGCTCAACGGAAGTACACAATAGATGTCTTGAAGAGATTCGGGATGATGGATTGCAAGGCCATGGTCACATGTTAGGAACCCATGTCTTTACTTTGTTAGTATATTGTTTTTGGACACATATGGTTTGTAAGTCATCCCATAGTATTTGTTGATCAATAGTTTGTGTTATTGTTGTTGGAGCATATGCTTTGTAAGTTGCCCGTAGTATTGTTGATCCATAGTTTGTAGTGGCCCATGGTTTTGACCCATAGTATTGGCACCTAGACTTAGTATATAAGTGTGTGTTGAGACCTATGAAGGCACCGTGAAGTTATTTGTATTGAGCTTGCTCATAGGAGGTTGCCCACTCGAAATGCCCTGTGATCAATATAAAAGTGATTCTGAGTTTTGCTATTTCACATTTTCTTATTAATTAATTGTTGCAGGTGCATCACATCTGGTATCAGAGCACTTTCTTGGGCTCGCTGGGTGAAATTTCTGCCAAAATTTTTTTCGCATCTGTTGCAGGTTCGGATTTGCGAATAATCCCTATCCGCTTAACTGTGGGAATTACTTGGGAATAAGCCCTAAAACTCATTGTGAGGAGTACCATAGGAACCCCGAAGTAGCTGGCCCATTGCGAGGACCTGCCAGCGAAAAGGGCAATGACCCCTACCTGATTGACTAGTTCCCACCCGTGAGGTAAACCAAGAGTTGTCATTTGTGGCAAAGCGGTTATCAGTTTTACCTGAGCCGTGGAGTGAGGGGTACTGCCCCAATACGTAAGCCGTCAGACAGCATTGGCGGCTGAGTGAAACCCCTGAACTGTTAGGAAGCCGCACATACCTGGGGTCCATATCTATTTTCAGCTGAACTGTTGTCGATCACTACTACGTCGTTTCAGATGCAGCCGTTCAGATCCATTCTGCAAGCCATTCCAGATCCATCCATTTTCAATCCATTCGGCACTATTCCAGATCCCTTCCGATCCGTAGCCGCTCCAATCTGGAAAAAAAGAAAAAAAAAAAAAAGAAGAAAAAAAGTCACTTAGTTTTTTCTCCATATCTCCCTTGTTTTCACTCTGTTTCCCTTGAAATTTTCGAGGAACCCCTATCATCCCACTCTGCATATTTCATTCCTAAGGACCCTATCCCCAATTCACCTTTCCAAATCCTGAAATCCTACATTTGTCTATTTTTAGGGTTTGCCATAACTTCCTTAGATTTCACCCAATCACCTTCAAATTTTACCACAAAATTCCTTTCTGAATTTTACTTCTTTGTCCCCCTCTGCCAAATTTTCCCATTCTTTCACCTCGCTTCTGAAATCCTCATTTTTGCTTCCCTATCTATTCGATAGTGTCCAAAACCTAGTCAAACCCCAATTACCCTTCATATTTTTTCCCAAATCCAGATTTTCCTTTACTAAAGCAGTTTGTATTTTTGTTTTCCTACCCAGGAAACCAAAAAAAAAAAACTCCTGGTTATGGTTGTCACCCGTACAGGAGCAAAAACCATGGAAGACGCACTTGCAGCCATCCAAGCCAAATTCCAGGATTTGGATAAAAAATTTCTCGATCTCCATCTTGAACATTCAGCTATGAACAACAAACGACAGTCCGAGTCTTCATCAGACAATGGGTTCTCTTCTTCTAGCAATTTCCGTGGTCCGAAGCTTGATTTTCCTCACTTCAATGGTATTGATCCAACTGGATGGACCTATCATGCAGAACAGTATTTCGGTCTGCATAATACTTTTGATGTCAACAAATTTTTGCTGGCATCCTTTCATTTGGAACAGGAAGCTCTTCAATGGTACCATTGGTACATCAAGGCTCATGCAGAGCCAAAATGGCCAGACTTTTGCCAGCTCCTTTTGCAACGATTTGGTCCTAGTGCTTTTGATGACTTCATAGGAGCCCTCACTAAACTTCGCCAAATTGGCACTGTGAGAGAGTATCAAACCGAATTTGAGAAACTAGCCAACCACACCGAAGGATTGTCTGATGACTTTTACCGGAGTTGTTTTATCAGTGGTCTAAAGGATGCCATCTGCTCTGAGGTCAAAATTTTTTGTCCCAAGAAAATGATGGAAGCCCTAGGGTTGGCTAAGTTGGCAGAAGACAAGATTGCAACCCAACAACGCTCCAAGCCCACTTTTGTTCCCTTCTGAAATATGGGTTCTCAACGACCACCTCTACCGCAGGCTCCTCGACCAACTCCTATCGACCAACTCCTATCAAGTGTTTTCCTGAAACAGAGATGCAAGCATGCAGAGAAAAGGGGATTTGCTATAGTTGTGATGAGAAATTCACTTGGGGACATAGATGTGTTCAGCAAAAGATCTATCTCTTGGATGTGGATTCTCCGCCTGCCTCTGAAATTGGTGATGAAGATCCAGAAACATTGGATGCTCCGGTCGACATTCAGGAACCGCCTATTGACCCTCCATATCAATATGACTAGCCAGAGATATCTCTCCATGCTTTAGCTGGGATCACCACTCCCCAAATAATGCGGGTCAGGCGTTACTTCAAGAATATTCCTCTTACAATACGCATTGATTCTGGTAGCACTCATAATTTCATTGACCCTCGGATCGCCAAACAAGCTGATTGTTTTATCCATCCTTGCTCAAACTTTGAAGTCATGGTTGTGTTGATGCCTTGGATATCGTAGCATCAATCAGAAAGGGATTCTCCCTGATAAATTATCCCAATTAGATTATCTACCGTTTCGTATGGGGAATCCGTTCGGTTAGCGGTTCCGACAACTGTGGGTTTGGAGTTTAATTCCAATTATACCGGTTATGGCCCGATCCACCGTTCTTTTGAATTTTATGTTTTATAATGATATGCAAGTGCCTAGTCTAAATTTAATATAAATGCAAAACTGGAAAACATATCTAATTCTAAAACATAAATAAATCTAACTATCCCTGCCAGGAGTGAATTTAAAGCATGAGCAATGAGCTGTAGGAGTTATCTTAAAGAATAAACAGATAGCCATTAAATCTGAAAGAGAAAGCTACAACAAAGATAAAAGATATCAGAAGATAGCTTCTAATTAAACATAACACATTTCATTACTCATGAAAGAGAGAATTCATTTGCAAAGAGAGAAGCAAGATCATTTAATACAATGAAATAATTCAAGACAGTAATAAAGATCTCACAGCAAAGTATAGCAGACACAGGAATAATCCACAACGCATCCAATCTCCATTCCCATCCAAAACGTCATCTCCAAGCTCTTATTAGAAGATTTTATTTTCTTAAAACATGTGCAAGATAGCTCGTACAAGTCTAGAAAATAATTCCCTGCAAAAAGTCCCCTCCAGGCTCTTATTAGAAGATTTTATTTTCTTAAAACATGTGCAAGATAGCTCGTACAAGTCTAGAAAATAATTCCCTGCAAAAAGTCCTTCTACATTCCTTCCTAACTTCTATTTATAATATTACAAAATTCCCTTTGGGCTGCCACTTGGCCTTTACACTTGTCACCTACAGACTTTTCCCTTTATAACAAACAAAAAATGTGACCTCCCTTTTAAACATAAAATTATTTAATAAAAGACAGGACAGCTGTCCCATATCTCCACGTTTATACATATGAAAGCCAAAATACAAAATATAGGAATTAATGCTTCCAAAATCAGCGCATTCATTCTTGGGCAGGCTCTCTAGCTGGGGAAGAAACACTCGAACTAGCTGCTGTTGCTGGGAGAGAGGAAATCGAGCCAGCTAGTATTGCTGCTACTTCTGGGAGAGGAACACCTGGGTTGGCTGTCACCTCTACTGCTGCTGCTACTTTCTTTTCTTCTTCAGCGATGTAACTGTACCAGACACCAGTGTCCCTTATAACTACATTTGCAGAAGCAGGGAGCAAGATTTTCTGAGAAGTTACGTATTTACCTAGTTCTGCTCCGATACCTTGAATTTCCGCTACTGCTGATTGGTGTATTTCCTTAAGCAGATGACTGTGTATGGATGACATCCCAATGCAGTGTTGGAGTTCATAAATGGCTAGGACATCAATCCTTTTCACATATTTCGTTTGGATGCCCAGGTCTTCCTTCAGGTTAGCTAAACGCTACTCTTTGCCTGGAAAATCATCAAGGGATTGAGGGAAACTCAACTTGCATTTGTCATGCACTTCATGGATTCTTTGATAAAGCCTGCTACTTTTATCCATTGTCCCTTGGATCTTTGCCAGTAGCTTAATGCCACAGTTTTTGCAAAATTCCAATAGGGATACGTCTTCATTAAAACCATCTTCAGATTTAAATGGGACATGTTTGGGGAAATCTATCTTTCCTTCTCTCCATTTTATCTGGCTCAAGATATTTTCCTTAACCCGAGTATGTTTAGCTTTAAGTCTAGTGGCTTCTGTATTAAATTCTTCCAATCTGACCACCATGGCCTTGAGCTTGCATACTTCCTCAGTGATTAGTTCCTGCGTGTCATGGATTTGCCTTAGGATGCCACAGGACAACTCATGGAAAGGAGACATGTCCATCGCTCTGCTCTCCGCCTGCTCTAATTGCTCACCCAATACTTGCTTCTCTGCCTCTAGATCAGATACTTTAGTTTCTGCATCAATCTTTTCTGCTTCTAAAATCATCATCTGAACTGTCATGCTTTCCTTTTCTACTTCTATCTGGTTATACTTGTCTGACAGCTCTTTGTGCTCAACGTTCAGGCGATTATACTTATTCACCACGAGATCCCTGTAGGCTTGCTCATTGGCCACAGTGTGTTGTAGCATGCGAGCTCTCCTCTTAGTCGACTCAAATTCTTTAACTATATCAGCCACATTGTCCAGCGTTGCTCTTGTTGTCTCTACAGAGGTGGATGCCATAGCTAAAGGATCCTTGTTCATGTTCTGCATTACTGTGGTCTCCCAGTGAGTGATAATATCTTCCTGGAAGAGTCTCTTTATCCTCTATTCTGATTTAAGGACCATAGATTTACTCTTCTTATCATAGACAAATTCATTCCATCTGGACACGGTATGCTCTTCCGATGGAGTATACGGGATGATTGGGAGATCTATAATATCTATTTTTGCTTCCGCGAGTGGGGTATGGACTACCTAATTTGGATATGTTCCCACATTCTGGGTACCAGAGGCACCTGCTTGTGCTAGGTCCACCTCCACATTTTGAGAGCCGACAACCCCTACTTGAGGCTGGTCTATTTCCATGTCCTAGGTGCCGTGGTCTCCTGCTTGGGCATCTTCAACCGCTTTAAGTTCTTCTTCTGCTTCATGCCCTACTTCAGCTTGTTGCCTTCTCTCTTCTTCTTCAGATTCCTGCTGTCTTTCATCTTCACCCTCTTTCTGCTACTGGGCTTCCTCAGCCTCTTTCTGGAGCCTCTCACTTTCTGCTTCCTGCTGTACTCTCGCCACCTCAACTTCCTGCTGCACTCTAGCAACTTCAACCTCTTGCAGTAACCTTGCTTCCTCTATTAACCTTTGTTCTTCTTGGGCTCGAGCATCATCTGCTTCTTTCTCTTTCGGCAGGCTGGTTTTTTGGGCCTTGGTAGAGCTGGAGCTTGCTCTACTACCATGGCGACAAACCTGCAACCCAGTCATGTTGCTAATGCCTCTGAATGCCTCTTCCTCGGCATTGTGATAATGGGTGTACTCGAAATGAGCATGAATTTCTTTGCAGTGTTCGACAACTTTTCCCCGTCTATCATTCCTATGGAAAATAACTTCACCAAAGTGGAAAGTTTTCAACTCTTGCACAAACTCTTCAACTGATCCAATTCCTGAGAATTTGTAAGCTCCTATGCAGAAAGGTAGAGGGGGGAAAGAAGCTTTATGCTGCTTGTTAAGAACTGCTTCAATCCCATCCAGGAAAATTTTCCTCACTGCCTCCTTGAGGACTACATAGTCGGTAGCATACCTTCGCAAAATATATGGGGCCTTGGTCCCTCCAAACATTCTGAGGTAGGTGCCTTTCTCCGAAAAATAAAAATCTCCATAGTTCTCAAGGACCTCCATAGCATTCTCCGACAGACAGTTGGGCTCTTCCTTGAATATTTGCTCATATAGGGGCATGATGAACCCCTCACAGATGAGCTTATAGATGGGTTTGTAGTTTTGAGCCCACATCATCCTGAAAGCAGTGTAAACTGGGGTGTTGGCCTTATCCCATGTGCAACCTAAGCTTGGAAAAGATAGCTTGTCCAAGACACAATCAATAAGATATGAAGACATGTAAAATTCTGCCTTTTTTAAGGCCAGACCTTCTTTTGCAGCAACCACCATTGACGCCAAGTTGTCTGATAGGATGGTAGCCCAGTCAAACACAGTTCCTTTAAATTCCATGAAGTGGATAATGGGAACCCACTGTATCTTGTATACATTTCCATTGGGCATACCGAAGATTCTGCACAACATCAGGGCGATTAACCTGAAAGGAGGCCTTAGATTTTGTACATCATACTCGTCATTACCTCTCTTTCTTAAGTGTTTGCCCGCGACTAATAATTTTTTGGCCATTTTGATATTGTTCATCTGGCCCAACCATTCATCACTCAGGGCTTGCTGGGGACGTGGGAATTTATAGGCTACGGCAAGGTATGATGGGTGGAATGAGGCGATGGCTATTTTCCCGCTGTCGTGTAATACCCTTGTCTCTATATTAGTATGCTCGAGTATCCACCTGATTACTTCAGAACATGGGAACAACTCAGGGCGGGTAGAAGCTTTAGCTATGCCCGAAGTTCTAATGTTGAGATAAATCTTCCCTTCTTCAAGCAACATATCTGGGATATCTTGGTCCCGGATCATCCTGTAAATGTCACCCCAGTGGATTTCGGGAGGAATACCGGCGGTGCACTTAGTGTCCTGAAACATTGTTTCAGTCCTAAGTGGCATTGGTTCAGGTTCTGTCATCTTTGCTTTCTTCCTACCACCTTTTGGCATTTTGACTTATCCCTGGCAATGACCAAATACAAGTCATTATAAAACATGTGCAAACTATTATGAGATTTAACAAAGATTAGCACCATTTTAACTTGCTAACAAATAAACCATTCCAAGCAAGAAGCATAGCTATGAGATTTGGCTATCTTAAGGGGGCAAATTTTGGAATGTTCCCGAAAGGATAAGTATACGTCGTGGAAACAATCTATTCTCAGTCTGGCCCTAGGAGAGAGGGTGTCTTCCATGGTTGCCTGTCGAATGTTTAACAGCGGGTGAGCTCGGATTGAAGTGACATTATGACGAAACCAGGGGTGGCTCTCCGTGTTGATGAACAGGCGAGGGATTCCATTCGACCACCACCGCTAGTAGTAAGATTTATGATATGCTACGTGGTCGACTTGGATTTTAAAGAAGGGTGTTGGCACATGAAATATAGTGGGTGGAGAAACTATGGATTCTGGAGAGCTGCGAAACTATGGGGCTTCGGTGGCCTTAAAAATAAACAAAAATTGACATACGGCCGTGCTATGGATGGGAAAAAATCTCAAGGGCAACTTGACGTGAACAAGGGACAAAAATAACGGTTGAAATCCTACCTGGCACCGTGAAGATGGTTGAATGAAGTGAACACGGACGTGGACGAGCGAGTTGAGCTGGAGCGGTCTGACGCGGCGTTCCAGGGCGTTTGTTAATCGAAAAATCACAATGTGATCGATCCAAACCCCAATCGTTTATTTAAACGATTCGGGAACGTGCAGCGTTAATATGGTGGGTGGTGCATTTAAAATGAGGTTTTATTATTTGTACCTTGTGGTCACATCAAGCAGTTTCGATATGCACGCGCGACCGCCACCTACGGGTCGGACTCATGAATTCCACCCGCCATTGCGGAAGGTTATGCTGAATTCCTTCGGCGTTTCGAAGGGAATTGGCGAATGGCTCCCGCAAACAAAGGTCTAAATCTTTCAGAAGGAGTTCCATGGTATTTCGGGAGGATAAAGCAAATGCTTCCGCACAAGGCTCCCACAGTTGCGGAAGGGAAACCCAAAAGGTTCCGCAAAAGATTCAAGTCTTTCGGAAAGATAACGTGGAGGCTTGCGCTGTTTCGGGAGGTTCTCGCGAATGGTTTCTGCAACTTAAAAATTTTCTAAGTCTCGGCCGCGCTTCGAGAGTGCTTCCGAAGTTGCGGAAAGCTTTCATAATCAGCTTCCGTAGTTTCATAATGGATTGGCGAATGGATCCGCTGTTTCAGAGAGATAAGCTGAAGGCTCCTGCAACTCAAGAAAATTTTAAGTCTCCGCGGGGTTTCGGAAATATAACCTGAAGGCTTCCGTAGTTGCGGAAGGCTTTTGCAAATAGCTTCCAAAACTTTGAGGCTTTAAATATTTTCAGAAGCGACTAAGTCATTCGGCGGCTTTCGGAAAAGATCGGCGAGTGACTCCCATAGTTTCGGGAGGATAAGCTGAATGGTTCCAACGTTTCGGGTAGCTTTCTTGAATTCTTCCGCCGTTTCGGAAGGAATTTTCCAATAGCTTCCGCAGCTTTCCAACAATAATTTCTAAGTCTTTTTCGAGAGGTTTATGTGAATAACTCCCGCCGTTTCGGGAGAAAAACTCGAATACTTCTAAAACTGCGGGGAGACATCTTGAAAAGCTCTGCATCTTCAGGAAGATTTCACGAACTCTATCATTTGGAAGAAAACTTGGAAAATTTCAAAGCAAGATTTTCAGTTGAAAAACAAAGTAAAAGTGGAAATGACCTCTTAAGGCAGCCTTTCTTCAAAATAAAAGGAGGGGCCCCAATATGTAAAAAAAAAAATTTGGGGGGGGGGATGTTGCTGCAACAACAATTGGCGAGTCGCTGGTGAACACAGATCTCTGAAAAAATTCCTCTCCATGATCCAAAACCTTAGTTAAAAGACACCCATCTTGTGTGCAATATTCAGCTGAACATTTGAATTTCTGCGAAGGGAAAGGCACTTTACCTGGCAGCTAGTGGGGAAAGGGGAGCTTTGACAGAGACATCTTCAAAACTCTCAAAGGGCCAACATATGAGATTCATTTTAGAAGGATCACCTTTCAGATGGTTACTACTGTCGGACTCCACAGGATTTGCAACACTTTCTCATGGACATTATTGCTCTTGTTCCTCATTCCCATGCTGCTTGCATCCTTTTGGATGTTTGCACTTTGGACAACTTAGCTGTTTGAGCCTTCCAGAGATATTTTCTTTAGACATGATCTTTGATTTAGGCTCCTCAATCCATAATGTCCTTTTGTGTGATTTAGAGATTTTATTGATTTGATCAAGGCTCACGGACGGAGAGGAGCCTATTTTGGGCTGTGTCTTTTGGACAACATTCTTGATTTTACATGCTTTTCTTTTGTCTCAGCCATGCTTTAATTGAGGTGAGAATCTCTGGAAAACAGACCCTTGAATATAAGCCATTTTGGCTGTTAGTTTTGCAGCATGGAGTCATTTCAATACCCTATGTCCTCGAGATGTGCTACTTTCCATGGGTCCAACTTTAATAACCTTCTTGAGATGCCTTTAAGTGTGAGAGTGGGTGGAGCCCAAAGATAGTAATAGAGATGGTCATCGGTCTCTGCTATTTAGACCGGATTATTGTGGCTAGTAGAGGAGGATTCCTTCCTTCTGAAAAATTTAGCAAGAGCACAATACATAGATTGACTTTATTCGAGCATTGTTCCAGATTCATGGGTTGTGAGATTTCTTTAAGAGACCTATCTTTTATGAGAAACTCAACCATAGGGGCTTTCAGAAAACAAACTTGGTGCAAAGGTTCAAATGGAAAGAAAAGAAACAAAATGGACGAAAATAAAGCAAACAAAAGGCTAAAGCAACAAATAAAAGAAAATTTTATTTATGTACAGAAAGTATCAGCGAGACTATGCAAAGTATTGCTTCAGGGCGAGGCCATTGAGAGGAAGGATTACTTCTTCTCCCTCGAGATTTGTCAATTTATAACTGGATGGGCCTATCTTTGCCGAGATTTGGTACGGGCCTACCCATAAATGTTGGAATTTCGTATGCATTCCTTTGCCCTCATGATTATGGTCCCATTTCAGGACTAAGTCTCCAAATTCAAAACTTATTTTACTGGACTTCCTCTTATCAAACCATCTCTTAACTATGTCTTGGTGTTGATGGAATTGGTCTTTCGCTTTCTGTCGGGCTTCTTCAAGTTGAAGCAGGGTATCAATCCTGGATTGTAAGGCTTGGCTACCCAAACCCCGAGAGGCTTGGGATAGCTGTAAGGATGGGAGCAAGATATTGGGAGGGAGGATGGCTTCCTTGCCGTAGACAAGAGCGAAAGGGGACACCCCTAATGCGTTCTTTGGAGTCACCCTATCGGCCCATAAGGCATTTGGGAGAGCTACATGCCAACTTCGCTAATTTTCTATCACAGTCTTTTTGAGAATTCGAATGAGGTTTTTGTTCGACGATTCAGCTAATCCGTTCCCTTGAGGGTAATAATTGGCTGAGTAGTGCAACTTGATTCCCCATTCATAAACAAATTCATTTATCTTAACAGACGAAAAATAGGAGGCATTATAAAAAACAAGGGAAATTGGAACCCCAAACCTGGTTATGATGTTCTCTCTCAAGAAGCTGATGACTGCATCTTCATTGATCTTGCACAATGGGATATCCTCCGTCCATTTGGTGAAGTAGTCGGTAGCAATTAGAATGTATCAGTGTTGTAGAGAATAATTTGGGTTTATCTCCCCAATGGCATCAATGCCCCATTGTTCAAAGGGCTTTGAGATAATAATAGGCTGCAATGGTCTCGCTACCTTGGGTAGCTTCCCAGCGCTTCTTTGACATATATCACAATTTCATGCATACGCATAGGCATCTCGGAATAGAGTGGGACAATAATATCCCGCTCTTAGTATTTTATGAGCCGTCGTATCCCCGGAATAATGTCCTCCAGTAGGTCTGTCATGCAACTCTTTGATGACCTTTTCTGCGTCCTCCCTTTCCAGGCATCTAAGAAAAATTCCATCAAAATTCCTCCTGAAGAGCATGCCATCCATAATCTGGTAAGCTACCGATTTTAGGTGAAGTGCCCTTCTCTATTTGGAGCTCCAATGCTCAGGTAGATATCCGCTTTGCAGGTAATGCACTAAGTCCTTGTACCATGATTCAGGTGCTGTGAAAATTGGGCATACGTCAACCACATTCAACTCAACTTCATTTTCCCAATCCCGCTCTTCTTCTGTCTGATGTTTCTCAAGTAATTTGCATAGGCTCTTCCCTCTGATGATAGTAGCGGGTTTGAATTCTAGATCATATTCTTGAAGAGCCGTAACCCAGTTGCCTCTCTGCTCTCCCAATTCCTTTTGAACAAAAAGGGATCTAACAGCTGGGTGAGGGACTATAATTTTAGTTCTATTATTCAGAATGTATGGTCTGAACTGTTTCACTGCCTTGAAAATGGTGTATGCTTGTTTGTCTACTGTGGGGTAGTTCAGTTCAGCACCTTGCAGACCAGTGCTCATGAACGAAATCGGGTATTCATCTCCTAACTCCACCTTTTGAGTAAGTACCGCAGCAAGGGAATCATCCGAAGCAAATGTGTATAGGATAAAATATTTATCGAAGTCTGGGCTTCTTAAGGAAGGAGCTTTGGCTATAGCTTCCTTAATATCTCTGAATGTGTCCTTTTCTAAGTTCGTCCACTTGAACTGCAAGCTCTGCTTGATCATTTGCTGTAAGGGTTTAACAATTTGAGCGAAATCAGGGACAAACCTTCGGACAAAGTTAATAGTACCCATAAAAGACTGCATAGATTTCTTGCCATGGGGCATAGGGATCTTATTGATAGCCTCCACTCTTTCTTGATCTATTGAGATTCCCCTCTTTGAGATGACATGACCAAGCAGTTTACCTTCAAGGACATCAAACACACTCTTCTTGGGATTCAAAGAAATACCATATTTCCGACAGCGATAAAAAATCTGCCTTAAGTGAAGAACATGATCTTCTCTTTTCTTAGAAAAAACCATCACGTCATATAGATAAACAACAACACAATGACCACCCAATCCTCGAAAAGCAACATCCATTGCTCGCTGAAATGTGGCTCCTACATTTATTAAGCCGAAAGGAATCCTTCTGTACGTGAAAGTTCCCCACTTAGTGCGGAAGGTAGTCTTCAGCCTGTCCTCTTCGTCTACTAGTACTTGATTGTAACCAGAAAAACCATCAAGGAGGGAGAAAAGTTCTGAGCCTGACACTGTCTGGAGAATCTGCTCCATTGAAGGGATTGGGTAATTGTCCTTATCTGAGGCCTTGTTTAGATTCCTAAAGTCAACACATAACCTTATCTCTCATGATTTCTTCCTAACAGGGACTAGATTAGCAACCCATTCTGAATGTCGAACCTTAAAGATTATTTTAGCGTCCAACAGTTTTTTCAACTCCTTTTGAATCAGGGGTTCTAGAGTAGGATGCATTCTCCTTAATGTTGTTGAAATGGCTTGACACCCGCTTTCATTGGTATGACATGCTGAATAATGCGGACGTCATATGTCTTCAGATCCTGATATGTCCAAGCAAAGACATCTTTGTATTGACGGAAAAGCTTAATGAATTTGTCTCTTTCTCCTAGCGAGCAACACTTGCCAAGATTAATAAATTTGGGTTCTGCTTCGGTACCGAGATTTACCAACTCGTTTTGTAACGACGAGATGTTGGTCTTAGTATTCACTGGCTTTCTGAATTTGCTTTGTAGATCAAAGAGTGACTCTAATGACCTTACTCCCTTGGGAATGAAATTCCCTTTGGCTAGATCTATCTTTTGTAGATTAGAGTCATGTTCATCTTCATCTATGGCAGCTTCTTGGAACATGTCTTCATTTGTTAGGAAGTCAATAATCTGATTGTCATCATCGAAGACTCTGAAGTTTGTGATGTTATCGGGAACAGAAGGCCTAAAAATCAATTCAATTGAGCATTTATTATTTGACGGCACCAATCTAGAAGCAGATGTTGCTAACAAATCAGTTGTAGAATTTTGCAATCTAGGAATAGATTTTATATTGAAAGCGTCAAAATGCATAATTAAATCCCATACCTCAGCCTAATAACCCTTCAAATGAGGTGAGAGGCAATGAATGGTGTCCCTTACCTGTCTTACAACTATCTCGGAGTCACCAAAAACCTTCAGGTACTTAACATTTAAGCCAATGGCCTTCTTTAATCGATGTACTAAGGATTCATATTCTGCCATGTTGTTAGTACAATCAAATTCTAATCTACAGGACAAAAAATACTTGTTTCTTTTTGGATCCATCAGAACACAACCAGCTCAGGATCCTTCCAGAGTTTTAGAACCATCAAAGTATAATGTCCAGAAAATATCCTTAGATTCAACTACGTTAGTATCTCTATGATCTAAATCAATAACTAAATTAACTATGTTACAATCAATATCATCAGTCTGAGAGAGATGAAGGAGATCGGACTGTTTATCTAATTTATGGCTCACAGTTTCAGATTGGTAGTTACCCGGACCAATTTCTAAAAAATAATTTCCGAAGACCGAAGATGAGAATGCCACTGCTTCGTTCTCTCCTTCCAATTGGGTTACATTTTGTTTCATGTGTGGTTCTCTTAAGACATTAATTTGGTTTTTTCTGTTTTGATATGGCAGCCATAGGTGAGACCAATCGGTTTCAAAATAATTGTTTAGTTTCATGGACCAATCTCTACTTAATATCAGCCCATAGGCTTCAGGAATATCAACCACCATGATATCAATGAATTGAGATACTCGGGAATCAGCGGATAGCCTAATGAGGACATCTTTCATTTCTCCAATAACTTTCACAGCAGTCCTATCCAATTGTATAATTTGAGCGGGAGATGGGGTAGGTTGACCGTTGATCTTCCTACAAATGGACAATGGCATAACATTTAAGGATGCCCCAGAATCTACCAAGCAATTACGAACATTATGATTAAAAATTTCAAAGGTTAACAGAAAAGGCAAGGTCTGAGATTTGGACTTCCCGCCAATGCTTGCTTCATTAATTTCAGGATCTTCCTGAGTCTCTACTAATGGGGTACTGGGTTGGGTTTGGAGAGCCTGCAACAACTTTTCTCGTTGCTGTGGCAAACCACACATGTCAAATATCGAGACGTTTTCTTTAACCTTCTTAATGTCTTCCATAATATGATAACCCATTTCACATTCCTTTGGGGCTTTTGTTGGGTCCACTAATTTGCCCGCAATTCCTTTAGGCTGTTGAATAGTTGCGTCAACTCTTGGCTATTTGACAGCCATAGGGGTGTTAGCTTTGGGTCGTTGGACTGTAACATCCGCGGTTGGCTAATTAGTGGGTATCGGGTTAGGCTTAGATTGAGGTAGAATAACAGAGACATGTCTCTTAGGCTGTTCTTTTGAAACTTTAGGCTTAGGAGGAGCCGAGCTTGGCACATGATCCGTAATAGGGCCTTTGCTGCGAGTGTTAATGTTTACATCAGAGAGAAGAATTTTTGTGGATTCATCTCCCGCTAATTCAGCTGACGGTGTCCAATCCCACAACACCATTGTGGTATCTGGGGTTGGCTCTTCTAACTCAGAGCTCGATTCCTCTAGAGAATCATCTGGATCTGGAATCTGTGAATCCAACATTTGGTTCATGACCAAGCTCATGGAATTAATCCATTGCGGGAAGCTCTTTTCCGAATGCAGTTCTTGATGAAAAGTACAGAAATTATCCTTTCCTATTTCATTGAGGTTCAAAACAGGGGAAGTATTCATGGGTGAATGAGTTTGATCACCATCTTCCCTCCTTTTGTAAAATGGTTTGAAAGGCTTCCTGGATGTACTAGCTGTCTTATCCTTCTCGAGATCTATTATTTTGTTAGACAACTTTTGCATCATTTTAACCATGTTATCCATATCAGCTGATGATTATTCCTTATTTATTGTAAGCAGTAGAGGTTTCCTGGTTGCTAATGTTTTTGGTTCAGCTTCTAATGCGTGTTTAGCAATGCTATCGGTTTCTTCTTCAACTTTCCTAGCCTCTTCAAAATTTTCAGTTAAAGAGACTTTCTTAGCTCTTTTTACAAACATTGCTATGGGACCATCCAAAGCTGTTGTATAGTATTCGATCAGAGATTCTTCAGCTGGCTTAGTTGTTTCACTAAAATTATTTAATAGTGTCGTAAATCTCTGGTTGAAGTCCTGAACTTTTTCTTTCTTTTCCATCCTCATGGATAGCAATTATTTCATGAGCGTTGCTACGGTTTTTTTATTCCCATACTTCTTTAAAAAACAATTTTTAAATTCTTCCCAATTAGAAATCGAATTGGTGTGCAAGCTAAAATACCAGGAAGAAACCTTCGGTTCAAAAGTGTATGGGAAAAGCCTACACACTACATCCTCATGTTGCACATTTAACAGACTCAAAGCTAAATAAAAGCTTTTAAGATGGTCTTCCGCAGAGATGCCTCTACCTGGATCGTACTTGGGTAAGACTTTCTCAGGATTCTTAGGCAGATTATGAAACGGTCCATTTATGTTTAAAGCTCCCCTCGTCCTCCAGGCAGGTACAACCATTGCTGTTCGTGGAGAAACGGGTGGAGAGTTGTGTGAAGAAATTCTTTGAGAGAGTAGATCCTCAAGATCTTCCAGATCTGAAATATTCTGAAGCTTTTCTAGATCTGGATTTTCAAAAGTTTCTAGATCCTCTTCCCTTACCGGGTTTGATATTTCTTCCAAAGAAATATCCA
Source organism: Larix kaempferi (assembly GCA_027924585.1). Taxonomy (NCBI): domain Eukaryota; kingdom Viridiplantae; phylum Streptophyta; class Pinopsida; order Pinales; family Pinaceae; genus Larix; species Larix kaempferi. The sequence goes on from BSBM01000358.1 coordinate 901,008, forward strand.
CCAATTCTTCCAAATTTTGCACAAGGATTGAATCACGAGTGTACTGTTTTTCTTTCCTAGGAGCTCTTCTTCTTGGGAGAAAACTTATTGCATTTAAAACCCCGAGTTGTCTAACGTAAGCACGCGTATGCCTTCTGATATTTTCTACTTCTGAGAGAGGGACAACGTACAACGTTCCCTGTTGTTCAGAATTGGAGTCAAGATTTTCTTGATTTATCGGTCCAACGGTCGGATTATCTGAAATTATTGTTTCAAACAGGTTTTCAGTGATATTTCTATTAATGGATGAGTCTCTGATATCTTCCATGCACTATCGGCCCTCCTTCTAGCGCCAAAAACTGTTGATGCCTTGGATATCGTATCATCAATCAGAAAGGGATTCTCCCCGATAAATTATCCCAATTAGATTATCTACCATTTGGTATGGGGAATCCATCCGGTTAGCGGTTCCAGCAACCGTGGGTTTGGAGTTTAATTCCAATTATACCGGGTATGGCCCGATCCACTGTTCTTTTGAATTTTATGTTTTATAATGATATGCAAGTGCCTATTCTAAATTTAATCAAAATGCAAAACTAGAAAACAGATCTAATTCTAAAATAGAAATAAATCTAACTATCCCTGCAAGGAGCGAATTTAAAGCATGAGCAATGAGCTGTAGGAGTTATCTTAAAGAATAAACAAAAAACCATTAAATCTAAAAGAGAAAGCTACAACAAAGATAAAAGATATCAGAAGATAGCTTCTAATTAAACATAACACATTTCATTACTCATGAAAGAGAGAATTCATTTGCAAAGAGAGAAGCAAGATCATTTAATACAATGAAATAATTCAAGACAGTAATAAAGATCTCACAGCAAAGTATAGCAGACAAAGGAATAATCCACAACGCATCCAATCTCCATTCCCATCCAAAACGTCATCTCCAGGCTCTTATTAGAAGATTTTATTTTCTTAAAACATGTGCAAGATAGCTCGTACAAGTCTAGAAAATAATTCCCTGCAAAAATTCCTTCTACATTCCTTCCTAAATTCTATTTATAATATTACAAAATTCCCTTTGGGTTGCCTCCTGGCCTTTACACTTGTCACCTACAAACTTTTCCCTTTATAACAAACAAAAAATGTGACCTCCCTTTTAAACAGAAAATTATTTAATAAAAGACAGGATAACTGTCCCATATCTCCACATTTATACATATGAAAGCCAAAATACAAAATATAGGAATTAATGCTTCCAAAATCAGCGCATTCCTTCTTGGGTAGGCACTCTAGCTGGGGAAGAAACACTCGAACTAGTTGCTGCTGCTGGGAGAGAGGAAATCGAGCCAGCTGGTATTGCTGCTACTTCTGGGAGAGGAACACCTGGGGTGGCTGTCACCTCTGCTGCTGCTGCTGCTTTCTTTTCTTCTTCAGCGATGTAACTGTAGTACACACCAGTGTCCCTTATAACTACATTTGCAGAAGCAGGGAGTAAGATTTTCTGAGAAGTTACGTATTTACTCAGTTCTACTCCGATACCTTGAATTTCTGCTACTGTTGCTTGGTGTATTTCCTTAAGAAGATGACTGTGTATGGATGACATCCCAATGTAGTGCTGGAGGTCATCAATGGCTAGGACATCAATCCTTTTCACATATTCCATTTGGATGCCCATCTCTTCCTTCAGGTTAGCTAAACGCTGCTCTTTGCCCGAAAAATCATCAAGGGATTGAGGGAAACTCAACTTGCATTTGTCATGCACTTCATGGATTCTTTGATAAATTCTGCTACTTTTATCCATTGTCGCTTGGATCTTGGCCATTAGCTTAATGCCATAGTTTTTGCAAAATTCCAACAAGGCTACGTCTTCATTAAAACCATCTTCAGATTTAAATGGGAGATGTTTGGGGAAATCTATCTTTCCTTCTCTCCATTTTATCTGGCTCAAGATATTTGCCTTAACCCGAGTATGTTTAGCTTTAAGTCTAGTGGCTTCTGTATTAAATTCGGCCAATCTGACCACCATGGCCTTGAGCTTGCATACTTCCTCAGTGATTAGTTCCTGCATGTCATGGATTTTCCTTAGGATGCCACACGACAACTCATGAAAATGAGACATGTCCATCGCTCTGCTCTCCGCCTGCTCTAATTGCTCACCCAATACTTGCTTCTCTGCCTCTAGATTAGATACTTTAGTTTCTGCATCAATCTTTTTTGCTTCTAAGATCATCATTTGAACCGTCATGCTTTCCTTTTCTACTTCTAGCTGGTTATACTTGTCTAACAGCTCTTTGTGCTCAACGTTCAGGCGATTATACTTATTCACCACGAGATCCCTGTAGGCTTGCTCATTGGCCACAGTGTGTTGTAGCATGCGAGCTCTCCTCTTAGTCGACTCAAATTCTTTAACTATATCAGCCACGTTGTCCAGCGTTGCTCTTGCTGTCTCTACAGAGGTGGATGCCATAGCTAAAGGATCCTTGTTCGTGTTCTGCATTACTGTGGTCTCCAGGTGAGTGACAATATCTTCCTGGAAGAGTCTCTTTATCCTCTCTTCCGATTTAAGGACCATAGCTTTCCTCTTCTTATCATAGACAAATTCATTCCATCTGGACACGGTATGCTCTTACGATGGAGTATACGGGATGATTAGGAGATCTATAATACCTATTTCTGCTTCCGCGGGTGGGGTCTGTACTACCTGAGCCGAATTTGTTCCCACATTCTGGGTACCAGAGGCACCTGCTTGTGCTTGGTTCACCTCCATATTTTGAGAGCCGGAAACCCCTACTTGAGGCCCGTCTATTTCCATGTCCTGGGCTCTGGGGTCTCCTGCTTGGGCATCTTCAACCGCTTTGAGCTCTTCTTCCGCTTCCCGCCCTACTTCAACTTGTTTCCTTCTCTCTTCTTCTTCAGCTTCCTACTGTCTTTCATCTTTAGCCTCTTTCTGCTGCTGGGATTCCTCAACCTCTTTCTACAGCCTCTCACTTTCTGCTTCCTGCTGTACTCTCACCACCTCAACTTCCTGCTGCACTCTGGCAACTTCAGCCTCGTGCAGTAACCTTGCTTCCTCTCTTAACCTTTGTTCTTCTTGGGATCGGGCATCATCTGCTTCTTTCTCTTTCGGCAGGCTTGTTTTTTGGGCCTTGGTAGAGATAGAGCTTTCTCTACTACCTTGGCGACAAACCTGCAACCCATTCATGTTACTGATGCCTCTAAATGCCTCTTCCTTGACATTGTGATAATGGGCGTACTCGAAATGAGCATGAATTTCTTTGCAGTGTTCGGCAACTTTTCCCCGTCTATCATTCCTGTGGAAAATAACTTCACCAAAGTGGAAAGCTTTCAGCTCTTGCACAAACTCTTCAGCTGATGTAATTCCTGAGAATTTGTAAGCTCCTATGCAGAAAGGTAGAGGGGGGAAAGAAGCTTTATGCTGCTTGTTAAGAACTACTCCAATCCCATCCAGGAAAATTTGCCTCACTACCTCCTTGAGGACTAAATAGTCGGTAGCATACCTTGGCAAAATATATGGGGCCTTGGTCCCTCCAAAAATTCTGAGGTAGGTGCCTTGCTCTGAAAAATAAAAATCTCCATAGTTCTCAAGGACCTCCATAGCATTCTCCGATAGACAGTTGGGCTCTTCCTTGAATATTTGCTCATATAGGGGCATGATGAACCCCTCACAGATGAGCTTATAGTTGGGTTTGTAGTTTTGATCCCACATCATCCTGAAAGCAGTGTAAACTGGGGTGTTGGCCTTATCCCATGTGCAACCTAAGCTGGGAAAATATAGCTTGGCCAACACACAACCATAAGATATGAAGACATGTAAAATTCTGCCTGTTTTAAGGCCAGACCTTCTTTTGCAGCAACCACGATTGACGCCAAGTTGTCTGACAGGATGGTAGCCCAGTCAAACATAGTTCCTTTAAATGCCACGAAGTGGATGATGGGAACCCATTGTATCTTGTATACAGTGCCATTGGGCATACCGAAGATTCTACACAACATCAGGGCGATTAACCTGAAAGGAGGCCTTAGATTTTGTACATCATACCCGTCATTACCTCTCTTTCTTAAGTGTTTTCCTGCGACTAATAATTTTTTGGCCATTTTGATATTGTTCATCTGGCCCAACCATTCATCACTCAGGGCTTGATGGGGACGTGGGAATTTATAGGCTGCGGCAAGGTATGCTGGGCGGAATGAGGCGATGGCTATTTTCCCACTGTCGTGTAATACCCTTATCTCTGTATTAGTATGCTCGAGTATCCACCCGATTACTTCAAAACATGGGAATAGCTCAGGGCGGGTAGAAGCTTTAGCTATGACCGAAGTTCTAATGTTGAGATAAATCTGCCCTTCTTCAAGCAACATATCCGAGATATCTTGGTCCCGGATCATCCTGTAAATGTTGCCCCGGCGGATTTCGGGAGGAATACCGGTGGTGCACTTACTGTCCTAAAACATGGTTTCAGTCCTAAGTGGCCTTGGTTCAGGTTCTGTCATCTTTGCTTTCTTCCTACCACCTTTTGGCATTTTGACTTATCCCTGGCAATGACCAAATACAAGTCATTATAAAACATGTGCAAACTATTATGAGATTTAACAAAGATCAGCACCATTTTAACATGCTAACAAATAAACCATTCCAAGCAAGAAGCATAGTTCTGAGATTTGGCTATCTTAAGGGGGCAAATTTTGGAATGTTCCCGAAAGGATAAGTATACATCGTAGAAACAATCTGTTCTCGGTCTGGCCCTAGGAGAGAGGGTGTCTTCCATGGTTTCCTATCGAATGTTTAATAGCGGGTGAGCTCGGATTGAAGTGACATTATGACGAAACCAGGGGTGGCTCTCCGTGTTGATGAACAGGCGAGGGATTCCATTCGACCACCACCGCTAGTAGTAAGATTTATGATACGCTGCGTGGTCGGCTTGGATTTTAAATAAGGGTGCTGGCGCTTGAAATATAGCAGGTGGAGAAACTATGGCTTCGAGACAGCTGCGAAACTACGGGGCTTCAACAGCCTTAAAAATAAACAAAAATCGACATACGGCTGTGCTATGGACGAGAAAAAATCTCAAGGGAAACTTGACGTGAACAAGGGGCAAAAATAACAGTTGAAATCCTACCTGGCACCTTTAAGATGGCTGAATGAAGTGAACGCGGACATGGACGAGCGAGTTGAGTTGGAGCTTTCTGACGCGGCGTTCAACGGCGTTTGTTAATCGAAAAATCACAATGTGATCGATCCAAACCCCAATCATTTATTTAAACGATTTGGGCACGTGCGGCGTTAATATGGTGGGTGGTGCATTTAAAATGAGGTTTTATTATTTGTACCTTGTGGTCACATCAAGCAGTTTTGATATGCGCGTGCGACCGCCACCTATGGGATGGACTCATGAATCCCACTTGCCATTGCGGAAGGTTATGCTGAATTCCTTCGGCATTTCGAAGGGAATTGGTGAATGGCTCCCGCAAACAAAGGTCTAAATCTTTCGGAAGGTGTTCCGCGGGATTTCGGGAGGATAAAGCAAATGGTTCTGCACAAGGCTCTCGTAGTCGCGGAAGGGAAACCCAAAAGGTTCCGCAAAAGATTCAAGTCTTTTGGAAAGATAACGTGGAGGCTTGCGTTGTTTCGGGAGGTTCTCGCGAATGGTTTCCGCAACTTAAAATTTTCTAAGTCTCGTCTGGGAAACGAGAGTGCTTCCGAAGTTGCGGAAAGCTTTTGTAATCAGCTTCCACAATTTTGGAATGGATTGGCGAATGGCTCCACCGTTTCAGAGAGATAAGCTGAAGGCTCCCACAACTCAAGAAACTTTTAAGTCTCCGTGGGGTTTTGGAAAGATAACCTGAAGGCTTCCACAGTTGTGAAAGGCTTTTGCAAATAGCTTCCGAAACTTCGAGACTTTAAAGATTTTCAAAAGAAACTAAGTAATTCGGCGGCTTTCGGAAAAGATTGGCGAGTGACTCCCGCAGTTTCGGGAGGATAAGCTGAATGGTTCCGACGTTTTAGGTAGCTTTCTTGAATTCTTCTGCCGTTTTGGAAGGAATTTTCCAATAGCTTCCGCAACTTTCCAACAATAATTTCTAAGTCTTTTTCGAGAGGTTTTTGTGAATAACTCCCGCCGTTTCGGGATGAAAACTCGAATACTTCCGAAACTGCAGGGAGACATCCTGAAAAGCTCTGCATCTTCAGGAAGATTTCACGAACTCTATCATTTGGAAGAAAACTCGAAAAATTTCAAAGCAAGATTTTCAGTTGAAAAACAAAGTAAAAGTGGAAATGGCCTCTTAAGGCAGCCTTTCTTCAAAATAAAAGGAGGGGCCCCAATATGTAAAAAAAAAATTTGGGGGGGGGGATGTTGCTGCAACAACAGGTTTCCAATGGGGGCACCTTACCTTGCAAATGGAAGTGTTGAAATATGTGTATCTCTATGGGAGATTATACCTTGTGCTCTGACATGTTTTCCTTGACCTTAGGCGGATGTGATGTGGTTTTGGGTGCTCAATGGCTATGCACACTTGGCCCTATCTTATGGGATTTTGTTGAAGTTTGGATGCAGTTTTCCCTCAATGGACAAAAACACACATTGACAGGATTACAACAATGTTCTCTCAGCATCATCAGTTCACATCGCATGGAAAAACTCCTCAAGAAGAATTCACATGGTGTCATCGCTCAGATGCAACCCTCAGCGGTCTCCACTACTCCTTTGGATCTACAACAAATTCTGAATCGATATACAGGTGTCTTTGCTGAACCAGTGGGATTGCCACCTTCCAGGCCAGAAGACCATCGTATTCAGCTCCTTCCGGGCAGCGTTCCTCCCAACATCAGGCCCTATCGCTACCCATTTCACCAAAAAATGGAGATTGAAATGCTCATTCGGGACTTATTGAAGCAAGGTATTATTTACCCAAGCACTACTTCCTTTTCTTCTCCAGTTATTCTTGTCCACAAAAAAGATGGGTCATGGCGCCTCTGCATTGACTTCCGAGCACTAATTCACCTCACCATCAAGGATAAGTTTCCAATTCCTATTGTTGATGAGCTTCTTGATGAGATTCATGGGGCTCACTTTTTCTCCAAGTTGGATCTTCGTTCTAGGTATCATCAAATTCGGGTTCATGAGGATGATATCCCTAAAACAGCTTTCCGCACACATGATGGCCATTATGAGTTTTTGGTCATGCCCTTTTGCCTCACTAATGCTCCTTCCACATTCCAGGCCTTAATGAATAAAATATTTCGACCCTACTTGCGGAAATTCATTATGGTGTTCTTTGATGATATCCTCATCTACAGTAAAACATGGGATGAACATCTCCAGCATCTGGATCTTGTCATCCAACTTTTCTCTGACCATCATCTCCATGCCAAGCAGTCTAACTGTGTTTTTGGATAGAATGAAGTTGAGTATCTCGGGCACATTATCTCAGCACAAGGGGTTCGCATGGATCCTACCAAAATCGATGCCATGAACAATTGGCCGCATCCTCAGACACTCAAGAGCCTTTGTGGTTTTTTTGGGTTGACTGACTACTACCGCAAGTTTGTCAAGGATTATGGAAATATTGCAGCTCCATTAACTGCTCTATTGAAAAATGATGCTTTTACATGGACACATGTTGCTCAGTGTGCATTTGACAAACTAAAACAAGCTATGTGTACTACACCTGTTCGAGCTATGCCCGATTTTTCCAAGCCCTTCACTATTGAGAGTGATGCTTGCGGCAATGGACTTGGTGCTGTTCTCCTTCAAGATGAACACCCCATTGCGTTCACCAGCAAAGCCCTTTCAGGTAAGAATTTAGCTGCCTCTACCTATGAGAAGAAAATGATGGCTATTTTTCATGCAGTACAGAAGTGGCACCCATACCTATTAGGGAATCATTTATGCATCAAGACTGATCACCAGAGTCTGAAATATTTCTTGGAACAACATGTCTCCTCCCCGGCACAATAGAAATGGGTTAGCAAACTCATGGGTTATGACTATGAAATCACTTACAAGAAGGGTAAAGACAATATTGTGGTAGATGCTCTTTCTCGCACATTGGATGCCCAAGGTTCTCTTTCAGCTATTTCTATTCCTGTTCCAAATTGGTTGCAATCTGTTCAACAGGGTTATGTCAATGACTCTTCCTTATCTCAAATCATTCAACCCTTGACCAACAACCCTTCTGCTGTACCACATTACTCTTGGGATGGTACTTCTCTGAGATACAAGGGTCGTCTGGTGCTTCCCCAGAGCACAGATCTTCAACAAGCTGTCTTCTATGAACTCCGTGCTTCTCCATTGATAGGGCACTCTGGGTTCCTCAAAACGTATGAATGGGCACGACGTAACTTCTTTTGGCAGGGCATGAAAAGGACAATTGACATATGGTGGCCGAATGTGATACCTGCCAGCGTAATAAGGGTGAAACAACACTGCTTCTAGGATTGCTTGAACCCTTTCCCATATCTACACGGATTTGGATAGATATTTCTATGAATTTCATTGAAGGGTTCCCTAAATCTTGCGGGAAGACAGTGATTCTTGTTGTGGTTGATCGCCTCTCCAAATATAGTCATTTTTTTGCTCTCAGCCATCCCTATACAGCCTCCTCAGTCACTCAAATTTTCCTGGACCAGATCTTTCGTCTTCATGGCATCCCTTCTTCCATTGTCTCGGATCGTGATGCGACTTTCATCAGTCATTTTTGGACAGAACTATTTCGCCACACTGGGACCAAACTGAAGATGAGTTCAGGGTATCACCCACAAATAGATGGTCAAACTGAAATTATCAATAAATGCTTGGAAACTTATCTTCATTGCTTCACCTCGAAACAACAACAGCAGTGGGCAAAGTGGCTCCCTCTCGCTGAATGGTGGTACAATACCTCTTACCACACTGCCTCTAAAATGACCCCATATGAAGCAGTCTATGGTCAGGCACCTCCAGTTCTTCTTCCATACACACCCACTAGTTCACCAGTTCAGGAAGTTGACACGGTCCTTCGAAACCATGATCAGATTCTTTGCATTTTGTGGGACAATCTTCACATGGCAAGAAATCGCATGAAGCAACAAGCTGATCAGCACCATTCTGAGCGCACTTTTCAAGTCGGCGATATGGTTTTTATTCATCTCCAGTCGTACAAGCAATCCTCCTTGAAACTAAGAGGGCGTCATAAGCTCGCTCCAAAGTTCTATGGGCCATATCAGATTCTTCAGAAGATTGGGTCCGTTGCTTATAAATTGGAACTCCCTCCTTCTCGCATTCATCCAGTCTTTCATGTCTCTTGTCTGAAGAAAGTTCTTGGCACCAACATCAGTGGACAAATGATTTTACCCGAACTAGATAATGAAGGATCCATCCTTTGGAGCTGGAGGCCATCCTCAATTGGCGCACTCATCAGCTTCGCTCTCGCTCTATCACAGAGGTCTTAATTCAATGGCACAGCATGCAACCGGAGGATGCTACATGGGAACCACTCCTTCAGATTCAACAACAATTTCCACATCTAAAGCTTTGAGGACAAAGCTTTTTTTAAGGGGGAGGGGATGTTAGGAACCCATGTCTTTACTTTGTTAGTATATTGTTGTTGGACGCATATGCTTTGTAAGTCGTCCTGTAGTATTTGTTGATCAATAGTTTATGTTATTGTTTTTGGCACATATGCTTTGTAAGTCGCCCATAGTATTGTTGATCCATAGTTTTTAGTGGCCCATGGTTTTGACCCATAGTATTGGTGCCTAGACTTAGTATATAAGTGTGTGTTGAGACCTATGAAGGCACCGTGAAGTTATTTGTATTGAGCTTTCTCATAGGAGGTTGGCCCCTCAAAGTGGCCTGTGATCAATATAAAAGTGATTCTGAGTTCTGCTATTTCGCATATTCTTATTAATTAATTGTTGCAGGTGCATCACACCACACCTTTGGCATCAAATCTGAAGCTTCTATGTGATGCTTCATCTGATCCGGTTGATGTCTCTATGTGTCATCAAATGATTGGGTCCTTGATTTACCTGACAAACACGAGACCAAATATTTTCTTTGCTGTGAACACATTGAGTCAGTTCATGACCGATCCGAGGAGTGTTCACCTGGTTGCTGTAAAGCATGTTCTGAGGTACCTGAAGGGTACATTGGATTATGGGCTCAAGTATGAAGTGAATCAAAAGTTTAACCTGCAGGGTTATGTTGATTCAAATTGGGTTGGCAGTGTTGCAGATAGGAAGAGCACATCTGGATGCTGCTTCAATATGGGATCAGGTGTGATCTCTTGGTTTAGTAGGAAGTAGTCCTGCGTAGCACTGAGTACAGCTGAGGCAGAGTATGTTGCAGCCTATTCAGCTAGTTGTGAGGTAGTATGGCTACGGAAGCTACTGTCTGAGTTATTTGATCTCCCGTTGGATGCTACTGGTATCTTTTGTGATAACCAAAGTTGTGTGAAGCTGTCCTAGAACCCAGTGTTTCATGATAGGTCGAAACATATAGAGATCAAATATCACTATATCAGGGATATGGTGCAGAGAGGAGCTATGAAGCTCCTGTACGTTGCGACAGACAGGCAGATTGCAGATGTGCTGATAAAGCCACTAGTCAGAGTGAAGTTCGAGTACTTCAGAGAGAGGCTTGGTGTTCTTCAGATTGATGACACTTCGAGGAAGAAGTGATGGACACATTTGTTGAAGCCATTCCAAGCATGTTGGAAGGAGGATCCTTCACATGGCTATGGATGTAAGCGCTGGATGATGAGCATTAGGATGATGTTTTGGTTTCTGATTTGTATGATCAGTTGGATCATTTATATGTATATGTATGTACGCATCATGTTGGATGCTGGATATGATCAGTTGGATCATTTATATGTATATGTATGTATGCATCATGTTGGATGCTTGGACCATGTATCTGTATATGTATTAGGTGGATACATTGTATGATCAGGTGGATCATGTATGGTGATATGTATCATGTATTTGTATTTGTATTATGTGGATACATTGTATGATCAGGTGGATCATGTATGATGATATGTATCAGGTAGATACTTGTTATGCATTAGGTAGAGGCATTGTATGATCAGGATGATCATGGATGACAAGCTTCAGGATGTTGCTCCAGATGTCATGCATCAGGATGTTGCAGTGATGATGATCAGGATGATCGTGTGTACATTATGATGATGTATGGTGAGTATCAGGTTGATACTCTATGGATGTGGATCAGGTTGTACAGATGAGAATATAATTTGGCCCTCAGAGATTTGCAGATAGTCTTTCAAGGTTTTGCCTATGGCATATAATTTTTCCCTGGGATATATGGCAAATGCCCTTTCGAGGTTTTGATCTGGGAGGACATATAATTTGGCCCTGGTAGATCTGCAGATAGTCTTTCGAGGGTTTTCCTATGGTATATAATCTGGCCCTGGGATATCTGGTAGATGCTCTTTCGAGGTTTTGTCCTATGGCATATAATATGTCCCTAGGAGATCCGATAGGTTGGGTTGTGTGCCCGTAATAAGTCTTGGGATGCTCTTGTGCGGTTTTTCCATGACCACATATAATTTGTCCCTGGGAGATTCTATAGGTAGAGCTATGTGCTCGTAACATCCTGGGATGCTCTTGCGAGGTTTTGTGGTGAACACACATAATCTGTCCCTGGGAGATCCTATAGGTAGAGCTATGTGCTCGTAACAGCCTGGGATGCTCTTGTGAGGTTTTGTGGTGAGGTCACATATAATATGACCATGGGAGATCCTATAGGTAGAGTCGTGTGCTCGTAACAGCATGGGATGACCCTTCGAGGTTTTGTGACAAACGTAATAAGTCTTGAGGATTCCACAGTATGGCCAGTGATGACGAATACCTGCAGGTGGTGGGCCTACATCTAGTATGAAAAAGGACTGGCTCTGTAGAACTTCCTATGATGAGTAGAGTCAGAGATTGGTTGAGATAGCAGCAGCAGTGATGATGATGATGACGATGCATTGATGACGATGATCCCAAGAAGAAGACTCGTCTAGCAGATCTATGTCGAGAAATACCTTCCTATTTAAGAGGGAGTGTTGATGTATATGTAACTTCGGAATGTATTTCATCTATGTATTTCATATATATTTATTGTACCCTTATTAGAGATGTGTTATTCCTCTATAAGGAAGTGTCGTCATGTTGATTGACAAGTGTCAAAATGTGTGTACTTGCCGATGGGTTATTAGACCACCATGTGTGGGGTCGGCCCTTAAATATATATTATATTGTGGATGTATCTAGATAGACAAGTCGGCCCCATAGTGTAACTAGGCAAGCAGGTTAAGTATAAATAGAGATCGGGAGATCTCTATTTGGATCATTCAAAAAGTCATACTTCTCTCACTCAGAAAGTGGCACACTAGTGAGGAGGAGGATCATCTACTACTAGGAGACTATCTCAGTGTATTTTGATTGTACTTTGGTTGAGCCATTGCTCTCTCTATCTCTGAGGAAGTTGTGGGGTTTTTCACCTTAGGGTTTTCCCCACGGAAACTCTGTGTCTCTTGTCTCTCATGCTTTTGATTATTGTGATGCTTGTCATGCTTATTGTGATTGTTATGCATTTATATACTGTATATGTTATTCTCTCAATGAAGATCCTAGAGTATTGTGAATTAATGCTCAAAATTCAACACCATTCGGGGAAGGCTCTATCCCTTACTTTTTCACCATGGGAGAACACATCTACCACCATGTGAAAAATGGCTTCAACCCTTACATCTACACCATGGGAGAACACATATACCACCATGTGAGAATGACTCAGCAATTACATCACGACCATGGGAGAACACATCAACCATGTCAGAAAAGCTCATGTGCATCTGCATCTTCTGGACTCATCACTTCCCTTTGGAAGGAACCTCGATTTGAAGTGCACCAAGCCTCTCTCTGAAGTACTCAAACTGCACTCTGGCCAACGGCTTGGTTAATACATTTGCAACCTGCTCATCCATCACAACATACTCTACTTCGGTTGTACTCAGTGCTACGCAGGACTGCTTCCTGCTAAACCAAGAGATCACACCTGATCCCATACTAAAGCAGCACCCATAAGTGCTCTTCCTATCTGCAGCACTACCTTCCCAATTTGAATCAACATAAACCTGCAGGTTAAAATTTTGATTCGCATCATACTTGAGCCCATAATCAACCGTACACTTCAGGTACCTCAGAATATGCTTTACAGCAACCAGGTGAACATCTCTCGGATCTGTCAGGAACTGGCTCATTGTGTTCACCGCAAAGTAAATATCTGGTCTCGTGTTCGTCAGGTACATAGAGGACCCAATCATTTGATGATACATTGTGACATCAACCAGATGAGATGAAGCATCACACAGAAGCTTCAGGTTCGATACCATAGGTGTGGCCATAGCCTTGCAGTCCATCATACTGAACCTCTTCGAGATCTCTACTGCATACTTCCCTTGTCCAAGGAAGATTCCATATGCACTCCACCACACATCCATGCCAAAAAAAATAGTGCATCATCCCCAAGTTCTTCATCTCGAACTTGGCAACAAACTTATGCTCCATGTCGGCAATCAATCTATCTTCACCTGTAATAAACAGGTCATCCATATACAAAAGTAGTATCACTGTATTGCCTTCTTCAACCTTGTAGTAAATGTTGGAATCCGCTTTACTTTTGGTAAAGCCCAAACTGGATATAAAGAGGTCTATCCTACCATACCAAGTTCTACACATATATGACTCCCTGTCATGTGTGTCAGAACCAAGTGGCTACTCCACATACACTTCTTCTTCAACTACACCATTCAAGAAGGCTGTTTTGAAATCCATCTGGTGTATCTTCCACTTCATCATTGTAGCTAGAGCAAGTACTAATCTAATGGAAGTGTATCTGGTTATAGGAGCAAAAGTCTCTATGCCACCACCTGCAACATGCTTGATCTTGTAGATTCTCTTGGAATTCCCTGTAGACTCCCCTTCAGATCTTGGGACCGTATCCCAAACATCTTCATGATAGACTGGTACTCCTCGATCATGGCATTCTTCCCAAATCCTGGGAACTTCAATATCTTCAATATTTTTAATAGATAACTTTGTTGCTGAACAAATGTTGTAGTCCTTCTTTTGTACGTGATGGTATATGATCTTTCCTACACAACAAGTTAAATTGCTTGATTACAAAACATCTTATAGTTTTCAGAACAAACTCTTACACATAAAGAAATATGTCATACAGTCATGCAATTATCTTAGCTAATGCTTCAATACAACATTTATCCATATCTTGTAACTTTCTAGATGCCTTCCAATCTCTACCAGAACATTGTTAAGAGTTTGCACTACTCCCAATATGTCAGCAAAGAGGTTTCATTCTAGATAAGTAGCAATGAAATGTTCCATATTGCCATACGCCACTTACCCATCACATGCATATTAGTAGTATAATGTGCATTAATGCAATTATTCTAATATGCATAATACACAACCTAAGTCTAGGAACATACGCATATACATCATTGAATAACACTATTTAAACAAACAAATATGTAAGAAATGATATTTCAAATACTTATATTTGTTTGGTTTTTGGGTTGACTCCCTCTCAGTCTTTGCTTCTTTTCTGCAACTCCATTCTGATGTGGATTGTGAGAAGTGGTCAACTCCCTTTGAATATCTGCATCCTTGCAGAAACTACTAAAGTGTGCTCCTTCTTGATCTTTGCTTCCTTGCAGGAACAACTGTAGTGTCCTCCCTCTTGATCTTTGCTTGCTGGATTACCTGTCCTTGAACTTATATCCATCCTTGATCAATATTGTTGCTTGGTTTTGCAACCAAGCTTGTGCAATGGGCACCTATCAACAATGTGATAGCAGTTTCAATATAGAAAGCAAAAACGATCATGAATTAAATCTAAATCTAAACTCACATGTGCATATAAAAAATACATCTAAAAACGATTCATAAAAAGAACAAGAAATAAAAGAATGTTTTGTATTATCATACCTCAAATGGTGAGGATTTGTGGTGTTGAGCAGATCCAAGGGTGAGATGCTCCAGGCTCTAATGGTCTCTTCTCCAAGATTGCTACAATGGTCAAGAACTCAAGAGAGATTTTGATAGCATGAGGATAGGATGATGGATGGATGGAAAGTGAGGAGCCCCTACCACCTTTTTATAGTTTTTGGTGGTGGGGAATACCATTATGGTTTTGAGAAAACCAATGGTATTGACAAACATTGTTTAGGTACCTTTTTCCCTCTTTTTTCCTTTTTTGAATATTTTGAATATTTGTATTCCCTTTTAATATTTTTGGGAATTTTGGACCCTTTTTTAGGGTTTTTTGTGTTTTTTGAGGAAAAATATATATTTTGTGGGGAAAAAATGTGTATTATGGTCTTTTGGTGACCTTTTGATGGCTTTAGAGGTTCAAATGGTGGAAAAGTGGACAAAGGGGTCATGTGAATAAGGGAATGAGCTAGTGAGCATTTTTTGGGTGTTAACAGATTACCCCCTGATGTGTGAGGGAAGGAGCTCATCGTATGGCCGATAGACATCATAGTTCTTTTGTCTTTTCCCTGGGGTTTAGGGAAGAGAAGATACCAGTTGGAGATTGGATCAATGACCCTTGGAAGCTGCAAAAACAAAAAATATTACATGGCCTCAATATGAATGAGGAATAATCTCTGATAATGGACGAGGTGGGCATACCCATGCTTGTATCAAGACATATACATAACAACTAGGCCCAAGAAGGGGGACATAAAAAATCTGCTGGTACAAAAAACTGAAAGGACCAATACCCTATGTGAGTCTCAACGATGCGATCAAAGTGTTGAAGTCGAGCATGTGAGAAAAAACCATTTGGAGAGGCACTGAGGACTCTTCTCGAAATGATTCGTAGGAACTCATTATAAATGGTGATGATTCCAAGACACAGGGACCTCTAGGTCTATCCTCTGGAATAAATTTGGTTGTCATCGACAGAGGGAGACCAACAACTAACAAGGCAATGATGTTTCCTTGATAGCAGCACGAGGTGTGGAACTGAAGTGTGGTAGTACTGGTGGTAGGTCCGACATACTGTGGGGATGGGAAATAACTGTGCTCACCAAGTGGGTGGACTCAAACTTCCTTCGTTCAGAGCATGATGACATGGTTGACCTGGCAGCGTAGTAAACTGACTTGTAGGTGCAGGGATCATAGCTTTTAAGGACTGAAGGATATGTATTGACTCTAGGGGGATAAGCTGATGGGTACTGTCGAGGGATTCTTAGGGTGACATACTACAGAATACTCTGAACAAAGGTGACCAAAATGGGGAATCTTCCATATGAGTAGACATGATTTGTTGTGGCGTTGAGAAGCACCATTGGGTCCTTCTTCATAGTTTTAATGAGCTCCAAGAAGGTATAAAAGTGTGCTTTGAAATGGTACTATCCTGTGGATTTTGTGAGCCCAGGATTGTTCGTGCTCATAGGTGCTTTCATTTCTAAGGAGTCTAAAAACAATAAGAAGACTCCGTAGTGGTGGTGGAGTACCGTCCTGTGAGATTTTACGAGCCCAGGATGGTGAATTCTCATGGTCACTTTCATGTTTAGAGAGTCTGAAAGCAGTAAGTGGACTCCATTGGTGTTCTTTTTCGTAAGTTAGTCTCCACGGCCTGAAAAAGCATAAAATGATGCAAATGGAGAACTCTTCTAGCCGATGTGACTAGAGTATTCCTTTTTCGTAATTAGTCTACACGGTCCAGAAAAGGGGTAAATTTATACCAAGTAGATGCCCTTTCAGATACGTTTAGCGAGCATGAAAGGAAGCAAGGTTGCTCGACGATCTTTTCATTATTTTAGGAGTCAGAAAAGAGCTTAACAGAAACTCCCTAAGTGTTTTTTTCGTAAAAGGAATTGCTCGGCCCAAAAAAGGGCTAAAACTATACCAAACAAAAAGGTATTGATGAGAGCGAGAAATGGTCTCGAGCATCGTCATGAGTGCGGAAAACTGAATCCAACGATATAAGATTTGTCAAAAATGGAGGACGGCCAATGTGCCATGCAAACCGAGTCGACGAGGGGGCATGTAAAAGATGCCCAAAAAATCTGGGCATGAGAGCGAGAAATGATCTCAAGCATCATCACGAGGGTGGAAAACTGAATCCGGCAATATAAGTCTCGTAAAAAACGGACGACGACTAATGTGGCATGCAAACCGAGGTGATGAGGGGGCATGTAAGAGATGCCTGAAAAATCTAGGCGTGAGAGCAAGAAATGATCTCAAGCATCATCACGAGCGTGAAAAAATTGAATCCAACGATATAAGATTTGTCAAAAATAGAGGACGGGCGATGTGGCATGCAAACCGAGGTGACGAGGGGGCATGTAAAAGATGCCCAAAAAATCTGGGCATGAGAGCGAGAAATGATATCAAGCATCATCACAAGGGCGGAAAACTGAATCCGGCGATATAAGTCTCGTAAAAAATGGACGACGGCCAATGTGGCATGCAAGCCGAGGCAATGAGGGGGCATGTAAGAGATGCCTGAAAAATCTATGCATGAGAACGAGAAATGATCTCAAGCATCATCATGAGTGCGAAAAACTAAATCCGAGGATTTAAAACTCGTCAAAAACGGGCGACGACTGATGTGGCATGCAAACCGAGGTGACAAGGGGGGCATGTAAAAAATGCCTGAAAAAATCTAGGCATGAGAGCGAGAAATGATCTCAAGCATCATCACGGGCAAATGGTGCGAAAAACAGAGATTATAAGGATTCTGGAATGTTCAAAGGAAATAACTAGGTTAAAAAATGGCTACAAATAAAGGTGAGCCCACCAAGCCAAGGATGCAATGGTGGGGAGAAATGATGACCCACGGGGGAAGAATACTAGGTGTATCAAATCAAATCAAATATACAAGTGATATGTGACCTCAAAAATGGTTGAGATCACGCATGTGAAAAAGTGAGCAGGGTTAATGACCTGCCCCCATGCTATGTGCATGGGGTTTATGATTATGGATCACATATGTGTTGGTTTGAACAATGGGATCATTGAAATACTGAGATAGATTTGATGGGGAAGGTTCAAAATGATTGATAATGCCCCCTATCCCAAGTTCAAAGTAATGTATTATGCCCCCTAACTCAGAGGTGTCAATGTGGTGCAGATGTTGTCTCGAAGAGGGATCAATAGGGAATTGGGAAACTACTAGCGGGGGGGTATACCATGAGGCTGTGGGCTATGGTGGTATACTAAAGTGATGATATGATGATGGGGGATTCCCCTTACGAGGTGGATGCCCCCAGTATCTCCGACGAGAATCACGACAATGATGAGTAGGTAGGTTTTGGGCTTTCCCCCATGTTGTGGACATGTGGTTTGCTCGTCGATTTGAAAGGGTTGAGCATGTGTGTCAAAGGGATCAATGGAAGGGGTCGATCGAACAGAGGGGTATCCAATGGAAACCGTGTAAATGGTGTTAATTTCTTCCGAGGAGGAAGATGGTGGGGGATGAATTTCCTCGATGAGTGGTGGGGATATCTCTAGGTCGGCATTATTCAATTCATATAGTGTTTCTCTATAATATGGGAGATCGGGTAAATGATGTGAATAATGGCCGTAGATGCCGCATATCGCACAAGGGTGGTTAGTGCGAAGCATTTTGTCGCAAGGTTGAGTAGGTGGCTCAAGTCTTATCACTGGAATTTCGGTGTCATCATCCAACATGTTCATGTGTTCTTGGACTGCACATAATTGTGGACATTGATGAGTGGCATGGCCTACATTGTCACACAATGAGCACTTAGGGGTAATGCGAATAGTCGGGGGGTTCTTGGCTACCTTGGGGGTTGCTGGTGTTAAGATTCAATATGCTAAGACAGAAAATAGCAGCATTGCATTCCATTTCACAATAATAGCATATATAGGATCACTGAAGAAACAACAAGTACAACATAAACACAAGAGACACAAATTTATCCTGGGAAACCCTCATGTGGTAGAAAACCCAGTAAAGCTTCCTCAATATAGATGACCAGCAATATACAAATATGTAACCCTGAGCATAAGCTCCTCCTTCTCCATAGCAGACCTCTCCTCCACAAGTGTGCCACTCTCAAGTGAGTGAGTGTGTAAAATGAGAAATACACCTCCTCTATTTATACACTACTCCGACTTATCTTTTACACAAAACATGTAGGCTCGTATTTAACCAATGGGTTAAATACCCCACTACAACTAACTGGGCCGACCCCTCTAGGGTGGTCTAATAACCCTTTGACCCACATAACACACATAGGGCCGACCCCCACTAGGGAAGTATAATAACCCAAGTTACCACATTCTGACGGAGGAATAAACATCTCCGGATATACAATAAGGTCTTCAAGGAGGAATGAAACATCTCCAAAATAATAAAGTACAAATATAATATTCTTTGAAGTTACAATATCTCAACACTCCCCCTTAACAAGAAGGATATTATAACAGCATCTGCACGAGCAAGGAGTCATCAACATCATACATGATACATCTATAAATCATTGGAATCTTTCTCAACATCATCAGTAACTCAAGCAGTTACTGGAACATCAACATCTTTAGTAGTGAGTCTTCATCTTCTGCAGCACTCGAATAGCTACAGCAACATCAATATTTGAATCCTCACGATCGTCAGCATCGTCATCACATGATCATCAGCATCGTCATCACACAATCATCAGCATCATCATCACACGATCAACATCGTCGTCTAGATCAACACGATCAGCATCGTCACATCATCTCGATCGACAGCATCTGGATCATCTCGATCTACAGCATCTGGATCATCTCGATCTACAACATCTAGATCATCTCGATCTACAGCATCTAGATCATCACGATCTATAGCATCTGGATCATCTCGATCTACAGCATCTGGATCATCTCGATCTATAGCATCTAGATCATCTTGATCTACAACATCTGGATCATCTCGATCTATAGCATCTGGATCATCTCGATCTACAACATCTAGATCATCTCAATCTACAACATCTGGATCATCACGATCTACAGCATCTAGATCATCTCGATCTATAGCATCTGGATCATCTCGATCTACAACATAAGTATCCTCAACCATACAAGTACATTAATAAATACATGTATCATCAAAAGTATGTATTCTCACCAATACATCTATCATCAAAACATGTATTCTTACTAATACATATATCATCAAAAGCATGTATTCTCACTAATACATCTATCATCAAAAGCATGTATTCGGAATAATACATCTATCATCAAAATCATGTACTCACTAATACATCTATCATCAAAAGCATGTATTCTCACTAATACATCTATCATCAAAAGCATGTTTTCTCACTAATACATCTATCAATACAAGTATCCACACCGATACAAGTATACACAACAACAGCATACCCTGCAACACACATGATCCAATTACGGGATGGTCAATCCCTCTCACTTTAGGACATAGGTCCAAGGATGATACAATCCTGATCCACTTATGGGATGATCAATCCCTCTCAATTTAAGACATCTCTCATGTCTATGGATGATGCAATCCAGATCAACTTACAGGATGATCAATCCTTATCCTTTTAAGACACCTCACCATGTCTAAGGATTATGCAATCCCGTATCAACTTACAGGATGATTAGTCCTTATCACTTTAAGACACCTTACCATGTCTAGGGACGATGCAATCCCAATCTGCTTACAGGATGATTAGTCCGTATCACTTTAAGACACCTCACCATGTCTAGGGACGATGCGATCCCAATCTACTTACAGGATGATTAGTCCTTATCACTCTAAGACACCTCACCATGTCTAGGCACGATCCAATCCCAAACTACTTACAAGATGATTAGTCCTTATCACTTCAAGACACCTCACCATGTCTAGGGACGATGCAATCCCAATCTATTTACAGGATGATTAGTCCTTATCACTTTAAGACACCTCACCATGTCTAGGGACGATGCAATCCCAATCTACTTACATGATGATTAGTCCTTATCACTTTAAGACACCTCACCATGTCTAGGGACGATGCAATCCCAATATTCTTACAGGATGATTAGTCCTTATCACTTTAAGACACCTCACCATGTCTAGGGATGATGCAATCCCAATCTACTTATAGGATGATTAGTCCTTATCAATTTAAGACACCTCACCATGTCTAGGGACGATGCAATCCCAATCTACTTACATGACGATTAGTCCTTATCACTTTAAGACACCTCACCATGTCTAGGAACGATGCAATCCAAATCTACTTACAGGATGATTAGTCCTTATCACTTTAAGACACCTCACCATGTCTAGGGATGATGCAATCCCAATGTACTTACAGGATGATTAGTCCTTATCACTTTAAGACAAGTCTCATGTCTAGGGGCGATGCAATCCCATCACGTACATTTTGAACCCAGTTCATGGACGATGCAGTCCTCACGTACATTTTGAACCCAGTTCATGGACGATGCAATCCTCACGTACATTTTGAATCCAGTTCATGGACGATGCAGTCCTCACATACATTTTGAACCCAATTCATGGACGATGCAGTCCTCACATACATTTTGAACCCACTTCATGGACGATGCAGTCCTCACGTACATTTTGAACCTAATTCAAGGACGATGAAGTCCTATCTTCAATTTTCGGAGACATCAGTCTACGGCTCAATTCTGGGACCGAGGTCCGGGGAAGATGCAATCCCCTACCTATTCATTCAGGACTTCATTCTCGGAGACATCATGTCTACGGCTCTCTTTAGGACTGAAGTCCAGGGATGATCCAATCCTCTCATGTCCACCAAGGACTTCATTTTCGAAGACATACATCTATGGCTCTCTTTAGAACAAGTGTTCAAGGATGATACAATCCCTCTTCTTTCTCGGAGACACTTGTCTACGGCTCACTTTAGAACTTTTGTTCAAGGATGATGCAATCCTCACATGTATTCTCATCAATTTAATATCGATCCTGGGAACCCATACAGAACCTGATTCACACTTCTTCTTTAATTACACCATTAAGAGAATGGTCTTATCTAGCCACTTGGAGCAAACATCTCATCATGATTCTCTTCCTCTTTCTAAGAGAATCTTCTAGCCACAAGCCTTCTATAGTGTGTTTGATTTGAAAATCTTTTTTGTTGAACATCCATCGCTTGTTCAGTGTTCATCATTCATCATGATCTTTCCTACAAATCAAAATTAAGTACATGATTAGTAATACTTCATAATCATCAAATCATATTGACATGATAACCTATTATGCATACATATATCATTTACATAGTTATGCAACTATTTTGACCAATACTTTGGCACAACACTTTCCCATATCCTATATGCATACAGTGGCTATCTAGATGCCTTCCATATCTACCATAACATACTATCGAGAGTGTGCACAGCTCTCATCATGTCAGCAAAGAGGTTTCATTCTAGACAAGCAACAATGGAATGTTTGTCCAACTTACCAATCATATGCATATTAGTAGTATACTATTCAATGATCTATGAATGTTTACACTCAGCATCATATATTCTAGGAATACAAATATGCATACAAGAAATATCATTTACTATTTCAAATAACAACTCAAATACTTATCTTTTATGTTTGTGTGGTTTCCTCTCGTTTGATCTTCTATATGTCTTTTGAACTTCTATTCATTTTGTACCATTGTGCATGCTCAAGTGTGCACTAGTCGCATCATCATGATCTCATACACAAACATACATTCAATAGTATATTCTGAATATTATCAAAACATTCTAATTCTAAATAATCTTGAATATGTATAGTCATGATCATTAGTATTCAGGTTTTCAAGGAAGTCTTCTGTTACTCATGCATATTCTTATTTGATCATAATACTCTTCTGGTTAATTAAATCATCAAGATAAGAGACATAATATGCATAAACCCTTGATTACTAACTTTATGAATAAGCATAACCAATCATACCAAGTATACTTATATAATGGATCCTAACACAAGGTAAGATTCTAACTTGACATAGGAAAACATACTTGGATTAGTAAACCTGCTTAGTTATGTACAACATACCTAAACAATCTCTTCAATGATTTAAAGATCCTGAGCTAGAACCTGCATGTCTCATAGGTTAAGAATAATATAACAAAGTCATACATACCTCGTAAGTAGAACAAATATTATGGATGAGTCTTTGTCTTCATGTTGTCATGGTCATGGAACTTGATTTGTCTTTTGTGATGTACCTGTATCTTGTTAGCAGACAACATCAACCTCACACAACACCATAATGCACTAGTACAATCATATAGCCCTATTCAGTGAATGTCTTCGATAATTCACATGTATTCATACCGTTACTAGGGTGATAAGACAATTCTAACATTAATCAAGATTGTACTAATAAATAGCATGAAGACAAACACATTATGAACTTAATCAAGAATCACATTTCAAGACATACCTGAACCTCCTTAAGTCATACCTGTCAATACTTCTTGTAGTCTTCTTATGTAAGGCCTTAGCCTCAACTCCCCCTGAAACTTGATCTAGAGCTTGATTAGGGTTTGCTAGAGAAATCCTAAAAATTCAATCTTTCACACTTCTGAATGGATGGAAGGATGTGTCTTGCTGAGCTGATCAAACTAGCATACTTCAATTTTGAAATCTCCAAAATTTGACCCCTCAAAATTGCCTTCGAAACTTCTGGATCTTCTGGACAGGAACCCGAACTAGGGTTTGATGAATCCCACCCTTTTGTCCAATCAAAAGGTTCAATCCAAGGCTCTAAACTCTTATTTTTATGAGGAGCTTCCAGCCATGGTTACAGACTTCAAAAATTCCAACTTTTGCTGAAGCCCTAATTTTCCATCTTTCCGATCAAAATCCTGAACTGGGGTTTGATCAAGCCCAGTCTTCTACCCAACCAAAAACTTTGATCTTGGTCTCTAAATTTTGATTTTCCTGAGTAGCATTCAGCCGTGGATTCCGATTCCAAAGATTCTAACTTTCTCCGAAACCCTAAATTCCGGAAGCCATGAATGAAGGTGCTCCAAAAATAATTTTGTTTTGACAGAAATATGTACCTGATTGTTTCTTCTGTAACTCCGAAATTTTCACTCCACAGGGTTTGAATACTTTTTTTGTGGTAGCCTGCCCTGTCATCTTTCCAATGCAATAGGTCTGACCTCAATTGGATTTTATGAGAGAGATTTATGCCAAGTGTCGCAATGTGACCTGTTTATGGGATAAAACAGGAGAGCTAACTTGTACGGCATGCCGCGTGTCACTGGTTCAACTTCGGCCTCTGAAAACATTTACTGAGATAGTACAATCTGTTTAATACCTGTCACATTTTACGAAATTTCATTTGGAGCTTCCTAGCCCAAGTTATGCCAAGTGTCTCATTGTGACCTGTTTATGGGATAAAACAGGAGAGCGAACTTGTACGGTGTGCCACATGTCACTGGTTCAACTTCGGCCTCTGAAAAAGTTTCCTAATATCGTACCATCTGTTTACTACCTATCACTTTTTATGAAATTTCATTTGGAGCTTCCTAGCCCAAGTTATGACCTTTTTTCCTAGGTCACCTGAGTTTTACTGAGATCTGGAAGAGGCAGAAACCCTAACTTGTACTGATCATAACTTACAAAGTACAACGAATCTGAGGGTGCCCTTTGGACACAACATATCTGGAGATGTTATCTGCGACCTGTAAAGGTTTCAGATCCTGAACCTTCTCCAAAATGGATTTATGGCGAAAGTTCCACGATGACTGGTTTTTACTATATAAAACCCTAACCTTCAAATTGTCGTAAGTAAAGCAAGTGTCGTAAGTGCCATACCTTGCCTTCCTTCAGGTTAGCTCTGATACCATGTTAAGATTCAATATGCGAAGACAGAAAATAGCAGCATTGCATTCCATTTCAAAATAATAGCATATACAGGATCACTGAAGAAACAACAAGTACAGCATAAACACAAGAGACACAAATTTATCCTGGGAAACCCTCATGGGGTAGAAAACCCAGTAAAGCTTCCCCAATATAGATGACCAACAATATACAAAGATGTAACCCTGAGCATAAGCTCCTCCTTCTCCATAGAAGACCTCTCCTCCACAAGTGTGCCACTCTCAAGTGAGTGAGTGTGTAAAATGAGGAATACACCTCCTCTATTTATACACTACCCCGACTTATCTTTTACACAAAACATGTAGGCTCGTATTTAACCAATGGGTTAAATACCCCACTACAACTAACTAGGTCGACCCCTCTAGGGTGGTCTAATAACCCTTTGACCCACATAACACACATAGGGCCGCCCCCAATAGGGAAGTCGAATAACCCAAGTTACCACATTCCGACGGAGGAATAAACATCTCCGGATATACAATAAGGTCTTCAAGGAGGAATGAAACATCTCAAGAATAATAAAGTACAAATATAATATTCTTTGAAGTTACAATATCTCAACAGCTGGGGGGGTGCGAGTTATGGGTCTAGTGTTATAAGTTTGTGGGCCTCTGCCCCCTATGTTTCGTAACAGAGGTGGGGCATTTCTAGATATTGATGTCGTAGTCACTATTGGGGGTGGTCTATTTTGCAGATGAGTGACAGGAGGGGGTGGGTGGTTGGTAGTAGCGATAGGTTGTACCGGTTGTAAAATAACAGTCGGAGTCAGCAAGGGGCTCGGAGCAGGTAAGTACCATACAGGTAACCCTAATGTTAAACCAGGAAGGTTGAGTGTATCCATTACTGATGAACTAACAACTCCAAAAAATGGGAACAAGAAAGGGATAGTATGAATTGGCGTTGTTCCGATATGAGTAGGCACTGTGGGTGTTTGTGGTAGTGACGAGGGCCGCTGTGTGGTGTGCAACAGGGTGCACAAATCAGATGTTTTTGTTATCAGTAAAGGTGGTGGGATCGATGAAAATGTGGAATTCATAGGTGACTCGGTGTAGATTCCAGGACCAATTGATGAGACAAATGATGTCGGTGCAGTTTGAACGGTTTGTTCAATCATTGGTAGCACATTTTGAGGGGCTGCGGGGCCGTTAGGATCATAATATGTGAGTTGATCAATCTTGATAATGCATCCTCCATGTGGGAACATCATGAGGCAGAACACAGATGAATAAATGGCTTTAATTTTGTACATATAGCTACGTCCAAGAAGGAGGTTGTAGTCGAGCTAGGCATTGATCACTTCGATGTCGATGAGAACCAATTTGTCGTCTAGTTCTATGGGTGCGTTCACTAATAGGCCTTGTGGTTGAGCTGAGCGCCTGTCGTAAGCTCGTAATGCTATGGTAGATGGTTGTAAAGTAGGGGAGCCAAGTTTCTGCCACACAAGAGTGGGCATAACACAGGTTGAATCTCCTTCATCGATGATGCATTGATGCACAACAAGGTTTCGAATGTTTACGGATACTTGGAAGGCCAAATTTGATGGCAATCGAGGTTCATCTTAGTCTAAGTCAAAAGACATCATATGTGTATCATTAGGGTCTACTCCTCCGATGGCAGATAGTAGTATTTTTCATTGTGTAGGGCATGTTTTCAATACCTCTAAAGCAGACATAGCAACAGGGGATTATGCTAAATCTTCCACGATGTTATAATTGGATGTTGCGCAAGCATTGGGATTGTTGTTTATCCTTCGCAAAGGGATGCGAGGGATTTTAGGTCCTCCATCCAATGACATATTTGGTATGCATAGTGGTTGATCTGTTGGAAGGGAGGTGGATGCGACAGTTGGAGGAGTTTCTGGGGGTGGGCCGTATTGATTCCTGCGAGTTTGGAGGTTGATGTCATTGGATGACATCATTAATAAATGGTGTGTACCTGGATCCATATGCTGATAATCAGTTGCGGCATAAGTGATTTGTTGTTGAGGTGCAGCGAATCCTTGTGGGGGATTCATTGGGCGAGCATTTATTACTCCCTGGTTTGGCAATGGGTTTTGCAATATCATGGGTTGTGATTGATTAAATGGAGCTGGCTGTCTAGAGTGGCCCTGGCATTGGGCATCGTCAGCCCAAAGCTTACGTGCTTTCTCTAATTGGGGGCAGTTGTGAGTGTAGTGGCCATAGACTCCATATATAGAACATGGATGGTTTGTTCTCAGGTTATTATTTTTCGCTTGTTTCGGATGACGATCAGGATTCTGGTTAGGGGGAGTAGTGTTATTATTATTTGGAGGATTGGGTGGTGGTGGACATTGATTATGTTGTTGGTTGTTATCGTGGTTACATCCTCTTCCGCAATTTTGTTGCCCACCTTGGTTGCATTGGTTGTTTTGGTGTTGGGGCTGATTGTGTTGTGTGTACACTTTCCCTTGAGTAGTGGGAGGATTTTGTGGTGCCATAGGTGCGGGAGCAAGTTGTGGTGGATAATAAGCTGGTGGGGCTAGAGGAGGTCCAGTTGCTTGCTCGGGTTGTTGGTAACCCTAAGCTATTGGAAGTGTTGGGTTAGCTGGTGTAGCCTGCTAGGGGTAATACATTGGTTGGGACGATAAGTGAATTAGGTTCTGGGTGGCCGGTTGGTTATAGTATGTGGGTGGTGCATAGGTCGATGGTGCTTTCCCGTAGCAATGTGATGGACAAGAGGGTCCATGAGTGCGATGAGTCTAATTCATTGGAGCATACGAAGTCGTAGCTCCATAATTATATGTATCCCTAGAGAGGTCTGGGGAATTTATGGTGCTCACCATGCTAAAGGGTTTATTTTGTGTCATGATTTGGCCAATAATACCATTAGCAGCATGTGATGCCCCCAGATTGTCACCGCATGAAGAATCGCCTCGTGGGGCGTCTGGCATGATGGTGTAGAGATAACCTAACTAGGCGTAAATCAGGTCGAACTATTGAGCTTTTAAGATATCTTCTTCTTCTGAATGGGGTCATTCGAAAGTTACATCTTTGGCTATGAGGGGTAGGAGTGATTTGAGAAACCAGTCCAAAAATATACGGTCATCCAGTTTTATCTTGTAGAGGCTACGGTGTTTGCGCCACTCATGGATATGGTCTATGATGTGGGTAGTTGTGTTTTGTCTACAAGACAACAGTATTTCAACTCCTGCATCATAGTGTATAGGTAGCTGAAAAAACTGAAGGAAAGTGGAGGTGAGGGACGTAAATGTATAGTGGGTCCCATGTGGTTGCTCAATGTACCACTTGGCTATAGAGCCAGTGAACGTTCATTACAACAGTCTTAGTCTAATGGAGTCATCCACTATGGAGTTAGATGAACACCATAGGTGAAATGACATTATGTGGTTTTTAGAATCTTCCCCAGGTTTTCCTTCAAACTTGGGGATGTCGGAGGGAATCTTTGTAGGCATGGTTGGCCATGTAGGGTTATGCCTGGTAGGATCATTGGTTAACCAGGCTAGGCCTGGTAAGTTCAGACTAGACATGTATGGTAAACTAGCAGATGGGTGTGGTGTAGTGACTGGGACATAACTGTTAATAGTGGCATTATGTAGTTGTCCAGTGGCCCCTAAGGGTATGCTAGGTATTGAAGGTATGTGTCCTCCACCTGATGTGGTGTGGGAAGGACCAGCACTCCCAAGTGCAACATGGGTTGCAGAGGGGTTAGGAATAGTGCCAGGAATTCCTAGGATCTGGGTTGTGGTAATGAGAGAGGGTGTGATCCTTATGTTGGGCATACCCATAATAGGTGGTGGTCCTATGTTGGGCATACCTAAAGGTGGAGTGGCCCCTATATTAGGCATGCCTAAAGAGGTTTTTGTTACCATGGGTGGCACAGTAGTAGTAGGGTTTGTCGATGTACCTCTAATAGCACTAGTGAAAAGGGGGTCGTATTGTGATCCATCCATGGGGTTGGTTGGTGATGTTTCAGTAGGGTATTCGGATTTAGCCTCAGAATCAGATGTGAAATGAGGCGCTTCATAATCAGATGACTATGTTCTATGCCGATGATGTGTTGAGTCAAGGGATAAGGCTCTACGTCTATGACGTGTAGAGTCAAGTGTAGCGAACTGAGGGGGTTCACCCTAAAAATGGTGTGATCGTCTTAAATTCTCAATGGTGAGAAATGTATAAAAGTTTTAGTGGAAGGTGGTGATGTAAAAAACTTGAAACTCTAGTGCAACAATGAGTGCAAGAGGGGAGTGAAAAAATAATGGCTCTCAGGCCAACAACCAACCTCAAAAGCACTTATTATAATAGTTGTGCTATAATAAGTGGAGGGATCCAACAAAAGTGGCCAGAATACCAAAAGTCAAACAATTCCTAAAAAAAAAAAAAGTGGTGCTCACTAGACCAAAGGTGGGTATTGTATCATGCAAACACCTAACTAGAAGTATTGTGTGTCAACAAACGATATTCTCTGGAAGGTGATGAAATCCAAGTCAGACAATATAGAGTGTTGAATCAACGACTAGATATCCCCCTACTGGGAGGGACACCGGGTAGACAATCCTAAAGAATGGCAACTAGGATACCCCGTTCATGACACGTTCGGTTGGGTGAATCTGTAGTTTGTTTCTATTTCCGCTGTACCCCCATACAGGTTTATAGCGAGAACTTCGAAAGGTATCCTTCGGTTACTGAATGGATTGCGGTATTCCACTCAGGCTTCCGAAACCAGTCTGTCTACTTCAACCCTCCTAAGGGAGAGGCCTTCCCGATAAATTGGTTGATAACAATGTCAAAATTATAAGGAATTTTGGGGATCCTAAATACAACCACTATGTATCAGATGTAAAAAATTGAGGGGTGTTATTGGCACACCTATCCCCTCAATCCTACCTAACTACAAGATTCTTTTAAGTGCTCCCCAAGTGGGGTTAAAAAGTTTGTTGAGTTAAGGTAGATTTTAAGGCTCAGTTTAAAAAATGTGGCAGATTGGGTGCATGTGTGATTATTGAACTGAAATTGATTTGCCTCGCTTGGGCAATTGATTACAAATGAAGGAAAAGACGCTTCTAGTTTGCAAAAAATAAAGGCATTTTTTGAAATGTAAATGCTTGAAAAAACAATTCAAAAATAATGGATTTTTGAAATGATTTAAAGGGAAGCAAATAACATAAATATTTCAAGAAATAAATGGATCTCTTAAAAAATATTGCTTGGGAAAACTATTGAGCAAATTAAAAGTGAAACATATGATCTAAAAATAAATGTTGAAAATCTTTCTTTCACTTACTGAAAATTTTAAAAAAAAAATTTAAAGGAGAATTTGTAAATAGAAAATAATTCACTATGACTGTAATAATGTAGAAAAAATAATGTTGTAAAATAGACTAAATGGGAAAAAAATATAGCAAAATGTTTTCTAAAAAATTGGTCGAATTCAAAATAACAGCATCGCGAGGTTTAGGGAAAAAACCGCGATGTGCAGTGCGGGTTTCGGTCACGCAGTCACGATGTGCAGTGCAGAAAATGGCCGCAATGTGCAGCATGAAAAATGGCCACGAAGCCGTGATGGGAAGCGCGGAAAAATGTCGCGAAGCCGCGGCACACATCGCGGAAAAAATCCGCGAGGTCGCGATGAGCCGCGCGACTGTCAGGCGAAAAGCCACGAGGCGAACGTCAAAAAATGGAGGCCGAGAAATGAACCCGAAAATGGAAATTCCAAGCTGTTAATGGCTACAGAAAGGGCCAATATCTAGAGTAGCAATGGATCTGCTGTCTAGTATGGCAGATCTATAAATTAAAATGATTTAAAACTAAAAAAACTAAGATCTAAAGCAAAAAACCAAGATTTAAGAATTTGAAGCCAGCGGAGTCGCCAAAAACTGTTGCTTGGTTTTGCAACCAAGCTTGTGCAATGGGCACCTATCAACAATGTGATAGCAGTTTCAATATAGAAAGCAAAAACGATTATGAATTAAATCTAAATCTAAACTAACATGTGCATATAACAAATAAATCTAAAAATGATTCATAGAAAGAACAAGAAATAAAAGAATGTTTTGTATTATCATACCTCAAATGGTGAGGATTTGTGGTGTTGAGAAGCTCTAAGGGTGAGATGCTCTAGGATCCAATGGTCTCTTCTCCAAGATTGTTACAATGGTCAAGAACTCAAGAGATATTTTGACAGCATGAGGATAGAATGATGGATGGATGGAAAGTGAGGAGCCCCTACCACCCTTTTATAGTTTTTGGTGATGGGGAATACCATTATGGTTTTGAGAAAACCAATGGTATTGACGAACATGGTTTAGGTACCTTTTTCCCTCTTTTTTCCTTTTTTGAATATTTTGAATATTTTTATTCCCTTTTAATATTTTTGGAAATTTTGGACCATTTTTTAGGGTTTTTTGTGTTTTTTTGAGGAAAAATATATATTTTGAGGGGAAAAAAGGTGTATTATGGTCTTTTGGTGACCTTTTGATGGCTTTAGAGGCTCAAATGGTGGAAAAGTGGACAAATGGGTCATGTGAATAAGGGAATGAGCTAGTGAGCACTTTTTGGGTGTTAACAACTATGCAGGCTTATTAGTATCATCATTGTGTTATCGTTGAGGTCTCATACATAACATACATTCATTAGTATATTCTTAATACTATAAAAACACAATAATCTTAAGCATGTATAGTCATGATCATTTCAAACAGAAATAATAAGCATTAGTATTCAAGGTTTATATAGGACTCTTATGGTTAGTCATATCATAAATTAAAGTAAGAAACATAATATGCCTAAACCCATGATTACTCAAACCTATACCTTCATGATTCTTCTGGTTAGTCATATCATCAATTATGGTAACAAAGATAATATGCATACAACCATGACTATTCAAACCTATGACTTCATGAATAATCATTATCAACAACACAACAGTATAAGATCCTAACACAAGGTAGGATTCTAGCTTGATATAGGAAAAACATACCTGGATTAGCATGCTAGATAGTTATGTCTAACATACCCGCATAATGTCTTTTGGTTCTCTTCAATGACTTGTGCTAGTAACCTACATGTCTCATAAGTTATCCATTGTAGAACCAAGTTATACATACCTCATAAGTAGATCTTCTAAGAGATCCATGACAATGGATGAATCTTTGTCTTCATGTCATCATGATCATATGTTCTTGAACTAGAACATGATTTTTCTTTCTTGGTGTACCTTTCATGTTAGCGGACAACATAATCCTCATACAACACCATAATGCATTAGTACAATCATAAGTGTCAACACCCTAACCAATGAATATTTTCCATCATGCATTCATAATTTTATTAAGGTGATACGACAAGTCTAAATTTAAACAAGATTGTACTAACCCTAATAATATGAAAAAAAACATACCATAGACTTAATCATGAGAAAATCTTGAAACATACCTGGATAAGTCATGCCTGTCGAGATTGCTTGTAATCTTCTTATGTAAGGCCTTAGCCTCATCTCCCTTTGAAACAGAAAATTCTTCACTCATGCAGGTGACCAATCCATTCTCTTCTAGGATTAACCCAATCCACTTGATTTGTAGGAACTGGATCTAAAGCTGGATTAGGGTTTGTCAGAGAAACCCTAAAAATTCAAACTTTGAATTTCAAACTTTTGAAAGGATATAAATATGTGCCTTGATGATCTGATCAAGCTAGTATACTCAGAATTTGAAAACTGCAAAGTTTCACTCCTCGAAGTTGCCTATGAAACTTCTGAATTCACTAGACATGACCTAGAACTAGGGTTTTATGAAGCCCACCCTTCTTCCCAATCAAAAGGTTTGATCCAAAGCTCTAAGATTCTATTTTTCTGAGGAGCTTCCAGCCGTGGTCATATATTTCAAAAATTCCTATTTTTGCAGAAGCCCTAAATTTCCATTTTTCTTATCAAAGTCCCGAACTAGGGTCTAATCAAGCCCGGCCTTCTTCCCAACAAAAAATTCTTATCTTGGTCTCTAAATTTCTATTTTGATGAGTATCATTTAGCCATAGTCTCTGATTACAAAAATTCCAACTTTCTCTGAAACCCTAAATTCCGGAAGCCATGAATGAAGGTGCTAAAAAATAATTTGATTTTGACATAAATATGTACCTAATTGTTTCTATTGTAATTCCATATTTTTCGATCCACAGGGTCTGAAATATTTTTTTTTGGTATCCTTACCTATCATCTTTCCATCCCAATAGGTATGACCTCAATTGGATTCTCTGAGAGAGATTTATGCCAAGTGTCGCAACGTCACCTGTTTATGGGATAAAAAATTAGAGCAAACTTGTACATTGTGCCATGTGTCACTCGTTCAACTTCGGTCTCTGACAAATTTTCCTGAGATAGTAGAGTCTATGTACTACTTGTCACTTTTTACGAAATTTCATTTGGAGCTTCCTAGCCCAAGTTATGACCTTTTTTCCAAGGTCACCTGTTTATGACTGAGATCTAGAAGAGACAAAAACCCTATATTGTACAGATCATAAATCACAAAGTACAACGAATTAGAGGTTGTCCTTTAAAAAAAAGGTACATGGGGATCTTAGCTTCGACCTGTAACAATTTCAGATCCAAAAACTTCGCCAAAATGGATTTATAGCGAAACTTCTACGATGACTAGTTTTTTCTATATCAAGCCCTAACATCGTAAGTGCAACAAGTGTCATACATGCCATATCATGCATTCTTTCAGGCTAGCTCTAATACCATGTTAAATTTTCAGAATTTACTTCAATCTGATCTAGGATCTTAACTGAGAGAACAACATGTACAACAAATCTACAGCATATCAATCATGGACACAATAATGCAAGGACACAAGAGACACAGAGTTTACTTGGGGAAAACCATAAAGGTGAAAAACCCCAATAACTTCCTTAGAGATAGATAGAGCAATGATACAAACAGAATACAAGAGATATCTTCTCCTACCAGCAAGGCCTCCTCCTCACAAGTGCACCACTTTTCAAATGAGAGAAGTGTATGAATGAATGATCAAATAGAGATCTCCCAATCTCTATTTATACTTGTTCTATCCTTCCTAATAAACTAATGGGGCCTACATGTCTAGCTTAACCCATGGTTAACTTAATCCGGTCCGACCCCACACTTGGTGGTCTAGTAACCCTTTGACCCACATGGACAACCCCCAATAGGGTGGTGTAATAACCCTTCGACCCACATGACTTATACAGGGCCGACCCCAACAAGGTGATCTAATAACCCATCAAGTATAAGTTACGACACTTACAATATAAATGACGACACTTCCGTATAGATGAATAATAACATCTCTATAGGAATACAAACACTTCCATATAGAGGAATAATGCCATCTCTATAGGAGTACAAAATACATATATGAAATACATGGGTGAAATACATTCCGAAGTTACATATACATCAACAGACACTTACAATATAAATGATGACACTTCCGTATAGAGGAATAATAACATCTCTGTAGGAATACAACCTCTTCCGTATAGAGGAATAATACCATCTCTATAGGAGTACAATATACATATATGAAATACATTCCGAAGTTACATATACATCAACAGACTATGGATCCCGTGGATGCTATGGAAGAGGAGTTAACGTAATCCAGCTGATCGATGGTCACAATCTTGCCTTCGTGAGGAAAGCAGATAACTCTGAATACAGTGGACGCAACAAATTTCATGGCATACATCCAATTCTTACCCAGTAAAAGGTTGTAGTTGATGGGTGCATCAACCACCTCAAATTCAATAAGCACAGACTTACCTCCCAAGGAGACAAAAAGGGAAGGGATAATTCCATGTGGCTTAAATGAACGACCATCGAATGCAGTGAGTGTGGTTCTAGATGCAAGTAGGAGAGGAGAGCCAAGAGATTTCCAACAAGTCAATGACATTACTGACGCAGAGGCACCTTCGTCAACCATAGTACATTTGACAAAACTCTGAAGGGACACCACCTGGATTTGAAAATCCATGTGGTAAGCTAAGCGAGGTTGGACATCAGTAGTGTTGAACTTGATTACAGTGGGACTTCCCCCATCCTGAACTCCTAACGCACTCAAAAGAGCATGCTTTTGAGAAGGACAGGATTGCAAAACTTCAAGATCCAACATGGCACACGGAGTTTGGCCCAAATCTTCTATGATGGAGTAGTTGTGGGTGGCTCGAGCATTAGGATTATGCGTAGAGCGCTTAAGAAGACCTTTCGGTATCCGCGGCATAATAGAGGACTTCTCGATATGCAAGGAATTGTCAAGAGGAGGGGGAGGCTCACTCCCCAAATTGGGTTGTGGTGCA
Source organism: Larix kaempferi (assembly GCA_027924585.1). Lineage (NCBI taxonomy): Eukaryota > Viridiplantae > Streptophyta > Pinopsida > Pinales > Pinaceae > Larix > Larix kaempferi. The sequence continues at coordinate 936,265 of BSBM01000358.1, forward strand.
TCATAATCGCGCTGACGAGTGGCAACACTAACCTCTGACTGAACCATGTTCACACATCCATAACCACCAGTATTGGGAGAATACGTTGTTGTCTCAGTAGATCCATAATCAGTGGTGGGAGCATGCGAAGCCATGTTTTGGTGATGAGGTAGGGGATCCTTCAACACAGCTGGGCTCTATTCCAAGTGCTTCGATGCTTCTTCAATACGAGGACATAAATGAGTAAGATGATATTCCCCACAGAGCTTGCAAGGAAACTTCACCTTACTACTAGGTTTATGGTCCTCACCAGCATTTTCACCTTCCCGAGGAGTGTTGGCATTATCCTTATGGGGGGTATTGCTATTTCTATTGTTATTCCCATTGTTTCCACCTTTACGATTATTTCTCCCCTTTTTATTACCACCAGGTTGCTGGTTACCTGATTGGTTCATCGTTTGCACACTGTGTACATCGGATGATGAGGTGGAAGTAGACAAGGTGTGAACCTATCCGGGAGTAGACTGGTTTAGCAACAAATTTTACATTTGATTAGCTACCAAATATACGAGGCGAGTGCTTGCAGATCCTACGATGCCATCGGCATGCAGTCCAGGAACTGACGTGGGCTCATGACGTGTGTGTGGTGCGTCAGGGATGATGTCATACAAAATGCCAGACTGAGAGTATAATAAGTCTAACTGCTATACTTTCAAGATAGCTTGTTCCTCAATAACAATGCCGGACATCGAAACATACTTAGCAATGTATGGGAGTAGAGACTTGAGGAACCATTCCAATAGGAACTCTAGAGGAATGTTGGCTTTCACTAACCTCTTCCGCCGACGCCACTCTTGAACGTGGTCATAAATATGTGTGGCCTTGTTTTGACGGAAGGTAGATAAAATTTCAGTACCAGTATCATAGCAAACTGACAACTAGAAATGATCTAAGAAAACCAAAGTGGTCTCGTTAAAACCCCTATAAGTGTTTCCAGGCAACTCGATGTACCACTTCGCAACTACCCCCATGAGGGTGCGTTGAAATAGTCGCAATCTAATGGAATCGTGATTCAATGAGTTGGAGGAGCACCAAAGGTGACATGTCGTGACATGATCTCTCGAGTCCTCGCCACCTTTCCCCTCAAACTTAGGAATGTCCAAAGGGAGCTTGGTAGGGACCGGGGGCTAAGTAGGGTCGTGACACACTGTATCATTCGTGAGCTTTGAAAGATACGTAAGATTCAAGCATGCAAGGAACGGGAGCTAAGGCTGGAAAGCTTGATTATAATCCCCCATAAAAGGTTGGTTAAACGGAACCATATTATAAGATGGACCAAAAGCTTGACCATGAGGATTAAACTACTGATAATAAGGACCCGACGGACCATAAAATTTCCCATGGCCATAGGATTGATAACCTCCTCCTGCCTGACCCATTTGAGAGTAAGCAGGTATGTGCATGTTTTGGGCACCATATTGGGGTGGTGGGTTGTATTGGTGGCCAACACCGACTATGTTGTAGTAAGGGTTTCCACCATGAGTATGGGGCATATATGTACTATTCATAGCAGGAACTGTGTTATAATGAACATAATGGTATGGTATGTTCCGACCCCCAGCATTAGGATTAGCTTGAGCAATCATGTGGTGACCAGAAGCATGAGATGTATTTCCAACCCCAATATTGGTGTTACTAGTAGCAGGGATGGTGGCATTATTTCCATGTGGATAGGATATATTCCCACCCCCAACATTGGCATTACTAGTGGTGGTAGTGGACGCAAAATTATGCGGTATATGTCCACCCCCATGGTTGGGAGGAGAATTAACATCCGTAAAAGTAGTCCTGGGTTGACGAGTAGCGTCATGTATATTGGTGGTGGATGGTGAGTCATGTTTCGAACAACATTCTTATTAGGTTGGGCAATACTAGGAGGTGGTCTTCTTCCAACATTAGCATTGTTAGGAGGAACATGACGAGTCCCCATACTATGTGTGTGAGTGGACAACATAGTGCCCCCAGTGGGTATAGTATGGCTAACACCATGACTAGTGCCAGCGTGACTACCAAACGTAGTGGAAGGTTCAACTGTACTATAACTAGGCATACCAAAAGAGAGTGCGGTTTGGTTGATCGTAGGACCAGTGTCATCATGTAACTCTGGCATCCTATATCTATAACTGCATGGAAGGAACGAACTGTCCTGTTCTTCATCCTCAGGTAAGGTTGGCATTCCACGAAGATAATTATCCAAATTCGAAGGATCAAATGGATCTTGTTCAAGTGGATTTGGCCAAATCAAACCAGGTTGAGTCTCAGGTGGATCACCTCCCCACGCCTCACGAGGAGTATGGGGATCGGAAGTGTGGGAAACTCTACCCGATGGATTCGAAGGTTTTTCCTCAATATCGAAATTTTTAGCAGTCATTATGTCTTGGACATATGTCTCGTAAGAATCTGAAGACTCAGAGGAATCCCTCTGGTGTCCCCTAGCAACACGGCGTGAAAGTTCAGTAGGCTCTAAACCATCCAACCGACGGGATCGGCAGAGAGTACGGCTTCGCACCACAATATCTCAGGAGAGAATATATAATCAAAACGTCCCCTAAAGGCCAACTATCGATCAAAAACAATAAATCAAAAGCACACACCTAGAGAAACTACAGCCAAGAGCAGACAAACAGAGTGGCTGAATGAGCTCCCAACACTAGAGCCGGTATGTTTCACCTAGGAGAGGCTTGAGACTCTAAAACTATAGCTGGAGGTAACAGAATCAGTTATAGAGACACCCAGTCTTCACTGCGTGCAAAGGGCTGTAACCCTTAGCAGCAAACAACTGTGTTGTCCAATCCCTATCTAACTCAGGACACGAACAGTATAACCACTGCAAGTACCCTATGCGATACCTAGGTAAGGAAACTATGGTCACCGCAATATAACCAATGCTCAAGGGAACGGTCGCAGGTGGGATCCGTCGTATGGGCAGGGTAGCTGAGCCCAAAACTCAATGAGGGTCAAATCCCCCAAGAGTCCCCAGATGTGAACAAATCCTAGGAATATCTCCCACGTTCATCCGGTATCAGAGGGATATCCCTTCAACCAACCTCCCGTGACATCGTGCTTAACTCTGGCTTGAGTAGAGCTTCCTGAGAACACCGATCTATACCTTGGATTCCTCCACTCCCTGGTCAGACACCTAATGTTTTGTCTAGTAGTCTTGGATTTTTAACTCACAATGATCTATTCCAAGACTCTAAACCTATGCTAGTTGGTGTACCCTATAAATAAAATCGGTCTAATCAATTTTAAGATTAAGCATTAATTTTAATGGCTGTGATTACTCAAGGGATATCATCATGAAACTAGTGATGTGTAAGACTCAATAATATGAAAAATCGTCAAATCGTAGACTCGTCTATCCAATGAAAACAATGCCACTAATATGCATAATCAACCAACGATTTAGAAATAAATATGCAATCCTTTTATATTTTTCAATGCACAATCAGAATCGAAATGAAGGAAGAAAGCACTCATTGCAAGATGCAATACATAAAAGCAATTTTTTTTTTGTATTTTCTCTTATAAACAAAAATGAAAATGCTAAACTATGTATTTTTTTTTGAACCTTTCAATATATGGAAATGAAAAATGCAAGTAAAATCCTACTATCCAGTCACTGATATGTCAAGGAGATCACTAAGACAACCAAGCAGATACCAAATAGTAAGACTCATCCAAAGGAATGAGCTCAAATGGAAAAAACCAACAAGGCTAAATCCAAAGATGGGTAAAATACCAACAAGGCTCAACCAAGAGAAACGAAGAGTTATTGTCACAACCAAGGCATGGAACAGTCAAGAAACAGGCCAACAAAGACTCAGGATCAACCAAAACCAACCCAGCAACAACCAAAGGTCATAAATCAACCAAAGCGAGAGTTGTACGCTATTGTCGAAGAAATACATGTGGGTACCCGCGAGTAGTAGTGTAAACAAAGGCGGGTATACGTGAGCAGAGCTAAGCTAGCCCGCGGGTGAGGAAAGGTAAATTGAAAAATAGAGAGTCCAATGGATCAGAAAAAAGTAAGTTTTCTATAGTGTATCTCAATGGCAGACAAGTGACGCAGAGCTTTGATAAACAACAACTCTAATTATGGACTAACGCTCAAAAAATCCCCAAAATGGATGTTTTCCCTAGCGGAGTCACCATTTCTATGTTGGAGAAAACTCACTATGGCTTGGGGTATACCACAACAGACATTGACTACCATAAATCAACTCAATTCTCAAAACTATGCTATATAAATGACAATGCTAAGATAATGAAGAATATAACCAACCTCGATCCAAACATTTGATGTAGATCCCCATTGGAGCTTTCTAATCCATGTAATTGAATCTGCAAATTAGTCTTGACAGCTAATATACAACAAGTACATATAATATGTAAATGGAATTAACATCATTAATAGAAATGGCCCATGATATAACAAGTAAATGCAACCCAATGTAAGATAAATAACATTTACAACATTAATGGACGAGAATATGAGTATTTCTATTAATAAACAAGAAAAAGTACAATGTGATATGACCTCTTGCCGACAACCAATCTGAACCAAGATCTGGATCAATCCACTTGTGCCTCCACCACTTCAATCCTCCATGAATGGAAAACTCAAACTAGATAGGAGTTTGGAAGGTGAACATAAAGGGTTCACAACTACAAGGATCAATGAGTGTAGACTCAAGATAGGGCAAAAATCCACTAGAGTTCTCTTGCTCTTCTTTCTCCTCCCATCCATAAGCCATATGTGCTCAATATATAGTCATCTCAAAGGTAAGTGAAAGGACACACTGAGATGTTTCTTGGGTAGATGGAGAGCCAAAGGTCACTCAATGACTATTTTTTGGGAGTAAAAAGTAATAAACTAATGATTTTTACCATTTTACTTGATACCCACAGGCTATAGTGATGCAACTTGCGAGTACGCTTGCTACAGTGATGCAACAAGTGGGTCAGAGGAAAAATGAGGAAATAGTATGTCTGAAGGATATAAAGTGGATCTGAGTCAATGAAATGGATCCTACAGGCCAAAGAATGCTACTGATCATAGGGTGGAAGATTACGTTGTAACACAAGGAGTACATAATCATGGTTTAAACATGGTTGATATGAGGAACTGATATTGGAACAATAGAATTATGAATGAATGATGGATCACAATAACTGATGCTCTATTGGAATTGAAGATGTCCAACATCTATGGTAACTCAAATAAGCTTGGATTTTGAATCCAAGAGGTTTGGGGGACTGCATCTGTAACTAGATACAATAGGAAGCATGTCATTAGGGTTTACACAACACTATCGCCAACGTAGCCTAGATATCACAATATATAACTAGAATGGACTCATAAAAGGACTATAGTTGGGGATATCCAGGGTCTTTGACCAAATAATGAAAGAACCATCAACATATATGAATCTCATCGATGCGATATGAGCCGATGTCAAGCATGTGAGAAACAACCAAACTAAGGGGCAATGAGGTATCCCCTCAATTGGTCCAAGGGATTCATCATTGATGGTTATGAGGCCAAGTTACATGATACCTCTAGGTCTATCATCTAAAATATATGTTTTTCTATCAATAGAGGGAGACCTACAACTGCCAAGGCAATAATGTTTCATTGACAAAAGCATGAGGGATACCACCAAGTGTTAGTTTTTCAGAATTTACTTCAATGTAATCTAGGATCTTAACTGAGAGAACAACATGTACAGCATATTTACAGCATATCAATCATGTACATAATAATGCAAGCACACAAGATACAATAGACACACAGAATTTCATTGGAGAAAACCATAAAGGTGAAAAGCCCCACAACTTCCTCAGAGATAGATAGAGCAATGATACAACCCAAGCATAAGAGATAGTCTTCTCCTAACAGCAGCTTCTCCTCTTCCACAAGTGCACCACTATCCAATGAGAGTATGAGTGAGAAATTGAATGAGCAAATAGAGTGCCTCCCACACTCTATTTATACTTGACTTGACTTGCCTAATGACCTTTACTAGGTCGGCCTTGAATTAACCACATAGCATAATGCTGACAAGGCCGACTCCCAATAGTGTGGTCTAATAACCCTTTAACCCACATGACTTATACAGGGCCGACCCCAACAAGGTGGTCTAATAACCTATCAAGTATAAGTTATCACACTTACAATATAAATGATGACACTTCCATATAGAGCAATAATAACATCTCTATGGGAATACAAACAATTTTGATAGAGGAATAATAACATCTCTATAGGAATACAATATACATATATGAAATAGATTCCGAATTTACATATACATCAACACTCCCTCTTAACTAGGAAGGTATTACTCGACACAGATCTTCTAGCACAAGTCTTCTTCTCTGGATCATCATCACTAGATCATCGTCATCGAATCATCGTCATCGTCACTGCTACTGCTATCTCAATCAATCTATGATCTACTCATCATAGGAAGTTCTACAGAGCCAGTCATTTTTCATACTAGATATAGGCCCACCACCTGCAGGTCTTCATCACTAGCCATACTATGGAATCCTCAAGACTTATTACATGCATCACAAAACCTGGTTGTAGCATCCCAGGTTGTTACAAGCACACAACTCTACCTGTCAGATATCGCAGGAGCATATTACATGTGACCCTATCACAAAACCTAGCTATAGCATCCCAAGCTATTACAAGCACACAATTCTACCTGTCGGATCTCCCAGGAGCACATTACATGTGATCTCACCACAAAACCTGGCTGTAGCATCCCAGGCTGTTACGAGCACACAGCTCTACCTGTCGAATCTCCCAGGAGCATATTACATGTGGTCATGGAAAAAACCAGCTGTAGCATCCCAGGCTGTTACGAGCACACAGCTCTACCTGTCGGATCTACCAGGAGCATATTACATGCCATAGGACAAAACCTCGAAGGAGCATCTGCCAGATATCCTAGGACCAGATTACATGCCATAGGAAAGAACTCGAAAGACTATCTACAGATATCCCAGGGCTAGATTATATGTCCTCCCAAAGCAAAACCTTGAAAGAGCATTTGCCAGATATCCCAGGGCCACATTACATGCCATAGGAAAAACCTCGAAATACTATCTGCAAACCTCCCAGGGCTGGATTATATGCTTATTTGCACAACCTGTTCCACGGCCACAGAGTATCAACCTGATACTGACCATACATCATCTTGATGTACACATGATCATCCTAATCATCATCATAGCATCATCCTGATACATATCATCTGGAGCAACATCCTGAAGCTCATCATCCATGATCATCCCGATCATACAGTGCATCCACCTGATGCATCATCATACATGATCTAGCGATCAGACAATGTATCCACCTGATACATACACAAATAAATGATCCATCTGATCATAACAAGCATCCAACATGATGCATATACATATACATGATCCAACTGATCATAACAAGCATCCAACATGATGCATATACATATACATGATCCAACTAATCATACCAAGCATCCAACATGATGCATATACCGAGCAGTAACTAGAGAATCATCTTGATGCTCACCATCCAACGCTTACATCCACAGCCATGTGAAGGATCCTCCTCTCACCATGCTTGGAATGGCTTCAGCAAATGCGTCCATCACTTCTTCCTCGAAGTGTCATCAATCTGAAGAACACCAAGCCTCTCTCTGAAGTACTCAAACTTCACTCTGGCTAGTGGCTTCGTCAGCACATCTACAACCTACTCATCCATCGCAACATATAGGAGCTTCACTGCTCCTCTCTACACCATATCCCCGATATACTAATATTTGATCTCGATGTGCTTCGACCTATCATGGAACACTAGGTTCTCAGATATCTTCACACAACTCTGGTTGTCACAAAAGATACCATTAGCCTCCAACGGGAGATCAAATAACTTAGACAGTAGCTTCTGGAACCATACTACCTCACAACTGGCTGAACAAGTTGCAAGATATCCTACTTCGGCTGTACTCAGTGCTATGCAGGACTGCTTCCTACTAAACCAAGAGATCACACCTGATCCCATACTGAAGCAGCACCCAAATGTGCTCTTCCTATTTGCAGCACTACCTGCCCAATCTGATTCAACATAACCCTAAAGGTTAAACTTTTGATTCGCATCATACTTGAGCCCATAATCAACTATACCCTTTAGGTACCTCAGAATATGCTTTACATCAACCAGATGAACACTCCTTAGATCTATCAGAAATTGGCTCAATGTGTACATAGCAAAACAAATATCTATTCTCGTGTTCATCAAGTACATCAAGGACCCAATCATCTAAAGATACATCGTGACATCAACTGGATCAGATGAAGCATCACACAGAAGCTTCAGGTTCAATACCATAGGTGTGGCCATGGCCTTTCAGTCCATCATCTATAACCTCTTCAGGATCTCTACTGTATACTTCCCTTGTCCAAGGAAGATCCCATCTTCACTTTGCCACACCTCCATGCCAAAAAATAGTGCATCATCCCCAAGTCCTTCATCTCGAACTCGGAAGCAAGCTTCCTTTTGGTATCAACAATCAAACTATCTTCTCCTGTAACAAACAAGTCATCCACATATACAAGTAGTATCACGGGATTTCCTTCCTCAACCTTGTAGTAAAGGTTAGAGTTTGCTTTACTCTTGGTAAAGCCCAAACTGGATAGAAAGTTGTCCATCCTACCATACCAAGTCCTAGGAGCTTGCTTCAAGGCATACAAGGTTTTCTTCAACTTGCACACATATGACTCTCTATCATGTGTCTCAAAAACAAGTGGCTGCACCACATAAAATTCCTCCTCGACTACACCATTCAAGAAAACTATCTTGACATCCATCTAGTGTATCTTCCATTTCATCACTGCAACCAGAGCAAGTACTGAACTAATGGAAATGTATCTGGCTACAGGAGCAAAAGATTATTCATAGTATATTCCCTCTTTCTGAGGGAAGCCATGAGCTACGATCCTTGCTTTGTATTTTTCTATGCCACCATCTGCATCATGCTTGATCTTATAGATCCACTTGGAAGTCACAACAGGCTTCCCTTCAGGTCTTAGGACTACATCCCAAATATCATTCTTCATGATCGACTGGTACTCCTCGATCATGGCATTATTCCTGAATCTTGGGAACTTCGATATCTTCAATATCTTCAACAGATAACTTTGTTGCTAAACAAATGTTGTAGTCCTTCTTTTGTAGGTGATGGTATACGATATTTCCTACAAAACAAGCTAAATTGCATGATTAGAAACATTTCATAGTTTTCAGAACAAATTCTTACACACAAAGAAATATGTCATACAGTCATGCAATTATTTTAGCCAATTATTCAATACAACATTTATCCATATCCCATAACTTTCTAGATGACTTCCAATCTCTACTATAACATTATTAAGAGTGCACAAATCCCAACATTTCAGCAAAAAGTTTCATTCTAGATAAGTAGCAATGGAATGTTGTACAGTTCCATAGGACACTTACCCATCACATGCATATTAGTAGTATACTGTTCATTAATGCAATTATTCTAATATGCATAATAAACACCCTAAGTCTAGGAACATAAGCATATACATCATTGAACAATATTATTTAAACAAACAAGTATGCAAGAAATGACAATTCAAATACTTATCTTTGTTTGGTTGTAGGGTGGACTCCCTCTCAATATTTGCTTCCTTGCAGGAACTACTGGAGTGTGCTCCCTCTTGATCTTTGCTTCCTAGATTACCTGTCTTTGAACTTATATCCATACTCGATCACTATGCATACTCACTAGTATCATCATTGTGTTATCCTTGAGGTCTCATACACAATCATACATTCATTAGTATAATCTCAATACTATAAAACATTATGATTCTAAGTAATCTTAAACATGTATAGTCAAGATCATTTCATACACATATAATTTATCACAAGCACTAGTATTGAAGGTTTCAGGGAGTACTTCCTTTTAGTCATGCATATTCGTATTGACCATAGGACTCTTCTGGTTAGTCATATCATCAATCAAAGTAAGAAGCATAATATGCCTAAACCCATGATTACTAACTTCAATGAATAATCATTATCAATCATGCCATGTATATTTATATAAGAGATTCTAACACAAGGTAGGATTCTAACTTGATATAGGAAAAACATACCTGGTTATCATACTTGCTAGTTATGTCTAGCAATGTTTACTTGTTCCCTTCAATGACTTGTGCTAGTAACCTACATATCTCATATGTTAAGCATTGTAGAACCAAAGTATACATACCTCATAAGTAGAGCTTCTATGTGATCCATGACAATGGATGAATGTTTGTCTTCATGTCACCATGGTCATATGTTCTTGAACTAGAACATGATTTGTCTTTCTTGATGTACCTTTCATGTTAGTGGACAACATCAACCTCATACAACACCACAAAGCATTAGTACAATCATAAGTGTCGAAACCCTTATCAATGAATATCTGCATTCATAATTTTATTAAGGTGATACAACAAGTCTAAACTTAATCGATATTGTACATACCATAAACTTAATCATGAATAGATCTTCAAACATACCTCGATAAGTCATACCTATCAATATTGCTTGTAATCTTCTTATGTAAGGCCTTAGCCTCATCTCTCTCTGAAACAGGAACTTCTTTACTTATGCAGGTGACCAAACCATTATATTCTAGGATTAACCCAATCCACTTGATTTGCAGAAACTGGATCTGGAGCTGGATTATGGTTTTTCAGAGAAACCCTAAAAATTCAAACTTCTGAAAGGATAGAAATATGCACCTTGATGAGTTGATCAACCTGGTATACTCAGAATTTGAAAACTGCAAAGTTTCACCCCTCAAAATTGCCTTTTAGATTCTCGGATTTACTAGGGAGGACCCTGAATACAGTTTGAGTTTCCCGAAGCTTCACCCAACCAAATAGTTTGATCCAAAGTGCTAAACTTTGATTTTTCCAAGGAGCTTCTAGCTATTGTCACAGATTTCAAAAAGTCCCATTTTTGCAGAAGCCCTAATTTTTCACTTTTCCGATCAAGGTCCTGAACTAGGGTTTCATCAAGCCCGACCTTCTACCCAACCAAAAAATTTGATCTTGGTCTCTAAATTTCTATTTTGATGATTAGAATTCAGCCATGGTATCCGATTACAAAAATACCAACTTTCTCCGAAAAAGTAATTCTCGAAGCCATGATTGAAGGTGCTCAAAATCCAATTCTGTTTTGACGAAAATATGCACCTGATTGTTTCTGGTGTAACTCCGAAATTACGAATCCACAGGGTCTGAAACTTTGAGCTATGGTATCTCGACCTATCATATTTCCAACCCCATAGGTCTGACCTCAATTGGATTCTCTGAGAGAGAGTTATGCCAAGTGTTGCAACGTGACCAGTTTATGGGATAAAACAGGAGAGCAAACGTGTATAGCATGCCATGTGTCATTGGTTCAACTTCGGCCTCTAAAAACCTTACCTGAGAAACTACAGTCCATTCCCTCCCTATCACCTTTTATGAAATTTCATTTGGAGCTTCCTAGCCCAAGTTGTGACCTTTTTTCCTAGGTCACCTGTTTATGACTGAGATCTGGAAGAGGCAGAAACCCTAGATTGTACAGATCATAAAACACAAAGTACAACTAATTAGAAGTTTTGCTTCGGAAACAAGGTACACGGGGATCTCATCTTCAACCTGTAAGAGTTTCAGATCCTGAAATGTCGCCGAAATGGAGTTATAGTGAAAGTGCTACAATGACTGGTTTTTGATATTTCAAGCCCTAGCTTCGTAAGTGCAACAAGTGTCATAAATGCCATACCATGCCTTCTTTCAGGATAGCTCTGATACCATGTTAGTTTTTCAGAATTTACTTCAATCTGATCTAGGATCTTAACTGAGAAAACAACATGTACAACATATCTACAGCATATCAATCATGGACATAATAATGCAAGCACACAAGAGACAATAGACACACAGAGTTTCACTGGGGAAAACCATAAAGGTGAAAAACCCCACAACTTCCTCAAAGATAGATAGAGCAATGATACAACCCAAGCATAAGAGATAATCTTCTCCTAGCAGCAGCTTCTTCTCTTCCACAAGTGCGCCACTCTCCAATGAGAGTAGGAGTGAGAAAGTGAATGAGAAAATAGAGTGCCTCACACACTCTATTTATACTTGACTTGACTTGCCTAATGACCTTTACTAGGTAGCACTTAACTTAACCTCATAACATAATGCTGACAAGGACAACCCCCAATAGGGTGGTCTAATAACCCTTTAAGCCACATGAATTATACAGGGTCGACCGCAACAAGGTGGTCTAATAACCCATCAAGTATAAGTTACGACACTTCCGTATAGAGGAATAATAACATCTCTATAGGAATACAAACACTTCCATATAGAGGAATCATCTCTATAGGAATACAATATACATATATGAAATACATTCCGAAGTTACATATACATCAACACCAAGATGAGAGTAGCCCTAGAAAAGTAACTAAGAAACTATTTGGGGATACAAGGGTAACTGAGTAAGGGACTACTCAAACTTCATTTACTTAGAGTATGAAGGAAAGGCTAACCTAGCAGCATGTGTAATATATCTTGATGGGATCAAAGAAAAGACACAACTGTAGTACTGGGGGACATGACTATAATGGGGGGGGGGGGGTTGTGCTTTTGGATATAGGGATATTGATATGGTATGAATATAATGGTGAATCATCTTAGAATACTCTAAACAAAGGTGACCAAGGTTGTTCCCAAAACATGTGATTGTACACGATCTGTAGGAGTGTTGAGGAGCATTATTTGTTACATGGTCTCTCTAATGCATGGGCACCAAAGAAGGAGTACTAATGAGTACTCTAAAATCATAGCTTCCCATATATGTGGATATCTGAAAAAAGGGAGTTCTTAAAAGAACCATTTTATAAAGGTTACTAATGTGGTTGGGCACATTGGCACGATCAGTGGGAGAGGTGAGGAGAAAACTGTCTAACTACGATGATTTTACATGAATGGAATATTTGAGTGATAATAGATGGAATTTTTCTAACGGGATAGGAAATTGATGGTAATATCCATGTGGGATGGTGAATGATGGAAAAATAATGTGATAGATGTAGTATGGATGGAGCAGTGGGAATATGCATAGAGACATTACAAGACCCTCAATCAATCAATCAATCTAATGAGAAACATTTCCTATTATCTGCATAAAGACATATATCGGAGGGTACTTGGTTAAGGATGAAATATGGTGGAAACATTAACTTCTCCATCATGTTCATCAAGCTTGGACCTAAAAACATTTTTCTTCCAAAACAATTGGGCTAGTAATATAGGAAAAAGGGCTTTGTTGAGATCATTTGTGTTCCTCTTTAGATTCCTACAAGACATCAAGGAATGTAATATCGGATATTAGGGATGCAAATGATAACCCACATTATAGGTTGAACAATTAAAGGATTTGTATTAGGAACTATGTGTTAAAGATGTAGAAATTTAATACTAGACCATATGAATTGTAGGTTGTCCAAGAGATAGAAGTGAAATATGTATGATGATTCCAAAATTTCTACTATTTTAGAGCTATCGAAAGTTAGATTTTAGATATATTTAGGTCAAAATTGGTTTTGTGTGGATTGGATACATGTAGTAGTAGAGAAGACCTCATTATGAGCGTCTTCCTCTTCAATGAATAATACCATAGCACCATGTTTCTTCCATTTATATAGCTATTTGGCTAGTAAGAAGTATTGAGTAGGTAGTTGGGTCATGAGCATATTCATAAAAATTGCACTAGTTGTTAGAAGAAAATTTATCATATTGGCATGTTCTTGGTTTTATCAATAAGAAAAGGGGAGGATGTAACACTTGTTTGGAATATATGATGAGCTTATTCTTAGAAGATATCATTCAGTTGGTGTTATAGCTTAAAATGACACCTCTCCGTCCATGACGACACTTGCATTCCTTGGTTGCATGACGACACTTCTTGAGATCAAGTTTAGTCACAAAACAGGGAACTTGTGGATTGAGGGGTCATTTGGGACACTAAAAATGGTTTAAATTACCTCATTCTTGACCCATTTGATTATTACAACCCTTAGGAACATTTTTCCAGACCAAACCGTCTCATGAAAATGAGCAGAAAAGCCTGTGTTTGGCCATTTTTTCACATGTGCGCTGGTACACAGGCATGATAGTAGGGCATATGCGCTACCCTGCTTCATTAAAGTAGCACCCACCTCCACATGTGCACTATTTTTTCCACTGTAGAGTAGAGCACATTCCTTTACTAGTCAAAATCTCAAAATTTGGGTAAGTTAAGTTGGTTGGGGAACCTCCTACTCGGTTATAACTTATTTTCCTCTCCTTCACTGACTATATAAGGAGGGTAGAAGGGCCATGTGAGGGGACCAAGCCTATAACATTTTTATGTTGGAGGAATAAAGACCCTCATCCCCCTCTCTTGTGCCTCAGTTTCTTATAAACCCTAGCATAGCTGATTAGAGGTTGGGATCCTTGGAGAACAAAAGCAGGAGACCTTGAATCTAGGTTTCATGAACTGCCAAGCTTGAAAGCAGGTATAAATTTATGTACTTGCTTTCATTCATTAATAAAGATCAAACATTCTTCTCTTTCCAAATATGACCTATTAATGTGTCTTAGATTTGATTACTGTTTGATTATAGTCTGATGTCTTCTTCTGTCATGAATATCAGTCTTATATAAGTAGTCAGATGTATTTGAGAAAAGTATCAAGTCGTTTTGCAGGTCTGGGCATTGCGACATTGGATAAGCATTGAAGAGAGAGGGAGGCAAAGCTAGGATCAACCTTCTGAATAAGTTGCATACATATCTAAACCCTAATCTCTTCACTTATTTTTTGTACTTGCAGAATGCTTGTAAGTCTATCTTTATCACTGTAAGTTGGTAGTTTCTCCCCTGAACTATAGGTGCATTTTCCTCACAATAGAATGGCGACTCCGCTGGGGAAAGCCTAACTGCTTAGGGGTATCCAAGGTCATTTCTTTAGTTTTGTTTGAAGGTATTTGTTCAATTTCTTGACTAGAATCAATTGTTAGGCTTTGTTTGACCCTCCTTGGCTCTTACAGACCCTTCCTAGCCCTTTCAGACCCTGGTGGACCCAAGTTTGGGGGTTTTAACCCCATTTTTTAAAATTTTCCCACATGTGCGCTACTATTGTGAAGCACAGTAGCTCCCATGCGCTAGTTTGTCTCTGAACAGTAGCGCATTCCCCTTTTATGGGCACTGGTATGCCTCATACACAGTAGTGCACACATTTTGGGTTTGAATTTTTGGTTGTGGACCCAAATTTGGGGGTTGTGGCTACATTTTTGGGGTCCCTGATGACCCTAGGTCTGAGTTAAACCACTGTAAGTGGTCTCTTATCCTTGTATTGATCCTACATTCATGATTTGAACCTCCTTTGATCAATTTGGGCTTGTTTGGAAAGTTTTGGGGCTTGTTGACCCAAGTTGGGGGGTTGTGGACCAGTTTGGTGGTTTGTACCCTAATTTGAGTCTGACTGAATCTACTTGCTCCATTTCCGTTGGATTGAAACCTACTGAGTCTACTTGACCCTATTTGTATCTATTTGAGTGAAATTTCTCTTTAGATTGGTTTATTATCCTCCCTTATGCTTTTAGTTTTCTTTTGTAGTGAAATCTCAAGTGTTTTGGCCGTTGTTCAAGACCTTGTTTGCATTGTTTATGTGCAGACCTAAATTTACCAAACCATACTTATTTGTAGGTCATTTGCTGCATTTGGGTGTAAAAGTAGTTTTTGTACTCTTTTCCCAATGGTTGGCATGCTTACATCAATAAGAATCTGAAAGTCGTATTGGTAGCTTTTACTATTTCAATCAGGAAACTTGAAAGTTCTTTGCTTTTACTTTGATAGTAGGTTAGTTTCAATTTCGGTTTTGTTTCTTACCTTTGAAAAGCATAAAAATTTTGATTTATTTTCTGAGTAGAGTACCTTGCAAGTGGCTTAAAGGATTTAAGAGTGCTTTGCACCAAAAAGAACAAGTTTTCTTTTGCATACATATTTGCTTGACTAGCTGGATTCTTAGGTTTTGAGTTTAATTTTGTACATTTAGGCTTTATTTTTACCTTTTTTCATTCGAAAGATTAAAAATTGCATTTGCATATGCATTCTAGATCATAATTTTAAGACTTGCATTGAAAATAAAAGATTTGTTTAGTGGTAATCATTTCATTTCAGTAGTCTATTTCTGTTATAACCACTCTCACACACCCACTACCTTTTTGAGTAACAAAGTAACCTTTAAAATGAACCCTAATAAAATATACTGGTAACATTTTATTTTCTAGGTTACACTATGCACCAACTAGTCTTGGTTAGGATCTTGGGTTTAAAACACCTTAAACCACCCAAGATCACACATTACGCTCATAGTTCGACTATCGCAGGTAAACCCACTTCATTCAAAACTTTCCTGGGATCTATGCAGTAGGTCTTGTGAGATCAGATTGTTGGGAATACACCTCCTACTTTCTATTTCGAGCATATACTAGGATTGGATCGCGTTTGGGGACTCTTTTGAGTTTTGGGCTCAGTTACCCTGCCCACGCCTTTTGATTCCACCAGAGACTGTTCCCTCAGGAGTTTTTGGTGTGGTGGTATCCTTAGTATCTGACCATAGGTTCATACACAGGTGATGACAGAGGGTTATATCTACTAGACGTGGGATAGACATGGGAGAAAACCCCTTGCATGTCTTTGGGAGGGCAGTTGGGTGATTCCAGCGCTTACACTCTTAGTCATTGTATTGTGGACCCCGGGTAACTGTTCTTCTTCCTTCATTGATCTGTTTTGGGCCTTCATCATCCCAGACTCTTCTCCGGAAGGAATCTTTTTTCCTGGTTTGATTTACCTAGGACTTTAGTGGTGTGCTCTTTGTGCTACTTGTCTTAGTTTTCCTTAGAGAAATTCTTGCTCATTTGAGTAGGAAACTATGTCTAGCATTGCGACGAGTACCAATCAAGGTACCCCTATTTCGGGGGATCCTTGTGTTGTTCCATTCATTAGAAACATTGGTACTCCCTTAATGCCTACTCTGAATCTTCCTGGATTCACTATTGGGCTGCCAGTTTGGTTGTTCTCCACTCCGAATGCCTTGCATGCTCCTGATGCTTCTTTTGTAAGCACCTCAAATCAAGAGCATCAGAACCCTGTGCCTTCTTTTCCAGTAACATCTTCTCCTCCTCCTTCTACCTCATGTGGCGAAAGTAGCAATACTAGTAACTAGCAGTCTAAAAGGATTAGACGGGGGAAGAATATGAAGAAGATTCCAAAACAAGGGGGAACCAACCTAGCCACTACAATTCATGCTGGGGGAAAGCACCCTTCCTCTGCAAATCATGCAGGGGGCACCTACCCAGCCTCTGGAGGTCATGCTGGGAGAAAACTTTTTGTCACTGAAAATCACACTGAAAGTTTGTCTTCAACCACTATTAGTCATGTTGGGGACACATCATTGATCACTGCTTGTCATATTAATGACAAGTCACCAATTCCTGTGAGTCATACTGAAGACACCAGATCAGCTATTGCAAGTCATGCTGATGGAGTTGACATTGTCGACAAACCCAATAAACAGAAGTATAAGTTCCCTTGCAAGTTTTGTGAGGGAGACCATCTTACTTACTTGTACCCTGTACTTCCAGAAGTGGAAAAGGTGTGGTCCTTAATACAAAAGTCTTCTGCTTCTAAGCAACTAGCCACTACAAGTCATGCTGGGGGCAAGCTATCAGCCAATGCTAGTCATGCTGAGTGTACAGACATTGTAAAGGAGTCTTGACCTATAGGACGAAAACCAAAGTTCCCTTGTAAACTTTGTAAGGGAGATCACCTTACTCACGGATTCCCTTCCATTCCAGAAGCACGAAGAGGGTGATCCATGTCTAAAGGAACCTCTGTTCCTGAGTCATCTATAGATTCCCTATAGTCAGATCAACCTTTGGTTGATAAAGTGGTTGAACCAATGCAATATTTGGTTGACCCCACTCTTCCTTCGGAGAGTGAAGTGATCGAATCGATGCAATCTTCGACCGATCCCATCAGTCCTACAAAGATTGATGCACCTACCATGGAAGTCTTCTACATTACCAGTTTGGATGTTTCTGAAAAAGGGGACACTTCATCTGTGCCATGTGAACCCCCACCAAGCCCTAGGATTGTTTCCTTTGATTGGAATAGTCTAGTCGAGCCTCGTCTTCCTTATTTGACGCCTTTCTAGATAAAGGTTGATATCGGGAACCATATGGTTGATCAATACATTGTAGATGAAGAATCTTCTGTTAGAATCTTATCTGCTTATGCTTGGAGAGATTTGGGTTTCCCTAATGTTATTCCAGCTGTTAATTGGCCGTTGACCTTCGATAGAAGACCTAGTGAACCATTCGGATTCCTCCGTCAGGTACCTATTACTTTGGGTGGAAAAACAGTCTTAGTTGATTTTATGGTTTTAAAGGACCCTGTGGACTTTGACATGATCCTCAGGTGTGATTACGTTTATGCTATGCATGTTGTGGTGTTTATGCTTTTTCATGTGATGCATTTTCCTCATAATGAAAGCATCGTCACTATCGACGAGCTTGCATTTGTTGATCCTTCTTATTACCCAACTGTAGACCAGTCTGATCCCTTGTCATTAGGCATCACTATGTCACATGGGACTTATGTGGCACATTTTTCATTGATTTCAACTGCTACTGAGAAGAAGTCTCTGAGTTCATGCTTACCTTCTCAGTACATTGTCCCAGCTTTTGACCAAGTGACACCTCCATCTGAATGTTTAGATATGTATTCTATCTGGGATGATATGCTTCCTTCCGATGAAGTTTTCCTATAGTATATAGTACATTCTACCATTCATTTGGATTTTGATCCAGTTGCAGTTATGTCCAGCCCCGGTTTGACCTTAAAGTTTGATATTCCTACTGTTGAGTCTTTAGACTTTCCTATAGATCCACAAATCGGTGTTCCTGCTCAATTTGATTTTGCTTCTAGAATTTTCAATTCCTGTGATGATGAATTTGTTTCTACAAATTCCATCATGTCCTTCAACTTTGATCTTCATCCTGAAGTTGATCTTGTTGATTGTAAGTCCTTGGGCTTGGGTAGCATAGAGTCTTCATTTGAAAACTCTGCCTTGTTTATGCCTATTGTTGATGATAGTGAAGTTGAAAGTATTTCTACCATAGTGACTTGTATCGGGTATTTCTTTACATATGTTTTAGATATGATCTTGGTACTGTTGTTTCTTGGAGACAGGATTCTTAGCTGGATTTATACTTGCTTACTGGTATTTTTCGACACCTTGTGCGACCATGTCAGGTATATTCGGAACCTTGCATATAGGTTTAGGCTTCCCCGTTGTTATGTTGCATTTGAACCTTTTGCCGTTTGAATTCGCCATAGGGTCGAACCTGTTGGATATTGGTGTGTTAGCCATCTCTTTATGTATTGTGCACCAATCCGACAGCAGAGCCTACCTAACATGGGTCACCCTAGTTAGCACCCTTATGCCATTTTGGTGCCCATGCTGAATTTTTCTCATAGGCTCAAGAGCCTTTTTAGATTTACCATGCCTTTGAGAAGAAGCCTCATATATTTCTGTCCATCCCTGATAAGTTTCCCATCTTTGTGTTCAAGTTGCATATGCATCTGTTATGATCCCGCTTGCACTAATGATCCTGATGTCGGCTTCCACGCTTTTAGCTCGTTGTATAAGCCTCCATCTCTAATATCATTTCTGCTAAGCCCTGTATCATTTTGCCTTCGTAGTTTGACACCTTTTACCTGGAGGAGACACACCCTGAGTGTCCTTATCTTGATCATGTTCCTTGCATTAGGCATAGCTTTGTTCCATGCACTTGGAGCTAGTTTCGCATGTACCTGAAACTCGTCTCCTCCCAATCGAGCATTCTTCCACCTTTATTTCGAGCTCGTTAAAAACAATAAGTAGGTTTCGAGCATTCTTCTACCTTTACTTTGAGCTCGTTAAAAACAGTAAGTAGGTTACGAGCAGTCTTCCACCTTTCCTTCGATCTCGTTAAAAACAATAAGGAGGCTATGAGAATTTCTTTCATCTTCACTTCGAGCTCATTAAAAACAGTAAGGAAGTTATGAGCATTTTCTGTATCTCCTTTGAGCCCGTTAAAAATAGTAAGAAGGTCACGAGTTTACTTTTTTGGGCTCGTTAACCTTTTACGGAAAAGATCCCTATGGAGTTCTTTTAAGCCCTTTTCAGACTCCTTAAATAGGAAAATTTTGCCGAGCATAGTTGTCTTTTCGGGCTTGTTAAAATAACTAAACTGACATCCACTTAGGTATAGAATTACCCATTTTCCGGACCTTGGTGGATAATTTATGGAAAAGGTATACTCTAGGTATACTCTGGTATGCGCTAGAAGAGTTCTTCTTCCATTATTTTACACTTTTTTAGGGAAGGAGACTAACTTTATGAAAAAAGACCTTTGGAGTCCTCTTTAGGGTTTTCAAACTCTCAAAATGTGAAAACACCAAGCGAGCATTCACCTACTCGGGCTCGATGTGAAATCCACGAGATGGTTAATAGAGGACTGTTTAAGTTTTTCAACTCTATAAACAAGAAAACACCGCCGAGCACAGACCAGTCCGGGCTCGATATAAAATCCACAGATAGGTGTATGGAGTTTTCTTCTAGGTTTTTCAGACTCCTTAAATATGAAAATACAATTGAGCATACTTTAGTACTTTGTCAAGCTTGTTAAAAAATGAAAAAGGAAAGGGAAGGGAAGAATGTTAAAATATCTTTCAATATGATGGAAGCAATTCAACTATCTCCTTGAACAAAGCACCTGTTTTGAGTCTATCAAATAAGTTGGGTTCTATTGTTGGCCTTAGGGTAAAACTAATTTCAGAGTTCTTACTCCTGTGTTTGGTTAGTCTTCCAATCATATGGAGAATCTGTTAATGTCTCCTACATTGCATATTTGTATTGTGGTCTCTTTGTGTTAAAAGTTGCCTCAGTCACTCTTGTGTCGTGTTCATTGTTTAAGGATATAACCTGTGTCGGCCATTCTGTAGTTACCTTGACCTCATGCATCAGCCATTCCTTGGTGTCAGTATGTTTCATCATGTGTTTAGTCCTACTCCAAATAAGCTCATACCTGTTGAGTGTCCCTCATGTTGGATGATGGAGGATGCCTTAAGGCCTCCCTTCCAACGGACTTCTTCCCATCGACTTCAACTAATTGTGCTCTAGGAATGAGGTTTAGATATTCGGTTAGTACCTTGGGGATTGCAGCCATTAGTGGCAGTTTCCCTCGCTATTGGATAGATGGGAATGCATCAATGTCTCCTATCTGATGGATTCTTCAAGTGTTCGACGGCAAGACCATTTATTCACACTTGCTTGAATGTACTAGGTACCTTGGGTTCCATTTTCATTATTGGTGGACACCCTCACATTTGTTAACAGTATACATCAATGACCAGTAATCAAATGATACCTCCCATGTTTGACATCAACTCATGTATTCGCATGGATAGGTTTGTACCTTGGGTTGTTTTTGGATGAAGACCTTGGGATCCTTGATAGCATCACCTCATTTATGTTATCGCCCAAGTTGCGCAAGACTGAGCCACACTCTTTTTGGCTCTTGATGAGACATAGATCTAGCTTGTTATCTATGGCTATGCTCTCCAGTTTTGACATAGATCCACCTTGTATTTATGTGGCTATGTTTACACTTATGTTCCTCATGGATCCATGCTTGTATTTTAGTGGCCATGATATATGCATCAGTATTTGGATCATTATTGTATCCTCTTGGAGGTCATGTTCCACTATTTGAACATTAGACAGTTACCCCAAGGATGAGATTGTCTGACATTGGCTTTGCTTTCAGGTACTTCATTTGAGCCTATGATTCTTGGTTTCTCCAGTTCCTCCATGATTCATCTCTTTGTTATTTATAATGTATTTCGGCCATCATTTCCATTACTCCCTATGACATCATACATTAGGGGGCATCTGTTATAGATTAAAATGACACCTCTCTGTCTGTGACAACACTTGCATTCCTTGGTCGCATGACGACACTTCTTGAGATCAAGTTCAGTCACACAACAGGACACTTGTGTATTGAGGGGTCATTTGGGACACTAAAAATGGTTGAAATTACCTCATTCTTGACCCATTTGATGATTACAATCCTTAGGAACATTTTTCCAGACCAAACCATCTCCTGAAAATGAGCAGAAAAGCCTGTTTTTGGCCATTTTTTCACATGTGCGCTGGTACACAGGCATGATAATAGGGCATATGCGCTACCCTGCTTCATTAAAGTAGCGCCCACCTCCAAATGTGTGCTAGTTTGTCCATTGCAGAGTAGAGCACATTCCTGTACTAGTCAAAATCTCGAAATTTGGGTAAGTTAAGTTGGTCGGGGAACCTCCTACTCAGTTATAACTTCTTTTCCTCTCCTTCACTGACTATATAAGGAGGGTAGAAGGGCCATGTGAGGGGACCAAGACTATAACATTATAATGCTGGAGGAATGGAGACCCTCATCCCCCTCTCTTGTGCCTCAGTTTCCCATAAACCCTAGCACATCTGATTAGAGGTTGGGATCCTTGGAGAACAGAAGCAGGAGACCTTGAATCTAGGTTTCGTGAAGTGCCAAGCTTGAAAGAAGGTATAACTTTATGTACTTGCTTTCATTCATTAATAAATATCAAATGTTCTTCTCTTTCCAAATATGACCTATTAATGTGTCTTAGATTTGATTACTGTTTGATTATAGTCTGATGTCTTCTTCTGTCATGAATATCAGTCCTATATAAGTAGTCAAATGTATTTGAAAAAGGTATCAAGTCATTTTGCAGGTCTGGGCATTGCGACACTGGATAAGCATTGAAGAGCGAGGGAGGCAAAGCTAGGATCAACCTTATGAATAAGGTCCATACATCTCTAAACCCTAATCTCTTCACTTATTTGTTGTACGTGCAGAATGCTTGCAAGTCTATCTTTATCACCGTAAGTTGGTAGTTTCTCCCCTAAACTATAGGTGCATTTTCCTCACAACAATTGGGAATATCTTATATTAGTTGGAACATTACAATCATATTTATTTTGGGACAAGAAAATCAAATGGTAAACCACTCATAATATTTTATTCTTTGAACTCTGAATATGTATGAAGGGTTGAAACAAGGAAATTAACTCTCTTTTGTTTTGACCAATGTCGATAAGTAAGAAAGGAATTATTATAATAATGAACAAAGGCTACTTTAGGGATGGGTATATGACTTCATAAACTTAATTAAATAATTTTGTAAAATTGATATTGAAATTTTTAATGGTCTCACCCTCATTGGAGAATAGGTTGCTGAAATTTCACATATGATTAGGAGTATTTTCCATGCTTGAAAAGGTGGATTTCAACCATTAAATTAGCTCAAAGTAGGTAGAAATTTGTTTTTCAACCAAATAAAAAAACTACAACTCTTAATTCTAGGAATTGACGAAAAGACTCATACATATGTCAATATTTTGGGCCCTTATATTATTGAAGGCATTTGAAAAGGATGTTAAATGTTTGTTGAGTAAATTTACTCCAATTCTTGCAAACTTGTTGATGTATATGTAACTTCAGAATGTATTTCATCCATGTATTTCATTTATATATTATTGTACTCCTATAGAGATGTGTCATTCCTCTATATGGAAGTGTCATCATGTGTATTGACAAGTGTCGCAAGTGTGTTAACTTGTCGATGGGTTATTAGACCACCATGTGTGGGGTCGGCCCTGATTTATGTAATATAAGGTTGATGTACCTAGCTAGACAAGTCGGCCCCATAAGGTTATTCGGAAAACAGAACAAGTATAAATAGAAATCGGAGATCTCTATTTGGATCACTCAGAAACTCATTCTTCCTTCACTCAGAAAGTGGCGCACATGTGAGGAGGAGGATCACCTGCTAGTAGAAGACTATATCTGTGTATTTGGTTGTACTTTGGTTGAGCCATTTCTCTTTCTATCTTT
The DNA here is from genome assembly GCA_027924585.1 of Larix kaempferi. Classification (NCBI taxonomy): domain Eukaryota; kingdom Viridiplantae; phylum Streptophyta; class Pinopsida; order Pinales; family Pinaceae; genus Larix; species Larix kaempferi. Next base: position 960,444 of record BSBM01000358.1, read on the forward strand.
GAGAAAGTTGTGGGGTTTTTCACCTTAGGGTTTTCCCCACATAAATTCTGTGTGTCTATTGTCTCTCATGCTTTCGATTCTTGTGATGATTGACATGCTTGTTATGATTGCTATGCATTGATATACTGTACATGTTATTCTCTCAGTAAAGATACTAGAGTATTGTAAATAATGCTCAAAATTTAACATGGTATCAGAGCTAACATGAGAAGAAGACAATGTGCAGTGACGGAAACCAAGGGTTTCTTGTTTATTGGGTTTCTCTCCACATATTTTGGAAAAGGAGTATAGTAGATTGACTCTACTCATCAAGGAAAATCTATCTGTCCAATCAGAATTCAATTTTGAGCATTTTCAAATTTGGCCCTAAAAATTAGGGTTTCCACAAAAATAGGAATATCTGGAATCTGAAGACATAGCTGGAAGATCCTTGCAAAAATCGAAGTTTAGAGCTTTGGATCAAGATTTTTGGCTCGGCAATCTCCGAGAAACTCAAACCCTAATTCAAGGTCCTCCCTAGTGAAGCTGGGAAAACAAAAAGGCATTTCTAAAGGGTGAATCTTTCCAGATCTCAAATTCTAAATACACCAGGCTAATCAGATGATCAAGGCACATCTTGCTGTCCTTTCAGAAAGTTGAAATTCACACTTTGAATTTTTAGGGTTTTTTCGACAAACCCTAATCTTTGACCAAATCCAGTTTTCAGCAAATCAAGTGGTAGACCTAAATATTTTCTATTTCCATTTGAAGTGGTCTTTAAAATGTCTCACCACACCATGTAAGACCCAGAACTGGGTCTCCTTTAACTTTAATATACAGTCAGAAAATTCACTTATTGTCAAAATTTCTGTTCTGTTCTGCTTGTGCTCTATTGTCTAAGTTTCTGTTCTGTTCTGCTTGCGTTTTGTTCCATAAAGTGTTTACATTTACAAAATTAAACAATTAAAATTCTGTTTTAAATTGCATGTTTTCATTTCTAACTTTTGCTCATTTACATGCCTGTAAACGATATAAAATCTGCAATTTCATTCTTTTCAGATTTGAAAATTAATAAATCTGTTTTATCTACTTCTAACAATTTATTGTTGACTGTGCAGGTAGCAAAGATAATCACAGCATAAAAACCTTTGAAATTAATTAAACAAAATTTGCCAAGGTAGAAACAATAACATACCTGCTGAAAAATACCTGTAGATAGCTGCAGATCCTTTTTTTTTGTTGCTGTCCTCGTTGCTGCTTCTCCTTGCTTTTCCCTGCAGTAACAAGCCTTCCCCCTTCCCCACAGTTCTGAAACTCAACCAACCCAAAATAGTTTTGCCACCCTGCCAACTGGCGAGGTCTCGCCGACCACCCAGCTCCAAAGGTACCCCTTTGGACCCCCGAGCCCAAACCGAGTACAAGCCAACCCGTTATATCCCTTTAGAAAACCTCCAGCAAAAAAAAACCCCTTTCAGCTCCTTTCAGCTCTGCTCTAAAATTTCTCTATCTGCTCTCCCAAAACATCCTCCCCACAATAACTGAGGTAAAAGAGGATCCCCTCTTCTTCCTTTCTTCTCCATCTTATCCCATGTTTGCTCTGCCGACTCAATGCTCCCCATTACTACCCTTATCCTCTCCATTCAATTCTAGCTAAGATGGCAGTCCCCCTTTTCTCCCTCGAGACATGTCCACATTTATTGATACCATCAATACATTAATTAATTAATTAATTAATTAATTTATAAATGAATTATAAATATTATCCCTTTCTTTTATGCAAACATCGTATATAAAAGTCAACTAAATTATTAATGTGGTTCCACCGCCATTGTCTTTTCAAGTGGTCATAATTACAATTTAATTAATATTTTAATTTATTAACTAAAATACAATATAATTATAAACTTGGATATAAAATAGCATAAGGTAATGTCTTCCTTAATTAATTCATAATTAATTTAGAAGTACTTTATAATTAATTCATAATTAATTCACAATTAATTTAGAACTAATTCATAAGTAATTTAAAATTAATTCGTGATTAATTCATAATTAATTCACAATTAGTTTATAAATAATTCATAATTAAATTATAATTAATTCATAATTGATTAACTTATAATTGATTTATCGTTTTCATGAACAATTCCCAAGTGTGTACCCGACACTTGTTTACCAATTTCATATTACATCTATTCGCAAATTATCCTATGTTCCAACTAGCTTCTGCATGGTCATCATAAAATTTAATAGATATAAATTAATTATTATCCATACAGTTTAATTAATTATCTAGCCGTGCAATTAATATTAACTTATCAATTTAATACTACTTTAATTAACATTACAATAATCATTTAACGTGTTAACCCTTAGTCATTACTAATCAAACTCATTAACATTTAATTAAGCGTTACTAACCAATTGCATTATTTACTATTAATTTAACCGTAACTTGTTTATTAATCATTAATGTACAGTAATTAATTATTAAGCGACACTAATTAACATTATTACTCAGCAATATTTCACGCAATTCATAAATATGTAGGCGAGTTATGTAAGCGTAGCTACTGCTTACATACCTCGCGTAAGTACACTAACAGTAATAACTCACACACGTCAATCATAATCATGAAACTTACTGTTTACTGACACATGTTTTAGCATAGTTTGCAAGGTACAATTCTTTAACTAACTGAAATCTTATTAGTTACGACAATTCATACCTTTCTAAGTTACGACACATACTCAAGCAAGGGTTTTACACACCTACAGTTAGATCTTGTTTTCACCACTACTTCACGCTACACCTATTTACCTACATCATCACTAACTTCCACATCCTATCCTGTCATCTGCTGGACTACCCTGGAATGTCAAGTCATGACCGGTTCCAGCTAGAACCCGTAAGCGGAAGTGTCGACTACATCGACCAGCTTCCCCAGCAGGCAACCACCAGTCATCATCACACACCTTGGGGAGCGCGCCGTAGCACAGCCCTCCCATGACTCTGGGTTTCGGGGATAAACGGTGGGTAAAGCCTCCACCCCCCTAATGGAACAAGGGATTATGTCTACTCGACATAACAACAGCGTTGCACTTGTACTCGGTCTGTCATCGTATAACCGATCTGGGCGGTTGAGTTTCCTGAAACCCTACCCCACCCATGTCATAACATACATCATAATAAACAACATAATAACCATACGAAAGTAAATAATGCATCACTCGCATACCATTTTATCTTTCGAAGTCCGTGTTCCCAAGGCCCTCCCACCTCGTAGGATCCAGCTATCACTTAGCCGTTTCAACCTGTAAGTCAGTACTTGACATACAATATAGAATATCGTGCATAAATCCTCGATATGTACACACATATATTTCATCATATCATAACGACAATAAACTCATTCATTCGCCATGCACCTGGCATAACATTCATTATCTCAACATATAACTGTAACGGTATCCACGTACCCATCATTTAGTAAATTTCCATATATTTGACATAATTAACACATGATACATATCTAAACATGACTACTGATCATTATACTATCGTCACGCACACACATATATATATATCGGCAAAATAATAGAACCATATGTCCACAGTGTCGTCAACCGACGAGGTCTCACAGTCAAATAAATACAACATATAATAGTAGTTCAGGTAGTAATGTCAAAACGGGGTGTTACATACAGCCACCCTTCAGGAAACTTCGTCCCGAAGTTATGATCAAAATAGTGTGGGATAATCACGACGCATAGTCTCTGCGTCCTCCCAGGTAGCAGAACCTGGGCTATATCGGTCCCACTGGACCTTAACTTGGTCCACCAAACGGTGCCTCAATTGTTTAACCCTGCGGTCCAATATAAGTAATGGTTCGACCCTGATGGTTCCCTCGTCCGAAACCTGCAGTTCCTTCCAATTTATTTTATGTGACTCATCAGCTACATAATGTCGTAAAACAGATACATGAAAAACATTATGAGTTTTGTGCAAATGGGGTGGCAGCGCAAGACGATACGCGACGGGTCCAACCTTTTCTAAAATTTCAAAGGGTCCTATAAATCGTGGCGACAACTTTGTCCCTTTCCCAAACCTGATGGTACTTTTGCTAGGCCTGATGCGGACGAACACTGCATCACCAACCTTATAGCTTCGGTCAACCCTATGCGCATCGGCATAACTCTTCTTCCTATCCTGTGCTTCCTTTAACCGCTGCCTAATCTGAACAACCTGTTCTTCCATCTCCTGAATCAACTCAGGTCCTATAATTACTCGATCCTCTAACCTTTCCCAACTCAATGGTGTCCTGCATGGCCTTCCATATAAAGCTTCATATGGAGGCATCCCAATTGAACTATGGTAACTATTGTTGTAAGCAAACTCTACCAAAGGTAAGTGCTTTTCCCAATGAGTTTGTTGATCCATGACATACATTCTAAGCATGTCCTCCATCACCTGGTTCACTCTTTCTGTTTGCCCATCTGTCTCTGGATGGTAAGCAGTGCTTAGGTTCAACTGAGTACCCAACGCCGACTGCAAACTTGTCCAAAACCTGGATGTAAACCTGGAATCTCTATCCGATATAATCTTCTTGGGAAACCCATGTAGACGAACAACTTCATTTATGAATACACGTGTTACATCCGTGACATCATAGGTCTCCTTAACCGGAATGAAGTGAGCAGTTTTTGTCAGTTTGTCAACGATGACCATAATGGCATCATGCCTATGAGAGGTAAGAGGCAATCCCACCACGAAGTCCATGGAGATAACCTCCCACTTCGACATAGGAATGTCATGTGGCTGCAACAGACCTGCCGGGTGGTGATGATCAGCTTTTACCTGCTGACACTCAAGGCACCTAGCGATGAATTTGACCACGTCGCTTTTCATCCCTGCCCAAAAGAAGAGTCGCTTCATGTCTGCATACATCTTCTTTACACCCGGGTATGCACAATACACTGCTCTGTGGGCTTCCCTAAGGATAGTCTCTCTAATATCTCCCTCCTCAGGAATATACATCCTCCCTTGATACCGTAACAAACCATCGGCCTCCAACTCATAGCCTTCAAACTTTGGTCCCACCGGTTTCCCATTCTGGAGTGCCGCTGTGACCTTTAGGTACCAACTATCCCCGAGTAGCTGCCCTAAAATCCTTTCCCTCAAATCTACCTTCAAAGGTATAAGAGAGAAAAGTCTTGGTTTTCTGCTTAAGGCATCCGCTACCACATTCTCCTTCCCCTTGATGTAGGAAATCCCAAAATCATACTCGCTCATGAATTCACTCCATCGCCTTTGCCTAGCATTTAGGTCTCTCTGAGTGAATATATACCTTAAGCTTTGGTGATCAGACTTGAGTTCAAAGCTTCGTCCAACAAGGTAATGTCTCCACAGCTTCAAAGCTAACATCACTGCAGCTAACTCTAGGTCATGAGTAGGGTAATTCTCTTCATGTGTTTTTAGCTTCCTCGACGCATAAGCTATTACCTCACCTTCCTGCATCAACACTGCACCCAAACCTTGCCTTGAAGCATCGGTGCAAACTGTGAATTCCTTCTCCATATCCGGAACCCGTAGAATTGGTGCACTCGTCAATAGTCTTTTCAGCTCGGCGAATGCGGCATCACATTCATCTGTCCATTCGTACCTAGTGCCCTTTCGCTGTAGGGTAGTTATGGGTTTTGCTATTTTTGAGAAACCCTCAACAAACCTTCTATAATACCCGGCTAACCCCATGAAGCTCCTTACTTCATGCGCATTCCTTGGCACGGGCCATTCCATTATGGCCTTTACCTTCTCAGGGTCCACAGAAATTCCCTCACCGGAAATTATATGCCCTAGGTAATGGATCTCCTTCTGATAGAACGAACATTTGGACAACTTACCATACAACTGATGCTCCCTTAAGCATGACAACACTATTCGCAAGTGTTCCTCGTGCTCCTGTTCATTCTTGGGGTAGATGAGAATGTCGTCCAAGAAGACTTGCACAAACTGATCTAAGTATTTTCGGAACACACTATTCATGAGACTCATGAATACGGCTGGGGCATTGGTCAAACCGAAGGGTACCACCACAAACTCATAGTGCCCAAACCTCGTTCGAAAAGCAGTCTTAGGTATATCACCTTCCTTAATCCGTAGCTGGTGGTAACCTGATCGTAAGTCAATTTTTGAGAAGACTGTCGCCCCCTTCATTTGATCAAAGAGGTCATCAATTCGAGGTATCGGGTACCTATTCTTCACAGTGGCTCTATTCAAATCTCGGTAATCTATGCAAAGTCGCAAGGAACCATCCTTCTTCTTTACAAAGATTACTGGTGCACCCCACGGTGAAATACTTGGTCTGATGAACCCTAGATCTAACAGTTCCTTCAACTGCATTTGCAACTCACAAAGTTCTGGGGCCGTCATCCTGTAAGGTGTCTTTGATGTTGGCTCTGAACCGGGTTTTAACTCAATGGTAAAATCAAGTTCCCTTTTAGGAGGTAACCCAGGTAATTCCTTTGGGAATACATCACTGAACTCAGCTAACACTGGATAGTCATCAAGGGAGGGTCCCTTCTCACTGTTTACCGCTTCAACAATGTACAACTGGCATCCTTGTCGCATACATCGCTTTACGTTCATCGTTGATATGAAACGTAGGGACACCTTCCGTTTGATACCCTGGATCTTGATGGCCTCTCCGTTGTCATTAATGCAAAGAACTTTCTTCCCATAACAGTCCAAGAAAGCTCGATGTTCCTCAAGCCAATTCATACCTATGATGAGATCATAAGTTCCGAGAGTGGTGACGTACACTTTGACTTGTGTAACACACACCCCGAGATCCACCACACACTTATCGACACTAGGTCCTACTGCTTGCTTTACCCCTGAAGCCATTTCGACTAAGCTGAAATCGTCATGCTCGTAGGCTGCCAACCCACATTTGTCTAATGCATATGGAGAAATGAAACTATCAGTAGCACCAGGATCAAACAAGATTCTAAGCTTGACATTATTGACCGTACCTGATGATTCGACCACAGTGGATTGGTGCTCTGCTTGATGGTTGTTTACTGCAGCCGAGATCTGATGCCTACTACCCCCACTCCCCATTGGAGCTTTTCCTTCTCGCTGTACTGTACCGGATCGTAATTCGGGACAGTCACGCTGGTAATGTGGACCTCCACATCCCCAACAAGCAACCTGTAATGGAGTGGGCGAGATAACCTGTTCAGACCTCTGAGAGGGGTTCCTCCCCCTAGGACCCCTTCCTCTACCGGCTGATCCTCTGAAATTCCTCGCACCCTGGTGAGTCCCGGTGGCTGACTGGGGCACTGCCCTAGTTGCCACTGATCTGTCTACCGCTGCGACTCTTGGTGTGCTCCTGTTCCCGTAGGGAGGTGGCCTCGCATATCCTCCCCGAGGGTAGCTTCGAGGGGCCTTCCCCACAAACCCTGACTGCTGAGAGTTGAATGACCTGATGGGCTTTGCACCCAACATCTCCTCAGTGTAACGAGCACAATCTACTGCTTTGGCGACCGAAGTTGGTTTCCACATCCGTACCTGAGCCCTGATCCTGGCATTGAGCCCATACACGAAGCGCTCAACCTGGCGTTCGTCATTGTCCAAGTAAGGGACATACTTCACTAACTCCATGAACCTCTCTTCATACTCCTCCACTGATAGATGCCTTTGTACTAAGGCATGAAGAGCCCCTGCCTGTTCTTCCTGGTAGGATGCGGGTAGGTACTTCCCCTTAAATTTTTCCACAAACAGTTCCCATGGAACCGTGTCTGGTGAAAGGTGTAGCTGCCTTTCTTGGTTTCCCCACCAGTTCAAAGCGGCCCCCTTTAGTTGAAATATGGCCAGTTTGGACTTGGACGTGGAGGTGTACTCCTGCAAGGTCAAGCACCTGGTCATCTCTTCCAACCACGACTCTGCTCGTATCCCTGATCGACCCCCCGAAAATTCTGGAAGCCTTATCTTCTGAAGCTCCCTTTTGATATCCTGATGCGGAGTTCTTGGTACCGTATTCGCTTCTACCACAGGAACTTCCTCCCTTAGTGGAGGGGCCTCCACCTCTACCTCCGAGGTAGTACCTCCTCTCTGTGCTAGTCCCCTGAGTGTTTCGTTTATAGCTTCCAGCGAGCGCAGTATAAGAATGGTCTCTGGCGATGGTGCGGGCACATTCGGCTCAGGTAATGCCGTAGCCTGACCTCGCCCCCGACCTGCTCGCATTCTTACCATGTTTATTCCTGTACATGGAATAATAGGACGATTAGCTTACAATGACATCATGACTAATTTACTATCAATCTCAACAATTAATTCAAAAGTGCGTCATGACTAATTTTACGAGTGTTTTACTTTAAGATCTATAGTTCAGTACGTTTCGATCAGGCCATCTTGAGGCCACCCGGGTACTAGACATACTGCAATAGTTCTACGTAGGTTTAGGTATTGGATTCCACACAATCCTCATCAGGTCGCCATCAATTCCTCAAGATATTCGATTAAGGTTTATTGCCTCGGTCTCATTAATAATTAATAATTTAATAATAACTTAACCTAAGTTTTAAGTCTAGCGTCGTGTTTATCAAACATCTGGTCATGGGGTAGAATCAGTGTCCTAGCGATCAGCTCGTCACGCTGGTCTCTGCGGTGTTTCGTTTTCGGGATTCCATATCCGTCTTGCCCCTTCGACTATATGTCAAAGTTCTGACGAGGAGTATTTTTAAGAAGAAATAAACTAATTAATGTTAATTTAGTTTATAACCTATACTTACACATTTCATTACAAAATTTAATACTAAATTAATTGATATTAATTAATTTAATAAAACTAATATAAAATTAAATATTAATTAATAATTATTAATTTACATTAACCTTGTAACCTTAACAAGATTAATCCTCTAAATTAGATTCTCAACAAACTTAGCATTAATTAATCTTATTAACTATCTTACTTAAGATTAATTAATGTTAATATAATAGTTTTTTTTTTTTGTTTAATAATAATAATTTTCCTTTTTTAAAATTATTATCATTAAGTAATAATCAATCAACAATTAATTTTAATTAATTAACTTGAATTTTATTTTATATATATATAAATTAATTTATAACCTATTTAAAATTAATTTAAATTTATAACATAATTAACACATATATAAAAATTAATTTATAACATATATATATATATATAAATTAAATAATACTAAATTCACTAATGAATTAATACATAAAATAAAATAAATAATAATTAACAAAATCTAACCTATACCTAAGGGTGGCTCGACCTAGCATGTGGGCCACGCGGCTTGCATGCAAATATCTTATAATATTAAATTCCTTCTATAAACTAAGGCAAACCCTAGCTACGGTTCATTTTTCTCCATCATTTTTTTTTTCCAGTGAGCTCTGCTCTGCACCTCCCATGGCGAGTGAGTTCTGCAACTCAGCCATAGTTCAGCAACTCAGCCATGGCGAGTCTCTCTCTTTCAGGTCTACATACCTTTAATCGTGGTATTATTTTCCTTCCTTTTTGGTTTTTTTTTTTTTTTTTTGGCAGGTTTTCTGTATGCATGATTATTTTTCCTTGCTTCTAACAGGTTGGCCGCTCATGGCCGCAGCACCTCTGCTGCTGGCCGGCCGCACCCAAGCTACGAGTTTTCTAGCTGCAAGCTGGGCTATCATGGCCGCCGCGTACATTTTTTTTTTTCAAATTTCAGGTAAAATTTTTTTTTGTTTTAACAGAGTAAAGCTGTGTTTTTTTTTTTGTTTTGCTCGTTTTGCTGGGCCGCTGTTGGCCGGGCCGTGCCCTGGCCGCGCGCCCTATGGGCTGCAGGCCGGGCCGCCCAGGCCGCAGCTCGCTGCCAGCCGAGCCGTGCCCTGGTCGCGCGCCCGTGTGGGCTGCGCCCTTCTGGGCTGCGCCCCCGTGGGCTGCGCCCTTCTGGGCCGCGCCCTGGGCTGCGCCCGTGGGCCGCGCCCTGTGAGCAGCGCCCTTGGGTCGCGCCTTGCCTGGGCTGCGCGCCCTGCGTGGGTTGCGCGCCCTGCGGGCTGCGCGCCCTGCCTGGGCTGCGCGCCCTGCGTGGGTTGCGCGCCCTGCGGGCTGCGCGCCCTGCCTGGGCTGCGCGCCCTGCGTGGGTTGCGCGCCCTGCGGGCTGCGCGCCCTGCCTGGGCTGCGCGCCCTACGGGCTGCGCCCGTGGGCTGCGGCCTGTGGGCTGCACCCCTATGGCTGCGCCCCTGTGGGCCGCGCCTTGGGCTGCGCCCGTGGGCCGAGCCCTGCGGACCGTGCCCTCCTCCGTCCAGGTTTTTTGTATTTTGTTTGTTTTTTTCTTTTTTTTTTGTTTTTTTGTTTTTTTTTTTCTTTTTTTCTTTTAATATTAATAATTTTTCTTTCAAAACTATGTTAGAAATAAAATAAAAAATTTGTTTTTTTTTTATATATATATATATTTTTTTTTAGTTCAATATATATAAAAAATTAAATCCCTCTATTTATTATTATATATATGTATATAAATTTTTTTTTTTTGTTTTCAATTTTCAAAGATTCAGGTATATATATATATGTTTTTCTGTCAATTATATATATATATGTATTTTTTTTGTTTCTGTCAAATATTTTCTCTGTTTAAATGATATACATTTCTGTTATGCAACATTGTTTATGAAATATTTTTTTTTTGTTTTCTTTGTACATGTTATATTCATATATATATTTAATAGTTTAGGTTTGAACATAAATGTAATCGCTCATGTTTTTTTTTTTTTTTTTTTGTATATATACCTATACATATATAATGTGTTATATTTTTCTAACTGTAGGTGGTGTTTCATGCAGGTAAATTATTTGCACAAGAGTTATGGGTTTCCAATAAATCTCTCTCTCTTTTTTTTTTTTTTTTCGTAGTTCTGATCAATGTAATGAGCCCTCTGGTTCCAGATTTGGAACCATGGCTCTGATACCATATGTAAGACCCAGAACTGGGTCTCCTTTAACTTTAATATACAGTCAGAAAATTCACTTATTGTCAAAATTTCTGTTATGTTCTGCTTGTGCTCTATTGTCTAAGTTTCTGTTCTGTTCTGCTTGCGTTTTGTTCCTTAAAGTGTTTACATTTACAAAATTAAACAATTAAAATTCTGTTTTAAATTGCATGTTTTCATTTCTAACTTTTGCTCATTTACATGCCTGTAAACGATATAAAATCTGCAATTTCATTCTTTTCAGATTTGAAAATTAATAAATCTGTTTTATCTACTTCTAACAATTTATTGTTGACTGTGCAGGTAGCAAAGATAATCACAGCATAAAAACCTTTGAAATTAATTAAACAAAATTTGCCAAGGTAGAAACAATAACATACCTGCTGAAAAATACCTGTAGATAGCTGCAGATCCTTTTTTTTTGTTGCTGTCCTCGTTGCTGCTTCTCCTTGCTTTTCCCTGCAGTCACAAGCCTTCCCCCTTCCCCACAGTTCTGAAACTCAACCAACCCAAAATAGTTTTGCCACCCTGCCAACTGGCGAGGTCTCGCCGACCACCCAGCTCCAAAGGTACCCCTTTGGACCCCCGAGCCCAAACCGAGTACAAGCCAACCCGTTATATCCCTTTAGAAAACCTCCAGCAAAAAAAAACCCCTTTCAGCTCCTTTCAGCTCTGCTCTAAAATTTCTCTATTTGCTCTCCCAAAACTTCCTCCCCAAAATAACTGAGGTAAAAGAGGATCCCCTCTTCTTCCTTTCTTCTCCATCTTATCCCATGTTTGCTCTGCCGACTCAATGCTCCCCATTACTACCCTTATCCTCTCCATTCAATTCTAGCTAAGATGGCAGTCCCCCTTTTCTCCCTCGAGACATGTCCACATTTATTGATACCATCAATACATTAATTAATTAATTAATTAATTAATTTATAAATGAATTATAAATATTATCCCTTTCTTTTATGCAAACATCGTATATAAAAGTCAACTAAATTATTAATGTGGTTCCACCGCCATTGTCTTTTCAAGTGGTCATAATTACAATTTAATTAATATTTTAATTTATTAACTAAAATACAATATAATTATAAACTTGGATATAAAATAGCATAAGGTAATGTCTTCCTTAATTAATTCATAATTAATTTAGAAGTACTTTATAATTAATTCATAATTAATTCACAATTAATTTAGAACTAATTCATACGTAATTTAAAATTAATTCGTGATTAATTCATAATTAATTCACAATTAGTTTATAAATAATTCATAATTAAATTATAATTAATTCATAATTGATTAACTTATAATTGATTTATCGTTTTCATGAACAATTCCCAAGTGTGTACCCGACACTTGTTTACCAATTTCATATTACATCTATTCGCAAATTATCCTATGTTCCAACTAGCTTCTGCATGGTCATCATAAAATTTAATAGATATAAATTAATTATTATCCATACAGTTTAATTAATTATCTAGCCGTGCAATTAATATTAACTTATCAATTTAATACTACTTTAATTAACATTACAATAATCATTTAACGTGTTAACCCTTAGTCATTACTAATCAAACTCATTAACATTTAATTAAGCGTTACTAACCAATTGCATTATTTACTATTAATTTAACCGTAACTTGTTTATTAATCATTAATGTACAGTAATTAATTATTAAGCGACACTAATTAACATTATTACTCAGCAATATTTCACGCAATTCATAAATATGTAGGCGAGTTATGTAAGCGTAGCTACTGCTTACATACCTCGCGTAAGTACACTAACAGTAATAACTCACACACGTCAATCATAATCATGAAACTTACTGTTTACTGACACATGTTTTAGCATAGTTTGCAAGGTACAATTCTTTAACTAACTGAAATCTTATTAGTTACGACAATTCATACCTTTCTAAGTTACGACACATACTCAAGCAAGGGTTTTACACACCTACAGTTAGATCTTGTTTTCACCCCTACTTCACGCTACACCTATTTACCTACATCATCACTAACTTCCACATCCTATCCTGTCCTCTGCTGGACTACCCTGGAATGTCAAGTCATGACCGGTTCCAGCTAGAACCCGTAAGCGGAAGTGTCGACTACATCGACCAGCTTCCCCAGCAGGCAACCACCAGTCATCATCACACACCTTGGGGAGCGCGCCGTAGCACAGCCCTCCCATGACTCTGGGTTTCGGGGATAAACGGTGGGTAAAGCCTCCACCCCCCTAATGGAACAAGGGATTATGTCTACTCGACATAACAACAGCATTGCACTTGTACTCGGTCTGTCATCGTATAACCGATCTGGGCGGTTGAGTTTCCTGAAACCCTACCCCACCCATGTCATAACATACATCATAATAAACAACATAATAACCATACGAAAGTAAATAATGCATCACTCGCATACCATTTTATCTTTCGAAGTCCGTGTTCCCGAGGCCCTCCCACCTCGTAGGATCCAGCTATCACTTAGCCGTTTCAACCTGTAAGTCAGTACTCGACATACAATATAGAATATCGTGCATAAATCCTCGATATGTACACACATATATTTCATCATATCATAACGACAATAAACTCATTCATTCGCCATGCACCTGGCATAACATTCATTATCTCAACATATAACTGTAACGGTATCCACGTACCCATCATTTAGTAAATTTCCATATATTTGACATAATTAACACATGATACATATCTAAACATGACTGCTGATCATTATACTATCGTCACGCACACACATATATATATATCGGCAAAATAGTAGAACCATATGTCCACAGTGTCGTCAACCGACGAGGTCTCACAGTCAAATAAATACAACATATAATAGTAGTTCAGGTAGTAATGTCAAAATGGGGTGTTACACACCAAGCTTGAGGACAAGCTTAAAGGAGCTGATAACTTCCGAGCCTGGAAGTATAGGATTGGGTTAATCCTGGAAGAGAATGAATTGGACTCATATGTAAAAGAAGACATCCCTATCCCAGAGGATGAAGAGGCTAAGATATTGCATAAGAAGAACTTGATCAAAGCAAAGAGAATAATTGTTGATTCTATCAAAGACCATCTCATACCACATGTGTCATCTCTGAAGACACCCAAGGAGATGTTCGACTCTTTGACCAAGCTATTTGAAGGGAAGAACATAAATTGGAAGATGACTCTATGGAATCAATTGAAAGGGGTCAATATGTTGAATGGAGAGACCATTCAATCTTATTTCTCCAAAGTCTCTCAGATCAAGGAACAACTTGAAGTTGTAGATGAAATGTTGGAGAATGGTGAAATTGTTATGACCACTTTGAATGGCCTACCTAGGTCATGGGACTCCTTTATCCAAGGGATCTATGCAAGAAATAAATTGATCTCCTTCAGTAGACTATGGTAGGAATGTTCTCAAGAAGAAGCAAGGCTTGTGGCACGAGAAGAAAAGATGAGGAATGAAGATTAAGCTCTCACAGCACACACCAAGAAAGGCAAGTTCAAGAGGGAGCCATCCCATCAAAAGAAGAAATCTTTTCATCCATATCACAAAGAAAAGAAAGATCTGAGGTGTTTCAATTGCAATGAGAAAGGACACATTGCCTCAGAATGTCCCAAGAAGAGGAAAGAAGATTCCAACAACTCCAACAAGAACAAGAAGAACAGCAAAAGAAGGTATCATGCTCACGCTACCGAGGATGATGAACCTCCCAGGAAGAAAGCTAAAACAGAAAGTGATGATGATTCATCAAGTGAAGAAGAGTATGTTCTAATATCTGCTCTCATAGGTACTATCTCTCATGGTTGTAATGATTAGCTTATTGACAGTTGTGCTTCCAAACACATGACTAGGTTTAAAGAATCTTTTGTAAATCTATCTAAACATGAATAACCTTATAAAGTGAAACTTGGGGATGACTATCAATACCCTATCAAAGGAAGTGGTGAAGCCTCCTACAACCTAGATTCTGGAAATTCATTGAAGATAAAAGAAGTTCTTTATGTACCTAGGCTCAAGAAGAACCTACTCTCCATATCTGCATTGGATGCAAAAGGTATGAGGGTTGCATTTGTAGATGGCCAAGTTCTAATGTGGCCAAAATGTAAAACTATCGATGATGTAGTAGTGATTGGAGAGCAAGAGGGAGGATTGTATAAATTGAAGAGACAACCTGAACATGCCATGGTGCATGATTCCATGGAGCCAAGTGAACTTTGGCATAGAAGACTTGCACATATGCACTACAGAGCATTACCAATTGCAAGTAAGGATGTAGAAGGTCTTCTTGAAATCAAGACCAAGCATGAAGGTGTTTGCAAAAGATATGCAAAAGGAAAGAACATGAAGAAGGAATTTCCAAGCAGTGAAAGCAAGGAAAAAGGTATCTTGGAAATCATCCACTCCGATGTATGTGGTCCGATGTCATCCAGTTCTCTGAGTGGGTATGTTTACTATGTTTCTTTCATTGATGACTTCTCCAGGAAGACTTGGGTTTACTTCTTGAAGAACAAAGATGAAGTGTTTGATAAATTCAAGGAATTCAAAACCTTGATGGAAAACCAAACTGATAAGAAGATCAAAACATTCAGATTCGACAATGGTGGAGAATTCACTTCAGGTGACTTTAAGAAGCTCTGTAGTGATTCAAGGATTAAGAGGGAATTGACTGCTCCTTACAATCCACAACAAAATGGAATTGCAGAAAGAAAGAATAGAACAATCATGTAAGCAGCATGGGCAATGCTGCATGACCAGGATCTACCTATGCATTTATGGGCAGAAGCAGCTCGGACAGCTGTATATGTGCAGAACAGAATACCCCACAAGATATTGGACAACAAGACACCAGAAGAGGTCTTCTCTGGTAAGAAACCTGAAGTCAACCATCTCAGAATATTTATGTGTCCAGTATACACTCATGTCCCAAAGGAAAAGAGGACTAAGCTAGATCCTTTAGGAAAGAATATCTTTGTGGGTTACAGTGAAAGCTCGAAGGCTTACAGAATATACTTTTCAGGGTTCAAGAAGATTGATGTCAGCAGATATGTAACATTTAATGAAAACTCAGCATTCATCAAATCAAGGAAGACACCTATTGAAGTTTATGAAGAACCTAAGGAAACTAGATTTCAAGACACTACCATGACTGAAGCAATTCCAGATGTTGATCATGAAATTGAAGATCCGCAACAACCTGTAGATCCACCACGTGAGAACAACTCTCACAAGAGAAAACCTGCATGGGCTAGAGAGCTCATTCAAGATGCAGAAATATTTGGAATTCCAGAAGAAGTACACAGAGCAAAGAAGAGAACTATATCCCATACCAACTATGTTGCTTTACTATGTGACATCATGAACAAAGAACCTTCCAATTACGAAGAAGCAGTGGAAAAGAAAGAATGGAAGTATTTCATGGTTGAGGAATACCAATCAATAATGAAGAACGATGTTTGGGATGTTGTCCCAAGACTTGAAGGGAAGTCTATTGTGACTTCCAAATGGATCTACAAGATCAAGCATGCTGCAGATGGAAGCATAGAAAAATACAAGGCAAGATCAGTAGCTCGTGGCTTCTCTCATAAAGAGGGAATAGATTATGAAGAAACTTTTGCTCCTATAGCCAGGTACATTTCCATCAGAACAGTACTTTCCCTAGCTGTAGCGATGAAATGGAAGATACACCAGATGGATGTCAAGACTTCCTTCTTGAATGGTGTAGTTGAAGAGGAAGTATATGTGGAGCCGCCACTCAGTTTTGGAACACATGACAGGGAGTCATATGTGTGCAGATTAAAGAAATCCTTGTATGGCTTGAAGCGAGCTCCTAGGACTTGGTATGGTAGGATGGATAGTTTCCTATCTAGTTTGGGATTTACCAAGAGTAAAGTGGATTCCAAGCTTTACTACAAGGTTGAGGAAGGAAATCCTGTGATACTACTCCTATATGTAGATGACCTGTTTGTAATAGGAGATGACAGATTGATTGCCGATACAAAGAGGAAGCTTGCTGCTGAGTTCAATATGAAGGACTTAGGGATGATGCATTATTTCCTAGGTATGGAGGTGTGGTAGAGTGCAGATGGGATCTTCCTTGGACAAGGGAAGTATGCAGTAGATATCCTAAAGAGGTTCGGGATGATGGATTGCAAGGCCATGGCCACACCTATGGCATCAAACCTAAAGCTTCTGTGTGATGCTTCATCTGAGCCTGTTGATGTCTCTATGTATCGTCAGATGATTGGGTCCTTGATGTACCTAACGAACACGAGACCAGATATTTGCTTTGCGGTGAACACATTGAGCCAGTTCCTAATGGATCCAAGGAGTGTTCACCTGGTTGCTATAAAGCATATTCTGAGGTACCTGAAGGGTACAATTGATTATGGGCTCAAGTATGATGTGAATCAAAATTTTAACCTATAGGGTTATGTTGATTCAGATTGGGCAAGTACTGCTGCAGATAGGAAGAGCACATTTGGGTGTTGCTTCAGTATGGGATTAGGTGTGATCTCTTGGTTTAGCAGGAATCAGTCCTACGTAGCACTGAGTACAGCCGAAGCAGAATATGTTGTAGCTTGTTCGGCCAGTTGTGAGGCAGTATAGCTCTGGAAGCTACTGTCTAAGTTATTTGATCTCCCGTTGGAGGCTACTGGTATCTTTTGTGACAACGAGAGTTGTGTGAAGCTATCTAAGAACCCGATGTTCCACGACAGGTCGAAACACATAGAGATCAATAATCACTATATCAAGGATATGGTGCAGAGAGGAGCAGTGAAGCTCCTGTATGTTGCGACGGATGAGCAGATTGCAGATGTGCTAATGAAGCAACTAGCCAGAGTGAAGTTCGAGTACTTCAGAGAGAGGCTTGGTGTTCTTCAGATCGATGACACTTCGAGGAAGAAGTGATGCAGGAATTTGTTGAATCCATTCCAAGCATGTTGGAAGGAGGATCCTTCACATGGCTGTGGATGTAAGAGCTGGATGATGAGCATCAAGACGATGCTCCAGTTACTGCTCTGTATATGCATCAGGATGATGCTGGATATGATCAGTTGGATCATTTATATGTATATGTATGTACGCATCATGTTGGATGTTGGATATGATCAGTTGGATCATTATATGTATATGGATGTACGCATCATGTTGGATGTTGGATATGATCAGTTGGATCATTTATATGTATTTGTATATACATCATGTTGGATGCTTGGACCATGTATCTGTATATGTATCAGGTGGATACTGTGTATGATCAGGTAGATCATGTATGTTGATATATATCAGGTGGATACATTGTGTGGATCATGTATCTATGTATGTATTAGGAGGATACATTGTATGATCAGGTAGATCATGTATGATGATATGTATCAGGTAGATACTTGGTATGCATCAGGTGGATGCATTATATGATCAAGATGATCATGATGGCGAGCTTCAGGATGTTGCTCCATATGATATGTACCAGGATGGTATAGTGATGATGATTGGTATGATCATGAGGATCAGGATGATGCTTTGTACAATAATGATCAATTAGATCATGAGTATTAGGTTGATACTTGGAGGTCAGAGATGATATGTGGCAAGTTGTGCAAATAGCATGTAATCAGTCCTCAGATATCCGATAGGTTGAGCAGTGTGCTCGTAATTAGTCCTAGGATGAGGTATTGCTATGTAGTATGTAATCAGTCCTCAGAAATCTGATAGGTTGAGCTGTGTGCTCGTAATCAGTCCCGGGATGAGTTATTACTATAGAGACACGTAATCAGTCTTGGAGATACGATAGATTGAGCTGTGTGCTCGTAATAAGTCTTGGGATGCTCTTTAGAGATCTTGTCGGTCGTGCTGCGGCACATAAATGTTCATGGGATGCTCTTTAAAGGTATTGTCTATTCACATGTAATCAGTCCTGGAGATCTGATAGGTTGAGCTATGTGCTCGTAATAAGTCCTGGGATGCTCTTTAGAGATCTTGTCGGTCGTGCTGCGGCACATAAATGTTCCTGGGATGCTCTTTAAAGGTATTGTCTATTCACATGTAATCAGTCCTATAGATCTGATAAGTTGAGTTGTGTGCTCGTAATAAGTCATGGGATTCTCTTTAGAGATCTTGCCGGTTGTGATGTGGCACATAAATGTTCCTGGGATGCTCTTTAAAGGTATTGTGAAGGGGATGCATGTAATCAGTCTTGGGAGATCTTGCAGGTCGTTCTTAGGCACATAAATGTTCCTGGGATGCTCTTGTCAGGTATTGCATCAACACATAAAATCAGTCCTGAGAAACCACCTCTATCAGACCGTTCACACAGATAATGAAGACCTATAGGTAGTGGGGCCTACATCCAATATGAAAAAGGACTGGCTTTATAGAACTTCCTATGACGAGTAGATTCAAAGATTGGTTGAGATAGCAGCAGCAGTGACGATGATGATGAAGATGCATCGATGATGATGATACAAAGAAGAAGACTCGTGCTAGTAGATCTGTGTCGAGAAATACCTTCCTATTCAAGAGGGAGTGTTGATGTATATGTAACTTTGGAATGTATTTCATCCATGTATTTCATTTATACATTATTGCACTCCTATAGAGATGTGTCATTCCTCTATACGGAAGTGTCATCATGTGTATTGAGAAGTGTCGCAAGTGTGTTAACTTGCCGATGGGTTATTAGACCACCTTGTGTGGGGTTGACCCTGATTTATGTAATATATGGTTGATGTACCTAGCTAGACAAGTAGGCCCCATAAGGTTATTGGGAAAACATAACAAGTATAAATAGAGATCGGGAGATCTCTGTTTGGATCACTCAGAAACTCATTCTTCCTTCACTCGGAAAGTGGTGCACATGTGAGGAGGAGGATCACCTGCTAGTAGAAGACTATCTCTATGTATTTGGTTGTACTTTGGTTGAGCCATTGCTCTTTCTATCTCTGAGGAAGTTGTGGGGTTTTTCACCTTAGGGTTTTCCCCATGGAAACTCTGTGTGTCTATTGTCTCTCATGCTTTTGATTCTTGTGATGATTGACATGCTTGTTATGATTGATATGCATTGATATACTGTACATGTTATTCTCTCAGTAAAGATCCTAGAGTATTGTGAATTAATGCTCAAAATTTAACAAAGCTTAGGAAAGTAATTTTTGAATTTGGGTAAGGGATTAGTAGTTGATGCAATATTCAAAGAAGAAGGAACATGACAGGAAGTGGCATTTGTGCCAACCTCACATTGGAAGATTCATGATATTTTGATCACCTTTTGGGTGTTACTTGGAAGTGGGATGGGATTGAATTGACTAAACATGCTACCAATAGCAGTGGAGCTAAAGTGTGAGGAGCTTGGTCTCGATCTTCAATTATTGTGTGAGGCTAAGGAATTCATTATAAGGGGTTTATTCTAAGGATTCGATCCTTTAATATAGAAGTGTTCTAAGGTATGGGAATCTATATCCTCAAAATTGTCAATTAGTCATATCCTAGACTTCCTATCTAACATAGGTCCAAATTCTTGACACCGACATTGGATTTGTTGGGATCTACGAGGTGAAATGGACATGGACTAGTGGTTATAATATTACATAATGTTAAGAAAATTCATCCCTATTATGGCCACCATTTTATGTGAATTCAAAGAGTGGCCTTACATATATTTGAAAACACCCATGTGGAAACCAAAGGAGGAAGTGGGAACATAGCCCTATCATAGAAAATCTAGATAATGATTTTGGGTATATTTTCCCTTGGTAAAGAAATACCCTCACAAGCTTGAGGCACACTATAATCTCTAACGTGGATTAAATAAAAAAATGTTACAAAGTCGTGTTTTTAATTACATTCATGTAGGTTATATATATATATAAAGTGTAATGAATGCCTTAAAATATGTGTATGTTCAAGTAAGCAAACATTTTCATTTATTGTTGTGGGTGAGAAACATAAACGATTATTATTGCTTTAATTTACTACACAAATAATTCTTAATACAAAGATATATATACTAATATGAATTGAAGGATAAATTTAATGTGTAACTAAATCTAATGTAATGTTGAACATGAAACCAACCAACCAACATTATTTACCAAACTTGAAGGAAACCATGATTCAATTATTTATATAGTATTCCCAGTAGGCAGATGAAAGGCCTTATGTGCATACTATTAATTGATTCCTTTCCCTTATGCACTAAATTAAATATCAAGGGAAACTAAAGGGATGCAATAGTAAAAATGAAATATAGGGATGGATGCCTATGGGTCTATCAACTAGTGTGCATGGTAGAAATAAAAAAGTCATTTAAATTATCACGACATATAAACATTTAACGGCATAGTACATAAAAAAAATACCAAGCATGCAAATATTTGTCTTAATGTCAAATTATCATCATAATATTATAGTCATACTATTAGGCATGTATTTTAAACATATAGTTTGCAAAATATCGAATAGCTATTATCATTCATAGCTTAAGATCATATAAAATTTAAGTTGTACCAATCAATGGTAATGATATGTTCCTCATTTGAGCCCGTTGTGGGAATTCATTCTCAAAATAGGCACCTCCTTAGTGATCCTTGGATAGCCTATACCACTCTTTTATTTGTACATGAAGGGAAAATGTTCCTTTGCACACTCCTTTCATGCAAGGAAAAAAGCTAACGTTTTGCTTGATTTGTTGTTCTCGAAACAACATATTGATAGGATAACATGTTTTCCTATGTACGCCTATCAATGTTTTCATTATCTCCATTTTCAAATGCTTGGTAGAATAGATTAAATGGTATCCAAGGAAAACTATTTCATCATCCATCATTTCCAAATATATACTAATATAGGTTAAGCAGCCCATTTGAAAGCATGCTAAATTTCAACCAAACTTTAATTATCTTCCCATCGCTAAATAACATGAAAATTCATCATCTCAGGAGGGGTAGAGAAATTGGTAATGAGTAAATGAGATGATAAGTTATAAATGGAAGGTCACAAGTTCAAATTCCCATGGGTACTAGCTTACAAAAAAAAACATGAAAATTCATTGAAAATATATCAAATTTTATTAATTGATAAGGACAATTTCCTTTCTATGGATATACCATGAGATTGTACTCATAATGCTTTCCATACTTTACCCTTGTGTTGAAATGCATTAGCCATTATTAGATCAAGTGAATAAATAATGGACGCTAGGATTACATCTTCATAGGGATTGTTAAGGTTTGGTGAGAAAAATAGTGGCATCCTAATTAGATTGGGAGATTGGTACCATTTATTGAAAATATTTACAATGATAATTTGTTGACATTGAGTTTTCATCAACATTTGGTGCATCCATTAAGGATGTCATATGTTTACAACATAGGGATTTACATTTTAGGAAAAGAAGCACTCTTCTCGATTGTATACTTTCCCAAGAAGTAGCATAATTTTACTTAGTATAGGTAATAGACTTATTCACGTCATCAACAATGTCAATTATGGTGATAATCAATCCTTGTATTTGTCATGGAAAGAGAATAAGGACGATGAAGAAGAATTGAGATGTACCAATATAGCTTGGGAGCTTCATGATATCTTCATGGACAAGCTTCAAGGTGAAATAAGCCATTGATTTCCCATTCAACTAGGGTACTTTCACATCAAAATATAATCATAACTATGTCATCATATAACATGGTTATTGAAAATGATTGATTGGGTCAACAACCTTTGTTTTGATTCTCTCTAGTTCTATGAGTTATTCACAATAAGATCCTTGAATACCAATATGCAACATAAGAATTCTACAAAAAGCATATAAATCTTTGAATGATAATTGTTTATACCCAAAAATTTACCTTAGAATTTAATTATGTATATAATGATAAATTGGATAGAAGATGAACTTATATGGTCAAGGATGACCAAAGATATTGTAATGTTGTGCATGCATATATAATATAAAAAAAACAAAGAAGGAAAATAAATAGATGGGAGGGATATGATTCCATGGGTAGGGGAAGTGAAAGGAGGATAAACGAAGCGAACCTTATTGAGTAGTTAACCTAATCCCTTAGAACTTCACTATAAAATGTATCTAGTGATGTATCCCAATGTCCCTAAACCTATTATTATTAGTGTTCTTAATTTAATCCTTTGCTATTATTAGTATCGTAAGTCGGGATTAAAAGAGGGAAACATGGGATCCTCATGATAGCCACGTGGAGAATTATGATTGTGCAAATATAATGCTAGGGTTTGGAATAATCACTCATGCCCTTATGATGATTGGCTTTAGAATTATGGAGAGGAGAGGGTTGTACCCTCATAGATTTTTATGTTAGTGCCAAAATATTTGTTGGTAATGATTATGGTGCTGCTATGAGAAGAGATATAACCTATAGTTGATAATCCATATATTCCCACTAATGAGATTCCCTATCCAACTTATGTTAAAGCACTATAAGGCAATTGAGATAGTATCAGGGGTTAAAAGGGGATCACGTTCATGGTGTTGTGTAGGATGAGAGAGAATAATGCTAGTTGATTGGGATAGATCAAATGAGTTTATGGGTTATGGGTTGAGGAGGAGGACATAGATCCATAACTTAAGTATTTTACGCATGTTGAATGATAGCCTCATCTTAGGGGTGGCTACTATAATACAAAGATTACACGTGATAGATAGTTTAAGGAACATACTTCGTTTGTTTTTATTAGCAGGATTGGATTTCATAAATATAAGTTTTTTAATTGTGTTAATCATTGCCATGTTTTATATTTATGTTATGCATATTTATATTTTATATTGTATGTAAACATGTGCACGTTGCTTTATTTATCATAATTATGGATGAATTCATGGTAGGAATGCATATATATATATATATATATTGGGATGGAAATTTATGAAAGTGGTCTATTGCAGTTTTTCCTCCACTATTAAATTCTACACTGAGGAAATAAAATTTGAATTTTCTATCAAATGAAAAAATATATGGTAAAATTGAGTAGGTATCATAGTGTATACAATATTAATAGGAAACTAGGTATGTGGGACTGTTATTGGTCAAATTAGCACTTCTTCGTCCATGACCACATTTCCTTGTCGGTCACACAGAAGGACACTATGGATGGAAGAGCTTACCTTGACCTTAGATGACTTGGGGCTGAACCTTGAAATCCTTTCCTTGGAAGCATTGTTGTCTACCTATTTTTATACATAACTGCAACCCTCATAATTTCCAACTTGTGGGTCAGCTGCGGGTATCACTACCGACAACCCACATGTGTCAATTAAAAGCTTTACCCGCTAGATTCAAGTGAGGACACTCACGAGTCACTCGCTAGTTGTCCTATGTCATACTCATGGGAATCTTAAGAAAACTTGAAAAAATAATTAAAAACAGAAATTGGGATTAGTTGAGGCAGGTACCAAAACTACCCCAACTTCCCAACTCAACCACCTTTCGAACCTACCCTCCTTGCCTTGCCATAAATACAAGGGGAGGGACTTGAGAAAGGGACCTTCTGATCACTGGAGAAAGTTATGCTGTGGAAATACATAGCTAAGAGAGAGGAGCAGGAGCCCAAAGTTTGGTTACGACGGTGACGGTGCAGGACAAGCATATCATTTTGTATCTTCTACATTTGTCAATAAATATTTGGACATTCTTCCCTTCCTATAGATATATTTATATCTATTTTGTGTTGATTACAAATTGATGTTTTGTTATCTTATTAATTTCAATATCTTATTTGTAGCTAAACTAGTTTGAGGAAGGTCTTGTGTTAGTTTTGCAGGTTGTTGCAGTGGAGAACAAAGTGAGAAAATCTTGGACCAACCTTCATAAATAAGGTATACATTTCTCATAACCTTAACTCTATGTGCTTAATAATAATGTTGAAAATCCCTATATGTTCATATGATAAGCCCCAGTACATTGGTAGTCTTCCCCTACTATAAGGACAATTTCCCTAACAACAGACCTAGCGACTCCATTGGGGAGCACCATCTGTTTTCTACTTTGGGGACTCTTATTGAGTTTTTCTATTTTTATAATGTGTTTGATCTTTGTAAAAGTGCCTAGGGTGTCCTTGACCCTTGTGCTTGACTCATTTCTATTTTGATCTGCAATTTTTTTCTTTCTTAAGATTTTTCAGAGCCCACTTGCAAGTTTCCTGTGCATACAGGCCTGGCTAATTAGTTGCACTCACTAGTTTTCTGTCTAGGTACCCACGGTTATTCAGTTGCACCTGTGTGCTTCTATGCGTTACAGTCGCAAATATCTCCTGAGACTTGTTCTTTTTAATTTAGGGTTTGGTCTTAGGGTTACCTTTTTGGATTTGGAAACTTGTTTCTTGATCTAACACCTTTTAATGCTTTTTAGTGTTGATCTGAGTCTTTTTTATAGTTATCTTAAAGATATTCTTTGGCTCTTATGCTTGATTCAGTAGATTTTAGGTTTTTAAGTCTTTTCAAGGCTCACCCCCGACTTGCATATACATACAGTCGTGGCTTTTCTTCCCTATTCATGAGTTGTTGGTTTATGTACCTGCGGGTCAACCGCAGGTTGCTACATATTACAGTTGTGGGTTTTTTCCTGATACTTTTCTTTTTAATTAGGGTTTGGTATTAGGGTGGCTTGTCTATGGATTTGGAAGTATTTTGTTGATCTGATACCCTCTATACATTGTTCAGTGTGTTCTGAATCTGTTTTTAGCCTCTTTGAGAGTTTCTCCTTGATTTTTTGTGCTTGCGAAGTTACCCTTGCTTTCTAGCCCATTTTTGGCTCAATATCCCAGAAAGGGTGAATGAATTACAATAGAATACCATCTCAGTCAATGAGCAATTCGAATTGACTAAGTAGGCCATTCGATTCACTGAATGGAGTAGCTTGACTCCAACTAGGAGTCCTCATCATCAATCGGTGGTGCTCATCAATGCACAAGAACCAGTCATCCAGGTGTCAATCTGAGTCTAACTGAGTGTGTCATGTGTAATTGAAGTGTGTAGCACTGATTAAGGGAAGGAGGCTCAGTGGGGGGCGCATGGGAGACTAACTGAAGTCAGAAATAGTCATCTAGTCAAACTGGAGGTCCAACGGAAGTGAAACAGTCAGTCGGGAGTGAAACTTGCCTCAAATCAGGGAGAATCAGAGCTAACTGAATGTAACTGAAGTGGAACTGCAGTGGTAGGTGAACAAGTGCGCCCTTCTCTGGCAGTAGGTGAGAAGTGGGCGCCTTTCAGCCTAGGAGGGATAAAACTCTATAGTAAGTGGCTCCCGGGTGCTAGAATGAGGTGGCTAAGGTGCTGGAGGCATCAAACTGGTGACTGGGATGCATGCAAGTGCATGCAGGTGCATGCAAACCCTAGATTTTGCATGCAAACCCTAATTGCATGCAAGATCCTGAAAAAGATGATGTGGATATCCGAACACCCCCGCTCAAGCTAGACTATGATGTGCAAAAAATAATGTGGGGCCCTGGTAACTAAGACCAAAGGTCACCCCAATACAATAATCCAAAACTAATAATAGTAAATAAACCGAGGAAATGGGGAAAACCTCATGGGAAAAATACCCCCCCTCAAAATGAACTGTAACACACCAAAATATTTAACTGCTCCAAACTCAAATAGATATGTCTGGAGGTATCTTACTCTTGGGAGTAAATGGATTATGCTCCAAAAACATGTGTTTGAATTCTCCATCAGTGGATGCAAGTGAATGTGGAGACTTTAAGAACTTGCTCTTCATACCGAAAAAGGTGAGAACAAATCTGAAAATATGAGGATGATCCTGGAACCTGTGATTCGAACCAAGTGAGGTAGGAATAGCTCCAATCGGATCAAATAGATCTTGAAACTTGAACTTCTTATCAATAGAAGTTAAATCAGCTCCAAAAATAGATGAATGGTTTCTTGAGATCTCCTTTGAACCAACAAGGGTGAGATCAAAACCAAAATCAGCAAAAAGTGCATGAGAATTGAACTCAAGCGAATGGTAGTGCTCTTCATCTTCATTAAAAATCTGAGAAACTTTGCAAATGATAGAACATAAGTTTATAGAAGGCATGCAATCAAGGAGGGCGAATGCTTCACCTCCAAAATCAGATTTTACCTCCAAAACTTCAAGTAGATCATTATTCTGCATACTGACAAACTCATGTGAAGGAGAGGATTCAAGAACCTCTTCGGAATCTAGAGTATGAGCTTGTTTATCTTGCTCAGAATTCGAAATAGAAGACTTTGAGAGAATGAGTGTTGAATCTACAGTTTCTTCTTCATCTTGAACAATTGTTGAGGCCAACACATGATCGGAAAGAACACATAAGGAGATCTCACTGGGCTTGTTCTCCAAAAGGCTAGCATGATCCTCTTCTTCCTGATTTCCAAATTCTCTGTCAAGTTGGACCCATAGATCACTTGGAGTTTCAGCAGTATTACTGAGGTAGCGCATACAAGGAGACATAGCAAGACACATTGTTCCAAAAGCTCTGTCACAATCATTGAGCCAATCATTCTCCTCTTCATCGGAATCAAAATCTCTTGTATTACCAATGCACATATAAAAAAGAAATTGTCTCTTCAAGAATGCAATCATCTTTGGTTTCCATTCATCATAGTTGAATGGAGTAAGAATATTTTGTGAAGAAGAAGTCTCCATCTTTGCATTAGCGAATGCACATGGAGGAAGTAAGAAACCTGCAATTCACACACAAACAAACACTATGTTTTCAGCCTTGCATGCACATGAGCGAATGCACATGAGATTTTGCATGCCGTTGCTGAAATATATTGGTGAGCAAAGATTGCTCTCTCTTCATGTAGAACACCTGTAGAAAAGAAATCTTGTCCCTGCCATGGCTCTGATACCATGTAAAATTAGTCACAGCAGATCTAATGAACAAGTAAATCAATCACAACAGATGAATATAGAAAATATGGTGTAAAACTGTGCAAAACATGCAGCAGTGCTCAATATCCCAGAAAGGGTGAATGAATTACAATAGAATACAATATCTGACAATGAGCAATTCGAATTGCCTAAGAAGGTCATTCGAATCACTGAATGGAGTAGCTTGACTCCAACTAGAAGTCTTCGTCATCAATTGGTGGTGGTCATCAATGCACAAGAACCAGTCATCCAGGTGTCAAGCTGAGTCTAACTGAGTGTAATAAGTGTAACTGAAGTGTGTAGCACTGATTAAGGAGAAGGAGGCTTAGTGGGGGCGCATGGGAGGCTAACTGAAGTCAGAACAAGTCATCTAGTCAATGTGGAGGTCCAACGGAAGTGAAACAGTCAGTCAGGAGTGAAACTAGCCTCAAATCAGGGAGAATCGGAGCTAACTGAATGTAACTGAAGTGGAACTGCAGTGGTAGGTGAACAAGTGCGCCCTTCTCTGGCAGTAGGTGAGAAGTGGGCGCCTTTCAACCTAGGAGGGCTAAAACTCTGTAGTAAGTGGCTCCCGGGTGCTAGAATGAGGTGGCTAAGGTGCTGGAGGCATCAAACTGGTGACTGGGATGCATGCAAGTGCATGCAGGTGCATGCAAACCCTAGATTCTGCATGCAAACCCTAATTGCATGCAAGATCTTGAAAAAGATGATGTGGATATCCGAACAATTTTGTGTTTGGCGAATGCTTGGATTTCATCCTCTTTGATCACTGATAGTCAGGAGAAGGTTGTTATCTACATAAGAGTATCTAATTTTCTGTATTACATATCAATCATCTTGGTTTGCATTTCATTTCCAAAACCTAGTTACTTCTTGAAGAAACTAGTTGGGTTGGTCTTTGTCAGTCCTGCATAAGGTCTAATTGTTTTAGTTTTGGGTCATTTTCTCTTTTCTTGCACTTCTTTTACGATTCCTATTGGTTCACATTTATTTGTATTTCTTTCATAGTTAAAAAAAACAAATTTAAAAAGAGCTTTCTTTTTATAGCAAGAATTGTCATTTTCTTTTCGAAGTAGTTGTAGTCTTTAGTAGTATCATATTTGAAAACACACAAAAAAATATGTATATGCCTAGTTTGATTTATGATTTCATGTTTTGAAAGACAAAAAAAGTAGGCCAATTGCGAATTTTTTACATTTTTTCATATATATACGCATTGTTTCATTTAGGTGACCATTGTTGATAATGGGCTCAAGTATGATGCGAATAAAAAGTTTAACCTACAAGGTTATGTTGATTCAGATTGGGCAGGAAGTGCTACACATAGGAAGAGCACTTCGGGGTGCTGCTTCAGTATGGGATTAGGTGTGATCTCTTGGTTTAGTAGAAAGCAATCCTATGTAGAACTGAGTACAGCCGAGGTAGAGTATGTTACATCTTGTTCGGCCAGTTGTGAGGTAGTATGTCTAAGGAATCTACTATTAGATTTATTTGATCTCCAATTGGATGATACTTGTATCTTCTGTGACAACCAAAGTTGTGTGAATTTGTAAGAGAACCCAGTGTTCCATGACAAGTCAAAGCATATAGAGATCAAATATCACTATATCAGGTATATGGTGCAAAGAGGAGCAGTGAATCTCAAGTCTGTTGCGATAGATGAGTAGATTGCAGATGTGTTGACCAAACCACTAACCAGAGTGAAGTTTGAGTACTTCAGAGAGAGGATTGGTGTTCTTTACATAGAAGATACTTTGAGGAGGAAGTGACAGGACACATTTGCAAGAGCCATTCCAAGCATGGTGGTAGGAGTATCCTTCCCATGGCTGTGGATGTAAGTGTTGTGTGATGAGCATCAGGACGGTTAGAAAAATAAGATCGCAGAGCAATAACAATAAACAAAATTGCAAATATAATCACACACACATTACAAGAGAGACACAGATATATCGTGGTTCACCCAACTTGGGCTACGTCCACACTGAAGTTGCTAGTCCTTATTATTATTCCATCCAACAAAGTGAAGGGATACAACCTACAGCACAACCGTTGCACTTCCTCTTCACTGTATCACACAGTCTCTCTTCTAGCATAAATGCACAAGCAAGATCACTGAAAGAGACACAATCACAAGATAGACACAGATATACCCTAGGAAACCCTCATGGGGTAGAAAACCCAGCAAAGCTTTCCTCAATATAGATAATCAACCCAATACAAGATATTAGACCACAACAAGAGCTCCTTCTCCTCCTATGCAGAACTCTCTCTCTCCTATGCGCACAATAGAAGTGTGAGAACAAGTGAGTTAAGTGAGGAGCAACCTCCTCTACTTATACTTGTTTTCCAATTGACTTTTTACCCTATGAGGACGACTTGTCAAATTGAGTCTAATAACCTCTGATAAAATAACTTCGGGCCAATCCTCACATAGGAGATCTAATAACCCTAGTTCCCATAATCCAATGGAGGAATAAACATCTCTGGATATACAATAGAGTCCCGTCGGAGGAATAAAACATCTCCGGAATAATACAAATATAATATTCTTTGAAGTTACAATATTTGAACACTCCCCCTTAACGAGAAGGATATTATAACATCAACTGCAAAAGCAAGGATTCATCGACTACATGATACATGATACATCTATAAATCATTGGAAGCTTTCTTTATACATCATCAGTAACTCAAGCAGTTACTGGAACATCTTCAAGATATTCAATACTGGAACATCAACATATTCAGTACTGAGTCTTCATCCTCTGCAACACTCGAACAGCTACATCATCATCACACAATCATCAGCATTGTCATCACACGATCATCAGCATCGTCATCACATGATCATCAATATCGTCATCACATGATCAGCAACATCATCATCACATGATCATCAGCATCGTCATCACACGATCATCATCATCATCATCACACGATCATCAGCATCGTCATCACACGATCATTAGCATCATCATCAACTGGATCCACTCGATCATTAGTACAATAGTAGCATATCCTGCAATACACATGATCCAATTATGGGATGATCAATCCCTCTCACTTTAGGACATAGGTCCAAGGATGATACAATCCTGATCCACTTATGGGATGATCAATCCCTCTCACTTTAAGACATCTCTCATGTCTATGGACGATGCAATCCAGATCAACTTACAAGATGATCAATCCTTCTCACTTTAAGACACCTCACCATGTCTAGGGACGATGCAATCCCAATATATTTACAGGATGATTAGTCCTTATCACTTTAAGACACCTCACCATGTCTAGGGACAATGCAATCTCAATCTATTTACAGGATGATTAGTCCTTATCACTTTAATACACCTCAGCATGTCTAGGGACGATGCAATCCCAATCTATTTACATGATGATTAGTCCTTATCACTTTAAGACGCCTCACTATGTCTAGGGACGATGCAATCCCAATTTACTTACAGGATGATTAGTCCTTATCACTTTAGGACATAAGTCAAAGGATGATGAAATCCTGATCCACTTACGGGATGTCAATCCCTATCACTTTACGACATAAGTCCAAGGATGATGCAATCCTGTCATGTACATTTTGAACCAAACGCTCAGGGACGATGCAGTCCTATATACGTCCACTAAGGACCATATTCTCGGAGACATCTGTCTACGGATCACTTTAGGACTGAAGTCCAGGGATGATACAATCCTCATCGTTCACTAGGAACTGCAATCTTGAAGACATCTGTCTACGGATCACTTTAGGACTGAAGTCCAAGGATGATACAATCCTCCATCAACCTCATCGTCGGAACAGGAAACCTCATCTTCAACCTTATCGTTGAAACAGGTAGGCACATCATCGATACAGTATCCTCATCAATACAAGTATCATTAGTATGTATCATCAATACAAGTATCCTCATCAATACAAGTATACATATCATCAATACAAGTATCCTCATCAATACAAGTATGCACATCATCAATACAAGTATCCTCATCAACACAAGTATACATATCATCAATAAAAGTATCCTCATCAATACAAGTATACACATCATCAATACAAGTACATATGCAAGTAAATACAAGCAAACATAGCATAGATGCAAGTATCCTTATCAATACAAGCAAACAAAACATAGATGCAAGTATCCTCATCAATACAAGCAAACATATAATCTAGATAAGCATTCTCATCATCAATATAGGTATCCACATCGATACCAGTACCCAAAGATATCTTCATCTATCATATCAGTCCCCCTTTCGAGGAGAGTCATTTTCAACTACACCAAGCTTGCCTCGAAAATGCTCAAACTTTACATGAGACAGAGGTTTGGTTAGTATATCAGCAACTTGCTCATCCGTGCTCACATATTCGAGCTTGATAGCTCCTTTTTGCACCATATCCCGTATATAGAAATAACGGATCTCTATGTGTTTTGACTTATCATGAAATACTAGATTCTCAGTCATCTTGATACAACTCTGGTTATCACACACAATCATAGTGGGTTCCATCTCTAAGTCAAACAGTCCTGATAATAACTTACGAAGCTATACTGCTTCACAACTGGCAAAGCAAGAAGCTATGTATTTTGCTTCAGTTGTACTGAGAGCCACACTAGACTGCTTCCTGCTATACCACGAGATCATAGCAGATCCCAGACAATAACATCCTCCCGATGTACTCTTCATGTCTGATCACTTCCTGCCCAATCAGCATCAGTGTAGCCATGCAAATTGAAATCATGATGTCCACTATAGTAAAGACCAAAATCTATCGTACCTTTTAAGTACCTCATCACATGTTTTGCAACTATCATGTGAACTCTTCTAGGTTCCACTAGATACTAACTCAAGGTATTCACAACAAAACATATGTCTGGTCTAGTGTTAGTCAAATACATTAATGATCCAATAATCTGTCTATACAGAGTTATGTCCACTAACTCTAATGAGTTATCTACTAATAACTTCAAGTTGGAATCTATGGGAGTGGCCATGGTTTTACAGTCCAACATATCGAATATTTTCAAAATCTCCATAGCATACTTACCCTGATTTAGAAAGATTCCTTTTGGGTCTTGCCATACTTCCAGGTCTAAGAAGTAGTGCATCAATCTGAGATCTTTTATCTCAAATTTTGAAGAGAGCTTCTTCTTGCACTCGATAATCTGTCTCTCATTTCCAGTCAGAAATAGATCATCTACATACAATAATAATATAACAGGTTCATCATTCATAACTTTGAGATAAAGGTTAGGATCAGCTTTACTCTTGGTAAATCCCATGCTTGTCAAGAAACTGTCAATCTTTTTGTACCAAGCTCTAGGAGCTTGCTTCAACCCATACAAAGCCTTCTTCAGTTTGCATACATGAGTTCTTCCATCTTCTACCTCAAATCCAAGTGGTTTTTCTATGTACACTTCTTCTTCAATTACACCATTCAAGAAGGCTGTATTAACATCCATCTGGTGTAGTTTCCATTTCATCATCGATGCAAGTGCCATGATATCTCTAATGGAAGTGTACCTAGCAACTGGTGCAAATGTTTCTTCATAGTCAATTCCCTCTTTTTGAGAGAATCCTCTAGCTACAAATCTTGCCTGATATTTTTCAATGCTACCATCCGCAGCATGTTTTATCTTGAATATCCATTTGGAGGACACTACACTTTTATCTTTTGGTTTGGGAACTATATCCCAAACATCATTTTTCATTATTGACTGGTATT
This sequence comes from Larix kaempferi, assembly GCA_027924585.1. Lineage (NCBI taxonomy): Eukaryota > Viridiplantae > Streptophyta > Pinopsida > Pinales > Pinaceae > Larix > Larix kaempferi. The sequence goes on from BSBM01000358.1 coordinate 994,058, forward strand.
CTTCTGTCATTGCTTCTACCCATTCTTTCTTCTGAACTGCTTCTTCATAGCTAGTAGGTTCCTAATCCACTAGATTACACATCAAAGCCATATAGTTGGATACTAGCTTTGGTTTCTTCCTTTCTCTAGTGGAGCCTTTAGGAGCTCCATACTTTTCAGCTCATTGAATAATGTCTCTGGCCCATGCTGGCCTTCTTTTTCTTCATAAGTTTGTAATGGGGGGTTCTTGTGGTTCTAACAAGTCATGGTCTTCAGGTGTAGTATCTTCAGGAATGGGTGCAGCCTCAGTGATCCTGGAAGGTGTGTCTTCTTCATAGATTTCTTCATGTTGGCACTTCCTAGATCTCTTGAGAGCTGCTTCTTCATCAAATGTCACATCCCTACTAATTTCCATATGATGAAAACCTGGGATGTAAATTCTGAATGCTTTGGATGATTCACAATATCCAACAAATATTCCCTTCTTTCCAGAAGGATCCAACTTGGTTCTCTTTTCTTTTGGAATGTGAATGTATACAGGACATCCAAATAATTTAAGATGACTTACCTCGGGCTTCTTTCCTGTGAACACTTCTTCTGGAGTTTTGAAATCAAGAGCACTATGGGATAGTCTATTTTGTACATAGACTGTTGTTCTAGCTGCTTTAGCCCATAAATACATAGGTAGGTCTTGATCATGTATCATTGTCTTTACAGCTTCCATGATGGTTCTATTCTTTCTTTCCGCAACACCATTTTGTTGGGGATTGTAGGGAGTAGTTAGCTCTCTCTTGATTCCAGCTTCTTTACAGAAATCTTCAAAATCTTTTGAAGTATATTCTCCGCCATTATCTATTCTGAGTATTTTAATTTTCTTTTCTGAATGATTTTCTATCAATGCTTTGAACTCTTTGAACTTTCCAAAAACTTCATTCTTCCATTTTAAGAAGTATATCCAAGTCTTCCTTGAATAGTCATCAATAAATGTGAGATAGTATTCATATCCACTTAAAGATGTGGAGGGCATTGGTCCACATACATCTGAATGGATCAGTTCCAAAATGCTTTTGGTCTTTGTTTCACTCTTGGGAAATGGGTTCTTGATGTTCTTCCCTTTTGCACATCCTTTGCATGTGCCATCATGGTCAACCTTTAAGTCTGGTAGACCTACAACTACCTTGCTTACATGAGGTAGTGCCTTGTAGTTAATGTGAGCAAGTCTCCTATGCCATAGCTCATTTGGGCTAGTGACTTCATGTACAAGGGCAGCTTCTGGATGACCCTTGAGCTTGTACAAACCTCCTTCCTCTTCACCAATGACAATTGCATCCTTAATAGATTTACCTTTGGACCACATTAATACTTGTCCATCAATGAATGCAACTTTATAGCCTTTCTTGTCCAATGCTGAGATGGAAAGCAAGTTCTTCTTCAATCCTGGAACATACAAGCTTCCTTCATCTTCATGGGGGTTCCAAAATCAAGTTTGTAGTTTGCTTCACCAATTCCCTTGATGGGATATTGATAGTTATCTCCTAGAGATACCTTTTGTGGGGAGGTATTTTCTTCAAGTTTTGATAGAGTCTTCTTTTGTCCTGTCATGTGCTTTGAAGCACCACTATTGATAACCCATGTACCTTCTCCAGGTGTTATAGATCCAAAGAGTGCGGAGAATAGAACATACTCTTCTGCATCTTCTTCTTCACTTCTTCTGGATCTTTTCTTGAAGAAGGTCCTTTCTTCATCTTCTTCTTCTCTTCTAGGTCTTTTCTTGTGAGGCCTTTCTTCCTCTTCAACTTCTTCTTCACTATCATCATCTGCAAGATGTGCTTGATGTCTTTTGTGGTGAGTACCCTTTTTCTTCTTCAGAGGACAGTCCTTAGCAATGTGTCCTATTTTGTGACAAGTAAAACATTGGAATGAGGAGTAATCTCTTCTTTGATTAGATCCTCTTTTCTTTTGAAATCTTTGTGGAGGATGAGACTCCTTGTGACTATCCTTCTTAAAGTAGGATTGATTCCTTCTTCTCTTGGTGTGGGTGGCCAAGGCTTGGTCATCGTCCTTGAGCAATGCTTCTCTATTGGAAACCCTGGATTCCTCTTGAATGCAATCCTCCCAAACCTCATCAAACTTCATACTTTCTTTTCTGGAACACATGGTTTGGATGAATGACTCCCAAGTTCTAGTGAGACCATTTAGAGCAGTCATGACTAGTTCATCTTCATCAAGAGTATCTCCAATAGCATCTAGTTGTTCTTTGAACTGAAAAACCCTTGAGAAATAGTCTTGAATAGATTCTCCTTTATTCATCTTGGTGTTCTTCAATTGAGCTCTCAGGTTCATCTTCTTGTTGATGTTCTTTCCCTCATACATTCTGGAGAGAGCATCATACATTTCCTTTGGGGTCTTCTTGGATGCCACTTGGGGAATCAAGTGGTCCTTAATAGAATCAGCAATGATTCTCTTTGCCCTAATGAAATATTTCCTGTACTTCTCTTTAGCTTCATCTTCTGTAGGTTCTGCAATCTCATGATATAATGGGCAAGATCATTCTCTTCAAGAATGAGACCAATTCTATATTTCCATGCTCGAAAATTCTCTATACCCTCTAGCTTGTATTCAAGCTTAGTACTTAGGGCCATCTTGCCCAGGTGGTCACTAAAAATTGAAAATTCCAAAAATGAAAAGCTGACCTTACCAGGAGATTGGCTTTACTGAGGCGAGGTGACTGATGTACTTACTTTCTGCTACGAATATAAAATAGATAATATATTAGATAATGGATAATAGGTTACAATAATGGCCCTGCCTTAAATATAGCTTAATTTTATATTCGTAGCACTTTCTGGAAACTTCAATTTTTCAGCCTCCAAACTTGACCAGCTAACTTCGGATCTGCTGTAGAATTCTAGTTTTGGTTTTCTGGTTTTCTGGTTTTATCGCACTTTTGTCAAACTAGGGTTTGACTTTCTCGGAGTTCTACCCAGCCAAAAAGTTCGATATAGGGCTCAAAAGATTGGTTTTGAGAAGGGCTATCCAGCCATGTAATCAGAATTCAACAATACCAACTTTTTTGCAGAAACCCTAATTTTCACCGGAGAGAGAGATAGAGCAATTTTCACCTTGTGAAAGATGTCCTATTTAGGCTAGCTCTGATACCATGTTAAATTCTAGCATAAATGCACAAGCAAGATCATTGAAAGAGACACAATCATAAGATAGACAAAGATATACCCTAGGAAACCCTCATGGGGTAGAAAACCCAGCAAAGCTTTCCTCAATATAGATAATCAACCCAATACAAGATAGTAGACCACAACAATAGCTCCTTCTCCTCCTATGCAGAACTCTCTCTCTCCTATGCACACAATAGAAGTGTGAGAACAAGTGAGTTAAGTGAGGAACAACCTCCTCTACTTATACTTGTTTTCCAACTGACTTTTTACCCTATGAGGCTGACTTGTCAAATTGAGTCTAATAACCTCCGATAAAATAACTTTGGGTCGATCCCCACATAGAAGATCTAATAACCCTAGTTCCCATAATCCAATGGAGGAATAAACATCTCCGGATATACAATAGAGTCTCGTCGGAGGAATAAAACATCTCCGGAATGATACAAATATAATATTCTTTGAAGTTACAATATTTCAAAAGATCGCAGAGCAATAACAATAAACAAAATTGAAAATATAATCACACACACGTTACAAGAGAGACACAGATATATCATGTTTCACTCAACTTGGGCTACCTCCACACTGAAGTTGCTAGTCCTTATTATTATTCCATCCAACAAAGTGAAGGGATACAACCTGCAGCACAACCGTTGCACTTCCTCTTCACTGTATCACATAGTCTCTCTTCTAATCTCATAGATCTTTACAATCCATAAAACCCAATACATCAACCCTAGCCATATTACAATGTCTTTCTTTTATAAGAGAGATACAATGGAAAAATACCACGGTTTACCCAAAACCATGGGCCCGAAAACTATTGGTGAAAACAACCCCAAAATTTTTTCTCGGGAGCATTTCCCCCGAACCCCCATTTCTTGGGGGCACTGCCCCCGAACCCCCGTAACTCAGGGGCATTTCCCCCGAACCCCAAGGTAGGGGCATAAGCGTATAGTCCTCTAGGGTGCTTGGTTGAGACAATATCATCTATGAGACTGGAAGATCTGGCTCCACAACCAACAATCTTCGACTTGGAGACTGATCACAACAACTCCACCATTGTTGTACTTACTGGACCTTCGACTTGGCAACTTTATCCTCTTCACCTTCATGCTAGAAGGCCAACTGGAACTGAGAAGGAACTTAGTTTCTCTCTGGTCACTACCTTTGTGAACATGTCAGCAGGATTCTGGCTAGTGTGTATCTTTTCCAACTTCAACAGTTCATCTTCCAGAACAGAGCGTATGAAATGGTACTTGAGATGTATATGTTTAGTCCTGGAATGGAATGCTGAGTTCTTTGCAAGATGAATGGCACTTTGGATATCACTATACAATCTGCTATCCTTCTTCTTCTTACCCACTTCCTCCATAAACCTCTGCAACCAAATCATCTCTTTACTAGCCTCTGTAACAGCAACATACTCTGCTTCCATTGTTCAAAGTGAAACAACCTTCTGCAGTCTCGAAATCCAACTTACTGTTGTTCCACCTACAATAAACACATACCCTGTGGTGCTCCTCCTACTATCCTTATCACCTGCCATATATGCATCAACATATCCCTATAGAACAATGTTTGAACCTCCAAAACATAATGCCTGAGTGGTCGTACCTCTCAAATACCTGAGAATCCACTTTACTGCCTTCCAATGTTCTTTACCTGGATTGTTCATATATCTGCTCACAACTCCCATTGCTTGTGCAATATCTGGTATTGTGCACACCATGGCATACATCAAGCTGTCAACTGCTGATTGATAGGGAATATTTGACATGTAATCTGCCTCTTCCTTTGTCTTGGGACATATTTCCTTACTTAGACTAAAATGGCTGGCCAAAGGTGTACTAACTAGTTTTGCATTCTGCATTCTGAACCTCTCCAACACCTTTTGTATGTACTCACTCTGAGATAATGTCAATTTGTGATTTTTCCTATCTCTCATTATTCTCATACCAAGGATTTTCTTTGCAGCACCCAAATCCTTCATCGTAAATGAATTAGCTAGCTTCCTTTTGAGTACATTTATATCCTACTTGTTAGAACCTAAAATAAGCATGTCATCCACATACAATAACAAGATAATATATCTTTCATTGTCTAGCTTCTTGAAATAAACACAGTGGTCAGAATGACATTTACTATAACCTTGTTTTGTCATAAACCTGTCAAATTTTAAATACCACTACCTTGGAGCTTGCTTCAAGCCATACAACCTCTTTTTCAACCTGCATACCAAGTTCTTTTTACCTTTGACCTCATACCCCTATGGTTGTTGCATATAAATATCTTCCTTCAAATCTCCATGGGGAAAGGTTGTTTTTACATCTAACTATTCAAGATGCAAATCTTCTATCGCCACTAGACTTAAGATAGTCCTAATTGAAGTCATCTTAACAACAGGAGAAAATATTTCATCAAAATCTATACCTTTCTTCTATGCAAACCCCTTTACAACAAGTCTCACCTTGTACCACTTCTTACCTCCTTCTTCTTCCTTCAACTTGTAAATCCATTTGTTCTGCAATGCTCTTTTACCAACAGGAAAATGAACCAAATTCCAAGTCTAGTTTCCTACCAATGAATCCATTTCCTCATTCATGCCTTGATCCCACTTCTTTCTAGTTTCCACCTGCATTGCTTCTTCATAACATTCTAGTTCACCAGAATCAGTCATCAATAAATAATACATTGAAGAAGAGTATCATTCAGGGAGTCTACTTAACCTGGTAGATCTTCTTACACTTGCAGGAGTTTCAGATACTTGTTGATGTTCTTGATTTGCAGGAGTTTCAAATACTTGTTGATGTTCTTCATTTTCTTTAATTTCATCAAGCACCGTGTACTCTGTCTTTTCTTTTTCCTGTTTCTTTCCCCGCAACTGATCTTTATACATGACTTTTCATTGAATATCACATCTCTAATCCTAATAATTTTGTTATTTTCATAATCCCATAATTGATAACCAAAATCATCAACCCCATATCCAATAAAGGTACATTTCTTGGATTTAGCTTCAAGCTTTGTTCTATTATCTTTATCAATATGGACAAATGCTTCACAACCAAACGTTCTCAGAAATGAGTAGTTTACCTTTTTATCCGTCCATGCCTCCTCTGGAATACCACCATATAAAGCACTTGAAGGTCCTCTGTTTATTAAATAAACATCAATATTTGCAACATCCACCCAAAACTGTAAGGGCAATCCTGCATGCAATCTCATACACCTTGCATGCTCCATGATCGATCTGTTCATCCTTTCAGACACACCATTTTCTTGTGGTGTTCCTGGGACTATATTCTCTATATGAATCCCATGGTAAGAACAGTAACTATCAAACTCCTTGCTGCAGTACTCATCTCTATTATCATATCTAAGACACTTCAACCTTTTCCTGTCTCATTCTCAACCAAATCTTTCCACTTCTTAAAAGTAGCAAACACATCAGATTTATGTCTAATGCAATAAACCCAAGCTTTCCTAGTTGCATCATCAATAAATGTAACATAATAATGAGAGCCACCAAGAGATTATACTTGAGACAGTCCCCATGAATTAGTATGCACAAGCTCTAACTTTTCATTCTTCTTTTGTTTCCCAACCCTGAGAAATCTGACTCTCTTATGTTTTCCATAAACACAGTTTTCATAGAATTCCAAACTTACTTGCTTCAAATCTGGCAACAACTTCCTTGAGTGGAGAATCTACATCCCCTTCTCACTTATGTGGCCAAGCCTATGGTGCCACAATGTTGTATCTGTTCCTTTGGAAGCTAAAGAGATAGAATGGTCAGTATTATGAGGACATAAATACAACGTACCTAACCTGTCTCCTTTTGTTATCACCATTGATCCTTTAGTGATCTTCCACCACTTTTCTCCAAATGTATATAGACAACTGCCATCTCCCAACTTGTAGCTAGGGTTTTCACCCTAGCTTGTGCAAATGAGCACCTACTAAGGAGAAGGGACTCATTAGTAGCAATTCAATAAACAGTAAATTAAAATGCTAAAACAATATCAATTCTAAACTAGCATGAGCATTAAGAAACATAACAAAACATGGAATATAAATGGTTTTCTTTGTATTAAAATTTTACCTCAAGTGTAGAGGTTGGTGAAGTTCTTGCAATGATCCAAGAGGGTTGCTCCAAACTCCAACTTTGCTCCTTCTTTTTCTCCAATGGTGGAAATGGGCCAAAAGGGGCTCTCAATGCTGAAAGTAGCTCAAGGGTGAGCTAGGGTTTCGAGAGAGATTTTGGCAGAGTAAGGGTATACTTGATTGTGGATATGAAATGAGGGGTCTCCATCACCTATTTATAGGTTTTTGGTGGTGGAGTGATGGCCCATGGTTTTGGGAACCATATGGTTTAGGTCAGCTGTATAGGGTTTTTTCCTTCTTTTTCCTCATTTTTTTATATATATTTTTATTCCCTTTTTAGAGGGTTTTTGCTATTTTGGAGGGAAAAGGGGTTTTTTAGCCTTTTTGAGGCTTTTTTGATGGTTTTGTGGCCTTTCAGAGGCATTTTTGGCCTTTTGGAGGCTTTTTAATGGGATTTGAGGGTTTTGAAGGCAAATATGGCAGGAAATATGGACAAATGAGTCATGTAATGGGGTAGATGAGGTAGTGAGCACTTTTTGGGTGTTAACAGATTGCCCCCTGATGTGTGAGGGAAGGAGCTCATCATATGGCCGATAGACATCATAAGTCTTTGAATGGTTTTCTTGGGGTGTGGAGAAGAGAAGAAACAAACTGGAGCCCGGAACAACGATCCCGAACCAAGTGCAATAACTAAAAGTACATAACCTCATTAATGGATGAGGAATAATCTAATCATATGGACGAGGCAGGCATTCCCATGCTCGTATCAAGATATAATAACAATGGGGTCCAAAATATGGGGACCTGACATATACATGACCTCAAAGAATGAATGAGGAAGAATCTCAATATATGGATGAGGCGGGCATACCCATGCTCGTATCAAGAGACATAAAAATAACTGTGAGGCCCGAAAAGGGGGGCCTGTAGGATACATAGAGAACCACTGTGTACATCATAAGGGTCCAGAGGGGACACAAATCTGGGACATACTGCTGGGATGACCATGTCTGAGCTGAAGAACTGATACACTCGGACGACAACAGTGCTACTGAGTCTGGTACCAAAGGAACTGATGAGCTGCTGGATCAGAATGACAAGGGGTCATACTCTCAATGGTACACTGAACTGGGTACTCAAGGAAGCATATAACTGGATGGATTCTGAATACAATCGCCAACGCAACTCGGACATCCATGCAAACATATAACTGGGCATTCCGAAGTGACTCACCAATGTGCTAGAGTCAGAGGAAATCCGAGGTCTTCGACCAATAACTGAAGGGATAGAAGCCCTACGCGATTCTCAACCATGCGATCAAGGTGTTGACGTCGAGCATGTGAGAAACAACCATTCAAAGAGGCAATGATGACTCCTCTCAAAATGGTCCATAGGCACTCACCACTGATGGTGATGGGTCCAAGGTGCAGGGACCTCTGGGTCTATCCTCTGGAATAGAGGGGCTGTCGTCAACAGAGGGAGACCTGCAACTATCAAGGAAATGATGTTTCCTTTACAGGAGCGCGAGGTGGAGAACCAAAGTGTGAGAGTACTGATGGTAAGACTGAAAAACTGTGGGGGATAACTGGGCAAGTAGAGTGGGGGGACTCAAACTTCCTTTGCTCGGAGTATAATGGTGGGGATGATCGGGAATCATATGAAACTGACTGATGGGAAATGGATCATAGCTGTAATGGATCAAGGATATTGACTGGCATGAGGAATTATCAGGCTAGTGTAAAATGGCAGGAGACTGCAGACTACTCTGAACAAAGGCGACCTAATTGGGGGTGTTGTCGAGATGATCGATCATAGTGCCAGGAGGAACGGGGGGACTTCTCCATGGGTTAAGGAACTAGAAGAAGTGGGTGAAAAAATGGTACTGTCGTGTGGATTTATACTAGCCCAGGACAATTCATGCTCGTGATTGCTTTCAATTTTAAGGAGTCTGAAAGCGATAAGAAGACTCTGAAATAATGGAATGGTACTGTCGTGTGGATTTGTATGAGCCCAGGACAGTTCATGCTCGTGGTTTCTTTCAATTTTAGAGAGTCTCAAAGCGATAACAAGACTCTAGGGGGTTGCTTTTTCATGTGTTAGTCTCCAAGGCCCAAAGAATCATAAAAGGATGCAATGAAGAACTCTTCTAGCGAGTGTGACTAGAGTATCCCTTTTTCGTAATTAGTCTACCAGGTCTGGAAAAGGGTTAAACTTATACCAGATAGATGCCCTTTCAGGTACTTTAACGAGGATGAAAGGAAGCAAGATTTCTCGGCGATCTTTTCATTGTTTTAGGAGTCAGAAAAGAGCTTAACAGAAACTCCCTAAGTGCCTTTTCCGTAAAGGACTTGTCCGGCCCGAAAAAGGGATAAAATTATACCAAACAAAAGGAATGGCCAGGCAAGGAGGAAGTGCTCAATCAAGGAACATGTATGATGACCAAGAACAAGGGTGGGGGGGAACACTGGTGGGCCTCCTTGCGGGGTAATGAATGGTGGAAAAATAACGAAATAATTGCAGTATGACAGGGGTGAATGGCTCATGTAAAAAAGTGGAACAATCCAATGACCCTGATGTAGTGCGCAAATCGAGGCAGCAAGGTGTCGAGACACAATTTTGAAACTGTACCAAGTGAGAGCGAGAAATGATCTCAAACATCATCATGAGCTCGGAAAAATGAATCCGGAGATATAAAGAGTGTCAAAAATGGATAACAACCGATGTGGCACGCAAACCGAGGCGACGGGGGGTGTTTTGGAAAAATACCCGAAAACTATGGGGGTGAGAGAGAGAAATGATCTCAAGCATCATCATTGGCTTGGAAAAATGAATCTGATTATATAAAATATGCTAAAAATGGAGAGTAGCCGAAGTGGCATGCAAACCGAGGCAACTAGTGGCATCTAAAAAATGTGCAAAAAATGACGTGGAAAAAATAAGAAAACGATTTGACCATCATGACGGTCTCGTCATGCTGATTCCAGTGGTGGAAACGGTTCGAAAAATAGACTCCGTATGGGTTCAGAATGGCCAAAACAAGAAAAATTCAACGGATTATAAATAGTGAGTGGGTCCAACATGACAAGTGTCATTTGTACTTGTTGACTTTGACTAGTGATTAGAGTTGACCAAAGCTTAGTGGGTGTTTCTAGACGATCCGACCGACCAATTTGAGATCCGGGAGATACAGGTATTCCGTCAAACTCATACCTGCATGTTTTTTAGGTTCGAGGGGTGGGTAGTGGGTCCTAGGGGTATTTGTACGGTCCACATGGGGTGGATCGCGGGTTTGTAGGAGGGAGCCGCGGTCGGAGACCGCGGGTTCCACGGCAGATGACGCGCGTGGAGACCGCGGGGCTCGAGTCGGAACACATGGCCGGGGTGGCGGTGAGGTGGGTAGATACTTTACCCAGGAGTTGTACCTGCATTGGCTACAGATGCCGCTGCCACTGGATGACTACCCATATAGGGATATGGACTACAATGGGGACCCAGAGACACCACGACTGCCAGGGCGGGCATGGGGACTGAACGGTATGTATTGATTTACTTGCATGTTATGAATGTCAATATTTATGTATGATGTGTGTTATGATATAGACTGTGAGTGACTGATGTGTGATCTATAGATGTGGGTTCGAGACCACCGCCAGGACACGTCACGCAGAGAGGGCATGTTGCGGTACCAGCCTTACCGGGCCAAGGGGAGGTACGTTAGCGAGACACAAAGGGGACTTTGGAATCTGTACGAGTGTTGTTGGATCAGTTACGAGTTGGAGTGACTGACGAGGGATGGCGGGATGTGGATCCAAAGTGATTCAGGATTGCATGAGGGCGCCCTGGGAGTTCCGGTCGATTGCGATTCGGGTGGCTATCCTGGCGGACAGGGCTCGGGCACAGGAGCCCGTAGGGGATGAGGAGCTACCCGAGGAGGAGCGGGGGGAGGAATCGGAGGCAGGTGATGCAAGTAGTGATGTAGGGTATGACTCTCATTAGGGAGTGCAGGGGACTCCCCCTCGAGTTTTGTAGCTTCGGCATGTATCTTATGAGATGTATAGATATTTTTTGTGTATAGCTGAGTACGGGGGTACTCAGGACATGTGTAGCATATGGACATGTATTTTTTGATATATATATATATATATATATGCACGTGGATGCACCTTTTTGCGATGATGTTCTTGTTATATGCACGTGGATGCGCTTATGGTTTGTTGTATGTTTGTACTGCACATGGATGCAAGTAGCATAGGGTAATGGGCACATGGATGCCCCTTCTGTACTATATGTGATGCATTGCACATGGATGCAACAGTAGGATTAGGCACGTGGATGCCCCTGTATATGAATGTGTTTGTAGTTTTTATTGCACGTGGATGCAAATGTTTATGTGATGATAGGCACGTGGATGCCCCTTGCAATCTTTTTAGGTTTTTATATATTTTTATGAGATGCTATGGGATGATGATGCATGATGGAGGTTTCACATGGTGTGATTGATGTGCCAATCTAGGATGTTGTTGGCCATTTGATCTGCGATACTATTCTGAGCTCTTGGGACATGGGTGAATGTTATGGATTCAAACTGTCGGCTGAGTTGTTTTGTGTGCAGGAATTTTCTAAAGAGGCAGGGATCACGTACCTGGTAGAAGTTGTTGAGCTGGGAGACAAGTAGCTGGGAGTCAAGGAACACATGAAGGTGACATATGCCCATCTAGAGGGCAGCAATCAGGAGACCGGTCATAGCATCATACTCCACCTGGTTATTGGTTGCAGCGCCTATACATATTCCGTCAAGGTGAATCAAGTCGTGTGAAGGGGAATATAAGACCCATGCTGCAGAATCTAGGTTTGGAGACCAGCGGCTTGCTCCATCAGCGAAGCCAATGTAATGAGGTGGAAGAGGGTCCATCTGTGATCATGCAAAAATGATGAATGTAAGATCGCGGTAAAAAAGGTGAAAAACAAAAAGAGAGCAAACTGTACAATGCGGACCAATGAGGCCGCGAGTTATTCTAGGGATAGAAATGCTTAAGATACAACCCATTACAGGGGTTGCACAAAGGGTGACCTTTTGAGTCAGTTAAAATGTATGCCCCCTTACCGAGGTAGGTCTGCATGATGTAAGGGCCTTGCCACATGGATTCAAACTTTCCTTTGCCAGTTTTGTCATGGGCTTGGTCATAGGCGAGGACGAGGTCCCCTTCATGGAAAGTTCGAGGGTGTACATGTTTGTCGTAACCAGCCTTGGAGCGGTTCTTGGTGGCTTCAATGGTATGGAGAGTGGCACGACGGTCTTCATCAGCTTGTTCGAGGGATAACAGACGCTGCTCAAGTGGGGAGGTATCGGGGAGAAGCTCGACGGCGATGTGTAAGGCAGGTATCTGACACTCGATAGGGAGGACAGACTCTACACCGTGAACTAAATTAAATGGGGTAAAACCAGTGGGAGTCTTGGTAGAGGTACGGTAATCCCATAAGGCGGGGAACAACATGTGGTGCTAATTGGACTTATGCCGGTCAACCGTGCGTTGAAGGATGGTTTTGAGAATTTTGTTACTGGCCTCTACTTGGTCGTTCCCTTGGGGGTAGTAAGTAGAGGAAAATTGATGTTCAAACTTGAGGAGTGTGGATAACTCGCGCCAAACAGAATCTTCGAAGTGTGAACCATGATCTGAGACCAACTGTTTAGGAACCTCGAATCGAGTGATAACGTGGTTAAAAAAGAAACGGGAAGCGGTGTCAGCGGTACAATTGAAAGTGGGCATGGCTTCGGCCCATTTGGTGAATTAATCGACAGCGACAATGATGTATTTGTGGCCATTGGAAGATGGGGGTTTACACTCCATGAAGTCGATGGTCCATTTGCAAAATGGACCAACAGTGATGACTGGGTGTAAAGGAGCAGGTAGTGTCCAGGCCTTGGGGGCAAAAAATTGGCAATTATGGCAGTGCTTGACCACAGTGATGCAGTCGGTGAAAAGTGTGGGCTAGAAGTATCTGATGCAGACGACCTTTTGGGCGGTGGCCATCCCGGAGAAATGGCCGCCGCAGGCACCGCTATGACAGTCATTTAGGACATGTTCAACTTCCTCGTGTGTAAGGCAACGACGAAGAATCGTGTCGACTCCTCGCCGGTAAAGGACATCGCCTAAGAGGAGATAGAGAGAGGCCTGGTGGCGGCTACGACGGCGTCCTACATGAGTAATGTTGGGTCTAAAATTTTGTGTGCGAAGGTATAACAAAATGTCACCGTACCATGGGTCATCAGACGAGATGGTGAACAAGTGGTTGTCGGGTAACTCATTGGATATTTGGGGGGACGACATAAGGGATGGGAGATCGGTGATGAGCTGGGAAAGCGCGAGGGATTTGGTGCTCTTAGGGGTTCTGAAAGTGAGGTTATATTCTTGGAGGATGATGACCCATTTAGCAACACGACCCTGCAATAGTCGTCGGGTTAAGAGATAGACCATAGGGTTGGAGTCGGCGACGACTGTGGTATGACTGAGCAAAATGTAGTGTCACAATTTTTGGACGGAAAAGACTATAGCTAGGGCTAATCTTTCCTCGTATGGGTAACGTAGGAGTGGTCCAGACAAGGTCTGGCTGACGTAATAAATGACATGCTCTTTGTGAGAGGCGTCTTCTTGAACCAAGACTCTGGACACAGCATGGTCGGATGCCGAGATGTAAAGGATGAAGTCCTGAGAGAAATCTGGAGGGGAGATCAAAGGGGCTTGTGTGAGAGCTTTCTTGAGGGCTTCGAACGCAGCTTCTGCTTGCTCATCCCAAACAAAGGGTATGTGGGTACGAAGGAGGCGTAAGAATCCATGAACTTTGGTGGCGTAATCAGGAATGAATCATGGAAGGAAATTGGATCGCCCCTACAGACTCTGGAGTTGCAGAAGCGTGCGAGGAGAGGGGAGGTCTAAAATGGCTTGAACCTTCTTGGGATCGACAACAATTCCTTTCTGGGAAACAATGAAACCCAACAACCGGCCTGTCGGAATGCAAAAGACACACTTGTGTGGGTTCAAACGGATTTGATATTTACGACAACGCAGAAAAAATTGCCGGAGGTCTTTAAGGTGGTCTGATCATTTCCGGGAACGAGCTGTAAGGTCATCAAGATAGACTAGCAGGATATGGACCAAGTCGTGAAAACAATAGGTCATGGCCCGCTAGAAGGTGGCACCAGCATTTTTGAGGCCAAAAGGCATGACGCGGTAGGCAAAGTTGCCCCATGGGGTGGTAAAGGCAGTCTTGTACTGATCCTCCTTACGTATCTGAATCTAGTTGTATCCGTAAAAACCATCCATGAAAGAGAGGATTTCATGCCCCGCATACACATCGATGAGTTGGTCAATAAATGGCATGGGGAAGTTGTCTTTGGGACAAGCTCAGTTTAAATCGTGGAATTCAGTGCATACTCTAATGGTGCCTTGTTTTTTGTTAACTGGAACGGGGTTTGAAACCCAGGTGGTATAAGCAATAGGATAAATGAATCCTGCTTTGCGAAGTTTCTCGACCTCGGCTTTAACAGCAGGTAGCTTGGAAGGATGAATGGGATGTTGTTTCTGACGAACGGGGGGTACATAAGGCCATGTGTCAATGTGGTGCTCTATAATGGCGAGATCAAGACCGGGCATTTCGGTATAGGACCAGGCAAAGACATCATGGAATTCTTGGAAGAGCTTTTTGTACTCCTCAATCTCAGACTCGCTGCAAGAGGCTCCTAAAGTGATGAGTTCAGGGGCACCTCCGGGGGCAGAGATATCTATGTGGATAACGGGAGAGATGTTGGCCATGTTACCTTCGTCAAAGGCATCAGGAGCGGGAATAGGATCCTTAAACCAGTCGACTTTGGTGGGAAGGAAATCTTTGGTTTCAACAGTAAATTGGGGAGCTGTGGTAGAGGAGGATGCTTCTGGGAGGAAATAGGAACGATAGTGCATGTAATCCCAGGGATAATCCAGGGTAGTGAAATCCTTGAGGATCTCCTCATCAGTACGAAAAGTGTGGGTTGTCAAATCGGTTGACAAGGGAATGGTGGTGGAAGAGATCATATAAATGGTATTAATCTCGCTAGACGGGGATGATACCGGGGGGTGGATCTCCTCAATTGTGGGGGGCGTCATCTCAATGTCCAAATTATTCATCTCATATAGAGCTGCTCGGTAATCTGGGATATCAGGATAGTGATGTGAGTAGTGGCCGTAAATACCGCATATGGCACAAGGGTGGTTGGTGCACAACGATTTATCATGAGGCTTGGGGGTTGGGTCGAGTTCGACAATTGGGATGTTGAGGCCGTCGTCAAGCATCTGCATGTGTTCCTATAATGCAGGTAACTATGGACATTGGTGAGTTGGATGACCTAACTCGTCACACAACGAGCATATGGGGGGAGCACGAAAAATGGGAGGGGGTTTAACCATCTTGGGAGGAGGTACAACAGTGTATGGTTGTGGGCCTCTGCCCCTAGTGTGCATGATAAGAGGGGGGGGATTCATAGAGGACGAAGGGGTAGTGACACCGGGAGGTGGTTGACTAGTAGTAGCCATGGGTTGCACCGGTTGTAGGATGACGTTTGGTGTCGGCGGGGGAATGGGAGGCGAAATATACCACACGGGTAATCCCAAGGTTAACCCAGGGAGGCTAAGGGTAGCCATAACCGGGGCGCTTACTACTCCCGAGGGAGGGACTAGGAAGGGGATTGTGTGGATGGGTGTAACACCAATGTGGCTAGGTACCAACGGTGGTTTAGGAAACAAGGGCGATTGATTGTTAGGTGTTTGTGTATTGTTTGAAAGGGTACATAGGTCAGATACGTCGGGTGCAGATGACGGGGAGGAATGGATTGGAATGTTGATGTCATCGACGTATCTGAGTAAACTCCAGGTCCCACTGAGGAAACAAATGAGGTAGCAACACCACTAACGGGTTGTTCAACCATGGGGAGAACATTTTCGGGTGCAGCGGGGGCATTTGGATCGTAGTAGGTGAGTTGGTCAACCTTGACCACGCATCCACCATGGGGGAACATCATGGTACGAAAAACGGAAGAGGAAACCGCCCGCATAGCATACATGTAGCTGCGGCCAAGTAAGAGGTTATAATCAAGTTGGGCATTGATGACCTCTATGTCAATGAGAACGGTTTTACCAGCTAGCTGGACAGGGACGTTAGCTAATAGCCCTTAGGGTTGAGCCGACCGACCGTCGTAGGCGCGCAACGCAGTGGTGGACTGCTGGAGAGTAGGGGATCCCAACTTCTGTCAAACGAATGTGGACATCACGCATGTAGAGGCACCCTCATCGATGATGCACTGATGGATGACAAGATTCCGAACGGACACAGAAACTTGGAAGGCTAAAGAGGAAGGCAGGCGTGGTTCGGATTGGTCCAAATCGAATGCCATCAGTTGTGAATCATTGGGGTCAATAGCAGCAATGGCGGAAAGAAAAGTCTTGCGCTGTGAAGGACAGTTTTTTAAGACTTCTAACGTGGACATGGCCACGAGAGATTGGGCTAAGTCATCTAAAATGTTGTAATTTGACGCAGCACGAGCATTGGGGTTATTTTTAAGACGACGGAGTGGAAAGCGAGGTGCTTTGGAGGCGCCATCAAGGGGAGCAGGAGGTATACGTAACGTCTGATCGGTGGGATGCGCGTTAGTGTTTTTGTCAGAGGGAGGGGCTTCAGGGGTGGAGCCATATTGGTTCAGGCGGGTTTGGAGATTGACATCAGTGGATGACATCATCAACAAGTGGTGGGTACCTGAATCGAACATGGGTTAATCAGTAGCGACATACATGATCTGTTGTTGGGGTGGTGCGTTGCCTTGAGGAGGAGCCAATGGCTGAGTGTTCACTACGCCTTGAGTTGGTAAGGGGTTTTGCAGGACCAAGGGTGGCTACTGAGGGGGTGGGGGGTTGGGCGGTGCTTGAGGAGCTGCATGTCCTTGGCGATGGGCATCATCGACCCAGAGTTGCAGAGCTCGCTCCAAATGTGGGAAAGCATGTGTGTAGTGGCCATAGACCCCGCAAATAGAACAAGGATGGTTAGTTCACAAGTTAGGTTTTTTGGCCTGCTTGGGTGGTCGATCAAGGTTTTGGTTGGCAGGTGCCGCATTATTGTTGTCTGGGGGATTAGGAGGTTGACCACCTTGGTCTGGAGGAGGGTTGTTCCCACGATTGTGGCCTTTGCCACGGTTTTGCTGGCCTTGTTGGCGTTGGTTGTTTTGGTTTTGCTACTGATTTTGTTGGGCGTATACTTTCCCTTGGGCAGGTGGGTTCTGGGGTTGCGTAGGTGCTGGAGCAGGCTGTGGAGGATAGTATGTAGGTGTAGGCTGCATAGGTGCTGAACCTTGTGGGGGTTGCTGATATGTCTGCGGAGCGGGTTGTGGGTTGGCCGCAGGGGCTGCCTGTGGCGGGTAATAAGGAGGTTGGGCTTGAGAGGACACAGAAGCTGGTGCAGCCTGTGGATGGTAATACGGCTGAGGTGCGGCCGGGGGAGCATAAGCGGGGGGTGCGTGTCCAAAGCACTGAGGTGGACATGAGGGTCCGTGAGAATGGTGGTGATGTGCCATGGGGGCATACGAATTGGTCGCACCAGACTGAGATGTAGCCCACGAAAGGTCGGCGCCCTGGCTAGGACGTGCTATGGAAAAGGGTTGGGGATGCGAGGCAATACGGCCGATGATGCCGTCTGTGGCATGGTATGCCCCCGGTGCATCGTGTTGGGAGGACTCATCCCAAGGGGCATCAGGTATGATGGTATACAGATAACCCGACTGGGCATAAATGAGGTCAAATTGCTGGGCTTTGAGGATAGCCTCTTCTTCAGACTGGGGTCATTCGGATGCCACATCCTTGGCAATGATAGGGAGGAGGGATTTGAGGAACCAATCTAGGAAGATACGGTCGTCTAACTTGATCTTGAAGAGGCTGCGGTGTCGACGCCACTCATGAATGTGGTTAATGATGTGGGTAGCCGTGTTTTGTGTGCAAGACAGTAGGATCTCTACTCCCACGTCATAGCGGATAGGTAACTGAAAGAACTGCAGGAAAGTCGAGGCAAGGGAAGTAAAGGTGGCATGGGTCCCATGGGGGTGCTCGATGTACCACTTAGCTGCAGAGCCAGTGAAGGTACGCGTTAACAGATGGAGGCGGACAGAGTCGTCCACTATGGAGTTAGAGGAACACCATAAATGGAAGGACATAATATGGTTCTGGGGGTCCTCACCGGCCTTTCCCTCAAACTTAGGGATGTCAGAGGGAAGCTTGGTGGGCATGTGAGGCCACGCAGGGTCGTGTCTAATGGGATCGTTAGTCAGTCTGGCTAGGTCAGGTAGGTTGAGGCTAGCCCTGAACGGCAAACTAGTAGGAGGATGTGACATACTAGTGGGTGTGACCAAGTTGGGGCCAATGCCCCCAAGTGGAGGGGTAGGGTTCAGGATGTTTCCCCAAGGGGGGGAATGAAGGTGGTATAGGATGGTCCTACACCACCAAGGGTAGTGTGAGTCACTGGTGGAGTGGTGATAGGTAGGCCAGCTACTGGAATGGGTACGGTGACCGGAATGGTGGACGTGGCCCCCAGCGAGGGCATAACCAAAGCAGGTGTGGTAACTGGTGTAGTGGTGGATGTGCCACCAATGGTCCCTACAAAGAAAGGAGTGGAAGTCACGTCAGCCATGGGGCTAGTAGGGGCAGTGTGAATGGGGTTCTCAGACTCTGCCTCAGAATCGGAGGTAAAGTAAGGGGCATCAATATCTGGTGACGGAGTCCTATGCCGCTGACGAGTGGATTCAAGTGACAAGGCTTGAGATCTATGATAAGTGGTATCAAGTGATGAAGATCTATGTCTATGACAGGTGGTATCAAGTGAACCGTGCTGTGGGGGCTCACTCTTGAGGCGCCGAGAATGTCTCGGGGACTCAATGGTGACAAATGGTGTCAAATATCTGGGGGTTGTGTTGAGTGAAAAACAGCTCAAAAAACCTAATGCAACCGAGTGTGCAGAAGGGGAGCTCAAAAAATATGGCACTCAGGCCAACAACCAACTCAAAACACTTACTGTAATAGCTATGCTACAATAAGTGGAGTATCAACAGAAATGGTCAGAATACCAACAAGCAGCAGGTTTCCTAGAAAATAAAAAATAGTGGACTCGCTAGACCAAAAGGAGGTAAGGGAGCATGCAAACACCTAACTAAATAGTATTCTGAATCAACCAGACATATCCTCTGCAAGGTGATGAAATCCAAGTCAAACAATATGGATAGTAGAGCCAAGTGGCTAAAGATATCCCCCTACCGAGAGGGACACCGGGTAGTCAATCCTAGAAGAATGGCAACTAAGATACCCCATTCATGACACGTCCAGAAAAGGTGAATCTGTCGTTTGGTCCTTTTACCGCATTATCGGGATACCCCGAGAACTGCGAAAGGTAGCCTTCGGTTACTGAATGGATTGCGGTATTCCACTCAGGACTCCGGAACCAGTCTGGTGACTTCAACCCTCCTAGCGGAGAGGCCCTCTGATAAACTGCTTGTGACCGTGCCAAAACATACTAGGGTATTTTGGTTCCCTAATGGACAACAGCTATGTCTCAAGTGTAAGCATCCGAGGGGTGTTATTTGGATGCCTATCCCCCCGATCCTACCTAACTACAAACAATTCTTGTGTGTTCCCCAAGTGGGGTTAGAATGTTGGTTGTGTTAAGTACTTTTTAAGGCTCACTTGAATTAGGTGAAAGAGTGTGTGCGTGTGAGATGATGATGAACCCAAGTAAAAAGTGCCACTAGCGTGGGCAACTTTCTAACTAGCAATAACAAGACAGAAATTAACCTTTGAAATGCACAATTTTCCTTTTACAAATTAAAAATGCTGAAAATGTAAAAACGATTCTGTAAATGAAAAAGAAATAAAACTGCAGAAAAAGGCTGTAAGGAAGGGTGGATGCAGGTAGGACAGATGGCTTTGCTAGTGCAGAAAATAGTGCAGCAAAGTGATGGGTTCAAAACAAAGAAAAATGCAGAAAACAGACCGCGGGTTTTTGGCAAATCTGGGCGGTCGGACCGCAGAAAACAGCTAAACAGTCGCAGTCGGGTTGCGGGTTTTAGGTTGAAACACGCAGTCGAGACGCAGGAAAAATGCCGAAAGGTGCCGGGGGGTCACGGGAAAAAGGCCGAAAGCCACAGGAGGGACGCAAGAAAGACGCCAAAAGGCGCCGGCGGGTCGCGGGAAAATGGTCGAAAGCCGCAGGCGGGATGCAGAAAACAGGGTAATAGCCGCAGTCGGACCGTCCCAAATAGGCTAATAGCTGCGGTCGGATCACAGGTAACAGACTAAAAATGGTCGGCAGGTTACCGGTAACAGTCTGAGAGCCACGGTCGGATCGCAGGTAAGTTCCTAAAAGACGCGGTCAGAGCGCAACTCCAGGGGGTAAAAGATGCAGTTTACGGCGGCCGAAAGGGACAGCCAAACAGAAAAAATATTTAAAAATTGTAACCAGAAATTCAAACCAAGTGGAGTCGCCAAAACTGTAGCTAGGGTTTTCACCCTAGCTTGTGCAAATGAGCACCTACTAAGGAGAAGGGACTCCTTAGTAGCAGTTCAATAAACAGTAAATTAAAATGCTAAAACAATATCAATTCTAAACTAGCATGAGCATTAAGAAATATAACAAAACATGGAATATAAATGGTTTTCTTTGTATTAAAATTTTACCTCAAGTGTAGAGGTTGGTGAATTTCTTGCAATGATCCAAGAGGGTTGCTCCAAACTCCAATTTTGCTCCTTCTCTTTCTCCAATGGTGGAAATGGGCCAAAAGGGGCTCTCAATGGTGAAAGTAGCTCAAGGGTGAGCTACGGTTTCGAGAGAGATTTTGGCAGAGTAAGGGTATACTTGATTGTGGATATGAAATGAGGGGTCTCCATCACCTATTTATAGGTTTTTGGTGGTGGAGTGTTGGCCCATGGTTTTGGGAACCATATGGCTTAGGTCAGCTGTATAGGGTTTTTTCCTCCTTTTTCCTATTTGTCCTCATTTTTTTATATATTTTTTATTCCCTTTTTAGAAGGTTTTTGCTATTTTGGATATTTTTGGAGGGAAAAGGGGTTTTTTTAGCTTTTTTGATGGTTTTGTGGCCTTTTGGAGGCTTTTTAATGGGAATTGAGGGTTTTGAAGGCAAATATGGCAGGAAATATGGACAAATGAGTCATGTAATGGGGTAGATGAGGTAGTGAGCACTTTTTGGGTGTTAACACAACTGCCCTATTGAGATCATATTTCTTTTCATAGTAGGAATATGCTTTACATCTTTCAACAAACAATCAGTTCCATTCTTAACTTTTATCCATACCTTACCCATTCCAACAATTTTACATGGCTCATCATCACCCAATAAAACATGTCCAAAATCACCTGGAACATAATCATGAAAGTATTTCCTATGGGGTGTAGCATGACATGAAGCCCTTGAATCTACTACCCAATAATCACTAGTATTATCTAATGCAATAATCAAATCATCTTATAACACATCACCTGCTACATTCGCTTCCTTGGTAGTTTCCTGCTATGCATCTCCTTTCCTCTTTAGAGATCTGCAGTCTTTCTTCAGATGCCATTTCTTTCCACAGTTCCGGCACTCTATCTTTCCCAGTTTGGACTTGGATCTTCCCGTTTTAGACTTGCCACGATTACCTTGGCTCTTTCCTCTCTCCTTTTTTCTTCCTCTACTCTCCATGGTCAACGCATTACCTGATGTCTCACCTGTGTTTTTTCTTCGCATTTCCTCGCTAAGAATACCACCAATAACATCATCAAATTTCAGGGTGTTTGAACTAGAGACAGAGTTACTTGCAGCCATGACCAAGCTATTCTAGATTTTTGGTAATGAACACAAGATTAGAAGAGTCGTAACCTCATAATCAAAGTTCACATTTACAGAACTTAGTTGATTTGTAACCGTATTAAACTCATTTAAATCATCAGTAACAGATCCACCTTCAGACATCTTCATATTAAATAAATGCATCATTAGAAATACCTTGTTGGAGGACGAGGGTTTTTCATTCAACTTACCAAATGTGCTCATCAACCCCTCTTTTGTCGTTTCTTTTGAGATATTGAAAGCCACCAATGAATCCAGGCTCAGTCGTATTGTTCCTAGAGCCTTGCTATCAAGAACCTCCCATTCTTCATCCTTCATGGCCGCTGGTTTATTTGCTCTTCCTCCCAATGGAAGGAATAGATCCTTCTGGTACAGATAGTCCTCCATTTGAATCTTCCATAACTGGAAGTTCTGGCCATTAAACTTCTCAACCTTAAACTTTCCTTCTTATTCCATTGCTCCCACTCGAACCAAAAACCCTAGCTTCCTGCGGGTTTATCTGTCAAATAGACCTTTGGCTCTGATACCGATTGTTAGAAAAATGGGATTGTAGAGCAATAACAATAAACAAAAAATAAAATATAATCACGGACACATTACAAGAGAGACACAGATATATCATGGTTCACCCAACTTGGGTTACGTCCACACTGAAAATCCCAGTCCTTATTATTATTCCATCTAGCAAAGTGAAGGGATACAACCTGCAGCAGAACCGCTACACTTCCTCTTCACTGTCTCACACAGTCTCTCTTCTGATCTTAGAGATCTTTACAATGCATAAAACCCAATACATCAACCCTAGCTGTATTAAAATGTATTTCTTTTATAAGGGAGATATAATGGGAAAATACCATGGGTTACCCAAAACCATGGGCCCGAGCGTACAGTCCTCTAGGGTGCACGGCTGAGACATTATCATCTATGAGACTGGAAGATCTGGCTCCACAACCAACAAGGATGATGCTCTAGATGATGATGATTAGTATTATCATGTGTGATGAGCATCAAGACGATGCTATGGATGATGATGATCAGGATGATCATGTGTGATGAGCATTAGGACGATGCTCCAGATGATGATGATCAAGATGATCATGTGATAATGATCTGCATCAGGATGATGCACTATATGATGGTGATCAGTATGATCATGAGTATCAGGATGATGCTCCATGTGAAGATGATCAGGTTGATCATGAGTATTAGGATGATACTCCGTGGACGTGGACAGGTTGTGCGATAAGCATATAATAGTGCCCTGGGAGATTTGCAGATACTCTTGCTAGGTTTTTCCTATGGCATATAATAGCTCCCTAGGAGATCTAGAAAATGCTCTTTCAAGGTTTTGCTTGGAGGGACATATATTATCACCCTAGGAGATTTGCAGATACTCTTGCTAGGTTTTTCCTATGGCATATAATAGCACCCTAGGAGATCTTTCGAGGTTTTTTCCGTGGCATGTAATTTCACACTGGGAGATCTTGTAGGTTGTGTCAGGCACGTAATCAGTCCCGGGATGCTCTTTCTAGGTTGTACTTGGCAGCATATAATAGCTCCCTAGGATATCCTACAGGTTGTGTTGGGCATGTAATCAGTCCTGGGATACTCTTGTGAGGTTTTCCTTTCCTGGTCGCATATAATAGCTCCCTGGGAGATCTTGCAAGTTGTGCTGGGCATGTTATCAGTCCTGGGATGCTCTTGTGAGGTCACATGTAATAGCTCCCTGGGAGATCCTATAGGTTGAGTAGTAAGCTCATAATCAGTTATGGGATACTCTTGCAAGGTTTTGTTGATGCACGTAATCAGTCCTGAGATTCCGCCAGATGGTCGCTCATAGAGATGATAAATACCTACAAGAGGATAGGCCTACATCCAGTATGAAAAAGGGATGGCTCTGTAGAAATTCCTATGACGAGAAGAAATGAGAGATAGCACCAATGATCGAGATGACGAGTACAACAGTAGTGACAATAATGCTCTATGATCCAGTGACGATGATCCAGCTCTAGAATTGAATACTTGTGCCTATATGTCTATGTCAAGAGAATATCTTCCTAGTTAAGAGGGAGTGTTGATGTATTTGTGACTTCGGAAGATATTCACTTGTATATTACATTTATTGTATCCCCAACGGAGATGTATTATTCCTCTTATTGGAAGTGTCGTCATTTTTATTTGCAAGTGTTGCAAGTTATATTGTAAGTGTCGTAACTTATATTTGATGGGTTATTAGACCACCTTAGAGGGGTTGGCCCAGTATGGGTTAAAGGGTTATTAGACCACCCTAGTGGGGTCGGCCCAGTGAAAAGTGGTAAAGGGTATTAGACTCTCCTAAGGGAGGTCGGCCCAGTTAGAGTAAAAGGAAATTCAAAGTAAAATATAAATAGAGAGTGTGACTCTCTCATTCTATTTCATTCACTCACTCACTTCACATTAGTGAGAGAGAGGAGGAGTGCGCACAAGTGGAGGAGGAGGAGTTGCTAGGAGACTATCTCTTGTTTTGGGGTTTGATCCTTATGATCTTTGTATTGGTGCTCATTCTATATTTGAGGAAGTTGTGGGGTTTTTCACCTTCTTGGTTTACCCTGGTGAAATGCTTTGTGTCTCTTGTATCTTGTGTTTGATATGTTGTACATGTTGTTCTCTTAGTTAATATCCTATATCATATTGAATTAAATGATGAAAAACTAACACTCGACTACAATCTATTGTTGGGGAGGAGCTTGATGTATGCTATGCAAGCTATCCCATCGTCCATTTTTCGAGCACTCATGTTCTTGCACAAAGGTAAGATCATCACGATTGATCATCTTTCCTTCACTCAGAAAAACAACACTACTTCATCGGATTCAACTATCCCTTTGATTGGTCATACTCATCCTCCCAACAAGAGTTTGGGAGTAGGCATGTATTCACCGTTGATGGGAACATTTGACTTACCTGATCCCGTAAACTACATTGGTTCAATGAGCACCACTGACATTTTGTCTCGGGAATTTTTTACGATTAGTCAAACAACTGATCTATGAGTTCTCCCCACTCAATAAGAACCAACTGTGCCCTTATCTGTTGCAGAAGTGGAGTATCAAACATCACAAAATGCTACAACAGATTATATCTTGACTCTGTCCGTCTCCACAGAGTCAGATATTGATGCATGGTCAGTCAAATCTGTCCATTATTTTGATTTTCTAGAGACTGTTTTTCCTTCTGATGAGGCTATCCCGGAAGCCATGATTGGTATGGATCATCCGCGGGAACACATGCATCATAGATCTTACTTCCTTCCAGATCTGGACAAGATAGACAATGGTGAGTTTCCAGTGAGACTTGGTGGTGATATTGATTTTTCCATAACTCCTTCTACTAAGAATATAATTTATGTTGAAGGTAACATGGAAAACATAATGAATACTATACCGATTGATATCTCCACTAAACCTAATCTTGTGGAAAAAATCTTTATTGGAGAAAATAGTTCTCCTGATGATATCACTTTGTATACCAACATATTTAAATAATTTCGTGACATTTTTTCCTGGTCTTATGAGGATATGATAGGCATCGACCCCACTATAATTGAGCACATTATCATGACTTACCCTAATGCTAAACTAGTGAGACAAAATCTTTGTCTGGTAAACCCTCAGAAAGAAGCCTCTAGTAAGGATAAAGTTGAAAAATGCTTAAATTCGGCTTCATCTATCCGATCGACATGAAGGAATGGATGTCTAACCCAATCCTAGTCAACAAGAAGCAAGGAAATATATGTGTTCGTATGGACTTCGAGTTAAAGAACGCCTATCCAAAGGACAACTACCCCACACCCTTCATAGACCAGATCATTGATGCATGTGTGGGCCATGAAGTATTTTCTTTCATGGATGTTTTTTCAGGATACATCCAAATCCAAATAAAACTGGAATACCAACATAAAACATCTTTTATCTATCCTTGGGGTACCTTTGTTTATTGGAAGATGTCGTTTGGGTTAAAGAACGCTAGAGCTACTTTCCAGTGATCCATGAACTTCGCTTTCCATTACATCAAACATGTAGTCGAACCATACTTGGAAGATCTCCCCACACGATCTTGTAAGAGACGAGATCATCCTGATCATTTGCGACTCATGTTTGAGAGATGCAGATACTATAAGATTCGTTTGAATCCTAACAAATGTGTATTCTATGTCGAGTCTAGATGCTTGCTGGGTTTCATTGTGTCT
The DNA here is from genome assembly GCA_027924585.1 of Larix kaempferi. Lineage (NCBI taxonomy): Eukaryota > Viridiplantae > Streptophyta > Pinopsida > Pinales > Pinaceae > Larix > Larix kaempferi. The sequence continues at coordinate 1,020,453 of BSBM01000358.1, forward strand.
GGTCATGGAATTATGGTCGACCCATTGAAAGTAAAGGCTACTGTAAATATGCCTCCCCCTTGTATCCTTAGAAAAATTCATAGTTTGCAGGGCATGTGAAACTTTATACGACGTTTCATTATAAATTATGCTAAAATGATTAAGGGATTCCTGAGATTAATCAAGCAAGACACCCATTTTTTCTCAGATTGGGCTGCACAGACTTTGTTCGAAGCCTTGAAAAAGGCACTACTATCAGCCCCCTTGTTTATCCCTCCATATTATACTAAGGACTTCCTTTTATATCTTGCAGCATTTGTTTCTATGATTGGTATAGTCCTTGTTTAGGAGGATGAAAACCTCCAAGAGCATGTCATTTATTATCTCTCACGCGCATTGGTAACTTCTGAGCTCAAGTATTCTCACATCGAGAAGTTGGCATTAGCTGTCATCCATGTTGTTCAAACGTTGCATCATTACATCTTACTGCGAACAACCACAATTATTGCAAAAGTCAATCCATTTCAATATGTATTAACCCGATGTATCATTGGTGGGAATTTCAATAAATGGATTGTCATTCTGTAGGAATTTGACCTAGATTTCCAATCTTCCAATTCAAAGAAATATCTAGTGTTCGTTGAGCTTATTTCTGAGTTCCCTAGTGACGTAACAAACAATGAGGAAGAGTCATCATTTCCGGATGAACACATTTTTCTCATTGCAACCTCTGACCCATGGTATGGAGATATGCTAATGTATCTCCATACTTTGAGGTGTCCCCCTAATTTTTCCTAGGACGAAGAATGGAAACTTAAACATCATGCATGGAATTACCTCATCATTTCTGACACACTTTATAGATGTGGTCCATTTTATGTCATTTCTTAATCCTAGAGGAAGCTGAAATAGTATTGAATGATGCCCATAGTGGATCCTCTGGGGTCATCTTTCTGGGTTGGAAACAACCCAGAAAATACGCGTGCTAGCTAATTTTGGCCCACTATCTTCAAATATTGTGTGGAAACTGTGAAACATTGTCTGTTTTTCACCAAGAAAATGCGAGCACATCCGGCTCCTCTCCATCTTGTTAGCATAGTAAGTCCCTTCACCAAGTGTGGGGTTGACTTCAAGACATGTAATCAAGCTTCGATGGGAGGACACCATCACATCATTGTTGCCATTGACTACTATACGAAGTGGACCGAGGCAATGGCTATTGTGCGAGTAGATGGATGCTTATTTCATTTTTAACCATATCATTGCTAGATTTGGTATTCCCAAATAGATTGTCAAGGACCATGGTCGACACTTTCAGAAAAATATGATGACCGAGTTGTATACCATGCTAGTTTTTTGGCATGAACATTCATCTTCATTTTATCCACGGGATAATGGTCAATTCAAAGCAGTCAATAAGACTTTGAAAACCATCCTTCAAAGGACCGTTAATGCTAGTAGATCTAACTGGCACATCATGTTGTATCCAACACTTTGGGCATATCGATCCAATGTTAAAACTGCTACCCGGGTTCTCACCTTTCCAATTTGTTCACGGGGAGGAGGCAGTCAATCCAGTTGAGTGCGAAATTCTATAGATAGAATATAATGTCTTGGTACCAAGGTTCAAAATTAACATCATAGTATAGGTCATTAATTTAAGAGAAAAAAATAGTAATTATCATTGTCTTCTTGGTTATTAGACTGATCACTTTCAGGGTTCTAAGTTAAGAGGAAAGACATGTTTTTACTTTAATAGTTTTTTACTATAATTTCAAGATAAACTCTTGAATTTTCACCATCCAAACAACAATATTTCCTTGCATTTAAAAATGGGTTGGTGCACCTTGATTACTATTGAAATATTGTAACTTCTAAGAATATTTTATTTGTACTTTATCCGTAGATGTTTCATTCCTCCATCGATACGTTATTATATATCTGAAGATGTTTATTCCTCTGTCCGGATGTTGTAACTAGGGTTTTTAGACTTCCCTAGTGGGGTCAGCCCTGAGTTAAGTGTTTAGGGGTTATTAGACTCTCCTAGGAGAAGTCGTCCCAGTTAGGTTTAAAAGTCAAGTGAAGTAAAGTATAAATAGAGGATGTGTGTTCCTCATTTACAACACTCACTCACTTGTGAACTCGCATAGGAGAGAGAGAGATATGCAATGGAGGATAAGGAACTCTTGTTTTAGGATTACATATTTGAATTTGTTGGTCATCTATATTGAGGAATGTTTGTTGGGTTTTCGACCCCATGAGGGTTTCCTGGGATAAATCTGTGTCTCTTATGTTTATGCTATGCCTGTTGTTTTTCATTGATCCTGTATATGATATTGTTGTGAAATTGAATGGAATACTAATGTTATCTATCTTAGGATATTGAATCTTAACATGGTATCAGAGCTAGCATGAAGGAAGGCAATGTATGGCACTTACAACAATTGTTTCACTTGTGACATTTTGAAAGTTAGGGTTTTGTATAGCAACGGAACAATTTGTTGGTCACAGCACTATTCTAGAGGTTTTCCAATGTAGACCTAGGTACTTTGCAGTATGAGATACAAACAAAACCCCTATTCACCGACCCTTTCGAAAACAGACTGCGAGCAGTCTGAGGTCTCACCCGAGGTGAAGTCGAGGGGGTGGTTGCAGAAGCAGGTTTCCACAACCTTGTGATTCGAGTGTTTAAACTGATTCATGTACAACATGGTAGAGGTTGCACGTTGCGGTCAATGACTGCGCAAAGTCTTCTACTCCTCGTCAAGAATCTTCAGGAACAAATATAATTACACCCTCAGCGCGTCCACAGACCGCACAGTGGGGTTATGAGACCTGATCACTTCTACATAATCTTATTCGATAATATTTAATCATTCATCATTATTCAGCTTGATAAACATCATAACTTATGCAAATGATTGAGATGCACAGTGTTGTGTGCTTGATGTCGTGATTCAACTTTAACCATTTGTTGTGTGGTTATCTCATAGATCCATTCGTTTAAGAACTTATAGGTGCTTTACTGTTAATATTCTTCCATACATGAACTACTAGCATCTTATTCCATCTTTTCCATGGTGAATACAGATAATAGTAAACATATAACAGACAATAGTAACTTCATGCATGCACTGTAAGTAAATTAAATCATAAATTAATGACAATCATACACAGCAATCACATAACAAAATGGTTTAACGTTGGTTCACCCCCCCGGATGGGAAGCTATGTCCACAAGAACTATTGTTTAGTTATCTTGGAAAGGGTACAACAGTTCTTCGTCTACACACTCAGCTGCAGACCCTCTTCTCTCTCTCTCTGTCTCTCTAAATTAGGTCTCTGTGCACTCAGCTGCAGAGCCTTTACAATGTTTTTTTCTAACAGATCACACAATATTCGATAATATCAACAAATGAAGAGTTAACCCTTTTCCTTTACAAAATTGCCTAATTTATAGATCAAGACCCGTAGGTCATGTCTTTACATTTACGAAGGAAAAACCCTTAGGTTTACAAAACTATCACAGTTTTCCCAAAACCAGACTACTGATATCTGGCAGTGGATCTTCTGTCACGCACATGCCAACATGTTACTTCCTCTGAGTTGTTCCTTCTTTCACATCCTTAGATGACTAGTTCGAGTAGTCTTCTGTTTGTTTTGATTAGTCACCTACCTCCAATCTGCACCTACCCACTACTTGGTAGTTATCGACGATCTTTGCAAAAAATAGGTGTTCTGTGACCTAACCAAAATAGCTACCTTCATTCGTCCATGCTCTGCTTAGATGGATCTCCATCAATGTGGCACATCAAGGCGTTGTACTCCCCCCAGCTCCTTCAACACTATGCTGCACACAACTTCGCAGCATACCAAAACTTATCCCATAATTGTTCAAACTTAACTACGCTGAGATCCGCAGTTCTCAAAATTCTTCCTGTTAAAAAATGCCCCATTTGGTCCAGGCCCCTAACATTTACATGTGGCTCGCCCATGAGCCGCTTGCAACTCCTTGAAGGTGTTCTGCTGATTGTGGACTGATCTTCACAGTGAACTCCTTGAATGTGTCAATCAGTTTTTCTACCACGATCTTCGTATCTTGTTCAATTTGCCCAACTGTTTCGACCATCTCAAGTGTTATCTCATGGCCGATTTGGCCTTCCACCTATTCCTGATTCTAGTTCAATTCTTTTAACTTTTCTTCGATCTCATGCTAGATCCTGCTGGCTTCCTCTCATAATGGCTACGACTTATCGCCCATTTATGTCTCCTTCTCACGCAAAGCTTTAAATTCCTTCTTTAGGGTGTTGATTTCTCTGTATTTTAGGAGTTTCTCTCTTTCTAGTAGCGCCTTAACCTGTTGATGTATATGTAACTTCGGAATGAATTTCATCTATGTATTTTATAAATATTTATTGTACCCTTATAAGAGATGTGTCATTCCTCTATAAGGAAGTGTCGTCATGTGGATAGACAAGTGTCGCAAGTGTGTGTACTTGCCGATGGGTTATTAGACCACCATGTGTGGGGTCGGCCTTGAAATATATATTATAATGTGGATGTACCTAGCTAGCCAAGTCAGCCCCATAAGGTCACTAGGAAAATAGGTTAGTATAAATAGAGATCAGGTGATCTCTATTTCGATCATTTGGAAAAGTACATCTCTCTCACTCATAAAGTTGCGCACTAGTGAGGAGGAGGATTATCTGCTACTAGGAGACTATCTTAGTGTATTTTTTGTTGTACTTTGGTAGAGTCATTGCTCTCTCTATCTCTGAGAAAGTTGTGGGGTTTTTCACCTTAGGGTTTTCCCCACATAAACTCTGTGTCTCTTGTCTCTTATGCTTTTAATTCTTGTGATGCTTGTCATACATATTGTGATTGTCATGCATTGATATACTGTGTATGTTATTATCTCAGTAAAGATCATAGAGTATTGTGAATTAATGCTGAAAATTTAACATGGTATCAAAGCTAACCTGAGAAGAAGACATTTTGCAATGACAGAAACTTGAGCTTCTTATTTATTGGGTTTCTCTCCACAGATTTTGGAAAAGCAATAGAGTAGATTGACTCTACTAATCAAGGCGCATCTATCTGTCCTATCAGAATTCAATTCTGAGCATTTTCAGATTTGGCCCTAAACATTAGGGTTTCAACAAAAATATGAATTTCTTAAATTTGAAGACGTAGCTGGAAGATCCTTGCAAAAATCGAAGTTTAGAGCTTTGGATCGAGATTTTTGGTTGGGTAGATCTCCGACAAACTCAAACCCTAATTCATGGCTCTCCCTAGTGAACCCGAGAGGACAAAAAGACAAATCTGAAGGGTAAAACTTTGCTGATCTCAAATTCTGAATGCACCAGGATGATCAACTCATTAAGGCGCATCTTTCTATCCTTTCCGAATTTTGAAATTCACATTTTGAATTTTTAGGGTTTTTTCGACAAACCCTAATCCAGGACCAGATCCAGTTTTCAGCATTTCAAGTGGTAAGACCTAAATCTTTTCTATTTTGATTTGAAGTACTCTTTAAGATGTCTCACCACACCAAGCTTGAGGATAAGCTTGAAGGGGCTGATAACTTTCGAGCTTGGAAGTATAGGATTGGGTTAATCCTGGAAGAGAATGAGTTGAACTCATATGTAAAATAAGACATCCCTATCCCAAAGGATGAAGAGGCCAAGGTACTGCATAAGAAGAACTTGGTCAAGGCAAAGAGAATCATTGCTAATTCTATCAAAGACCATCTCATACCCCATGTGTCTTCTCTAAAGACACCCAAAGAGATGTTTGACTCTTTGACCAAGCTATTTGAAGGGAAGAACATAAATCGGAAGATGACCCTGCGGAACCAATTGAAAGGGGTAATGTTTCAAAATGGAGAAACCATTCAATCTTATTTTTCAAGAGTCTCCCAGATCAAGGAACAACTAGAAGCAGTGGATGAAATGGTAGAGAATGGTGAAGTTGTCATGACCACTCTGAATGGCTTACCTAGGTCATGGGACTCCTTCATTCAAGGAATCTGTGCAAGAAAGAAGTTGATTTCCTTCAGTAGACTACGGGAAGAATGCTCACAAGAAGAAGCAAGGCTTGTGGCATGAGAAGAAAAAATGGGGAATGAAGATCAAGCTCTCACAGCTCACACCAAGAAAGGGAAGTCCAAGAGAGAGCCATATCACTCCAAGAAATCTTCACATCACTTCAAAGAAAGAAGAGTATGCTTCACCTGTAATGAGAAAGGACATATTGCCATAAATTGTCCCAAGAACAAGAAGGACAACAACAACTCCAACAAGAAGAAGAAGGGTAGCAAAAGAAGGTTTCATGCTCATGCTGCCGAGGATGATGAACCACCCAAGAAGAAGGCTAGGGCAGAAAGTGATGATAACTCATCAAGTGAAGAAGAGTATGTTCTGATCTCTGCTCTCACAGGTACCATCTCCCATGGTTGTAATGATTGGTTGATTGATAGTGGGTCTTCCAAACACATGACTGGGTTTATGGAATCTTTTGTGAATCTATCTGAACATGAATCACCCCATAAGGTGAAACTTGGGGATGATTATCAATACCCAATCAAAGGAAGTGGTGAAGCCTCCTACAACCTAGATTGTGGAAAATATTTGAAGTTGAAAGAAGTTCTTTATGTACCTAGGGTCAATAAGAACTTACTCTCCATCTCTGCATTGGATGCAAAATGCATGAGGGTTGCATTTGTGGATGGCCAAGTCCTAATGTGGCCAAAGGGAAAGAACATAGATGATGCAGTAGTGATTGGAGAGCAAGAGGGAGGTTTGTATAAATTGAAGGGACAACTTGAACATGCCATGGTACATGAATCCATGGAGCCAAGTGAACTTTGGCATATAAGACTTGCTCATATGCACTATAGAGCACTTCCAATTGCAAGCAAGGCTATAGAGGGTCTTCCTGAAATCAAGACCAAATATGAAGGTGTTTGCAAAGCATGTGCAAAAGGTAAGAACATTAAGAAGGCTTTCCCAAGCAGTGAAAGCAAGGCAAAAGACATCCTGGAAATCATCCACTCAGATGTATGTGGTCCTATGTCATCCAGTTCTCTAAGTGGGTTTGTTTACTATGTCTCATTTATTGATGACTTCTCCAGGAAGACTTGGGTATACTTCTTGAAGAAAAAAGATGAGGTGTTTGATAAGTTTAAGGAATTCAAAACCTTGATGGAGAATCAAACTGACAAGAAGATCAAAATATTCAAATCCGACAATGGTGGAGAATTCACCTCAGGTGACTTAAAGAAGCTTTGCAGTGATTCAGGGATTAAGGGGGAGTTGACTGCTCCTTACAATCCACAACAGAATGGAGTTGCAGAAAGGAAGAACAAAACAATCATGGAAGCAGCAAGAGCAATGCTTCATGACCAGGATGTACCTATGCATCTATGGGCAGAAGCAGCTAGAACAGCTGTATATGTGCAGAACAGAACACCCCACAAGATATTGGACAACAAGACACCAGAAGAAGTCTTTTATGGTAAGAAACCTGAAGTCATCCATCTCAAAATATTTGGTTGTCCAGTATTCACTCATGTCCCAAAGGAAAAGAGGACCAAACTAGATCCTTCAGGAAAGAAGGGTATCTTTGTGGGTTACAGTGAAAGCTCAAAGGCTTACAGAATATACTTTCCAGGGTTCAAGAAGATTGATGTCAGTAGGGATGTGACATTTTATGAGAACTCAGCATTCATCAAATCAAGGAAGGCACCGATCGAATTGTATGAAGAACCTAAGGAAACTAGATTTCAAGACACTACCATGACTGAAGCAGTTCCAGAAGTTGTTCGTGAGTTTGAAGATCCGCAAGAACCTATAGATCCACCCCGTGAGGATAACTCTCACAAGAGGAAACCTACATGGGCTAGAGATCTCATTCAAGATGCAGAAAGATTTGGCATTCCAAAAGAGGAACACAGAGCAAAGAAGAGAACCAGATCACATACCAGCTATGTTGCTTTACTCTGTGACATTATGAATAGAGAGCCTTCCAGTTATGAAGAAGCAATGGAAAAGAAAGAATGGAAGGATGCCATGGTTGAGGAATATCAATCAATAATGAAGAATGATGTTTGGGATGTTGTCCCAAGACCTAAAGAGAAGTCTGTTGTGACTTCCAAATGGATTTACAAAATCAAGCATGTTGCAGATGGCAGTGTGGAGAAATACAAGGCAAGATTCATAGCTCATGGCTTCTCTCAGAAAGAGGGAATAGATTATGAAGAAACTTTTGCACCTATAGCCAGGCATACTTCCATCAGAACAGTACTTTCCCTGGCTGTAGCGATGAAATGGAAAATACACCATATGGATGTCAAGACTGCTCTCTTGAATGGTGTAGTTGAAGAAGAAGTATATGTGGAGCAGCCACTTGGTTTCGAAATACATGACAGGGAGTCATATGTGTGCAGATTAAACAAAGCCTTGTATGGCTTGAAACAAGCTCCTAGAACCTGGTATGGTAGGATGGACATTTTCCTATCTAGTTTGGGCTTTACCAAGAGTAAAGCGGATTCCAGCCTTTACTACAAGGTTGAAGAAGGGAATCTTGTGGTTCTACTCTTGTATGTGGATGACTTATTTGTAACAAGAGATGACAGATTGATTGCAGATACTAAGAGGAAGCTTGTTACTGAGTTCGATATGAAATATTTAGGAATGATGCATTATTTCCTAGGTATGGAGGTGTGGCAGTGTGCAGGTGGGATCTTCCTTGGTCAAGGGAAGTACATAGTAGATATCCTGAAGAGATTCGGGATGATGGATTGCAAGGCCATGGCCACACCTATGGCATCGAATATGAAGCTTCTATGCGATGCTTCATCTGAGCCAGTTGATGTCCCTATGTATCGTGAGATGATTGGGTCCTTGATATACCTGACGAACACGAGACCGGACATTTTCTTTACTGTAAACACATTGAGCCAGTTCCTGACGAATTTGAGGAGTGTTCACCTGGTTGCTGTAAAGAATGTTCTGAGGTACCTGAAGGGTACAGTGGATTATGGGCTCAAGTATGAAGCGAATCAAAAGTTTAACCTACAGGGTTATGTTGATTCAGATTGGGCTGGCAGTGCCACAGATAGTAAGAGCACATCTGGGTGTTGCTTCAGTATGGAATCAGGTGTGATCTCTTGGTTTAGCAGGAAGTAATCCTGCGTAGCACTGAGTACAGCTGAAGCAGAGTATGTTGCAGCCTATTTAGCTAATTGTGAGGCAGTATGGCTATGGAAGCTACTATCTGAGTTATTTGATCTCCTATTGGATGCTACTGGTATCTTCTGTGATAACCAGAGTTTTGTGAAGCTGTCCGAGAATCCAATGTTTCATGACAGGTCAAAACACATAGAGATCAAATATCACTATATCAGGGATATGGTGCAGAGAGGAGATGTGAAGCTCCTGTATGTTGCGACGGACGAGCAGATTGCAGATGTTCTGACAAATCCACTAGCCAAGGTGAAGTTCGAGTACTTTAGGGAGAGGCTTGGTGTTCTTCAGATAGAGGACACTTTGAGGAAGAAGTGATGGAAACATTTGCTGAAGCCATTCCAAGCATGTTGGAAGGAGGATCCTTCACATGGCTATGGATGTAAGCGCTAGATGATGAGCATCAGGATGATGTTCTAGTTTCTGCTTTGTATGATTAGTTGGATCATTTATATGTATATGTATGTACGCATCATGTTGGATGCTGGATATGATCAGTTGGATCATTTATATGTATGTACGCATCATGTTGGATGCTGGAAATGATCAGTTGGATCATGTGTATGTATTTTTTATATGCATCATGTTGGATGCTTGGACCATGTATCTGTATATGTATCAGGTGGATACATTGTATGATCAGGTAGATCATGTATGTTGATAGATACATTGTGTGGGTCATGTATCTATGTATCAGATGGATACACTATGTATGATGATATGTATCAGGTAGATACTTGGTGTGCATTAGATGGATGCATTGCATGATCAAGGTGATCGTGGATGACGAGCTTCTTTAGATGACATGCAGCAGGATGTTGCAGTGATGATGATCAGGATAATCATGTGTACATCAGGATGATGTGTGATGAGTATCAGATGATACTTTGTGGCCATAGATGAGGTTTTGCAGATGAGCATGTCTGGGAGATCCTATAGGTCGGAGTTGCATACCCATAACAACCTGGGATGCTCTTTCTAGACATTTCTCTGAGAGGACATGTAATTTGTGCCCTGGGAGATCTTCAGGTCGGAGTTGTGTACCCGTAACATCCTGAGATGCTCTTGCGAGGTTTTGTCCTATTGCATGTAATTTGCTCCTAGGAGATCTGGACAGGATGAAAAAGGCCTCAGATGCTTCAGCTAGGTTTTGCCATGACCACATGTAATTTGCTCCTGGGAGATCTGGACAAGATGAAAAAGGCCTCAGATGCTTCGGCCAGGTTTTGTGGTGGACCACATGTAATGTGCTCCTGGGAGATCCGACAGGTAGAGTTGTGTGCTCGTAATAGCCTGGGATGCTTCAACCAGGTTTTGTGGTGAGATCACATGTAATGTGCTCCTAGGAGATCCGACAGGTAGAGCTGTGTGCTCGTAATAGCCTAGGATGCTTCGGCCAATTTTTGTGATGGGTCACATGTAATATACTCCTGGGAGATCCTACAGGTAGATTTGTGTGCTCGTAATAGCCTGGGATGCTGCAACCAGGTTTTGTGACACACGTAATAAGTCCTGAGAATTCCACAGTATGGCCAGTGATGATGAAGACCTACAAAAGGTGGGCCTACATCCAGTATGAAAAAGGATTGGCTCTATAGAACTTCCTATGATGAGTAGATTCAGAGATTGGTTGAGATAGCAGCAGCAGTGACGATGATCCCAAGAAGAAGACTTGTCTAGCATATTTGTGTCAAGAAATACCTTCCTAGTTAAGAAGGAGTGTTGATGTATATGTAACTTCGGAATGTATTTCATCTGTGTATTTTATATATATTTATTGTACCCTTGTAAGAGATGTGTCATTCCTCTATAAGGAAGTGTCATCATGTGGATTGACAAGTGTCGCAAGTGTGTGTACTTGCCGATGGGTTATTAGACCACCATGTGTGGGGTCGGCCCTGAAATATATATTATAATGTGGATGTACCTCGCTAGACAAGTCGGCCCCATAAGGTCACTGGGCAAACAGGTTAGTATAAATAGAGATTAGGTGATCTCTATTTAGATCATTTGGAAAAGTACATCTCTCTCACTCAGAAAGTGGCGCACTAGTGAGGAGGAGGATTATCCGCTACTAAAAGACTATCTTAGTGTATTTTTTGTTGTACTTTGGTTGAGCCATTTCTCTCTCTATCTCTGAGGAAGTTGTGGGGTTTTTCACCTTAGGGTTTTCCCCACGGAAACTCTGTGTCTCTTGTCTCTTATGCTTTTGATTCTTGTGATTCTTGTCATACTTATTGTGATTGTCATGCATTGATATACTGTATATGTTATTCTCTTAGTAAAGATCCTAGAGTATTGTGAATTAATGCTCAAAATTTAACATAACCCCCTCACCCATATTTTCTAGTGCTTCTTCTTTTTCTTTCACTTCCTTCTTTACTTCCAGTAATTGTTGGTCTTCTTCAAGGGCATTAAATGCCTTCAATGTTGCTTCCAGTAGACTCTGGCACTTAGTCACCTCGGTAGCAATATTCTGTGTCGCGGTCTTCACTACTCCCTGTCTTAATTGGTGTTCATCTAGTGGAGTCTGTAGATTGATATGCGCTTTCAAGGCAGCAATTTCAGACTCATGGAGAATCTCCATGTCTTCCTTCTCAGTCTTAAGGCTATTGACCAAATCGCCAATCTTGACAATAGTATTTGCTTGTTCTATTTGTACTTCAAATTCATCTATATTATCTGCAACCGCAGTGATCATGTTCTCCAATCTCATTCGACAATATCTTTCATCTTGTAATTTCATAGTACTCCGTGACCTATCTTCCTCGAGTTTCCTGTGTAAGTCTGCTTGTCCTTTCAGCGCTTCTATGGTTCTGTCATGCATTTCTTCACTGACTTGCGTCTGTAAGTAATATAGTCCTGGCAATGGTATCCTTGCAAGATCAAGCTCCACGTGCTCTACATTCTTTGTATCTAGCATTGCTTGATCAGGTAATGGCAATATTATAGATAGTGGCTGCAAATGGACAACACAGTACCTCGCGGGAACCATGACTTGCTGTTGCAAAGTTCCCACGGACCCTTTTTCAGCTATTGTCTCATGGTGCAAGGGTAATCTTCTGCTTACTTCATCAAATTTTTCGGATATCCTTTGCAGTGTAGTCAGATTCTGGTGTAAGTTGTCTTGAATTTCCTTTTCCTTCTTCTCTTTATTTGTCGAAAATTCCTCCATTTGTTCAGTGACCTTCACAGCAATCATTAAGTAATCATCTTCGCGAAGCACTGTGTCTAATTGGTCTTTATTTGATTTCTTCTTCTTCCTTTTTTCCTTGTGCCCCAAAGGACTCCCAGTGTCCTTCCTTTTGCTTGACTCTTTGTCTTCTACTATGGGACAGGGGATAGGGTTATCTTCGCCAGAATCACTTTGGATATCTACGACCTCAACTTGGAATTCAGCTGGTCATTCTTTCATAATATTCTAAATATCTTCCTCGTACATGTGGTAATTTCCTGCGTACCAATCAGCATTCTTCATCCACGCTTTGGCTGAAATGGACATGCATTTCAGCGTAGCATAAAAATTGATAATGTAGATATATTTGCTTGTTACTTGCTTTGGTATGCAAGGTGTAAGCATGATGGCCCCGCGCAGTTGGTCATAATATGTATAGAAGACCAACGATGTCTTATGCTGTCTGTCGAGATTCAAATTTTCCCACAGATTCTAAAAATGAGCACCTTTGTAGTCTGAAGTGTCAATGATCACTACGATGTACTGTTTTAGCTCCCTCCAACCCAGGAAGGCGATCAACAAGATTAGTGTTATAGCTTAAAATGACACTTCTCCGTCTGTGACGACACTTGCATCGCTTGGTCGCAGGAAGACACTTCTTGAGATCAAGTTTAGTCACACAATAGGACAATTGTGGATTGAAAAGTCATTTGGGGACACTAAAAATGGTTGAAATTACCTCACTCTTGGCCCATTTGATGGTTATAACCCTTAGGAACATTTTTCTAGACCAAACCATGTCCTAAAAATCATTAGAAAACCATGTTTTTGGCCATTTTTCCACATGTGCACTGGTATCCAAGCATGATAGTAGCGTTTGATATGCAAGTCTGCTTCATTAAAGTAGCACACACCTTCAGAAATGCACTAGTTTGTCTACTGCAGAGTAGGGCACTTTCCTGTACTAGACAAAATCTTGAATTTTGGGTGAGTTAAGTTGGTTTGGGAACTTCCTGATCGGTTATAACTACTTTTCCTCTCCTTCATTGACTATATAAGGAAGGTAGAAGCACCATGTGAGGGAACCAAGCCTATAAAAATGTTATGCTGGAGGAATGGAGACCTTCATCCCCTCTCTTGTGCCTTAGTTTCTGATAAACCCTAGCACAGTTGATTAGAGGCTCGGATCCTTGGAGAACAGAAGCAGGAGACCTTGAATCTAGGTTTTGTGAAGTGCCAAGCTTGAAGGAAGGTATAATTTGATGTACTTGCTTCATTCATTAATAAAGATCAGACGTTCTTCCCTTTCCAAATATGACCTATTCATGTGTGTCTTAGATTTGATTACAATTTGATTATGGTTTGATGTCTTATTATGTCATGGATATCAGTCTTATATGTGTAGTCAAATGTATTTGAGAAAGGTATGAAGTGGTTTTGCAGGTGTGGGCATTGCGACACTGAATGGCATTGAAGAGCAAGGAAGGAGAAGGCTTGGATCAACCTTCTGAATAAGGTGCACATATCTCTAACCTTAATCTCTTCACTTACTTGTTGTACTTGCAGAACATTTGTAGGTCTATCTTTCATACCTGAAGTTGGTAGTTTCTCCCCTGAACTATAGGTGCATTTTTCCTCACAACAATTAGCCAGATGAAGTGGAAGTATCCCCCATTGATTTGCACATCATTCAGTTCCTCTAGGAACTCATTTAGTAGAAATTGACACCAATTGAATTCTTCTCCCTTGGTGGCTGCAGCGCCAAGTAGTACTGTGCCCGCAGAGACTTCTAGTGGTCTGCATTTTCTTAGAATCTTACCCGCTAACAGCTGTGTGACAAATATTATTGCCTGATCCTTTATGTCGTCTGTTTAGAATCCTTGCTTCCCTTTTACAATAGACTGTGTTTGCTTCATCAATGCAGATACCTCTTTATCCTTTGTTTTTCCCTAAAAGAACTTCCTTGGGTCTGCTCCCCTTTTGCTCAATCTAGTTATCCGATGGATTAAGTCGATTGTCAGGTCGATATTCTAGTCCATCCATAAATATACCTGGTGGATGCGCTCCATAAGAGTTCGCACCACCGTGTTGAGCTCCGGTGATCTATCGAAATGTGGGAGTCTGAGCAGGTTGAGAAGCCCTGATTTGGCTACTCTAGACAACCAACTTTCGACAACCAAAGTTAGGTCTCCCCTTGCAGTCTTCTTCCAACACATGTATTTTTCAGGATGGAACTGTGAGAACCTTGGATCTGTGGGCTTGTCCTTTTGAATTGCTAGCAAATCATAGTCCTCCAATTTACATTATGGAATCTTTCCCAAAATATTTTTGTCCACCTCAACATGTTTTGATATCGGCGAGAGTGGTATCTCATACTTTGGACTCTTGAGTAGTTTAATGGCCGGTGCATCCACTACATCTGGTGAGATATAGTCAGGTGTCATAGTTAGAGGTATCTCTTTATCTGCAATGGGTTTATTTGGTCCTACTGAAGTTTTCTTTGGTAGCTTTGATCTCGGTGCTACTGGGTTTTTTCCTTTGTCTTGCATTGAGGGGTTGTGTCATGGTGATCTCCTTGGACCTTGTTCTGATTCTGTGACGACTTTCTTGCTTGGGGTTCTCATTAACTTGTCAATTCCTCCATGTTGGAACAACTTCACAGTCTCTTCGACCGTGAACTCTTTGTCAACAAAGGACCTTTGTGTCATTCGCTTGCACACTTACTCGACTAACCAGTGGATAACTTATAGTCTAAACTTAGGAAACAATATTTGCAAGAATTTCTAAGTGCTTTGGTAATGCCCGCAAGTCTAACTGCTACATTATATATAGTTGCGGCTGATCCCTCTCCGCACCCCTTAATAGCTAGATACAAATTAAATGCAGTATCTGTTAGCCAATTCCGGCAGATGATTCGGTCAATTCCGTCATTAAGTTGCGTAGAAAAGCTATCTGTTCTTTAAATGCTCAAGTGGTCGGTCGAAAAGTATTGTATAATAGCTATATTTCCAACCAACACTGTAATGTCTATTTTCTGGAGCTCTGCATCAAACTACGCAGTATGCTATATTTAGTTCTACGGAGTGACTTCGTGGTGTCTGATTTTTTCTTTCTTCGGTGTTGCATTTTGAGTGTCGCAACAACGAATTTTTTTTTTTTCTTCACGCAATTTCAACAACGCTGCTAACAGCGCATTAGTTTTTTCTTCTTCCATTTATCAAATTGGGTAATGTATCACCAGCTAAAGTAGCTAACTGGACTACGCCACCATTAGTAGCATCTATTACAATATATGGTCCAAGCCAATGCATTTTAAATTTCCCTGGAAACTTCATGAATTTACTATCATATAGGAGGACTAGGTCACCTACCTGAAAAGACTTATTCTTGATGTGGTGATCGTGTCATGCTTTTTCTCGTTCTTTCTGTACTTGCTGGTGGAATCCCGCGATGAAGCGGTCTTCTTCCAAACCAACCAAGTGTAACAATATTTCTTCTAGTGCTGCGAGATTTGCCATCCCTGTAAATGCAGTTATTCTTCAGCTGGGTATAATATATTCCAATGGCATTATTGCTTCCTGTTTGTAAGCCAATCTGAAAGGTGTATGTCTAGTTAATTTCTTGCATGTTGTTCTGTACGCCCATAATATATATGGAATGCGCAGGTCCCAATCATTGCAGTTTAGGTTGCATATCTTGGTTAGCGCATTCTCAAGTACATTATTAAATGCTTCAACAGTTCCATTCACTTGTGGTTGATAAGGCATACTGCGCTGATGATGTATGGAGAACTCTTAAGTTAAAGCTTCAATAGTTTTGTTCAGGAAATGAGTACCCTGATCACTCATCAAAATTTTTGGGCATCCAAATTGTGTAAGGATGTTCTCAAAGATAAACTGCGTGGTTGTAGCTGTGCTATAGTCTTTGACTGGTTTTGCTTCTTCCCATTTGGTGAGGTAGTCAGTTGCAGTAATAATGTACCTCACACCAGTTCTTTTTCCTGGTGGGTTAATGGGTCCCACAAAATCGATTTCCCATTTGTCGAATGCCTGCAAGGTTAGCTGAGGGTTCAATGGAATTTCATCTCTTCTTGATGGTTTCCCTATCCTCTGATAGACATTGCAGTTCTTGCAATGTTCTTTGGAGTCCTTATGAATCGTAGGCCACCATAGTCCTGCACGCAATATCTTCTGTGCAGTAGCCCTTCCTGCATAATGACCTCCTGCGACTCCTGAGTGTGCATCAACTAATATAAATGGCTTCTCATGTTCTAATACACATCTTCGCAGCACTTCATCAGGTCCTAACTTGTAGAGTTGTCCTGCGATAATGGTGAAGTCTGTGGCTGGCACTACCAGTTGCTTCTTTTGCTGCATAGTGAATTCAGTAGGTGCGAACCCAGTAGTTAGAAAGTCAATGATATCCTAATAATAATCATCAGTAATCTGTATAGCAAACAATTGCGCATCAAGTAGATTGTCTTCTATATTCGTAGGTTCCTCTCCTGACTTGATCCTTGATAGATGATCAGGGCCTAAATTTAATCTGTCTGTTTTAACTATTATTTCAAAATCATACTCTTGGAAGAGTAAGAGCCATCTACATATTCGCCCCCTTAACACTGGCTTATTGACTAGGTATTTTAATGTAGAATGGTCGGTAAACATTGAGAAGTGCACACCAAGCAAATAGTGTCTGAACTTCTGTAGTGCATATACCATTGCAAGTCCTTTCCTTTCAGTAGTGGTACAGTTTTTCTCAGCAAATGACAACTTTCTTCTTGAGAATGCAATGGGATGATCAATTCCTCCTTCTCCTGGCTGCGCAAGAACAATATCCAATGCTATACATGAAGCATCAACATTTACATGAAATGGATTTTCCCAGTCTAGAAATACTAGGATCGGCGCAGTGACCATTTTCTCTTTCAATGTGTTGAATCCTTTCTCACAATCCTCATTCCAAATGAATGGTGCATCCTTTTTTAAAATTTTCTCCATTGCTATGGTTATCTATGCATACCCCTTTATGAATTTACTGTAGTATCCGATATGCCCCAGTGTAGTGCGCAATTGTTTAACTGAATTTGGTGTAGGCAAGTTTACAATAACTGCTATCTTTGCAGGATCAACCATCAACCCTTGCTTACACATGATATGTCCCAGCAAAATCCCATAAGGAACACATAAAATACATTTCTTCAAATTCAATGAAATCTAGTGCTGTCTACATTTTTCTAGCATCATCTTGAGGTTCGCGGCATGGTTCTTTAGTAACCCAAAAATGGTCCAATCATCAAAGTAAACTTCTAAAAATTTGTGTATGAATTCTTGAAATGCTGCGATCACCACTCTTGAAAATATGGCTGGTGTGTTCTTTAAACCAAATGGCATTACTGTATACTAGAACGACCCCCATTCTATTGCAAAAGTGGTTTTGTGCCTATCGGTTGGATCAATTCTAATATGATGGTATCCAGAAAACCCATCAGTAAAAGAGTATGCTTCGTTACCTCCCACGTTATCAAGTACTTCGTCGGTAAAAGGAGTAGGAAATGGGTCATGCATTGAAGCATCATTTAGCTTTCTAATATAAACACAGATTCTGATTTCACCCTTTCTTTTCTTATCTTGGATGACCATTGGGCTTATCCATTCAGATTCTTCAACCGGCTCAATGATTCCTGCATCGAGCATCTTGTCGAGTTTTACCTTAACTCGTTCTTTGTAGCGTGGGTTCAGTCTATATGGCCTTTGTTTAATAGGTTTCACTCCTGGATTAAGAGGAATTTTCATTACTCCTAAGTCTCCTAGGATACCTTTCATCTTTGTGAACTTCGTTGGGAATACTTCCGGATATTCCTGTAATATAGCTGCAATCTCCGCAATTGTGTCATCATCCCAGTAGTCTCCTATTGATGCAAACTTTGGCTCTTTAGGGGTGTCGATGTTCACTTTCTTTGTTTTAAATGGTCCACTCATATCTGGAATTTCTAGTGGAGGACCTTCTACCTCACGTACTCCTTCCGATTCTTGGATTTTTATGTTGTGCGGGTCCTCCACATCCCTATCTTCAACTTCTTCAGCTATGTTGTAGCAGTTGAAAGCCTGCTCTATCTGTTATGACCAATCTGGTTGTAGGAAGTACATTGTTTGTGCAAAAAAATATTCTAGTGTTATGTTTTCCTCGTTGCGATGTGGGATAAATATCTTTTGCTTGATGAGTTGCAGCGCGTCATGGATAGTCGGATGGTCATTGTGAAAACTAAAATCCTTCTGGAAGGTCGCAGTGAGGACGAACCAAACCACAGTTCCTATGTGTATCTCCTCATCTAGATACCATTTTTTTGGAATAGGCTCCTCCAGCGTATGCACAAAGAGATGTACCCATTCTGTCTATGGTATTTCATTCCAAGCTTGTACACAAGCTGTGATGAGATTTCCTGGATCCATCTAACCATTATATTTCTAGAATTGTAGTGTGACCTTATCAGCAAATCGAATCTGTAGTTTTATTATACACTGTTCCCAAGATGTCAATGTCTTTTTTTGTGTAGCCCACCATCTGGCAGGTGTTTCTCTGAGTGCCATGTCTAATGTTGAGACGTGATGTTCATCTGCAACTGCTGCATTGTATTCTTTGATAAATGAATATACGTTATCTCTACCATCATAAGTGGGGATTTGACTTACCTGCTTTCCAATCCAATAGAGTGACTTTGTAATTGTCACGCATCGCTTGGCAGATACGTCATGCATTCTGTGTTGCCAGTTTTATAATCTTGCCTCAGAGTCTGAGATGCAAGAACTATCGTAGTGCCAGCTGAGCATTCCATCCGCAGTAGGATGAATATAATCGGCAGCATTTGTTGTCATTTGATAGATACAGTCAAGGTCTTTAGCTCTATAATCTTCTTGAATAGGTTCAACCTATCTCTCCCCCTACAAAGGATCCAATGGTGCGATGACTCTTATGTCGTTTCCTTCAAATATCATTTTCATTGTCTTTATATTGATGACGGTGGAGTTTGTCATTCCCCAATTGATGCCCAACAGCGCTGGATAAGGATTTCTATCATCCACAATTTCAATTACTTCGAAGTCTGCATAACTTCACACTCCATCAATGTCGACAATAGTATTGGTTAACCTTTCCAGAGGTATAACTATGCCTTGATTAGCCATTCTTAACTGTATAGATGAACACTATAACTTTGGCTTTCCCATCGCCTACCATGTCTTCTTGTTTAATACATTCACTTTAGATCTGAGATCAAGAATGATCTCATCCATCTCATAGTCTCCTATCTGTGCAGTGAACCGCATTTTCCTGCCAGTTCTTTTGGGACTCCTAATGTTATGTATTGCGTTGTGTGCTATTCCTTTCTTACTGCATGATTCGTACTGATTTATCAGTTTTTCAAATGCCATAAGAGTGTCTTTGTTTTTTAATAACTTGATCCAGCTATGTAGAAACTCCACAACAAAAATAGAGATGTTTGGTGCAGCACGTGTCTGATCATATGCCAGTGGCATATCTTCTATTTGCGATACTTCACTTCCCAATGGGATCCTTGGTGAAGTAGGTGGTGGTTGTTTAAACATGTCCCGCGTTTCTTTAAATATTTCCTTATTTTTCTGTAAGTTCAATTGAGGTGCTTTCCCAGGATCTTTTCTAATCCCTATTGTTTCTCCAGGGTTCTTCTTAGGATCAGTTGTTCCAGAAGTCGAGGCTTCTGCACTATTGTCTTTTCCTATATTAGTGCCACTTCGCGTTACTGCATTGACACTTTGACCTGTAGGTCTGTTCTTTGATGCGATCAACTGGATGTTAGGGTTTGGTGTTTCTATTCTTCTCTGCTTCTGCATTTCCACCTCAAGCACGGGGCAGTCTTCAATCACATGATCAAATGATTTACAGTAGTTGCATGTGGTGCATGGATTAGTACTTTCTCTTGATACATGATGTGGCTGGCCACAGTTATAGCATATTACCTAGCCTCGTCCTCTTCCTTGATTTTGACCAGTATTTCTTCCTCTCCCGCGATATCCACCACCGTGGCCTCTATATTCTCCTTGATCATAGTGGGTGTTCTCTTCCTTTGGATGATTTTCCTCTTGGACATGGTACATTCCAGCACCTCTCATTGCTTCCATATCTTGCTTTCTTTCATTCATCAGTTCATAAGCATGATAGTTGGACTCATCATGTCCAACTGACTTACATAAATTACAGTATAAGTTTTTAGGTGTCTTTACATATTTTTGTATCAGGTAGCAGTCCTCAGGTCTATGTCCTCTACTTCTATGAATTTCACACCATGGTGCCTGGTTCTGATTCATATTTATTGAGTTTGGTGCGCCACTGTTAAGATATTATTGAAATATAGGGCAATGTTCTCTAGTGTGGCCCTCTCCTTTGCATCCTGTGCACCAAACTTCATGTCGGTGTTCATGTCTCTGCTCTTTTGCATTCTTCATACCTTGTAATTCTAATGTCAAGGTAGCCAATTGGTTCTGGATCTATATCATCCCAGAACTACTTTCTCTAATTGGTGAATCTTCCAACTTCATTGAGATCTCCAAAGCCTCAACTTGAGATACAACCTTATGTTGCATTAGTGGTTGTCTGATATGGGGCAACAACGCAGCAATGAACCATTCTTGATGTTGTTGCGGAGCTATAACAAAGCTCACTTGGTCCAACAATGTTTTGAATTTTTGGTCGAATTCCTAGACCGATTCAGTAGGTTTCTGCATGATTTCTTTCAACTCTGTTATGCACTATGATTCTAATTTGGGTTTCTTAAACTCTGCTGCAATCGTGGTCTTGATGTCTGCTAAGGTACTTGGTTGTGCTTGAGAATACTCCATAAACCAATGCAGTGCTTGATCTCTAAAAGTAGTGATGATTTGCACTCTTTTTATAACATCATTCATAACTTGCTTAACACTCCACACGGCTTCACATAGAAACCAGTGCTGATCAGGGTCTTCCTGATCCATTCCTTTGAATATCGACAGTTTTATATCGTTATCTGTCATTCTCCTTCCGGATTGTGTACTGTTCTAGAACTGATTCCCTTGAACAAAAGTAGACATAGGCTGTTGGATTTTGCTAGGGACAGTATTTTTCAGAATGGTGTGAGTCATAGTGTTGTGAGCACTCGCTCCTACGGTGTTACTAGTATTACTGATCTGTAGGAGGGGCTGCTCAACACTTCCAGTGGGTGGGTTTTGGACTGATTGATTCTGACGTATAATACGTTGGATTGTGGCTGATAACTGAGTGTTCATATTATTGAGATCACATGGAATTTCGGTATCTATACGGTTTCTCGATGATGTGGGTTTCTTCTTGTTAGTAAGCTTGTATCTCTTTCCACTTCTCAAAGTATGGTTTTCTTCGTCAGAATCAATGTATGTATTCTCTACCATGACAGATTTAGAAATATTGTTGCATTCTTAAAACACCTTTCTCAGTTAAAAGCATTTTAATGTATAGACTAAGGTTTTTTAGGAACTTACCTATGAATCCTTCGAAAACGTATGCTTTAGCTTGGCTGTAGGACTTCAGTGTATCTACAGCAAATTCGGTCACAAATCCTTCTAGTATGCTATAAACCCAAAAGTCAACTACTCATGACAATGGGATATCGATTGCTTTGAGCTATCCAGTAAGCTCCGGACTCCACTCTGTAGGTACTCTGCTTTGGGAACAATTATTTCTTTATGCTAGGCATGATATCCACTCATGTAGCTCGTTTGGAAACGAAGCCCAGAAAATTTCATGGATTTCCCACCACAAGTATCTATTTAGCAAATGAGTGAGATGCGCAACACTATGTGCTTGATGTCGTGATTCAACTTTAACCATTTGTTGTCTCGTTATCTCATAGATCCATTCATTTAAGAACTTATAGGTGCTTTATTGTTAACATTCCTCCATACATGAACTACTAGAATCTTATTCCATCCTTTCCACAGTGAATACAGATAACAGTAAACATATACTAGACAATAGTAACTTCATGCATGCACTATAAGTAAATTAAATCACAAATTAATGACTATTATACACAGTAATCACATAACACAATGGTTTAACGTTGGTTCACCCCACCAGATGGGAAGCTACATCCACAAGAACTGTTGTTTATTTATCTTGGAAAGGGTACAACAATTCTTCGTTTGCGCACTCAGCTGCAGACACTCTTCTCTCTCTCTCTCTCTCTAAATTAGGTCTCTGGGCACTCAGCTGCAGAGCCTTTACAATGTTTTTTTCTAACAGATCACACAATATTCGAGAATATCAACAAAATGAAGAGTTAACCCTTTTCCTTTACAAAATTGCCTTATTTATAGATCAAGACCCGTATGTCATGTCTTTACATTTACGAAGGAAGAACCCTTAGGTTTACAAAACTATCATGGTTTTCCCAAAAATGGACTACTGATATCTGGCAGTGGATCTTCTGTCACGTGCGCTCCAACAGGTTACTTTTGCTGAACTGTTCCTTCTTTCACGGCCTTACATGACTGGTTCGAGTAGTCTTCGGTTTGTTGTGATAAGTCACCTACCTCCAATCTGCACCTACCCACTACTTGGTAGTTATCGACGATCTTTTCCAAAAATAGGTCTTCGGTGACCTAACCAAAATAGTTGCCTTCATCTATCCATGCTCTGCTTAGCTAGATCTTCGTCGACATGGCACATCGCGGCGTTGTACTCCTCACAGCACCGACCTCGCAGCTCCTTCGACACTATGTTGCGTGCAAATTCGCAGCATACCAAAACTTGTCCCAAAATTGTTCAAACTTAACTGCGCTGAGCTCCGCAATTTTCAAAATTATTCCTATTAAAAAATGCTCTATCTGGGCCAGGCCCAACAATTATGAAGTGTTACTAATCATGTAATTAAATTTGATTTGTAGGGAAGATCATGTGCTATGATCTACAAAAGAAATATAATGAACACCTATTCAAAAGAACAAGTGATGGATGTTCAACAAGAATACTTACAAATCAAACGTTTTATATGTTAGAATTTTGATAATTTCATTCAAATATTATCTAGGATCCTACTAAGAGAATAACATGCACAGCATAACAATCATAGACACAAGAGACATAGAGTTTTCTCAGGGAAAACCAAGAAGGTGAAAAACAACGCAACATCCTCAGAGATAGAATGAGCACAAATACAAGGATCACAAAGATCATGTTGATGTATATTTAACTTCGGAATGTATTTCATATATATTTATTTCCCTTATAAGAGATGTGTTATTCCTCTATAAGGAAGTGTCGTCATGTGTATTGACAAGTGTCGCAAGTGTGTGTACTTGGCGACGGGTTTTTAGACCACCATTTGTGGGGTCGGCCCTGAAATATATATTATATGGTTGATGTACCTAGCTAGACAAGTCAGCCCCATATTGTAACTGGGAAAATAGATTAGTATAAATAGAGATCGGGAGATCTCTATTTGGATCACTTGGAAACTCACACTTCTCTCACTCAGAAAGTGGCGCACTAGTGAGGAGGAGGATCATCTACTACTAGGAGACTATCTCAGTGTATTTTGGTTGTACTTTGGTTGAGCCATTGCTCTCTCTATCTCTGAGGAAGTTGTGGGGTTTTTCACCTTAGGGTTTTCCCCACGGAGACTCTGTGTCTCTTGTCTCTCATGCTTTTGATACTTGTGATGCTTGTCATGCTTATTGTGATTGTTATGCATTGATATATTGTATATGTTATTCCCTCAGTAAAGATCCAAGAGTATTGTGAATTAATGCTCAAAATTTAACATGGTATCAGAGCTAACCTGAGAAGAAGACATTTTGCAGTGACGGAAACTTGAGTTTCTTGTTTATTGGGTTTCTCTCCACACTTTTTAGAAAAGCAGTATAGTAGATTGACTCTACTCATCAAGGAGAATATATCTGTCCAATCATAATCCAATTATGAGCATTTTCATATTTGGCCCTAAAAATTAGGGTTTCCACAAAAATAGGAATTTCTGAAATCTGAAGACATAGCTGGAAGCTCCTTGCAAAAATCGAAGTTTAGAGCTTTGGATCAAGATTTTTGGCTAAGTAGATCTCTGAGAAACTCAAACCCTAATTCAGGGCTCTCCGTAGTGAACCAAGGAGGACAAAAAGGAAAATCTGAAGGGTAAAGCTTTGTTGATCTCAAATTTTGAATACACCAGGCTGATCAGCTCATCAAGGTGCATCTTTCTATCCTTTTAGAAAGTTCAAATTCTCATTTTGAATTTTTAGGGTTTTTTCGACAAACCCTAATCCGGGACGAGATCCATTTTTCAGCATTTCAAGTGGTAAGACCTAAATCTTTTCTATTTCCATTTGAAGTACTCTTTAAGATGTTTCACCACACCAAGCTTGAGGATAAGCTTGAAGGGGCTTATAACTTCTGAGCTTGGAAGTATAGGATTGGGTTAATCCTAGAAGAGAATGAGTTGGACTCATATGTAAAATAAGACATCCCTATCCCAAAGGATGAAGAGGCTAAAGTATTGCATAAGAAGAACTTGGTCAAGGCAAAGAGAATCATTGTTGATTCTATCAAAGACCATCTCATACCCCATGTGTCTTCTCTAAAGACACCCAAGGAAATGTTTGACTCTTTGACCAAGCTATTTGAAGGGAAGAACATAAATCGGAAGATGACCCTGCGGAACCAATTGAAAGGAGTAAAGTTTCAAAATGGAGAAACCATTCAATCTTATTTTTCTAGGGTCTCCCAGATTAAGGAACAAATGGAAGCCATAGATGAAATGGTGGAGAATGGTGAAATTGCCATGACCACTCTAAATGGCCTACCCAGGTCATGGGATTCCTTTATTCAAGGAATTTGTGCAAGGAAGAAATTGATCTCCTTCAACAGATTGCGGGAAGAATGTTCTCAAGAAGAAGCAAGGCTCGTGTCCAGAGAAGAAAAGATGGGAAGTGAAGATCAAGCTCTCACAGTACACACCAAGAAAGGAAGGTCAAAGAGACAGCACTCTCATGTCAAGAAATATTCACACTATCACCAACATAAATATAAGAAAGATCTCATATGCTTCACATGTAATGAGAAAGGTCATTATGCTTCAGATTGTCCCAAGAACAAAAGGAACAACAACACAAAGAAGAAGAAGGGCAATATGAAAATATATCATGCTCATGCTGCTGAAGATGATGAACCACCCAAGAAGAAGGCTAGGGAAGAAAGTGATGTTAGTGATGATGACTCATCAAGTGAAGAAGAATATTTTCTAATCTCTGCTCTCACAGGTACTATCTCCCATGGTTGTAATGATTGGTTAATTGAAAGTGGGGCTTCCAAACACATGACTAGGTTTAAGGAATCTTTTGTGAATCTATCCGAACATGAATCACCCCATAAGGTGAAACTTGGGGATGATTATCAATACCCAATCAAAGGAAGTGGTGAAGCCTCCTACAACCTAGATTCTGGAAAATCTTTGAAGATGAAAGAAGTCCTTTATGTACCTGGGCTCAAGAAGATTTTATTTTCCATCTCTGCATTGGATGCAAAAGGTATGAGGGTTGCATTTGTGGATGGCCAAGTCCTATTGTGGCCAAAGGGAAAGACCTTAGATGATGCAATAGTAATTGGAGAGCAAGAGGTAGGTTTGTATAAACTGAAGGGACAAACTGAACATGCCATGCTGCATGAATCCATGGAGACAAATGAACTTTGGCATAGAAGACTTGCTCATATGCACTATAGGGCACTTCCAATTGCAAGCAAGGCTATAGAGGGTCTTCCTAAAATCAAGACCAAACATGAAGGTTTTTGCAAAGGATGTGCAAAAGGTAAGAACATTAAAAAGGCTTTCCCAAGCAGTGAAAGCAAGGCAAAGGATATCCTGGAAATCATCCACTCATATGTATGTGGTCCTATGTCATCCAGTTCTCTAAGTGGGTATGTTTACTATGTCTCATTTATCGATGAATTCTCGAGGAAGACTTGGGTATACTTCTTGAAGAACAAAGATGAGGTGTTTGATAAGTTCAAGGAATTCAAAACCTTGATGGAGATTCAAACTGACAAGAAGATCAAAACATTCAGATCCGACAATGGTGGAGAATTCACCTCACGTGACTTCAAGAAGCTTTGCAGTGATTCAGGGATTAAGAGGGAGTTGACTACTCATAATCCTCAACAAAATGGAGTTGTAGAAAGGAAGAACAGTACAATCATGGAAGCAGTAAGGGCAATGCTACATGACCAGGATCTACCGATGCATCTATGGGTAGAAGGAGCTAGAACAGCTGTATATGTGCAGAACAAAACACCCCACAAGATATTGGACAACAAGACACCAGAAGAGGTCTTTTCTGGTAAGAAACCTGAAGTCATCCATCTCAGAATATTTGGTTGTCCAGTATACACTCATGTCCCAAAGGAAAATAGGACCAAACTAGATCCTTCAGGAAAGAAGGGTATCTTTGTGGGTTACAGTGAAAGCTCGAAGGCTTACAAAATATACTTTCCGGGGTTCAAGAAGATTGATGTTAGCAGGGATGTAACATTTGATGAAAACTCAACATTCATCAAATCAAGGAAGGTTGTTAGGAACCCATTTCTTTACTTTGTTAGTATATTGTTGTTGGACGCATATGCTTTGTAAGTCGTCTTGTAGTATTTGTTGATCCATAGTTTATATTAGCCCATAGTATTGACCCATAGTATTGGACGCATATGCTTTGTAAGTCGTCCCATAGTATTATATGTCCCATGGTTTTGACTCATAGTATTGGCACCTAGACTTAGTCCATGGTTTGTATTAACACATAGTATTGACCCATGGTATTGGCGCCTAGACTTAGTATATAAGTGTGTGTTGAGGCCTATGAAGGCATCGTGAAGTTAATTGTATTGAGCTTGCTCAAAGGAGGTTTCCCCCTCAAAGTGGCCCGTGATAAATATAAAAGTGATTCTAAGTTCTATTATTTCTGATATCTCGTGTATTTGCATTAATTAATTATTGCAGGTTCATCACATCTGGTATCAAAGCACTTTCTTGGGATCGTTGGGTGGAATTTCTGCCAATTTTTTTTCTGCATCTGTTGCAGCTTCGGATTTGGGAATAATCCCTATACGCTTAACTGTGGGAATTACTTGGGCATAAGCCCTAAAACTCATTGTGAGGAGTACCACAGGAACCCCAAAGTAGCTGGCCCATTGAGAGGACCTGCCAGCGAAAAGGGCAATGACCCCTACCTGATTGACTAGTTCCCACCCGTGAGGTAAACCAAGAGCTATCGTTTGTGGCAAAGCGGTTATCAGTTTTACTTGAGCCGTGGAGTGAGGGGTACTACCCCAATACGCAAGCCGTCAAATAGCATTGGTGGCCAAGTGAAACACTTGAACTGTTAGGAAGTCGTACATACCTGGGGTCCATATCTATTTTCAATTGAACTGTTTCTGATCACTTCCGCTCCAGATCCAGCCATTTCAGATCTATTATGAAAGTCGTTCCAGATCCAGTCAACGTTTCAGATCCAGTTGTTTTCGATCCCTTCCGCGCCATTGCAGATCCATCAGTTATGGATCCCTTCCGCGCCGCTGTTGCCAATGCATTTCTGATGAAAAAAAAAACTATTTTTCGGCCATATCTCCCTTGTTTCAACTTTGTTTTCCCTGAAACTTCACTAACATCTCTGCAATCCCATTCTGCATATTTCATTCCTGAAGACCCTATCCCAAATTCCACTTCCCAAGACCAGAAATCCCACATTTGTCTATTTTTAGGGTTTGCCATAACTTCTTCAATTTTCACCCGATTGCCTTCAAATTTTACCATAGAGTTCTCGCTTCTGAAATCCCCATTTTTTGCTTCCCTGTCTTTCAGAAAGTGTTGAAAACCTAGTCAAACCCCAATTACCCCTCTAAGTTTTTACCAAATCCAAATTTCCCCTTACTAAATAAGCTTGTGTTTGTGTTTTTCTATCCATTCCCCCCCCCCGACAAAAAAAAAAAAAAAAAAAAAATTACTGGTTATGCTTGTCACTCACACAGGAGCAAACACCATGGGGGAAGCACTTGCAGCCATCCAAACCAAACTCCAATATCTGGATGAAAAATTTCTCATCCTCCATCTTCAGCATTCAGCCATGAACAATAACCGACAACCAGAATCTTTTGCAGCCATCGGGTTCTCTTCTTCCAACAATTTTCATGGGTCGAAGCTTGATTTTACTCGCTTCAATGGTATTGATCCGACTGGATGGATATACCGAGCAGAACAATATTTTAGTCTGCATAATACTTTTGATGTTCAGAAAGTTCCACTTGCATCCTTTTATTTGGAACAGGAATCCCTTCAATGGTACCGTTGGTACATCAAATCTCATCCTGAGCCAAACTGGACAGATTTTTTTCAACTCCTTTTGCCACAATTTGGTCCTAGTCCTTTTGACGACTTCACAGTAGCACTCACTAAACTTCACCAAACTGGCACAGTGAGAGAGTATCAGATGGAATTTGAGAAACTAGCCAATCACACAGAAGGATTGTTTGATGAATTCTACAGGAGTTGTTTTATCAGTGGTCTCAAGGATGAAATCCGCTCAGAGGTCAAAATGTTTTGTCCCAACACAATGATTGAAGTCCTAGGATTGCCTAAGCTGGCCGAGGACAAGATCGCAGCTCAACAATGCTCCAAACCCACCTTTGTTCCCTTCAGAAATATGGGTTCCCAAAGACCTCCCATCACGCCTGCTCCTCAACCAACTCCTATCAAGCAATTGTCTGAAACAGAGATGCAGGCACATCGAGAAAAAGGGATTTGTTATAATTGTGATGAGAAATTCACTCGGGAACATCGATGTGTTCCAAAAAAGCTCTATCTCTTGGATGTGGATTCTCCGCCTACCTCAGAACTTGATGAAGAAGCTCCAGATAAAGTAGATGATCAGGTCAACATTCAACACCCGCCTGTTGACACCCCATCTCAGGACGACCCACCCGAGATCTCTCTCCATGATGTAACCGGCATCACCACCCCACAAACAATGTGAGTCAGGGGATACTTCAAGAAGCTCCCTCTTACCATACTCATTGATTCTGGTAGCACTCATAACTGTATTGATCCTCAGATTTCCAAACAGGCTGATTGTTTTGTCCATCCTTGCTCCAACTTTAAAGTCATGGTTGCCAATGGGGGCACCTTACCTTGCAAGGGGAAGTGTCACAATGTGCGTATCTCTATGGAATATTATAACCTGCGCTCTCACATGTTTGCCTTGTCCTTAGGCAGATGCAATGTGGTTTTGGGCATTCAATGGTTACGCACACTTGGCCCCATCTTATGGGATTTTGCTGAACTTTGGATGCAGTTTTCAGTCAATGGGGCACAACACAAATTTATGGGCTTACAACCAGGGTCTGTCTACATCATCAGTTCACATCGCCTGGAAAAAATACTTAAGAATAATTCACATGGTGTCATCGCTCAGCTCCATTCCATTCAGATGCACCCATCAACAGTCTCTGCTACTTCCTTGGATAGATATGCAGGTGTCTTTGCTAAACCAATGATCTTGTTGCCTTCAAGAGACCTTTCCGGTAAGAATTTAGCCGCATCTACCTCTCAGCAGGAAATGATGACTATTTTGCATATAGTCCAGAAGTGGTAGCCATCCCTATTGGGGAATTATTTCTGCATCAAGACTGATCTCCAGAGTCTGGAAACTTTCCTCGAACAACGGGTCTCCTCCCCAACACACCTGAAATGGGTTATCCAACTCATGGGTTATGACTATGCAACCACTTACCAGAAGGGTAAGGACAATATGGTGGAAGATGCTCCTCCTCGCACATTTGATGACCCAGTTTCTCTTACAGCTATTTCTCTGCTTGTTCCAAATTGGTTGCAAACTGTTCAATGGGGCTATCTCTTCTATGAACTCCATGCTTCTTCATCAGTAGGGCACTCTGGGTTCCTCAAAACATATGACCAGGAACAATGTAACTTCTTTTGACAGGGACTCAAAAGGACAAATCAACAGATGGTGGTTGACTGTGATACTTTCCAGGTCAACAAGGGTGAAACGACCCTCCTTTCGGGATTGATCGAACCCTTACCCATCTCTCCACAGATTTGGATAACTATTTCTATGGATTTCCTAGAAGCACTCCAGTGGTATCTCAAAGGACACCATATGAAGCAGTATCTGTACAGGCACCACCAGTTCTTCTTCCATACACCTTTAGCAGCTCCCCAGTTTAGGCAATTGACTCAATTTTTTGAAACCGTGATCAACTTCTTCTCATTCTGCAGGACAATTTTCACATGGCAATAATTCAACTAAAACAACAAGCCGAGCAGCACCATTCTGAGTGCACTTTTCACATCATTGATATGGTTCTTCTTCATCTACAGCCTTCCATGCAATCCTCCCTGAAACTCCAAAGGCACCAGTGGCTCGGAATGCAACTCGAGGATGCTACAGGGGACCCACTCCTTCAGATTTTGCATCAATTTCCACATCTAAATCTTTGAGGACAAAGCTTTTTCTAAGGGAGAGGGGATGTTAGGAACCCATGTCTTTACTTTGTTATTATATTGTTGTTGGACACATATGCTTTGTAAGTCTTCCCGTAGTATTTGTTGATCCATAGTTTATATTATCCCATAGTATTGACCCATAGTATTGGACGCATATGCTTTGTCAGTCGTCCCATAGTATTATATGTCCTATGGTTTTGACTCATAGTATTGGCGCCTAGACTTAGCACATGGTTTGTATTGACACATAGTGACCCATGGCATTGGCGCCTAGACTTAGTATATAAGTGTGTGTTGAGGCCTATGAAGGCACCGTGAGGTTAATTGTATTGAGCTTGCTCAAAGGAGGTTCCCCCTCGAAGTGGCCCGTGATCAATATAAAAGTGATTCTGAGTTCTATTATTTCTGATATCTCGTGTATTTGCATTAATGAATTATTGCAGATTCATCACAAAGGCACCTGTCGAAGTTTATGCATAACCTAAGGAAACTAGATTTCAAGACACTACCATGACTTAAGCAATTCTAGAAGTTGTTCGTGAGTTTGAAGATCCGCAAGAACCTGTAGATCCACCCCGTGAGGATAACTCTCACAAGAGGAAACCTGCATGGGCTAGAGAGCTCATTCAAGATGTAGAAATATTTGGCATTCCAGAAAAAGAACACAGAGCAAAGAAGAGAACTAGATCACATACCAGCTATGTTGCTTTACTCTGTGACATTATGAACAAAGAACCTTCCAGTTATGAAGAAGCAGTGGAAAAGAAAGAATGGAAGGATGCCATGGTTGAGGAATACCAATCAATAATGAAGAATGATGTTTGGGATGTTGTCCCAAGACCTAAAGAGAAGTTTGTTGTGACTTCCAAATGGATCTACGAAATCAAGCATGCTGCAGATGGCAATATAGAGAAATACAAGGCAATATTCGTAGCTTGTGGCTTCTCCCAAAAAGAGGGAATAGATTATGAAGAAACTTTTGCACCTGTAGCCAGGTATACTTCCATCATAGCAGTACTTTCCCTAGCTGCAGCATTGAAATGAAAAATACACCAGATGGATGTCAAGACTGCATTCTTGAATGGTGTAGTTGAAGAAGAAGTATATGTGGAGCAGCCACTCGGTTTTGAAATACATGATAGGGAGTCATATGTGTGCAGATTGAAGAAATCCTTGTATGGATTGAAGCAAGCTCCCAGAACTTGGTATGGTAGGATGGACAGTTTCCTATCTAGTTTGGGCTTTACCAAGAGTAAATCGGATTCCAACCTTTACTACAAGGTTGAGGAAGGGAATCCTATGATTCTACTTCTATACGTGGATGACTTATTTGTAACAGGAGATGACAGATTGATTGCAGATACTAAAAGGAAGCTTGCTGCTGAGTTTGATATGAAAGATTTGGAAATGATGCATTATTTCCTAGGTATGGAGGTGTGGCAAAATGTAGGTGGGATCTTCCTTGGTCAAGGGAAGTACAGAGTAGATATCCTGAAGAGATTCGAGATGATGCATTGCAAGGCCATGGCCACACCTATGGCATCAAACCTGAAGCTTCTATGTGATGCTTCATCTGAACCAGTTGATGTCTCTATGTATCGTCAGATGATTGGGTCCTTGATGTACCTGACGAACACAAGACCAGATATTTGCTTTACTGTGAACACATTGAGTCAGTTCCTGATAGATCCGAGGAGTGTTCACCTAGTTGCTGTGAAGCATGTTCTGAGGTACCTGAAGGGTACAGTGGATTATGGGCTCAAGTATGAAGTGAATCAAAAGTTTAACCTACAGGGTTATGTTGATTCAGATTGGGCAGGCAATGTTGCAAATAGGAAGAGCACATCTGGGTGCTGCTTCAGTATGGGATCAGGTGTGATCTCTTGGTTTAGCAGGAAGCAGTCCTACGTAGCACTGAGTATAGCAGAGGTAGAGTATGTTGTAGCTTGTTCAGCTATTTGTGAGGCAGTATGGCTTCGAAAGCTACTGTTTGAGTTATTTAATCTCCTGTTGGATGCTACTGGTATCTTCTGTGATAACCAAAGTTGTGTGGAGATGTCTAAGAACCTAGTGTTTCATGACAGGTCGAAACACATAGAGATCAAATATCACTATATCAGGGATATGGTGTAGAGAGGAGCTGTGAAGCTCATTTATGTTGTGACGGACAAGCAGATTGCAGATATGCTGATGAAGCCATTAGCCAGGGTGAAGTTCTAGTACTTCATGGAGAGGCTAGGTGTTCTTTAGATCGAGGACACTTCGAGGAAGAAGTGATGGACACATTTGCTGAAGCCATTCCAAGCATGTTGGAAGGAGGATCCTTCACATGGCTGTGGATGTAAGTGCTGGATGATGAAAAAGGACTGGCTCTGTAGAACTTCCTATGACGAGTAGAGTTAGAGATTGGTTGAGATAGCAGCAACAGTGACGATGATGATGACGATGATCTCGAGAAGAAGACTTGTCTAACAAAACTGTGTCGAGAAATACCTTCCTAGTTAAGAGTGAGTGTTGATGTATATGTAACTTCATAATGTATTTCATCTATGTATTTCATATATATTTATTGTACCCTTATAAGAGATGTGTTATTCCTCTATAAGGAAGTGTCGTCATGTGTATTGACAAGTGTCGCAAGTGTGTGTACTTGGAGACAAGTTATTAGACAACCATATGTGGGGTCAACCCTGAAATATATATTATATGGTTGATGTACCTATCTAGACAAGTCAGCCCCATAGTGTAACTAGGAAAATAGATTAGTATAAATAGAGATCAGGAGATCTCTATTTGGATCACTCGAAAAGTCACACTTCTCTCACTCAAAAAGTGGTGCACTAGTGAGGAGGAGGATCATCTACTACTAGGAGACTATCTCAGTGTATTTTGGTTGTACTTTGGTTGAGCCATTTCTCTCTCTATCTCTGAAGAAGTTGTGGGGTTTTTCACCTTAGGTTTTTCCCCACGGAGACTCTGTGTCTCTTGTCTCTCATGCTTTTGATACTTGTGATGCTTGTCATGCTTATTGTGACATGCTTTTGATACTTGTGATGTACTTTTGATAGATTGTCTCAGTGATTCCTGCTAAACCAAGAGATCATACTTGATCCCATACTGAAGTAGAACCCCGAAGTGATCTTCTTATCTGTAGCACTGCCTGCCCAATCTGAATCAACATAACCCTCTAGGTTAAACTTTTGATTCGCATCATACTTGAGTCCATAATCAATTGTACCCTTCAAGCACCTCAGAATATGCTTTACAACAATCAAGTGAACATGTCTAGGATCCGTTAGGAACTGGCTCAAGGTTTTCACAGCAAAGCAAATATCTGGTCTTGTGTTTGTTAGGTACATCAAGGACCCAATCATCTGACGATACATCGTGGCATCAATCGAATCTAATGAAGCATCACTCAATAGCTTCACATTCGATGCCATAGGTGTGGCCATGTCCTTGCATTCCATCATCCCAAACCGCTTCAGGATCTCTATTGCATACTTCCCTTGTCCAAAGAATATTCCATCTGCACTCTACCACACCTCCATACCTAGAAAGTAATGTATCAGACCCAAGTCCTTCATCTCGAACTCAGAATCAAGCTTCCTCTTTGTGTTAGCAATCAACCTATCCTCACCTGTCACAAATAAGTAATCCACATACAATAGGAGTATAACTGGATTGCCTTCCTCAACATTGTAGTAAAGGTTGGAATCTGCTTTACTCTTGGTAAATCCCAAACTAGTCAAGAAGTTGTCAATCCTGTCGTACCATGTCCTAGGTGCTTGTTTCAAACCATACAAGGATTTCTTTCATTTGAACACATGTGGCTCCCTGTCATGTGTCTCAAATTCGAGTGGTTGCTCCACATACACTTCCTCTTCAACTACACCATTCAATAAAGTTGTCTTGACATCCATCTGGTGTATCTTCCACTTCATCATTGCAACCAGAGCAAGTACTGTTCTGATGGAAGTATATTTGACTACAGGTGCAAAGGTATCTTCATATTCTATCTCTTATTTCTGGGAGAAGCCACAAGCCACAAACCTTGCCTTGTATTTCTCTATGCTACCATCTGCAGCATGCTTGATCTTGTAGATCCATTTGGAAGTCACAACAGACTTCCCTTCTGGTCTTGGGACCACATCCCAAACATCATTCTTCATGATCGACTGGTATTCCTCGACCATGGCCTCCTTCCATTCTTTCTTTTCTATTGCTTCTTCATAACTGGAAGGTTCTTTGTCCATTATGTCACATAGTAAGGCTACATAGATGGTGTGTGACCTTGTTCTTTTTATTTCTCTGTGTTCCTCTTATGGAACACCATATTTCTCTGCATCTTGGATGAGCTCTCTTTCCCATGTCGGTTTCCTCTTGTGAGAGTTCTTCTCATGAGGTGGATCTACAAGCTCTTGTGGATCTTCTATTTCACAATCCTCTTCTGGATTTGCTTTGTTCATGGTGGTGTCTTGTATCCTGGGTACTCTTGGTTCTTCATTGTCTTCAATAGGTTGCTTCCTCGATTTGATGTATGTTGAGTTTTCATCAAAAGTCACATCCCTACTGATGTCAATCTTCTTGACCCTAGAAAGTAGATTTTGTATGCTTTCAAATTTTCACTGTAACCCACAAATATACCCTTCTTTCCTGAAGGATATAGATTTGTCCTCTTTTCTCTTGGAACATGTGTGTATATTGGACAGCCAAAAATCCTGAGATAGCTAACTTATGGTTTCTTACTAGAGAAAAATTCTTCTGGTCTCTTGTTGTCAAGTATCTTATGTGGTGTTATGTTTTGTACATATACAACTATCATTGCTGCTTCTGCCCATAGGTGCATAGGTAGATCTTGGTCATGAAGCATTGCCCCTGTTGCTTCCATGATTGTTCTATTCTTCCTTTCTACAACCCCATTCTGTTGTGAATTGTAAGGAGTGGTCAAAATCCCTCTTAATCCCTAAATCACTTCATAACTTCTTGAAGTCCCCTGAAGTGAATTCTCCGCCATTGTCGTATCTAAAGGTGTTGATCTTCTTATCAATTTGGTTTTCTATCAAGGATTTGAATTCCTTGAACTTATCAAACACTTCATCTTTGTTCTTCAAGAAATTAACTCAAGTCTTCCTAGAGAAATCATCAATGAAAGAAACATAAAAATACATACCCACTCAAAGAACTGGATGACATTGGACCACATACATCGGAGGGGATAATTTCCAAAATTCATTTTTCCTTGCTTTCACTGCTTGGAAATGCCTTCTTTGTGTTCTTTCCTTTTGCACATCCTTTACAGACACCTTCATGCTTTGACTGGATTTCAAGAAGACCTTCTACTACTTTGCTTGCAATGGTAGTGCTCTATAGTGCATATGTGCAAGCTTTCTGTGCCAAATTTCACTTGGCTCCATGGATTCATGTACCATGGCTTGCTTAGGTTGTCCCTTCAATTTGTATAATCTTCCCTCTTGCTCTCCAATTACTACTGCATCATCTATGGTATTACCTTTTGGTCACATAAGTACTTGGACATCCACAAATTTAACTCTCATCCCTTTTGCATCCAAAGATGATATGGAGAGAAGATTCTTCTTAAGTCTAGGTACATATAGAAAATCTTGCATCTTTAAAGACTTCCCAGAGTCTAATTTGTAGGAAGCTTTACCACTTCCTTTTATTGGGTATTGATAGTCATTCCCAAGTTTCACCTTATGAGGTGACTTATGCTCAGATAGGTCCATAAGAGATTATTTAAATCCTGTCATATGTTTGGAATCCCCACTATCAATAATCCAATCATTACACACATGTGTAATAGTACCTGTGAGGGCAGAGATTAGAACATATTCTTCATCACTTAAAGAGTCTCCACTTTCTTCCTTAGTCTTCTTTCTGGGAGGTTCATCATCCTCAGCAGCATGAGCATGATATCTCTTCTTGTTTTTCTTTTTCTTTTTGTCGTTGAAGCCTTTTCTTTTCCTGGGACATTCTGAAGCAAAGTGTCCCTTCTCATCACATATGAAGCATCTCAGATCTTTCTTCTCCCTCTGATGGTGGTGAGAATATTTATTGTGATGAGGTTGCTCCCTCTTCAACTTACTTCTCCTTATGTGAGTTGTGAGAGCTTGGTCTTCACTTTCCATCTTTTCTTCTCCGTCCACAAGCCTAGCTTCCTCTTGTGAGAATTCCTCCCACAGTCTACTAAAAGAGATCAATTTATTTCGAGCACAAATTCCTTAAATGATGTAAGATGTATCTAGACCAATATGACAAAGGCAAATTCAATTCCATGCAATGCTTGTATGGACAATACATGATGCCCTAGGGTTAACCCATTTTTGTGGTATGTAATTATAAGTTCCACTTTATTTGCAAAGAATTATACGAACTACTAGTTAATATACTACGCACGCATGTTTTTCTAAATAATCTAGTCATTTTGTATATAATTATAATTGACATAGATACGCCATCTCTTTATGTAGGTCTTTAAACAAAGGGGAAATTTGCATGTCCATTTTGTGGTCCTAAGATCAAATCTCGTCATTCAAAAAGCTTAGGAAAGGAGGTGTTTGATGAGTATAGGCACTTCCTCTCTAAGAATCACAGGTATTGAACTACCGAAAAACATATGTTCAATGGAAAGCAAGAGACCCCATTACAACCGCAGAGAATGACACCTCACCTATGGAAGTTGCAGTATAATAGAAATCGTCAAGGTACGTATAATGAATCATCGTATATGATATGTTATATTGTATTTTTTTTTATTGTGTGTTGTTTATTGTAATTGACATTGATTTATGTAATTTCATGATTGTCGTTCATGTGATCATGAAGGCATTAATGGGATTCCATGAGGACTGAAAAGTTATCCTAGACAATTTAGTAGGTTGCCCTACTATGAGCACCTACAAATTGTCCATCTATTTGATACAATGCATATCGGAAAGAATGTGACCGAAACATTATGGAAAATATTGGATGGAAGGAGTGACAAAGAAAAAATTGTCAAAATTTGCAAAGACATTCAAGATAGCAACCATGCAATGAAAGACGTCATTCAATTTCATAGCAATGGAGAGAAAATTAATATAAACTCACTTCCATGGATGTTAATGGACCAGCAAATTAATGTTGTAAAAGAATTCATTCGAAAAGTTAAATTTCCCACTGGATTTTGTGCGAACATGAAGAATATCATAACAAAGAAAGGCGATTTAGTGGGGGTGAAAACTCATGATTGGCATGTCTTCATGAAGGTAATTATTATGGTATGGATTTAATTAATTTTTTTCCTATTCCTGTGAATATGGTTGGTATATTTTTTGTTTGTCTACTCTTTGTTGATAAAATGAAACGATTTGTATATTATTGTTACAGTATGTTCTACCTCTCTCTATCTCAGACAACTTCAACAACAATGTCAAGCAAATAATATATAGTCTCGGGAAATACATGAGGTAAGTGGTGATTTTTTCCATGCACTTAGTGTTTGTTTAATTCAACATAGAACTTATATTAGATTTTCGTTCTGTAATTCATGTTATGTAATATAATGTTTTTTTCCTTTAATCTCTTGATTTTGTTGTCATGTCACTTGTAGATGGTTGTCATCTAAAGAATTCCATAAATAAGACATAAAGTATTGGATGAGAGAAATTGCTCGTCTCATGTGTGAAATGAAGAAGCATATACCTTCGGCATTTTTCAATGCATAAGAACACTACCTCATACACCAAGTTGAGGAGATTGAACTATGTGGACCTGCGCACTCAAGGTCCATGTGGATGGTTGAGAGGCACTTGAAATTTATGAAGGGTTTAGTCAGACAATGAGCATATGCTGAGGGTTCTATGATGGAGGGATATATGGTATACCTAAACATGTTGTATATTAGTGAATATCTTTCTAAATTAGCAGAAAAGCTCAATTTACATTGCATTTGTGATCCGAAATCCAATAAGAGTTTCGAAGGGGAGTACCCAAAGGGGAAAGGTAGATCGAGGAAGGTGAAAGGTAATATAACACATTTGACTGGTGATTTTCATGTATATATAATATCATACATATTATATATAACTCATTTGGGCACCCAAGGGCCGCCCCTCACTTGTGGCATGATGTTGGGCATCACGCACCCCATGAGGGCGGCCCTTGGGCACCCAGATGAGCAAATGAGTGTGTCCAGAGGAGCAGTTTGACACGATTATAAATTTAAAAAGAATTTTAATACCAAATGAGCGGATCCAACTCGCCGAATCAATAAATGAAGGAAGCTCCACGATTTGATATCAAAGGCAAGTCACATTTTTCATTGTTAAGGAGAATGTCACTTGGACACAGATCCAAATCTGACACCTTAAACGCATAAATAAGGGGCAATTTTACACCATGTAATATTTGGTCCAATGGAGATCGGTGAAGAAAATCACTTGCTCAAATTTGCATGTAATAACTACCACGAGGAATTCAACACATTATATTACCCAAACAAAATCCTATCACATTCTTAAAAAATATACCAGATAGTTGTCACTCTAGACATAAGATGTGTCATCTGTCTGCCGGAAATGTGAGACTACTAATATGCCAGATTGCTGCTATAATCATTGTTGACATCCAGAAATATTCAGTTGACATCTCGTACATATTATCATTTCAAATTTGGAGTGCCATTGTTTTCAATCGTTGCAACAAAAGATTAATCATATAGAAATAAGTTGCAAATCACTACCACGATTGCTGTAGATCGGATATTCACTACATATTGATGCCATATTTTTGCCATAAACTTATGCTATCAATCACCATTCTAAATGTTATCGTATTAAGTTTGTAAATTAGATTGAGGTTGGTTAAAATTATATTTTACTGATGTTTGCTTATTATTTGTATTGTTGGTAGTTTTGAACGATTAAGAGTGGAGAAAATCAATTGTAGAAGGATGCATGTAACGGCCCTTAGGTTCCCAAGTGAGTGGCTCTGCTCATTTGGGCGTCTAACGGCTGCCTCTCACTAGCGGTGCGATACTGGGCATCGCGCACCCCGTGAGGGTGGCCCTTGGGCACCCAGATGAGCAAATGAGTGTGTCCAGAGGAGCAGTTTGACACGATTATAAATTTAAAAATCATTTTAATACCAAATGAGCAGAGCCAACTCACTGAATCAATAAATGAAGGAAGCTCCATGATTTGATATCAAAGGCAGTCACATTTTTCATTGTTAAGGAGAATGTCACTTGGACACAGATCCAAATTTGACACCTTAAATGCATAAATAAGGGGCAATTTTACACCACGTAATTTTTGGTCCAATGGAGATCGGTGAAGAAAATCACCTGCTCGAATTTGCATGTAACAACTACCATGAGGAATTCAACACATTATCTTACCCAAACCAAATCCTATCACATTCTTAAAAAATATGCCAGATAGCTGCCACTCTAGCCATAAGATGTGTCATCTGTCTGCCGAAAATGTGAGACTACTAATATTCCATATTGCTACTATAATCATTGTTGACAGGCATAAATCTTCAGTT
Organism: Larix kaempferi; assembly: GCA_027924585.1. NCBI lineage: Eukaryota > Viridiplantae > Streptophyta > Pinopsida > Pinales > Pinaceae > Larix > Larix kaempferi. The sequence continues at coordinate 1,060,948 of BSBM01000358.1, forward strand.
GACATCTTGTACATATTATCATTGCAGATTTGGAGCGCCATTGTTTTCAAACGTTACAACAAAAGATTAATCATACAGAAAGAAGCTGCTAATCACTACCATGATTGCTGCAAATCGGATATTCACTACATATTGATGCCATTTTTTTGCCATAAACTTATGCTATCAATCACCGTTCTAAATTTTATCGTATTAAGTTTGTAAATTAGATTGAGGTTGGTTAAAATTATATTTTACTGATGTTTGCTTATTATTTGTATTGTTGGTATTTTTGAACGATTAAGAGTGGAGAAAATCAATTGTAGAAAGATGCATGTAATAGCCCTTGGGTGCCCAAGTGAGCAGCTCCGCTCATTTGGGCACCCAAGGGCTGCCCCTCACTAGCGGCACGATGTTGCGCATCGCGCACCCTGTGAGGGCAGCCCTTGGGCACCCAGATGAGAAAATGAGTGTGTCCAGAGGAGCAGTTTGATGCAATTATAAATTTAAAAAGCATTTTAATACCAAATGAGCACATTCAACTCACCGAATCAATAAATGAAGGAAGCTCCACGATTTGATATCAAAGGCGGTCACGTTTTTCATTGTTAAGGAGAATGTCACTTGGACACAGATCCAAATATGACACCTTAAACGCATAAATAAGGGGCAATTTTACACCACGTAATTTTTGGTCCAATGGAGATCGGTGAAGAAAATCACTTGCTCGAATTTGCATGTAACAACTACCACGAGGAATTCAACACATTATCTTACCCAAACCAAATCCTATCACATTCTTAAAAAATATGCCAAATAGCTGTCACTCTAGCCATAAGATGTGTCATCTGTCTGTCGAAAATGTGAGACTACTAATATGCCAGATTGCTACTATAATCATTGTTGACAGCCAGAAATCTTCAGTTGACATCTCGTACATATTATCATTGCATATTTGGAGTGCCATTGTTTTCAATCGTTGCAATAAAACATTAATCATACAGAAAGAAGCTACAAATCGCTACCACAATTGCTATAGATCAGATATTCACTACATATGGATGCCATATTTTTTGCCATAAACTTATGCTATCAATAACCATTCTAAATGTTATCATATTAAGTTTGTAAATTAGATTGAGGTTGGTTAAAATTATATTTTACTGATGTTTTCTTATTATTTGTATTGTTGGTATTTTTGAACGATTAAGAGTGGAGAAAATCAATTGTAGAAGGATGCATGTAATGGCTCTTGGGTGCCCAAGTGAGTGGCTCCACTCATTTGGGTGCCCAAGGGCCACCCCTCACTGGCGGTGCGATGCAAGGCATCACGCACCCTATGAGGGCAGCCCTTGGGCACCCAGATGAGCAAATGAGTGTGTCCAGAGGAGCAGTTTGACGCGATTATAAATTTTAAAAGCATTTTAATACCAAATGAGCGGAGCCAACTCACCGAATCAATAAATGAAGGAAGCTCCATGATTTGATATCAAAGGCGGTCACATTTTTCATTCTTAAGGAGAATGTCACTTGGACACAAATCCAAATCTGACACCTTAAACGCATAAATAAGGGGCAATTTTACACCACGTAATTTTTGGTCCAATGGAGATTGGTGAAGAAAATCACTTGCTCAAATTTGCAGGTAACAACTACCACGAGGAATTCAACACATTATATTACCCAAACCAAATCCTATCACATTCTTAAAAAATATGTCAGATAACTGTCACTATAGCCATAAGATGTGTCATCTGTCTGCCAGAAATGTGAGACTACTAATATGCCATATTGCTGCTATAATCATTATTGACAGCTAGAAATCTTCAGTTGGCATCTCGTACATATTATCATTGCAGATTTGGAGCGCCATTGTTTTCAATCGTTGCAACAAAAGATTAATCATAATGAAAGAAGTTGCAAATTGCTACCACGATTGCTGCAGATCAGATATTCACTACATATTGATGCCATTTCTTTTGCCATAAACTTATGCTATCAATCACCATTCTAAATGTTATCATATTAAGTTTGTAAATTAGATTGAGGTTGGTTAAAATTATATTTTACTGATGTTTGCTTATTATTTGTATTGCTGGTATTTTTGAACGATTAAGAGTGGAGAAAATCAATTGTAGAAGGATGCATGTAACCAATGTCACCCATAAAGAATCATCATTTCAATGTATTGAAAGAACGATATGCTATAGAGAGATATCAGCGAATGCCAATGAATGAGGTATTTGATCGGTCATCTCTTAGGGAAATTTCTATTGCAGGGTGAATCGACTAAAGTGAAGGAAATCGAAACAGACATATTGATAATCTTCGAAGTCTCCCTCACGTGGAAAATTCGATGGCAATTGAAATTTTAATGTGATCACGTTAAATATTCACATAAAGTCCATGCCCATAGATTGGCCAATCTGTAATGTATAGTATAATCTTCATTCAATGCCTTCTTTCCACGTGACTCATGCTTCAACATAACGACCAAACTTAATTTCATTCTTGAAAGACGATAAAATAAAGTTTAAATGACTGTCATTGTTTTATTTGCTAAAACATTCATTAAGCTATCTTGAAATGCATGTATCTTCTTTTCAAAATTCCTAAAACAAAACTTTATCATATCCTTTTAATTATAAAGAGACCTATGTTTTGTTTTCTTAGATAATATATTTTAATGATAATCAAGTTCCCTTTAGTAGACAATGGAAAATTTTCTTTTATATACCAGTTCTAATGTTATATACAATATAATTACATTAATATATATTATTTACAAAAAGTATATAAAAAAAAAATTTAAAGAAAAAATCTTTTTATTTACAAAAAGAAAATTCTAATTTTATATTTACATACATATATAATATGTAAAGTATAAGTTGGGCACAAAAACAAATGCTGGAATTAATATATGTTTCATTTTTAAACTTGTAATGTCGAAAACAATAATTTTGATTAACTATAAAATTTAGTATTTTAACTTTTTTTTAATTGATAATTTTCTTGTCATTTCAAATCTTGTATTTAGAATTTATAAAAATATAAAATGAGTTTTAACCTCTAAATGAGTTTTAAACTCTAAATAAGTTTTTGAATATTTATATTAATTATTTGTTCTTGTATGGTCTAATATATTATTTCATTATGAATCGCATCACAATTTCTTTGTTTTTTATGGTTAGAGTGGTGAAATTATTTATGAATTTTTTGTTTGTTTGTTTAATATGCAAGTTTCAAAAAAGTTGTAATTTATCTCTTGAAGAAAAAAAACTTTTTCCAATTTAGGGGTTGATTTTAAAGTTTTTGTAAAATAGAGTATGGGATGTTTAGGGCATGGCTCTATTTTTAACCAAAAAAAAATCGTGTATATTGGTATCAACACTTTTCTATTTGGGGGGTGTTTTTGGTGTTTTTTTTGCAAAAACCATCATTTTTATGTCTAGAGTTCTCGTTCATAGTATGAAGTTCTCGTTTCAGATTATAAGTGGTTTAATTCCGAAAGGAAGGAATGCCCATGATCCCGTAATTCCGAAAGGAAGGATCACCAGATTTGATGGACTAGAATCCCGTAATTCCGAAAGGAAGGATTGTCCATGATCCCATAATTCCGATAGGAAGGTTCACCAGAGTTGATGGACTAGAATCCCATAATTCCGAAAGGAAGGATTTTGCATGATCTCGTAATTCGAAAAGGAAGGATCACCAGAGTTGATGGACTAGAATCTCGTAATTCCGAAAGGAAGGATCACCAAAGTTGTTGGACTAGGGTCCCATAATTCTGAAAGGAAGGAATATCCACAATCCTGTAATTCCGAAAGGAAGGATCATGTGTGTTGTAGATTATGATGTTGTGGATCAAGAGATCCAGACAATGAGGTTGTTGATTGAGAGATCCAGATGATGCTATTGATTGGGATATCTATACGATGAGGTTGTTGATCGAGGGATCCAGATGATGCTATTGATCGGAAGATCCAAATGATGATGCTATTGATCGAGAGATCTAGATGATGTTGTTGATCGGAATATCTAGATGATGATGCTGCTGTAGTTGATCGAGTGTTGTAGAAGATGAAGACTCAGTACTGATGATGCGGATGTTCCAATATTGATTATGTTCCAGTAATTGTTTGAGTTACTGATGATGATTGAAGAAAGCTTCCAATGATTTATAGATGTCTCATGTATGATGTTGATGACTCCTTTCTCCTGCAGATGTTGTTAGAATATCCTTCTTGTTAAGGGGGAGTGTTGAAATATTACAACTTCTAAGAATATTCTATTTGTACTTTATTTGGAGATGTTTCATTCCTCCGTTGGGACATTATTATATATCTAAAGATGTTTATTCCTCTGTCAGGATTTTGTAACTAGGGTTATTAGACTTCCCTAGTGGGGTCAACCCTGAGTTAAGTGTTGGGGTTATTAGACTCTCCTAGGAGAAGTCAGCCCAGTTAGGGTTAAAAATCAAGTGAAGTAAAGTATAAATAGAGGACGTGTGTTCCTCATTTATGACACTCACTCACTCATTTACTCACTTGTGAACTCGCATAGGAGGGAGAGAGATCTGCAATGGAGGAGAAGGATCTCTTGTTTGGGGATTACATCTTTGTATTTTTTGGTCATCTATATTGAGGAATTTTTGCTAGGTTTTCTACCCCATGAGGGTTTCCCAGGATAAATCTGTGTCTCTTGTGTTTATGCTATGCTTGTTGTCCTTTCAGTGATCCTGTATATGCTATTGTTGTGAAATTGAATGGAATATTGATGTTATCTATCTTAGCATATTGAATCTTAACAATTATGGTATGCTCTCTTAGCACATAGTGTGAAAATGTTTTAAGAGCCATGAGAAAAACCAAATCAATCTTCTCAATCAAAGGGAAATTTTCTTTATCTTTATTTATGCTTTCATGTCATTTCATACCTTTTTTATTAGACTACATTAATATAGTTGGAAAAAAAAAAGCTTTATCAATATGACTAGTATAGATTACAAAATTTCTAAAAAAATAGGCTTGATAATTTTTCATTCCATTATTCCAAGAGAATACACATATTTCTAGATTAAGGAATGAATGGATTTAACTATATGGGCAAAGATATGGGAAAAATTAGGGAAGAAATGACAAACAAAAATTATTTTACCAATGGAGGCTTAAATGCCTTTCTTAGAATTAGGAGCTTGGATATTTTGGATTTTTAAGACCCTATTGAGGTCAATTTTCGCACCATGTTTTGTGACCACATATCCCATTATTTTTCCTTCAGAGACACCAAAAATAAACTTATTAGGATTGGCAAGAACACCAAATTTCGTGCACCTATTAAAATGTTTCCTTAGGTGATGAAAATGGCTAGCACTTTTCTTTAGTCCAGATTGGAGAATCCCAAATTTAGTCTATAATTTATTTGGAGAAACTTTTTTTAAAATAATTTAAAAAGAAAAAATATCAATGAAATGAAGAAAATGGAATTTACAGTATCTTACTCAATCTCATTCTAAAAAGTGTTACTTGGAGTTGGAAATGGAGAACCCCTATCTTAAGATAATTTAAAATGAAAAAATATCAATAAAGTGAAGAAAATGGAATTTACACTATCTTACTCAATCTTATTCTAAAAAGTGTTACTTGGAGAACCCCTCTCTTCAAATAATGTCAATCTTATTCTAAAAAGTGTTACTTGGAGAACCCCTCTCTTCAAATAATAATTTTGTATAATTAAACTTTTGAAAGAAAAGAAAAAGAGTTTCAAAATTATTTTTAGGAGAAGAAACATGAATTAAAATATGAAAATTGGTAATAGAGAAATTTTAGCAAAAAAACATGGTGAAAAAATGAGATTATGTTATTTATAAAGAAATAGTAATTTTAAGAAAAAATCAATATTTATTAAAACATTTATTATACATTCATACTAAATTTTTATAATTTAATAATGAAAATATAAAAACATGTATATTTTATAAAACAAATAGACATATTAATATAAGAAATCATCTTATACATTTCAAACAAAGAAAATTAAATACTAAAAACATAAAAATAATCATTGTTTTATGTATAAAGAAACGAGAAAAACACTCAATACAATGCAATGAAAAACAAAAACAAAAAATACTTTATATATTACAAACAAAGAAAAACGACTACTAAAAACATACAAGGATTCATTGTTTTATGTATAAAAAAGTAAGAGCGAATAAACACTCCATACAATGTAATGATTTGAGTAACTTATATACATAAGAAATTTTTAAAAATAAAAACAAGGATTCATTGTTTTATGTATAAAGAAGTAAGAGAGAAAAACACCCAATACAACGGAATGATTTGAGTAACTTATACATATAAGAAATTTAAAAAAACAAAAATATATATTAAAATATAGTATAATATTAAATGTTGATACATTTTAATTTAAAAAATAAAAATAACATTTACAAACTACTTTGGTTTATTTCACTTTAAAATAAGATTATTTGAATTAGTGTAAAATTTTATTTACATGTTTAAAAAAAAATGAGAATTTCTAGGTAGTTATAGTTTTTACAAGTTAGAAGATTAGAGAAGTTTGTAGTGTGTAATGTGATTTTTGTTTTCAAGACTTATAAGTATTATAGAGATGACAAATTCTTTCAACCTATAATATTTTAAAAATATTTTTTATCTTCCAAATTTCAAACCCCACATTTTAATAATAAATATATAACAATATCTATATTTTACAAAACAAATAAACATATAAATATAAAAAATCATCTTATACGTTACAAACAAAAAAAATTAACTACTAAAAACATAGAATAATCATTGTTTTATGTATAAAGAAAACAAAAACACACTTCAATGCAATGAAAAACCAAAAATAATACTTTTATACATTACAAACAAAAAAACTCTAATACTTAAAACATACGAGGATTCATTGTTTTATGTATAAAAAAGTAAGAGAGAAAAAACACGCAATACAATGCAATGATTTGAATAACCTATACAATGCAATGATTTGAATAACCTTTTTTTTTTCAACCGAATGATTTGAATAACCTATATACATATAGGAAATTTTAAAAAATAAAAATAAGAATTCATTGTTTTATGTATAAAGAAGTAAGAGAGAAAAACACTCCATCATTGAGTAATTTATATAACATATAAGGATTCATTGTTTTATGTATAAAAAAGTAAGAGAGAAAACCACTCAATACAATGTAATGATTTGAGCAACTTATATACATAAGATATTTAAAAAATGATTTGAGTATCTTATATACTTTAGATATTTTAAAAAATAAAATATATATTAAATATATTTTAAAATTTGACTAAAATATAGTATAATATTATATGTTGATACATTTCAATTTTTAAAGAAAAGAAATAAAAATTTTATTCATATGCTAAAAAAATTTAGAAATGAGAGTTCTTAGGTAGTTATAATTTTTACATGTTAGAAGGTTAGAGAGCTTTGTGGTAGTAAAGTGATTTTCTTTCTCAAGACTTCTAAATCTTATAGAGATGACAAATCCTTTCAATCCATGATGTTTTAGAGATATTTTTTATCTTCCAAATATCTGGCCCCACATTTTTTTCTTTTAATTTAGCTATGATAATATTTTTAATGTTATTAATATTTTAGTTTTTTATATAAATCTAAAAAACATAATAATTTAAAATATAATATTTATACAATAATAACATAGTAGTTAAAATATTGTACTAAACTTACTTAAATAGTAAGTTTTGATGTAAATAACATGTGTGAGATGTATATTTATGGTATATTCTTGAATATTTGATTAAAAGTATTATATACTAATATAGATTTATTTTAAAACCGGATTTATTAAGCATGGAAAGGGATCCAATTTCTTGAGGTGTAATTTTTTTTATTTAATTTTAAAGTTAAGAAATTTGATCCCTCTCACTCTCTTGTTTGATAAATCTGAGTTTAAGTTTTAATTTTTATTTTATAGGTCGACATAGATTTTTCGTAATGTAGTTTGAAAAATCTGAGTTAAATTTTAATTTTTATTTTATAGACCCACATAGATTTTTCGTAATGTAGTGTTACGTTATATAGGAGCACATCGCTCCTCACATTGCTATAAAAGTCTATTCCCTTATTTTTATTGGTATTGGATTTATAAAAGTCTATTCCTTATTTTTATTGGTATTGGATTTTTATCGAATTCAAATCATGGTGCTTAAACATACAGAATAAATTTGATAAAATCCTTATTATGGGGTGATAGCATGCGCTCCATATTGGGAAGTTAAAACATGGTGTGGAATCCCAAACGTACTTAGGATACTAGAAGGTAAAGTAATTCAAACAAACAGAAAGCAGAAACTGAAGCACTGATACTTGCATTTGCTTCTTTACAGCGATGGACGTAGAAGAAGAGGAGCGTTCCGGATGGTTTGAGAGATTTCTGCTGCAAATCTTTGCATGGCAGCGGACGGCAAGCTTATGGGAACCAATATTCCTTCCACGCCACTTGTGTTTCTATACGGGAGCAGGAAGCTACCAAACGCGCCTAGCACTGCTTCTCGTGTGAAGAGTGTTCTTCCCCACCCGAAATCCACATCGCCGAAGCCGATTTTGCTGACGTCCGAAAGCGTGAATGTCCATGGCACAAACGTGCCCACGAGTGAGCTAGGGCGGCACCTGCTCAACTCTAGGAAATCTATCTCTGATCGCACGAACTCTTCGGTCACTGCTGCTTTCGCTTCATGGATCAATTTCACAGCAAAACTCAGCGGTTTGTTTGCCAATTCTCCGGCAGTCGTCACTACCCATGCCTTGACAATTGCATTGCCGTAGAAGCCCTGGGGAATTGGAGGCTCCAATTTAGTGCGGGCGTCCACTGCAAATATGAACCAAACTTCCTGCTCCGCCGGCAACTGGAGAGCCCTCGTTCTCGAACGCCACAGGCACGCCGATAGAACCTCAAATGTTGGGCATTTCATGCTTTGTCCTGCTACTACTGCTTGCCTCTTTAGCGACTCGATTTCCTTGGGCCCAAAAACGAATGATCTGAGACTCAAATCATGCATTGGCACCATCTGGACCTTCTTCTCATCGATTTGATCGAATTCATCAAAATCGTAATGGGAAAACTTGACTGTGGGATTCTTCCGTGGTCGCAGGATCTCTCTTTTCCAAACTGGAAGAACGGAAGGCCTGGCCTCCCCCTTCACCATTTCTTCCAGGGCCTTCATGAACTGAAAAATGCCACGGGCGTCGCTGATGGTGTGATTCCACCTCATGGCGAATGTAAATCCACCACATCTCAATCTCGTTATCTGCAAGTTCATCATTACATTCTTAGAATTTGAGTGTACTAGCATTTATGATTTTTCTAGACTGTAGGAGGATTAAAGCAGTGTATTGTGGGGCGATCTTTATCTCGATTATTGTTTCCCTCCATCCAACTGGCATGAGGTTGACTTTGCTCGGGCACGGAGTAAAATCAAAGGTTGATTTTGCTCCATGCCCATTGAATAAAGGGAATCAGTAATCGAGATAAGTTCGGATATTGTTGGCGATCCTTATCTTGATTGTTGATTCCCTCCATCCAACGGGCATGGAGCAAAGTCAGCAATCAAGATAAGCTCAGGCATATTGTCAGCCATCCTTATCTCTATTGCTGATTCCCTCCATACAAAGGCCCTTTTGGATAATCGAGATAAGCTCAGGCGTATTGTGGGCGATTTTTATATGGATTGCTGATTCCCTCCATCCAACGGGCATGGAGCAAGGTTGACTTTGCTCCATGCCTGTTGGATGAAGAGAATCAGCAATCCAAATAAGCTCAGTTGTATTGGCGATCCTTATCTCAACTGCTGATTCCAGATTGATTTTATGAAATAAATAATTATGAAAGAAAAAAGAATATAAAAAAGGATAACTCTTAATTGATGCATGGATCATAGTAGCAAACAATCCATTTAACTAGAAAACATAAATAATTATCAGTGATCTCAATTATACATAGAGAGCAAGTAACAGATAACTTATTTGTAACACTTAATATTACAGACCATGATTGTATGTTGAGAAAGATACTGTTCACACTAGCAAATTAAATCATCACCGGAAAAGTACAGCCTATTGCATATGGACATATGTACAGGAATTGAGTAAATCAAAGAAAATTCAACACCATGAAATCAAACAAAAATTTGAAAAGAGGAACCTGAATGAGAATGAGAGGAGAATGGGTGAGAGTTTGGGAACCGGGAACGTCCTGCAGTAGATAATCACAGCGGGCAAAGCTGGGTCGCTCGTGGTCTGTGATTTCCTCGAGAGCAACGTCCGCATCGGCTTCCACAAACAGCACGCCTTCGCCGGTGCAGTCCACCAGGAGCTTACCGTCGGGTGCGTCTCGTAGTCTTCCGGCCAGAGGATAGTAGAACACCAAAACCTTGGCCAGCCCTTCTCTGACAACTCTAGCGGGATCCTCACCCTTCTTCCTCGGGTCGAACCGATAGAACTGAACAAGATTAATGTGAAATCTCAGAGCTGCTTGATCGTCGATATTGGAAAGATATAGAGATTCTTTCGGAGTTGACCGGGAAGGAGCGACGAGGACAGGAGGCTGTTTGGCGATGTTCAATTTCATAGACTCCATGAAAAAACTTACTGCTAACCAACGGAGCCCGTGTACTACAGACCGAGCACGCTATAGACTTTCGAGAGAAAACGCTGCACCGGGCGTTTACAGACTTCAAAAGGTAAAGGATGCACACAGGACTAATATGAAAGCGTAGGCCTTGCAGGTTTTATAAACGTCCACTGGTGTTGGAATTGAAGCATTCAATATTGTACAGCAACCTTGTTATCTTCTCACTGTTTCTGATTCAACGAACCAATAAAATATAAGATACCGTTGAGCCTAGAAGCCCGCGACCTGAAAGCCCGACATGAAGATGGCATTTAAGTCCATTTCAATGCAATTTACGGGAGACCCGCGATAGCCAACGGTTTACGAAAGTCGTTGTAAAATGCATTAAAACCAGACGACGTGGTCAGTGGAGATCTATAGTTACACATCAATCGAGCCTGCAACCCATGTTCCGGCACGGCACAATCTCCAAGGCATTTGCAAGGTTCTTATTTTTAATTTGTGTGGAGCCTGTAACCCATGTTCGGCACGGCACGACCTCCAAGGCGTTTGGTAGGGTCTTCTTTTTAATTTTTTCGGGAGCCTCAACCGATGTTCCGGCAGGCACGATCTCCAAGGCGTTTGCAAGGTTTTTATATTAATTTGTAGGTGTGATGTTGAGTAATATTATTATCAGGGATAGACTTGAGTAAATACCGTGAATGCTTGGGAAGCTGTGATATTTTCTCATAATAGCCTTACCTTCTTCACACAATAAACCTGCCAGAAAGTAGTCTCTGTGCAGCCCTATACCATTAGGTCTTTGGAGGGACTGTAGAAGACCTTAGAAGCAGCTACGGATGGGATGGGATCTTGGATCGTTGGATGGGAATTTGAATGGAAATGGGAATCGGTTAATTAGCCCCTATAAGCCCCAGGGACATGGGATGGGATGGAATATGCTTCAGACTAGATAATCTTTATCCCAGAACTTGTTAGGAAGACCGAGGAAATACAATTAAATTACACATTAACATAGTTATTGTTGTGGCTAGTGAACATCAATAAGTGTCATGAATAAGATATGTGTTACTTGTTTTCCATGTTTAGTTGTAATCACATATTGTCTATGCCTTAGCTACCTATTACTTTCTTTAGTTAAATGGGTTACCTATATCCATGCATACTACCTATTATCCATGAATGAGTTACAAGTTATCCATGCATCACTACTACTTATTATATATATATATATAATTGTTTATTTAGAATTAAAGGAAATAGTAGAGATGACAAAATTTTAAAGCATACCAATTATGTTCAAGTAGATTGACAAGACATGTGAAAACCCACCAAGCATTACACTTGGTTGAAAATTGTTACTATGTAATCTTAGAAGAAACATTCAAATACTAGTTGTAACCTGACTTTGCTATGGTGTAGTTATGTCCATCACGCACTGCTTACGTGGGATGAATGACATGGATACAGGGCTCTCTCACCTCATGCCAAACCATGACAATCATTGTTCCATCATTAGGCAAATGTCCCGCATATGACGAGTGGATAACTTGGGACATGGGGTAGATCTCAGCCATGCACAGCACATGGAAAGAAGAAATGGTTATTAATGCAAGACGTGCTCAATTTGAATGGTCCTATGGACGACTATTACGAAGGATTCAATGGGAGGTGGAAGACAAGGATGAAGTACAGTTCGATGATGTATGCTGAGTACTTTGAGGCGAGTTCGGACAATCCAATTATGGAAACTTGCAAGGTTATCAAGCTAGCAATGGACAAGTATGTCTACATTCTTGTTATGGTTATCGACAGACAAGGCATAGCAATTTACATCCATCAACCCAAAACTCTAAACGTTGGCATGGCAAGAAGCAAACAACCCAAGAATGAGGGGTTAAAGCTGCAATGCATAATGATGAACCACATGAGACCCAAGGTAATTTTTAGGGGCAATTTTTTTATTTACTCTCTAATATCACCTATATTTACATAAAATATGTTTTTTAATCATTTTATTCGCCAAAATTTACAAGTTTCACTAATAACTTGTATGTTTCAAATTTAATATTCGCCTACCTATCTATATATATGATTTTTTGAATCCAAAATAATCGCCTAGAATACTATACTTCAGTATAATATTAGAATCCTTCAAAATGACCCTGATGAGAATAGTCGAATCTGTAAATGCTTACATAAGTTTCATTCCGAAGGACGTGAGAATCAAGATAAAAGAGAAGGAAGCATAGATTTGGCAGGATACTAAAATAAGGAACAAAGATAACTAAAAGCATAATTCATGGGTGCTTCATGTTTAAGATATCAAGCACATTCCTCAGTGTCCAATGTGTATCTCCTTGCAACCCAACCTGATCATGCAGCATTCAAGCATTTATTATAATAAAAAAACCTCTAGTGGCATTGTTATAGTCATAGAATAAATTAATCTAGAGAAATTGATACAACAAACACAACTATTTTATGTCATTTTTTATGGTGGTGTTGCTTCTTTACCTCAGTAGAAGGCTCTGGTATTCCAACAAATTCATCAAGAGAATATGCCATCCAAGCTACATAGCCTTTCGATGGCCTTCGTTTACTTTCATAGGGCTCTCACGGCCTGATGTTTTCGAGGAAAGAATCGATGCATTGAAACAGAGGTCAAGGTTGCACCCCACTTTGAAGGTGTTCAGATTCTTTACAAAAGCACATGCTAAATGGCAATACTCTAATTAATATAGAAGAGTTAGAATCTTGAAACTGGATGGAATGGTACTGGATAGCCTATTTGAGCTCAAGAACGACATTTGCAAGTTCCCTAGACTACGAATGGGATTTTTCTTTTCCTATTATGGTGACAAATATTTACAAGATCTAAACCAAAAAGGGAATGTAGATCAAAATCAGAGAGAAAGTAAAATCCTTCGAGAGGACTTGAAGGTAGCATTCTCTTTATCATATTTGTTCTGGGTTTGGGTCACGATGTATGAGGACAACAAAGGACTGGATGTATCTTGTGCTTCTGTGACTTAGGAGTCTAGCACTCTGTTTCTTCTTATGCATTATCTACCAACGAATCCAATCATTTTTCCTTAAAACCAATGTTAATGGTTAACTTCAACGTACTCAGGAGCAACTTCTAGTGATGCCAAAGCGGGATTGCTTCATGTTATACATAATGAATCTAGCTCTAGCTTCTTGTTCTAAGAACTCCACCAGAAATTTAAATACTCTTAGCAGAGAAATTTAGTATTCATGGTTAGATTTATAGGAAAAATGCAACCTAGAATAAAGAGTTGCAGGGAAGATGGTGCACAAGAAAGGATGCTATGGTGGGGATCCTTTCTTGGTACCATACACATAATATTCATTGGTGGTAGAGGATGATGGGTACATTCTCATCTTGACGCATGAATCAAGCCAAGTGTTGAATAGAATATACAAATGGAAACCATAAAGTAAGCAAGTGAGAAACTAGCCATAATGGATGACACATCAATTTCTAAATCCTCTTTGCCTCGTATTTATTAAAACATGGGACTTTTGTGTCGAGACCATTCGAGCCCACATAACCAAATACTACCAAAAGCTTCAAGTTTTCTAAATTAGATTAAATTTTATATACTTTTGGAATTTTAAAACCAAATATATTGATTGTCCTTGTCATTTATTTGGTTGGACGCCCAAATATTTGTGCCACGTTTTGATTGATTTGTTGATGTAAATGCAAAGGAAAACGATGCATGGTTAAATACTGGGAACGCTTCTATCCATTGCATGTTCAATTTTCCTGATATTATAAGAAAATACACTTGGTTCCCTAAATCTCCCAATTTTACAAAGGCCATCTGCATTGGCATTATTAATGTCCTCATTAGGTTTGCATTTTAGTTTCTTGATGAACTCAACAATATTCATAGCTTGTTCGAACACTGTTAAGTTTGAATAGCTTGCAACAAATGTATTGTAGGTGACAATGTCAGGAGTGAGGCTTGGCTTATTCATTTTAGGAAACATCCTGGAAGCATCTTACATATGACCATGTTTATTGTAATCATTAATTATTATGTTGTATGAGGAGCATTTGGCTTTGCTCTAGTTGCTTGCATTTCTCTTAGAATTTCTTCTGGTTTTCTATAGTATCCATCTCTTCCATATATGTTCAACAAGCTATTATATGTAACTAAATATGGATACAAGCCATTTTCCTTGAATGGTTTCAATATCTTGTTCACTTTTTCAAACAGGTGCAGCCTCCCATAAATGGCAATTATGGCATTGAAAGTAAAAGGAAGAAGCAAATCAAATAGTTAGTGCGTTCTCACATTCGTGCTTCTAATGGTTGGTGCAAATACAAAGGATAACGCTTATGTTGCTTGGAGAAAATAATTGGGTTTCCTAATCTAAAGTTGCACATATAGAACCATCGGAGGATTGGTTCCACGATCCTATACCCTAGTTAAAAATTCCATTCGCAACAAACCTTCCGTGGATTGCATGCAAAGGAGCAACCACATGCCGAAAATTTAAATAAAGGCTAATCGATGAATTAATAAAGGCTAGTCGAAGAATTATGGCTCGTATATTCAAAGCTCCCATTCTTGACGAGTTGGGAGGACATAGATACTCGTCTGCTACTACAACCCCTACCATAAGCATGTTGAAATTCGGTTGTCATGGATGCCAACTAATGTCAAAGAGGATGTCAACTGATTCAATTTGATTCATTGATGTCAATTGAATTCAAGTGGATTCAATATTCCCATGTCATCCTGAAGAAGTATAGAAAAGCCACATTAAAGAAGTATATGGGAAAACAAGATGGTGAAGCATATGGATGCAAGTATGAAGAAGTATATCTAGAAGTTGCATCCAATCTGAAGAAGTGTGTCCAGGAGTACATCATGCATATCCAGTTTGAAGAAGTACATAATGCACATGTACTTGAGCAGGTTACAAGTCCATCCAGTCAGAGCCCTTCAAGGTACAAGATAAAGGGTTGGTTGGACAGAAGTTTGAAGAGTGCGCAAGCAAGCCAAAGAATACACGAGACAAAGTCTAGTGTATGCATAGAGTGCACAAGCAATTCAAGTAGGAGTGCACAAGGAGCATGGTTGAACAATTATGCAAGTCCTGAAAGCATGCAAGTAATCACCAATTAGAAGAAGCTTTCAGTTGTTGAAGCGTGTACAAGTTCCAAGAAGGGTGTAGGGGTTGAAGTCAACATATGCAAAGATTACACAACATATGATACATCAGGTTCACAAGATGCACAAGTGATGGTACACTAAAGGTCAAAGTCCCACCAAGTAGAAGATCATGTATGTGCAAGCTCCACAAAGCACTGATATATCAATTGTGCAAGACCCACAAGTGATGGTAAAACAAGGGTGGAAGTCCCACCAAGTCAAGGACCATGTATGCATAGAACTGACAAAGAAAGGACAGATCAGTAGTGCAGAAGATGGAATGTCATAGAAGCACAATCTATGAAGCAAGGAAGAAGGAATGCCACAGCCAAGTTGTTGACATACAATCCATGAAGGACATGTATAAAAATGAAAGCGAGTTAGTATTTGAAGCAATATTTATGGAAATAATGAAGAGCTTCTAAGTGGAAGATATAGATTTATATTCGGGGCATTGAGGGTTCAAGGTATAGAATAGTATGATCTAGCGATGATATGAGTGCGCACAAGTAGAGGAATGATATAGCTGATGGTGTGCAGAATGATATTGTAGATCCGTGATAGTTGCGTGAAGATAGAAAGTACGAATGCATAGGATGAGCAAGTGCGTGAGGTTTGAATGACCATATTGCAAACAAAACACAAACAGTCACATATGTTTTAATAAAGAAGTGGAGTGATAGAACCGAAGTTTATCAGAATATGCGCATAAGTTTAATGGGTGCACGAATGTTGAAGTGAAGTGTGCAAAGTAGAGAATTCCATCAGATGCGCGCCAACAAAGAATCAACATAATATAGTATGCGCGTCATGATGAAAATGATCTGAGACAAGTGCGAATTAAATGATGCACGGTACATCATAGATTGTCTGAAATATTGTGGCACTTAAACCGAATAGACACATCTCAGTAAATGCATAGTTCCATCTGATACTGGTGTGCAATCTTATAACAACAAGCTATCAATTGAAACATAGTATCATTTGGTGAGTATAGTTGCACAGTAGCTATTGGTGTCAATTTTGTCACCATTTTTTATCTGTAAATGTGCCCTAATTGGAACTATTTTCACTATTTTTGATATGATAAGTCATTTTTTTTTCCATTCAGACCATCGAACAACTCAGGTATGTGTTTATTTGCAAATTTCACATATCATGAATAATTGTTGTTGTTTTTATGATTTATTGACTATAATCTTACATTTCCAGGAATCCTTGGCATTCAATTTGGTTCTACAGGTTGTGGTTGTCAAACAAACCCCGTTCAACCCTTCATTCAACCCGCGGATTCGTTGGTTAGAACATTTTGGAGCATTAAAGGAAAAAGCATAAAACGTAGGTGTTGTTCGTTATGGTCCTCTCATGCTTCTCCACCTATCAGATCTCACCAAGAACCGTCCAAATGTGAGCAGCTTGCAAAATCATAAATTCTGTCAAAAACATGTTTTCAACTAACAACAAATTTTGGGCTAGATCTACGGGAAAACGAAGACGAATTTCAAATTTCCGGCACATGGGTTTTGTGCAGAATAGGCTCATTTGGGTCACCCTATGGAATTTTTCCAAAATTCGCAGCCATTTGGGAGAAAATTGTGGTTCCTTGAAATCAACTTACCAAGAAAACGTGGATGGCCGTTTTTCTAAAATTAGAAATTTGTTTTAACAACTCAGGAGCTTGGGGATTCAATTCTATCATTCCCCAGTGACATTTTTATGTATAAATAGATCCCATTGGGCTGAGAAATGAATGTAATTTTGGCTCTGCATTTTTATAATGGAAGTTCTGCTCTATTCCTGGTTCAAATCCGTTTTAATGCTTTTGGGTGACTGATCTAAGTTAGGAGATAAGCCCCTGTTGTTGGGAAGGGCCCCTCAACAACCAGAGGTTATATTTGTGCATATTCAGTAATTTCTTCTCATCTTTGCAAACAAGTAATTTCGTTTTTTATATGTATGTATTTGTTTTCCTGTAGAGGACGTTTTGTTATTTATAAAATAAAGTCTTATTTTATTCACATGTGTTTTGTATGTTCAGAATTTATACGGCTGGAAGTTCGCACTTTCATGCATACTATTGTTCAACTTTCCATTGGAACATAGACATAATATTTAGTTCATTTCCAGAATTCCCAATAGTTTGTTTGTGCAGAAATAATTAGCCAAAGTATAGGTTGATTTTCCAATATTTCATTATGTTTTGAACTTAGTTGGGATTCGAATCCATCTCAAAGCATTCATATTTCATTTTGTATTAACACATAGATTGATGATTTTTGTTATAGCTATGATGAAATTCATTTACATATAGACTCTATTTTACTATGCAAATAGAAAATAGTTCTGTTTTGAATAGAAGTAGTGTAGATGTATTTTTGTTTATGATTTAGGTAGTTAATGATCTACTTTTATTTTGTTCTCATGCCTAGAACCTAGAAGTAGTTTAAGCTTGTTTAAAATGTTATCATAGACTTTGTTAAATCTCAGTTTGTCTTATTTCCGAAATAGGATCAACATTTCATTTCCAGTTCTCATTTAAAGTTTATAAACAGGTTCTCATTTTCATTTACTTAGCATGTATTGTCTTAAACTTTGCTAATTCCATTATTAATTTAATTATCTCATTTCAGTAGATGTAATAGATTAGAAATCAGTTCGATTTCAAACTCAATAGGTTCATTTGGATTTCAAAAATACATTAGTTTTCAGTATTTTGAAGTTTGATCTTAAAAGTTCACATAACTTAGTTTAGTATAGGTTCACTTTTCAGTTATAGATCAATTGCATTGCATTTGTATCATTGAAGCAAGATGTCTTAATTTTTGGTTCCAGTTGTAGTAGAGGTAGCATAGGAACACTTTGTTTTCTGCTATAGGTTTTTGCTTACAAGTTAAAGATTGTTTCCAGTTATTTAAATTCTTGTTTTGTACTTAGGTTTGTTTATAAATTCCAAAGTCTAGATTGAAATCTTTTCATGTTTGATGTTTCATGAACTAGTTTAAAATCTTCGATAGGCATTTTCATGAATTAGATAAGCATTTTATGTTTCAATTCTAAAGTAGTCATAGAAATCCAATAACTTAGAATTTGTGCTCTTGTTAAGTAATATTTCATTCCAAGTATTGTAACTGGATTTTCAATTGTCATTTGCTTATGAATTATTCATTGTTGTTTGTGCATGCTTAAAATCTAGATTAGTATTTCATCTTGCTTTATAGTTAATGATTGAATTGAATTTCACAGATTGTTTGCTTTCTCAAGATAGGATATTTTCTTAGTAGTTTGCAAATTGAATTGTCTTGTACTTAGGCTTCTGAACTTGTTTCGTAGTTAAATCTTTGGTGTTGAATAGTAGGATCATCTTTCCAATTCTTAGATTAGGGTTTGAATGATTGTTTAGTAGTTCTTGCTTCCATAGAATAAATTGTTTTTAGTCAAGCATTATCTCCTGGACTAGTATTTTCCTTGTATTTTGCAATCTTAGTTCTTGTTCATAGCTTAGAATAGTATAGATTTGAATTGATAGTTAGGTTAATCATTGCAATCTTTTTCACGTTACTAGTTTAGGTTTGATCCATTTTGATAATTCATGGTTTAACTCAGTTTTTCATATTTACATTGTATCTAGTTAAAAATATTATAGGACATCTCAGGTTACCTTCTACCTCAGCACACACTATGTCGCAACTCTAAGATTACCAACCCCAGTCGATAATTAAATATTTGGTGAATTTATGAAGACAACATAAACACCCAACATTTTGGCGCCGTTGCCAGGGAGTTATAGATAGGTAGAAAGTTTCTTTCCAAAATTTAGCAATAGGTAGAATTTTCCTTTTGAAACTTAGTAATAGGCTGGTGGCGGGTGAGCGGTAAGATGAGAGGTAAGAACTTGCGCATCTGTTATAACAGGCATCCCTAAAACCCAGCACTAGTGGTAATACAATTAGGTTTTACTTTTGTATTAGCTTTGTTTTCATGAATAGATCTAAATATTCAAAAGGTAGATACACTAAAACTAGTTCCCCCAAACCCATTGCTTTTCGATATTTTGTTTCTTCCTTTTATGCAAAGAGTGAGCATGAGTTTATTTATTTCATACAAGTGTGTGACTTATTTTTAAATCACTTAGTGGTGTTGTAAGCACCACCCATCCTATTAACAAACTGACAGGAACATTCGAAAGAGGAGCCTTAAGATAACACATGAAAAACTATTTATATTTTGGGAAGATATGGCAGGAGAGAAGGATGAAGAATTTGTTACCTTTGAATTCCCTATTAGAGATATAGGAGGAGTGACACAAATGCAAAGCATTCCCCCATCCATTCTACCAAATTTTCACGAACTGAAGAACGAAGACCCTGATGAATTTTTATTTCAATTGGAAATACTTTGTAGAGGATATGATGTTCAAAATCTGAAAATTTTTCCTCTTGCTTTGAAAGGAGTAGCCCTCCAATGGTTCATGAGCCTAGGTGGGAATTGCATTCAAACTTGGGAAGACATGAAATATATATTCTTGAAAAGATACCTAGATTATTATAGGGTCAATGAAGATATATTCGAAATTACACAAGGAGAAGAAGAAACTTTGGAAAGTTATGTCGAACAGTTTCAATACAACCTTCAACTATCAAAACTAAGATATTTGGGGAAAGACACCTTGAAAAGACTTTTACTCAAAGGAATAAAAAATGAATATCTAGAAATCTTAAGTCTGATGGGAATAGGTGATGTATTTCGATTACCATATGATGATGTTTGTGAATTATGTAGAAGGTATTCAAGAGGAAAATTCAAGACTAGTAAGAATATACCCTCTTCTCAGTTTTTGAAGTCTGCTATAGGAATTGGAATTACAAAAGCTGAAATTGGTAATTTATTTGAAATATTTAAAACTGATATTATCAGCTCTCTAAATTCATAAATGGATATTTTGCAGGTTGGGAAAATGAAGAATTTAAAGAAGCATTTTTCCATCAGTGCCAAAAGAAACATCTCACAAAGGATTGTCTTTTGAATAGTCCCAGAATGTGTGGCCTATGTAGTTTGAATCATTCCATGGGTAGTTTCTCTTCCTTACCCAGGATGGAAACAACATGCAAAGGAGATCTAGAAATTGCAACAAGTTCACCTTATGAAATGGCACCAAAATTGTGGCCTACATATATGGTTCAGAGCTCCATCCCTCCATTTCCCTACTCTCATAATCAATTAGTGAATACTCCGACACCATGGCATCTGTTGCAGCCTCGGATTAACCCCTACAACTTTGTCCACAAATCCTTTATGGCCCATCTTATGATCATATGGACACAACACTACCTGGTCCTCTATACTCTCCACAAGCTTTTCAACAATATCCTATTTACCCAGCAAGATCAGCCACACAAGCCAATCAACTACACCTGCCACAACCACATTCTCATAAAACTCCTCTATACCCTATGCACATTCATGTTCAATTCATTCCACATTCTAAAAACAATAAAGCACTGCAATATGCTTACAGTGTTGAACTGCAACATTTACCCACCTTTCCTACCTCACGGACATCACTGCAGGAAATTCATACAAGGTCTGGAGAGGTTATAGATCTAGGAGCCGTAGAAACTTTGGAAGAAAAGGAAGTTTCTACTTGGCCTCATTCACAAGAAGACAAGATCGACATGGCATGCACCATGTTTGATAAGGGATAGACATTAGAACCTGTATATTCCCCATCACCAAACTCAGATTCTTTATGCATTCTAGAGTTTGATGAAAGACCTCGTGACATGAGAAATGAACAAGAGAGCCCATAATACAAGGATTACATTGAGACCTGGTTCCACAAGGTAACCAAGCCACAATACCATTCTCTCCTTCAATGCTTCTTGCTGCTAAATCAAATAGGTCGGATGGTTCTTCATATCGAGGTAATCACTGCAATAATTTTCTCATATGTGGATAAAGGTATGTTTTTTATTTTGCTTCGCACATGGTTACATTGGAAAGGTTCTTACACTTGAATAAAGACTTTTTCTTTCTTTGTAGCATAGGATAGTATGTATATAAATAAAAAGTTGTATGTGGTTAGTTAGCTTTAGATATTCATACAACTTCACTTTCTGTTTTCCTTTAAAATAAAAGAACTAAGAATAAGATCATGTTAACGAAAGCAATCTTACATCATACATGCATATTTCTTATTATACTAGTTACTCAAAGATCTACTTTAATTGTTATGATCTCAACAAAACTCAATCTTGCACCTATGGACTCCTAGTTCATCTTGGACTCATTATCAAAACTTGTTTCTAAAGCACATTTAAAATGTAGCCTAAAAGTGGGTGATATTTTCTATTTTGTGGGGAACATTACTAACCTTTTATGAAGAAGATAGACTATGAAGTCAAAGAACAACTTTAGGTTATTATCTTTTGACATGATCTATAATTTAGGCCATTATTAATAAAGTTACTTATAAGGTTTGTGCTAAAAATTTGAATTATGTGTTTAACAGGCTTAGCACACTCTAGTGCCAACCGGCTTCCTTACTAAAAATATCATTATACGAAGTAAACCCGCCGAGGTACTGGACAGGCTCGCTGGCAGCGGGTCCATGCTAAGTAAAATCTTAAACAAGGAATCTCGGTAAATGCAAGTAAACCCGTCGGGGTACTGAACAAGCTCACTGGCAGCGGGGCTATGCTTGCATGGTACCAAGATAAACCTGCCGGGGTACTGAACAAGCCTGCTGGCAGCGGGTCAATATCGGGTAAAAGAGGTTTGGTTAATGCATTGATATTCACATAGCTCATAAAAAAACTTGAGTATACAAACACATGTTTAGGCCGATTATTTATACTATCATTAGATAATGGCTGTTGTTAGAAAAACAGGATCACAGAGCAATAACAATAAACAGAAATGCAAATATAATCACACATACACATTACAAGAGAGACACAGATATATCGTGGTTCACCCAACTTGGGCTATGTCCACACTGAATTTTCCAGTCCTTATTATTATTACCGTCCAACAAGGTGAAGGGATACAACCTGCAGCACAACCGCTGCACTTCCTCTTCTCTGTTTCACAGTCTCTCTCCTGATCTCAGAGATCTTTACAATGCATAAAACCTAATACATCATCCTCCCTATCCGTATTACAATGTCTTTATTTTATAAGGGAAATACAATGGAAAAATACCACGGGATACCCAAAACCATGGGCCCGCAAAACAGTTGGTGAAAACAGCCCCAAAAATTTTCTTCGAGGGCGCTGCCCCCCCGCTGGGGTGACTGTACAGTCCACCTACATATCATATAAAACTGGGGTGCAAACAAGGTTGATACAATATAATCTATGAGACTAGAAGATCTGACTCCACAACCAACAACTGTAAGTTGGACTTGGACCATGCCATCTAATTCAAACAAATACCTATAAGGATATGATTATCCTAGAAATGGGACCCATGATTATAGTAGATCTCACAAACTTTACGGTGAACCTTATCTATATTCTTTGGATGACAAGAGATCTTTACAATGAGTCATGGACGACTAGTTTTCCTATGGCGTTTTTCATATCTCTTACACTATTATTATTTATGTCGTCTTTGTGAGCATAAATTGATGAATTTGCATGTATTGAAGAATCTGACTTAGTATGATATGGTTTTGATAATATCGTGAATACTTATTTTTCTCGAAAAGTTTTAGTTTTTAGAATAATGATGTTTTTAGGATCTCCTGCTGATTTATGTTGATCTAGAGTGTTTACATAAGAAGCATACAACACAATATTAATTTATTGATGGCTCGAGGACGTGCCATACCTTCAGTTTGGGGGAGGATTCACAATTATTTCTATTTTTCTGTTTACTAAGATTCAAAATTATTTCTATTTTTTGTTTACTTGTGAAGTAATTAAAAAATTCATATATTTCTATCCTAAGAAAAATCTTATGAAATGATTAGTTGTCACAAGAAAATATGAGTAGCTCTTGTACAATCAAAATTCAAAGAAAAGAACACATTCTAGCAAATGTCAAAAATTCTGCTGAAAGAAGGGTCGAATGAGGTAGCTGAATAAAGGTCTGAATACAACTAAGACCCTGTAACAACATCTTTGTTATACCAAGGTATATGTTTTCAGAAAATTCAAATATAAGTTGATGTTGAATTCGATAATATTTCAATATCATAAATTACTAATACCATATTACTTCATCAAATACTAAATTTTAAGTTGACATCATTATATTCCAAGTGCTAATGATAAGATGATACTAACGTTCTATAATTTAGCATATTTAAAGTCAACTTCAGTTTACAAAGATATAAGGCGATTCATCTTTGAACTATGGATATGAGAATATTTTCAAAATATTTATTGTATGATTCTACAAATCAAAAACTTACAAACATACAATATAATTATCATTTCATTTTTTCATATCAACTTCAATTAGCATATATAAATCATTTCATTATTCGACCATAAGGAAATAAAATCAACATAAGAATCCTACCATAATTTAAGAACCACCTAGTTTGCAATCTAGTCTGAATCACCTCAATCCGACATCATACGAAAATGTTATGCTCAAATTACTAACTGCTTGTCATAACAACTATAACAATTCTACATATGGTTGTTCATCGGAATATTTCACATATCAAATCATCTTCTTTTCAAAACCTGTTTATAAGGGAGATATGAGTAAAGTGTGTGGAAGATCTAAATAAAGCTAAAACAACCGCCAACCTTTCTCTCCGATTGAAGCATGATAATTTGAAAGAAGAGGTCCATAAGCTTAAAGCTAAGTCTACTTCCTTTTCCAAGTTGAAGGCAGCTACTACCGTAGCTCCGCCTTCTTCCTGAAAACTTTTTCTTTTGCTCAGCGGGACCTGGCATCTCCCCGGTTTGGGGGAATGTTGGTGTCCATTTTGTCACCATGTTTTATCTATAAATGTGCCCTAATTAGCACTATTTTCAATATTTTTGATATGATAAGTCATTATTTTTTCCATTCAGACCATCGAACAACTCAGGTATGTGTTTATTTGCAAATTTCACAAATTATGAATAATTGTTGTTGTTTTTATGATTTATTGACTATCATCTTACATTTCCAGGCATCCTTGGCATTCAGTTTGGTTCTACAGGTTGTGGTCGTCAAACAAACCTCCATTTAGACGTGCCCGCCGTTCAACCCTTCATTCAACCTGCGGATTCATTGGTTAGAACATTTTGGAACATTAAAGGAAAAAACATAAAATGTAGGTGTTGTTCGTGATGGTCCTCTCATGCTTCTCCACCTATCAGATCACACCAAGAGCAGCTTGCAAAATCATAAATTCTATCAAAAACGTGTTTTCAACTGACAACAAATTTTGGGCTGGATCTGCGGGAAAACAAAGACGAATTTGAAAATTCCGGCACATGGGTTTTGTGCAGAATAGGCCCATTGGGTCTTAATGAGGAAGTTTTCCAAAATTCGCAGCCAGTTGGGAGAAAATCCTGGTTCCTTAAAACCAACTTGTCCAGAAAACGTGGATGGCCGTTTTTCTAAAATTAGAAATTTGTTTTAACAACTCAGGAGCTTGGGGATTTGGTTCTATCCTTTCCTAGTGACATTTTCATGTATAAATAGATCCCATTGGGCTGAGAAATGAATGTAATTTTTGCTATGCGTTTTTATAATGGAAGTTCTGCTCTGTTCCAGGTTCAAATCCGTTTTAATGCTTTTGGGTGACTGATCTAAGCTAGGAGATAAGTCCCTGTTGTTGGGAAGGGCCCCTCAACAACCATAGGTTATATTTGTGCATATTCAGTAATTTCTTTTCATTTTTGCAAACAAGTAATTTCATTTTTTATATGTAAGTATTTGTTTTCTTGTAGATGACGTTTTGCTATTTATAAAATATAGTCTTCTTTTATTCACATGTGATTTGTATGTTCAGAATTTATACGGCTGGAAGTTTGCACTTTCATACAGACTATCATTCAGCTTTCCATTAGCACATAGACATAATTTTGAGTTCATTTTCAGAATTTTAGTCATTTTCAGAATTCCCAGTAGTTTGTTTGTGCAGAAATAATTAGCCAAAGTATAGGTTGATTTTCCAATATTTCATTATGTTTTGAACTTAGTTGGGATTCGAATCCATCTCAAAGCATTCATATTTCATTCCGTATTAACACATAGATTGATGATTTCTGTAATAGCTATGATGAAATTCATTTACATATAGACTTTATTTTACTATGCAAATAGGAAATAGTTCTGTTTTGAATAGAAGTAGTGTAGATGTATTTTTGTTTATGATTTAAGTAGTTAATGATCTACTTTTATTTTGTTCTCATGCCTAGAACCTAGAAGTCGTTTAAGCTTGTTTAAAATCTTATCATAGACTTTGTTAAATCTCAGTTTGTCTTATTTCCGAAATAGAATCAACATTTCATTTCCAGTTCTCATTTAAAGTTTATAAACAGGTTCTCATTTTCATTTACTTAGTATGTATTGTCTTAAACTTTGCTAATTCCATTATTAATTTAATTATCTCATTTCAGTAGATGTAATAGATTAGAAATCAGTTCGAATTCAAACTCAATAGGTTCATTTGGATTTCAAAAATACATTAGTTTTCAGTATTTCAAAGTTTGATATTAAAAGTTCACATGGCTTAGTTTAGTATATGTTCACTTTTCAGTTATAGATCAACTGCATTGCATTTGTATCATTGAAGCAAGATGTCTTAATTTTTTGTTCCAGTTGCAGTAGAGATAGCATAGGAACACTTTGTTTTCTGCTATAGGTTTTTGCTTGCAAGTTAAAGATTGTTTCCAATTATTTAAATTCTTGTTTTGTACTTAGGTTTGTTTATAAATTCCAAAGTCTAGATTGAAATCTTTTTGTGTTTGATGTTTCATGAACTAGTTTGAAATCTTTGATAGGCATTTGCATGAATTAGATAAGCATTTTATGTTTCAATTCTAAAGTAGTCATAGAAATCCAATAACTTAGAATTTGTGCTCATGTTAAGTAATATTTCATTCCAAGTATTGTAATTGGATTTTCAATTGTCATTTGCTTATGAATTATTCATTGTTGTTTGTGCATGCCTTAAATCTAGATTAGTATTTCATCTTGCTTTATAGTTAATGATTGAATTGAATTTCACAGATTGTTTGCTTTCTCAAGATAGGATATTTTCTTAGTAGTTTGCAAATTGAATTGTCTTGTACTTAAGCTTCTGAACTTGCTTTGTAGTTAAATCTTTGGTGTTGAATAGTAGGATCATCTTTCCAGTTCTTAGATTAGGGTTTGAATGATTGTTTAGTAGTTCCTGCTTCCATAGAATAATTTGTTTTCAGTCAAGCATTATCTCCTAGACTAGTATTTTCCTTGTATTTTTCAATCTTAGTTCTTGTTCATAGCTTAGAATAGTGTAGATTTGAATTGATAGTTAGGTTAATCATTGCAATATTTTTCACGTTACTAGTTTAGGTTTGATTTGTTTTGATAATTCATGGTTTAACTTAGTTTTTCATATTTACATTGTATCTAGTTAAAAATATCATAGGACATCTCAGGTTACCTTCTACCTCAGCACATACTGTGTCGCAACTCTAAGATTACCAACCCTGGTCGATAATTAAATATTTGGTGAATTTATTAAGATAGCATAAACACCCAACAATAGCATACCGACAGATTGAAAGTTCACGCAGACTGCATAATCAGTTGAAGTAGAACACAGTACATGAAGTGAGTCATAAAAAAAGTGAAGTCTTGAGTGGAATAAGAAGTCAAGTGTTGTATGCAGGGAAGTGACTGTAATACGACTGGATACAGAAGGTGCACATAGTAAAACAAACATTAGAAGATCAGAAGTGTGCACGTGTTGGAAGTTCTGAAGGAGACATCTTATTTTGTATATCTGGGTTGTAGGACAGGGCAAGGAGCAGGGCGTCGTGGCCTCCTTCCAGTTGGTTCTAGAGAACACGGGGATTTGGTGCTTCCTTAAGGTCGATGCCTGTAAAACCAGGGGGTCGGTGCCTCCTTCTAGTTGGTGTTGGTAAACAAAAGAAGTTGGTGCTTCCTTGAATCTAATATTTTTATTACAAAAGAGCATTCCATGGTTTTCTCCCTTTTGGGTTTCCATGTCAAAATTTTGTGTGTTCTGTGTTCTTTTTCTTGGTGCATATGTGGATGAATGTTTTATTTATGTTGGATGCATAATTGAAGATAAAGACTAAGTTGACTAATATTTTAAATAAGTTAAAAACTACTCATAACCTCATTAATATTGATTCGCCCCCCCTCTCAATATTAAATAGATTCCAACAATTGGTATTAGAGTGGGTGTTTTCAGTAACAACTTAAAATCTAGAATACAGATCCCCATGCATAACTCAATAGACATGGATTCAAAATATGAATAGATGGCTAAAGTAGACTTTGAAGGAGAACTGATTAGGGCTCTGGACAAATTGAAGAATTCAAGGAAGAAAAGAAATCTCCTACGGGAATCACTTTTGAGATTGAAGGAATATATTGTTGTGGAAAAAATTGAACAAGTGAACTCTTCCACTTGGTAAGGGGATAGGACTTGTAGGTTGTAGCAAGGCCTTAGTCCTTGGAGCCCATATGGGTGGTTGGATAGTTGTCCTCCAAGTGATCCTGCAAGATATTGTTAGTGTAATTCACATAAAGATAAAGAACTATGAATAAAAAGAAAAATAAAAGAGATGGGGGGAGAATGCAAACTCTAATAACAATCCAAGATATGCCAAACCACTTTTATATTTCCTAATGGTCAAGTTGTACAACACCTAGGAGATGTGGGATTCAAGGGAAACCAACAATATCCATTAGGGAGGTCTTTTTTGTCCAAACTAAATGCTAATTCAATGATGGAACAATGGAGAGAAACTCTTGCCCCTTGAAGGAAGGTGGCAAGAGAGCTTGGGAATGCTTGCAATGGTAGGAAGAGGAGGGATATGAAAAAGTTCCAACAAAAATCCAGCAACATAAACTTGCTCTGTATTTCTCCGTACAAAATGCATGCCAATGGATTCCTTTTATAGGCTAAGAGGTGGCCAACAAACAACTAGATCCAAATGTGAACTCATATTCTCCATGAACTGGTTTCCAAGTACAATAAGGGGGATATTTAATGCCACCAAGTGTGTGAGGGGTCGAATTTGGGTTCTTGTAGGTTATGGAGCATTCGATGTGCCACGGTAACTTGGTGGTCCTATCATTTCGATAGTAGCACGACTATCAAAGGAATAGTTGTGTGGGTGTTGCGCAAGCATTGTTATGGTAACCTGTGCTATAGTGTGAGTTAACAGTGTATTAGTCATGTGACGATGTATTTTGAATGATTTTTTTTCACTTTTGGAGTCATGTTGTCTTTTGTATTTATTGAGGATTCCTGTGGTGGAATGCACTCTCTATGTTGATGATGCCTTACTGGAAGAGATGTCGAAATGTCACATATGTGCGAAATTTAAACGTTAACAGATGCCCCTTGATTTATGATGCTCTGAGGGTACTATAGTTGATAATGCATCATGTTTTATTCTGTTTATCTCCTATTCTGTACGACAAAGAATATGTGGATAATAGTGTCCTCCCATGGGGGAAGATTGTTGGTGACGACCATTGGAGCTGTATTAAAGAATTGGTTTTTATGAAAATGAGGTGGGTATGGGCCATGCTCATGAAATCATATCAAAGTGATTTACAATGAGAGAGAATCTAGGGGTCAAATCCATGTTAGAGTGAATAATCCCAAAAATTGTTGCGGAGTGCTGAACAAATGGAACTGTCGGTGATGATGATAAGCTGACAGGGGTGGGGGAACGAACTGGTATATGAAGCTTCCTGAGAACTTCACTTATACCAAATAGACTGCTACCATGATTTGCAAATGTGAACACTTATACCTTCAAAAGTACGTTTCCCTCTAATGTGATGATGTGTTGACATCGAGCATAGGGGAAACCACTTAGTTAGGGAGCACTAATGAATCTCCCTACCAATTTTGAGGTTATCCCTCTAGTGATTGAAAGGGATCCCAAGGTACAACTGCAATTACTGCAACTCTCAGAATGTAGTGTTTTGACGTCGACAAGAGTTGAAGCACATGAAAAGATAAAGGTCTTACTCTAAGAACCATGATCATATTGTAACCAACGGGTGGATGGATAGATCTGACACAAGAATGGTTGATAAGAGTGGGCCTCATAACTTCCTTTGATCAATGTAAACATGGGGAGTGGGGACGGTGGCTTTCCTTTCAAAACAGTACATATTAAAATGGATGGAGACGAATTGCAAATGCAAGGGTTTTGATGGAGACACAAAACAAAGAGTAATGGTGACCAGAAAAACAAATCTTGATGAGGGTATTGAGACTCAAATACATCGACCAAAGGCGAACATGGGTTGTTGCCAAAATAATATGGTGTTCCCTCAATGTGAGGTGATGGGGGAACTTGTTTGTACATAAAGAATAATGGTGGGGTCCCCACAGTTTTGGGTGTGTTGGGGGACCAATTTGATGATGGGAGGAGTCCCCAAGGTTTTGAGTGAGCCGAGGGACAATTTCTAAGATGAAGTGGGGGGTTTGTTTGCAAACATGAAGACAGGTTCCCAATGAATCAATGCCATGCAGTGTATTCTTGCATGGTAACTTAATAGAAGTGGGTAATTCCGTGGGTGAGGAACCCATAGGTGTCTTCATGGAGGTTCTGATACAAATAATATTGCAGAAGGTAAAGTGCTCATGGATTTGTGAGGGGTCTTTGTGATTATTCAGTGGAATGTGGGAGGAGGAATCTGATGGTGTCTACTTGATGGAGTAAATGCACAACTCTAAAATGATAAGCTAAGGGGTAATATTTTGAAGTTGTATCAAATTCCTTGTACTTGTGGGGGATTGACATCATGGGTGTCAATTTATGACTGGGATGGTGATGGTGTGCACACCTATGGGGGGGAATTCTATGCCCAGTTATGATGTTGATGGCACATCAAGACTAGATATGAAGGCCCTATGGTTATCAGCAAGGATATTGGTAGATGCATTATAAACGGAGGGGAAATAGTGCCTATATGGAAGTTTCAGAATGATACATGCGGTAAGGTACATGACACTGTTACTATAGCATGGAGCCTTGTTCTTATAATGAAAAAACAAGGGTATGTAAGTTGTCTTGGTCAATATCCTGCACACATGGTGCACATACCCAAGTGTAGTAAAGGACGTAACCAAGGTATTGGAAATGCATAAATTATATAACCAAAACATAGTGCACCTTTCCCTGATGTTTAGGAAACATGCGATGGTTGTGAAGGATCCAAGTCTCCGTTGGAAGTTGATGAATCATCACTAGTTAGTAAATCATCCAAAGATGATGTGGTATCAATGGTATTTGGTAGAGGGGGAACAACTTCCTTAGTTCAGGGCCCTTGCAGGGTTGCATGGAGTGGAGCAAGTTGATGTTGTAGTCTCATTAGCTTGAGGAGAGATTCTCATTTGGCATGCAAAATGGCGCACTAAAATGAGAAGTGATAGGTCTCGCCACAAGACAGGCAGGGTTGTAATACTCGAGTGCGGAAGTGTGCTTGTACTTATGGGGAGTTGAATTGATCCATAATGCAAGTGATGGTGCTAGGGGGAAGAATGTGTGAGAAATTACCAACGAAAGAGCATTCATCGTGTGGTGCTATCAGTGCAAGATTAGGATGTTGAGGATCTTGCGGCGATATAGACTCCACTAGGGGGATTTTGACATGGGTATATGTTATAGGAAGAGTGAATGATGACATCACTGATTGGTGACCACATTAATATATGCTAATTCCTGGTTTAAGGAAGGAGGCTCCTTGATTGTCACTTGAGTTAGAAAAATGGTTGCTAACGCCTCTCGAAAGTGAGGGATATATGGGAAATGGTGCATATAGTTCCCATACTAAGAACACATGGAACATGCCTGGTTTGTATGCAGTGTCCTCAATTGAGATGTGGGAAAGGGATATGTGCCCCCTTTTATCGTTGTTGGAGCATGTGTTATGCTAATGAGGGTGTTAAGCAAATTCCTTAGCTCCGACAATGTGGGGCATAGATTGGGCATGTGGCCTTGCTGCCCGCAAAGAAAACATAGGGGTGTGACCTTTTGAGCGGGAGTATTGATCATAAATGGGGCTTTAAACTGTGGTTGGTTGATGTCCCCTATGTTAGGATTAGCAATCTCCGATGAATTTGACGTCGTGTTGGGTAATAGAGGACCTTTCAACTTCGGTTGTTTGGTGCCCCCATTGGTGGTCTTAGTGACGACCAGTTGATGCTTAGTTGCATATTTCATAGGTTGGGATGGTGTAACAGAGGGTGTTATGGGCCTTGTGTGTGTATAAGCCAAAATAGGTAAAAAATCGTAATGAGTGTCTGGTTTGGAAGCCATCTCTAGGTAGGGTTGTGTAAGGTACCACACCGGGATACCCAAAGTGATCCCAGGAAGAGCTAACCGAGTCATAATCGATGTCCCTTGTCCACGTATGGGAGGGTACAAGAATGGGATTTGGAAAATTAGTGGTATCGATGGGCTCAATGTTTGTTCAATACCATGACTTAGCGGTGGTGTTGATGATGGTGTTGAGGTGGAGGTGACTCCATTTTCAGCAATGAAAATTGTGCACATTAGGCCATTGGTTTCTGTAGGGATCCTTGGTGGTAGTTCCGAGTATAATCCTAACAAATTGGAGTCCTTGTACATGCCGGGGGAAATGTCAACATACGGTTGATTATCGCCCAGTACTGTCGGTAGGAAACTTTCGGGATTCACTTGTGGCATTGGAATCATATTAGTTAAGTTGGTCAAGGGTGTTGACCTTCCCATTTAAGGGAAACATGATGATATGGAAGATTGAGGAGGTGACCACCTCCATGAAGTACATATAACTACACCCCAAGAGGATGTTGTAGTCGATTTCAGCGTTGATTACTTGGATATCGATCATAACCATCTTCCCCCTATCTCTATGGGGACATTCTAGTACAATACTGTTGGTTGGGATGGTCTCCTATCATATGCGCGAAGAGAGATAGATGAGGGGAATAGATCTAGTGAACTCAATCATTTCTAGACATTAGAGGACATTACGCAAGTGGATGCACCTTCATTGATGATACAAAGATGAATCATGATGTTTTTTATGGTGACTGGAACCTGAAATGCAACTGACGACGTTAGTTGTAGATCACCTTTGTCGAGATCAAATGTCATTAGGAACGAATCAGAAGGATCGACGACGTCAAGTGCATTGAGTAATACCTTTCCCTGTGTTGGGAAATACTATAGCACTTCTAATGTGGAAATGGCTGCAGGGTATTAAGGCAAGTCATCTACAATACTATAATTTCAAGTGGATTTGATGCCAGAGTTATTAGGGGTACGCCGAAGTGGAACTTTCGAAATCCATGGAAAATTTTGTTCGGTATTTTGGTGAGGTATTTGTAGAGGACCCCTCGAGGGGATAGGAACTTCTTCCAATTGCGGGTTGGAAGGCCCATCATAACCCTTGGATCATGTTTGAATATTTATATCCAATGTATAGATATTTTGAAAAGAGCCATCGCTGGGGGGGCTAGGGTATTGTTTCTATGGTACTACCCCTTGATTCACAACGGGTTCTTGTAACACAACGGTTTGTGGTTGGGGAGGGTTTACAGGATGCATAGGATTCGTCATCATCTTATTTTTGGCTTCCACTAACAATGATGTGTGTAATGACCGCAATCGCCGCAAATGGAGTAGCAATAATTGGTCCTTAGGTTGGGGTTCTTCCCTTGTTTGGGGGGGTTGTTAGTCCCCATGTTTTGGTTACCTATATTTTGGTTCTGCTGAGGAGGGTGGTTTCCCCCTTGCCCTGGCTGTTGGTTATGTTTTTTCTTCCCTTTATTTTTCCCCTGAGTTTATAGATTCTGGGGGTTGTGATGGTGTGTTGAGCTTGTTGAATGTAGGGAGGTTGAACTAGGTTTACCCCCATTTGGGGGGCAGGTTGCTGACTAGTTGGGAATGGGAAATGATAGTATGGGTTATATCCCGAGGGTGGGATAAATGTGGTTTGTGCTCCATAATATGTGGACATAGGAATGGCTTGGGCCATTGGAAGTGTGGGAATCGTCAGCACTTGGATAACGTTTGGATAAGTATGACTATACAATCCATATTATAATTGACCAAGTGGTGGGGTTGGTAGCAATGTAGAGGGTGCCGATGCAAGTGGAATGGATGCATATTGCGGAGCCATGCTAAATAGAACTAGAGTGGTAGGAGGAAACTTTCCTAAATGGTAAATGGGCCCACAAATCCAATCCTATGAATTTGACGAGCCCGAAGGTGGAGGATCCAATGACCAATGCCGAGGGGCATCAGGAAGGATAGTGTAAAGGTAGCCGGATTGTGCATATATGAGATTGAAATGTTGGGCTTTCAGAATAGCCTCCTCCTCACTTTGCGGAATGGAGGTGGTGACGTATTTAGCTATGGCGGGTTGGAGAGACTTGATAAACCAATCCAACAAAAAGGGTGGTTGCATTTCGATTTTACACAATGTGTGATTCCTATGCCACTCATGGATGTGGTTTGCGACGTGGGTGGATGTGTTTTGTCGAAACTCTGTGAGAATTTTGAGACCAATATCATGTTGAATCAGAAGCTATAAGTAAGTGAGAAACGCAGTGGCCAATGTTGAAAATGTGGCATGTGTTTCTCTCGCTAGGTTTATGTACAATTTTTTTGTTGTTCCAGTAAGGGTGTGCTGAAAGAGGTGAAGCCTCACATGATCATACACTATGCTGTTAGATGAACATCATAAGTAGAAAGACAAGACATGGTTGGTGGGATCGTCCCCTTTACTTCCTTCAAATTTGGGGATGTTGGAGGAAAGTTTATCTGGCATGGCCAGCCATGTTGGATCATGTGCTATGGAATCATTGATCGGTTTGGCCAAATTTGGTAGATT
The DNA here is from genome assembly GCA_027924585.1 of Larix kaempferi. Lineage (NCBI taxonomy): Eukaryota > Viridiplantae > Streptophyta > Pinopsida > Pinales > Pinaceae > Larix > Larix kaempferi. The sequence continues at coordinate 1,095,803 of BSBM01000358.1, forward strand.
TAAACTAGCCATGAATGGTAGGGTAGGGGGATTTGGTCCTACCATTGTGTGTTGGGAGTAATTTCCACAAGGGGGTGAGGCCGATGGTGTGTAAAATAATGAGCGACCTCCTATGTGAGAGGAGAGATCAAAGGGGTCCAAAGGATATTGTGGATGAGAATCCAAAGGAGTGCCTCTTCCAGTGGTGGAGGAGGTAGGGGGATCAATACTTTCTCTGCGAGGAGAAAATGTACCTATCAATGCTCAGCATCGCCTAGATGATCCTATCAAAGTGTCCTGGGAATGGCCCAGACTAATGTACCTTCCACGTGAACCACGGGGGGAAGGTGTAAAAAAATCCCTTGAGAGAGGGGAAAGGCTTTGCAGTCTCCGAGACTGCCTTACGGGGTTTTTTTGGTCCTCAAAGGTTAAAGATTCGTGTCAAATGAGAGTGATAGTAAAATTAAAACACAATTGAACAAATGCAAAAATATGCCAACCACAACAGATGCAAATATGGTGCAAGAGGTGAGTGATATGTGCAAAGTCGGTTTTAGTGCATGAGTTCCCACATGTAGGATCTTTTTAATTATGAGTTTGTGAGTTTGTGAGTTTGTATTAGTAAAAAGAAAAGAAATGTAAATTCCCTAAAAATATCTAACATCCTTCCTCTCAAATATAACTGGGTCTCCCAAAAGTACTAATTATGGTGACAATGGGGTCCACACACCAATTGACTAGTGGAGGTAACAAAGAGCTAGTTCTACCAGAAATGGGGCCAATGTTCCAATCAAGATGAATCAGAAACACCTCCCAGAGTCAATAGATAAATTCAGGATTCAATTGCACTCATAATTTCTCCTTGGCGATGTCATAAGTTGGGCCACTAAGATACCTTGCGTCAAGTGTGGATTGTGGTTCATACTGCACGGTATAGTGTTGTCTCCCTACAACAAGCTGAGTGGCTTGTCGGGAAGAGAAGGGAAGCTATACCTCGCCTTTCATCTCCTTGGTCACAACGCACTTTTGATCTATTTTTTCTTTGAACAATTGCTTATAGAAAGATTTTGAAAGTACCCTATAAGAAAACAATGTTGTGTTTCAAAATATTTGCTAATGAAACTAGATTGGTGGGGACTAATGGATGCCTATCCCAATCAATCCTACTTAACTAAATTGTTTTTTTGTGACCTCCTGTGGAGGATTGTAGTTGGTTGGATAATTACAAAGTTGATTTTAAAGGGTTCAAGTTTCACTTAAGGAGTGTAAGAGAGGTATTTCACAACCCCTAGCTTTTTTATTCACCAAGCTCACATGAAGTGTGAGGTGAAGAGCATACTAGGATCAGAAGAGTTTTTAGGTCTCTTAGTGTGTGCTAGTTGTGCAAACACATGTGATGAAAGAAAATTGATTGTTGGAAAATTAAATAGAAGAGTATATAAAGTAAATGCACTTTTAACTCTAATAGATGCTCATGGTGCTTTGTAAATTGAAAATTCTAACTAAGAGACAGTGTGCAATGGAGGTATTTCACACTTCTCACCATTTTTTGATTCACCGGGATCACATGAAGTGTGAGGAGAAGAGCATACTTTGGGAGAAAAGAGTCTTTAGGTCCTTGCTTGTGTGTAAAAATGGTATTTTACACTAGCATTGATACTAAAAACATGTCAATTGTGCATAATCAAGAAATGGTCTTGAATACTGGTGACAACAATGAGGTTTGTTGAAAGCCTCAAAGTTGCTTACCTAGGTAAGTTTCAAGTGAGATGAACTCTTTAATTCCTAATCTTGTTCTAGGTGGACTAATTACTAAAAAATAAAGTAATTACGCGAATTATGATTAATTTAATTTCACTAGTACGCAACAATTGGGCTGCCAGATTATACTATGCAGATAAAGAGAGAATAAAAAGGGGTAGCATGGCCAAAAAATACTCTATCGGGTGGGTAGCACTGAAAAATACAAAACAGGTACGTTAGTAGAATGGGTGATACATTTACCGGCCACGCAGATCAACCATATGAAAGGTCTTTTCTGTAAGGTTTCATTGATGTTTTACTCCGTTGATGCAAATGTTGAATATGCGAATGATGAATGTATGTTTGAGTTGTGAAGCATGATGAGAAAGTGAATCTCTGGTTTCTAGTGCGATAGATTTAGAATAGATGCATGTCCTTTCCCCACTTTGGAAACTTGGCTCCTGCAGACCCCTTAATCATCTCGAGTGAGACTTCACTTGCTTCATGGGTGTTGCTGGAAAAGGTAAAACCATTCTGGGCCTGTGCTTAAGGATGTTTGGTTGGTGTTTGTTGACGACAGTGTGAAGTGAACCCCTTTCGACAAAACTGTGTCAACAAATGGTTTTGTTTTCGGGACCTTGAAGAAGGAAGAAGAGGACACGCCATGTCAGTCGACGAAACTGGAGATTTATGATTGGTTTGACAAGAAAGCTGAAGAATTTGCAGAAGGAGAAAATCAGAACCCCTGGCATACGACAAGCAATTGGTTAGAAAAGCATATTTATTCTGATATCCACGAGATATTCTTCTGCAAATTCCCGGTATTGCTGCATGAGTGGTTGGCAAAAATGACCTTTCAGAAGAACCATTTCTAAGGAGGTGAACCTAACCGCTGGACTCCAGAACTAATCCAACAACTGAAATGGGTTGACAACAAGGTATCAAGGGCTGCTGACTTATGGGTAGACAGTATCCTAGAGGGATACACCACTGAGTTTGCCATTGATACGATCAAATCATATAGCGATGTAGAAAGGAAATTTTTTAAAGGACCTAGAGGGAGATTCCTGCTATTGCTGAAATTGTAGATTAAGATGCGCGTTTGCGAAAAGGGTATCCTAATGGTTAATTTCGACGAGTAGAAGATCAGTGTGTGGAAGTTGTGGGTACCGCGTGAATGCGGGTCCGATAGAAAGATGTAGGGTAGATGGACATGAGCGATGACAAATTTCTAAGGGAGGCTAAAGAAGATTGTGGTACCTTGAGGAGTGGGGCAATATTCTGGCGACCAAAGAAGAAGAGGAGCACTGAGAGAGTGTCTCTTGAGGGGACTAGAACGGAATACTGCGAAATAGGACCACAAGGGATGAAGTGACCTTATTACGACGAAGAAGGAAGTGAATAGGCTACCCCATAAGACAAAGAAGGATAGACCTAAGCTACAACGTACCTTCAACTCTGTGCACTACTCTGAACATGATAGGAAGAAATACAAGTTATTTGTAGAGTTGTCCTATGTGCCAGAATAGTAGTAAGAGTAGTGGATCAATAAATAACAATAGTAGAAGCGCAAGAATGGCAGGTGATGATGAAAATATGCCAACCTTCCAGGTTAATGAGACCGAGGATTCCGAACAATACTGGTTTTTGTGTGAGGTAGTTTGTATTGTGAAGTAGGTCTGTAATGTCCCCTCCTACCATACCAGCATGATAGAGAGGACGTGATGCTAAAACTGGGCATCTAGCCCCATATCCATTAAGTAAAGCTCATTGATAAAAAGACATATACATGTGCATGTTATAGAAACACGGCGGAATTAAAAATCATGTTTAATATCTAACATACATTCAACATTTCTGTGACAGCCATTAAATAAAGACATTGCAGAATTTTATAAAAGAGAGTACTTATCTTATAACAAAGTAGTCCCAAGCAACTGGCTATGCAACTGCAACGTTCCACCCAACCATAGGCCAGTTGTGTTTATCAACCTCTTGATACAACTGCCACCCCCGAGCTGGGCATGATTTCTACAAGGAACCAGGGAACAACAGACCCACACATAGCCAAGCATACACCAAGATGAGCCAAGCCAATCTACAATTGGGTTTATCAGGCTGCTAGGAACTGGAAAAGAAGAGTGGCTAAGCTAGTGAGCTCAAGCACAAAGCCAGGGGTAACCTTACAAGATCTATCTAGCTTGGCACCCACAATACCTACACACCCAGCACAAGGAAGTATTCTTTTCACTGCTGTGCAGTCCCTCAAGCCATACCTTCCCCATCTAGTGCTCTCAGGGTGTGCATAGAAGAGTAGCCAAAGCCCTCTTGATCTTCTTGAGAGGTTGTCTCCCCACTAGGTTTATCAAGCCCTCTCTGTCCACTACCACTCCAATCTTTTGCTCACAGGTTCAAACCAAACAAGGATACACATAACAACAAAAGTATAAGTGCTGGGCATGGAGAAACATTTTTACAGTGAGATGCCCAAAGATGGGGTTTTCATTAGCTTCAGAAAAACGTGGGAAAGCTTAAAAACGAAATGGCAATTGGGAAACAACCCTGGAGAGCAGAAATCGTTTTCCGAAAAACGTCCATGGGCATTTTGGGGCAAAAACGACCTCCATCACAGTCCCAAATCGTGGACCTTCTCTCCCAGCTGCTGTACAATGCAAAAAACGAGCCCCAGGCATGGAAAATGCAGGAAAAATGGTGAAAAACGTGATGGGGAGAGACCCAGTAGTTCAGACTGCGTGAGAGAGGAAAGACTATGGGTTCAGAAATGGCTTTGGGCACCATTTCGTGGGTGTTTTCTTGCCCAAGGAGACAAAATACGATTTCCCAGGTTGATGGCTTGCCCATACACGAAATTGGCTGCCATACCTCTTCATTCCCAAGGCATTAACTACCTCAACCAATTTCTGAAAGAATTAAATGATTGGGTCCATACCCCAAAATGGATAGTTGGTGGTTTGTGGGTTTTCTCATCGACACATGGATTAACACCATTGGCTCAAGGGTTTGAATAATTTCCCTCCCTATTCCTTGTAGAGTCATGCCCCCATCTCTTTGTTGCATTGCATAGCTAGTTGTGGGTTTTTCATTAAATTCGTATTTACATGATGTCTTATTTACATTGTGCCTATCTAGCACAAGAACCACATGCATCTATTTCTTTAATTTCCGATACATAAAACGCTAAATCAATGGTGGGGCCTTGGCCTTGAGCTCCTCACCATGATCAAATAACAATATTTACATCATTTACGATTTAATACAAAGGGGGTCAAAATAGGGACATTACAAGGTCCAAGATGAAGGTAAGGATGATCGATGAGTTTAGAAAACCAAAATTTGAGTCACAATACATTACTGAGCTCAAGGAAATCAAGTAGTTTCCCAACGAATCAGTATGAGAATTTGACCAGCGGTACAAAACGCTAATGGCGAAGGTGAGTTTCGGGATGAGCGATATGTAGCATAAAGAATGTTTTATCGCCGGGTTGGTACCACACATTTGTGGGCCGTTGATGCAGCAGAAGGTAGCAACTCAAGCAGAAGTGTTGGAAATCGCAATGAAGCTGGAGGCTTCACCGATCCACGAAACAGGCCTAGGAATGGATTAGATACAAGCATAGTTAGAAAATTTGACGATCCAGTTACAGGATATGAAGAAGGGAAAAAATTCCCTATGGTGCACTAGATGTAAGACGAAAGGGCATCACAAGGATCAGTGCCCAGAATTTCGAGAATATTTGCAATTGGGCACATTGAATCCCCTCAGTCAGGGAGTGATGCCTTGGTGTCGCGTCTGTCAGACGAGAGGGCATCGACCGAAAGAATGTGTGTACCTGCAGAATATGGTGTCGAAGCCGGTGAATTTGTACTGCAAATTCCGTCGATCGATTGGCCATGATGAACAAAATTGCAGGGCTTACGACAGGTCGTGCAGATCCCCCCTTGTGTACCTTGGAACTAGTTCATGGAGAAGATGAGTTCACATTTGGATCTAATTGTTTGATGGCAACCTTTTGTCCTATAAAAGGAATCCATTGGCATGCATTTGGTAGAGAGAAATCAAGAGTGAGTTTTTGTTGCTAGATTTGAGTTGGAGCTTCCTCACATCCTACCATTTCCTATCATTGTGAACATTCTCAAGCTCCCTTGCCACCTTCTTTCAAGGGCAAGAGTTTCTCTCCATTGTTCTACCATCCACTTAGCATTTAGTTTTGAAAAAAAGGGCCTCCCTAAAGGAGACTATTAGCTTCCCTTGAATCCCACACCTCCTAAATGTTGTACAACTATACCATTGAGAAATACAAAAGTGGTTTAGCATATCTTGGGATTGTTATTGGAGTTTTCATTCTCCCCCCATCTCTTTTATTTTTATTTTTGTCAATATTTATTTGTTTGCATGTGAATTACACTAACAATCTCTTGTAGGATCACTTGGAGGAATACCAACTACACACACAAGGACTCCAGGCACTGAGGCTTTGTTGCAACCTACAAAACTTAGCCCCCTACCAAGTGAAAGAGTGCACTTATACAATTTTTTTCACACTGGCCATGAATATGGAGCAACAGTTGCCCCAACTTTGTTCATAAAAATCACTCTTTCAAGTGCATCAACAATTTCCAAAATATTTAAAAAATTCAATTCATGTCATAAATCCACTTTCTATCGGGCACACTCACTCTATGCGATGAATTTGCACGAGGGATTAACCCTAGGTAATGTATTTAACCTTTATATTCAAACAATTGTTTTGTTCATATTCATCGAGGCACCTTTCTTGAAAAGACAAGGAAGATGATAGATGAACAATGACCAAACCTATGGATTTGAATTTGTAAATAAAAGCGCAGATGTGCACTACAAGAAATAGATATGTGAGAAATTATAAATAATAAGAAAACTTTGGCTGCACGTCTGGAAACTAGAATACATGTAGCATATTTTTATACTTCTATAAAAGAAGTGAAACATGGCTCTCCCCTTAACTCATTTCTACTGCTTCTTCTTAATGCACTCTCAATAAAAAAAGATGCATTGCAAAAAGAGAAACCAGAATGAATAAGCAATGACACGCATAACAATGTAATGTTCATAAAATACGATCAATATTCAATCTTACAAATGAAACGAATCTTATAAAGATAATGTTGGTTTAAAGATGGATGAAAATTTTTAGTGGTATATAACATCATGCGTATTTTTTTTTAATTATTTTTAAAGTTAAAAAAAAATACTTCAAAAATGTCAACATAACCATTAAAAAGTTATTTTTAAAATTAATCTTTGCGGTAGATTAAAAAGTATTTTTAATTAATGTGGTTGATATTGAAAAGTAATTTTTTAATTACTTTAATTAATTATGTGATATTAATATTAAAAATATCATTAATAATATTAATATTAAAACATTTATTTATATGACTAGTTTTTAATTAAGATAAGAATATTAATATAATATTAAAATACATTTCAATACATTTTAATTAATCAAAATATTAAATAATATTAACATTAATAATAATATTGATGATATTAAAAAACCATAATATTTAATAATAATATTGATGATATTAAAAAACCATAATATTTAATAATAATATTGATGATATTAAAAAACCATAATATTTATTTAGTAACAACAATTATATTGACTTTAATATTAATATTAACAATAATATTAATATTTTCAAATTAATGTTAATATTAATATTAACAATAATAGTAACATTAATATTAACAATAATAGTAACATTAATATTAATATTAATATTAAAATGATAATTTTAGTCACCCTTCACTAAATTTTTTGGACCCAAAATCTAATGGCCAAAAGGTTGGATTTTCTACATCCTGTGGTTGACTATCCAACAACCTCTATGTTTTTTTAACGTCGGTCCAAATTCGGCTGCAATCAGATGGCTTGGAGGTCGTCGGATATTCGACGCCTGTAGACCATCGCATATCTGACTACTTGGAAGTCAGATTTCTGACTTATGTAATTTTACATGACGTCAGAACTCCGACACCACTTTCAAATGGAACTGACTGCAGTTCGACGTCAGATGCCGTTGGAGCTATGGAAAAGACGTCGGATTTCTTCAATGTGGTAGTCAGATATCCAACGCCTCTTATAAATGGAACTGGATGAATCTGATGTCAGATGCCATTGGAGCTATGGCAAAGACGTCGGTTTTCTTCGATGCGGTGGTTGGATATCCGACGCCTCTTACAAATGGAACTAGCTGAATCCGACCTCAGATGTCGTCGAAGCTATGGCAGAGACATCGGTTGTCTTTAGTGTGGTGGTTGGATATCTGACACCTCTTACAAATACAACTATCTGGATCCGACGTCAGATGTCGTTGAAGCTATGGCAAAGACGTCGGTTGTCTTTAGTGTGGTCGTCAGTTATCCGACTACGTTATGAAATTTAAAGAAAAAAGTAATATTATTTGGAAGGTGATGCCCTCAAGGAAGTTCATATGATAGAGGGAATAGTTGAATCAAATGAAATAAAAGCAACTTGATGTTTGTAGGATTTTCTTTTATGAATTTACTAGATATAATTGACAAGTATGAGTTCAAGAAATATGGCACAATGAAGAATGATGAAGGAGATAGTGGACAAACTCGGGATTGCTAGAAGTTATCGATGCAAGGAAGACATGGTCAAATTGAATATTACACATCTCTAAGTGCTCAGCATGCTATAACAGAATTGGAGAAGGTCAAATTAGTATTCGGTAAGGATAAAATGGACATGCTCGGGCTTGATACTCTTGGCAAAAGGATGCTTCAGTGAAGGAATGTACTAGATATTGTTGAAGATAATATCCTTTCATCTTGATTTGACAAGAAGTATGATTGAGAAATGATATGATTGATATAAGGGGGAGTATGGAATGATGATGCATGCTTACCTTTTATGAATTTACTAGAAAGAACCTTGTTGAAGTTTGAAAAAACCAACAGCAAAATGTTGATGAAGATGGAAAGGTACAAGGATAATTTACAAGACACAATATCAAGATCAGTCAATAGGCGGAGTGGTTGAAGCAAATGAACTTTTACTTCATGTGATCTAACTACTCCCCCTATCATATGAACTTCTCCCACCGTATCCAAGTCTTACCTTGATTTCAAGAGGTGGTTGTGAAGTCGAACTGTCATAATGCATCGTTTCATATATCTATGGTTTTCTCAAAACTCTAGAATGAACTGAAGAGATTCAAACCTGCGACCTATGTCTAGTCCCAAGGATACCACCTTCAATCCTGACCTTATCAATCAATTCCCATCGCCATTTCCTCTCATACAAAGTCCCACAACCATTTCTCTCGACACCCAGTACTCTTCATTCATTCTGCATGCATTTCACTATGCAATGGTCTTAGATTCTCACCGTGTTTTCCCTCAATTAGTTTCTCAATTCAATATGACCCACGCCCACAGTCCAAGGAGTGTTTCAGCCTGAAAACGGTGATGATTCATGGTATTATGTTTCCCTTCAGCTGCAATATGGAAAATTCATAGTTCACTGCGAAGGTTTGTTTGACAAATGTGATGGTTTGGGTCATGCTGAATCGAGAAACTGAAACCATCACATTTGTCAAACAAACCTTCTTATGAGAGCTTTGAGTTTTCCATATTCCATTGAAGGGAAACATAATACCATGAATCGTCACCATTGCCAGTATGAAACTCTAGACCGCTGGAAACACTCCTCGGATGGCAGGCGTGGGTCATGTTGAATCAAGAAACTAATTGAGGGAAAGTGCAGTGGGAATTTGAGACTATTGCATAGTGAAATGCATGCATAATGAATAAAGCTTGAAGGTGGTAGCCCGTCGTCTCCCACTATGAAATGGATGCAGAATGAATCAAGCTTCTTGAAGGTGTTCTCCCATTTTCAGCTGCACTTGAAGCTTGAAGGTGGTAGCCTTGGGACTAGACATAGGTCACAGGTTCTAATCTCCTCAGTTCAGTTCGTACCCTGTTATTTTTCTGATGCAAATTATATGTTTTCTTTAATTCCCTAGCGTAAGAGGAGCCATTATGGGCAAGTTGCAGCCCTAAAAACTATGAAAATCCTCACAGCAGATCTAAGAGATGATGTATACCTCACAAGAGTAATTATGATTAAGCAGGAAAATAGAAGAAGAGTGAACAATACAGTATAATGAGCAACAGAATAATATGGTACAGTAGAACTCATATAGAAGCAATAATACTTCACACACACTAATTAATTAATCACAGTATGGACAAATAAATAGTACAATGGTAGAGAGGATTCAAATGCCTAAGGTGGCAATTCGAATTAGCCTCTCAGAGTGATCATAAGATCAATAGAGTGTCATCGGAGCACAAATAGGCGTCCTCATGATCATCGGAGCGCAACTGGAAGTCTTCATCATAATCAGTGGAGTCATCAATGCTAAAGTAACTGTCAACCATCAGTCAAACTAACACTGGTAGGTGTAAGTGAGTGTAACTCAATGTAACTGAGTGTAACTGACTGTAACTGACTGTAACTGAGTTTAACTGAGTGTAACTAAGTGTAACTGAGTGTAAATGAGTGTAACTCAATGTAACTAAGTGTAACTGAGTGACAACTGGACTGGTAGGTGAAGAAGGGCGAGTTGCTCCCTAAAATCAAGGAAGAACTAGAGAGCTAAAATTGAATAGTGAGAAGCTCCTGGGGGCTGGATAACTGAGGGCTAGGTGCTGGACTGATGACTGGGATGCATGCAAAATGCATGCAAACCCTAGAATGCATGCAAATCTTAAAGGTGCATGCATGACTGAAAATGTAAAGGATCAAAATACTGGTGGGACTAGGATGGAGTATAGGAATATCCTAACACCCCCCCTTAATCCATCCTGGGCCCTGGTAACTAAGACCAAAGGTCACCCAATACAATGAATAATAGCAATCAATAAACCAAGGAAGTGGGAAAATTTCATGGGAAACATACGCCCTCCTAAAAAAATAAACTGTAAGGCACACATAAAAAATAAATGCTCCAAACTCAAGCATGTGTGATGCTTGGTCATATGTCTGGAGGTATCTTCTTCTTGGGAAGAAGTGGATCATGCTAAAAAACAATGTGCTTGTACTTGCTCTTCAGATCGAATGTGATGAGAGCAAATCCAATAGTATGAGAATGATCCTTGAACCTGCGATTCGAATCAGCTGAGGTAGGATCAAATCTGTGAAAGTGCATATAGTCTTTTGTCTTCTCCTTCGAACAACCATGGGTGAGATTATGCCAAAAATAACTATTACATGTTTGCTTGAAATCAAAATTAGATTTAAGACTTTCAAAACAGTTTCTTGAGATCTCCTTTGAACCAGCAAGGGTGAGATCAAAACTATTATATGCATGAGAAATTATCCCAAGCAGTAATTGCTTAGAACCCAAATTAGATACAAGACTTGAATCATGGTTTCTTGAGATATCCTTTGAACCATGAGAGGTGAGATCAAAACCAGTAAATGCATGAGAATTTATCCCAAGCGAATGGCAATGGCCATAATATTCAATAACCTTCTGAAAGCATGAATTTATGATCATATGGTAGTATAAAAGAGGAGATAGCTGGAGAGGAGCGAATGCATTACCTTCAGTAGCTGTTTTGACCTTTGAAATAATCATGTGATCATGATGCAAACCAACAGACTCTGGTGCAAGAGAGAATTTAGGACCTTCTGCAATATCTAGAGTGTGAGCTGGCACAGAAAGAGAAGAAAGTTTGAGCATGAGTGGAGAATCTGCAAGTTCTTTGTCAACAACTTCAATATGAGATGATACTAGTTCATGATCAGAGAGACCATCAAGGGGAGCGAATGCATCACTTTGCTTGCTCTCGAAGGGGTTTGGACCAATTCCTTCATTTTGTATGCCAAATATTTCATCCAGGTAGGCCCATATCTATTTTGGAGTCCATGAAATATCAGGGAGGTCATATAACATGCATCGAGGCATAGCATACATCATGACTGCACAAGCTTTTTCACCTTTATCTAACCAGTCACTCTCTTCATCATAGGATTCAAACTCTCTTTCAAAATAACAATCAAAGAGATCATGGCTCTTTAAATGTGCTATTATTTGTGGTTTCCATTCATCATAGTTGAGTGGAGAAAGAGGAGTAATTCCTGATGAATACATAGAAGCTATAGAGGACCTACAAAAACAATATAGAATAACTGCAACTGCTACTGTTGCAAAGATGCAGAAACTGCTGCACTCGAAATCTTGGTAATAACCTGCCAAAAACTCTCAAGAATGGAGATAAAAAATACTCTCAACATGCTCTGATACCATGTGAAAATCCTCACAGCAGATCTAAGAGATGATGTATACCTCACAAGAGTAATTATGATTAAGCAGGAAAATAGAAGAAGAGTGAACAATACAATATAATGAGCAACAGAATAATATGGTATAGTAGAAATCAGATAGAAGCAATAATACTTCACACACACTAATTAATTAATCACAGTATGGACAAATAAATAGTACAATGGTAGAGAGGATTCGAATTCCTAAGGTGACAATTCGAATTAGCCTCTCAGAGTGATCATAAGATCAATAGAGTTTCATCAGAGCACAAATAGGTGTCCTCATGATCATCGGAGCGCAACTGGAAGTCTTCATCATAATCAGTGGAGTCATCAATGCTCAAGTAACTGTCAACCATTAGTCAAACTAAATCTGGTAGGTGTAACTGAGTGTAACTCAATGTAACTGAGTGTAACTGAGTGTAAATGAGTGTAACTCAATGTAACTAAGTGTAACTGAGTGTAACTGACTGTAATTGAGTGTAACTAAGTGTAACTGAGTGACCACTGAACTGGTAGGTGAAGAAGGGCGAGTCGCTCCCTAAAATCAAGGAAGAACTAGAGGGCTAAAACTAAATAGTGAGAAGCTCCTGGGGGCTTGCTAACTGAGGGCTAGGTGCTGGACTGATGACTAGGATGCATGCAAACCCTAAAGGTGCATGCATGACTGAAAATGTAAAGGATCAAAATACTGGTGGGACTAGGATGGAGTATAGGAATATCCTAACAAAAACTGATGAACATTGACAACAAGCAGCATGTTTCTAATTGTTGTCGGTGTATGCTAGATTAGTTGCAAATATCATGCTTCAGAAGCCAGGCTTCAATGGTAAATAGACCATTTTGGAAGGGTTTAATGTGAGGTTAAGGATATTGATTCCAAGGAAATTAAACAGAAGGTTAAGGATATTGATTCCAAGGAAATTAAAGAGAAGGTTAAGGATATTGATTCTAGTGCATCATTTATTCAGCCTTTGAAGTTGTGGAAACTCGAAATTGGTTTTGATGAGCAACCAAACATCACAACAAGCTCCAAGAAATTGTCAAAATTTACATGACATGCGAGTGGGTTATAGAAAGCCAGCATCATAGCCATTCATTGAGCTCCTATCTGTTTTGAGAATAATTTAATATTCTCTATTAAACAGGGCCAACCATGTGAAGGTGGAAGCTCTTATGGCCCCTATCCCCCGTCACATCACTCTCAATTCCCCATACCCAATGCATGTACTTGAAAAAAACTAATACATGCAAATTCATCCATATTTCATCATGAACTTTCATCTACCATTCATTCAATAAAGGCTAACATTCATTAAACCATTGTTTCATTCAGTCAACACATTCATACAATAAAAGATAACATTCAATAAACCATTCATTCATTTAGTCAACACATTCATTCAATAAAAACTGGCATTCAATAAAGGTAACAATTTACTACACTGAATCATTAAACCATTAAACCATTCATTTATTCATTAGGCCAAAAATCATGGACGATATATTGTTATAAAAAATAATTAGACGACATTTTTCCAGTCACTTCTTTTTTATTTTTCTTCTCCTTAGTGGTAAATAATATCTAAGAGGAGCATCTACATTTGGACTTTCTCTTCCAGTTCTTGGTTCTTCATCAGGTGCTTGTGGTGATGTCTGCATCCTAGAGTGTTGATCTAAATGTGGATTTTGCGGCAAGGGGTTCGGATTTGCTGCAACAATGTGAAAATGTTACATTGTTGTATTTTTCTATTGTAATGACAAGTATTTCATTTAAAAAAAACATTGCAAATGTGTTTTTTTACTTGGTGTGGCCACATCATGTAGTTCATGTTCTTATCCAAGATCAACCTGTACAATTTCACCCTCTACATGCTCTACAGTTGAAATATGGTGAACTACAATTAATGTTCACCATTTACAATGCTATACATAAAATTGTAGCATATGAATAAATTCATTACCAGGATTCGAAGCATGATCTTTGAGTTGTTGTTGTCCCTCCTCGACAATAGGGGGATCATTGCTTGCTTTCTCAAAACAGAGACAATATCTTTTGTCAAGTATTTATAATGAATATATTGCACAAGCGGTTAATCTCCAATAAAGTATATAGATTCTATTTACCTATCCACTGGATGGATTGGTACCATAAGATTGTGTTTGGTCAGACAAGCTTTTTTGGCATTCAACAATAGCTCCAAAGCCTTGCTTGAAGCTAAGCTTCATGTTTTCCTCAGTGGCCTGTTCATTGAATCGTTCGGCCTACATATTTGTGTAATGTCGTTAATTAACATTTTCCAATGCAATAAATGAAAAATAATTTGCAATTTATTATTTGCATGCATTATTGGTTTTTTGAAACTTACAAATCAGGCCGCGAAATTGGAATAACCACCAAGCCCAAGCTTGTGCTGACCTATTTTTTCAAGTCTTGCCTTTGTGGCTTTTGATGTGTCTGGAAGCCTATGAAAGTGTTGAAATTCATTAGATGTTCCAAGGTCGGTATAGAAATATTCAATAATAATAAAATTTTGAATTACATTGTGGAAAGTATTGCATACGTCCCTGTGCCTGGTGTTATCTTTCCTTCTCTTTTCTGAGCCCTCTCCCTTCCATCCTCCACTATAGCTCTCCAGTCCATTGGTGGAATCATTGGAGAGAGCTCATACCTAGGGTTTTTTTCTAGGTGGGTCCTATATTGGTCTCGGACAATCTTCACATGTTGTCCAGCCTTCTTCATGACCTCGACTTTATTGAAGGTCTTGTCACCGAACAGGCCAACCAACCGATTAGTGAGTTCATCTTTTAAACATTTCAGTTGTTTATCCCACCTTTCTCGGATGGTGGGCCCAAAGATCTCCAAGCACACATCGTTCATTTGTTTATAGAAAACATCATTTCCTGCGAAACGATCATGCCATGATCATAATTAGTTGAACGAAAATGTTTTATCAGTATATTACAATGAAATTATAAACAATAACTTGATCAACGTATATTAATTACCTGGGACCTTATTGATCTTTATTGGGACGAGATCTACGTCGACCAAAAATGTCACCTTCATTTTTCCCGTTCTAGTGACATGGGAAGATCCTGGAAATGCAGCTAGGTCGATATCAATATTACCAGGATTCTCAGTGTTGACCCCTTCTTCTGGAGGATCCAGTGTCCGTCGGTCACTAGCAGTCGGTGCCCTCACAGTTGGGGTCCGTGGTGTGTCAGAATGTGTTCCCGACTGTTCAATCGACAACAATGGAAAAGGAGTCGATGCACGTGGAGTCGTTTGCTTATGATGCCACATCTCTCCATGAACCTCGCTGGGGCCAACATCACCTCCACCACTATTGTGTGTTCTCCGATAATTTTGTAAATACAAACCACGTCTTACACGTTCAGTACTATCATATAAACGAGAAAATTATAAAGTCATAAACGAATTATTTTATGAATCAAGATTCCTCAACTTACTTCCAAGGATTCAGATTTTCGTTCCAACAATTCAATCCTTGCCAGGTTCTGGCTTGTCTGCGGAAACTTGATTAGCAGCGAAACGAGTTCCACACTATATTTTTCCAACAATTTGTCTATCATCTTAAACAGGTTTGTGTCTTCACCAATTACATGGGAATCTTTAATGATCTCAGCCACTTCAGTATCTACTGAGCATTCTTCTGATGTTGTTTCATACAACGATTCACTGGGATGCAACAAAAATATATAAACCACTATTGAGTTATATCATGATAGATTCCTAAAATTATATTAACAAAACATATCTATGATCATGATAGATTCCTAAAATTACAACTAGGTTTACTTGGTGCCTGGACAATGGTGTCGTCTGATCCACAGATGTGGACTTGCCCCGATCATTAGTCCCCTGCAAAAAAGAATTAGAAAACATTATCACAATGAAGCCAGTATACACATGAAAAATACATAACAAAATAAACATTATGCTACATATTATATTGGTACAATTCCAATGGATTATACCTGCAACGTAGAGGATCATGATCCACTCCTCGGATCGATGCTCATAGGTGACTTGCCCCGATCTACTAATATCTGGGAGCTGCCCCTTACAGATACCTAAATAAAAAGCATAGTGAAAGTGATCACCTAAACGAATCCAAAACTAATCATGAGAAAAAACATCGATTAAAAACTATTATTAAGTATTATATTTTTACTATTACAAAGAATATGTATACCTGTTGTGTAAAGGGTATTGTGACCCTTGCAGAACCGGACCGCATAAAAAACATAGAGAAAATTATGTAAACGAAATAATTAGATAACATTATAGGAATGAAACCAATATACTAATAATGAAAAACAAAGGGAAAAAAACTATTTTTTCTTATTATATTTGCAGTATTACAAAGATGTATACTTGATCCCTCAAGGAAGATGTACTCCTCTGACCATTTGCTGGCAGATTTTTACCCCGATCACTAGCCTGCGAAGTAAATATGGAAAATTTAAACAAAATAAACTAATGAAAAAATCCTTAGTATGTTAAATTCATTAATAAAAGGTTGGTTAAATTGTTATATGTACCACTCCCATAGTAACCTTTTTTGTATCTACTCGGTTCAAATTGTAATTAATAAGCAACTCTTCCCCTGCAGATATTGATTTAATGGAAACTACAAAAACACGGTTTCCTTCACGCCCCTCAAATTCATAGTTTGGTTGCTTAATTGCAGACCCTAGTTGTGTACTATTTATAAACCCTACAATATTCGCTATGGACTTTAGCCTTCCGTCCATGTACAACGTTGCTCCTTTATTTTGATTTTTTTCTTTCAACTGTAAATAGTTTGTTGACAATCCATAGCTACGCATACTTTTTGTAAATTGGACCAGGCGCATCCAATCTGTGTAGCTGTAACAGGGTCCAACATACTCCATCAATTCTGTACATGTGTTGTAAGGGACCCTTATGCCATCCATGCTAAACAACCCGAAACCATGTATTGACGACGGTGCTATTCGATATATCCTCTCATTCACACACAAATCTGTGTTTGGTTGAGGAAGTTCCTTGGGTACCCATTGTTTCACTAAATGTTTGCACCTCAAGGGCACCTCGAGGTCATGTTTTGTCTCATCAGCATAGGAACATGACCCCCCTCGACCATGAAAAAATTCATTGCATTTATCGAATTTTCTTATGGTATTTTGACATCTAGTTGATACAACTCTTCTAGACCTATTGGATGTCTCACTTTCCTCTAGCCTTTCTAAACTCCCCTCGCTCGAGGAAGACATATCTGAAAAATACCTGTTTGATTCTACCTGCACCATGGGAAAAAAGTTTAGATACGATCGCAAGGCATAGTGCCTCTTAAAAGGTGACGTGTAGCACCTTTTATAATGTTACTTGATCCTCATTCCCTTTCTCAACATGTAGGCATTCAAGCGATGAGGAAGACGATCACTTTATCTTTCTTATGAGTACAAATTCACGCAATTATGAGCTTTGTTTTATTTCTCCTTTGGGTCTTGACTCCCATATCAAACCATCCAACTATCAGCTTTGTTGTCATGGCCCTAAAGTCTCTCTCATCCCATTAGTTTGGGTTCATCAACTCGGTAATTGAAGTCCAGTCACATTTAGTAAGATATTTATATTCGGCAATAATAATATAAAATAAAAATCAGTAACCATTATGGAAAACGTCTAAAAGTTTTTATGACTTTCAAAAGTAATATCTTTTAGATGGTTAATAATTGTTCAAAAATCTTCAAAAAAAATATTTTATATAATGTTGTGGAACTTGTATAATCTTATTCAAGCATGGTCTTCTTAGATGACTGAAAGTAATTGAATCAAGCAAAAAAGAAACTGTAAACATGTAAGCTGTTTTGAAAAATGGTAGCTTTCAGTCATACTCCCAACTAATGCTACCTTTGGACAATTACTTGTAATATTGACTTAGGGTATTTAATTCATAAGATATATTTTCAATCATATTGACATAGAGAAAAATAGGGTTTTCTTTATATTATCATGACATAGTTACAACTACTTTCTTTTCAATCTTTATGACAATTTGAATGGATAGCCCCCACTCATAGCCAAATACTTTTGAGATATTTACAACTCATCGGAGTATGGGGGACCATATAATTCTCGAAAGACATTGGATTCAGTATCCCATGCCTTTGAATAAAAAGAACTCATGACCACGCGTCTATTCTGATGCATGTGGACGTCTATGTGGGTTTTGACAAGCCATTGTTTTTGGTTTCTAATGTAGTACCCAAGAGTTTCATCCTTAGTAAGCTTTGTCTACAAAATTTCTTTGACATGTTCGAGAGATTCTCCAACTCCCCGTTTTAGATTATAAATAACAGTTGGTTCTAATGCTATCAGGTTGATGCTGAATGACCGCCACCAATCTTAAATCCAATCAGGGATGTAGAATGCAACACCCTCATAGATTTGTGGAATTTGAAGTCCAAAATTTAGCATGGTAGAATATGTTCTATCTGTATTTTCTCTTCTCAAGAATTTCCACCATAATTTTTTTATATTTTTCATAAGTGTGTGTAGTACTTGGAAACCGAAGACTAGCATCTTGATGTGGCCATGCTTCCAAAGAATGTATCCGATTAGTACAGTAGTATTGTTGGTCTAGTTGTATCCTAGGGTGAGGTGTAGAGCCCTCCGTCGAGATTAAGTCAAGATCTTGGTAGAGGTGTGCTAACCAATTGCTTGCATCAACTGCTTTTCTCAGGGCGTTGTTGTAAATCATCTCTGGTACAATACTGGATCCCATAGGCATTCTTCTGAGTTCTGGCACTAGTCTAATAAAAGCATCAGATCTTTGTAAGTTAGCATCTAACACTTTAGCATGTCTCAACGCCCACCTAGGTTTCCAGTCTTGCATATAATCAAACCAACTCATATTATCATTGATAGTATAGATATGATTTTTTCCTCCGGTCCAAGCAGAGATTTTCATGTTTACTTGTGGGTTATGGGCCCACTGGATTCCGCTTTGACCTTCTATGCTCGCTTGCCTAGTTCTCACTTGCACCAGGATCGCTTGCTTTAAGCTCGGTTCTTAAAAATTAACAACACACTTCTGTGTCAAATATTCTCTTGTTAAAAAGGCAGGAATTCTTTTTGCTTTCCCAGAAATGTGCTCATGAACAATACAGTTATAACATCAAAACAATGCTTGCCATCGTGCAAAATTTTCTTTTGCCGTTGCAAATTTTATTGTGTTGTTTAGCACAAATGGAAGACTAGACCAATTTGTTCTTATGATAAATCCATGGTTCAACAAATAAATTCATAGTTCTACTCAGTTTTCTTCCAGGACACGTATTCTCCAAGATAATTTTCCTCACAAGTTGAATCAAGGAGTTCCACCACTCTTAAAATTATTTACCAACAAATATAATTTGATTACCAACAATTTTGTCTGACAGGACAAGTCTTAACTACTTAATTCAAATTATTTACCAATATTTGATTACCAACAATTTGATTACTTAAGTCTTATAACCAACACATATTTGATTACCTGGGTGTAGACATTTCCTGTGATATACTCAGAAGAGTTACTTTCGGAAATGACTATGCCTCTTAGAGGCCAATCAACTCTAGGAACCAAGTGACCCTATTATAGGGTTAGTACAAACCAGAGAGAGAGACATGACTGGGCTATGTTACGGTCAATCAAAGAAAGTCAATGACAGTCAAAAATCTCAGTACAATCACAATAAAGATGAGCTGACAACCAGTAGACTGAGCCCAAAGAGACTCATGGCCTCCAGTAAGGTACAAGGACTAACCAAAGGGTGAAAAAAACAACCAATAAGGTACAAGTAAACAAGAAAAGAGTGGGTATAAATTAGACTCATAACCCCTGGGACTAAGGGGGTGTACTACCTCAAATGTGGACAAACCACGTCCATAGTTATACCCACAAGAGAAAAAACATAAAAGTTGGTACAAATCAAAAGATAACTCAATATCAGTAAAATACCCAAAAGGTGAGAGGCAAGGTACCACAAAAAAATGAAAGGACAATCTACCACAAGACCAATAAACAACGGGGTGTAAGGACCAAAAGTAAATCAACCATTGTGGGGAATGTACAAATAAGGTCAAATTTATATTGCAATAGCTCCTTGTAACTACCTATTATTTGACATGCCAAAGAGATGGAAGGTCAAATAATGTCAAATATATGAAATAGCTCCTTGTAACTACCTCTTATATGACATAGCTCCTTGTAACCACCACTTATATGCAATAGCTCCTTGTAACTACCTCTTGTAACTCAAATAGGACCACCAAAAGGTATGATAGCAAGCAACCTTCCTAACTAAGGTTTGGAGGGTGGTACAAAGTGGGTATAAAGACTCATAACAACTTGGACAAAGGGGGTGTACCTCAAATGTGGACAAACTTCTGTAGTACCCACAAGACCAAAAACATAAAAGGTGGTACAAATCAAAAGATATACCAAGATGATTAAAGGGCCCAAAAGGTAAAAGGCAAGGTACCACACAAATATTATCGACAAAATGGAAGGACCATAAGACAATTAACCAAGGTGGGGTACAACCAATCATCTCTCGCTCAAATGTACCATTGTTCCATATAACCTGAAAGACCATCATCACAGTAAATGGAAAAGTCCACACGGATGATGTGATCACGTGGTCCTCTAGGCTACTCCTAAGTTCAAGAATTAGTGGCTCCATCAAGGGGTGTTCAATCCCTTGAGAACACCATCTAACTCAACCATCTCGAACACCTAGGAGAAGAGGACATCACACATCATTAGATAATTGGTAACTGACTGTGTAAGAATTGAAAAACCCTAAAGCAACTGAGCGTGCAGAAGGGGAGCTAGGAAAAGACAAGGCTCGTAGGCCAAAAAAGCAAGCTCAAAATACTGTACTAGGACCGGTGTCACAGTAAGCGAGCTGAAACAAAAGTGGTCAAAATGCCAACAAGCAGCACTAAAAAGAAAAAGACCCTCTAAAAAGGTGAAATAGCAAGCAAAACCTCCTAACTAAGAGTTGGAGACCTCAACAAGTTGTATCATTCGCAAGGTGATGAAATCTAATTCGAACAAAACAAAATGAGAGACCAATAATGGAAGGACATCCCTCTACCGAAAGGGATCTGGGGTAAAGAGCCCTAGAAGAAAAGTTATTAAGCTACCTCGTTCATGGCACATCGGAGAAGCATACTGGCACTTCTGTCTTATCACCTTTGCATCACCAGTATGGTGGCCGGAAAATACAAGGAAAACAATGGATCGATATGCCTTAGGAGCTAAGTGGAGTGAGGTATTCCACAAAGTACATCCCGAACCAATCCTTGTAGCTTACCCCCGAAACGACGGGAGGTCCTCTCCATAAACTGGTCAATGACCGTGTCAATAAATACTAGAGGATTTTAGTACCCGAGAGGACAACAACTATGTCTCAGATGAAAAGTACAAGGGGGAAGTATTTGGATGCCTATGCCCGGTGTCCTACCTAACTACCAAATTCTTTTTATCCTCAAGCGAGGTTAAAGTGTGTTGATTTAACGAGTTAAATTTAATGGTTGTATTACTCATTCGGGTGATGGAAGTGAAACTCGTGGTGTGATCACTAACTCAAACCATGCAAATGAATATGAATAAAATAAGCCTTTCCTTTCAATGAATGATAGCTAAGGTAAGGAGAGAGTTCTTTCAAACTATAACTACTCTTTCAAATTAAATGAATGCAACAAGTGTTCAAGTTCATTCATGGGACCTCAAGGAGAGCTTCAGATATACTCAAGTCATGAAAATGAATTCATCACATAAAAAAAAAGTGATAATAAATATAAGGAATTGTATATATCCATGTTCATAATTCTTTAGGCACACTTATAACATTCTTCAATCATTCATCACAAAAACACAGTGATAGTAGAAACAATAAACTACATATAAATGTTCATGAGCTTAATAAAAAAATAGTAACCACAACTAGGGAATATCATGACGCTAATATTGTTATATGATCTATCTCACATGGTTCTACTTCATAATGGGATGGGGCCAATTAATCTTACTTTCAAAACTCATATGGTGGCACCATGAAAGAAAAACATTACGGGGGCTCCAACCTACAAAGTTATTTGACTTTACATTAAGGATGAATTTGTAGTCCTTTTGATCCCAACCACTGATATTCTCAATTACAAGCTAGTACCTTAGGAGTGAATCCATACCTTACTCATGGAATTTCAACCCACCAAGTGCACAAAGCAACCAAAATATGCCCACATTAGCCTCCTCCAAAGGCTTCTGTCAAGATTACTTGTTCAACAAGCAAGGTCCTAAAAGGGGGTTTGCACCCATCAAGATTGTCCACTTTGGAAAATGAAGCAACCATCCATGTCCACATAATAACCAATAAAAGTCTTCACATTTGGAAACAAATGTTGAAATTTTTCCCAAACTAGAGGGATGTTAAGTATGAAATAGTACCCCACACCTAAGAGATAAGTAAGGCCTAGAGCCCTACAACTCCTCTTCCTCCAGGAAACCATAAAATACATCTAATTACATCATTCATTATGCAGGATAGAATTGTGAACTTAAAGAACAATCATTTACTAGTACTAATTACAATGTGATTCGATCCGAGGAGTGTTGCCAGCGGTCTTGAGTTTCAGCATGGCAACGATGACGACTGGCATTGTTGATGTATATGTAACTTCGGAATGTATTTCATCTGTGTATTTTATATATATTTATTGTACCCTTATAAGAGATGTGTTATTCCTCTATAAGGAAGTGTTGTCATGTGGATTGACAAGTGTCGCAAGTGTGTGTACTTGCCGATGGGTTATTAGACCACCATGTGGGGTCGGCCCTGAATTATATATAATATAATGTGGATGTATCTAGATAGACAAGTCGGCCCCATAAGGTCACTGGGCAAAAAGGTGAGTATAAATAGAGATAGGAGATCTCTATTTTACTCACTCGAAAAAGTAACTCACTCTCACTCTCAGAAGTGGCGCACTAGTGAGGAAGAGGAGGATCATCTGCTAGGAGACTATCTTAGTGTTATTTGGTTGTATTTTGGTTGAGCCATTGCTCTCTCTATCTCTGAGGAAGTTGTGGGGTTTTTCACCTTAGGGTTTCCCCCACGGAAACTCTGTGTCTCTTGTCTCTTATGCTTTTGATTCTTGTGATGCTTGTCATATTGTGATTGTCATGCATTGATATAATGTATATGTTATTCTCTCAACAAAGATCCTAGAGTATAATGAATTAATGCTCAAAATTTAAGATGGTATCAGAGCTAACCTGAGAAGAAGACATTTTGCAATGACGGAAGCTTGAGTTCCTTGTTTATTGGGTTTCTCTCCACAATTTTTTGAAAATCAGTATAGTAGATTGACTCTACTCATCAAGGCGCATCTATCTATCCAATCAGAATTCAATTTCGAGCATTTTCAGATTTGGCCCTAAAAATTAGGGTTTCCACAAAAATAGGAATTTCTGGAATCTGAAGACACAATTGGAAGCTCCTTGCAAAAATTGAAGTTTAGAGATTTGGATCGAGATTTTTGGCTGGGTAGATCTTCGGGAAACTCAAACCCTAATTCAGGGCTCTCCCTAGTGAACCCGGGAGGACAAAAAGGCAATTCTGAAGGGCAAGACCTTGCTGATCTCAAATTCTGAATGCACCAGGCTGATCAACCCACTAAGGCGCATCTTTCTATCCTTTCAGAAATTTGAAATTCACATTTTGAATTTTTAGGGTTTCTCTGACAAACCCTAATCCGGGACCAAATCCAGTTTTCAGCACTTTAAGTGCTAAGACCTAAATCTTTTCTATTTCCATTTGAAGTACTCTTTAAGATGTCTCTCCACACCAAGCTTGAGGATAAGCTTGAAGGGGTTGATAACTTCCGAGCCTGGAAGTATAGAATTGGGTTAATCCTGGAAGAAAATGAGTTGGACTCATATGTGAGAGAAGACATCCCTATCCCAGAGGATGAAGAGGCCAAGGTATTGCATAAGAAGAACTTGGTCAAGGAAAAGAGAATCATTGTTGATTCTATCAAATGCCATCTCATACCCCATGTGTCTTCTCTTAAGACACCCAAGGAGATGTTTGACTCTTTGACCAAACTGTTTGAAGGGAAGAACATAAATCGGAAGATGACCCTGTGGAACCAATTGAAAGGAGTGAAATTTCAGAATGGAGAAACCATTCAATCTTATTTTTCAAGGGTCTCCCAGATCAAGGAACAACTAGAAGCAGTGGATGAAATGGTGGAGAATGGTGAAGTGGTGATGACCACTATAAATGGCCTACCCAGGTCATGGGATTCCTTTATCCAAGGAATTTGTGCAAGGAAGAAGTTGATCTCCTTCAGTAGACTACGGTAAGAATGCTCACAAGAAGAAGCAAGGCTTGTGGCATGATAAGAAAAGATGGGGAATGAAGATCAAGCTCTCACAGCTCACACCAAGAAAGGGAAGTTCAAGAGAGCGCCATCTCACTCCAAGAAATCTTCACATCACTTCAAAGAAAGAAGAATATGCTTCACCTGTAATGAGAAAGGACATATCGCCATAAATTTTCCCAAGAAGAAGAAGGACAACAACAACCCCATCAAGAAGAAGAAGGGTAGAAAAAGAAGGTTTCATGCTCATGCTGCTGAAGATGATGAACCCCCAAAGAAGAAGGCTAGGGCTAAAAGTGATAGTAATGATGACTCATCAAGTGAAGAAGAGTATGTTCTGATCTTTGCTCTCACAGGTACCATATCCCATGCTTGTAATGATTGGTTGATTGATAGTGGGGCTTCCAAACACATGACTGGGTTTAAGGAATCTTTTGTGAATCTATCTGAACATGAATCACCCCATAAGGTGAAACTTGGGGATGATTATCAATACCCAATCAAAGGAAGTGGTGAAGCCTCCTACAACCTAGATTCTAGAAAATCCTTGAAGATGAAAGAAGTATTGTATGTACCTGGGCTCAAGAAGAACTTACTCTCAATCTCTGCATTGGATGCAAAAGGTATGAGGGTTGCATTTGTGGATGGCCAAGTCCTAATGTGCCCAAAGGAAAAGACCATAGATGATGCAGTAGTGATTGGAGAGCAAGAGGGAGGTTTGTATAAATTGAAGGGACAACCTGAACATGCCATGGTGCATGAATCCATGGAGCCAAGTGAACTTTGGCATATAAGACTTGCTCATATGCACTATAGCGCACTTCCAATTGCAAGCAAGGCTGTAGAGGGTCTTTCTGAAATCAAGACCAAACATGAAGGTGTTTGCAAAGGATGTGCAAAAGGTAAGAACATAAAGAAGGCTTTCCTAAGCAGTAAAAGCAAGGCAAAAGACATCCTGGAAATCATCCACTCAGATGTATGTGGTCCTATGTCATCCAGTTCCCTGAGTGGGTATGTTTACTATGTCTCATTTATTGATGAATTCTCCAAGAAGACTTGGGTATACTTCTTGAAGAGCAAAGATGAGGTGTTTGATAAGTTCAAGGAATTCAAAACCTTGATGGAGAATCAAATTGACAAGAAGATCAAAACATTCAGATCCGACAATGGTGGAGAATTCACCTCAGGTGACTTCAAGAAGCTTTGCAGTGATTCAGGGATTAAGAGGGAGTTGACTGCTCCTTATAATCCTCAACAGAATGGAGTTGCAGAAAGGAAGAACAGAACTATCATGGAAGCAGCAAGGGAAATGCTGCATGACCAGGATCTACCTATGCATCTATGGGAAGAAGCAGCTAGAACAGCTGTATATGTGCAGAACAGAACACCCCACAAGATATTGGACAACAAGACACCAAAAGAGGTCTTTTTTGGTAATAAATCTGAAGTCAGCCATCTTAGAATATTTGGTTGTCCAATATACACTCATGTCCCAAAGGTAAAGAGGACTAAACTAGATCCTTCAGGAAAGAAGGGTATCTTTGTGGGTTACAGTGAAAGCTCGAAGGCCTACAGAATATACTTTCCAGGGTTCAAGAAGATTGATGTTAGCAGGGATGTAACATTGATGAAAACTCAGCATTCATCAAATCAAGGAAGGAACCTATCGAAGTTTATGAAGAACCTAAGGAAACTAGATTTCAAGACACTACCATGACTGAAGCAGTTCCAGAAGTTGTTCGTGAGTTTGAAGATCCGCAAGAACCAATAGATCCACCCCGTGAGGATAACTCTCACAAGAGGAAACCTGCATGGGCTAGAGGGATCATTGAAGATGTAGAAAGATTTGGCATTCCAGAAGAAGAATACAGAGCAAAGAAGAGAACCAGATCACATACTAGTTATGTTGCTTTACTCTGTGACATTATGAACAAAGAGCCTTCCAGTTATAAAGAGGCAGCAGAAAAGAAAGAATGGAAGGATGCTATGGTTGAGGAATACCAATCAATAATGAAGAATGATGTTTGGGATGTTGTCCCAAGACCTAAAGAGAAGTCTATTTTGACTTCCAAGTGGATCTACAAAATCAAGCATGTTGTAGATGGCAGTATAGAAAAATACAAAGCAAGATTCGTAGCTCGTGGCTTCTCTCAGAAAGAGGGAATAGATTATGAAGAAACTTTTGCACCTGTAGCCAGGCATACTTCCATCAGATCAGTACTTGCCCTGGCTGTAGCTATGAAATGGAAAATACACCAGATGGATGTCAAGACTTCCTTCTTGAATGGTGTAGTTGAAGAGGAAGTATATGTGGAATAGCCACTCGGTTTTGAAATACATGACAGGGAGTCATATGTGTGCAAATTGAAGAAAGCTTTGTATGGCTTGAAACAAGCTCCCAGAACTTGGTATGGTAGGATGGACAGTTTCCTATCTAGTTTGGGCTTTACCAAGAGTAAAGTGGATTCTAACCTTTACTACAAGGTTGAGGAAGGGAATCCTGTGATTCTACTCATGTATGTGGATGACTTATTTGTAACAGGAGATGATAGACTGATTGCAGATACTAAGAGGAAGCTTGTTGTTGAATTTGATATGAAAGATTTGGGAATGATGCACTATTTCCTAGGTATGGAGGTGTGGCAGAGTACAAGTGGGATCTTCCTTGGTCAAGGGAAGTACAGAGTAGATATCCGGAAGAGATTTGGGATGATGGATTGCAAGGCCATGGCCACACCTATGGCATCGAATCTGAAGCTTCTATGTGATGCTTCATCTGAGCCGGTTGATGTCTCTATGTATCGTCAGATGATTGGGTCCTTGATGTACCTGACGAACACGAGACTAGATATTTGCTTTGCTGTGAACACATTGAGACAGTTCTTGACGGATCCAAGGAGTGTTCACCTGGTTGCTGTAAAGCATGTTCTGAGGTACCTAAAGGGTACAGTGGATTATGGGCTCAAGTATGAAGCGAATCAAAAGTTTAACCTGCAGGGTTATGTTGATTCAGATTAGGCTGGTAGTGCTGCAGATAGGAAGAGCACATCTAGGTGTTGCTTCAGTATGGGATCAGGTGTGATCTCTTGGTTCAGCAGGAAGCAGTCCTGCATAGCACTGAGTATAGCTGAGGCTGAGTATGTTGCAGCCTGTTCAGCTAGTTGTGAGGCAGTATGGCTGCGGAAGCTACTGTCTGAGTTATTTGATCTCCCGTTGGATGCTACTAGTATCTTCTGTGATAACCAGAGTTGTGTGAAGCTGTCCGAGAATCTAGTGTTTCATGACAGGTCGAAACACATAGAGATCAAATATCACTATATCAGGGATATGGTGCAGAGAGGAGCTGTGAAGGTCCTGTATGTTGCGATGGATGAGCAGATTGCAGATGTGCTGACGAAGCCACTAGCCAGGGTGAAGTTCGAGTACTTCAGAGAGAGGCTTGGCGTTCTTCAGATCGACGACACTTCGAGGAAGAAGTGATGGACACATTTGCTGAAGCCATTCCAAGCATGTTGGAAGGAGGATCCTTCACATGGCTGTGGATGTAAGCGCTGGATGATGAGCATCAGGATGATGTTCTGATTTCTGCTTGATATGATCAGTTGGATCATTTTTATGTATGTATGTACGCATCATGTTGGATGCTGGATATGATCAGTTGGATCATTTATGTATGTATGTATGCATCATGTTGGATGCTGGATATGATCAATTGGATCATTTATATGTATGTACGCATAATGTTGGATGTTGGATATGATCAGTTGGATCATGTGTATGTATTTTTGTATATGCATCATGTTGGATGCTTGGACCATGTATCTGTATATGTATCAGGTGGATACATTGTATGATCAGGTGGATCATGTATGGTGATATGTATCATGTATTTGTATTTGTATCAGGTGGATACATTGTATGATCAGGAGGATCATGTATGATGATATGTATCAGGTAGATACTTGGTATGCATCAGGTAGATGCATTGTATGATCAGGATGATCATGGATGACGAGCTTCAGGATGTTGCTCCAGATGACATGCAGCAGGATGTTGCAGTGATGATGATCAGGATGATCATGGATGATGAGCTTCAGGATGTTGCTCCAGATGACATGCAGCAGGATGTTGCAGTGATGATGATCAGGATGATCATGGGTACATCAGGATGATGTATGATGAGTATCAGGTTGATACTCTATGGCCGTGGATCAGGTTGTGCAGATGAGCATGTAATCCGGTGCCCTGGGATATTTGCAGATAGTCTTTCGAGGTTTTTCCTATGGCATGTAATTCGGTGCCCTGGGATATCTGGAAAATGCTCTTTCGAGGTTTTGCTATGGAAGGACATATAATTCGGTGCCCTGGGAGATCTACAGATAGTCTTTCGAGGTTTTGCCTATGGCATGTAATTCGGTGCCCTGGGATATCTAGCAGATGCTCTTTCGAGGTTTTGTCCTATGGCATATAATTCGTTTCCCTGGGAGATCCAATAGGTTGGGCTGTGTGCCCGTAATCAGTCCTGGGATGTTCTTGCGAGGTTTTGCCATGACCACATGTAATTCGTTGCCCTGGGAGATCCTATAGGTAGAGCTGTGTGCTCATAACAGCCTGGGATGCTCTTGCAAGGTTTTGTGGTGAGGTCACATGTAATTTGGTGCCCTGGGAGATCCTATAAGTAGAGCTGTGTGCTCGTAACAGCCTAGGATGCTCTTTTGAGGTTTTGTGATGCACGTAATAGGTCCTAAGGATTCCACAGTATGGCCAGTGATGATGAAGACCTGCAGGTGGTGGGCCTACATCCAGTATGAAAAAGGACTGGCTACGTAGAACTTCCTATGATGAGTAGAGTCAGAGATTGGTTGAGATAGTAGCAGCAGTGACGATGATGATGACGATGCATCGATGATGATGATCCAGAGAAGAAGACCTGTCTAGCAGATCTGTGTCGAGAAATACCTTCCTAGTTAAGAGGGAGTGTTGATGTATATGTAACTTCGGAATGTATTTCATCTGTGTATTTTATATATATTTATTGTACCCTTATAAGAGATGTGTTATTCCTCTATAAGAAAGTGTTGTCATGTGGATTGACAAGTGTCGCAAGTGTGTGTACTTGCCGATGGGTTATTAGACCACCATGTGGGGTCGGCCCTGAATTATATATAATATAATGTGGATGTATCTAGATAGACAAGTCGACCCCATAAGGTCACTGGGAAAAAAGGTGAGTATAAATAGAGATAGGAGATCTCTATTTTACTCACTTGGAAAAGTAACTCACTCTCCCTCTCATAAGTGGCGCACTAGTGAGGAAGAGGAGGATCATCTGCTAGGAGACTATCTCAGTATTATTTGGTTGTATTTTGGTTAAGCCATTGCTCTCTCTATCTCTGAGGAAGTTGTGGGGTTTTTCACCTTAGGGTTTTCCCCACGGAAACTCTGTGTCTCTTGTCTCTTATGCTTTTGATTCTTGTGATGCTTGTCATATTGTGATTTTCATGCATTGATATACTGTATATGTTATTCTCTCAGCAAAGATCCTAGAGTATAATGAATTAATGCTCAAAATTTAACAGGCGTGGGTCAGCATTGCCAAGATGAAACTCAAGACCACTGGAAACACAATTGTAGGCCAACTTTATTTGATATCCAAATTAACTATTAGATGGTTTTAGATAATTTTGCACCAATTTCAAATGGAAATCAAAATTTATAGGATTTTGGTGAGTTTTGGGCACCTTGCAGCTGCATAGGAAACCCTAAAACAATGTTGGGCATATTTCAAAGGGTCATCTTTTCAAATGTTGGACATATTTCAACCATTGAATAAGTATTGGCAGTCGTAATTATGAATTCTAGGCCACAAACCTCAGTTATCCCTTGCAACAAGTTATTGGAAGCGGATATATGGAACTATGGAACAATCAACACCTGATAAATAACTGAATCCTTTTTCCCTTCTGCTAGGTTTTTGATAGCTAAAAATAGGGATAGGTTTAGAGTTTTGAAATCCTCTTAGAACCTATATTATTCTTATAGAAGTAGGTCGTCATATTATAATTATGGTGAGTTGACATGATGAGACACTATGGCCTTTTACAGTTCTCTACTATATGCTTTTGTCTCTCTTCTATATTAGTATCACCTCCACACTTCTACTCATACTATGGATGACCAACACCTAATGGAAAAGTGAATTGTTTTCCCTTATTTTGCTAGGTTTTTTATAGCTAGAGTTAGGGTTAGATTTAGAGTTTTGAAATTCTCTTGGAAAATATATGATACTTTTAGAAGTAGAAGTCCATATAAGAATTATGGTGAGCTGACATGATTGCCACTTGTACCTACCGAATATTTTGACCATTACCTTGTTGGGGCCATAAATGTTGTATATGAACTTTGTTTTGTGAAAATATTCCACTATTGGAAAGCTATTGACTCATAGAATGCAAAAATAGGCATACCACCCAGGTCCTCGATACTAGGTCCAATGAAATTCTATGTCTTTGCCCCGTAAACAAAGGAATTACCATTTTAGTCTGTCAATGTAGTTGACCCAAATTGGTCAGACTGGAAGGGCTTCATGGCAGTTGGAGAATGTACACTCTCACCTCATATTATCTCGCTCATATTATATCATTGTATTTTGGGTTATTCATGCTTTCTAACCACCTGTGGGAATCCTTAGATAACCTATAAGAAAATTGTGAACCCTAAAGATAAAAAAACATTTCCAAAATGAAATAAATGGTTATTGTAATTTGAAATATCAGACCTGTAAGATGCATTAAAACACATTAAGTAAGCAGCCAAAACACAGATTTACACCTAAGGAAATGTAAAAACATTAATGTCGAAATTATGGTCAAAGTGAATTGTTTTCCCTTTTTTGGTACTTTTTTCATTAGCAAGAATTGGGGTTAGATTGAGTGTTTTGAAATCCTCTTGGAAACTCTATGATGCTTTTAGAAGTAGAAGTCCATATCAGAATTATGGTGAGTTGACATGGTTTCCATTACCTTGTTGGTGCCATAAATTTTGTATATGAACTCTGGTTTGTGAAAACCAACCACTGTTAGAAATCTAATGACCAATAGAATGAAAAAAAGGCATACAACCTAGGTCCTCGATACTAAGTCCACCAAAATTCTACCTCTTTGCCCCTTAAGCAAAGGATTTACTGTTTTGGTATGTCAATGTAGTTGACCCAAATCGATCAAACCAGAAGGGCTTCAAGAGAGTTGGATAATGTACATTGTCACCTCATATTATGAGGTTGTACTTTGTGTTAGTGATTGCTAACCGCGTGGGGGAATTTTTCTACAAAGTGTGAACACTAAAGATAAAAAAAACATCCAAACTGCAATAAATGCTTATTGTAATTTGAAATATTAGACTTGTAATATGCATTAAAACACACCAAGCAAGCATCCAAAACACAGATTTACACCTAAGGGCAGATTATTGCCTTGGGAAACATGTAAATCTGTTGTTAGACCATAAAAACCTGCCCCTAAAAGCACAGTTATGCATGCAAAAATGTAAAAACACTTCTAAAGAACCAAAAATAGGTGGTGTTCAAACACTTCTAAAGTACCAAAAATAGTAGTGCACAACTCCTATTAAGTCATGAAATCTTCTCAATTGTATATCTCTATCTCCTGGTTAAAATAGCATTAAAATAGAGTACAAATCTCACTCCAACCATAAACCTACAGAAATGGCAAGTACCCATAATGTAAGGTTGGAACAAAGCTATGGAACAAATTAAGTACCCATATGGCCAAGGTACTCATGAATCATTGATGTTGATTTATGGACTCCAATGCAGAGTTCATCTTGTATAATTTTTACAAATCATCAATGTCGAATAGTGAACTCTGTAACGTAACATTGAGCTCACCTTGAATAATTTCCACGAATATATGTTCGAAAGTAACACTCGGATTTATGAAGAAAAATTTGGTGTTAACATTGGCTCCATCTGTTAGAAAAACAGGATCGCAGAGCAATAACAATAAACAGAAATGAAAATATAATCACACATACACATTACAAGAGAGACACAGATATATCATGGTTCACCCAACTTAGGCTACGTCCACACTGAATTTGTCAGTCCTTATTATTATTATCGTCCAGCAAGGTGAAGGGATACAACCTGCAGCACAACCGCTGCATTTCCTCTTCACTATTTCACAGTCTCTCTCCTGATCTCAGAGATCTTTACAATGCATAAAACCTAATACATCATCTGCCCTAGCCGTATTACAATGTCTTTATTTTATAGGGGAAATACAATGGGAAAATACCACGGGATACCCAAAACCATGGGCCCGCAAAACAGCTGGCGAAAAGAACCCCAAAAATTTTCTTCGGGGGCGCTGCCGCCGGACCCCCCAGCCAGGGGGATGGTCCCCCCTAGAACCCTGTGGGGGGGCGATGCCCCCCCACACCCCCTCGCTGGGGTGAGTGTACAGTCCACCTACATATCATATAGAACTGGGGTACAAACACGACTGATACAATATCATTTATGAGACTAGAAGATCTGGCTCCACAACCAACAATCTCCCACTTGGAGACTGATCACAATAACTCCATCGCTGCTGCACTTGCTAGACTTGGACTTGGAAAATTTCTCCTCTTCACCTTCATGCTAGAAGGCCAACTGAAACCGAGCACGAACTTAGTTTCTCTCTGGTCACTACCTTTGTGAACATGTCTGCAGGATTCTGGCTAGTATGTATCTTTTCCAGCTTTAACAGTTCATCTTCCAGAACAAAGCGTATGAAATGGTACTTGAGCTGTATATGTTTAGTCCTGGAATGGAATGATGAGTTATTTGCAAGGTGAATGGCACTCTGGCTGTCACTATACAATCTGCTATCCTTCTGCTTCTTACCGACTTCCTCCATAAACCTCTGCAACCAAATCATCTCTTTACTAGCCTCTGTAATGGAAACATACTCTGCTTCTGTTGTTGAAAGTGAAAGTGCAACAACCTTCTGTAGTTTCAAAATCCAGCTTACTGCTATTCCACCTACAGTAAACACATACCCTGTGGTGCTCCTCCTGCTATCCTTGTCACCTGCCATATCTGCATCAACATATCCCTGTAGAACAGTGTCTGAACCTCCAAAACATAATTTCTCAGTAGTAGTACATCTCAAATACCTGAGAATCCACTGTACTGCCTTCCAATGTTCTTTACCTGGATTGTTCATATATCTGCTCACAACTCCCACTGCATGTGCAATATCTGGTCTTGTGCACACCATGGCATACATCAAACTACCAACTGTTGATTGATAGGGAATCTTGGAAATGTAATCTGTCTCTTCTTGTGTCTTGGGACACATTTCCTTACTTAGACAGAAATGGCTAGACAAAGGTGTACTTACAGGTTTTGCATTCTGCATTTTGAACCTCTCCAACACCTTTTGTATGTACTCACTTTGAGACAATGTCAATTTGCAATTTTTCCTGTCTCTTGTTATTCTCATACCTAGGATTTGCTTTGCAACACCCAAATCCTTCATCGCAAATGAATTAGCTAGCTTCCTTTTGAGTACATTTATATCCTGCATGTCAGACCCTGCAACAAGCATGTCATCCACATACAATAACAAGATAATATATCTTCCATTGTCTAGCTTCTTGAAATAAACACAATGGTCAGAATGACATCTACTATAACCTTGTTCTGTCATAAACCTGTCAAACTTTAGATACCACTGCCTTGGAGCTTGATTCAAACCATAAAAGCTCTTTTTCAACCTGCATACCAGATCCTCCTTACCTTTGACCTCATACCCTTGTGGCTGCTGCATATATATTTCTTCCTCCAAATCCCCATGAAGGAAGGTTGTTTTTACGTCTAACTGTTCAAGATGCAAATCTTCTACAGCCACTAGACTTAAGATAGTCCTAATTGAAGTCATCTTAACAACAGGAGAAAATATTTCATCAAAATCTATGCCTTTCTTCTGTGCAAACCCCTTTACAACAAGTCTGGCCTTGTACCGCTTCTTACCTCCTTCTTCTTCCTTCAACCTGTAAATCCATTTGTTTTGCAATGCTCTTTTACCAGCAGGAAACTGAACCAAATCTCAATTCTGGTTTCCTACCAATGAGTCCATCTCCTCATTCATGCCTTGCTCCCACTTCTTTCTAGTTTCCACCTGCATTGCTTCTTCATAACATTCTGGTTCACCAGAATCAGTCATCAATAAATAATACATTGAAGGAGAGTATCGTTCAGGGAGTCTACTTAACCTGGTAGATCTTCTTACAGTTGCAGGAGTTTCAGGTACTTTCTACTGCTCTTGATTTTCCGGCACCTTCGGAACTTCATTTTCTTTAATTTCATCAAGCACTATGTACTCTGTGTTTTCCTTTTCCTGTTTTTTTCCCTGCAACTGATCTTTATACATGACATTTTCATTGAATATCACATCTCTACTCCTGATGATTTTGTTATTTTCATAATCCCATAAACGATAACCAAATTCATCAACCCCATATCCAATAAAGGTTCATTTCTTGGATTTAGCTTCAAGCTTTGTTCTATTTTCTTTATCAATATGGACAAATGCTTCACAACCAAACGTTCTAAGAAATGAGTAGTTTACCTTTTTATCCGTCCATGCTTCCTCTGGAATACCACCATCCAAAGCACTTGAAGGTCCTCTGTTTATTAAATAAACAATAGTATTTACAGCATCTGCCCAAAACTGTAAGGGCAACCCTACATGCAGTCTCATACACCTTGCATGCTCCATGATCATTCTGTTCATTCTTTCTGACACACCGTTTTCCTGTGGTGTTCCTGGGACTATCTTCTCTCTACGAATCCCATGGTATGAACAGTAACTATCAAACTCCTTGCCGCAGTACTCACCTCCATTATCAGATCTGAGACACTTCAATCTTTTTCCTGTCTCATTCTCAACCAAAGCTTTCCACTTCTTAAAAGTAGCAAACACATCAGATTTCTATCTAATGCAATAAACCCAAGTTTTTCTAGTTGCATCATCAATAAATGTGACATAATAATGAGAGCCACCAAGAGATTGTACCTGAGCTGGTCCCCATACATCTGTATGCACAAGCTCTAATTTTTCATTCTTCTTCTGTTTCCCAACCCTGAGAAATCTGACTCTCTTCTGTTTTCCATAAACACAGTTTTCACAGAATTCCAAACTTACCTGCTTCAAATCCGGAAGCAACTTCCTTGAGTGGAGAATCTGCATCCCCTTCTCACTCATGTGGCCAAGCCTATGATGCCACAATGCTGTATCTATTCCTGTGGAAGCTAAAGAGATAGAATGGTCAGTATTATGAGGACATAAATACAACGTACCTACTCTGTCTCCTTTTGCTATCACCATTGATCCTTTAGTGATCTTCCACCACTTTTCTCCGAACGTAGATAGACAGCCGCCATCTCCCAACTGCCCTATTGAGATCAGATTTCTTTTCATAGCAGGAATATGCCTAACTTCTTTCAACAACCAATCAGTTCCATTCTTAACTTTTATCCATACCTTACCCATTCCAACAATTTTACATGGCTCATCATCACCCAATAAAACATGTCCAAAGTCGCCAGGAACATACTCATGAAATTATTTCCTATGGGGTGTAGCATGACATGAAGCTCCTGAATCTACTACCCAATAATCACTAGTATTATCTAATGCAAGAATCAAAGCATCTTGTAACACATCACCTGCTACATTTGCTTCCTGGGTAGTTTCCTTCTGTGCATCTCCTTTCTTCTTTAGAGATTTGCAGTCTTTCTTCAGATGTCCTTTCTTTCCACAGTTCCAGCACTCTATCTTTCCCAGTCTGGACTTGGATCTGCCCGTTTTAGACTTTCCACGATTACCTTGGCTCTTTCCTCTCTCCTTTTGTCTTCCCTTGCTCTCCATGGTCAACGCATTACCTGATGTCTCACCTGTGCTTTTTCTTCGCATTTCCTCGCTAAGAATAACACCAATAACATCATCAAACCTCAAGGTGTTTGAACTAGAGACAGAGTTACTTATAGCCATGACCAAGCTATTCCAGCTTTCTGGCAATGAACACAAGATTAGAAGAGCCCTAACCTCATCATCAAAGTTCACACTTACAGAACTTAGCTGATTTGTAACCGTATTAAACTCATTTAAATGATCAGTAACAGATCCACCTTCAGACATCTTCATATTAAATAAATGCTTCATTAGAAATACCTTGTTGGATGCCGAGGGTTTTTCATACAGCTTACCCAATGCGCTCATCAAACCCTGTGTTGTCATTTCTTTTGAGATATTGAAAGCCACCGACGAATCCAGGCTCAACCGTATTGTTCCCAGAGCCTTTCTGTCAAGAACCTCCCATTCTTCGTCCTTCATAGCCGTCAGCTGCTTTGCTTTTCCTCCCAACGGTAGGAATAGATCCTTCTGGTACAGATAGTCCTCCATTTGCATCTTCCATAACCCGAAGTCTTGGCCGTTAAACTTCTCGACCTTAAACTTTCCTTCTTCTGCCATTGCTCCCACTCGAACCAGAAACCCTAGCTTCCTGCGGATTTAACTGCCAAATAGACCTTTGGATCTGATACCAATTGTTAGAAAAACAAGATCGTAGAGCAATAACAATAAATAGAAATGCAAATATAATCACACATACACATTACAAGAGAGACACAGATATATCGTGGTTCACCCAACTTAGGCTACGTCCACACTGAATTTGCCAGTCCTTATTATTATTACCGTCCAGCAAGGTGAAGGGATACAACCTGCAGCACAACCACTGCATTTCCTCTTCACTGTTTCACAGTCTCTCTCCTGATCTCAGAGATATTTACAATGCATAAAACCTAATACATCATTTTCCCTAGCCGTATTACAATGTCTTTATTTTATAGGGGAAATACAATGGGAAAATACCACGGGATACCCAAAACCATGGGCCCGCAAAACAGCTGGCGAAAACAGCCCCAAAAATTTTCTTCGGGGGCGTTGCCCCCGAACCCCCATTTCTCAGAGGCGCTGCCCCCGAACCGCCGCCGAGGGACTGCTAGCCCCCGGACCCCCCAGCCAGGGGGGATGGTCCCCCCTGGAACCCCGTGGGGGGGCGATGCCCCCCCGCTGGGGTGAGTGTACAGTCCACCTACATATCATATAGAACTGGGGTACAAACACGGCTGATACAATATCATCTATGAGACTAGAAGATCTGGCTCCACAACCAACACCATCTAGGGGATAGTATCCCCTGGCATGATGTTGTGAATCTTAGAACTCTAAATGAAGAAAAGTTGTAAAATAGGACCATAAGAAATCCATGCTACAAGATTCAAAGAGATGTTGAATTGAAGCTATACATGCTCAAATCATTTACAACCAAAATTGTCTATCAATGAGAATGAATGAATTGAAGTTGGGCACTGAAAGGAATCAATTAGTCATGAAAGGAATCAATTAGTCATGGACCACAATCCTAAAATGGTATGTAGGTTTTCATTTCTTCCTTATGTACTGGTACCCATTGACACTTAATGACTTGCAAACCCTAAGATGTGACAACTATTGAAGATGATGGCACTTGGACTCTTGCTACATCCTTGGATGACGATGCGGAGGAAACCCCTATTCTTGAGGACATGAGGTTGATCTTTGAAGGATTCATGGGTTAAACAAAAAATAAAAACAAAAATAAAAAATAACAAATCTAACCTACAAGTCTTCCCTAATTCAAGAATATGGGTATTGGATGACAAGATATGGCGAGGAGGACATGGCATTGAAGCCAACACATAGAAGATATTTTTTGTAGTTAAAGTCAATACACAAATGAAGTAGAATATGAAGTTGCATGACTTGATGCATTTGAGGTGATGTTTGGACACCCATACTTATGGGGAAAAGGGTTGCAACCTTCTACAATAAAAACAACAAATTTTTCTTGCTTAAATGTAATAAGGCCTACCTCATCAAAGCACATACATGGAAAGGAAGAACACATTTGGTAGAAATGGAACAAGAGAAAAATAGTAACTCAAAGGGGGGAATAAGAAGTAGCTAAACTATAGGATTAATGGAATGTTGAACTTGAAAAAAAAAGTGGAGACTCTGTACTTCAATCTCCTCCATACATCATATTTTATAGGCCAAAATATTCCCAATGGGAAGGTTGCACCCAAAAGTGATTCGAGAAAACTTTGAATGGCATAGAAATTATGTCAAAGTAAAAAATAATCAATGGGGATGAGAAGAATAATAGCTTGGATGGTAAATGACAAAGAGGTGAGGGTGATTGTTAACATCTTGGTCACACACCCAACTTAGATACGCTGTAAAAATCCTAAAAATTTCCTGTAGATTGGACTGCAAAAAACCTAGACAACCATGATACGCTGTAATTCTCTGTAAACATTGGTAATAATAGACTGAGCATCTCCATTCAAACTTTATTTCCCCAAATTGGGTTATAAGGCCGTAAATCGTAGTCTCACATGGTTGATATCAATGTGCATCTTTTTAGTTATGCGATTATTTTTTGTTGTTTTGGTCTAAATGCTAGCATATAGCTCTCACTAAATTTGTTTATTGTGTTTCCAATGAAAATTTTGTTTTCCTTACTATCAAACCAATAACTACTACCCTGCTAGCACCTAAATGAGAAATTCCCTACTCGGTGAGAGCTCCATAGGTCATGGGTAGTGTGCGGCCCTACAGTTGCTCTGACATGCCCACACATTGGATAAAAGGAAAGGGGTTTGTCCCTGCAGGGCATGTTTGTGCTCCGCAAGACATTGTTTCATGCCCAAATGAAAAATGTGCTACTCAATCCATAGCTAATTGCATTTATTAAAACTTCAAACACAGATGAATGAATAACAAGGGTTTGCTAGTTTAGAAGCAACAAACCTTGGTCATTGTGCTCCTCCCCTACTCACAGCTGAATGAGAAATTCCCTACTCGCGCCCAAATAAAAAATGCGCTACTCAATCTCAGTCTTGGTATTGGTCTTGTAGTTGCTCACATTAATGCGGTTTCATTGTTGGAATAAACGAGAAATTTTGTCCTACTCGCTCTCTACTCGCGCCCAAATTAAAAAATTGCTACTCAATCTTAGTCTTGGCTGTATTGGTTCTATAGCTGGTCACATGAACGCGATCTATATCTTTTTAACAGAATCAAATATTGGATATGCTGGTGTCGGACTGGTCTTTGTCTCGATTTTGGATAGTGATCTCCCTCTTCGTCTTTGTCTATTATCGATGGTAATCTCACATGAATATAGAGGTCGCCAATATATAGTGTGCTAATTTGAATTTGTACATCACCAATTCACTAGTCGAAAGGTATTTGTTATGATTAGTGAAAGGTTTACATAATTTTTCTATTCTTAGAGGTTTTCCCTTGCTAGTGACCTAACCCCTTTTTACACTTTCAAAATATGATGATGATAAGGAATATCTAGTTTCTTAGGAATTTTTGGATTGTTAGAGCCTTACAATGCATATTTTCCAAAATGGGAATTTTAGGAGGGGACGATTATGTGTGTTCTTTAAAAGACCTGCAAGGTTTGTAATAATAGTAAGGGATAAAATTCCACCAACCATAGGAATTCCATCATGTCAATGATGTTCCATTACAATACAATGTTTAGAGTATTAATGATGATGACGATGATGATGATAATTCCATGGATGTTGATGAGGATGATGACAATGTTGATGTATATGTAACTTCGGAATGTATTTCATCAGTGTATTATATATATATTTATTGTACCCTTATAAGAGATGTGTTATTCCTCTATAAGGAAGTGTCGTCATGTGGATTGACAAGTGTCGCAAGTGTGTGTACTTGCCGATGGGTTATTAGACCACCTTATGGGGTCGGCCCTATTTAATATATAATATAATGTGGATGTACTCAAGTAGACAAGTCGGCCCCAGTAGGTCACTGGGCAAAAAGGTGAGTATAAATAGAGATAGGAGATCTCTATTTTACCCACTCGGAAAAGTATCTATCTCTCTCTCTGAAAAGTGGCGCACTAGTGAGGAGGAGGAGGATCATCTGCTAGGAGACTATCTCTGTATTATTTGGTTGTATTTTGGTTGAGCCATTGCTCTCTCTATCTCTGAGGAAGTTGTGGGGTTTTTCACCTTAGGGTTTTCCCCACGGAAACTCTGTGTCTCTTGTCTCTATGCTTTTGATTCTTGTGATGCTTGTGATGCTTGTCATATTATGATTGTCATGCATTGATATACTGTATATGTTATTCTCTCAGCAAAGATCCTATAGTATTGTGATTTAATACTGAAAATTTAACATGGTATCAGAGCTTAACTGAGAAGAAGACATTTTGCAGTGACGGAAGCTTGTATTCCTTGTTTATTGGGTTTCTCTCCACAGATTTTTGAAATTCAGTATAGTAGATTGGATCTACTCATCAAGGCGCATCTTTCTGTCCAATCAGATTTCAGTTCCGAGCATTTTCAGTTTTGGCCCTAAAAATTAGGGTTTCCACAAAAATAGGAATTTCTGAAAACTGAAGGTACAGCTGGAAGCTCCTTGCAAAAATCGAAGGTTTGAGCTTTGGATCGAGATTTTTGGTTGGGTAGATCTCCGGGAAACTCAAACCCTAATTCAGGGCTCTCCCCAGTGAACCCGGGAGGACAAAAAGGCAATTCTGAAGGGCAAGACTTTGCTGATCTCAAAATCTGAATGTACTAGGCTGATCAGCTCTCCAAGGCGCATCTTTCTATCCTTTCGGAATTTTGAAATTCACATTTTGAATTTTTAGGGTTTCTCTGACAAACCCTAATCCGGGACCAGATCCAGTTTTCAGCACTTCAAGTGGTAAGTTCTAAATCTTTTCTATTTACATTTGAAGTACTCTTAAAGATGTCTCTTCACACCAAGCTTGAGGATAAGCTTGAAGGGGCTGATAACTTCCGAGCCTGGAAGTATAGGATTGGGCTAATCCTGGAAGAGAATGAGTTGGACTCATATGTGAAAGAAGACATCCCTATCCCAGAGGATGAAGAGGCCAAGGTATTGCACAAGAAGAACTTGGTCAAGGCAAAGAGAATCATTGCTGATTCTATCAAAGATCATCTCATTCCCCATGTGTCTTCTCTCAAGACACCCAAAGAGATGTTTGAATCTTTGACCAAGCTATTTGAAGGAAAGAATATAAATCGGAAGATGACCCTGCGGAACCAATTGAAAGCAGTGAAGTTTCAGAATGGAGAAACCATTCAATCTTACTTTTCAAGGGTCTCTCAAATCAAGGAACAATTAGAAGCAGTAGATGAAATGGTGGAGAATGGTGAGGTGGTGATGACTACTCTAAATGGCCTACCTAGGTCATGGGATTCCTTTATTCAAGGAATTTGTGCAAGGAAGAAGTTGATCTCTTTCGGTAGGCTTCGGGAAGAATGTTCTCAAGAAGAAGCTAGACTTATAGCTCGTGAGGAAAAGATGGGAGGTGAAGATCAAGCTCTTGCAGCTCACACCAAAAGAAGTAAATCCAAGAAGGAATCATCTCATAATAGAAGATTCTCTCACCATCATCATTATCATAAAGATAAGAAAGATCTCAGATGCTTCACTTGCAATGAGAAGGGACATTTTGCTTCAGATTGTCCCAAGAAGAAGAAAGACAACAACAACAACTTCAGTAAGAAGAAGAAGGGCAGCAAAAGAAGATTTCATGCTCATGCTGCCGAAGATGATGAACCCCCAAAGAAGAAGGCTAAGGCAGAAAGCAGTAGTGATGATGACTCATCAAGTGAAGAAGAGTATGTTTTAATCTCTGCACTCACTGGTACCATCTCCCATGGTTGTAATGATTGGTTGATTGATAGTGGGGCTTCCAAACACATGACTGGGTTCAAGGAATATTTTATGAACCTTTCTGAACATGAATCACCTCATAAGGTGAAACTTGGGGATGATTATCAATATCCAATCAAAGGAAGTGGTGAAGCTTCTTACAACCTAGATTCTGGAAAATCTCTGAAGATGAAGGAAGTCCTCTATGTACCTGGACTCAAGAAGAACTTACTCTCCATCTCTGCTTTAGATGCAAAAGGTATGAGGGTTGCAGTTGTTGATGGCCAAGTACTAATGTGGCCAAAGGGAAAGACCATGGATGATGCAGTAGTGATTGGAGAGCAAGAGGGAGGCTTGTATAAACTAAAGGGTCAACCTGAACATGCCATGATACATGAATCCATGGAGCCAAGTGAACTTTGGCATAGGAGACTTGCTCACATGCACTATAGAGCACTTCCAATTGCAAGCAAGGCTGTAGAAGGTCTTCCTGAAATCAAGACCAAACATGAAGGTGTTTGCAAAGGATGTGCAAAAGGTAAGAACATTAAGAAGGCTTTCCCAAGCAGTGAAAGCAAGGCAAAAGACATCCTGGAAATCATCCACTCAGATGTATGTGGCCCCATGTCATCCAGTTCCCTAAGTGGGTATGTTTACTATGTATCATTCATTGATGACTTCTCCAGGAAGACTTGGGTATACTTCTTGAAGGGAAAAGATGAGGTGCTTGATAAATTCAAGGAATTCAAAACCTTGATGGAGAATCAAACTGACAAGAAAATCAAGACATTCAGATCTGACAATGGTGGAGAATTCACCTCAAATGACTTCAAGAAGCTTTGCAGTGATTCAGGGATTAAGAGGGAGTTGACTGCTCCTTATAATCCTCAACAGAATGGAGTTGCAGAAAGGAAGAACA
Organism: Larix kaempferi; assembly: GCA_027924585.1. Taxonomy (NCBI): domain Eukaryota; kingdom Viridiplantae; phylum Streptophyta; class Pinopsida; order Pinales; family Pinaceae; genus Larix; species Larix kaempferi. The sequence continues at coordinate 1,139,108 of BSBM01000358.1, forward strand.
AAACTATCATGGAAGCAGCAAGGGCAATGTTGCATGACCAGGATCTTCCTATGCATCTATGGGCAGAAGCAGCTAGAACAGCTGTATATGTGCAGAACAGAACACCCCACAAGATATTGGACAACAAGACACCAGAAGAAGTCTTTTCTGGTAAGAAACCTGAAGTCAGCCATATCAGAATATTTGGTTGTCCAGTATACACTCATGTCCCAAAGGAGAAGAGGACTAAACTAGATCCTTCAGGAAAGAAGGGTATCTTTGTGGGTTATAGTGAAAGCTTGAAGGCTTACAGAATATATTTTCCAGGGTTCAAGAAGATTGATGTCAGCAGGGATGTAACATTTGATGAGAATTCAGCATTCATCAAATCAAGAAAGGCACCTACCGAAGTTTATGAAGAACCTAAGGAAACAAGATTTCAGGACACTACCATGACTGAAGCAGTTCCAGAAACTGCTCGTGAGTTTGAAGATCCACAAGAACCTGTAGATCCACCCCGTGAGGATAACTCTCACAAGAGGAAACCTGCATGGGCTAGAGAGCTCATTCATGATGCAGAAAGATTTGGCATTCCAGAAGAAGAACACAGAGCAAAGAAGAGAACCAGATCACACACCAGTTATGTTGCTTTACTCTGTGACATCATGAACAAAGAGCCTTCCAGTTATGAAGAGGCAGCAGAAAAGAAAGAATGGAAGGATGCTATGGTTGAGGAATACCAATCAATTATGAAGAATGATGTTTGGGATGTTGTCCCAAGACCTAAAGGGAAGTCTGTTGTGACTTCCAAGTGGATCTACAAAATCAAGCATGCTGCAGATGGCAGTGTGGAAAAATATAAAGCAAGATTCGTAGCTCGTGGTTTCTCTCAGAAGGAAGGAATAGACTATGAAGAAACCTTTGCACCTGTAGCCAGATATACTTCCATCAGAACAGTACTTGCCCTGGCTGCAGCAATGAAATGGAAGATACACCAGATGGATGTCAAGACTGCTTTCCTGAACGGTGTAGTAGAAGAGGAAGTATATGTGGAACAGCCACTCGGCTTTGAAATACATGATAGGGAATCTTATGTATGCAGATTGAAGAAAGCCTTGTATGGCTTGAAGCAAGCTCCCAGAACCTGGTATGGTAGGATGGACAGTTTCCTATCTAGTTTGGGCTTTACCAAGAGTAAAGCGGATTCCAACCTTTACTACAAGGTTGAGGAAGGGAATCCTGTGATTCTACTACTATATGTGGATGACCTATTTGTGACAGGAGATGACAGAATGATTGCAGATACCAAGAGGAAGCTTACAGCTGAATTCGATATGAAAGATTTGGGAATGATGCACTATTTCCTAGGTATGGAGGTGTGGCAGAATGCAGGTGGAATCTTCCTTGGTCAAGGGAAGTACACAGTAGATATCCTGAAGAGATTTGGGATGATGGATTGCAAGGCCATGGCCACACCTATGGCATCGAATCTGAAGCTTCTTTGTGATGCTTCATCTGAGCCAGTTGATGTTTCTATGTATCGTCAGATGATTGGGTCCTTGATGTACCTGACGAACACGAGACCAGATATTTGCTTTGCTGTGAACACATTGAGCCAGTTCCTGACGGATCCAAGGAGTGTTCACCTGGTTGCTGTAAAGCATGTTCTGAGGTACCTGAAGGGTACATTGGATTATGGGCTCAGATATGAGGCGAATCAAAAGTTTAACCTGCTGGGTTATGTTGATTCAGATTGGGCTGGCAGTGCTGCAGATAGGAAGAGCACATCTGGGTGTTGCTTCAGTATGGGATCAGGTGTGATCTCTTGGTTTAGCAGGAAGCAGTCCTGCGTAGCACTGAGTACAGCTGAGGCAGAGTATGTTGCAGCCTGTTCAGCTAGTTGTGAGGCAGTATGGCTACGGAAGCTACTGTCTGAGTTATTTGATCTCCCGTTGGAGGCTACTGGTATCTTCTGTGATAACCAGAGTTGTGTGAAGCTGTCCGAGAACCCAGTGTTTCATGACAGGTCGAAACACATAGAGATCAAATATCACTACATCAGGGATATGGTGCAGAGAGGAGCTGTGAAGCTCCTGTATGTTGCGACGGACGAGCAGATTGCAGATGTGTTGACGAAGCCACTAGCCAGGGTGAAGTTCGAGTACTTCAGAGAGAGGCTTGGCGTTCTTCAGATCGAGGACACTTCGAGGAAGAAGTGATGGACACATTTGCTGAAGCCATTCCAAGCATGTTGGAAGGAGGATCCTTCACATGGCTGTGGATGTAAGCGCTGTATGATGAGCATCAGGATGATGTTCTAGTTTCTGCTGGATATGATCAGTTGGATCATTTTTGTATGTATGTACGCATCATGTTGGATGCTGGATATGATCAGTTGGATCATTTTTGTATGTATGTACGCATCATGTTGGATGCTGGATATGATCAGTTGAATCATTTATGTATGTATGTACGCATCATGTTGGATGCAGGATATGATCAGTTGGATCATTTTTGTATGTATGTATGCATCATGTAGATGCTGGATATGATCAGTTGGATCATGTGTATGTATTTTGTATATGCATCATGTTGGATGCTTGGACCATGTATCTGTGTATGTATCAGGTGGGTACGTTGTATGATCAGATGGATCATGTATGGTGATATGTATCATGTATTTGTATTTGTATCAGGTAGATACTTGGTATGCATCAGGTAGATGCATTGATGATCAGGAGGATCATGTATGATGATATGTATCAGGTAGATACTTGGTATGCATCAGGTAGATGCATTGATGATCAGGATGATCATAGATGACGAGCTTCAGGATGTTGCTCCAGATGACATGCAGCAGGATGTTGCAGTGATGATGATCAGGATGATCATGGGTACATCAGGATGATGTATGGTGAGTATCAGTTTGATACTCTGTGGCCGTGGATCAGGTTGTGCAGATAAGCATGTAATTTGTGCCCTGGGAGATTTGCAGATGGTCTTTCGAGGTTTTTCCTATGGCATGTAATTTGTGCCCTGGGACATCTGGCAAATGCTCTTTCGAGGTTTTGCTTGGGAGGACATATAATTTGTGCCCTGGGAGATCTGCAGATAGTCTTTCGAGGTTTTGCCTATGGCATGTAATTTGTGCCCTGGGATATCTGGCAGATGCTCTTTCGAGGTTTTGTCCTATGGCATGTAATTTGTGCCCTGGGAGATCCGATAGGTTGAGCTGTGTGCTCGTAATCAGTCCTGGGATGCTCTTGCGAGGTTTTGCCATGACCACATGTAATTTGTGCCCTGGGAGATCCGATAGGTTGAGCTGTGTGCTCGTAATCAGTCCTGGGATGCTCTTGCGAGGTTTTGTGGTGAGGTCACATATAATTTGTGCCCTGGGAGATTTGCAGATGGTCTTTCGAGGTTTTGCCTATGGCATGTAATCTGTGCCCTGGGACATCTGGCAAATGCTCTTTCGAGGTTTTGTGACGCACGTAAAAGTCCTGAGGATTCCACAGTATGGCCAGTGATGACGAAGACCTGCAGGTGGTGGGCCTACATCCAGTATGAAAAAGGACTGGCTCTGTAGAACTTCCTATGATGAGTAGAGACAGAGATTGGATGAGATAGCAGCAGCAGTGACGATGACGATGACGATGCATCGATGACGATGCATCGATGACGATGCATCGATGACGATGATCCAGAGAAGAAGACTTGTCTAGCAGATCTGTGTCGAGAAATACCTTCCTAGTTAAGAGGGAGTGTTGATGTATATGTAACTTCGGAATGTATTTCATCAGTGTATTATATATATATTTATTGTACCCTTATAAGAGATGTGTTATTCCTCTATAAGGAAGTGTCGTCATGTGGATTGACAAGTGTCGCAAGTGTGTGTACTTGCCGATGGGTTATTAGACCACCTTATGGGGTCGGCCCTATTTAATATATAATATAATGTGGATGAAAGGTGAGTATAAATAGAGATAGGAGATCTCTATTTTACCCACTCGGAAAAGTATCTATCTCTCTCTCTGAAAAGTGGCGCACTAGTGAGGAGGAGGAGGATCATCTGCTAGGAGACTATCTCTGTATTATTTGGTTGTATTTTGGTTGAGCCATTGCTCTCTCTATCTCTGAGGAAGTTGTGGGGTTTTTCACGTTAGGGTTTTCCCCACGGAAACTCTGTGTCTCTTGTCTCTATGCTTTTGATTCTTGTGATGCTTGTGATGCTTGTCATATTATGATTGTCATGCATTGATATACTGTAGATGTTATTCTCTCAGCAAAGATCCTATAGTATTGTGATTTAATACTGAAAATTTAACAGACAATTCCATGGATGATGATGAAAACGAATACGAATAAAAATACAAGTCATACAAATACGAATACAAGTCATTACAATGTTGAGATGTAATTAAAAGAAGATGTTAAAACATGCTTACTTGACAATCAGGTGAGGTAGGCTTATTGAACATGCAATGGATTCCAATCAAAATTGGCCAATATCCTTCTCCTTTTCTCATAGGATGATAGATGGTAGTGACAAATTTGTCAGTTGGGGGCGCCAAGGTTTGAAATCTTGTATTCATCAACAATTGTGCAATGTGGAAGTATCGTGTGGTTTTAAATCTTTAAAGAAGATGATATGTGTGGTGTGTCATAGGGTAAAACTTTTACAGTTATAGTGCGTATCTATTTTAAGGTGCAATGAGGGATCTTAAGAAATTATACTATGTTAGTGATATATTGTGAGTGTACAAGTTTGCAAGACATCATAGAGATAAAACTACCACAACCACTTAACTTGTGGTCAGTGAACACTGACAGGTCACAAGTTAAGTGCCATGAACAAGTTATATGTTACCCGTTGTCTGCCATGAACTTCCTGTTATGCATGAAAACGTACGATAAAAGTGGATTTAAATAAAAAAAAAATTTATGGATTTATTTAAAATATTACTTCTAAACCCAATATTTTAATAGTAATATTAATTCACCCTTGAATAATAGTAATTAAGATGCAGTAATTATGATCCATATTTGTATTGTTGATCCATATTTGATCCATAATCATGTTCATAAAGATGACGATGTTGATGATGGAGATGATTATGATGATGAGGATGACAATGATGATGATATTGATGATGATGATGATGATGATGATGATGATGGTGATGATGATGATGATGATGATGATGACGATGATGATGATGGTGATGATGAAGACAATGATCATGATGAAGATGATGAGGATGGTGATGATAAAGATGACGATGTTGATGATGATGATGATGATGACGATGATGACGATGACGACGATGATGATATTGACGATGTTGATGATGATGATGATGATATTGACGATGATTAAGATGATGATGATGATCATGGTGATGATGATGACGATGGCATTGGTGATGATTAAGATGATGATGATGACAATTGTGATTAAGATGATTATGATGATGATGATGATTATGATTAAGATGATTATGATGATGATGATGATGATGAAAATGATGAAGAAGACGGTGATGATGATGGTGATGATGAAGATGATGATGATGATGATGATGATGATGAGGATGATGAGGATGATGATGATAAATATGATGATGTTGATGATGATGATGATGATGATGATGATGATGACGACGATGGCGATGGTGATGATATTGACGATGTTGATGATGATGAGGATGAGGATGATTAAGAAGATGAAGATGGTGATGATGATGATGGCAATGATGAGGATGATGAAGATTAATATGATGATGATGATCATGGTGATGATAATGATGATGGCGATGATGATGATTAAGATGATGAGGATGATAATTATGATTAAGATGATTATGATGATGATGATGATTATGATTAAGATGATTATGATGATGATGATGATGTTTGAGTCTTGATAATTATGCATTTCCATACTAAGCTTCTCTCTGTTTCGAGAATAATTTAATATTCTCTACTAAACAGGGCCAATGACGTGAAGGTGGAAGCTCTTATGGCCCCTCCCCCCCCTCACATCACTCTCAATTCCCCATAACCAGACAAAAATATCTATGTACAAAAACTTTAAGTGTGTTTTTTGACATACTCTAAGACAAGCAATGTTTCTAATTATATCATACAGGAAAATGGAAACTCACTAACAAACAATTTAATTTATTATTACTGCATGCCTCGTAAAATTCAATGGTGATGTTCATCATCTTCTTCATCTGAGTCATCATCTGTACTATCATCCGATGATCCAGATTCAACATTGAAAGGATTGGCCATATCATCCTCGTCGTCGATGTCAGTTACGATCATCATGTCATCGTCAATATCATCTTCATGGACATTGTCTGATACATCATATGATTCAATAAGTTCTTCGGCATCTTCTTTTGGACCATGATCATCTAACTCATGTTGATCATGATCATCTTCTACAGCGTCTTCTTCTTCGAGAACGTCTTCATTACCTTCATCTACATTATACTTTACCGGCCTTCCCCTTGGATTGTGTCTCACAGCAAATGACCACCTTGCTCTACCTGGAACCTCAGAGTAAAATACCTATTCACATTGGGTTGGAAGAACATAGGGATCCATTCCCGGCTCAAACAACCTTGTATTTACCATGGTAAATCCATTATCATGTTCAATTATTGTTTTATCGGGATCATGTGGATTCAATCGACACCTCCATTTGACAACGAACAAAAATACCTTGAAGGAGTTAAAGTCACACTAAAGAATGTCTTCCAGATACCCATAGTATCGATTTTCAGAGAGTTCTAGATGTTTGTCACTTCTAGAAGAAACATTGGTCACCTCAAAGACTACAGATATCCCACAATCAGATGTTTTCTTCGTTTCATCCAACTTTTTGGTGTGATATCTACATCCATTTCACCACATGGCCTTATGGTGTTTTACCTACAACAAGCCATACAGGAAAAGATTACATAACGATCCAATATTTATGATTAACTAGTGCATGTTTATAATGCCATATAATGAAAAAAAATCAGCGTGACGTACAACAACAATATGTTTTACAAAAAAACAAATAGTGTGGTTGAATAATATGCTTACCTGCTTATCTTTTAAACCTCTTGCTAAATCGATTTCCCTTTGTGTTAGATTGGTGTCTCCATTGCGATGCGCAGCTTTAACCAATGAAGCCACACCTTCCCATGATATTCCATGACCAGATTGTTCACATCGTTCGATCCATGCCTTCATCCAGTCAAGATTGTTTGCAATGTATAAATGAATTGCATCCCACTCTCAACAAACTGTTTGATTATAATAAAATTAAAATTCAATACAAATGTATAGTCAATTAAAATTAAAAATAGAATATACATGATATTATATATACATAAAAATCACCAGTCAAATGTGTTATATTACCCTTCACCTTCCTCGATCTACCTTGACCCTTCGGGTATTCCCCTTCGAAATTGTTATTGGAATCCGGATCACAAATGCGGCATAAATTGAGCTTTGAGGCTAATTTAGGTAGATATTCACTAATATACAACATGTTTTGGTATAACATATATCCCTCCATCATAGAACCCTAAGCATATGCTCATTGTCTGATCAAATCCTTCATAAATTTCAAGTGCCTCTCAACCATCCACATGGACCTTGAGTGCGCAGGTCCACACAATTCAATCTCCTCAACTTGGTGTATGAGGTAGTGTTCCTATGCATTGAAAAATGCCGAAGGTAGATGCTTCTGCATTTCACACATGAGACGAGGAATTTCTCTCCTCCAATACTTTATGTCTTCTTTATCGAATTCTTTAGATGACAACCATCTACAAGTGACATGACAACCAAATCAAGAGATTAAAGGAAAAAAACATTCTATTACGTAACATGAATTAGAGAATGAAAATCAAATGTATGTTCAATGTTGAATTAAAAAAACACTAAGCGCATGGAAAAAATCACCACTTACCTCATATATTTCCCGAGACTATATATTATTTGCTTGACATTGTTGTCGAAGTTGTTTGGGATAAAGAGAGGTAGAACATACTGCAACAATAATATACAAATCGTTTCATTTTATCAACAAATTAGAGTAGACAAACAAAAAATATACCAACCATATTGATTGAAATAGGAAAAAAATAAATAAATCCATGCCATAATAATTACCTTCATGAAGACATGTAAATTGTGAGTCTTCACCCCCGCGAAATCACCTTTCTTTGTTATGATATTCTTCATGTTCGCACAAAATCCGGTGGGAAATTTAATTTTTCGAATGACTTCTTTTACAACATTACTTTGTTGGTCCGTTAACATCCATGGAAGTGAGTTGATATTAATTTTCTCTCCGTTGCTATGAAATTGAATGACGTCTTTCATTGCATGGTTTCTATCTTGAATATCTTTGCAAATTTTGACAATTTTTTCTTTGTCACTCCTTCCATTCAATATTTTCCATAATGTTTCAGTCACATTCTTTCCGATATGCATTGTATCATATAGATGAGCAATTTGTAGGTGCTCATAGTAGCGCAACCTACTAAATTTTTTAGGATAAATTTTCATTCCTCATGGAATCCCATTAATGCCTTCATGATCACATGAATGACAATCATGAAATTACATAAATCAATGTCAATTACAGTAAACAACACACAATATTAAAAAATACAATATAGCATAACATATACGATGATTCATTATATGTACCTTGACGATTTCTATTATATTGCAACTTCCATAAGTGAGGTGTCATTCTCTGTGGTTTTAATGCAATCTCTTGTTTTCCATTGAACAAATATTTTTCAGTAGTTCGATACCTGTGATTCTTAGAGAGGAAGTGCCTATACTCATCAAACACCTCATTTCCTAAGCTTTTTGAATGATGGGATTTGATCTTAGGACCACAAATTGGACATGCAAATTTCCCCTTTGTTTGGAGACCTACATAAAGAGATGGAATATCTATGTCAATTATAATTATATACAAAATGACTAGATTATTTAGAAAAAAATGTGTGCGTAGTATATTAACTAGTATTTCGTAAAATTAAATGCAAATAAAGTGGAACTTATAATTACATACCACAAAAATGGGTTAACCCTAGGGCATCATGTATTGTCCATACAAACATTGCATGGAATTGAAATTTCCTTTGTTGTATTGGTCTAGATACGTCATACATAGTGATTCCATTCCATAACTTTAGTAGCTCGTCAATAAGAGGTTCGATATATACATTCATATCTTTGACTTGGTACTTACCTGATTGTTTTGAACATATAAAAAATATAATTAAGAGATGTACCATCTAGATTATATATATGAAACCATATTGCACAATAGAAAAAAATTAAATATATATATGACATTATGCGACAAAATATGACAAATGAGATACCACTACATTAAAAAAAAAATTGCAAGGTTCGTACCTAGAATAATCATCGACAACATTATGTGTTCCCTCTTTATTGTCAACCATGGAGGAATGTTGTTGTTGATAACAAAAATAGGCCACATTGACTAAACAGATCTCATCTCTGCAAATGGATTGACACCATCTGCTACCAAAGAAATCCTAAGATTACGAGGTTCTTATTTAAAGTGAGGCCATTTTTCCTCCATATCTCTAAATGCAGACCCATCTACAGGCATCCGAATAATGTCGTCTTGACTTTTGTTCCGTGCATGGTAATACATAAACTGCACTATGTTTTTGCACCTGAACAATCGTTGCAAACGTGGAATAATGGGAATATAACATAGAACCTTGCAAGGCACCTTTTTAGTTACTTGATCTATGCAATATCTACTGGTATGACATTTAGGACATTTTGTTGCAAATTCATGCTGATTGTAATATAGAACATGGTCATCGGGGTATGCATGAATTGCTTCATACTGCATTCCAATTTCTTTCATGATGGCATATAAATCTTGATATTTGTGAGGTAAAATATTTGACGGTGGTAACAAATATTCACCTATCATGCTACAACAAATTAAAATAAAAATCTAGTTAATATAATATAGAAATAATATTAATGAAACAAATTTCATCCGTAATAATTTGACTTATATATGCATTAACAATAAAATACACAATCATATATATTTTGTGATGGAATATATTACATACCTTAACATCCATGTGACTGATATGTTTGAAATACCATTCATAACCTTCAAGTTCATTATCAACAATATAGCAGAGAGAAGATTTGTCTTGGAGCCCTCATAAAGGGGTTCGTATGCCTTATCAAGAAGAGTTATATCATGAATATCATCAAAATGTTCATAATTTTCATGATCATCAACATCCATTCCAACATTAACTGAATCATGGATCAAATTATTTGTAACATCATCTTCAACTATGTTATCAGTATGATCATCTTCTTCAATGTGATCATTAACTTATTCTCCATTAATATTCATAGCTTTCGGTACTTGTTCTGGAAGCACTTCCTCTGGATGAAGTGCCTTAGGATTTCTTTCCTTTATAATTACATGAAACCATCAATAGATAAAAGTTAATATAAGAATTTCAAACGCAAAATGTAAAAATTTCAAATGCAAAATGTAAACATTTATGTGATGCATTTAAAATGTAACAAATTTTGTATTGTTGGGATGAAAATAATAACGACCAATTGTACTGTTGGTCAAATAGGTGCATCAAAACTATACAAGAGACATAATAATTGACCCAATTACTGAGCAAACCTACTCAAATATAACCCAAAATTTCTCTTAATGTACTCCACTAAGGTAAGATAAATGATGCTATGGTAATTTCTATAGAGAAAATATAAGAGAAATTACAACATGCCAATATAGTCGTTATTTCTATTATCATGATGGAAAGTGTGATCACAAATCTAGAGAGTTAAGTGCTTTCCTCGATGAGTGGGTTAGTCTTACTAACGAACAAATAAATGAGTTATTCTACTATACCCTAGATTCAATATGCACAAAAGAAAAAAAATATTATAATAAATATTTAATATTAAAATAATATTTATTGTCCATGTTAGTCCCCATCTATTGAAACCACGATCAATACTTAAATTTACAAAAGCAATCAAAATAAAAACATAAATAATGGAAAACTTAGAAATGGATGGTATTCATGTCCCCCCTCAGCATGCCCATGCTCCCTAAAATGTTTTCTGGCTGTTGTAATCAAAATTTTTCTCCTCTTAAAGCTCCTGCATTGACTACATGGACAATAACATTTCCCATCACCCCTTATTTCAACTCCTTCCCACAATCTACCAAGCAATTATCGATTTTGTTCGTCTGGATCAAGAATATTGCTAGTTGACACTTTATCGTAAAGATCTTGAATGAACATTATCAATCTTAGAAAATGAAGCTCCACACTTGCTTGCTTCAATCACAAAAACAATGGAAAAAATGAAAAACAGTCCGCCGAATAAAAAAAATTCCACAAACTGTCGCTTGTATAGCAAACATGTCGGAATGTTTCAATATTTATAAGTTTTAAAAGTCATCCTCCCTTCGGATATCCAACGCCTTCAACCTAGTTACCGTTGGAAATTTGCTGTCAAATTTCTAACATCCTCAGGTGGTATAGCTTGGTGTCAGATATTCGGCATCCTAAGGCTTAATATGTTGTTAGATATCCACAGAGCCATCAGATATCCCATAGGCCTCGTCAGATATCGGCATATCCGTCAGATATCCGACGTCTCCTTCTATCAATTTTGAAAAAATCATCAAATTTTTAAATTTTTATGGTGAAATCCGACGACACAGTCCTTTTTTGTCAGAGGTCGTCAGATTTTGTCATTGGATTTTGGGTCCAAATCCACTAGTGCTTGGATTATTGTCAACCATGGCTTGAAGTCAACCTTGGATTAAGGTCACCCTTATATTGAAGCCAACCTTAGATTGAATTCACCCATGGATTGAAGTAGACCTTCGATTGAAGCCAACTTTCGATTGAAGTAAACGTTGGATTGAAGTCAACATTCGATTGAAGTCAAATGTGGATTGAATTCAACCTTGGATTTAATCAGCCTTGGATTTAAGTCAATAATGCTTAAAATTCAGCAACGGAGTGAATTCAAATATATATTGAAGTCATCCTTGTATTGAAGTGAACTATGGATTGATTTCAACCATGAATTTAATTCAACCTTGGATTGAAGTCAACTTTTCTTAAAATATAACTATGAATTGCATTCAACCATCGATTGAATTAAACCTTGGATTGAATTCAATAGGCTTGCTTAAAATTCAAATCTCAATTGAAGTCAACCTAAGATTGAAAGAAACTATGGATTGAATTCAACCTGGCTTAAAAGTCAAATATGGATTGAATTCAACCATGTATTTAAGTCAACCTTGCATTGAAGTCAACCATGTATTGAAGTAACCTTGCATTGAAGTCAACCTTGCTTAGAATTTAAGTATGGATTGAAGCCAACCTTGCTTAAGACTCAAATATGGATTGAAGTGAACCTTAGATTACATTCAACTATGGATTGAATTTAACAACAGATTGAAGTTAACCTTTGATTGAAAACCAACTTTTCTTAAAACTCAATTATGGATTGAAGTCAACATTGGATTGAGGTCAAGCATGGATTGAAGTCAACCTTGGATTGAAGTAAACCTTTCTTAAAACTAAACTATGGATTGAATTCAACTACAGATTGAAGTCAACCATGGATTGAATCCAATCTTTCATTGGATTCAACCTTGCTTAAAATTCGACTATGTATTGGTGTCAACCTTGCTTAATACTCAAATATGAATTATAGTCACCTTTGGATTGAAGTCATCCTTGGATGGAAGTTAAGCTTGGATTGTAGTCAACCTCACTTCAAATTCAATGATGGATTGAAGTCAACCTTAGATTGAAGTCAACCTTGGATTGAAGCAAACCTTGGATTGACCTAAACCTTGTATTGAAGTCAACCTTGGATTGAAGTCAACCATGCTTAAAAATCAACTATGGATTGAAGTCAACCTTAGATTGAAGGAAACTATGGAGTGAATTCAACATTGAATTTAAGTCAACCTTTCCAAAAAATCAATTATGGATTAAGTCAACTATGTAATGAAGTCAACCGTGGATTGAATTCAACCTCGGATTGAAGCCACCCTTGAATTGAAGGAAACCTTACTTAAAATTTAACTATGGATTGAAGTCAACCATCATTCAAAGTCAACTATGGATTGAAGTCAACCTTAATTCAAATTCAATTAACCAGTTTTAAAAATGTTGTTCTGGATTGAATTCAACCATTGTTCAAAGTCAACCTTAGATCGAAGTCATTGATTAAATGAAGTCAACTATGCATTCAAGTCACCCTTAAATTAATGTCATTAATGTTAATATTATTAATGGATTAAAATCAACCATTTGATTGAAGTCGACCTTAGATTGATGTTGACTTAATATTAAGTTAACTTAAATCTTAGGTTGAATTCAACCAATTATTGAAGTCAACCTTGGATTAAACTCAACCATCGGATTGAACTCAACCTTAGATTAAATTCAACCTTGCTTAAAAGTCAAATATGGATCCAAGTAAACCATGAATTAAACTCAACCTTGCTTGAAAGTCAACTATGGATTGAAGTCAAGTATGGACTAAAGCTAACCTTGGATTGAAGTAAACCTTGGATTTAACTCAACCTTTCTTAAAACTAAACAATGGATCGAAGTCAACCATGTATTGGAGTATTCCTTGGATTGAAGTCAACCTTGCTTAAAATTGAATTATGGATTCAAGTCAAACTTAGCTTGAACACAACTTTTGATTGAAGTCAACCTCGGATTAAAGTTAGTCTTGCTTAAAAATCAACAATGGATTGAAGTCAACCTTGGATTGAAGTGAACTATGGATTGAATTCAACCATGGATTGAAGTCAACTGTGGATTGAAGTAAAACTTATATTGAATTCAACCTTGGATTGAAGTGAACTATGTATGAATTCAACCATGGATTGAAGGCGACCTTGGATTAGAGAAAATGTTAGGGGCGAAATTTTGTCGATTGGCTATTTTTGGGTTTTTTTTCAAAAAATAAATTCACTATTTGGTCATTTTTAGTCTCTAATATCTCCTATATCTACATAAAATATGCTTTTTATCATTATATTCACCAAAATTTACAATTTTCAGTAGTAAATTGTATGTTTCATATTTAATATTCCCCTACCTATCTATATATATGTTTTTTTTAATCCAAAATAATCGCCTAGAATACTACACTTAAGTATACTATTAGAATCCTTAAAAAATACCCTGCCTTGGATTGAAGGTAATCTTGCTCAAAATTCAATTATGGATTGAAGTCACCCATATATTGAAGTCAACCTTGGATTGAAGTCAACCTTTGTAAAATTCAAGTATGGAATGAAGCTAACCTTGCTTAAAAGTCAACTATAGATTGAAGATACCCTTGGATTGAAGTCTTCCAAGGATTGAAGTCAACCTTACTTAAATGTTAAAGTCAACTATGCCCAAACAATGGTCAACCATACTTTAACCATTATTAACCAACTCAACCATGGCAAGCTAAAGTGAACCATAAACCATTAACATTAACATTACCGTTAATATTTAATTGTCTAAGTCTAAAAACCAATTATGGATCCAAGACACCCTTAGGTTGAAGTCAACCATGCTTCAAAGTCGATCAACCACATTTAAAAGTGTGTTTATGGATTGAAGTAAACCATGGTTGAAATTCAACCTTGGATTGAAGTCAACCTTACTTAAAAATCACCCGTGGATTGAAAACAACCATGGATTGAAGTCAACCATGGATTGAGGTAAACCTTGAATTCAATTCAAACCTTGATTGAATTCAACCATGGATTGAATTCAACCTTTGATTGAATTCAGTCTTGGATTGAAGTCAACATTTGATATAAGTCAATTATGAATTGAAGTAAACCTTGGATTGAAGTCAATGTTGGACTAAATTCAATATTGGATTCAATTCAACCTTATATTGTTCTCAACCTTGCTTAAAAGTCAAGTATGGCTTAAATTCAACCATGGATTAAAGTCAACATTGGATTGAAGCCAACCATGGATTGAAGTCAACCTTGAATTAAATTCAACATTGCTTAAAAGTTGAAACTATGGATTGAAGTGAACCTTGTTTAAAATTAAATATGGATTGAATTCAACCATGGTTCAAAGTCAATCAACCACTTTTAAAAGTGTGTTTGTGGATTGAAGCCAACCATGGTTTAAAGTCAACCTTGGATTCAAGTCAACCATGGATTGAAGTCATTAATGTTACTATTATTAATATATTGAAGTCAATCTTGGATTGTATTCAACCATGGGTTGAAGTCAAACTTAGATTGAAGTCACCCATGGATTGAAGTCAACCTTGGAATGAAGTCAATCTTTGCTTGAAGTCAACCTTGGATTGAATTCACCCTTAGATTGAATTCAACCATCAAATGATTTCCACCTTACTCAAAAGTCAATTATGGATTGAAGTCATCCCTAGATTGTATTCAACCTTCGATTGAAGTCAACCATGGATTGAAGTCAAACCTAGGTTGAAGTCACCCATGGATTGTAGTAAACCTTGGAATGAAGTCATCCTTAGCTTGCATTCACCCATGGATTGAATTCTACCTTGGATTGAATTCAGTTATTGATTGTAGTCAAACCTTGGATTGAATTCACCCTTGGATTGAAGTCCACCTTGCTTGAAAGTCAATTATGGATTGAAGTCATCCTTAGATTGTAGTCAACCTTGGATTGAATTCAAGCATGGATTGAAGTCAACCTTGAATTGAAGTTAACCATGGATTGAAGTCAACCATGGATTGAATTCAACCTTTGACTGAATTCAACTGTTGATTGAATTCAACCCTTAATTGAAGTCAACATTTCTTAAAAGTTTACTATGGACTTAAGTCAAATATGGATTGAAATCAACCTTGGATTGTATTCAATAGTTGATTCAAGTCAACTTTGGATTGAAGTCAATATTGCTTAAAAATCAACTATCGATTGAAGTCAACTATGGTTCAAAGTCAACCTTTAAATCAACCATAATCTTTTAATACAAATAAATATTATATAAATAAATATTTTTAATTAATATTAAAATATCTTATTTACTATTTGTTCTTTATTTAATTTTAATTTTTTACGTTTATTTATTTATTTATCTATTTTATTAAATATTATTTATTAATCAAATAACATATATCACTAAATATTAATAAATATTAATATTAAATAATAATACTTTCTATTAATAATAATATTTTTATTATTAAAATTAAATATAAAATAATGTTACCCTTTACTAATTTTTTTAGTGAATAAGTATTTATATCTCATAATTAAAATTGATCATAAAAATAAATATTTGTTATTAATATTAAGATATGTTATTTAATAATATTTATAAATATTATTATTTCATAATAATAATAATCATTATAAAAAAATTACAAGAGAGTACCTACGATTGCTAGCTATTTAATTTTTTCCTGGAATCTGCATCTGTTCGGATCGGGACTACTAAGGGAACCTGTAGAATCTGCGCGGGCATGAGCCTAGCATAGATCGGGTTAGATAGCCCTTGATTGAAGCTGACCATCACATCAGGGGAATCGATTCTGGAAGCAGAGGAAGATCTAGGAAGGATTATGTGAAAGGATGGAGTGACATCGATCGCAGGGAAGGAGATCAGATCGCTTTTTGAGAAATCGGGATCGGAAGAAGAAATGGAGGATAAGGGAGCTACCTCTCTGTCACCTTTGCTTTCGCCTAAAGTTGAAGCGTTCAAGAGATTAGCAGCCTCCCAACCGAAAAGGAAGAAGCGAGATCTCTCAAAATTCGTCAAGAGAATGGATGAAATACAGCCAGTCGCCCTCCTTCCCGGAAGGACCAATGAAAGTTGCACTTTCCCTTGCCGAAAGAGCAATGGTAGGGAAGTTTACTCGATTGTGGCTCTCCCCTAAATCAACCGAGGAATGGGTTCATAAAAACTAGAGACCACTTATCTCAAATAGTGTTACTTCATTTTTTTGGGCCGAGGTTTCTTCCTGTTTGAAAATAATCATTATAAAAACAATAATTATTATAAAATTAATAAATAAAATAAAATAATTTTAATAGTATTAATTTACCATTCCTTCCCCACACCGGCTGATGACTAGCAAACCATATTTATTAATAATATGGATTATATATGCGGACAACGTACATATCAACCACTTTGGACATGGTTGATATATGTCGTCGGAGTATATAAACTATATTATTAATAAATATGGCTTGCTAGTTCTTATTTTTAATTTTCAAATTAAAACTACTTTCCTCTAATAATTTTTATTCAATTCTTCTCTTCAAAATATAACACAATTTCCATATTTCCTATAAATAAACTATTCCTAAAATAACAATTTTAATATATAATCCATTAATTTATTTAAAAATACATGTTTTTACACATTTTTGTGACACCATGACCATGTTTGCGCCGAGAGGCGCTCTACAGTCCAATATGGGGGAGATCGTGTAACATGTGTCGAGTGTTTGTCCACTTTGTCGAGTGTAGTATGATGGAGATCGTGTAACATGTGTGAGTGTTTGTCGAGTGTTAGTCCACTTTGTCGAGTGTAGTATGAGAGAGATCATGTAACATGTGTGAGTGTTTGTCGAGTCAAACAAATAAAAAAATTAAATATTGGAAGGTGTCGGCCATTAATAAACTAAAATTGAAAGGACATGTGTTTTTGAAATGAAATACTATATAACACATATAAATATAACCATTGATCATGAATTCAAACAACTGCGCCTCGACAATTTTGAACTACAGCCTGATCGCATTAGAGAATTAAACCTGTTCGCTGCTGCTACCGTCCCTCTTGCTGCTTCCCTCCTGCTGCTGCGCGTCCCTCTCTCCACTCTCCTCCTCCCTGTCGTCCCTCCGGCTTCTGTCGTCCCTCCTGCTGCTACGCGTCCCTCCCTTCTGTCCCTCCTCCCTGCTCCCTCCTCCCTTCCTCCACGCTCTTCCTCCCTCCTCCCTCAACCGTCGAGATCCTGCACATGCTCCTGCTGTTGCTGCGCGTCCCTCCCTGTCATCCCTCCTGCCTCCCTCCACTGTCCTCCTCCCACCCGTCCCTCCTGCTGCTGCACGTCCCACTCTCCTCCCTCCTCCCTCCACCCTCCACTCTCCTCCCTCCTCCCTCCACCCCCCACTCTCCACTCTCCTCCCTCCCTCCACTCTCCTCCTCCCTGCCGTCCCTGCTACTACTGCGCATCCCTCCCTGCTCCCTCCCTCTCTCCACCCTCCCCCTCCCTCGACCGCCGAGATCCTACACACTCTCCTCCTCCCTCCTCCCTCGGCTGCCGAGATCCTGCACATTAAAACAAACATTATAAAATATTATATTTTAAAATAAAATTTAATAGTTTTTAAAATTAAAAAAAACATTTTAAAATAATAAATTTTAAAATAAAATTTAATAGTTTTTAAAATTAAAATTAAAATATTATATTTTAAAATTAATTTTAATATAGTATTTAAAATTAAAATATTATATTTAAAATTAAAATTAAAATACTATATTTTGAAATTAAATTTAATATAGTATTTAAAATTAAATACTATATAAATACTATAATAATCAATTTTAATATTGTTGGTGGAAATATAGTATTCATATGTGTGCATAGATTTCAGTGAATTAAATTTTTAAAATTTATATTTATATGCGTGCATAGATTTTAGTGTATTTTATCATTTAATTTTTCGAACAATCGGGTGTATCCCATTGGTAAAACTGTGTGGTGTTTTTAGGTAGGTCACGGGGTCAAACCCTCTTGATCCACCATTCACCCATTTTCGCCATATTCAATAATATTCCTGTATATATTTAACTTATTTACATTATGTACTAAGAACTACCTGTGGTATAGTGGTATGGTTGCTTGGATAATGGGTGTGAGGTCGAATGTTCAATCCTCCTAGATTCTCATGTTTTTGGAAAAAATATTGTATTTTGAAAATATATTGATTTTTTTTTAAAATATATTGACTTTTGAAAATTTAGTGAGATTTATACTTGCATTGATTTCAGTGAATTTTGTTTTATCCTTGCATAGAGTGTGAACAAAAAATGGAAGATGTGCATACGAAGGATGCGATGAGATAGATAGAAGAAGAACACAAAATACATAACGTCAAAAATCAGGGAAGAAAATGTAACGAAATTAGTACAAAGGAATGAGAAGAAGACTTGAAACGAAAAGCAGATCGAAAAAAAGAATATCGAAAAAGAAAGTTGGACGAAATGACGGAAGAAGAACGAGAAGAACGAAGAAAATGTAATGCATAACGACAAAGAGCGTATCGAGAGAGAAAGTTTAAGCAATCGGAAGAACAAGGAAATGAAAATGTAGAACAACAAAGACAATGTTCGACCAATATACCCGTAGAACCAACTTTGGGAGATGTTGAACAAAGAAAATAAATCAAAATGATAGAAAAAGAATGAGAAGAAGAATTGGAACAAAAAGCAAAACAACAAAGAGAATATTGAAAAAGAAAAATGGACGAAATGACAGTTGAAGAACGAGAAGAATGAAGAAAAAAAAATGCAGATCGACAAATGGAATATTGAGAGAGAAAGTTATTCTCTGGACGCATTGATTTCAGTGTATGGACGCATAGATTTCAGTGTATGGACACATGGACATATTGATTTCAGTGTATGGATGCATAGATTTCAGTGTATGGATGCATTGATTTCAGTGAATGGATGCATAGATTTCAGTGTATGGGGTTTTTTATTGCATATTTTTCAGTGTAGATGTTATTATGTGGACGCATTGATTTCAGTGTATGGATGCATTGATTTCAATGTATGGATGCATTGATTTCAGTGACAACAAAAGAACGAGAAGAAGACTTGAGGGTTGGTGCAAGCTAATGCTAGCCACTCATGACATGTTAGTCGCAATGGGCTTCTGGAAAAACAGAAATCTGAACGTCAAAAAGCAATATTAGAGCTACCTACCCAACTTTCTGGAATATGGCGCAAGAAGATCAAATGTAGAAAATTAGATTACCTTCCGGAATATATAAATATTATTTATGGAAATTAAGTATAACTCCCCAAAAATGGGGTTGTCCTAAGGTTGGTATGTTATTTTTTTAAGAAAATATAATGAATATGTTTGCGTTAGCCCTCTGGTTCGGTATTCAAATGGTGGATTTTTGTTAAAAAAATTATATACAGTCATAAATAACAGGCCGTTCTAGTGCGGCATTATTTTTCCATATTTATTTATGTTAATTTTAATTTTTTTTTTAATTAAGGAAGTCAGCCCATCCCTAAAATGATTAGGCCGAGCATTAGCCCTCGATATCATGGTCTTAACCTAATCAATCAACAATTTTTTTTTAGGATATATGTTTTTGTGTGTACTTGAGTGGGTTCTTTTCCATTTTCAAAATAGGTGAGCCAATAAAAAGTTATAGACGGAATAAATAACCTACTCTTTGTGTAAGATTGACGTTAGTGCAAGTGAAATTAACTGAAAAATAGGAACAAATAATACTTTTAATCAAAAAATACATATTCAGAATCTGCACACATAGTTCTACAAGTGTGTGCAATTTCATTAGTAGTGGACAAGTGTAGCATACGCATAATCATGCTCGAAACAGAAGAAGTTATAGAATAGGATGTATTTTGTTATAAGATGTATTTTTTTTATATTAGTATATGTATTTTGGCAACCTGAACCTAAAACCATAGCAGCCAAGTCATACACCACATTGGTGGGAAACGAATTACCTGCCAAAATTTAAAAACTAAACTTGTGCGTGCACGTGTATTTAAAAAGCGCGTACGCACAAAATGGCGCGCAACGTCCAAACACGCGTACGCGTCCAAATGCGTGCACGCACAAAATGCTGCGTGCGCGTTGTTTTTACTAAAGTTTGAAACTTTCCATAGTGATTAAATAATTTTATAAACTATATATTTTTTAATAATTAATAATGTTTTAAATTGAATTAAATTAAATTTATATGATGATGATGAGGAGGAGGATGGGGATGATGACGATGATGTTGATGATGATGATGGGGATGATGATGATGATGTTGATGATGATGATGGGGATGATGACGATGATGTTGATGATGGGGATGAGGATGATGGGGATGAGGACGATGATGTTGATGACGAGAATGAGGATGATGATGCTGATGATGACGAAGATGCTTATGACGATGACGATGGAGATGATGATGATGACGTGGATGATGACAATGACGAGGATGATGATGATGAGGATGATGATGATGATCATATTTGTCATCATCAGCATCATCATCTTCATCTTCGTACTCATCTTCATCATCATCTTCGTCATCATCATCATCATCATCATCATCATCATCATCATCTTCGTCATCATCATCATTATCAATGATGATGATGATGTTGACGATGATGATGACGATTAATGATGATGATGATGTTGACGATGATGATGACGATTGAAGATGATGATGATGACGATTGATAATGATGATGATGAAAAAGAAGATGATGATGACAATGATGACGATGTTGATGATGATGAGGAACAGGGTAATGACGATGATGATGATGATGGAGATGATGATGATGATGATGACGATGATGATGATGTTGACGATGAAGATGATGATGATGTTAATGATGAAGACGATGACCAAGATGATGATGATGATGATGACAGGGATGAGGATGAGGATGAGGATGAGGATAATGATGATGACGATGATGATGATGTTGATGATGAAGACGATGACCAAGATGGTGATGATGATGATCATGGTGATGATGATGATGGGGATGAGGATGAGGATGAGGATGAGGATGAGCAAGTGGGTGATGATGATGATCATCATCATATTCGTCATCATCAACATCATCATCTTGATCTTCATACTCATCTGCATCACCATCCATCATCTTCACCATCATCATCATTGATAAAGATGATGATGACGAAGATGATGATGATGATGTCATCATTGATAATGATGATGATGATGAAGATGATAATGATGATGATGACGAAGATGATGGATGATGATGAAGATGGTGATGATGACATTGATGATGATGATGATGATGAAGATGATGGCCAAGAAGATGATGATGAGGATGTGGATGAGGATGTGGATGATGATGAGGAAGTCGGGGATAACGATGATGATGACGTGGATGAGGACGATGATGAGGATGATGATGACGAAGATGATTATGATGATGATGATGATGAGGATGATGATGGTGATCATATTCGTCATCACCAACATCATCATCATTGATAATGATGATGATGACGAACATGATGATGATGATGATGTCATCATTGATAATGATGATGATGATGAAGATGATGGATGATGATGAAGATGATGATGATGACGTTGATGATGATGGTGATGATGAAGATGATGGCCAAGATGATGATGGTGATGATGATGAGGATGTGGATGATGACAAGGAAGTGGGGGATAACGATGATGATGACTATGGAAACGATGATGATGACGTGGATGATGACGATGACGAGGATGATGATTATGAGGATGATGATGATGAAGATGATTATGATGATGATGGTGAGGAGGAGGAGGATGAGGATGATGATGGTGATCATATTCGTCATCATCAACATCATCATCTTCATCTTTGTACTCATCTGCATCATCATCCATCCTTAATGATGATGACAATGAAGATGATGATGATGATGACGACGAAGATGATGATGATGATGATGACGAAGATGATAGATGATGATGATGATGAAGATGATGATGATGACGTTGATGATGATGACGTTGATGATGATGATGATGATGAAGATGATGTCCAAGATGATGATGGTGATGATGATGAGGATGGGGATGATGATGAGGAAGTGGGGGATAACGATGATGATGACTATGGAAATGATGATGATGACGTGGATGATGACGATGACGAGGATGATGATGATGAGGATGATGATGAAAAAGATGATTATGATGATGATGATGATGATGAAGATGATGAGGATGATGATGGTGATCATATTCGTCATCATCAAAATCATCATCTTCATCTTTGTACTCATTTGCATCATCATCCATCATTAATGATGATGATGATGAAGATGATGATGATGATGTCATCATTGATAATGCTGATCATGATGAAGATGATGATGATCATGATGATGAAGATGATGGATGGTGATGAAGATGATGATGATGATGATGACGTTGATGATGATGATGATGATGAAGATGATAGCCAAGATGATGATGGTGATGATGATGAGGATGGGGATGATGACGAGGAAGTGGGGGATAACGATGATGATGACTATGGAAACGATGATGATGACATGGATGATGACGATGACAAGGATGATGATGATGACATGGATGATGACGATGACAAGGATGATGATGATGAGGATGATGATGACGAAGATTATGATGATGATGATGATGATGATGAGGATGATGATGGTGATCATATTCATCTTCGTCAACATCATCATCTTCATCTTCGTACTCATCTGCATCATCATCCATCATCTTCATCATCATCATCATTGATAATGATGATGATGATGAAGATGATGATGATGATGAAGATAATGATGATGATGAAGATGATGAATAAGATGATGGATGATGATGATGTCGATGATGACGATGTTGATGATGAAGATGATGACCAAGATGATGTCGAGGAGGAGGAGGAGGAGGATGATGATGAGGAAGTGGGTGATAACAATGATGATGATGATGATGACGAGGATGATGACGATGATGAGGATGATGATGATGAGGATGACGGTGATGATGCTGATGATGATGAAGATGATTATGATGATGAGGATTAGGAGGAGGAGGAGGAGGAGGAGGAGGCTCCTTGTAGAGGGATAGTGTCATGGATTTTATGTGTTATTGATGACACGTGAGGTCTAGAATTTTCAATTAAGGCCCAGGTGGAATTCAATTGAGCTCAATATGTTTCAACAAGATCTCGAGGAACTGGTTTTCATTCTTCGATGATGTTCAATGCTTTTCAACATATCCACGGTCTTGCATGGTAGGATGAGGATGCATTCATGGCATTCGATCTTTACAAAAGATGTGTTTTGTCAAAATGAAATTCAATTTGCCTCTTTGATGAATCCTCCTCTACAAGACTTCATTTATTGCATGAATGTCACAAACTCACAGAAACTCTAAACAACACTCAATGGAATGCAACTATAACCACAAACCAAGTAGAGGTTGATTTTATGCATTGATATAGAGAGGTGGCAGTAGGCAGACAATATGGATAAACTGTTGAGATATTGTAACTTCAAAGAATATTATATTTGTACTTTATTATTCCGGAGATGATTCATTCCTCCGTGAAGATCTTATTGTATATCCGGAGATGTTTATTCCTCCGTCGGAATGTGGTAACTTGGGTTATTAGAATTCCCTAGTGGGGTTCGGCTTTGTATGTGTTATGTGGGTCAAAGGGTTATTAGACCACCCTAGAGGGGTCGGCTCAGTCAGTTGTAGTGGGGTATTTAACCCAATGGTTAAATACGAGCCTACATGATTTGTGTAAAAGACAAGTCGCAGTAGTGTATAAATAGAGGAGGTGTATTCCTCATTTAACACACACTCACTCACTTGAGAGTAGCGCACTTGTGTAGGATAGGTCTGCTATGGTGGAGGAGGAGATCATGTCTTTGGTTTGCATCTTTGTATATTGCTGGTCATATATATTGAGGAAGCTTTGCTGGGTTTTGTACCCCATGAGGGTTTCCCAGGATAAATCTGTCTCTTGTGTTTATGCTGTGCTTGTTGTTTCTTCACTGATCCTGTATATGCTATTATTGTGAAATGGAATGCAATGCTACTATTTTCTGTCTTAGCATATTAAATATTAACATGGAATCAGAGCTAACCTGAAGGAAGGCAATGTATGGCACTTACGACACTTGCTTCACTTGCGACAATTTGAAGGTTTGGGTTTTACATAGCAAAAACCAGTCATCGTGGAACTTTCGCTATAAATCCATTTATGCATAGGTTCAGGATCTGAAAAGTTTACAGGTCATAGATAACATCCCTAGGTACCTTGTGTCCAAAGAGAACCCTCAGATTCGTTGTACTTTGTGAGTTATGATCAGTACAAGTTAGGGTTTTTGCCTCTTCCAGATCTCAGTCAAAATCAAGTGACCTAGGAAAAAAGGTCATAACTTGGGCTAGGAAGCTCCAAATGAAATTTCATAAAAAGTGACAGGTAGTACACAAACTATATTATCTTAGGAAACTTTTTCAAAGGCCGAAAGTTGAACTAATGACACGTGGCAAGCCGTAAAATTTCTCTCTCTTGTTTTATCCCATAAATAGGTCATGTTGCGACACTTGGCATAACTCTCTCTCAGAAAATCCAATTGAGGTCAGACCTATCGGGATGGAAAGATGGAAGGTCAAGCTACCAAAGAAAATGTTTTCAGACCCTGTGGAGCGAAAAGTTCAGAGTTACATCAGAAATAATCAAGTACATATTTCTGTCGAAACAGAATTATTTTTGGAGCACCTTCATTCATGACTTCCGGAATTTAGAGTTTCGGTGAAAGTTAGAATTTTTGGAATCGGAATCCATGGCTGAATTCTACTCAGGAAAATCGAAATTTATAGTCCAAGATCGAATTTTTTGGTTGGGTAGAAGACAGGGCTTGATCAAACCCCAGTTCGGGATTTTGATCAGAAAGATGGAAAATTAGGGCTTCAACAAAAGTTGGAATTTTTGAAGTCTGTAACCATGGCTAGAAGCTCCTCAGAAAAATAAGAGTTTAGAGCCTTGGATCAAACCTTTTGATTTGGCAGAAGGGTGGGCTTCATCAAACCCTAGTTCGGGATCCTGTCCAGAAGATCCAGAAGTTTCGAAGGCAATTTTGAGGGGTCAAATTTTGGAGATTTCAAAATTAAAGTATGCTAGTTTGATCAGCTCAGCAAGACACATCCTTCCATCCATTCAGAAATGTGAAAGTCAAAGATTGAATTTTTAGGGTTTCTCTAGCAAACCCTAATCAAGCTCCAGATCAAGTTTTAGGGGGAGTTAAGGCTAAGGCCTTACATAAGAAGACTACAAGAAGTCTCGACTGGTATGACTTAAGGAAGTTCAGGTATGTCTTGAAATCTGATTCCTGATTAAATTCATAATGTGTTTGTCTTCATATTATTTATTAGTACAATCCTGATTAATGTTAGAATTGTCTTATCACCCTAGTAGCAGTATGAATGCATGTGAATGATTGAATACATTCATTTATTAGGGCTATATGATTATACTAATGCATTATGGTGTTGTGTGAGGTTGATGTTGTCTGTTAACAAGATTCAGGTACATCACGAAAGACAAATCAAGTTCCATGACCATGACAACTTGAAGACAAAGACTCATCCATAATCTTTGTTCTACTTACGAGGTATGTATGACTTTGTTATATTATGCTTAACCTATGAGACATGCAGGTTCTAGCTCAGGATCTCTAAATCATTGAAGAGATTGTCTAGGTATGTTGTACATAACTAAGCAGGTATACTAATCCAGGTATGTTTTCCTATGTCAAGTTAGAATCTTACCTTGTGTTAGGATCCCTTATATAAGTATACTTGGTATGATTGGTTATGCTTATTCATAAAGTCAGTAATCAAGGGTTTATGCATATTATGTCTCTTATCTTGATGATTTAACTAACCAGAAAAGTACTATGATCAAACAAGAATATGCATGAGTAAAAGAAGACTTCCTTGAAACCCTAAATACTAATGATCATGACTATACATATTCAAAGATTATTTAGAATTATAATGTTTTGATAATATTTATAATATACTAATGAATGTATGTTTGTGTATGAGATCATGAGGATGACACTAGTGCACACTTGAGCATGCACAGTGGTACAGAATGAATAGAAGATCAAGCGAGAGGCAACCACACAAACATAAAAGATAAGTATTTGAGTTGTTATTTGAAATAGTAAATGATATTGCTTGTATGCATATTTGTATTCCTAGAATATATCATGCAGAGTGTAAACATTCATAGAGCATTGAACAATATACTACTAATATGCATATGATTGGTAAGTTGGACAAACATTCCATTGTTGCTTGTCTAGAATGAAACCTCTTTGCTGACATGCTGAGAGCTGTGCACACTCTCGATAGCATGTTTTGGTAGAGATGGAAGGCATCTAGATAGCCACTGAATGCATACAGGATATGGAAAAGTGTTGTGCCAAAGTATTGGTCAAGATAGTTGCATAACTATGTAAATGATATATGTATGCATAATAGGTTATCATGTCAACATGATTTCATGATTATGAAGTATTACTAATCATGTACTTAATTTTGATTTGTAGGAAAGATCATGAAGAATGATGAACACCAAACAAGTGATGGATGTTCAACAAGAAGATTTACAAATCAAACAAAATATAGAAGGCTCATTGCTAGAAGATTCTCTTAAAAAGAGGAAGAGAATCATGACAAGATGTTTGCTCTAAGTGGATAGATAAGACCATTTTCTTAATGGTGTAATTAAAGAAGAAGTGTGATTCAAGTTCTATATGGGTACCCAGGATTGGTAGTCAATTGATGAGCTTAATGATCATCATGGGTGATGTGGATCTCAACCTTTGCTACAAGGTTGAATATGGCTTCTATACACAGATGACATGGATGCAAGAAGGAGCTCACCATAGAGTTCAAATGATATTGAGGCTCATATCAGTAGACCCATCTGACGAGAGATGGCATAGATAGATATGCATAAGATCACTCAATGCAGAGTGTGAATGATGGAGAATTGACAACTTCTTGATAAAGCTTGGGATTTAATAGAAGTAAAGCTGATCCTAACCTTTACCTTAAGGTCGTGGATGATGAACCTATCATATCATTATTGTATGAGGATGATCTCTTTCTGACAAGGAATGAGAAACAAATCATGAAAAGAAAGAAGAAGATGGATGAAGAAATGAAAATGAAAGATATCAGATTGATGCATTACTTCCTAGGTCTAGAAGTATGGCAAGGCTCGTAAGGAATCTTTCTCAACTAGGGAAGGTATGCTAAGAAATCTTTAGAATAACTGATCTGTTGGAATGGCCACTCTCATGGATTCCAACTTGAAGTTGTTAGCAGATGACTCATTAGAGTTAGTGGATATAACTCTGTACAGAAAAATTATTGGGTCATTGATGTATCTAATGAATACTAGGTCATATATATGCTTTGTTGTGAACACCTTGAGTCAGTATCTAGTGGAAACTATATGTGTTCACCTGTTAGTTGCAAAGCATGTGATGAGGTATCTATAGGATACGATAGACTTTGATCTATGTTATCTTGGAGATCATGACTTCAGATGGCTACACACATGTTGATTGAGAAGAAAGTGTATCAGACAGGAAGAGCACATCGAGAAAATGTTATTGTCTAGGATCAACCATGATCTTGTGGTTTATCAGGAAGCAGTCTAGTGTGGCTCTCAGCACAAGTGGAATATATGGCTGCTTGCTCTGCTAGTTGTGAAGAAGTATGGCTTCAAGATTGTTTAACTTAGATATAGACCCAACTGTGATCCTATGTGACAAACAGAGTTGTACCAAAATGGTGGAGAATACAGTTTTCCATGATAAGTCAAAGCATATAGAGATCTGACATTTCTATGTACAAGATATGGTGCAAAAAGGAATTAAAGTTCGAATTTGTAACAAGTTACCAATGTACTAACCAAACCTTTACCGATCTGATGTACTAACCAAACCTCTACCTCAAGTAAAGTTTTCTGAGACAAACTTAATATAGTTCAGAATGACCCTCCTCGAAAGGGGGAGTGATGTGATCACTTATGATGAGATTGCCTGCATCGACAGTGAGGTCGATGATGTGGATACCTATATTGGTGATGCCGACAGAGAGGTTGGTGGATGGTCCTTAGACAGGGTCTAAGGTGACAGAGGGATTGCATCATCCTTAAACACATGTTCTAAAGAGAGTCGTAGACAGATGTCTCTGAGAAAGAAGAGGGATTGTATCATCCTTGAACACATGTTCTAAAGAGAGCCGTAGACGTATGTCTTCGAGAATGAAGTCCTTCGTGGACATGTGAGGATTGAATCATCCTTGGATTTCATTCCTAAAGTGAGTCGTAGACAGATGTCTCCGAGAAAGAAGAGGGATTGCATCATCCTTGAACACATGTTCTAAAAAGAGCCATAGACATATGTCTCTGAGAAAGAAAAGGGATTGCATCATCCTTGAACACATGTTCTAAAGAGAGTCGTAGACAGATGTCTCCGAGAAAGAAGAGGGATTGCATTAGAGAAATTTTGAGGTAAAAAAATGGCCTCAAAACAAAGAAAATGTACTATAAAATACAACCAATCACATTCTAGTAGATGACATCATCCCCCTTGGTGAGGTGGCATTGCATGAGTTAAGAATGCTTATTTGTCAAATTTTCTATGGTGGATGAAAACACATAGTTAACCAAAGTAGTGGTGTAAGTACTTTTAAGTCATAAAGTAAAGTACTCATAATGATAGTCTTTTCATAAAATAATATTATTGTCATTTTCAAGTAAAGTACTCACAATGAATGTATTTTCACACTTTCTCATAAAATAATATTATTGTCATTTTCAAGTGAAGTACTCTTAATTCATAAAGAAAGTCCTTTCACATTTTTTTATAAAATAATATATTATCATTTTTATGTTTTTAATTTTAAATTATATATTCACTCCATTCTATTTAATAACATAATGTCAAACTAATAAAGAATAATAATAGATTTAATAAATAATAATAATAATAATAATAATAATGCAATGTGGATTACAATAATATTATTGACATTTTACATGTAAATAAATTCTTAATTAAATTACATTATTAAATTCACGAGAAAAGTACTAAACATAAAAAGTCAACATAAAATTAAAAAAATAGCTCTTAAAAATTATTTTTATTTTTTAATTTCATTTGCAAGTTCAAGACAAATAAATGCTAAAGGACAATAAATTTTTGGGAATTTACAATGAATCTTAGTCACATCAATGTAGACTTATTTTATTAATTTTATTTCTAGTGAATTTTGAAAAGTAACTCAACCATGGTTATTTATATTGTGCATAGAAAATAGTGTTGGAGGTGACTTGTCATATATACCTACCCCATAAAACCCCCAATTCATAATATTTTAATATATCTCATATTTTTGTAGTACATCTCTTAGGAGGCCATTTTTTGACCTCAAAATCTCTCTAATGGTATCATCGTTGAACACATGTTCTAAAGAGCGCCGTAGACGTATGTCTTCGAAAATGAAGTCCTTGGTGGACATGTGAGGATTGGATCATCCCTGGACTTCAGTCCTAAAGAGAGCCGTAGACATGATGTCTCCAAAAATAAAGTCCTGAATGAACAGGTAGGGGATTGTATCTTCCCCAAAATCTGGTCCCATAATTGAGCCGTAGACTGGGTCTCCGATAATGAAGTCCTGAATGAACAGGTAGGGGATTGTATCTTCCCCGGACTTTGGTCCCAGAATTGAGCCGTAGACTGGATCTCTGATAATGAAGTCCTGAATGAACAGGTAGGGGTTTGTATCTTCCCCGGAGTCTGGTCCCAGAATTGAGTCGTAGACTGGGTCTCCGATAATGAAGTCCTGAATGAATAGGTAGGGGATTGTATCTTCCCCGGACTCTGGTCCCAAAATTGAGCCGTAGACTGGGTCTCCGATAATGAAGTCCTGAATGAACAGGTAGGGGATTGTATCTTCCTCAGACTTCGGTCCCAGAATTGAGTCGTAGACTAGGTCTCCGAGAATGTAGTCCTGAATGAACAAGTAGGGAATTGTATCGTCCCCGGACTTTGGTCCCAGAATTGATCCGTAGACTGATGTCTCCGAGAATTGAAGATGGGATTGCATCGTCCCTGGACCTCGGTTCAAAATGTACGTGATGGGATTGCATCATCCCTAGACATGAGACTTGTCTTAAAGGTATGTGTGAGGACTGCATCGTCCATGAACTGGGTTCAAAATGTACATGTTGGGATTGCATCATCCCTAGACATGAGACTTGTCTTAAAGGTACATGTGAGGACTGCATCGTCCATGAACTGGGTTCAAAATGTACGTGATAAGATTGCATCATCCCTAGACATGAGACTTGTCTTAAAGTGATAAGGATTGATCATCCTGGAACTTGATCTGGATTGTATCATCCATGGACCTATGTCCTAAAGAGAGCGGGATTGATCATCCTATAATATGATCATGTGTGTTGCAGGGTATGCTGCTATTATGACTGATGAGGATACTTGTATTGATGTTTTGATACTTGTCTTGATGATATGTATTGATGGGGATACTTGTATGTATACTTGTATTGATGAGGATACTTGTATTGATGATGTGTATACTTGTATTGGTGTGGATACTAATACTGTTGATCTAGATGACAATGTTGTTGATCGTGTTGATCTAGATGACGATGCTGCTGATCGTGTTGATCTAGATGACGATGCTGCTGATCGTGTTGATCTAGATGACGATGCTGCTGATCGTGTTGATCTAGATGATGATGTTGCTGATCATGTAGATTGAGATGATGATACAGATGTTGTAGATCGAGATGATCCAAATGTTGTAGATCGTGATGATCCAGATGCTGTAGATCGAGATGATCCAGATGCTGTAGATCGTGATGATCCAGATGCTGTAGATCAAGATGATCCAGATGCTGTAGATCGAGATGATCCAGATGCTGTATATCGAGATGATCCAGATGCTATAGATCGAGATGATCCAAATGCTGTAGATCGAGATGATCCAGATGCTATAGATCGTGATGATCCAAATGCTGTAGATCGAGATGATCTAGATGTTGTAGATCGAGATGATCCAGATGCTATAGATCGTGATGATCCAGATGCTGTAGATCAAGATGATCCAGATACTATAGATCGTGAGGATCCAGATGCTGTAGATCATGATGATCCAGATGCTGTAGATCGAGATGATCCAGATGCTGGAGATCATGATGATCCAGATGCTGTAGATCGAGATGATCCAGATGCTATAGATCGAGATGATCCAGATGTTGTAGATCGAGATGATCCAGAAGCTGTAGATCGAGATGTTCCAGATGTTGTAGATCGAGATGATCCAGATGCTATAGATCGAGATGTTCCAGATGCTGTAGATCGTGATGATCCATATGCTGTACATCGATATGATCCCGATGTTGATGATCGTATGATGACGATGCTGATGATCGTGAGGATCCAGATGTTGATGTTGTTGTAGCTATTCGAGTGCTACAGAAGATAAAGATTCAGTACTGAAGATGTGGATGTTCCAGTATTGAAGATGTTCCAGTAACTGCTTGAGTTACTGATGATGTTGAGAAAGCTTCCAATGATTTATAGATGTATCATGTATGACGTTGATGACTCCTTGCTCGTGCAAATGCTGTTATAATATCCTTCTCGTTAAGGGGGAGTGTTGAGATATTGTAACTTCAAAGAATATTATATTTGTACTTTATTATTCCAGAGATGATTCATTCCTCCATGAATATCTTATTGTATATCCGGAGATGTTTATTCCTCCGTCGGAATGTGGTAACTTGGGTTATTAGACTTCCCTAGTGGGGGTCGGCCCTATATGTGTTATGTGGGTCAAAGGGTTATTAGACCACCCTAGAGGGGTCGGCCCAATCAGTTGTAGTGGGGTATTTAACCCAATGGTTAAATACGAGCCTACATGATTTGTGTAAAAGACAAGTCGGAGTAGTGTAT
This sequence comes from Larix kaempferi, assembly GCA_027924585.1. Classification (NCBI taxonomy): domain Eukaryota; kingdom Viridiplantae; phylum Streptophyta; class Pinopsida; order Pinales; family Pinaceae; genus Larix; species Larix kaempferi. Next base: position 1,172,044 of record BSBM01000358.1, read on the forward strand.
AAATAGAGGAGATGTATTCCTCATTTAACACACACTCACTCACTTGAGAGTAGCGCACTTGTAGAGCAGAGGTCTGTTATGGTGGAGGAGGAGATCATGTCTTTGGTTTGCATCTTTGTATATTGCTGGTCATCTATATTAAGGAAGCTTTGCTGGGTTTTGTACCCCATGAGGGTTTCCCGGGATAAATCTGTGTCTCTTGTGTTTATGCTATGCTTGTTGTTTCTTCAGTGATCCTATATATGCTATTATTGTGAAATGGAATGCAATGCTGCTATTTTTTGTCTTAGCATATTAAATCTTAACAGAAACAATGAGTTAGAAAAAACATTTGGACCAAAGTACCACAATGCTTATTAGTAAAATTAAAAAAAACAAGTTTTGGCTCAGGAATTGTGGTTTATCACCACGTTTCTCTTCGACACGGGCCATCAAAATACGTATAAAAATAACACGTCTTAACATCCTCTTCCTTTTAAATCCTCATCGCATAGTAATAAATAAGGATTATTATGCATGCACATCCTCACCTTACAATGTCAATTGGGTCCAGGCGCATAGACAACCATAAATTATCAAATGTGTCAAAGAGTAAGCCTTTCCAATAAAAATTAAGATCCACCCTTCAAACTTAATCACCGAGTCCAATTTATGCAAATATTTTCGAAGTGGGGGAAGGTTTGGCATTAAATGGTGTAAACGTTGGGGAATAAATGGTTTATATGTTGTACAAGGGTGCATGTGCGGGTTTGGGCGCGTTCACGGGTTTGGGAGCCTACGCATGTTTTAACATGCATGCACGGCCCTATTACTAGTTAAAAAAAACAGAGCTCTTTGTTTCCCGGGAATTCTACCAAAATCACGAGTTTCACTTCTTCTGTGGCTTTCAAGCTCTCACAAGTTGCTCATTGGCTCTCACAGGTTGATCTATTAGACACAAAATCACCCTTGGAATCTATCAAACATCTTCAGTGTTCTTGGAATCTAGTGGATTCATTCAAGCTACCAGTTTCCATTGCAAGTGGAGATCGTTTCTATAGAGGTATGGTGAATTGTAAATGAGTCTTTTCATTCACAAGATTTGAGATGAGCCCATGTCTTTTTGTTTTTTTCATATTCCCAAAACAATATCCATGCATAGACAACAATGAATTTGACAAGAAGATTTCCCAAGTTCACATCTAAAAAAACTCATATGAACACTAGACAAGATGAAGTATGCAACCTCCTCATTGTGTAATTAGTTCCCAAGTTAATTTTGTTCTTTTCACCTCATATTATGCTAGCAAAAAAAACCACACACTCACTAAACATAACTAAAAATATCACTTCAACTCATCCACAAAACCTCAACTCTCTCATCTCTTACTCAATACCATTGTATGGAATGAGGATATCTGTAAGTATATGCACCTTTCCTTTCTCTATGAATCCAAATATGATAATTTTCATCCATATTTACCATCGTTACAATATCCCCTCACCTCTAACAATGATTTTTTTTCCAAAAACCAAGACTTCCCCACTTCATGCTCTATTCAACATGATGATTGTTGGTATAGTCCCTAGTTCCCCACACTCTAACACCTCCCCACCCTAGATATTGCACATTAAAAGGTCAAATTATATTTCTCCTAATCACCCTTCCCAAGACCATGATCTTTGTTAGAAACCTTTGCATCCTCCTAAAGGTTTTACACAAAACAAGGTATACATTCATTCTATTGTGATGCATTGTTGAATTCAACCATGGGTATTTTAAACTCAAAACCACATTCTATCATCTCAAGGTTTATAGATCTAAGGAAATAGTTTGTTGTTGTTTCTTCAACTCCTTAATGTGTTATATAACCTAGTAATTTACGATGGTAAAGGATATTACCTCAAATGGAAGGATATAACATTCCACTAGGAAGACAAAGTAATCAAACTAGGTGCAAAGTCCTAGAATTGATAACATTAAGGGAGAAAGCAAAAAACGAAATTAATTAAGGTTACCTTATTTGATGTAGAAAAACTATCAAACTATTCCCAAGGCATCTCTAGCCATCTCTATTGTAGGGTGTTACTACCATAATTTTTATGAATTCATGGCCAGGAAAGACACTAGTTTCTCCTCTCTACACTTGACCAAACATCATCTATATTGATTGGAATTGTAAGGGATAATGATGTTTATTCAAACACAAATAAACCAACATAGTCTGTAGTTGTATATGTTAATTTGTAAAGTGGTAAGCTATGTTGGAATGTGTCAGGTTCATTATATAATGGCACTAATATCTTATTTGTTGTTTCTTTTGCAGGGGTAGGCCTGATAGCTGTGTTAAAGAGACTTTTGGAGATGGGAAACTCATGAAACGCAAAAAAAAGAAGAAGGAATCTGCCCATTGAAAAGGTCAATGACTTAAGAGAAAAGGCCAGGTTGGGAATGGAAAGATTGAGACATGGTTCTATCATTGTCCCAGATCCTGCCACTGATCCTAACACAGTTGTTGACATGAAAACCTCTTGTTCAGAACCACGGGTAAAGCGATCGCGTCCAATGGACCCAACTCAAATTACAACATCAACGCAATCTACAACCAACAATCCATCAATGAGTCATTCTGAAGTTCCTCACGACACAAGAATTTTGGGAGATGTTACATGTGTAGAGATGGACATACAAGCCTTGCTTAATTTTCAATCTCCCCAAGAAGACCACAACCCTGTCAACCACACTCCCATTATGGCCCAATCTATGAACAAAGCACCACAACAAACAAGCTCCATTATTCATGTCTCATGTCCACCCTCCCTACCTCGACTGTCCAGTGCCAAAAGAAGAACTCCTAGACGTATTCATGTGGATGAGAGTGCTATATCGGGGCTTGAAGGCAAGTTTCCAAAATGCATTATCGAATGGCAATGCAACAAAATTGTGAAAGATGGTTAATGTAAATGTCAATTATTGCTATGTTTGTTAAAGTCATGTTCTTTAGCTGTTGTTAGGAGAATTTTGGGAATAAAGATGGTTAAAAGTTCAGAGGCCAATAGTCATATTGTTAGAAATCTCCAATCTGCATTTAATGCGATTGGGAAGAAGTCTCGTACAAAATATCTTTGTGCAGCTCATCGTGTTTTAGCGGAATCAATTGTAAGCAAGTCCACAAGGCAACGTCGCCTGCTATCACACACTTCTCACATACTCAAATTAAATAGAAAACTATTAAAAAGTACTCTGTTATAAGAGAAAATATTGACAATCATGGTGGAAACAATTGTTGAGATTTTGTTGGTAGGTTTCCTCGTGCAGATAGGAAGCTAATTGATGCTGTTAAGGAGTTAGTACAAAAGTTTTGGCATGATCATACTAGGCCTTCATCAAACCAAAGAGATGTGCTAAAACTGAGAAAAGGTTCTACTGAACGTGAGCCCCATGTTAAACACTTCCTTGACACCACACAGACTGAACTCTATGAGAGATTCAAGAACGAGCACACACAATTGAACCCTGGCCAAATGTCCTTTGAGAAATGCAAACCATGGTACGTTCGTATATGCATTGATTGGAACACTTGTTGTTGTAGATACCACGTAGAATATGAATATTATTATGACACATATAAACATATATTTTGTGATTTGCATACTAACATTGTGCAGGGATGCAATGAATCCATACTACCACCGAATGTATCAAGAGACTTTATCCACAAAATTATGTGTCAAAGGCCCGAAGGACAAAAGTATTATAAAAAATCGTGTCTATATGGGACATGTTCTATGTGCAGTGGGTTTTCTCTTTTGAACTGTTGCATTCATGAAAGCAAGGACACATAATTTGGCATGATGGGTGTGGAGATGCAGAGCTTCAAGCACGTGACCTATCAATTAGACAATGTCAGAGAATGTAAAAAGATTGCATTGGGAAAGTCACAGGTACAAATGAATATTGCATATTTTTCATATTACACGTTTAATTTATGGCATATACATTTTTCCAAAGGCCACATTGTAATATTTCCCTTATTTCCATGGTAACAGGTACTGGCATGTGACTTCTTGACGGAATTCTATGAGAAAACCGAGCAGTATATTCAACATGTGCATGTAGGGAGATGGCAAGATGAGCAGTACAGAAAATGCAGGGACACATTTCCTGTTGGAACCATAGTGTCAATTGTGGATTTTGCCGAAAATTACACCCTCCAGCAACAAAATGAAATCCAGAGTCAATACTACCATTCAGACCAAGTCAACATCATGGTACATATTATGTATAGGCATGGGATAGAGAGCAGCAATGACAAGAGGATAATACTAAAGGAGATAAACTTTTACATAAGTGATGATAGAACCCATGATCTGCATTATGTGCAACATTGTTTTCGAATTTTCTATAATCAGTTGAAGGAGAGAGATATATAGATGGATCGGCATTGGATATGGTCAGATGGTTGTGCGGGCCGGTTCAAAAATGCCCAAGTATTCCAATGGATGAGTACTTTGCATAAGACTTGTAATGTGTCGCATATTTGGAACTATTTTGAGACCGGGCACGACAAAGGCAAGCATGATGGGCCGGTGCATGCATCAAGACCACACTATGAAGGGAAGAGATGAGCTTTGACAGGGAACCTCATATCCGAGATGCAGAATCCATAGTTCAATGGTGCTCCGCAACAATGTAAGAATGAGCAAGAGATCAACAAACATCATCGGTGGCAGGATGTGTAGCGAGAAATTTTTGGCTAGTGGTTGACATAGATCGATCGCATTCCTATAGTTGCGGCACAGTACAAGGAACACGTGGATTTCATTCAGTTCGAAGCTCAAACAACCACTTATTTGAAATATGGATGCGAAAGCTTGCATGCTTTTGCAACCCTTGCAGCAGCAACGAATCAGATGAATGCGAATGCATGGACTGGGTTGAAGAATGGGATCGTGTATCACTTGTAGTAGACCAACGTGCAGTTGTTGAAACAACCCAATTAGAGGAGGGCCAATCAACGATTTCTACAGACTACGACCATATATCAGATATTGTACAACCAGGACACATATACGCAGTTGTTGCACCGAAAGACAATGAATGGGGCATGGATTATTGGTTGGCACGATGCATCCAAGGTAAGAAAACCCTCTACGGATCATTAATCGACAATGAAGGAATTGAATTTTCTACTGGCTCGATGGTGGTTAAGGGGGAATATCTTACACTAGATGGGAAGTCAAGAAAGACTAGTGGGCATGTATTCATGGATTACAGACCAGGTTTAGTGGTGTATCACTTCACAAACTTGATCGTTGGCACAAACATCCATCTTCAAACAATGTCAAGCAAGAGCTCAACCAAGGTACGCTACTACCTGCCTCATTCAGAGCACGAGATATTGATGGAGACAATTAGCAATAGAGAGGATCCAGATGGATTTATTGAATGAGGCCAATCAACTTTACATAAGAGAAAGAATTGCATCAAAGAATGTTATGTTCTACATCGAGGTATGTGTAGTTTTATGTTATTTCGTTGGTACATGCATTTTTTGTTATTTCCTATATGTATTAAATTGTTCCATGCTTCTCTTTTATGTTGAATAAAATGGTGATGTGATTTGGATCAAATTTGAGTAAACTGAGTTAGTATTTTCTTAAATATATCTATTTATGTTTGTAGCATTTGAAGATAGTCATTTTGATAGGTTCTCAAGATTAGAATTACCTAGGTTTTAGGAAATTTTTTGAAGTACATAGTCTATTACAATGGTCTTCAAAATTTAACTTGGTAAATGAAACCTTCTAGGAATGCATGTATGGATAGAAGGGTCTTCCACTTGGGGTAGGGAGTTATCATAAGGTTTCAAGGGTGGTATTTTTGAGATCTATACTTGAGAGGGAATTGTCATCATCATAGATAACCACTTAGAGGGACTTGTCATCATCATCACCAACATCATCTCTAGGCTCCTCATCAACATCTCCATCATCATCATATTCTTCATCATCACCATCACCATCACCACCATCATCAATGTCTTCATCATCACCACCATTGTCAACGTCTTCATCATCACCACCATCGTCATCATCATCATTAACTCTAACTCTAACCCTAATTAAATTTCCTTCCATAAATCTAGCCCCAACCCTCACCCAAACCCTAGCACTAATCCATCTTCTTCATCATCTCCATCACCATCACCATCACTGTCACCATCACCATCACCATCACCATCACCATCACCATTGCAGAGTTGGCCCCCGTGTGCAAAAATTGCACACTCCCTCACTGAGAAAAACCCTAGTTTCCAAGATGGACATACAAGATGGCACCAGGGCCATGGAACCGGAGGAAAGGGGCACCCTTGGCACTATCCTGGCTTCCTGAATCCAATGGAGTCAACGATTCGTCGATCGGAGCCACGATCGTCATTCTATTGATCATTTCGTCTCGCATCCAAAAGGCCTTCAGGGACACCTGCTGGATACCTGTCGAGGGCATAGAAGTCCAACCGTGCAGCAAAAATGAGTTTCGGGGAGTCTTGCAGGTGTGTCTAGGCAGGTTTCATCTGGGAATGCTGGTTGTAAGTGATCGACGGACGATATTGCAGAGTTGACCCCCATGTGCAAAAATTGAACACTCCCTCACTGAGCAAAACCCTAGTTTCCAAGATGGACGTTCAAGATGGAACTGGGGCCACGAGACCGAAGAAGAGGGGTGCCCCTGGCAATATCCCGATGTCCTGAATCCAATGGAGTCGACGGTTCATCGATCGGAGCCACAGTCATCATTCTATGGCTCATTCCGTCTCGCATCCAAAAGGCCTTCACGGACACCTGTTGGATACCTGCCGGGGGCATAGAAGTCCAACCGTGCAGCAAAATCGAGCTCTGAGGAGTCTTGCAAGTGTGTCTAGGTAGGTTCTGGCTGGGAATGCTAGCCGTAAGTGCTCGACAGATGATTTTGCAGAGTTGACCCCCGTGTGCAAAAATTGCACACTCCCTCAGTGAGCAAAACCCTAGTTTCCAAGATGGACGTTCAAGATGGCACTAGGGAAACGAGACTTGAGGAGAGGGGCTCCCTTGGCACTATCCCGACATCCTAAATCCAATGGAGTCGATGATTCGTCAATCGGAGCCACGGTCATCATTTTATGGCTCGTTCCGTCTTGCATCTAAAAGGCCTTCAGGGACACTTGTTGGATACCTACCGGGGGCATAAGAGTCCAACCATGCAGCTAAACCAGGTTCCAGGGAGTCGTGTAGGTGTGTCTAGGTAGGTTCCATTTGGGAACGCTAGCCATAAGTACCCCCTGGACGATTTTCCAAAGTTGACCCCAATGTGAGGGCCATCCAAATTTGCTCAAGGGGGCCATTTCTCGTCCGAATGCCACCGGAAGTGCGTGGCCACCATGGACAGGTCCACAATGGCCATGTGGACCCGTGGGAGGCGACAAAATCCAAGTCCTCTTGTCGGGTTGGGTTCCGTGGCCCCAGGGCAAATCCTCCAAGTGTCCATGAATGGCCCCGGGGTGCCCGATTAGAATGCCCGGGGCACCTGGATCATGGCTCGGTTCAGGAATTCGTCGACTCCGGAGGGTCCGGGATGGTGGGTTTCAACTAGGGGACCCCCCACAGCGTCCCTCGAAGACCCGAAAGCGGTGCCAACGATCCATCTCTGGAGCTAGGGTTTTGCTCAGTGATGGCCATTCCAAATTTGCTCAAGGGGGCCATTTCTCGTTCGGAGGCCTTCAGGGATACGTGGCCACCGTGGACAGGTCTACAGTGGCCACGTGGACCTATGGGAGGTGACGAAATCCAAGTCCTCTCGTCGGGTTGGGTTCCGTGGCCCCGGGGCAAATCCTCCAGGTGTCCCTGAACGACCCCGGGGTGCCCGACTAGAATGCATGTGGCACCCAGACCGTGGCTCAGTTCGCAAATCTATCGACTTCGACGGGTCCGGGATGGCGGGTTTCATCTAGGGGACCCCCCATAGTCTCCCCCGAAGACCTGGAAGCAGTGCTAACGAGCCATCTCCGGAGATAGGGTTTTGCTCAGTGATGGCCATTCCATATTTTCTCAAGGGGGCCATTTCTCGTCGAGAGGCCCTCAGGCATGCGTGGCCACCGTGGACAGGTCCATTGTGGCCACATGGACCTGTGGGGACTGACGAAATCCAAGTCCGCTCGCTGGTTTGGGTTCCGTGGCCTGGAGGAAAATCCTCTAGGTGTCCCTGAACGACCCCGGGGTGCCCGACTAGAATGCACGTAGCACCCGGACCGTGGCTTGGTTCGCAAATCGATCGACTCCGACAGGTCCGGGATGGCGGGTTTCAACTAGGGGACTCCCCATAGTGTTCCCCAAAGACCCGGAAGCAGTGCCAATGGGCTAGTTGACATAATTAGTTCTGTCCAACTTATTTGCTTATGTCAGGTATGAGTCTTCCAACTTGTTCGACATCCTTCAGTCCTCAACAACAGCTTATTCTTCCTTCGATGGATCTCCTCCAGCAACACTGGCCTTGTATGGCTGCAGATCTGACTATCTTCACCAGCAAACACTCTTTCAACACACAAGTGGCAGCTCACTTTGCTTGATCAGGTGTCAGGTCGTCCTTTCACAGCAGTTGGGCATCTCCTCTACTTTACAAACTGCGTATCCTCAACAACCGAGGAAGATAGACGACTATTCCTCCACAGATAGTGGGCAGCACAGGCGTTCTCCCACGTGTATCAGAACATAGCTTTATACAAGGGTGCTGTTCCTAGTTTTAGAATCTCGACACTATGCAGCTTGAGGAATGCTTCAGGAGCTACGGTACATAGACTTCACCTCCGCATAATATATTTCTTCATAGCAATTAATCGGACACAGTAGTAAATAGCGCTTCAAAGATGGTGCTCTTCGCATGTACAACAGTCTCATGGATTTCACAGTGGCTGGTAACAGTGGGCAGGCTCTTATCAAACTTAGTCTCCATGTTTTCAAGGAAGCGGATTTTGTGCACAACTGACAACACTGATTTGATGGCTCTCATAAGTTGTTCTGCGGCTACCCTTTTACCATCTACAACAACGACAACTACTCTCAGGTAAGAGAAAAAAAATTGCATTGTAGAGGCCCATAGCGTTGCTCCTTCTCCTACGTGGCAATTTCTTTCTCACGGGAAGCACCTCCTCAACGTAGGTAGTCGGGTGATTCCTCCACCCCTGAGATCTTCTCTCTTGACAAAACAGTCTCGATTAGTGGCTTTTACACACAGAATTGTAGCATCAATTATCCAATCTGTAGATCGTTGGGCTCTTCCATGAGGAGCTCTTTTGCAGCAATTATCACACAGTAGCAATCAAATCGGCGGCTTCCACTCGCATCGACTCTTCCTTTCACAGCAGCGATATTTCTTATCACAGCATGGACTCCTCTCTCTTGCTCTTCACGGCAGTCATCCAACAATCTTTACAATCACAGCGAGCCACAGTGGGCTTTCGCAACAGGCCACAGTGGGCTCTGATACAAAATTAAAAATTAGAATGTAAGGCAGCCAACCATAGTGGGCACACACAAGAGAGACTGTGCTCTCGCAATCTGATTAATTCATGAAATGATACATACATTTATAGGCTTGGGAAGCCTCAACCAAATCCCTGGAATAGTGGGGCTACCAAATTCTCGTGAACACATAAATACAAGGTTGTTACAACAGATAGAGTGAAGACAATAACCAACACTAATTATGGAATCAACAATCCAAACAAGCTACTATTTTCTCCATTATTCCAACACACCCACCAGTTTACTTATTGTTGTGCTAGTTAATATAAACATAAAACAAAAAAATCATGCTTGAACCTTTGCCATTTAAATTTTAATCAAGATGCATTTAAGTATAACAAGATACGACGACCATGAAATGAATCACGACTGTACACTTGTTGTACACTCAAGTTAATCTTGTGGATCCACTCAAGGAATCCCAAAATGTGAGATAATATAAACGCCTAGCATAATTATAAAAAAAAGAGCCATGAGATGGAAATGTCACGGCAATTTCTTTGGGAAATTGCTAATAACTATTGCTATAATATGATACTTTCACCATAAAATTGTAATAGAAAATGAAATTCTTTTGTTAAAAAATTACTTAACCATCGAATCAATTTCTTAATGTTTTGTGGAAACAAACATAGTTGGAAAAGATGCAAAACTTGTACTAAGCATCCTTCTCCATGGTCAAAGACCATTTTAAATATGCATACATCCACGTGGACTTGGAGAAGGGCGTAGCATACATGACCACTCAACCAAATTCACAAAATAGGACCATGTCCAAGGAATCCCATGTAACTAATCTTTTGTTTCTTTTCTTCTTTATGCTCACAGTCCTTCAATTACTACCTCTATTTTGTGTTTTTCAATCTGCATTTTAAGAAAGCAATTTGAATCTATTTATTAAGCAAGAGCGGTAGATAGAGGGAGCAAATATAAGAGGGATATTTCGAAAACTATTAATTACTATTTTCTATAAATATAGAGCTAAATAGGCCAACACCCCTCACTCGGAGAAAAACCTTTAATACTAAAATAAAAGGATTCAAAGGAGCTCTAATTCTATAGTTCATAATCCATAATAGTTTCTAAGATTTTGTAAATGGGTTTGCAAGTTAGAGAAGTCTTGGTTATCACGTGTAAGCCTTTGAAGTAATGATTGATATTATGAGATTCATTTGAGGTGGTGATTGATGCTATGTGATTAATTTCAGTAGCTTTATTTCAAATTTTTCACCCCTATCAAAATATAAAAATGGCTTTGTATAAATATAGTTCTAAATATATTTACTCATAAACTTCATCTTGAATTTTGAATTAATTTTTCTATATTTTATGAATAAAATAATATTTTTACTCCATATTTAAAGTTTTTTTCCTTTAGTTATGTAATAATACACACAATATTGATGTGGCACACATGATTCAGCTTCTAACATTTTCATGTGATCCTTCCCTTCCCTCCACATATTTTTCTTCACGTCGTCATTGCCCTTTAATTATTTTTTTCTGTATTTTCTTACCTTTATTAGGCTAATAATTATTTTTTTCTTTATTTTCTTACATTTATTAGGCTAACAAGGGACACCATGTGACATTATTTAACTGGTTGTAGGTGGGATGTCTTTATGGTAAGACTCAAGCATCTTTATAAAATTTTGTGCCTTTTGCCCATATGTGTTTATCGAGCCCTTATATTACGAAATGGCAAATCATGATACACTTGTCAACATCTGTATGGATTCAGAGTTCCGCTTTTAGTTTATTATATTTTCAAATTTCTTAATGTATAGCCGTGTTTGCCCAATTGCTTTGTGGATGATTGCAGTGAAACAATGTTTCGAGAAAGACTAAATCATGGCTAGCAATTTTCCTAATGTACAATCTGAAGTTTGGAATGTTTCGACACATTCTGGCATAATCCATAATAAATTACAACGTTTTGCTATTGCACTTAACCTTTGTAATTTTATTTCGTTTTGATAATTAAAATATATAGTTTACCATTATTTTGTTTTGATAAATGTAACCAATTGTTCCTTCCACAAATCTTATCAGGTGGACCTAAACAGGGATTCAATGTGATCATATTGTAAGCATAAGTATTGAAGGAATGAAACAATATCTGTTATAGTATGGGTTGATAATTGCAGCATATTTAGGAATATGATGTGGATTAATAATCATTGTTGATAACCAGATTTTTTATTAGTTTTAGTTTTAAATATTTATCAACATCTGCAAGTTTTAACCACAAACCTAACATTAACATTACAGTATTAAGATAGGAACACTTATCAGCGTTTTCATCTGCAGATGTGCTAGTAGAATCATCCAAATCGTATAAAGAATTATCTTCTCGGTCGAGACTACTTATAATCTACTTGATTACAATCATAATTTCTTATTGGTTTGATGATAATGCGAAATCTACTTGAATATTGTAATTTTATTCTTTGTGATTTTTAGATAATGCTGTTTTGTAGGTTTTTTTCACTGAAAAATTCAACTTACTATAAAGCTGTTTTGTAGGTTAACTTAACAGTAACACAGATTTAGAATATAAAGTAGTTTTCGTATTGGCTTTTAAATCAGAGATCCACTAACATCAAGCTTAACAAATCACATTATTGTTTATTGACTGACATTATTGTTGATTGTTTATTGTTATTGACTGACATTATTGTTTATTGACTGACATTAAATCAGAGATCCACTAACATCATTGTTTATTGACTGACATTATTGTTTATTATTTTTTTCCCAAACAACAGCTTTAATAAATTAATATCAGCTACTGAATTTTAGAGCGAAGAACGTCGGGGCGGAGGAGGAGGAGCTCTCTCGATGGCTTGACGAATTTCTGCTTGAAATCTTTGCATGGCAGCGGACGGCAAGGAGAGGGGAACTAGTATTTCTTGCACACCACTTCTATTCCGATGCAGGCCGAAGAAGCTCCTCGACACTACATTTGAAACAGCCTCGCCGTCGCCGACGTAGACAGGCGTTCCCCAACCGAAATCCACATCTCCAAAGCCGATTTTGGTAACGTCCGATATCACAAATGTGCCCGCCACTGTCAACGGAGGACGCCCTTTCAACTCCATCAAATCTATCGCCGATCGCACGTACTCGTCGTTGACAGCCATTTTCGCTTGGCGAACCAATTTCACAGCGAAAGACAGCGGTTTGCTTGCCAGCTCTCCTGCAGTCGTCTTCGCGCATGCAAAGCAGAACGCATTGCCGTAGAAGCCTTTGGGAAGCGGCGGGTTGAATATTTTTCGGGCGTCGAGGGGGAATATGAACCGAATTTCCTTCTCCGCGGGCAGTTGGAGAGACCTCGTTCTCAAACGCCACAAACAAGCTGACAGAACTTCAAAGGTGGAGCACTTTAAAAGGCTTTGATCTATTGCTTGTCTCTTCAGCGACTCGATCACATTTGGCCCGAAAACAAATGTATTGCGGGTTATCTCGTTCACGTTCGCCATATGGTCATCCTTGTCTTCGATTTGATCATATTCGTAGTGGCGGAATTTAACTACGGGATTCGTCCGAGGTCGGATGATTTCTCTTTTCCAAATTGGACGAACCGAAGGCCTCGCGGCACCTTTCGTCATTTCACCGAGAGCGTTCATGAACTGAACGAGGCCAACGGCGTCGCTCATGGCGTGATTCAACCTGAGGGCAAATACAAACCCTCCACATCTCAGTCGCGTTACCTGAAATTTCAAGACTCAGAAAAAGGAAATTCGATTTCTAGAAATAGCAGCTAAAACCAATTTTATGAATTGAATCCAGAGAGTAAATCCCCGTGCAGAAATGAATTAACCTGAATGAGGAGGAGGGGAGAATTCGTAATAGTTTGCGAGCCTGGTACGTCGTGCAGCAGATCACCCCAACAGAAGGACGGTGAGTGGAAGTCTCCAAATTCATCCATACAAACGTCGGCATCCGCTTCCACAAAAAGCACGCCTTCGCCCGTGCAGTCCACGATGAGCTTACCCGCGGGCGCGTCTCTCAATCTTCCGGCAAAAGGATAGTAGAACACCAAAACCTTGGCCAGCCCTTCTCTGATAACTCTGGCTGGATCCCCATCTTTCTTCGACCGGTCGAACCGATAGAAATGAACGAGAGGAATATGAAATCTCAGACGCGCTTGATCATCGATATTCGAAAGATGTAGAAATTCCTTAGGAGTAGGTAGGGAAGGAACCACGAGGACGGCCGGCCTTCTAGTGACCCTGAATTTCAGAGATGCCATCAAAACAAAGCTTTCGATAGTCAGCCAAGACTAGAAACCCAATACGAGACTTCAAGCGACAGAAAGAAAAGATGAGACCGGATGCGTTGAGACTTGGATTCTTAGCCACTAGATTTATAATAAGCATAAAAGTCTGCTTTTATTTTTAAATTTATATATTACTTAATATTTTATATATACATATCAAACCCTTATATATATATATATGTGATGATGATGATGCTGATGATGTTGATGATGAGGAACTAGGTGATGACGATGATGATGACAATGATGATGATGATGATGATGATGATGATGATGATGACGACGTCGATGATGATGATGATGATGGGGATGAGGATGAAGATGATGATGAAGAATTGGGTGATCCATTGTCCAAGGAACTATAGTTTACTTTTTCTTTTTTTAAATATTCTTAACTATTCATTTTTATAAACCATTTCAAAAACCCAACTTAATTTCCCCAAACATTCATTTTCCGATTGTCCAAGGAACTATAGTTTACTTTTTCTTTCTTTAAATATTTTGAACTATTCATTTTTTAAACCATTCCAAAAACCCAACTTAATTTCCTCAAAGATACATTTTCCGAGCGCCAGAAAACGTAGTTTACTTTTTCTTGCTTTAAATATGCTTAACTATTCATTTTTATAAACCATTCTAAAACCCAACTTAATTTCCTCAAAGATTCCCTTTCCCACGTCAAGAACTGTACTTTACCTTTTCTTTCTTTAAATATTCTTAACTATTCATTTTTATAAACCATTCCGAAAGCTCAGCTTAATTTCCTCAAAAATTCCTCTTCCCAACGTCAACTTCATTTACTTTTTCTTTTTTCTAAAATATTCTTAAAGTATATTACTCCTTTTTGTTTTAAATTTTCTTTTGTAAATTATTCCTTATTGTTTTGTGATTATTTTTTGGAGTAGGATCATTATTTAAAATAATTTAGATTTTTAAGTAAAGTTTTAGATTATAAAATATAAAAAAATCTAAAATTTTTAATATCTTTAAAAAAATAAAAATCTCTAAAATTTTGTAAACAATTATATCAAATTTAAATTATTTAAATTTAATCATTTATCAAAGATGTGATTGAAGATTTTTGTACTAAATTTAGTAGGTTTATCAAAGATCTTACCATCAACTTCAATCATGGAAGGTTGATAATATGCTTGATGATTATCCAAAGCTATACTAGTATATTCAGAGCAACCTCTCCAAGTGTGGCTATCTCTCGGACAATATGGATACTTCGATTATCCTTCTTATGAGGACAATCCCCATAGAAATGACTCTTCCCATATCCCCAACACTATAAGGGTTCTCTTCTTATTTCTTCTTTCTTCTTATAGAGGTTATCTTTATACTCAGTTTTAATTGGATTTTGTTTATTTTTAAAAGTATTCCTCTGAAAATTATTATGTTTATTGAATGGTTTGAATTCTCTTCTTTTAAAATTACTCCCTTCTCTTTTCTTGAAATTATAAGGATTTTCATGTTTACTTTTATATTGATCATAAGTTAATTTGGCCTTCCTCATTTCTTCATATAATTTTTGGGGTTATCAAACTCTAAGCTAGGTAAGCAACCTCATGATCTTTGAGTTTTAGGATTTTCTTTGTTTACGTAAGGCACATATCTTAACATGGATAAAAATTTAGTACAAAAATCATGCATTGACATTAAACCCAATATTAACACATAAAACTCTTTTTCTTTTTCCTCATAATAATACTCTCAAAAGGTACTCTTTTTTAAACTCCTTTTTAAAGAAATTCCAACTAAATTTTCTATCATTAATTATTTTTTCTCTTTTTAAGTCCTGCCACCATTCTCAACCTTCTCAACTAGATTGAAGATGGTCATTTTACCCTTCATATATCATTTGAGCAGTTATACATAGTAAATTATTTATTCATCCTAGATATCCAAGCTTTAGTTTCTTCTCATTTTTTTACTTCACCGTCAAAGGTAGGAGGTTTTATCTTCTTCAATTCTCGTGTTATCTCATCTTTATATTTTCTCTTCTTCCTTTGTGTTCCCTCAAGGCTATCACTAGAATCTTCAGATTCAGTACATATAGGGATTTCGTCAAAGGAAGGGAAATGAGATGATGAATTTTCTCCTCCATGTGTTTTTTTTATTTTTATCATTAGTTATCTCATTCAGTTTTGACAATAAGACTTCATTTAAGTCTTCCTGGGTTCTCATTACCCTCTCATGTTGAATTTTAAATTTCAGCAATTCAACTTGTAAGTCTCTTATTGCTTTCAAAATCTCTTTTGAATTATCATTAACATTTTTATCTGCATCATTAAGTTCAACCCAAACAGGTGGGGCAGGGGATCATCTTCCGGCCATTTCTTCCCGCACTTTAGTAAAAACCAATTTTTTTCTATACAAATAAGAAGAACAACATACAAACTAAATTAGATTCCTCATAACACTAATGGACACCATAAGACCAAGTGTCGTAACTTAAGCTCTAATACCACAATGTAATAACCCCAAAATACACAATTTTTGAAAAACTTAAAAATTTTCACTACCACTAGTATTTGTGTAGCACTTTTATTCTTAAAAAGATATTCCATTTATCATAAAATTCCATGTCCAAATATTCAAATAAAAATATGCATAATTATTCTAGGATTACTGCTAAGTCTACTCACTCTCTAAAAATCCCAATTTTTATTTCCATCATTGTAACAATTCTTCTTTTAATTAAAAAATCCTAACTTAAAATACCCATGACTTATATTTCAACATCCAATAATCATCAACATAAAATATCCATTAATGTAATATCAACATAAATATCCATTAATGTAATATTATATTGAATATTCACCAAATGAAATTTTCAACAAATGATGCCTTTCCAATATTTAAAATAATATGAGAGGTATAAAAAGAAAGAAGTCTTATTCTCTTAATCATCAATACGGAAACTCAGCGTTTGTGATCATCAATAATACACTCAAATTCAAGTTCATCCCATAGGTGATATATATATATATATATATGTGGATTCAATTTCCACAGCTAAATATAAAGTCAACTCTCAATGTAAGTGTTTATATTTACATATGTGTGTATAATAAAGACCCCTATTTGTTATAATGACCTTTTTTCCATTTTATGATACATTTATTTTTCTATTATAAAAATCAAACTTCTATTATTAAACCGTTATATATTTAAACATCTCATTCAATATCCCTCGGATTTATGAATACATATAATTAATAATAGAACACAACACATAAGCTTGCATACGATTTTCAAATTCTTAGTTGGTTTTTATCACCCTAAAAGATTTATGAAAAAATGGTTTAATCGTCGAGTGAATTAACTTTCACGTCGATGATGCACGTTAACTCAAGGCCTAACTAAATGAGTCTGCCACTCAACTAAGAATTTCGGGACACTCAAGTTATTAATCATATATCTTATACCTAAGCCAAGATAGAACCATATAAAAATTAAATGAATACATAACTTGTTAATTCATAAGGAGAGACAGTCATCTAAACGTTTCAACATTTAAGTCTCAGACTCACTGTATGCATATTTCAATTTCGGCCGCACAATACACAACAGAAGTAAGTGCGTGACTAGAGATTGGCATTGATATAAGGTGGGACTGCCTGACAGTGAACATCTAGATCTAGAGTGAGGATTTTCTGCTAAATAAAACTCCAACTCAATTGATCTGTCAAAGAAACCGCGGCTGGAAACAAGTACGAAGAGAAAAGGGGGGAAGTTGACTGTCCATTACATTAACATAGTTTACTTTCCAGGGTGAGCCTGCGTCTTGGGCTAGAGGCGGATCACGTCATTCCAAGGAACATTGTAACACCTCCAAAAATCCATAAAAATTTAAAATTTATCTATGGAGTTTAAATGCTACAATTTGCTACGCGGAAGTGTATGTTTAGCTTTATAATGACTGATTCTATTTGTGACACTTAATTATTAAGAATAGTCGTCAATTATTAATTATGTCTTAACGACATTAGACTCATTATGGGAATATGATAACAGTCATAAAAATCAGTATCATAATTGGGGAATTTACTTTCAATTTTTTATTGTATAAATATTTTATGCATTCTATGATGCTACTTGTCCATAGACTCATGATATTTTAAGTTGCGATACTTACGTTTAGTTCGTCATATCATAGAACATGTTTTTAATGGAGCATTAGTTAAATTATGATTATAGCGTTAATACTGAGCATGCATTTCTCTTATCGAAGGGGTCCTTGTGAAGCCCCTTAAGCTTACTTAGCTTTCTGCTAATGCACTCTACCACCTTCACTAGGTTACAGGTGAGGTTAGGCATCCAACATATTTGATGTTGTTATTATGCTCATGGTTAGCATGGTAAATAAGGAGGCTTCTTTACTTAGTTGGTCATCCGACAATCATGAAAGTTGGTCAAATTCTCTCTTAAGAATTGGTGGTTACTAACCATCTTGATGGTGAAAAGCATCTCAATTTTTAATACTTGATTATGTTTTTAATTGTGTTATTTTGATATTGTTTCACTATAGGGTTAGAGTTTTCTAGCTACAACTCGATGGTGCTTGTAAAACTTGAACCAAACTATATAGAAGTGGGTCAATGGAAAATGCGCCAACGTAATAAACTTCTAAGCATAAACGATAACGAAAACTATAGAGTTGGGGTTTGATATTCGAATGATAGTGGTTGACAGGTTGCATAATAAATGTGACCACGTAAAGGGTTTGGTTGATGGTCTCCACGTGTGGGGAAACCATATACTTTCACTAAGGGTTTGGTCTTTGGCATTGTGTTATGTTTGTCGAAGGGTTGGATAGCTCTGCTCTCTCGGTCGTCATGGCTACTAAGTGAAAGGTATAACGTTCGTAGAGGTAAAACTCATGAAGTCTTCACTAAGTATTAGTGTTAAGACTTTTTCATTCGATTGCTCTGCAAAAGAACCATGCTCTTGGCTCTTATGGTCTTCCATCGTGATGGATAAGCATAGTTTGAGGACAACATTCGAATCTTTAACAGGTGTTGTTCATGTTTACTCTTTGTAAAAAGTTTCCTTGTTTATTATATTTCTTTTATGTATTCTAATATTATTAATGACGACTTGCTACTCGTGTTGGCAGGGATTCCTTGGTGCTCTCTAGTCGTGGCTTGATTTCGGTGAAGATTTAGGGCATGAAAGACATAACCAGTGTCTAACACCTAACTCCGCCAATCCATCAAAACTGGAGACCAGTTCCCCAGCAGCAGAAGATAGTTCCCAAATAGAGTTTGTGGATTTCCTCCCTTTTGCATATGCTTGAAAAATTTTTGTGTTCTCATCACCGCTCTGAAGCCATATCGCCCTACTTTTCATTCTCCACGTCTCTTCTCTCTCACACAGAATCACATTCCTGCAACGCTCCCACTCCATCAACTCTCCTTTCTGTTGTTCATCCAAATAACCCATTCCCTGACAGTGTAGAAGTTTACCAATATTCAACTCAGCAGCTAGCAGGTTCTGTTCATCTCTCACCCTTTTTTCATGAGCTAGAGGATAGTAGCCTCTTTAATACGCTTAAGATTTTGATGGAAGTGTGCACCTGCATGCTCCTGGGAATCTAGAGGTCGATGAACCCACAGATCCTGAACCAATATATGAAAATCCTCCTCCTTCAGCCAGCTAGGATTGAATTTGAAAGGACTTGGGGGTTTATTACTTCTGCCTCTTAACTCCAGGAATATGGGGCAGTGGTCAGATACCCCACCTGACCCTACCCACTATCTGACAACATCAACCCCCAGTGCCAACACATCGGCCACCAGAAACCTATCCAGTCTTTTAGCCACCCTATGGTCCCTAGCTCTCTTATTCCTCCAAGTTGGAGTTAACTTGGCTGGTAGAATGTCTAGTAGATCCTTCCTGGCGAAGGCTTGAATGAAAAAACTTGCCAATGAATCCGGTCCAGCCCGAGGCCCCCACACTTCAGAAGACCCCAAAGAAAGATTTAAATCACCTCCCAGAATCACATCCCTGCCATCAAAAAGATTCATACTTAACAATGAGTCCCAGAAACCAACCCTATTTGAATAAGGCCCGTAGATATTGAGAACCGTGATCAACCTGCCCATCTCAGCATCCCAAACTACCAAACCGATACCAGAAGAGATACCCCAAGAACTATCAGATCTACAACTCTTCACCTTCCACCCCGAGGCCAGCCCTCTAGAGCGCCCCTGTGCATCCACTCCTACAAACTTCCATCTTGGAAGCAAAGATTCTAAAGTCCGAACAACATTCTCACTGCCACCCAAAGTTTCTTGCAACAGTAAAACATCCGGTTGATTTAAGTCCACCAACCTCCTAAGGGACGATTTTTTAATGGGACTCGCCAACCCACGACAGTTGGAGGACATTATTTTCATAAGATACCCCCATCCAGGGCTTTCGCTGCTCTAAGTGCCCACTCAATCGAAGATTGTGTGCCCATCACTAAATCTACTTTTGCCCGATCTTGTGCTTTTGACAAAAGGGATTTTCGTCCCCGACCCTTTCCCCCAACACTATAAGCCAATTCAGGAAGTCCCTTCCCCCCCGATCCATCAACAGCAATCTCCCTATTTCTAAGAGCATATCGGATACTTCGACCCTCAGAACTGCTGGAGTGTTTGGTGGTTACAATGGACGGCGTGTATACACAATCCGTATCAGACAATATACAAGGAGCTACAGGACATTATGTATCGGTACAGGCAAGAGGGGGAGGCCCAAGACTACCCCCCCCAAATCATCAATGGCAGCAAATAAAGAATCTGTAGGTGAAACTAAATGAGACATACCCTGGTGATTCGCAGTTGTACCCCGTTATATAAAGGACAGCTCCCGTTGCTCTCTGGAGGTGGCCCGAGTCAAAGGAGTCATGTTAAAAGAGGCCCCCACATCAACCGGATCCGCACACCCAATAGTCTCCATTCCTTTGTTCACCAAAGGAGGCAAAATTGCCTCAGCTCCATGTATCCCGCGGTTGTTGGATGGTACCACATTATCAAAGATCACCCCTCTGTCAGAAGCAGGCCCACTGCCATCAACCACCACCGCCTGAGGGTTCACTGTCAACATAGGATTAGTGCGCTCTTTAACTCCATCATTGACCATTGGCTTACTAGCCCGAAACGGTAAGTGGCAGCTGGCTACCAGATGTCCAAGAACGTTGCAGCGGTGGCACCTAAACGGCACACCCACATAATCCAGAAGTTGGACGAAGTCCCCATCCTTGGATTGTACATTAATCTCAGCAGAGAGCCCCAGCCGAAGGTCAATTTTTACCAAAATCTTTGCCACCGTGTATTTTCCAGACTCATTATGTGAGTAATCAGAACACACATAATCACCTAGAAAATTCCCAATCTCTGCAAACCGAGTTTCATTCCACAGATGCATGGGGAACCCAGGAAGCTTCACCCACAGCGGTTCTGCAACAATTTTCTCTGTTTTAGAGTCGAAAAAGGGGGTCCAGCTTTTCAGAATGATAGGGACGCCCAACATTGACCAATGTCGACTTAAGACTGCATCAACCTCCCCTTTGTTCAATAGAATGAAAGAAAACCATCCTTTTGTTAGCACTCGGATTTGAGGGGCTGAAGACACTAGATCCTTCCACTGCTCATCTGCCCAGCCCTGAAGGAAACCGCGACCAAATCTTTTTCCCCGAACATGTCCAACCACTGCTGTAAGTGTGTAATCCTCCGCCTCTTCCATCGTTACATCCACGCCCATCACTAACTTATCCTTTCTCTTCCGTTCTTTAACCCTCTTCGCAGCATTTTTTTGAGAGTCAGCCTTCGCAGAAGCTCCAGTTCGAGGAATAGGCACCCTGGCAGTGGTAGGTAATTCAAAATGATTCCCATCCCTGTCCTGCGCTTCCACGGGCCCATAAGAGACCACTAGCCCCCCTCCTTTCAAGAAGGGTCCACACATAGCCCCTGACCCATCCACCTCCGCATTGTCAGCTCCAGCAGCAATATTCCCTCGATCGTGTACCCCATCTGAGGTGTAAGCCACATCCTCCTCCATGCCACCTCAGTCGTTCCTTCAAATTAGCCAGATCACCAATCCCTTGCACCAAAATTATCTAGATCACCAATCCCTGGCACCAAATAAGCAACTACACTGACATAATAGTAACCTCAGAAATAAAAAAAATCAATAACAGCTAGGGACCGCCCCCTAAGCCACAAAACACGCAATCAGCGTTCTTCACCACAGAATCCTCCAAGATCCCCATGCATCCCAGAGAGGCCCGTCACACAACCATGGCGTGGGTTCAAGACCGACCACCTGCAAGCCCCTTCATTAACTTCACACGGCACCAAGGTCCAAAATGTAGCTGTACCAAATCTCTCAGCTTCAAATGCCCTGAATCACAGCATGGTTGCACTATCTAGTCAATTTCAACATGGTTTATTAGTTCCTTTATCAATTCCAATGGGTTTTATCATCGAGGCCCTAGCAGTTAAGGCATTTCTTAAACCGATTCCTTCTGTTGGAATAAGGGATTTAAATATTGAAAAAAATAATGCCTGTGGTTTCCTCTCCGCCAGTTTCCCTTTCTATTTCAGGAAATCTGTCCACGCCAGACATAATCGTTCAGATAGCTGGAAATTCAAGCAGATCTCTGCCATTATATGTGCTGACTCCTATGCCAAGAACCGCTCGACTGTTCAAAGAAAACCCCCACACAAACACCCGCGCGCTCAATGGCCCTCCGAGACCGATCCAAGGAGAACAACTCCAGGGGGAAAGCTCACCACGATCTCTGAGAATGCCTGCACAAATCCACAACTCAACCTCGGTTCTGAAGCAGTCCTTGGAGCGAAAAAATTCAAACCTCCATCTGCAACAATGATTCATGTTTACTACAGTGTTACGACTGCACGATATTGATATAATGTTGGTGTAGGATCCTTTTAATATATCGATAAATTTCTACAGGATTCGACCCTTGACATAGGTTGATAAAAAAAGAGCTTTAAATTATATATTATTACTAGATACAGGGCTCGACCCTGAACTATCCTTTTATCTCGTCAATGTTGGATAATCTATGAAGTACAGATTTATAGTTAACATTCGATTTTAATGTGGAGTATTTGTAATGCCCACCTCAACACTTATAATTGATTTGATTATTTTAGACTTATGATTGATCAGACTATTTTGAGACCTACGATTGATTTGACTATTGAGGGCACTGGTTTGAAGTGACCCGGAATTATAAAAAATTAGACCATGAATGATTGATTTAAATTTTATATGTGAAATGAAAATGGTTACATAAATGATGATTGATGAATATACTCGACTGACTGAGAAAATGAAAAAAATGATGAAATTCTTTAAAATGGAAAATGATGAAGGTTGAAAATACTTGGAATGAAAATGATGTATGCTCGATTGACAGAGATATAATGTTAACATGATGAATGTTTAGTAGACTCGACTGACTGAAATACTGAAAATAATGATACAAATGCTTTATAGTGCAGCGCTACTAATATGCATTTGAGTGTGTGCAGCGGCAGGTAAGACGATTTACCGACTGACCCACAATGGAATTATCGGGGCCGTAAGAACGGAAAGAACGCTTAGGGGTACGATGACTGACTGTCGACCCTGAATTAGCAATCCACGCACGGGTTAAGCCGTTTCAGCTCACCCGGGGAAGCGTATGCCGTACAGGCAAGGTTATAATGATTTGGTCGTGTACGATGAGTTGAGGGGCACAATAAGGAGAGCCTTATCCCTCAACATCCCTTAGTCTCCAAGGAGCGTAGTTGAGAGATCGCGGTAATGACTCCCGATCGCTACGCAGTGCTCCCCATAAGAAGGAATAAAATAAACTATCGGAAAGGCTCGCCGAAGAGGCACCTCGACAAGAAAAAGATAATATTATTTAAATGAAAAAAATTGAAAACTCATCAAAGATAAATCCAGATGACTTTGAATTAAAAGACAATTTAAAATAAAACAATATCCCTTATTTTACTTTTTTTAAGAGAAAAGGGGAATATTAGAAATGAAAGAAACAAACAAAACAAAAATAGTCTGTTTAGTTTAAATTAATTTATTTATCTACTTTATGAAAAGAGGGAAAACTAAAACTAAACTAGATGTATACTAAGGAAGCTCTATTAGAAATAAAAACTAAGAGAAGCTAAACTTTAGATGAAAGTATTCTGATAAGGAATAAAAGAATTAAATAAAGTATTTATATAAATATGTATAAATCATTTTTTAATCCGTTAAAAACTTTTTAAATCAAATAGATTAGATATTAATAAATAAAAGATACTTTCTCTTATAAATATTATTTCTAAATATTTAAAAAAAAAAAAAAAAAAAAAAAAACTAGTTTACTAAAAAGGATATTAAGTAAACTAAAAGAGAACTAAATTAGAAGTAGGACTCTTCTATATCTAACTCCCACTAATTTAGGGAAGTAGGTGCACAGTGAAGAAATTTGAGACACATGTATTTGAGAATAATGGAAATTAAAATATTAAATTAAATAAAATATGTGCATGGACAGACACATGGCACTTAGGCTTTTGCTATATAATGAGGGAGGAGAATGAGAGAAAGACATCTCTTGCTCCCTAATGCTGGATGGGTATCATAATCTCGGATTATGTTATGATCCTTGAGAGTTGGGATTAGCTGGAACGGGGATTGGGAGATCCTTTCGGGAAGCTCAGGAGTGTGTTCTTACGACCCCACTTGCTTGGTGGTTCGGGAGGAAGAAGAATACTCCTGATACAATAAGGTGGTCAACCGAGGGGTTGTCGATACCTTCGTCAACTGGATCGACTGAAGCACGGATTCAGCTGCAACTACAAAAAACATTCGACCTCGAGATCGACTCATTAAATCAGGTTCAAACATCTTTGTTTATAATAAAAGAAAATTTGTATTTAAATCTGCTATTTTTAGTTCTACTTTCTTTTAAAGGAATCGATCCAGAATCACAAGAAATCATAATTTTGTTGATTAAACAGGTGATTAATAGATTCTTCTGAAGGGCATGAGAATTAGAAATATAAATATGAATTGTTCAGTATTCCTACTGTAGATCAATTCAATCTGGTGTTATAAAATTATAAATCCTGTTTTCTTTATATATATATATATATATGTATTGCGAATCTATGAGAGGTACAGAGAATTTTGGGTTAAGTTTTCTTTTTACAATCCTGTTCTTAAACTTTCAGATCTACCGAAAGCATAGAAAAACGCAGGGGTAGTCGTTGAATCTAGTTCTTAAATTTGAAGTCTCTGTATTTTATAAATTTGTTTTATATACTCGAATCCAAGAAAATGCAGAGGTGATTAATTGAATCCAGTTTCCGTAAAGCTTTTAACTCTATCCCCATGTTTGGTACATTCCGGATCCCCTACAATCCCTCTTAACTCAGCACTTCCGAAGTAGATTGCTAAATTGATCTATTCCAACATCTATTCAAGTCAAATAGGAAGCGAATACATACTATGCGAGTAGTGGAAGTTTTATCCAACATCTATTCAAGTCAAATAGGAAGCGAATACATACTTACATGGCTTAAGTAGTGGTTAAATATGTATGTAGTAGAATCCGAATAGGGAATGGACAGAACTCGCATTTTGGTACATTTAAGAAATAATCATTATTTGTGTATAAAATTACGTATTTGAAATTGGACTTGACTTACCTTTATTCTTATGAAATAGATTATATAATTACACCTTCTTATATGATAATGGGAGAAGACGTTGAAAAGTATTTTTATGTGTTAATTGAATGCATGAAATGTTGTTATAATTTAAGAGTGATTATTATTGTATATTTCAAAATGGACTTGACTTTATTTTTATGAAATAGATTATATAATTGTACCTTCTTATATGTTAATGGGAGAAGATGTTAAAAAGTATTTTTTTTAATGTGTTTGTTAAATGCATTAAATGTTTGTTATAATTTAAGAGTGGACATTATTGTATATTTCAAGATGGATTTGACTTACATTTATATTTATGAGATAGATTAAATAAATGCACCTTCTTATATGTTAATGGGAGAATATGTTAAATGTATGTTTTATATGTTAGTTGAATGCAGTATAATTTAAGAATGAACATTATTGTATATTTCAATATGGACTTGACTTACCTTCATAATTATGAAATAAACTATAGAAATGTACTTTCTTATATATTAATTGAAGGATATTTTAATGTACTTGTTATATATGATTAGTTAAAAAAATAGATGTTTTTTCATTTAAAAGGAATTTTAGGTGTTAGCTAAATTTATGACTTACCATCGCTTCGAAGATTGTTGGTACAAAAAAAAATCACTTGCTCATCACGAGAGACATTACATTATTACATTGTATTCAATGTTGATCCCTTGTAATATATTGAATAATGTTAGGATGGTTTCAATACGTATTTATAGGCTGTGTTGATAAAATGTATTCTCGTTTAAAGGATGCGAGTACTTGATTGTTTGGAACTGTTCAGAATGTAATATTTTACCATTAGTAAATACAATACTACTGTATAATATGTTTGTTTATGGAGTTCGATAATTAATGTTTTAGCTAGGGTTTCAATTTTAACTGTTTATAGATTATCAACAATATACGTTGGAAATATAAATATTAATGAGAGCATCATTCCCTTTACAATAAACTCTCCTATTCTGTGTTATTTGGTTTTTACTGATATCTACTATTTTTAAATGAAAAACAGAGATAGTCTCTGGAGTTATTATTACAATATGGATTTTATGAAGATATCTATACTTTGTATAAACGTAAGAGTTCATTATTCTAATCACACTATGGAAATCATTTATATCTATTACTTAAATAAATTCTTTGTACTAGAGTACATCACAATATGTGACAGGAAAAATACAGAGAATATTTCACATTCATCAATCACTAATTTCCGATTATATTCATTCAATCATATATGCAGAAGTAATTATCAGTTCAATATCTAACACTTTCGACATTTAAACAAGCATGCTACAGATTTGGAACCTAACAACTTGTTAAATTTATACTAATTTGACTAGCAAGATCACTGAAAGAAACAAAATAATAAGATAGACAAAGATTTTACCCTGGAAAACCCTCATGGGGTAGAAAACCCAGCAGATATTTCCTCAATAAGATGATCAACCAAATACAAGATGTAGTCCAAGACTAGAGCTCCTTCTCTACCTCCTGTGCAGACCTCTCTCTCACATGTGCACTACTTTCCGAGTGAAGGAAGTGTGTGATAAGTGAGGAGCATCCTCCTCTACTTATACTTGTTTCTCGACTGACTTTTTACCCTATGGGGCCGACCTCTCCTAAGAGGGTCTAATAACCCCTAATAAATAAACTCAGGGCTGACCCCCACATGGGAGATATAATAACCCTCGTTACAACAATCCATCGGAGGAATAAACATCTCTGGATATACAATAGGGTCACCTTGGAGGGATGGAACATCTCCGGAATAATAAAGTATAAATATAATATCCTTAGAAGTTACAATATTTCAACACTCCCCCTTTACAAGAAGGATATTATAACAACATCTGCAGGAGCAAGGAGTCATCGACTACATCATACATGATACATCTATAAATCATTGGAAGCTTTCTTTATACATCATCATCAATAACTCAAGCAGTTACTGAAACATCTTCAATATCTTCAATACTGGAACATCAACATCTTCAATACGGAGTCTTCATCTTTCTGCAGCACTCGAACAGCTACAACATCATCATCATTGGATCCTCTGATCAACAGCATCATCTGGATCTCTTGATCACAATAAGCAACATCGTCATCACACAATCATCAGCATCATCATCACATGATCATCAACATCATCATCATATGATCACCATCTGGATCATCTCGATCTACAACATCTGGATCATCTCGATCGTCAACATCTGGATCATATCGATCTACAACATCTGGATTATCTTCATAGTAGCATACTCTGCAATACACACGATCCAATTATAGGATGATCAATCCCACTCTCTTTAGGACATAGGTCCATGGATGATACAATCTAGATCAAGTTCCAAGATGATCAATCCTTATCACTTTAAGACAAGTCTCATGTCTAGGGACGATGCAATTCCATCATGTACATTTTGAACCATGGGTTCAAGGACGATGCAGTCCTATCATCAATTCTCAGACACAAATGTCTACGGATGAATTATGGGACCAAATTTCGGGGAAGATACAATCCCCACTCATCCTCTAAGGATCCATTCTCAGAGATATCTGTCTACGGATCAATTCTAGGACCGAATTCCGGGGAAGATACAATCCCCACTCGTCCGCTAAGGACCCATTATCGGAGACAACTGTCTACGGATCAATTCTGGGACTGAAGTCCAGGGAAGATACAATCCCCACTCGTCCGCTAATGACCCATTCTCAGAGACATCTGTCTACGGATCAATTCTGGGACCGAAGTCTGGGGAAGATACAATCCCCACTCGTCCACTAAGGACTTCATTCTCGGAGACATCTGTCTATGGATAAATTTAGAACATGTGTTCAAGGATGATGTAATCCCCTTGTCAATTTAGACCCTGTCTAAGGACCATCCACCAACCTCTTTGTCAGCATCACCAATATATGTATCCACATCATCGACCTCACTGTCGATGCAGGCAATGTCATCATAAGTGACCAAATCACTCCCCCTTTCGAGGAGGGTCCTTCTGAACTACACCAAGCTTGTCTCAAAAAAACTTAAACTTTACTCGAGACAGAGGTTTGGTCAATATATCAGCAACTTATTTGTCAGTTCTCACATACTCGAAATTGATAGCTCCTTTTTGCACCATATCCTATATATCGAAATATCAGATCTCTATGTGCTTTGACTTATCATGGAACATTGGATTCTCTGTCATCTTGATACAAATATGGTTGTCACACAGGATCACAGTGGGTTCTATCTCTAAGTCAAATAGTCCTGATAACAACTTTTGAAGCCATACTGCTTCACAACTAGCAGAGCAAGTAGCTATATATTTCGCTTCAGCTGTACTGAGAGCCACACTAGAATGCTTTCTGCTAAGCCACAAGATCATGGCAGATCCAAGACAATAACATCCACCTGATGTACTCTTCATGTCTGAGACACTTCCTACCCAATCAACATCTGTGTAGCCATGTAGTCTGAAGTCATGATCTCCAAGATAATATAGACCAAAATATATCGTACCCTTTAGGTACCTCATCACATGATTTGCAGCTATTAAGTGAACTCTTCTAGGTTCCACTAGATACTGACTCAAGGTATTTACGGAAAAGCATATGTCTGGTCTAGTATTTGTCAAATACATCAATGACCCAATAATCTGTCTGTATAGAGTCACATCCACAAACTCTGATGAGTCATCAACCAATAACTTCAAGTTGGAGTCCATGGGGGTGGCCATGTCTTTGCACTCCAACATATCAAATATTTTCAAAATCCCCACAGCATACTTACCTTGATTTAGAAAGATTCCTTTTGGGTCTTGCCATACTGCCAGACCTAAGAATTAGTGCATCAATATGAGATCCTTCATATCAAATTCTGAAGAGAGCTTCTTCTTGCATTCAATAATTTGTTTCTCATTTCCAGTCAGAAATAGATCATCTACATACAGTAATAATATGACAGGTTCATCATCCATAACTTTGAGATAAAGATTAGGATCAACTTTACTCTTGGTAAAGCCCATGCTTGTCAAGAAATTGTCAATTCTTCCATACCAAGCTCTGGGAGCTTGCTTCAATCCATACAAAGCCTTCTTTAGTTTGCATACATGTGTTCTTCCATTTTCAACCTCAAATCCTTGTGGTTGTTCTATGTACACTTCTTCCTCAATCACACCATTCAGGAAAGCTGTCTTAACATCCATCTGGTGTAATTTCCACTTCATCATAGATGCAAGTGCCATGATGATTCTGATGGAAGTGTACCTTGCAACTGGTGCAAATGTTTCTTCATAGTCAATTCCCTGTTTCTGAGAGAATCCTCTGGCTACAAATCTTGCCTTATATTTTTCAATGCTACCATCCGCAACATGTTTTATCTTGAATATCCATTTGGAGGATAATACACTCTTGTCTTTTGGTTTGGGAACTATATCCCAAACATCATTCTTCATTATTGACTGGTATTCTTCTATCATTGCTTCTACCCACTCTTTCTTCTGAACTGCCTCTTCATAGCTAGTAGGTTCTTGATCCACAAGATCACACATCAAAGCCACATAGTTGGATACTATCTTTGGTTTCTTCCTTTCTCTAGTGGAGCCTTCAGGAGGTCCATACTTTTCAGCTCCTTGAATAATGTCTCTGGCCCATGCTGGCCTTCTTTTTCTTGATAAGTTTGTAATAGTGGGTTCTTGTGGTTCTAACATGTCATGGTCTTCTGGTGTAGCATCTTTAGAGATGGGTACAGCCTCTATGATTCTAGGAGGTGCATATTCTTCATAGACTTCTTCATGTTGACACTTCCTAGATCTCTTGAGAGCTGCTTCTTCATCAAATGTCACATCCCTACTTATTTCCATATGATGAAAACCTAGGATGTAAATTCTGAAAGATTTTGATGATTCACAATATCCAACAAATATTCCCTTCTTCCCAGAAGGATCCAACTTGGTTCTCTTTTCTTTTGAATGTGAATATACATTGGACATCCAAATATTTTGAGATGACTTACCTCAGGCTTCTTTCCTGTGAACACTTCTTTTGGAGTCTTGAAATCAAGAGCACTGTGGGATAGTCTATTTTGCACATAGAGTGATGTTCTAGCTGCTTCAGCACATAGATACATGGGTAGGTCTTGATCATGTATCATTGTATTTACAGCTTCCATGATGGTTCTATTTTTCTTTCCGCAACCCCATTTTGTTGGGGATTGTAGGGAGTGGTTAGCTCCCTCTTGATTCCAGCTTCCTTACAAAAATATTCAAAATCCTTTGAAGTATATTCTCTGCCATTATCTGTTCTGAGTATTTTGGTTTTCTTTTCTGAATGGTTCTCTATCAATGCTTTGAACTCTTTGAACTTTCCAAAGACTTCATTCTTCCTTTTAGAAAGTATATCGAAGTCTTCCTTGGATAGTCATCGATGAATGTGAGATAGTATTCATATCCACTCAAAGATGTGGAGGGCATTGGTCCACATACATCTGAATGTATTAACTCCAACGTACTCTTAGTCTTTGTTTCACTCTTTGGAAATGGGTTCTTTATATTCTTCCCTTTTGCACATCCTTTGTATGTGCCATCATGATCAACTTTTAAGTTTGGTAGTCCTATAACTACCTTGCTTACATGAGGTAGGGCTTTGTAGTTAATGTGAGTAAGTTTTCTATGCCATAACTCACTTGGGCTAGTGGCTTCCTGAACAAGGGCAGCTTTTGAATGGCCCTTGAGCTTGTATAGACCTCCTTCCTCTTCACCAATAACAATTGCATCCTCAATTGATTTTACTTTAGGCCACATACATACTTGACCATCTATGAATGCAACCCTAAAGCCTTTGTTATCTAATGCTGAGATAGAAAGTAGGTTCTTCTTCAAGCCTGGTACATATAAGATTTCCTTCATCTTCAATGGGGTTCAAGAATCAAGCTTGTAGCTTGATTCACCTATTCCCTTGATGGGATATTGATAATCATCTCCTAGAGATACCTTTCATGGAGAGGTCTTTTATTCAAGTCTTGAGAGATTTTTCTTTTGACCTGTCATGTGCTTTGAAGCACCACTATCAATGAGCCATGTATCTTCTCCAGGTGTCACAGACCCAAAGAGTGCAGAAAATAGAACATATTATTCCGCATTTTCTTTCTCTACTTTAGTTCTTTTCTTTTGAGGCATTTCCTCTTCTTCTTCTTCTTCTTCTTCTTCACTATCATCTTCTTCCATATGTGCATGATGTATTTTGTGAACAAACTTCTTCTTCTTTGTTTGTGAAGTACAATTTCTCGCAAAATGTCTTAGTTTGAGACAATTGAAACATTGAACTATGGAGAGGTCTCTTTCTAAGTTTGCTCTTTCTCTCCTTTTAAATCTGTGGGGAGGTTGAGACTCCTTGTAGTCATTTTTCTTGAAGTGACCGTTTCTTCTTCTTTTGGTGTGAGTAGCCAAAGCTTGGTCATCCTCCTTGAGAAGAGCTTCTCTATTGGCTACCCTAGCTTCTTCTTGAATACAGTCCTCCCATACCACATCAAACTTCATACTTTCTTTTTTGGCACACATAGTTTAGATGAATGACTCCCAGGGTCTAGTGAGACCATTTAGATCAGTCATAACTAGTTCATCTTCATCAAGGGTATCTCCAATGGCATCTAGTTGTTCCTTGATTTGGGAAACCCTTGAGAAATAGTCTTGAATAGATTCTCCTTTGTTCATTTTGTTACTCTTCAACTAAGATCTTAAGTTCATCTTCCTATTGATGTTTCTTCTTTCATACATTCTTCCTAGGGCATCATACATTTCCTTTGGGGTCTTCTTGGATGCCACTTGGGGAATCAAGTGGTCTTTAATAGAATCAACAATGATTCTCTTTGCCCTAATCAAATCCTTCCTATACTTCTATTTAGCTTCATCTTCTCTAGGTTCTGCAATCTCATCCTTGATATACTGGACAAGATAATTCTCTTCAAGAATGAGGCCAATTCTGTATTTTCATGCCCGAAAATTTTCTATACCCTCTAGCTTGTCTTCAAGCTTAGTGCTTGGAGCCATCTTCTTTAGGGATCAAAGAGATTGAAGTTTCTCAAGGGATAGAATAACACTTACTAGGATATGTGCTTGATTTAAAGTTCTGGTGTGTTATGCTTCTTGAAAATTCAACTTTTCACCTTCCAGATCTGCAATAGAATTTCTGGTTTACCGCACTTTTGGTCAAACTAGGGTTTGACTTTCCCAGAGTTCTACCCAACCAAAAAGTTTGATCTAGGGCTCAAAAGTTCGATTTTGAGAAGGGATATCCAACCATGTAATTAGAATCCAAAAATACTAACTTTTGCAGAAACCCTAATTTTCACTGGAGAGAGAGAGAGAGAGATTTTCACCTTGTGAAAGATGTCCTATTCAGGCTAGCTTTGATACCATGTTAAATTTATACTAATTTGACTAGCAATATCAATGAAAGAAACACAATCCCAAGATAGACAGATATTTTACCCCGGGAAACCCTCATGGGGTAGAAAACCCAGCAAAGCTTTCCTCAATAAGATGATCAACCAAATACAATATGTAGTCCAAGACTAGAGCTCCTTCTCTACCTCCTATGCAGACCTCTCTCTCACATGTGCGCTAGTTTCTGAGTGAAGGAAGTGTGTGATAAGTGAGGAGCATCCTCCTCTACTTATACTTGTTTCCCGACTGACTTTTTACCCTATGGGGCCGACCTCTCCTAAGAGGGTCTAATAACCCCTAATAAATAAACTCAGGGCCGACCCCCACATGGGAGATCTAATAACCCTAGTTACCACAATCCATCGGAGGAATAAACATTTTCGGATATACAATAGGGTCACCTCAGAGGGATGGAACATCTCCAGAATAATAAAGTACAAATATAATATCCTTAGAAGTTACAATATTTCAACACAACTTAGAATGGTATACTTTAGAATGTACAGAGTAATATGAACATATCATAAGAAAATAAGACAATAAAATGATGTAGAACCTGTTTAATTAGTATAGGTGGAAAAACATCCAAAGAAGATCGTTCCTCCCAATCGTCTCTTGAAAGCATCCAAGATCACTTGCTTTAGGACCCCCGATCCTATTCACTGAACCACTAGGACGAAGATACTGTGTAGAATCTGTTGACAATCTCTTTGTACTTCAGCAATCATGAAGACTTGCATACAAATCACTCTCTGGAAACTCAACAGCTTAACTTGACAGTCTCACTCTGCAACTCATTCTAGCATCCCCTCATCGAATTCCTCTTGTCTGCTCAACATGACAGTTTCCAGCAATCAAAAGGAAAAGTATCTGTGGGATGCCTGCCCCATTCGATGGTTATATGTCTGCCTAGGTATTTGGGTCATTTGAAAATCATTTAATGAGCCACCTTCTCAGTTCCACCTACCTTGGGGAACATGACCACAATTTTAGGGAGCTTGCCTCCTACAACAACTAGTAAGTGAGTGCAGATGCAGCCACTTGTCATTTTCCTTCTACAACAGCTTCATTCCCTCTAGTGGGTCAGTGAACACTCTTCAACATTCCTCTTTGGATGTCTTTCTCCTATTTTAATTTATTAAAATAATAATAATATTCAATTACAGTCATGCTTGACCACCCTTGGTCATAAAACTTTACAATAAAATTTAGAGTAATGTTTCTCCACAAACATAAAATGTTTCAAGTTCTAGGTAGGTTACACACACCCCCTCTTAAGTTCAACGTCATCCTTGATGTTGCTTAATCATCATCAGATCCTTCCTAGAACAGAATTGGATATGTTTCCTACATATGACTCTCCAATTCCCAGGTTGCTTCATCTGGACTAAGGTGCTTCCATTGCACCTTTACCTATCCAATGGCATGATTCTGGAGTAAAAGTTCTCTCTTGTCGAGGATACAATCCGGTTCCACCTGAAAATCTCCTTCTGGTTCCACCTGTATGTCATTCCAATTGATTACATGAGTAGCACCATGTACATACTTTTTAAAAATAGAAATATGAAATACATTATGTATTTTCAGATTAGGTGGTAAGGCCAACTGATAAGCCACTAGTCCAACTCTAGATAAAATTTCAAATGGTCCACAATACCTGGGTGCTAGTTTATCACATTTTCCGAGCTTAAATGAGCTCTTTTTAGGTTTTAGCTTGACAAACAAATGCTCACCAAATTGGAATTATTTATGTGTTCTCTTAAGATCTGCATGACTCTTTTATCTATCTTGTGCAATTTTCAGATTGTCTTGTACCTACTTCATTGTTAGTTCCAACTCTTTTAACAAATATGGTCCCAACATTAATCTGTCAACTAGATTACTCAATGAGATAGGAGTATTACACTTTCTACCATACAAAATATCAAAAGGGCTAAGTTTAGTTGAAGCTTGATAGTGATTATTATAATAAAATTCAACTAAGTGCAGGTATTCTTCCCATTTATTTGGTTTATCTTTAACATACATTCTTAACATATCCTCTAGGATCTGATTCACTATTTCAGTTTGTCCATTAGTTTGTGGATGAAAAGATGTGCTGAAATTTAATTTAGTATCTAAACCTTTAAATAATGAATTCCAGAAATTTCCAGTAAATTTAGAATCTCGATTAGAAATTATTACCTTAGGAATTCCATGCAAATGAAAAACTTGCTTCACAAACACATCAACAATATTAGCAGCCTTGAAAGTAGTTCTGACAGGTATAAAATGAGTTGCTTTGCTAAGCTTATCTACTACTAGTGCCATTATTGAATCATTCTGCTTTTGATTTTTAGGCAATCCAGTTATAAAATCAATACTGATAATTTCCCATTTCCAATCTAGAATTGGTAATGGTTGTAACAAAGCAGCTAGGTGTTGATGCTCAACCTTAACCTGCTGATAATCAATACAACTAGCTATGTATTCAGCCACTTCATTTTTCATATTTGGCCAAAAATATTCTTTCCTTAACTTAGTTATCATATTTTGATAACTCGGATGTCCTGAATAAAGACTTTTATGTACTTCATTTAAAATCAGCAATTTGATTTTTGGTACATTTGGTACATACAGTCTGTTCGTATACAATATTAGACCTCTTTCATTCAAACTGTAATCTGTTATTAAATTTTCAGAATTATTTTTTGCAACTTTTTCTTGTAATTTCTAATACATTTCATCAAATTTTATACTTTCTTCAAGATGATTTTCTAAATCTGTTTTATAAGTACTAACTGCTGCCATATAATTTAATTTTGCATTCTTGCTTAAGGCATCAACCACCTTATTTTCTTTACCTTTTATGTGTTGGATCTCAAAATCATATTCGCTAAGGAAATCTAACCACCTAGCTTGCCTTGCATTCAGATTCGGTTTATCCAACAGATATTTTAGACCTTTATTATCTGTCATTAATGAAAAAATTCTACCAATTAGATGATGGTGCCACATATTTAAAGCATGTATCACAGTAGCCAACTCTAAGTCATAGGTAGCATAATTATTTTCATGAATTTTTAGCTTTCTTGACTCATACGATATTACGTTACCTTCTTGTGTTAAGACCCTGCCAAAGCGAACATTGCATGTATCAGTGCATACAACAAAGTCCTTGTTTGGATCTACAATTTTTAAAATAGGTGCCATAGTTAACAATTCTTTTAAATTCTTAAAACTTTCTTCACACTTTTGATCCCAAACAAATTTCTTTCCCTTTTTCTGCAATGATGTTATGGGATTTGCGATTCTTGAGAATCCTTCTATAAACTTCTGGTAGTAACTTGTGATTCCCATGAATGATCATACATCAGTTACATCTTTTGGGATCGACCATTCATTAATTGCTCTTATTTTATCCGGTTCAACTGAGATTCCATCCTTGGATATCACATGACCTAAATACTGTATTTTATCTTTGAAAAATTCACACTTACTAAATTTAGCATATAGTTGATGTTCTCTTAAAACTTGTAAGATTATTTGTAAGTGTTCATCATGTTCTTCTTTAGCTTTTGAATAGATTAAAATGTCGTCAATGAAAACAATTACAAATTTATCCAAATGCTTATGTAAAAGATTATTCCTTAGACACATGAAAACGGTTGGAGCGTTAGTTATCCCCAAAGGCATAAGTACAAATTCATAATGTCCGTAACGAGTTCTGAAAGCAGTTTTAAAGATATCCTCATCTTTAATACTGACTTGATGATACCCAAGATCTCAAGTCACTTTTTGAAAATAACGTCGCTCCGCGTACTTGATCAAACATATCATCAATGCGGGGAAACACATATCTATTTTTAATCATCATTTTATTTAACTGACGGAAATCTATGCATAAACGCAAAGTATCATGCTTCTTTTTAACGAAAATGACAAGTGCTCCCCAAGGAGACACACTTGGTATTATGTAATTTTTATCAATTAATTCCTTTAACTGTGATTTTAATTATTTGAGCTTCGGGATGTTAATCTGGTAAGGATATTTTGAGTTTGGTACCACACCCGGTACTAGCTCAATGGTGAAATCCAATTCTCTTTTCGGAGGTAGACCTGGAATTTCTTCCAGGAATACATCTGAAAAGTCTCTTAGAATTGGTATATATTTAAGTTTTAACTTATTTTCTTTAGTTGTGTCTTCATCATTTATTACATTTACAGCAAATACTTTACATCCTTTATGTACAACCTTTTCCATGTGCAGTGCAAAAAACTATCTAATTGAAGTTTTTCGAGGGATTCCTTTTACTGTTACTGTTTCTCCTTTATCATTCAAGCACGTAAATGTCTTTTCAAAACAATTCAAAACTACTCTATGCTTTTCCATCCAATCCATTCCAATTAAAAAATCATAAGATACTAATGGTAATACATTCAGTTTTACTTGGGTCTTAAACTAATTCATAAGCAAATCACAATCTTTAACAAAATCAAGAACCTTCCTTTTGGTTCCTGTAGCTAACTGAACCAACCAAGACTTTTCAAACTTTTCTACTTTCAATTTATAGCCTTTTACTATATCAGGTGATACATAACTCAAACTAGCACCTAGGTAAATTAAAATAGAGATGGGTCTGTTTTGTAGCAGACCTTCTATTTCGACCATTGAAGTTTGATGATTAGCCTATCGATTCACCAATGCTGCATTGATCTTGGGAATTTCCCTTGCTAAGTCACCAACTGTTGCCTCTTCATGCACCATATGTATGTTGCTGACAGTTCTTTTCTTGGTAGGATAGTTTGATGCATAATGTGGTCCTTGATATTCAAAACATTTTACAGGTTCTTTCTGTTCATTATTTTTAGCATAATTATTAGGCATGTCTCTGTTTCTTGCAGCTGAAAAATTCTGTTGTGCGGTTCTTTTAAAATAAGTTCCTTGAAAGTTTATGTTAGGAAAATTTTGAGAATTTTTATTTCCAGTATTCTTGTTATATTTAAAATTCTTCTTCCTTTGTTAAAAATTACTTGTTCTATTTATTTTCCAGCTAGGTATACTTTCCCTCTTTCTGTTATATTTGTAACAGAAATTTTCCTTCCTCATAGCCTCCTCAAGAGTCTTAGGGTTATCATATTCAATTCTGTCCTTGATGTGGAAAGGAAAACAACTTAGAAATCGTTGTATTTTAGGCTTTTCATCAATGATATATGGTACATACCTTAATAAACTTAAAAATCTACTGCTTAACTCTTTCATGTTCATGGAACCTAACTTCAACTCATAGAATTCTTTATCCTTTTCTTCATAGTATTGTTCAGACATAAATTTCTTTTTAAATAATGTCTTAAACGTACTCCAAGTTAAATACTTTTCTTTAAGATTTTTTACTCTTTTGATATCTTGCCACCATATATCCGCCTTTCCAGTTAGATTATAAATGGCCATCTTAGCTTTCATCATATCGGAATAGTTATAAATTTGGAAGTACTTCTTCATTCCCGATAATCAAGCTCCAGATTCTTCTCCTTTCTCTACCTCACCATTCAACATCAGAGGTTTTATCTTCTTGAACTCTCCTGATATTTCTTCATATGGTTTATACTTTATCTTTTTAGGACTGCAGTCGCTATCACTGCTGTCATTGGAATACCTATGTTTATTTTTATGTATCTTAACATCATATTCAGAAGAAGAATTACTCTCATTTTTTGAAAATTTTAACATCTTACCTTTATGTTGATAAGACATAGTTCTAGACTCTGATTTAGATTCTGTTCTTTTATCTTTTCCCTCATTATGAAATTTATCTAGTAAAATTTGATTTAGTCCTTCCTTTACTTTTAGAATTCTTTCATTTTCTTCTTTAACAATTTTTATTTCAACTTGTAAATCTTTAACAGTTCGAAGAAGTTCAGATGAATTATCATTTAATTCCACATATATATTTTCTTCATTTACATTTTCATGTTCATGAATATTTTTTTCATTATGATGGGATCCATCCTCGGCAGATGCCTCTACTCCGTCCATTACCTACAAATTAGATATTGAATGTTATGTACAGAAACAATTTAAAACAAAATCAGTAACAATGTGTTTTCTGTTTTATTTTTGAAATGCACGAGTTGAGCCACTTCCAGGCCTAGTGTTTGAACTTGCGCTCTGATACCACATGTAACACCTCCAAAAATCCATAAAAATTTAAAATTTTTCTGTGTAGTTTAAACACAGTTTAAATGCTACAATGTGAGGCACCTGCAACAATTAATTAACAAGAATGCGCGAAATAGCAGAAATGACAGAACTCAGAATCACTTTTGTATTGATCACGGGCCACTTCGAGGGGGCAACCTCCTTTGAGCAAGCTCAATACAAATAACTTCACGGTGCCTTCATAGGTCTCAACACACACTTATATACTAATTCTAGGCGCCAATACTATGGGTCGAAACCATGGGCCGTTACAAACTATGGATCAACAATACTACGGGCGACTTACAAAGCATATGCGCCAACAACAATAACACAAACTATTGATCACAAATACTACGGGATGACTTACAAAGCATATGCGTCCAACAACAACATACTAAAAAAGTAAAGATATGGGTTCCTAACATCCTCTCCCACTTAAAAAAAGCTTTGTCCTCAAAGCTTCAGATGTGGAAATTGTTGTTGAATCTGAAGGAGTGGTTCCCATGTAGCATCCTCTGGTTGCATGCCGTGCCACTGAATTAAGACCTCTGTGATAGAGTGAGAGCGAAGCTGACGTGTGTGCCGATTGAGGATGTCCTCTGGCTCCAAAAGGATGGATCCTTCATTATCCAGTTCGGGTAAAATCGTTTGGCCGCTGATGTTGGTGCCAAGAACTTTCTTCAAACAAGAGACATGAAAGACTGGATGAATGCGGGAGGAAGGAGGAAGTTCCAATTTATAAGCAACGGACCCAATCTTCTGAAGAATCTGATATGGCCCATAGAACTTTGGAGCAAGCTTATGACGCCATTTGATTTTTAAGGAGGATTGTTTGTACGGCTGGAGGCGAAGAAAAACCATATCGCCGACTTGAAAAGTGCGCTCTGAACGGTGCTGATCCGCTTGTTGCTTCATGCGATTTCTTGCCATGTGAAGATTGTTCCGCAAAATGCGAAGAATCTGATCGCGGTTGCGAAGGACCGTGTCAACTTCCTGAACTGGTGAACTGGTGGGGGTGTATGGAAGAAGAGCTGGAGGTGCTTGACCATAGACTGCTTCATATGGGGTCATTTTAGAGGCAGTGTGGTAAGAGGTATTGTACCACCATTCAGCAAGAGGGAGCCACTTTGCCCACTGATGTTGTTGTTCTGAGGTGAAGCAACGAAGATAAGTTTCCAAGCATTTATTGACAATTTTAGTCTGACCATCTGTTTGTGGGTGATACCCTGAACTCATCTTCAGTTTGGTGCCAGTGTGGCGAAATAGTTCTGTCCAAAAATGACTAGTGAAAGTCGCATCACGATCCGAGACAATGGAAGAAGGGATGCCATGAAGACGAAAGATTTGGTCCATAAAAATTTGAGCAACTGAGGAGGCTGTATAGGGATGACTGAGAGCACAAAAATGACTATATTTGGAGAGGCGATCAACCACAATGAGAATCACTGTCTTCCCGCCAGATTTAGGGAGCCCTTCAATGAAATCCATAGAAATATCTGTCCAAATCCGTGTAGGTATGGGTAGGGGTTCAAGCAATCCTGGAACGAGTGTTGTT
Organism: Larix kaempferi; assembly: GCA_027924585.1. NCBI lineage: Eukaryota > Viridiplantae > Streptophyta > Pinopsida > Pinales > Pinaceae > Larix > Larix kaempferi. The sequence goes on from BSBM01000358.1 coordinate 1,212,803, forward strand.
TCCCCCTTATTGCGCTGGCAGGTATCACATTCGGCCACCATCTGTTGAATTGTCCTTTTCATGCCCTGCCAAAAGAAGTTACGTCGTGCTCGTTCATATGTTTTGAGGAACCCAGAGTGCCCGGCCGATGGAGAAGCATGGAGTTCATAGAAGACAGCCTGTTGAAGAGATGTGCTCTGGGGAAGCACTAGACGACCCTTGTATCGCAGAGAAGCACCATCCCAAGAGTAATGTGGTACAGCAGAAGGGTTGTTGGTCAAGCGTTGGATGATCTGAGATAAGGAAGAGTCATTGACACAACCCTGTTGAACAGATTGCAACCAATTTGGAACAGGCATAGAAATAGCTGAAAGAGAACCTTGGGCACCAAATGTGCGAGAAAGAGCATCTGCCACGATATTGTCTTTACCCTTCTTGTAAGTGATCTCATAGTCATAACCCATGAGTTTGCTAACCCATTTCTGTTGTGCCGGGGAGGAGACACGCTGGTCTAAGAAATATTTTAGACTCTGGTGATCAGTCTTGATGCAGAAATGATTCCCTAATAGGTATGGACGCCACTTCTGTACTGCATGCAAAATAGCCATCATTTCCTTCTCATAGGTAGAGGCCACCAAATTCTTACCTGAAAGGGCTTTGCTGGTGAACGCAATGGGGTGTTCATCTTGAAGGAGAACAGCACCAAGTCCATTGCCGCAAGCATCACTCTCAATAGTGAAGGGCTTGGAAAAATCGGGCATCGCTAGCACAGGTGTAGTGCACATAGCTTGTTTGAGTTTGTCAAATGCACACTGAGCAGCAGGTGTCCATATAAAAGCATCCTTTTTCAACAGAGCGGTTAATGGAGCTGCAATCTTCCCATAATCCTTGACAAACTTGCAGTAGTATCCAGTCAACCCCAAAAAACCACGAAGGCTCTTGAGTGTCTGAGGACATGGCCAATTGTTCATGGCGTCGATTTTGGAAGGATCCACGTGAACCCCTTGTGCTGAGATAATGTGCCTGAGATACTCAAATTCCTTTTGTCCAAAAACACATTTAGAGTGCTTGGCATGGAGATGATGGTCAGAGAAAAGTTGCATGACAAGATCCAGATGTTGGAGATGTTCATCCCATGTTTTACTATAGATGAGGATATCATCAAAGAATACCAGAATGAATTTCCGCAAGTAGGGTCGAAATATTTTATTCATTAAGGCCTGGAATGTGGAAGGAGCATTAGTGAGGCCAAAGGGCATGACCAAAAACTCATAATGGCCATCATGTGTGCGGAAAGCTGTTTTAGGAATATCATCCTCATGAACCCGAATTTGATGATACCCAGAACGAAGATCCAACTTGGAGAAAAAGTGAGCCCCATGAAGCTCGTCAAGAAGTTCATCAACAACAGGAATTGGAAACTTATCCTTGATGGTGAGGTGATTAAGTGCTTGGAAGTCAATGCAGAGGCGCCATGACCCATCTTTTTTGCGGACGAGAATAACTGGAGAAGAAAAGGAACTAGTGCTTGGGCGAATAATACCTTGCTTCAATAAGTCCCGAACAAGCACTTCAATCTCCGTTTTTTGGTGGAATGGGTAGCGATAGGGCCGGATGTTGGGAGGAGCGCTGCCAGGAAGGAGTTGAATACGATGGTCTTCTGGTCTGGAAGGTGGTAATCCCACTGGTTCAGCAAAGACACCTGTATATCGAACCAGAATTTGTTGTAGATCCCAAGGAGTAGTGGAGACTGCTGATGGTTGCATCTGGATGGAATGGATCTGAGCGATGACACCATGTGAATTCTTCTTGAGGAGTTTTTCCATGCGATGTGAACTGATGATGCTGAGAGAACCTGGTTGTAATCCTGTCAATGTGTGTTTGTGTCCATTGAGGGAAAACTGCATCCAAAGTTCGGCAAAATCCCATAAGATAGGGCCGAGTGTGCGTAGCCATTGAGCGCCCAAAACCACATCACATCCGCCTAAGGGCAAGGAAAACATGTCAGAGCGCAAGGTATAATCTCCCATAGAGATACGCACATTTCGACACTTCCCTTTGCAAGGTAAGGTACCCCCATTGGCAACCATGACTTCAAAGTTGGAGCAAGGATGGATAAAACAATCAGCTTGTTTGGCAATCCGAGGGTCAATGAAATTATGAGTGCTACCAGAATCAATGAGGATTGTAAGAGGAAGCTTCTTGAAGTAACCCCTGACCCGCATTGTTTGGGGGGGTGGTGACTCCAGCTAAAGCATGGAGAGATATCTCTGGCTGGTCATCCTGAGACGGAGGGTCAATAGGCGGTTCCTGAATGTCGATCGGAGCATCCAGTGTTTCTGGATCTTCATCACCCATTTCAGAGGCAGGTGGAGACTCCACATCCAGGAGATAGAGCTTTTGCTGAACACATCTATGCCCCCGAGTGAATTTCTCATCACAATTATAGCAAAGACCCTTTTCTCTGCGTGCTTGCATCTCTGTTTCCGACAAACGCTTGATAGGAGTCGGTCGAGGAGCCTGCGGTATAGGAGGTCGCTGAGACCCCATATTTCTGAAGGGAACAAAAGTGGGCTTGGAGCGTTGTTGGGCTGCAATCTTGTCTTCTGCCAATTTAGCCAACCCGAGTGCTTCCATCATTGTGTTGGGGCAGAACATTTTGACCTCGAAGCGGATGGCATCCTTTAGACCACTGATAAAACAACTCCGGTAAAATTCATCAGACAATCCTTTGGTGCGGTTGGCTAGATTCTCAAATTCGGTTTGATACTCTCTCACAGTGCCAGTTTGGCGAAGTTTAGTGAGGGCTCCTGTGAAGTCATCAAAAGCACTAGGACCAAATCGTTGCAGAAGGAGCTGGCAACAGTTTGGCCAGTTGGGCTCTGGATGAGCCTTGATGTACCAACGGTGCCATTGAAGAGCTTCCTGTTCCAAATGAAAGGATGCCAACGGAACTTTGTTGACATCAAACGTATTATGCAGACTGAAATATTGTTCTGCACGATAGATCCATCCAGTTGGATCGGTACCATTGAAGCGAGGAAAATCAAGCTTCGGACCACGGAAATTGCTGGAAGAAGAGAACCCATTGTCTACTGAAGACTCGGACTGCCGTTTGTTGTTCATAGCTGAATGTTCAAGATGGAGACCAAGAAATTTTTCATCCAGATCCTGGAGTTTGGCTTGGATGGCTGCAAGGGCTTCCTCCATGGTTTTTGCTCCTACACGGGTGACAACCATAACCAGGGATTTTTTTTTTTTTTTTGACTGGGTAGGAAAACAAAAACAGGAACTACTTCAGTAAAGGAAAATTTGGATTTGGGAAAAAATCAGAAGGGTAATTGGGGTTTGACTCGTTTTTTGGACACTGTTGGATAGACAGGGAGGAAAAAATGAGGATTTCAGCAGCGGGGTGAAAGGATGGGAGAATTTGGCAGAAGGGAACAAAGAAGCAGAATTCAGAAAGGAACTCTGTGGTAAAAATTGAAGGTGATTGGGTGAAATCTGAGGAAGTTATGGCAAACCCTAAAAATAGACAAATGTGGGATTTCGGGCTGTAGAAAAGGGAATTGAGGATAGGGTCCTCAGGGATGAAATATGCAGAATGGAATGATAGGGGTTCCCTGAAATTTTCAAGGAAAACAGAGGTAAAACAAGGGAGATATGGAGAAAAAACGGTTTTTTTTTTTTTTTTTTTTTTTTTTTTTTTACAGACTGGAGCAGCTACGGCTCTGCTTGCAGAATGGGATTTCCGGTTCGAAGGATTCTAGAACAACGCCGAACGACTGGATCTGGAACGGTTCACAAAATGAATCTGAAACGGCGCAGCAGTGATCGACAATAGTTCAGCTGAAAGTAGATATGGACCCCAGGTATGTACGGCTTCCTAACAGTTCAGGGTTTTCACTCGGCCACCAATGCTGTCTGACGGCTTGCGTATTGGGGCAGTACCCCTCACTCCACGGCTCAGGTAAAACTGATAACCGCTTTGCCACAAACGACAGCTCTTGGTTTACCTCACGGGTGGGAACTAGTCAATCAGGTAGGGGTCGTTGCCCTTTTCCCCGGCAGGTCCTCTCAATGGGCCAGCTACTTCGGGGTTCCTGTGGTACTCCTCACAATGAGTTTTAGGGCTTATGCCCAAGTACTTCCCACAGTTAAGCGGATAGGGATTATTCCCAAATCCGAACCTGCAACAGATGTGAAAAAAAAATTTGGCAGAAATTTCACCCAGCGAGCCCAAGAAAGTGCTCTGATACCAGATGTGAGGCACCTGCAACAATTAATTAACAAGAATGCGCGAAATAGCAGAAATGACAGAACTCAGAATCACTTTTGTATTGATCATGGGCCACTTCGAGGGGGCAACCTCCTTTGAGAAAGCTCAATACAAATAACTTCACGGTGCCTTCATAGGTCTCAACACACACTTATATACTAATTCTAGGCACCAATACTATGGGTCGAAACCATGGGCCGTTACAAACTATGGATCAACAATACTACGGGCGACTTACAAAGCATATGCGCCAACAACAATAACACAAACTATTGATCACAAATACTACGGGATGACTTACAAAGCATATGCGTCCAACAACAACATACTAACAAAGTAAAGATATGGGTTCCTAACATACAATTTACTATGCGGAAGATAAATTCGTGTTTGTTTAGCTTTATAATGACTATTTAGCTATAATTCTATTTGCGACACATACTTGTTCCGAATAGTCCTCAATTATTAATAATGTCTTAATGACATTAGATTGATTATGCGAATATGATAACAGTCATAAAAATCAGTATCATAATTGCGGAATTTACTTTCAACTTTTAATTGTATAAATATTTTATGCATTCTATGATGCTACTTGTCAACAAACTCGTGATATTTTAAGTTGTGATACTTACGTTTAGGTCGTCATATCACAGAACATGTTTTTAATGGAGTATTAGTTAAATTATGATTATAGCGTTAATATTGAACATGTATTTCTCTTATTGAAGGGGTCCTTGTGAAGCCCCTGAAGCTTACTTAGCTTTCCTCTAATGCACTCTACCACCTTGACTAGGTTACAGTTGAGGTTAGGCATCCAACGTATTCGATGTTGTTATTATTCTCATGGTTAGCATGGTAAATAAGCAAACTTCCTTACTTAGTTGGTCATTCGACAATCATGAAAGTTGGTCAATTTATCTCTTAAGAGTTGGTGGTTACTAACCATCTTGATGGTGAAAACCATCTCAATTTTTAATACTTGATTATGTTTTTAATTGTTATATTTGGATATTGTTTCACTATAGGGTTAGAGTTCCCTAGGAACAACTCGATGGTGCTTGTAAAAATTGAACCGAACTATATAGAAGTGGGTCAATGGAAAAAGCGCCAACATAATAAACTTCTACAAAAACAATGGTGAAAACCATAGAGTTGGGGTTTGATATTCGAATGATAGTGGTTGACAGGTTGCATAATAAATGTAATGATGTGAAGGGTTTGGTTGATGGTCTCCATGTGTGGGGAAACCCTATCCTTGCAGTAAGGGTTTTCTCTTTGGCTTTGTGCTATGTTTTTCGAAGGGCTGGAGAGCTCTGCTCTCCCGACCGTCATGGCTATTGAGTGAAACGTGTAATGTTTGCAAAGGTAAAACTCATGAATTTTTGACTGAGTATTAATGTTAAGACTTGTGCATTCAATTTCTTTGCAAAAGAACCATGCTCTCGGCTCTTCTGGTCTTCCATTGTGATGGATAAGTGTATTTTGAGGACAACATTCGAATCTTTAACAGGTGATGTTCGTGTTTACTCTTTGTAAAAACTTTCACTATTTATCATATTTCTTTTATGCATTCTAATATTATTAATAACCACTCACTACTCATGTTGCCAGGGATTCCTTGGTGCTCTCCAGTCGTGGCTTGATTTTGGCAAAGCTTTAGGGCATGAAAGACATAACCAGTGGTTTGAGGACCACGGTAAGCTTTGGGCCTTCCATTTGAATGACACCCCTGTCAACAGATGATTTAGGGTTCTGTTTTGCGTTTCCCATCTCTTGAATTATGAGCCATTTGGCTATTGTTGGGGACCATACGGTTGATGTAATGGTTTTTCCTAGCTAAGGCCAATGTTGGGGTTTCGATCAACTATTGCGAAAGGGTTAAAGACATTTGTTTAAATGTGTTTGGGTACCAATTTTGGTATACCTGGGCAGTGTTCACTGTGCTTGTACTCGTTTATATAAAATAAATGTTGCTAATTACGATTCTTGTATAATCATGTTCTATGTTGGTTTCCCTTTGGCCTTCTTTACAGTTTATCTGTTTCTATTTTGGTAAACCGTACTTCTGAGTTTTAATGTTTATTATGTGAAGCGCTAGTATTGTTTCGTTTTTAAAATTCGTAGGGTTAAACCCTAATCCCCGTTGAGTAATAAATTTCTGTATTTTGATTTTAATATTTTGATGGAACTGGGCGAGCTGTTTTTGAGACTCGAACCGTTGTCTCCTAAAATTTGAACAAGTCTTAGGATGGCAACAATGTATTAAATATATGTGATCAAGCTATGTCTTAATGGTAATGATGTATCCATCGAGCGCTATTTGTGATACATTCTATATAGCTTCAAATGGTTTGACTGTAGATTAAATTAGTTGACTGTAAATTATTTATGTGGTTACGTTTATTAGTTCACACCTGTCGGTGTTGGGAATTACCCTGTCATAGTTAACTATTTGATTAGAGGAATTATTTAAAATTTTTACTACAACATTACGACTGCATGATATTGATATAATGTTGGTGTAGGATCCTTTTAATATATCAATAAATGTCTACAGGGTTCGACCCTTGACATAGGTTGATAAAAAAAGCTTTATTAAATATTATTACTAGATACAGGGATCGACCGTGAACTATCCTTTTATCTCGTCAATGTTGGATAATCTATGAAGTACATATTTATACTTAGCATTCGGTTTTAATGTGGAGTATTACATTGTATTCAATGTTGATCCCTTGTAAGATATTGAATAATGTTATGATGGTTTCAATACGTATTTATAGGCCGTGTTGATAAAATATATTATCGTTTAAAGGATGCGATTACTTGATTGTTTGGAACTGTTCAGAATGTAATATTTTACCATTAGTAAATACAGTACTACTGTATAATATGTTTGTTTATGGAGTTCAATACTTAATGTTTTATCTAGGGTTTCAATGTTAACTATTTATAGATGATCAGCAATATACATTGGAAATATAAATATTAATGAGAACATCATTCTTTTTATGATAAACTCTCCTATTCTATGTTATTTGGTTTTTACTGATATCTACTATTTTTAAATGAAAAACAGAGATAGTCTCTAGAGTTATTATTACAGTGTGCATTTTATGAAGATATATATAGTTTGTATAAACATAAGAGATCATTAGTCTAATCACAGTATGAAAATCATTTCTATTGATTACATAAATAACTTCTCTGTACTAGAGTACATCACAATATGTGACAGGAAAAATACAGAGAAGACTTCACATTCATCAATCACTAATTTTTTATTCTATCCATTCAATCATATATGCAGAAGTAATTTATCAGTTCAGTATCTAACACTTTCAACATTTAAACAAGCATGCTACAGATTTGGAACCTAACAACTTACAATGGTATACTTCAGAATGTACAGAGTAAGATTAACATATAATAAGAAAATAAGACAATAAGACAATGTAGAAACTGTTTAATCAGTATAGGTGGACAAACATCCAAAGAATCTTGTTCCTCCCAACCATCTCCTACAGTAGCCAAGATCACTTGATTTAGGACCCCTGAGCCTGTTCACTGAACCACCAAGATGAAGATACTGTGTATAAGCTTATGACAATCTCTTTATACTTCAGCAATCATGAAGACTTGCATACAAATCACTCTTTGTAAACTCAACATATTAACTTGACTGTCTCACTCTACAACTCATTCTAGCATCCCCTCATTGAATTCCTGTTGTGTGCTCAACATGACAGTTTCCAACAATCACATGGAAATGTATCTATGGGATGCCTACCCCATTCGATGGTTATATGTCTGCCTAGGTCTTTGGGTCAGTTGAAAATAATTTAATGAGCCACCTGCTCAGTTCCACCTTCCTTGGGTAACATGACCACAATTTTATGGAGCCTTCCTCCTGCAACAACTAGTAAGTGAGGGAAGATGCAACCACTTTTCATTTTCCTTCTACAACAGTTCCATTCCCTCTAGTGGGTCAATGAACACTCTTAAACAGACCTATTTGGATGAGTGTATCCTAATTTAATTTATTAAAATAATAATAATATTCAATTATAGTCATCCTTGACCACCCTTGGTCATAAAACTTTACAATAAAATTTAGAGTAATATTTTTCCACAAACATAAAATGTTTCAAGTTCTAGGTAGGTTACAAACATGGATGGAGAATTTACAAAGACAGGATAGTTGCCGAGTATGGAAACGTTTTAACCGGGATCAATAAAGTATAGAATCGACACACACAACAAAAATCAAACAAAAGACTAGAGTAGATGGTAACTTCACATATGTTTATATTGTTATCGTTATTGGCATGTTGAGCGATATAAATAAGAAAGGGATAGCCAAGACGAAATGGATTCTTCCAAACCCGAGTTTGAGTTCCGTCAAAACTTAAACAAACATATTCCTATGATAAAAACGACAACACTCTAGTTCACACTACAGGGATGTAATGTCCCTAAAACTGTAAAAATTTAAATTTTTTTTGTATGGTCAACATCAACAATTTAATCAAATGTTTAGTAAATTAAATTCAGTACAAGGAGAATAATAGAAGACTTATTAATGCAATAATGATATTCAGTTTGTACTTTTGTTCAAGATTCCCTGCTTGGTTTGTTTGATGTGAATGGATTTACTTATATTTTTGCGGAAGCGATATTTCTGGAATGAGTTTAATGATCCATAATGAGTTCGTATTTATTTCTATTTACTTCAAGTCTTACTGTGTGTATGCTTTAGAATTTAAAAAGCATGGGTTTCAATGTATAACAAATTTCCCTTTTTAAATGTACTCTTGTAGTTATTTTTAAAGGCTTGAGGGGATGAATTTGGTGACATGGGTATGGCTTACTTAGCTATATGCTAAGTTTTTCTCTTACCTTTGTTTTGTAGGTACTCTTTTAAAGGAATAATTAAATCCTAACATTCTAGAATTTATAACTAAGTATAAGTTTATTGTAATAAAAGGTCAATCCAAGGTAAAACTTGCTGTGGTGACATAAATTGTGTTGAGGGTGAGTGACACTCTCTACTATGAAGAGTGGGTAACAAAATCTAAGAGGTAATGGGGTTTGGTGGAATTTATGGTGACCCAATACCTACCATTCAAAATGGTACCCAACTGGATGGAGGTAAGGTAAAACCCTAACGTTGAGTGGCCTACTGCATTTTCGTGTTTATTGGTTTGGAGGGGAAGGAGATCAAGGCTCTTCAGGGTTTGAAGGTGTCCATGGTAGGAATCGACCTACACTTTAACTAGATAGCGTGAGTCCCTTATGAGGTAACCTATGCATCCTTAATACTTGCTTAAGATTTTGTTTCTACAAATCAATTTGCTAAAGGATGTAACTAAGGCTTTGAGTTTGTATTTTGACAGGAATTACGGTGTTGGAAGTTCGATCTTGGCATGATGGAGTATTTGTAGTTACGATGGCCATGGTAAGCCTGGTTATCTGTGGCTATTTTCTCCTCTCATGCGAATGGTTGTCTGTACTGGTTGTTTGCTCATTATTGCTAGGATATTAATATACTCCATCCTTGTCCTACCAACATTATTTCTTTTGCATTTTTCAGTTACGCATGCATTTTGCATACAGCATGCGATCTGCATGCATGCATGCAATTACATGCATCCCAGTCATCAGTCCCAGCACCTAGCCCTCAGTTAGATAGCCCCAAGAGCTTCTCTTAGATCTGTTTTATCCCTCCTAGAGCTTAGTGCACCCTTCCTCCTTGATTTAAGGAAGCCACTCACCCTCTCTCACCTACCATTCAGTTGTACTTCAATTAGGTGAGTTATCATTAGTTCTTTCCTTGATTTAAGGCTAGACTGACTCTCAACTGACTGTATCACTCCGATGGACCTCCTGTTGGAGCATAGGCCGCAGCTATGGAAAAGCTGCCAAGTTTTAGGAAAAAGCACTAAGTTTTGAAGGAAAAGTGCTAATTTTGAGGAAAAGCACCATTTTTGGGTAGAAATGAACAGTGCGTGGAACGGCGCCAGATGGACGAGCTCACCGCGGATTGCGGGTCGGAAATTGTGGAGCTCGCGTGCACAAGTCAAGGGAAAGAGTAAATAAGGTGGCAGAGTAGAAAGCTCAACCACCACAGTAAATGAAGTGGCAGAATAAAGGGCTCAACTGCCCTCATTAAGGCAAAGTACAGGAGTTATGGTTGCTCAGACCAAGGAAGAGCAATGGGCCGAAGCATTGAAGGAAAAGGACAAGGAGAAAAGAACGATGAAGTGGCGCCCATACCCTCGATCTGTGCTGGAAATCGCGGAGTCTGCAGGAAGCTGCGACGTGACTGCAAGAGGCACCTACAATACACCTAGCTGTGTCTGCAGTTAGGGTTTTTGGGGATCACTATTGGGAAAGGCCCACAGTTTTGTAAAGGTGCGACCCTCAGGGACACCTATATATATGTGTGTAATTGAAAAGGGAAACAGGTTAGATAGTTACTGAGTTACACAGACAGTCTAAGTTGATGTCTGAGTCATTTGTATTGTTGTATCTTTTAAGCTGTTAATGATCATTTTGTGCATGTAAGAAGGCCGCGATCTCGCAGGAAGACCGCTTGGTGTAAGGGACATTGCATGTATTGACCAGTCGCAAGAGGACTGAGAGGGGAATGTAATTGAATGTATTTATCATGGTAATATCTGTAGAAGAAGAGAATAGATCTAAGAGAAGGGCTCCCAGCTGTGTGCGTGGAGTTTCCCAGAAAGATCTAAGGCTGCAGCTGTGTGCGCAGCGGAACTGTGTTATCCCCATCTCAAGATAATATAAAACACAGTTCCCGTGGACGTAGCTTCCCTCCTGGAAGTGAACCACGTAATTCTTGTTGTTGTGGTGATGCTTTATGTGATTTCATTTCTTTGATTTAATTTCTATGTTTCTATGATTGTTTTTCTATCTTTATGAATGATTATGTAAAGTAAGTCCTGGAATCTCCCTTAGAAGTTGTACTTGTGCATCGAAGGAGTCTGTAAGAACACTGTCGCCACAGCGCTAAAGGAGTGTGTTACTGCGCTGTGGCGCAAGGGCAGAGATGATACATAGTGTATCGGAGGTAGCGGGTAAAAGACTCGTGCGCAGGTGCGGAGCTACCGCATAGCTCGGCTGAGAAGAGTGAGTTCCAACGCTATAGCGCTGGGAGACCTGTAAAAGAGTAAGACGCTTTGTTAAGGGGTTACCTCCAAGAAGGGAAGAGAGAAGACTGTAGACTCCACACCACCTAGGTTAAGGAAACTTGATTCCTTATCCCCCCATAGCCACTTCGGGCTGCTGCACAACTCGTTGCCGAAAGCGCCAGTGCGCCAAAGGGGTGTTTGTTGCTGCACATCCTGAAAACCCGGGTCTGTCCAGAAAGCAGCCAACACCTCCGGTGAGACTAGAATACTCATTCTGACTTCAGTTAGCTCCTCATGCACCCTCCACTGAGCCTCCTTCATTCAGTTAGTGCCTCCATGTGCCAGTCACACTCACTTTCACCTACCACACTAAGTTAGACTCAGTTTGACTAATGGTTGATAGTTACTTGTGCATTGATGCTTCCATCGATGATGAGATAGACCTCTAGTTATGCTCCGATGACACTCCAGTGATCTTTTGATCTCTTCATGCAGGCTAATTCGAATTACACCCTTAGTATTCGAATCCTGTGCATTGTATCATTACTGTTTTCTATTATGATTAATGAAACATTTGTGAATATTCTACTCCTATCTGAGTTCCATTGGATCTATGTTTTGCTGCACTATTCTTCTTCTATTTTCCTAAATTCTTTAATTGTGAGGTTTACATCATCTTATTGGATCCACTGTGAGGATTTTCACATGGTATCAGAACCATTTGAGAGTATATTCTACCTCCATTCTTAAGAGTTTTTTGCAGGTATTTCGAAGTTCCAACAACAGTAGCAGTAGTTTCACTTTTGCACTTGTTCCAGCAGTCATGATGAGCAATTCGAATGCTCCTTCCTCTCCTATAATCATCACTCCCTGAACAATTACTTTGTTTGGAAGAGTAAGATGAATTTACACCTGCAGGTTGGTAATGGGAAGAGATCCCGAACCACATTTGGCTGTGGAGAAAACCAAGCATCTAAATAAAATGGATGAAGCCTTTGGTTACATATGCCTTCATATATCTGAAGATCTATTGTTTCATGTTGAAGGATTGAAGACTCCAACTGAGTTATGGACAAAATTGGAGAGTCTCTTTGGAAAACAAGACGGGTTGAGAGGCCATGCTCTCGAAAATGAATTGGTTTCCCTACAACCTAGCAATTTTGAGAGCATTCAATAATTCTTCTCAAAATTTAAGAACTTTGTTTTGCAATGCAAGCATTGTGGCATCACTAAAACTAATGAGCAATTGGTGCTCTCCATTCTGAGCAAACTAGGATCTCAATTTTCAGTCTTTGTATCTACCTTCCATTCTGGATGAATGTCAATCCCTGGATAAATGTCAATCCCTGGATGGAAGTTTCCAACCTTAGAAGTCTTCACTGAAGCTCTCATTTAAGAATAGGACAAATTGATTCAAATGGGTGCCATCAAGACCTCCAAATATCAAGCTCTTCTAGTTGGAGGAGCAAGTGGGACGAATGTGAAAAGGAGGCAAAAAGAAAAGGATAAGAAGCCATCTAACCCAAGCTGAATGATAAGTCAAGTCCATCAAAAGGAGCCTCCAGCTCCAAGAAGTACAAACATAAGATATCTGAATGTCCCTACTGCAAGAGAGGATATCATTCTGAGAAAGCTTGCATGCACAAGAAAATAGACCTACTAACCAAGCTTCTTGAACATAACAAAATTGTTATTCCAAAAGATGCAAAGATGTATGATTCTGGAAGTGGATTTGACAGTCATGAGGATTGCCATGCATTGATGGCTGGTTTTTCAAAGTCAAAGGCCCTCCTCATAGATTTTGGAACCTCCAACCACATGGTTGCCTCTGAAGAATCATTTTCCTTTTTATATCTAAATGATGGGCCTACTATTCACATGGGAGACAACTCTTAGATCTCTGCCAAAGGGTTGGGTATAGTACACATGGAGCATGGCAAGTTCAAGAATGTTCTATTCGTTCCCTCCTTGAGAGAAAATTTGTTGTTTGTATATCAGATGAATCACAACGGATCACCTAAGAAGGTGACTTTTGGTCTCGACATAGTTGATTTTACAGATATCTCTACTGGGAAGACTATAGCGAAAGGGTTTGTAAATCATGCCTCCAAGGCATATGAGTTCTCTCATTTTTTTCCCTTCTCTCTTCCTACTCCTTCGGAATCTAATGAAGATTCAAGTGACTCTTCTTTTAATGAATATGAAGATGAAGATATTGATGTTGAAATTAAAGTTCAAGAACAGTCAGATTCATATCCAGAACCAGCACATGTTCTCAATCCAAAGACAAGGCCAACATGGGCTCACACAGTCCTTGCAGCTACTGAGAACACATTTGAGGATTCATCTGGTCACAGAACTACCAGATTTCAGCACCATGCCAACCTTGCATTATGCCATCTACCTTTCCATGAGAGATGTAGCATGATGGTGGGGTTCACTCTTCCATCCCTTGGGAAGACTCATCATGATCCATTCATTCTAGTAGCAGAAATATTTCCTGAAAGAATTGGTTCTTCTAGTACATTCTCTACACAGTTAGAGGCACATCAGAAGACCAGATCCTGATCTAGCACCTGCATTGGCATCCTATAGAGGATCGGCTTGCCAATTTTTTTGCAAAATATTTCATTAAGGAAAGCTTCTTACTTTTCTGCTTAGTATGATGGTTCTTTGAGTTATTTTACTATTCTTTTGAGGGGGGGGTATTTTTCCCTTGAGGTTTTCCCCATTTCCTCGGTTTATAGATAGTTATTATTTTATCATTTATTTGATTGTATTGGGTGACCTTTGGTCCTAGTTACCAGGGCCTAGGATGGATTAAGGGGGGGTGTTAGGATATTCCTATACTCCATCCTAGTCCGACCAGCACTATTCCTTTTTTCATTTTTTAGTTATGCATGCATTCTGCATGCATGCATGCAATTGCATGCATCCCAGTCATCAGTCCCAACACCTAGCCCTTAGTTAGATAGCCCCAGGAGCTTCTCTCAGATCAGTTTTAGCCCTCCTGGAGCTTAGTGCGCCCTTCCTCCTTGATTTAAGCAAGCCACTCGCCCTCTCTCAACTACCATTCAGTTGTACTTCAATTAGTTGAGTTATCATCATTTCTTTCCTTGATTTAAGGCTAGACTGACTCTCAACTGACTATATCACTCCAATGGACCTCCAGTGAGAATAGACTGCTCATTTTGACTTTAGTTAGCTCCTCATGCACCCTCCACTGAGCCTCCTTCGTTCATTTAATGCCTCCATGTGCCAGTTACACTCAATTACACCTTCCACACTTAGTTAGACTCAGTTTGACTGATGGTTGACAGTTACTTGTGCATTCATGACTCCACCGATGATGAGATAGACTTCTATTTGTGCTCCGACGACACTCCAGTGATCTTGTGATCTCTCCATGCAGGCTAATTCGAATTACACCCTTCGTATTCGAATCCTATGCATTGTATCATTACTATTTTCTATTCTTATTAATTAAACATGTGTGAATATTCTGCTCCTATCTGAGTTCCATTGGATCTATGTTCTGCTGCACTATTGTTTTTCTATTTTCCTAAATTCTTTCATTGTGAGGTTTACATCATCTCTTTGGATCCACTATGAGGATTTTCACAATTATGTAAGAATTTTGGGAATAGTTCAACTATTCGGAATTTCTGGAGCTTAAAGAAATGCTAAGTTTGGATGAACATTGTGGTCGGACTTTGTTGCACGCTCTGTAATGTATAATCCACAATTTGCGATTTAAGTTGAAGCTTGTATGGAGTTTTTGGGATGGAGGATGTCCGGTTTGGCTCCTAGTCTATGTATTATTCGACTTATGGTACTTGTAAGTTCTGTTAATATGGAGTCTTCACATTTTGGTATCCTGTCCGAATTGTAGTTATAGTTTATGAATAGTTTTAAGCTTCTATGGAAAGTGTTGACTCTGTGTATTCTTTAAATGATGAGATGCAATTTTTAGAGTGTTCGAGAATTCTGGTTAATTAATATTGTTGTTGATTCTTCTTAAGGTGAGTGAATGGCATAACCATGTATCTAACGTTGTCAGGAGTAAAAAATGCTTATGCACTTATGTTCTATATTTTTCATAACATCTACGCTTTGTCTTTTAGCAAGCCCTAGGGTTTTAATATTTTTTTTAGTGAAGACTGAGCTCTCGTAGAGGATCGAACCTTTCTTGATCCTGGGCGTGAAGCTCCTATCTGCAATTTAATTATAAAATATGTGTTTTTAGTTTTATCTCTATCATTTTAACTTGTGCGTTTTGATTGGAAGCAAAACCCCTCTGTGGGAAGAATGGTAGAAATGTTGTTTAGTTTATAATGATGGGAAAGGCCCTAACTGGTTTTGTAATTATCTGCTTTTGGGTATTTAGATTATGTAATATGATTTTTATTATATGGAATGTGTTTGTGAATCTATGTAGTGAATGAAATAATGGAAGCAATGCCTCTATAATAAAATGGATGTTTCCATATTTACCCATGAACTTTTCAACTTGTGCGTTGTTCCCTAGAATGGGATTAGACATCTCTGTAGATGAATGATAGAATCTAGAAATTTTATTTTTTTTATAGTTTGTGTGTGTTGATCCTTAGCGTAAAACCTTAGGTAAATTATCGCCTATGTAATCTCTCATCTTGGAGGGCTGGCCTCTGCGTAGCTATGTTTTAACGCTTCTGGATGGAGGTATAGACTATAAATTCTGAGTTTTGGTTGTATGAGAATATGGTTATGTAAATTGATATTCATAATTAATTTAATTAGAACAATTTCGTGTATAAAAATTATGGGCAGAGCCCTAGCGTAAAAATCGCATTCTTTTCTTTTGTATTTCTTTAGGGTTAATGTTATGATGAGCTGGATGGTGATCCACACTGTAGCATGGTCCATTTGGAAAAGTGGATTTTAATGTGATGATTAGGGGAATAGATCCCGAGTCTTAATTTTATTAGGAAGTACTTAGACTAAAAATAAATCATGCCTTAAGTGTAAGAGCAGAAATCTAGTGGTTTGTTTTTAGGCAAGGATTTTTATATGTGGTGAATCAATTATGATCAGATTACGTTTGATTTTTATTTGGATTTAGAAAGGACTCTATGAAATCTCCGTTAGAGCTTTAAAGTTATCAATTAAAGAAAGAGGGATGGCACTGTTTGAAGTTTCGATTTCATTTAAGTTTGAAACCTAGGGTCAAAGGAAAACAATCTTTTTAGGTGAAATGATCCAGCTGTTACAAGAGGATCAACGTATATTGGTTTTAAAGTTTTTCTAGGGTAAATTAATGATGTAGTTTGAACAAGTAGAGATCTAGCATAAGATAGCACTGCTATCTCTGTTATATCTTTAAACTTTAGATTAGAGTAGGGTTTTAAACTTTAACTTTAAGCAGTAATCTAAATTTAATGTCTAAGCTAATTGATTTTAACGTTTGGAGTCTATGCCTTAGCCCTTACTCTTGATGCATAAATATAACTAGATACTTATGGAAAAAGGAAATGACAGTAATTCAATCTCTAACTTTCAGCCTATAATAATTTTAAAACATAAAATTAAATCATACCTGAACTTTCCAGCCTTAACCTTCTTCTAGTAAATATATGCACACCTCAAAACTCTTATTAATGGAAACAAATCTACTTTAGTTGACCTGTTAGATGATTAACTGAATAACTTTGGAACTACCATGTTCCTCCCAACCATGAACCGGAACAGTTCCTGGTTCTAATGCGATTCCCCCCAAGCTGAGTCCAACATGCAAAGAGGTCTAGAGAATGTAGGGCAAGTAACTGACTGAACTTAGTATTGGAATAGTAGTTTTCCATAATTATGAAACAATTCTCTCTTTGTACCATACATAATGATAATGAGAAAGATGGGGGTCCTCCCTTTGGACTCTGTCCTTGATTTTATAGATAAACTTTTGGAATGACAGTTTAAGTTTAATAATAATATATTTAATTATTAACTTAAGTTTGATTTCTAGTTTTGAAATATAATTAAAAGTTTATTTAATAAACTCTAGTTTTGTTTTAGAACTCTTTACTTAGTTCTTTTTAAACTAACTTGTTAACTTTATATTTTATTTAATTAATTTATATTCATGAGATTAGTTATAGGTATAATCCATTTAAGTGAATATTATATAAGTATATATCTATTACTTTATCTACCTATGTACTCTTTATTACTCTTATAAATTTTATAACCATATCTATTTATATAATGTATTTTATGTATGTACATAACTTTTGCATACCACTTTAATACATAAGTGAGATTCTTTATAATTAATCCATTTGATTTAACCAAGTAGTTATATAACATTATAACCTTTGATGCTTATTAAAGAATAGGGTCAACTCTTTTAATAAGGCTATGGGTAGGTTTAGAAGGTCTACTAGGTTAGGTAGCTCTAGGTCCCTTTTTGCATATTGGATTACCTCATTTGCCGTGGTAGTTTCCTCCGTCCTTAATGAGATGAGTAATGAATCAATTAGTCAAAATAAAATAAGTATGATGATTAGTGCTATTCAGAGTCTTCCTTAACTCAACACCTTCTCAAGTAAAGTAACCCCTAGTGCTATTCAAAGCTTAGGCTCAACACTTTTACATGGGCGTTACACTAGTGCAATTCCAGATCTCTTTGCTTAACACTAGTGCTAGGATGTATTTATAAGATACACCTAGGTATGCAACGGAAAAAAATCTGATGCTCCAGAGCTTATGCTCAATATCAATTTGGAGTGCTCCAGGGATTATGCCCAACACTCTATGTACATCGGGGCTTACGCCCAACACATAATAAAATTCCTCTATGTACATCAGGGCTTATGCCCAGTACATAGGTCATCCATGTGCTGCGGAGTCCACGCTCAACACATCATAAAAGTCAGTCATGCATATCCGAACTGTGCACAATATATAACAAATAATCATCTTAGTATATTAGGGTTTTGTACCCAATCTCATAATAAAACATCAATCAAATACATTGGGGCTTTATCCCCAGTATATAATGATAACCTGCATCTGTCAGGGTCCATGCCCAAATATGTATATCTATAACTAAGATACGTCATGTGCATCGGGGCTTATGCCCAGTAAATATATAATAAAAGTAAAGCATGTGCATTGGGGATTTGCACCCAGTATACAAAAATAAATCATATGCATCGGGGCTTACGCCCAATATATAAAATCAATATAATCAACAAAATTCAGGATATTACATCCCTCCTCCATTAGAATAACACCGTCCCGGTGTTCTAGGGACTAGAAATGAAGTCATGAAATAAGGCGGGGTAAGCCTCCTTCATGGTGTTTTCATTTTCCCAAGTAGCCTCATCAGCCCCGAAGTGCGTCCATTACAGTTTCAATTGGGTGATAGTTCGTCTCCTAAGCTGCACCTCCCCATTGTCGAGAATGTGGAGGGGCTCTGGCATGAATTCTTCCTTGTGTTATACCTGTAATAAGGACCAATCAATCACATGCTTAGTATCATAGACATATTTCTTTAATAGAGATGCATGAAAAAAATTATGAACTTTTACATGAGTTGGTAAAGCTAACTCATATGCTACTGTCCCTTTCTTGGCTAGTATCTCAAAGGGTCCACAAAATTCGGGGACTAGTTTTCCGCATCGCCCCAAGCTACTTCTCTTTTCCTTCACTTTTAAGAAGACATGTTCGTCAACTTGGTAATCTTTTTCTTTCCTTTTCTTATCCGCATAACTCTTCTGGCGATCTTGTGCCTCTTTGGAGTTTTGCTCTACTTTGGTGACTAGTTTTTCCAAGTCCTTTAGTAAATCCAGACCTAGCATGAGTCTGTATACCGAGCTATCCCAAGTCACTGGTGTCCTACACTTTTTTCCATAAAGTACCTAGAAGGGACTCAGTTTTGCAAAGGTTTGGTACTCGTTGTTGTATGAAAACTATGCAAGGTGTAAATAATGTTAAATTTTGAGCATTAATTCACAATACTCTTGGATCTTTACTGAGAGAATAACATACACAGTATACCAATGCATAACAATAACAATAAGCATCACAAGCATCACAAGAATCAAAAGCATGAGAGACAAGAGACACAGAGTTTCCGTGTGGAAAACCCTAAGGTGAAAAACCCCACAACTTCCTCAGAGATAAAGAGAGCAATGGCTCAACCAAGGTACAACCAAAATACACTTGAGATAGTCTCCTAGAGCAGATGATCCTCCTCCTCACTAGTGCGTCACTTTTTGAGTGAGAGAGATATGACTTTCCGAATGATGTAAATAGAGATCTCCTGATCTCTATTTATACTAACATGTTTGCCAAGTGACCTTATGGGGCCGACTTGTCTATCTATGTACATCCACAATATAATATATATATTTCAGGGCCGACCCCACACATGGTCGTCTAATAACTCATCGGCAAGTACACACACTTGCGACACTTGTCAATCCACATGACAACACTTCCTTATAGAGGAATAACACATCTCTTACAAGGGTACAATAAATATAGATGAAATACATTCCAAAGTTACATATACATCAACAAATAATCCTCCCACTTCATGGGGTTGTTCATAACATACATTCTAAGAATATCCTCTAAGATCTGATTTACTCGTTCCGTCTGTCCATTAGTATGTGGGTGGTAAGCGGTACGGAAGTTTAAATGTGTCTCCAAACCGGAGAACAAGGATCTCTAGAAGTTATTGGTGAACTTATTGTCTCTATCCGAGATGATTGCCTTGGGTATCCCATGCAATCGGAAGATATCTTTTAGGAAGATGTCTGCAATGTGGACAGTCTTGTACGTTGATTTTACAGGTATGAATTGTGCTGCTTTGGATAACTTGTCAGCCACTGCAAAGATGGAGTCATTTTGTCTCTTGCTATTTGGTAATCCAGTAATGAATTCCATACTGATGACCTCCCACTTCCACTCTGGAATGGGTAGCAATTGTAGTAGTCTAGAAGGATGTTGGTGTTCTTCCTTGACAAGTTATCACTCGTGGAATGTAGTGATGAATAGTGCTATGTCGGATTTCAACTTAGTCCAAAAGAAGTGTTTCTTTACCACCGATATCATCTTTTGATATCCCGGATGTCCTTTGTAGGGTTTATGATGAAACTTTGTTAGAATGTTAGGTCTAATGTCCCCGCTGTCTGGGACATAAAGTCTTTCCTTTGACCATAACAATCTTGATTCATCGATCCTATATTCCTTTTTTTGTTGGAATAACCTATCCTCCTGAATCTTTTTATGGATTTCGACATAGAATTAGTCATTCCTATAAGTCTTTCTAATTCTGTCGCGCAAGTCCGAGTCAGTCTAACTTAATGTTACCTCATATAACATATGATCTCGTCAACTTAAAGCATCGACAATCTTGTTCTCCTTTCCTTTTATGTGTTTTAACTCGAAGTGGTACTCACCAAGGAAGGCTAACCACCTGGCCTTCCTAGCTTTTATGTTAGGTTGGTCAAATAAGTACTTCAAACTCATGTTGTCCATCATTAACAGGAACTTCTTTCCCATAAGGTAATGTCTCCACATTTTTAAGGCGTGGATGATGGCAGTTAGTTCAAGATTGCACATGGGGTAGTTCTGCTCGTGTTCTTTTAACTTTCTTGACTCGTTGCAGATGGCGAAGTCATTCTGCATAAGGACTCTATCGAGTCCCTCCTTGCTTGCAATTTTTGCAAACAAGGAAGTCCCCATCGGGATCGACAATCCTTAGTATAGGTGCGCTAGTCAAGAGTTTCTTTAACTTTTGGAAGCTTTCTTTGCATTTGGTCATCCAAAGAAACTTGCTTTCCTTTTGCTGCAAGGAAGTCATAAGAAAAGAAATCCATGAGTTTTTCTCAATTTACTTTCGATAGTATCCGGATAACCCTAAGAATGATCTTATTGTTAGGATATTTAGACACTTAGGAGTTAGTTAAGATCAACTTGTGTAATATTTCCATTAGGAAAAGTGTGTTTCTTTAGTATGCATTAGTATACATTTGTAAATATTTAATCCGACGGTCATGATATGCTGTGATCCAACGGCTCAACTTCTCTTAGATCATACCTAACCTTGATTCGTGGCCTAATGTCCGATTGGTCCATGATCTCTATTTAAAGAGCATGGAGGGTCATTGTTTAGTTGATCAATTATGAGAAGCTCATTTGTAACTTTCTTTCTTTGCATAATAAAGTTCTCCATAGAATCTATTTGTTCGGGGCTGTGGATTATTTCCCTCTCGAGGGTTTAAACCATGTCAAAACATCGGTGTATCGATCTGCGATCTGTTTGTGTGAAGTGGTTTCTCTAAGTGTTCGGTCTTTTGGGAGTACCCTATGCACTCGAACACTTATGTCGGTCACACAAGTAGGTGTAGGAAATTCTTCAATGGATTTAATCTTCTCGGGGTCGATTGCTATTCCCTTCTCTGAAATGATGTGACCTCGGTACTATATCTGGGGTTTGTAGAAATCACACTTGCTAAACTTAGCGTAAAATTGGTGTTCTCATAACACTCATAACACGATGTAGAGATGTTCTTCATGTTCTTCCTTACTTTTGGAGTAAATTAGTATGTCGTCAATGAATACTAGTACGAACTTGTCTAGGTATTGACGCAAGAAGTTGTTCATCATACACATAAAATTTGCAGGTGCATTTGTTAATCCAAAAGGAATTATCACAAACTCGTATAGGCCATATCGAGTTTGAAAGGAGGTCTTACTGATGTATTCGTCACAGATTCTTACTTGGTGATATCTAGATCGCAGGTTGATTTTCGAAAATATCTTCGCTCCTCCGACTTGATCGAACAAGTCATCAATCCTAGGGAGTGGGTAACGGTTCTTGATGGTCAATTTGTTGAGTTGATGGTAATCGATGCAAATATGCTTTTAACACCCAAAATGACCCCCTAAGTTGTGGGAAAGCGAAATCTGGGGTAAACACTAACCAATATTTAGCTTGGGCTATTGACCCAGTACAAACAGAGAGGGCTCTCTCATAAACACTCTCAGAATACTAGAAACCATCAAGATTGTCAATAATGAAGAAACACACCAGCATTCATCATTTAAGATAATCATTCAAAACACCTTCAGAAGGTCAGAATTATGTAGAGCAGATTATTTAAGGTTATGGTAAGATAATCATAGGGAAAACTATTGGGCAATGGAGTCAAAGTATGGAACATAAAACAAATAAACAATGTTGTTGCATGAGATGTCTAAATAGAGGCAGGGTAGCAACCAGCTAGTAGTCAAAGTGATTTTCATTGGTGGGTTAGAAGAAGAATGAACAGTCTATTGATATAAGTCATGTGACCTTGAGTCCTATACCAACTTTAGCAGAAATTTTTGGTGAAATGCTTGAAATGAGAAGAACAGAGCATATTGCTTATGAATTCTGTCCTACTGCTACATTTATCCAAGCATGAAAGAATATTATAGGCTGAAATAACAAAGAAAGAGACACAAATTCACATAGGAAAAATAAAGATAGACTACCAGACCAATTACACAGGAAATCTCTGCAAAAATCCAGCTTCAACACTGCAATTGTATTAGGGTAAATGCTTTCAAAACATAGCTGAGCTCTCCTAGGCCTTGGCCAATTTGATTTTCTCACCCTTAAATCTTCTATTACAATGAATATATAGTTGTCCTAGGCTTCATGCTCGACCTACTCATACCAGAAAGTATTTACAAGTTTGATGACACATCATTAGGTCTTATTTCCACTACCTTTACAAAGCATAAATATGAAAGATAGACTTAACTGCTTTTTTGCATCTAGCAGTATTTTTCGCTAAATGATAATTGACTCATACGAAAGACAAAAATATATTTTTGAGATGCCCTTTAGGTGGATTCTCCCACTAACTCACTTCCAACTAGCTTTCGAATCCCCTCATTCCTATATAACATTCCAATGCCAAGTGCTACCTCACTTAATATTTAAATTACTCTCGCAACTCTCGGTGGGACTCACCCCATGAGATGTAATAGCAGCTCCGACTCCACAATAGCCAACACTTTTCTGTTTATGGAGTGGGAAGAAGGGAACATGGGAAAACGCAGCCACAAGACAAAATCCTGCATTTCAAATGAAATCCAAGTTTGTGCTGCAACAATGTCATCTTCCCAAATGCTTTTTTCACCTCAATCTCAGTCATAACATCTATTGTTAATAGAAGTATCGTGTTAAGAACTTTCTTCCAGATCATTTGACTTTATGTCAGAAAATCTTGGAGAGGCTTTGCCACCTGCCAAATGTCCCAGATTCCTTCAAGGTTAACACCACAACTACTACTCTATGCTGCAATGACTGCGTTTAGTCCTTAAGAAGAAACCTCGAGAGCCAATGTTATACTCGATGAAATATTAAAATGTTCTAGCATCTTCAAATGCATATACGAGAATAGTTTTGCTTGCTCATATTCATTACCAATAATCAAGGGCTCGAGGAAGTCTGTCAATAACAGAGATCACAGGCTCAGTATTATTTCGAGGAATATTGATGACTACGAAACATCTCAAACCCCTGCTTTTCGGTCTATTTTCATATTTCTCTTGTTATGGAATTGCCACCTTGAAGAACAAACCTCTCAAGAATATCTCAAGACATTAAGTAATGCAAGGTGTTAAATTTTCAGAATTTACTTCAATCTAATCTAGGATCTTAACTAAGAGAACAACATGTACAACAAATCTACAGCATAATAATCATGGACACAATAATGCAAGCACACAAGAGACACAGAGTTTACTTGGGGAAAACCATAAAGGTGAAATACCCCAATAACTTCTTCAGAGATAGATAGAGCAATGATACAACCAAAATACAAGAGATAGTCTTCTCCTAGCAGCAGAGCCTCCTCCTCCACAAGTGCGCCACTCTCCCAAGTGTGAGTGAGAGAATAGAATATGTAAAATGAGAGAGACACACTCTCTATTTATACACTAACTTGACTTGAACTTTACTCAACTAGGTGGGCCTCAACTTAACCACTTAACATAATGCTGACTGGGCCGACCCCCACTAGGGTGGTATAATAACCCTTTGACCCACATGGCCGACCTCCAATAGGGTGGTCTAACAACCCTTTGACCCAGATGACTTATACAAGGCCGACCCCAACAAGGTGGTCTAATAACCCATCAAGTATAAGTTACAACACTTACAATATAAATGACGACACTTCCGTATAGAGGAATAATAACATCTCTTTAGGAATACAATATACATATATGTGAAATACATTCCGAAGTTACATATACATCAACACCCCCTCTTAACTAGGAAGGTATTTCTCAACACAAGTCTTCTAGCACAAGTCATCTTCTCTAGATCATCGTCACTGCTGCTGCTATCTCAATCAATCTCTGAATCTACTTGTCACAGGAAGTTCTGCAGAGCCAGTCCTTTTTCATACTAGATGTAGGCCCACCACCTGCAGGTCTTCGTCATCACTTGCCATACTGTGGAAATCTCAGGACTTATTACGTGCGTCACAAAACCTTAAAAGAGTCTCTTGACTAGCAAGAACCCTAAAGAGCAACTGAGACCTTTTTTATCCTATCCAGATCTCCAGGACTTATTACATGTGACCCCACCACAAAACCTCAAAAGAGAATCCCAGGACTGATTACGAGCACAAGGCTAAACCGATTGGATCTCCCAGGGCACAAATTACATGTGGTCACCACAAAACCTCGAAACAGCATCCCAGGACTAATTACGAGCACAAGGCTCAACCTATTGGATCTCCCAGGGCACAAATTACATGTGGTCATGGAAAAACCTCGAAAGAGCATCCCAGGACTGATTATGAGCAAAGACTCAACCTATCAGATCTCCCAAGGCACAAATTACATGCCATAGGACAAAACCTCGAAAGAGCATCTGCCAGATATCCCAGGGCACAAATTACATGCCATAGGTAAAACGTCGAAATACTATCTATAGATCTCCCAGGGCACAAATTATATTTCATCCCAAGAAAAACCTCAAAAGAGCATTTTCCAGATATCCCAGGGTAGAAATTACATGCCGTAGGCAAAACATCGAAAGACTATCTACAAATCTCCCAAGGCACAAATTACATGCTTATCTGCACAACCTGTTCCATGGCCACAGAGTATCAACCTGATACTCACCATACATCATCCTAATGTACACATGATCGTCCTGATCATCATCATTGCAACATCTTGCTGCATGTCATCTGGAGCAACATCCCGAAGCTTGTCATCCATGATCATCCTGATCATACAATGCATCTACTTGATGCATACCAAGTATCTACATGATACATATCATCATACATGATCCACCTGATTATACAATGTATCCAATTGATCATATCCAGCATCCAACATGATGCGTACATACATATAAATGATCCAACTGATCATATCCAGCATCCAACATGATGCGTACATACATATACATGATCCAATTGATCATATCCAGCATCCAACATGATGCGTACATACATATACATATAATGATCCAACTGATCATATCCATCATCCAACATGATGCATACACAGAGCAGTAACTGGAGCATCGTCCTGATGCTCATCATCCATGATCTTCTTGATCATCATAGCATCGTCCTCTTCAGATCATCTCATCGTCCACAAAGCATAGCCCAGATGCACATCATCCAGTAGTTACACCACCGACATGGGAGAACACATCTACTGCCATTCGGGGAAGGCTCCAGCCCTTACTTTTTCACCATGGGAGAACACATCTACCACCATGTGAAAAATGGCTCAGCAATTACATCACGACCATGGGAGAACACATCAACCATGTTAGAAAAGCTCATGTGCATCTGCATCTTCTGGACTCATCACTTCCCTTTGGAAGGAACCTCGATCTGAAGTGCACCAAGCCTCTCTCAGAAGTACTCAAACTCTACTCTGGCCAATGGCTTGGTCAATACATCTACAACCTTCTCGTCCATCGCAACATACTCTGCTTCGGCTTTACTCAGTGCTACGCAGGACTGCTTCCTGCTAAACCAAGAGATCACACCTGATCCCATACTGAAGCAGCACCTAGAAGTGCTCTTCCTATCTATAACACTGCATGCCCAATCTGAATCAACATAACCCTGCAGGTTAAACTTTTGATTCGCATCATACTTGAGCCCATAATGAACCGAATCAGATGGAGCATCACACAGAAGCTTTAGGTTCGATGCCATAGGTGTGGCCATATCCTTGCATTCCATCATCCCGAACCTCTCCAGGATTTCTACTGCATACTTCCCTTGTCCAAGGGAGATTCCATCAGCACTCTGTCACACCTCCAAACCTAGGAAATAAATAGTGCATCATCTCCAAGTTCTTCATATCGAATTCGTCAACAAGCTTCCTTTACATGTCGGCAATCAATCTATCCTCACCTATTACAAACATGTCATCCACATAGTAGTATCACTGGATTTCCTTCCTCAACCTTGTAGTGAAGGTTGGAATCTACTTTACTCTTGGTAAAGCCCAAACTGGATAGAAAGTTGTCTATCCTACCATACCAAGTTCTGCACATATATGAATCCCTGTCATGTGTCTCAGAACCAAGTGGCTGCTCCACGTACAATTATTCTTCAACTACACCATTCAAGAAAGCTGTCTTGAAATACATATGGTGTATCTTCCCTATCATCACTGCAGCCGGAGCAAGTACTGATCTAATGGAAGTGTATCTGGCTATAGGAGCAAAAGTCTCTATGCTACCACCTGTAGCATGCTTGATATTGTAGCTTCTCTTGGAAGTCACTATAGACTCCCCTTCAGGTCTTGGTATTGCATTCCAAACATCTTCGTGATCGACTGGTACTCCTCGATCATTGCATTCTTCCCAGATCCTCGGAACTTCAATGTCTTCAATATTTTCAATAGATAACTTTGTTGCTAAACAAATGTTGTAGTCCTTCTTTTGTGGGTGATGGTATACGATCTTTCCTACACAACAAGTTAAATTGCATGATTAGAAAACATGTCGTAGTTTTCAGAACAAATTCTTACACATAAAGAAATATGTCATATAGTCATGCAATTATCTTAGCCAATGCTTCAATACAACATTTATCCATATCCTGTAACTTTCTAGATGCCTTCCAATCTCTACCAGAACATTGTTAAGAGTGTGCACAACTCCCAACATGTCAGCAAAGAGGTTTCATTCTAGATAAGTAGCAATGGAATGTTGTATAGTGCCATAGGCCACTTACCCATGCATATTAGTAGTATAATGTTCATCAATGCAACTATTCTAATATGCATAATACATATCCTAAGTCTAGGAACATGAGCATATACATCATTGAACAATTTTATTTAAACAAACAAATATGCAAGAAATGATAATTAAAAATACTTATCTTTGTTTGGTTGTTGGGTGGACTCCGTCTGAGTCTTTGCTTCCTTGCAGGAGTTGCTTAAGTAGCTTCTTCTACACCTTTCTGTTGTGGAATGTAGAAAGATAGTCAAATCCCTCTAAATATCTACATCCTTGCAGAAACTACTGAAGTGTGCTCCTTTTCTTTCTTGTAGGAACAACTGGAGTGTGCTCCCTCTTGACCTTTGCTTCCTGGATTACCTGTCCTTGAACTTACATCCATCCTTAATCGATATGCATGCTTATTAGTATCATCATTGTGTTATCCTTGAGGTCTCATACATAATCACACATTTCTTAGTATAATATTAATACTATCAAAACACAATAATCTTAAACATGTATAGTCATGATCATTCACAGATAATAAACATTAGTATTCAAGGTTTCAGGGAAGTCTTCTTTTACTCATGCATATTCTTATTTGATCATAGGACTCTTGTGATTAGTTAAATCATCAATGCATAAACCCGTGATTACTCAAACCTATACCTTCATGATTCTTCTGGTTAGTCATATCATCAATTATGGTAAGAAACATAATATGCATACAACCATGACTATTCAAACCTATGACTTCATGAATAATCATTATCAACAACACAACAGTATAAGATCCTAACACAAGGTATGATTCTAGTTTGATATAGGAAAAACATACATGGATTAGCATGCTAGCTAGTTATGTCTAACATACCCGCATAATGTCTTCTGGTTCTCTTAAGTGACTTGTGCTAGTAACCTGCATGTCTCATAAGTTATACATACCTCGAAAATAGATCTTCTATAAGATCCATGACAATGGATGAATCTTTGTCTTCATGTCACCATGAGCATATGTTCTTGAAGTAGAACATGATTTGACTTTCTTGGTGTACCTTTTGTGTTAGCAAACAACATAAACCTCATCCAACATCATTAGTACAATCATAAGTGTCAAAACCTTAATCAATGAATATATTCTATTAAGGTGATACGACAAGTCCAGTAATTAATCAAGATTGTACTGTAATGATATGAAGACAAACATATGATAAACTTAACCATGAAACATACCTGTAAGACATACTTGTCAAGATTGCTTGTAATCTTCTTATGGAAGGCCTTAGCCTCATCTCCCTCTGAGACAAGAACTTCTTCACTTATGTAGGTGACCAATCCATCTTCTTCTAGGATTAACCCAATCCACTTGATTTGCAAGAACTGGACCTGGAGCTAGATTAGGGTTTGTCAAAGAAACCCTAAAAATTCAAACTTCCGAAAGGATAGAAATATGCACCTTGATGAGCTGATCAAGTTGGTATATTCAGAATTTGAAAACTGCAAAGTTTCACCCCTCGAAATTGCCTTTTAGATTTCCGGATTCACTAAGGAGGACCCTGAATTAGGGTTTGAGTTTCCTGGAGCTTCACCCAACCAAAAGATTTGATTCAAAACTCTAAGCTTCAATTTTTATGAGGAGCTTCCAGCTGTGGTCACAGATTTCCAAAATTCCAATTTTTGTAGAAGCCCTAATTTTCCATCTTTCCGATCAAAGTCTCGAACTCGAGTTTGATCAAGCCCGGCCTTCTGCCCAACCAAAAAATCTGATCTTGGTCTCTAAATTTTGATTTTGATGAGTATCATCTAGCCGTGGTCTCCGATTACAAAAATTCCAACTTTCTCTGAAGCCCTAAATTCCTAAAGCCATGAATGAAGGTACTAAAAAATAATTATGTTTTGACAGAAATTTGTACCTGATTGTTTCTGGTGTAACTCTGAACTTTTCAATCCATAGGGTCTGAAAAATTTTCTTGCGATAGTTCGACCTGTTATTTTTCCATCCCAATAGGCCTGACCTCAATTGGATTCTCTGAGAGAGAGTTATGCCAAGTGTCGCAACGTGACCTGTTTATGGGATAATACAAGAGGGCGAACTTGTATGGCGTGCCACGTGTCACTGGTTTAACTTCGGCCTCTGAAAAACTTTCCTAAGCTATCCTGACCTATTATCATTCCATCCCGATAGGTCTAACCTCAATTGGATTCTCTGAGAGAGAGTTATGTCAAGTGTCGCAACGTGACCTATTTATGGGATAATACAGGAGAGCAAACTTGTATGGCATTCCACGTGTCACTGGTTCAACTTCAGCCTTTGAAACATTTTCCTGAGATAGTACAGTCTGTTTAATACCTGTCACTTTTTACTAAATTTCTTTTGGAGCTTCCTAGCCCAAGTTATGACCTTTTTCCCAAGGTCACCTGATTTTGACTCAGATCTGGAAGAGGTAGAAACCCTATATTGTACAGATCATAAATCACAAAGTACAACGAAATTAGAGGTTGTCCTTTGGACACAAGGTACATGGGGATCTGATCTTCGACCTGTAGAAGTTTCATATCCGACAACTTTGCCAACACGGATTTATAGCGAAAGTGCTACGATGACTGGTTTTTGCTATATCAAGCCCTAACATTGTAAGTGCAACAAGTGTCATACATGCCATATCATGCCTTCTTTCAGGCTAGCTCTGATACCATGTTAAATTTTCAGAATTTAGTTCAATATGATCTAGGATCTTAACTGAGAGAAAAACATGTACAGCAAATCTACAGCATAACAATCATGGACACAATAATGCAAGCACACAAGAGACACAGAGTTTACTTGGGGAAAACCATAAAGGTGAAAAACCCCAATAACTTCCTCAGAGATAGATAGAGCAATGATACAACCAGAATACAAGAGATAGTCTTCTCCTAGCAGCAGATCCTCCTCCTCCACAAGCGCGCCACTCTCCTAAGTGTGAGTGAGAGAATAGAATATGTAAAATGAGAGAGACACACTCTCTATTTATACACTAACTTGAATTGACCTTTACTCAACTAGGTCGGCCTCAACTTAACCACTTAACATAATGTTGATTGGGCTGAGCCCCATTAGGGTGGTCTAATAACACTTTGGTCCACATGGCCAACCCCCAATCGGGTGGTCTACTAACCCTTTGACCCACATGACTTATACAGGGCCGACCCCAACAAGGTGGTCTAATAACCCATCAAGTATAAGTTACAACACTTACAGTATAAATGACGACACTTCTGTATAGAGGAATAATAACATCTCTATAGGAATACAATATACATATATGTGAAATACATTCCGAAGTTACATATACATCAACACAAGGGAGCTTAATCGATCTAGAGTTCCATCCAGCCCAACTAACACCTCTTCAACAAAGTTTTGCAGATGGAGAAAGGTCTTGCTAAAGATACTCGATTCGGAGCTCTGCGCCACCGAGTATGGATGTGAAAGAGATGAGATACGATCTTGCATAGAAATGGCACTGGGATAGAGTCGATAGACTTGAGCAACTAACCACGCTCAAATTTTCATTACCCAAAAACCTGCAACGTTTGAATATACACTGTGCGGTCGACGTATCGTGAAGAAAAATATCTGTCAACCCTAATACATAGGTCCAACACACATTTTAATATTTGCTTATTCTGCCATCTACAAATAAATAGCGTTAGGGTTTGGGAACCCTTGATGCTTTGGTCAAATGAAAAGAAAACAAGCCACCGAAAATAGAATGACCTTCTTTTATAATTCCCCAAATAGATTTAATCGCCGAAGATGGTATCGCATAGGCTTTAGTTTGTTTGTAATACCACTTATATGCCCAATACATGCCCATAACATGACACGTGTAATAGTGGTTTCTCTCACATCAATCTTTCCTCCTATATGTGTTATGTGGTCAATGCGATGGATCGTGAGCCTTCCATCTGTCCTCTTCAACGCTTCGCTTTTGATTTGCATAAAACCACACTTCTCATTATTTTTCTTTTGGAGGACTTATCCCACATGAAAAGCAAAGGACTTCTTCTCACTCTTTATATACCTCAATGCTTTCAATATATACCAAGTAACAAAGTAGAGAAACTCTTGGTCTTGGGCGATGGAGGATATGTGGCGCCCCTTTGGCTTGGCCCTTTGTCTCTTGATAAGCTCTCATCACTGGGTGCATTACCTTTTGCTCCACTTTTTAAGGCTCAGGCCATATTATGAAAAATCAAAGGCTCCTTCATAAAATCACAACTTTGACTTTATAAAAACCTTCATAAAGTTTGGTTTTTGCTCAAAAATTATAATAAATCAAAACTTTTAAAATAAAAAAAAGCCTTAGTGCCCCTTCTTCCAACTTTGGCTTTATTATAAAAATCAAACCCTTTCTCCATGAAATTTTTGACCTTTAAAAACCTTTAAAAGCTATTAAAATTAAAAAGCATTTGCTCTAGTTTTCACAAGGTTAAAAAGAAAAGGATTGTAAGATCAACACTTGCCAATCCTTGAAGATTTATTTCCCCTCTTTTTCTCAAAAATATCCCTTTTGCAACCATGGTGCCTACAACTGAGGATAATTGTTTCTTCTCGGCCAAGTTTGAAAACCCCTACCATGAAATTGCTCTAGTTTTTGCATCGCCAATACTGGCAGAAGACAATTAATTCTGCCGGAATACAATTAACCATAAAAATTTATGGGGTGCTAACAACTGGCTCCATCCGGGGATGTTATCCTCCCTACGAGGTACCAAAGAACCCCATAGACCAAGTTCCTGATCCATTGGGAAAATCCCAACCCTGACAATTGCAACCTACAACCTATAACTAGTCCTTCATCCGAAAACTGCAACTGAAAACCCGAAACTGAAAACATACTGATATTTTATGAAAATGTTGCAAACTGAACACATACAATGCTAAAGATTAAAACTGTAATTAATGAAAATGCTTGACCTTCAAGCTTATTTATATACAAATGATCCTACTCTATTTGCTGAGCATAAAGGCCAAATTAGGTGATCTCACACTTCCAATGCAGCCAGTCAAGCAAATGGATTCTTGACTGAAATTAGCATTTAATCTCCCCAACTCAAAAAAGGAACTCAACAAATGATAATTTCAATTGAAAATATTTCTCAATCCCTACATTCTTGAATAACACAAACTCCATCTCATTTGATGATTCCAACAAATTAGCCAAAGGATCTTCAAGAAAATGAAAGACTCCTATTTCTTTATGACCAACCATGAGAGCATCTTCAACTGGTTCTTTCTGATTGTTCACATCATCTATATAACAACAAGGATGCTCAAATTCTAATTCCCTTTGTAATATACCAAACTGAGTTTCAGAAATACTTTGAAAAGTAGACTCATCCCCTTTGTCCTTTATATTGAGTATATGGATAAGATTTTCATGACAACATTCAGACAAAACCTAAATACTATCATGTAGATTTGTTTCCTTATATAACTCAATAAATGAAAGATTTTGACTTGCACGAGATATTGGACAATCAAACATATGTACATCAGTTTGATAAAACTGAAGCTCTCCTTGGGTTTCAAAAGAAATACCATTATGATATTCAAATGTATTAAAAGAAACAACTCCCTCTAGGCAACAAGACTCTGAAATTGAATGATATGGAGAAAATTTTATCTAAATATTCTGGCCTTCTTCTGAATCACACGACCGCTAACAAGACAGAAGAAAATTCTTATCCATCTCGAGAGGAGAGATATGAAGGCCATCACCATTTTCATTCGAGATATTGGAATTTAAAACTGGCTCTTCATGAAACGCATCAAAGATGTCACAATTAAGTGCAATAGGTTCTTCTTGATATAAGAATTTTGAATGTGAAAGAGAGCCCTGATTTTCTGTTTGGCACTTCTTTTCCTTATGGAAAACTTTTGCTTTCTGGGACTGATTGCACATTTGTTCTTCCTCTTTATCATCCATCTCAAAAAAAATTATGGATCTTTCCATCTTCGATTTATGTTTTTTATTAGAAGGCCTGATTCTTTGTTTTATCAATTCAAATGAAGAATAACAGAGGGGTAAACAATTACTTTTAGCAAGTTTATTTTCAGAGGTTTGATCATGGGTAGTGATCATATTTTCTTCACTAACTGTGCTGGAACTTGTAAAGTTTTCAGCTGGTGCAATACCCAAGTAGTCTTCTTCATACTCATCATACTCATCATACTTAGGTGGACTAAAATTTTCTTTAGAATAATTACTACCAGAAACCTTAACAGGCATATTGTAATTCACATTAAACAAATCAGAATTACCTTCTTCTGGCACATCACTGGGATGATCACTTATCTGTTCATCGGGGGAAAGACTGGAATGCAAGGAAAGTTCTCCTTGTTCATACCTATCTTCGAAGTAAGATTCCTCTTCAATCTTCTCATCGTTATATTTGATTGATAATTTTACAGACATCCTAAGATTATCTTCAACCTCCAAAGCATCAATGAACATGTGCTACAAATTGGAAGACCTTCTCTCCAAAAGAAGAAAAGATAAGTCAGGAGGAAGGACAGATGCATAGGGTATCCTGATATCATTCTCTAGGGGTTGAATTTCCCTTGGCATATCATAATATAATCTTGAAAACCTTCTGTTAAAGCTGGACATGACTTCTCCTTCTTGCCTTCTCATGGAGTAAAACTATGAAAGAACTAGGTCCCATGACCTTCTCTTACCCCAAAACTCCAAGAAAGCATCATAGAACCTCTACCATGTATCTATAGACCCAGGTTGTAAATGGTTGAACCATTGTTTCACATCAACTTGGAAAGATTGGGCACAAGCCCTCATACAGACATCATCATGTTCTACTTCAAAAAGATCCAGAAAATTTTCAAAGCCTTGGAGATGTTTCTCAACAGTAAGGTTTTCGGATTCTCCATCAAATCTAGGAAGGTATTTATGGTATTTGGGAGGATAGTCATGAAGAACAGGGGAAGCTTTAAAGGGCCATATCTTAGCTGAGATCTAGAAGGCAAAGGAGTATGTACAGGGAGAGCATCTTCAACCTCACTCTCATGGGATCGGCAAGGCTAGCTATGGATCTTATAAGGTCTAGAAGAAGAGATAGGATCAGCTCTACGGGTTAAAGGAAGATATACATTTGTAAGATCTAGAGAGGGATATACAAAGGAGGGTCTCTCATGACCCAGAGCTATTCGATGGAACAAAATTTCTTGATACATATACATAAAGGTAAAAGGAGACTGATATAGAAGAAAAATATTTCCTTGAAGAGATTGATGCTTTGATACCTGAACCTTGATTCTTCCATGTCTAAGTCAGTTGAGGTCATTCTCTAATGGAGTCTACAAATTGATATGAATCACGAGTGGAGACGCCAGGTGAATGGTACAACCTTCTCATTGTCTGACTATTGTTCACCATCAACATTCAGATCTGAAACTTGTCGTTCTCCCAGGGATGACGAGACAATCATTCCCCAACAACGGCCCCAATTTGTTAACACCCAAAATGACCCCCTAGGTTGTGGGAGAGGGAAAGCTAGGGTAACCACTAACAAATCTTTAGCTTGTGCTACTGACCCAACACAAACAGAGAGGGATCTCTCATAAACACTCACAGAATACTGGAAATCATCAAGATTGTCAATAATGAAGAAACACACTAGCATTCATCATTCAAGATAATCATTCAAAACAACTTCAGAAGGTCAGACTTCTGTAGAGCAGATTGTTTAAGGTTTTGGTAAGATAATCATAGGGAAAACTATTGGGCAATGGAGTGAAAGTATGGAACATAAAACAAATATAAAATGATGTTGCATGAGATGTCTAAACAGAGGCAGGGTAGCAACTAGCTAGTAGTCAAAGTGATTTTAGTTGGTGGGTTAGAAGAAGAATGAACAGTCCGTTGATATAAGGCATGTGACCAAGAATCCTATACCAACTTTAGCATAAATTTATGGTGAAATGCTTGAAATGAGAGGAACAGAGCATATTGTTTATGAATTTTGTCCTACTGCTACATTTATCCAAGCATGAAAGAATATTACAGGCTAAATAACAAAGAAAGAGACACAAATTCACATAGGAAAAAGAAAGACAGACTACCAGACCAATTACACAGGAAATCTCTACAAAAATCCAGCTTCAACATTGCAATTGTATTAGGGTAAATGCTTTCAAACCATAGCTGAGCTCTCCTAGGCCTTAGCCCATTTGATTTTCTCACCCTTAACTCTTCTATTACAATGAATATATAGTTGTCCTGGGCCTCATGCTCAACCTACTCATACCAGAAAGTAGTTACATGTTTGATGACACATCATTAGGTCTTATTTCCACTACCTTTAGAAAGAATAAATATAAAAGATAGACATAACTGCTTTCGTACATCTAGCATCATTTTTTCCTAAATGATAATTGACTCATATGAAAGACAAAAAGATATTTTTTAGATTCCCTCCAAGTGGCTGCTCCCACTAACTGTCTTCCCACTAGATTTCAAATCCCCTCATTTCTATATAACATTCCAATGCCAGGTGCTACCTCACTCCATATTTAAATTACTCTCCCAGCTCTCGGTGGGACTCACCCCATGAGATGTAATAGTAGCTCCGACTCCACAATAGCCAACACTTTTTTGTTTATGGAGCGGGAAGAAGGGAACATAGGAAAACGCAGCCACAAGACAAAATCCTGCATT
Source organism: Larix kaempferi (assembly GCA_027924585.1). Classification (NCBI taxonomy): domain Eukaryota; kingdom Viridiplantae; phylum Streptophyta; class Pinopsida; order Pinales; family Pinaceae; genus Larix; species Larix kaempferi. The sequence continues at coordinate 1,249,190 of BSBM01000358.1, forward strand.
TCAAATGAAATCCAAGCTCACGCTGCAACAATGTCATCTTCCTAAATGGTTTCTTCACCCTCAGTCTCAGTCGTAACATCTAATGTTAATAGAAGTATCATGTTAACAACTTTCTTCCATATCATTTTCCTTTATGTCAGAAAATCCTGGACAGGCTTTGCCACCTGCCAAAAGTCCCAGATTCCGTCAAGGTTAACACCACAACCACTACTCTATGCTGCAACGATCGCTTTTAGTCTTGAAGAAGAAACCTCGAGAGCCAACGTTATACTCGATGAAATATTAAAATGTTCTAGCATCTTCAAATGCAGATCTGAGAATAGTTTTGCTTGCTCATTTTTATTACCAATAATCAAGAGCTCGAGGAAGTCTGACAATAACAGAGATCACGGGCTCAGTATTCTTTCGAGGAATATTGATGACTACAGAACATCTCAAACCCCTTCTTTTCAATCTATTTTCATATTCCTCTTGCTATGGAATTTCCGCCTTGGAGAACAAACCTCTAAAGAATATCTCAAGATGTTGAGTAATGCAAGGGAGCTTAATCGATCCAGAGTTCCATCCAACCCAACTAACACCTCTTCAACAAATTTTTGCAGATGGAGAAAGGTCTTGATAAAGATACTTGAATCGGATCTCTGCGCCACCGAGTATGGACATGAAAGAGACGAGATATGATCCTGCATAGAAATGGCACTGGGATAGAGTTGATAGACTTGAGCAACTAACCACACTCAAATTTTCATTACCCAAAAACCTGCAACGTTTGAATATACACTGCGCGGGCCGACATATCATGAAGAAAAATATCTATCAACCCTCATATGCAGGCCTAACACACATTTTAATATTTGCTTCCTCTTCCATCTGCAGATAAATGGCGTTAGGGTTTGGGAACCCTTGACGGTTTGGTCAAATGAAAAGAAAACAAGCCACCGAAAATAGAACTACCTTCTTTTATACTTCCCCAAATAGCTTTAATCATCGAAGATGGTATCCCATAGGCTTTAGGTTGTTTGTAATACCACTTATATGCCTGTGACATGCCCATAACATGACACGTGTAATAATGGTTTCTCTCATCGTGACCTCAATATTTCCTCCTTTATGTGCTATGTGGTCAATGTGATGGATCGTGAGCCTTCCATCTGTCCTCTTCAATGTTGCGCTTTTGATTTTCATAAAGCCACACTTCTCATTATTTTTCTTTTGGAGGACTTATCCCACATGCAAAGCAAAAGGCTTCTTCTCACTCTTTACATACCTCAATGGTTTCAATATATACCAAGTATCAATGGAGAGAGGCTCTTGGTCTTAGGCGATGGAGGATATGTTGGGCCCCTTTGGCTTGGCCCTTTGTCCCTTGATAAACCCTCGACACTGGGCGCATTACATTTTTCTCCACTTTTTAAGGCTCGGGCCATATTATGAAAAATGAAAGGCTCCTTCATAAAATCCCAATTTTGGCTTTATAAAAACTTTCATAAAGTTTGGTTTTTGGTCAAAAATTATAAAAAATCAAAACTTAAAAAAAAAAGAATCCTTAGTGCCCCTTCTTCCAACTTTGGCTTTATTATAAAAATCAAAACCCTTATCCATGAAATTTTTGACCTTTAAAAGCTCTAAAAATTGAAAATCCTTTGCTGTAGTTTTTACAAGGTTAAAAAGAAAAGGATTGTAAGACCAACACTTGCCAATCCTTGAAGATTTCTTTCCCCTCTTTTTCTCAAAAATATCCCTTTTGCAACCATGGTGCTTACACTCGAGGACAATTGTTTCTTCTCAGCCAGGTTTGAAAACCCCTACCATGAAATTGCTCTAGTTTTTGCATTGCCAATACTGCCAGAAGACAATTAATGCCGCCGGAATACAATTAACCATAAAAATTTATGGGGTGCTAGCAACTGGCTCCAGCCGAGGATGCTATCCTCCTTGCAAGGTAGCAAAGAACCCCATAGACCAAGTGCCTGATCCATTGGGTGGCTCCCAACCTTGACAACTACAACCTGCAACCTGTAACCTGTCCTTCATCCAAAAACTGCAACTGAAAACCCGAAACTGGAAACATACTGAGATTTTATGAAAATGCTACAAACTAAACACACACACTGCTAAAGATTAAAATTGTAATTAATGAAAATGCTTGACCTTCAAGCTTATTTATATACAAATGATCCTACTCTATTTTTTGAGCATAAAGGCCAAATCAAGTGATCTCATACTTCCAATGCAGCCAGTCAAGCAAATGGCTTCTTGACTGAAATTCGTATTTAATCTCCCCAACTCGAAAAAAGAACTCAGCAAATGATAATTTCAATTGAAAATATTTATCAATCCCTGCATTCTTAAATAACACAAACTCCATCTCCTCTGATGATTCCAACAAATTATCCAAAGGATCTTCAAGGAAATTAAAGTTTCCTATTTCTTTACGAGCAACCATGAGAGCATCTTCAACTGGTTCTTTCTGATTGTTCACATCATCTATATAATGACAAGGCTGCTCAAATTCTAATTCCCTTTGTAATCTGCCAAACTGAGTTTCAGAAAGACTTTGAAAAGTAGACTCATCCCCTTTGTCCTTTATATTGAGTATATGGATGAGATATTCATGACAACATTCAGACGAAACATAAATAATATCATGTAGATTTGTTTCCTTATATAACTCAATAGATGAAATATTTTGACTTGCAGGAAATATTGGAAAATCAAACATATGTATATGTCACAATTAAGTGCAACAGGTTCTTCTTGATATAAGAATTATTAATGTGAAAGAGAGCCTTGATTTTTTGTTTGGCACTTCTTTTCCTTATGGCAAACTTCTGCGTCTTGGGACTGATTTCACATTTGTTCTTCCTCTTTATCATCCATCTCAAAAAAATGTATGGATCTTTCCATCTTAGATTTATGTTTTTGATTAGAAGACCTGATTCTTTGTTTTATCAATTCAAATGAAGAATAATAGAGGGGTAAACAATTCCTTTCAGCAAGTTTATTTTCATAGGTTTGATCATGCATAGTGATCGGATTTTCTTCACTAACAACCCTAGAACTTGTAAAGTTTTCAGCTATTACAGCACCCAAGTAATCTCCTTCATACTCATCATACTCATCATACATAGGTGGACTGAAATTTTCTTTAGAATCATTACTACTAGAAACTTTAGCAGGCTGAATGTAATTCACATTAAACAAATCAGAATTAACTTCTTCTAGCACATCACTAGGATGATCACTTCTCTGTTCATCAGGAGAAAGACTAGAATGCAAGGTAAGTTCTCTGTGTTCATGCCTCTCTTTGAAGCTATATTCCTCTTCAATCTTCTCATCATTATCTTTGATTGATAATTTTCTAGGCATCCTAAGATTATCTTCAACCTCCAAATCATCAATGAACATATGCTGCAAATTGGAAGACCTTCTCTCCAGAAGAAGAAAAGATAAGTTAGGAGGAAGGACAGATGCATAGTGTAGCCTGGAAGCATTCTCTAGGGGCTGAATTTCCCTTGGCAGATCATAATAGAATCTTGGAAACCTTCTGTTAAAGTTGGACATGACTTCTCCTTCTTTCCTTCTCATGGAGTAAAACTCTGAAAGAACTATGTCCCATGAACTTCTCTTAACCCAAAACCCCAAGAAAGCATCAAAGAACCTATGCCATGTATCTATAGACACAGGTTGCAAATGGTTGAACCATTGTTTCACATCTCCTTGGAAAGATTGGGCAAAAGACCTCATACAGACATCATCATGTTCTACTTCAAAAAGATCTAGAAAATGTTCAAATCCTTGGAGATGTTTCTCAACAGTAAGGTTTTCGGATTCTCCATCAAATCTAGGAAGGTATTTATGGTATTTGGGAGGATAGTCATGAAGAATAGGGGGCATCTCTAAAGGGCCATATCTCAGCTGAGATCTGGAACGAAAAGGAGTATGTACAGGTAGAGAATCTTCAGCCTCACTCTCATGGGATCTGCAAGGATGGCTATGGATCTTATAAGGTTCAGAAGAAGAGATAGGATCAGCTCTAGGGGTTAAATTAAGATATACACTTGTAAGATCTAGAGAGGGATATACAAAGGAGGGTCTCTCATGACCTAGAGCTCCTCGGTGGAACAAAATTTTCTTGATATATATACATAAAGGTAAAAGGAGACTGATACAGACGAACAAGATTTCTTTGAAGATATTGATGCTTTGATACCTGAACCTTGATTCTTCCATGTCTAAGGAAGTTGAGCTCGTTCTCCAATGGAGTCTGCAAATTGAATTGAATCGTCAGTGGAGTCGCCAGGTGAATGGTACAACCTTCTCATTATCTAACTGTTGTTCACCATCAACATTCAGATCTGAAACTTGTTGTTCTCCCAGGGATGATGAGACAATCATTCCCCGGCAATGGCGTCAATTTGTTAACACCCAAAATGACCCCCTAGGTTTTGGGAGAGGGAAAGCTAGGGTAACCACTAACCAATCTTTCGCTTGTGCTATTGACTTAGCACAAATAGAGAGGGATCTCTCATAAACACTCTCAAAATACTGGAAATCATCAAGATTGTCAATAATGAAGAAACACACCAGCATTCATCATTCAAGATAATCATTCAAAACACCTTCAGAAGGTCAGACTTCTGTAGAGAAGATTGTTTAAGGTTCTGGTAAGATAATCATAGGGAAAACTATTGGGCAATGGAGTCAAAGTATGGAACATAAAACAAATAAACAATGTTGTTGCATGAGATGTCTAAATAGAGGCAGAGTAGCAACCAGCTAGTAGTCAAAGTGATTTTAGTTGGTGGGTTAAAAGAAGAATGAATAGTCCATTGATATAAGGCATGTGACCATGAATCCTATACCAACTTTAGCCGAAATTTATGGTGAAATGCTTGAAATGAGAAGAATAGAGAATATGGTTTATGAACTATGTCCTACTGCTACATTTATCCAAGCATGAAAGAATATTACAGGCTAAAATAACAAAGAAAGAGACACAAATTCACATAGGAAAAAGAAAGACAGACTACTAAACACATTACACAGGAAATCTCTGTAAAAATACAACTTCAACATTATAATTGTATTAGGGTAAATGATTTTAAAACATAGCTGCGATCTCCTAGGCCTTAGCCCATTTGATTTTCTCACCCTTAACTCTTCTATTACAATGAATATATAGTTGTCCTGGGCCTCATGCTCGACCTACTCATATCAGAAAGTAGTTATAAGTTTGATGACACATCATTAGGTCTTATTTACACTACCTTTACAAAGCAGAAATATGAAAGATAGACTTAACTACTTTTTTACATCTAGCAGCATTTTTCACTAAATGATAATTGACTCATACGAAAGACAAAAAGATATTTTTAAGATGCCCTCCAGGTGGATGCTCCCACTAACTGACTTCCAACTAGATTTTGAATCCCCTCATTCCTGTATAACATTCCAATGTCAGGTTCTACCTCACTTAATATTTAAACTACTCTCCCAGCTCTCGGTGGGACTCACCCCATGAGATGTAATGGCAGCTCCGACTCCACAATAGCCAACACTTTTCTGTTTATGGAGCGGGAAGAAGGGAACATGGGAAAACACAACCACAAGACAAAATCCTGCGTTTCAAATGAACTCCAAGCTTGCGCTGCAACAATGTCATCTTCCCAAATGATTTCTTCACCCTCAGTCTCAGTCGTAACATCTATTGTTAACAGAGGTATTGTGTTAAGAAATTTATTCCGTATCATTTTCCTTTATGTCAGAAATGCCTGGAGAGGCTTTGCCACCTGCCAAATGTCCTAGATTCCTTCAAGGTTAACACCACAACTGCTACTCTATGCTGCAATGACCACTTTCAATCTTAAAGCATAAACCTCGAGAGCCAACGTTATACTCGATGAAATATTAAAATGTTCTAGCATCTTCAAATGCAGGAGAATAGTTTTGCTTGCTCATATTTATTACCAATAATCAAGAACTCGAGGAAGTCTATCAATAACAGAGATCACGGGCTCAGTATTCTTTCGAGGAATATTGATGACTACAAAACATCTCAAACCCCTGCTTTTCAGTCTATTTTCATATTCCTCTTTTTATGGAATTTCCACCTTGGAGAACAAACCTCTGAAGAATATCTCAAGACGTTCAGTAATTCAAGGGAGCTTAATCGATCCAGAGTTCCATCCAACCCAACTAACACCTCTTCAACAAAGTTTTGCAAATGGAGAAAGGTCTTGCTAAAGATACTCGATTCGGAGCTTTGCGCCACCGAGTATGGACGTGAAAGAGACGAGATACGATCTTGCATAGAAATGGCACTGGGATAGAGTCGATATACTTGAGCAACTAACCACGCTCAAATTTTCATTACCCAAAAACCTGCAACGTTTTAATATACACTGCGTGGCCGACATATCATGAACAAAAATATCTATCAACCCTCATACGCAAGCCCAACGCACATTTTAATATTTTCTTCTTTTTCCATCTGCAGATAAATGGCATTAGGGTTTGGGAAACCTTGACGCTTTGGTCAAATGAAAAGGAAACAAGCCACCGAAAATAGAACGACCTTCTTTTATACTTCCCCAAATAGCTTTAATTGTCGAAGATGGTATCGCATAGGCTTTAGGTTGTTTGTAATACCACTTTTATGCCTACGACATGCCCATAACATGACATGTGTAATAGTGGTTTCTCTCATCGCGACCTCAATCTTTCCTCCTTTATGTGCTATGTGGTCAATGCGATGGATCGTGAGCCTTCCATCTGTCCTCTTCAATGTTGCTCTTTTGATTTGAGTAAATCCACAGTTCTCATGATTTTGATTTTGGAGGACTTATCCCACATGCAAAGCAAAAGACTTCTTCTCACTCTTTATATACCTCAATGCTTTCAATATATACCAAGTAACAAAGTAGAGAGGCTCCTGGTCTTGGGTGATGGAGGATATGTGGGGCCCCTTTGGCTTGTCCCTTTGTCCCTTGATAAGCCCTCGGCGCTGGGTGCATTACCTTTTGCTCCACGTTTTAAGGCTCGGGCCATATTATGAAAAATCAAAGGCTCCTTCATAAAATCCCAACTTTGGCTTTATAAAATCCTTATCCCAACTTTGACTTTATAAAATCCTTCATAAAGTTTGGTTTTTGGTCAAAAATTATAAAAAATCAAAACTTTTAAAGTAAAAAAAAAAAATCCTTAGTGCCCCTTCTTCCAACTTTGGCTTTATTATAAAAATCAAAACCCTTCTCCATGAAAATTTTGACCTTTAAAAGCCTTTAAAATCTCTAAAATATAAAAAGCCTTTGCTCTAGTTTTCACAAGGTTAAAAAGAAAAGGATTGTAAGACCAACACTTGCCAATACTTGAAGATTTCTTTCCCCTCTTTTTCTCAAAAATATCCCTTTTGCAACCATGGTGCGTACACTCGAGGATAATTGTTTCTTCTCGGCCAAGTTTGAAAACCCTTGCCATGAAATTGCTCTAGTTTTTGCATTTCCAATACTGCTAGAAGACAATTAATGCCGTCGGAATACAATTAACCATAAAAAATTATGGGGTGCTAACATACGCAACATCTCGTCCTTCTTCTTGACAAAGAATATTGGTGCTCCCCAAGGAGACACACTCAGTTGAATGTATCCTTTTTCGATCAACTCTTGTAACTATAGCTTAAGGTCCACCAACTCTGGTGCGCTCATGTAGTAATGAGATTTAGAAGCTGGTACTGACCTGGGTGTTATTTCTATAGAAAAATCTAAGTCTCGTTTGGGTGGTAACCCTGGTATTTCCTCGAGATATACATCCTTGAACTCTACAAGAACTAGGAAGCCCTTGATCTCTTGTTCCATATTGGCTTCTATGGTTTGAATGTTAACTGCAAAGAGTTTACAACCTTTGCTTGTAAGGAAGATATTTGCCAGACGAAAAATTTCTTAGGTGTTCTTTGAATCTTCTTTTGATTCCCTTGTCTATCCGTGCATAATATGGATTTGTTCAAACGGTCAAGCATGTCATGGTTCTGTGCCAACCAGTCGATGCCGATACGTACGTCATACGAACCTGGTGGTAAGATGTTTAAATCTACCTTAGCTGGAAATCCATTCAAACCTATCTCGCAAGTTTTAACTAGTTTGGAGACTTTCCGTTTGGTACTAGTGGCTAGTTGTACCAGCCATGGTTTCTCGTGTTTCTCTCAGTTTAGCTTACAAGTGTTGACTATCTTAGGGGAAACATAGCCTTGGCATGCACGAGGGTCGATTAAGACATAAATAGATGTGTTTGAAACCTTACCTTTAATCTCGACCATAGTTTCTTGGTGATCTTCTTGTCGGCCATCAAGTGCGGCATAAATTCTTGGTGTTCTTTCCATATCCCCTACCATTGGGTTTTCTTGTATGTTGTTTAAAACCCTGTCCATCTTGTTGCGCCAATCTATGAAATAGTGGGGGCCTTGGCATTTCCAACAAGTAATGGTTGGCAGGGATGCTTTTGCTCCCTTGTTAAAAGCTAGTCTGTTGGTATGTGGTGCAGATGCATGAGGTCGGTTGAAACCTTTGTTGGAAGGAAAACTATTGTTTTGTTTCCGGTATGGTGGTGTCCTAAACCCTAGTCTTTGGTTGTCTGAAAAAGTTCTGAATCTATCTTTGTTTTTGCTTATGCTGTCATTTCTGGGTTTTTCATGTTCATAATAGAGTCTAGATTTTTGCAAAGCCACGTCTAAAGTTTTAGGCATGTCATACTCAATTTTCTCTCGAAAATTGGGAGGTCGGTATCCGAAGAACTGTTGTATCTTGAATTTTTCATATTTTATGTAAGGTAGATAATGTAGCATATATAGAAATCTGTTGATGAAGGCTTCCATAGTTATGGAGCCCATTTTTAGCTCATGGAATTCTTTGATCTTTTTGTCAAATAATCGTTCCGACATGTACTTGTCTTGGAACAACTTGCTAGAAGTGCTCCATCTGATGTCCTTTACTTCATGTCTCTTTGTCTGTTTTAGGTCTCTCCACCACCGGGATGCCTTTCCATTTAAGTTGTAAATGGCTAGTCATGCTTTCATCTTTTTAGAATAATTGTGGACTTTAAAATACTTGTTTATTCCTAACAACCACTCTTCAGCTTTCTTCCCAGTATTTATCTCTCCATCGTAAGTTGGGGCTTTAATTTTCTGGAATTCTCCCTGCAAACTGTCATCATTTTTCTGACTTTTCTTGCAAGGGGAGGGTGAACCATCATTACTGGAAGAGCTCTTACAGTCTTCTTCCATTAAATCAGGCGTGTGTTCTGCATGTCCCTCCTCTTTAGGACTGCTGGACCATTTTGTATGACAATATTTTTCTTGGGATCTGTTTGATGAATAAGTGGACTGTCTATGGGGGTTTACCCCCATTAAGTTCTGAAACAGAGCTTCATTGATTGCTTGATGTTCCTGTCTCTCATTCATGTTATCATCTATGAAACTATGTAATTCTACTTGCAAGCTTTGTATCAATTTCATTAAGTCTGAATTCAACTCCACCACAATTTCTTCTTCTCGAGGTGGGGAATTCATATTTACATGTCTACTGTTGTCCTCTTCTACATTCATATTTCAGACTGTATTTGTACCTGAAATGTTCGATCAATTTGTAAGAACAAGATTTTGTTAGTTTATATATACATATATGTAAAAAGAAGTTGATAAGCACATTTTTTTCTGAAATATATGTATCTGCAGTGGATGTCTTTTGTAGTGAGCCCAAAAGGTCTCTTAGTGTTGTAGATGGGATCTCATACCACTTGTAATGTCCCTAAAACTGTAAAGATTTAAAAATTTTCTGTATGGTCAACATCGTCAATTTAATCAAATGTTTAGTAAATTAACTTCAGTACAAGGAGAATAATAGAAGACTTATTAATGCAATAAAGATATTCAGTTTCTACTTATGTTCAAGATTCCCTACTTTGTTTATTTGATGTGAATGGATTTACTTATTCTTCTACGGAAGAGATATTTTTGGAATGAGTTTAATGATTCATAATGAGCTAGTATTATAATTATGTTTACTTCAAGTCTTACTATGTGTATGCTTTAGACTTTAAAAAGGATGGGTTTCAATGTAAAACAAATTTCTCTTTTTAAATGTACTCTTGTAGTTATTTTTAAAGGCTTGAGGGGATGAATTTGGTGACAGAGGTCTGGCTTACTTAGCTATATGCTAAGGTTTGCTCTTACCTTTGTTTTGTAGGTACTCTTTTAAAGGAATAATTAAATCCTAACATTCTAGAGTTTATAACTAAGTATAAGTTTATTGTAATAAAAGGTCAATCCAAGGTAAAACTTGCTATGGTGATATAAATCGTGTTGAGGGTGAGTGACACTCTCTAATATGGAGAGTGGGTAAAAAAATATAAGAGGTAGTGGGATTTGGTGGCATTTATGGTGACCCAATCCCTATCATTCGAAATGGTACCCAGCTAGATGGAGGTAAGGTAAAACCCTATCGTTGAGTGGCCTACTGCATTTTCATGTTTTTTCTTGGTTTGGCGGGGAAGGAGAGCAAGGCTCTTCAGGGTCTGAAGGTGTCCATAGAAGGACTCGACCTATGCTTTAACCAGATAGTGTGAGTCCCTTATGAGGTAACCTCTACATTCTTAATACTTGCTTAAGATTTTGTTTCCACAAATCGATTTGCTGAAGGATGTAACTAATGCTTTGAGTTTGTATTTTGACAGGGCTTACGGTATTGGAAGTTTGAGCTTGGCATGATGGAGTATTCGTAGCTACGATGGCCATGGTAATCCTATCCCTCTGTGGCGATTTTGTCCCCTCGTGTGAATGGTTGTCTATACTATTTGTTTGTTCAGTATGTAAGAATTTTGGGAATGGTTTAACCATTCGTAATTTCTAGAGCTTAAGGAAATGCTAAGTTTGGATGAACATCATGGTCAGACTTTGTTGCATGCTCTGTAATGTATAATCCACAATTTTCAATTTCAGTTGAAGCCTGTATGGCATTTTTGGGATGGAGGATGTCCGGTTTGGCTCCTGGTCTATGTATTATTTGAATTATGGTACTTGTAACTTATGTTAATATGGAGTCTTCACATTTTGGTATCCTTCCTGAATTGTGGCTATAGTTTATGAATGGTTTTAAGCTTCTATGCAAAGTGTTGAATCCATGTATTCTTTAAATGACGAGATGGAATTTTTACAGCGTTCAGGAGTTCTGGTTAATTAATATTAATGTTGATTCTTCTTAAGATGAATGAATAACATAACCTTGTAGCAAACACTGTTGGGAGTCTAAAATTCTTATGCACTTATGTTCTCTATTTTTCAGAACATCTACGCTTTGTCTTTTAGAAAGCACTAGGGTTTAAATATTTTGTTTTAGTGAAGACTGAGCTCTCGTAGAGGATTGAACCTTTCCTGATCCTGGGAATGAAGCTCATGTTTGCAATTTAATTATAAAATATTTGTTTTCAGTTTTAGCTCTATCATTTTAACTTGTGCATTTTGATTGGATGCAAAACCCCTCTATGGGAAGAATGGTAGAAATGTTGTTTAGTTTATAATGATGGGAAAGGCCCTAACTGGTTGTGTAATTACCTTCTTTTGCGTATTTAGAATATGTAATATGATTTTCATTATATGGAATGTGTTTATGAATCTATGTAGTGAACGAATAATGAGAGCGATGCCCCTGTAATAAAATGGATGTTTCCATATTTACCCATGAATGTTTTAGCTTGTGCGTTGTTCCCTAGAATGGGAGCAGACATCTATGTAGATGAATGATAGAGTCTGGAAATTAGTTTTTTTATAGTTTATGTGTGTTGACCCTAAGCGTAAAACCTCGGGTAAATTATCTCCTATGTAATCTCTTATCTTGGAGGGATGGCTTCTGCGTAGCTATGTTTTAATGCTTCTAGATGGAGGTATAAATTATAAATTTTGAGTTCTGTGTTGATGTATATGTAACTTCGGAATGTATTTCATCTATGTATTTCATATATATTTATTGTATCCTTATCAGAGATGTGTTATTCCTCTATAAGGAAGTGTCGTCATGTGTATTGACAAGTGTCGCAAGTGTGTGTACTTGGCGACGAGTTATTAGACCACCATGTGTGGGGTTGGCCCTGAAATATATATTATATTGTGGATGTACCTAGCTAGACAAGTCGGCCCCATAGTGTAATTGGGAAAACAGGTTAGTATAAATAGAGATCGGGAGATCTCTATTTTCATCACTCAGAAACTCACACTTCTCTCACTCAGAAAGTGGCACACTAGTGAGGAGGAGGATCATCTTCTACTAGGAGACTATCTCAGTGTATTTTGGTTGTACTTTGGTTGAGCCATTGCTCTCTCTATCTCTGAGGAAGTTGTGGGGTTCACCTTAGGGTTTTCCCCACGGAAACTCTATGTCTCTTATCTCTCATGCTTTTGATTCTTGTCATGATTGTCATGCTTATTGTGATTGTTATGCATTGATATATTGTATATGTTATTCTCTCAATAAATATCCAAGAGTATTGTGAATTAATGCTCAAAATTTAACATGGTATCAGAGCTAACCTAAGAAGAAGACATTTTGCAGTAACAGAAACTTGAGTTTCTTGTTTATTGGGTTTCTCTCCATAGTGTTTGGAAACACAGTATAGTAGATTGACTATACTCATCAAGGAGAATCTATCTGTCCAATCAGAATTCAATTCTGAGCATTTTCAGATTTGGCCCTAAAAATTAGGGTTTCCACAAAAATAGGCATTTGTGAAATCTGAAGACATAGCTGGAAGCTCCTTGCAAAAATCGAAGTTTAGAGCTTTGGATCGAGATTTTTGGCTGGGTAGATCTCCAGGAAACGCAAACCCTAATTCAGGGCTCTCCCTAGTGAACCCGAGAGGACACAAAGACAAATCTGAAGGGTAAAGCTTTGCTGATATCAAATTCTAAATACACCAGGCTGATCAGCTCATCAAGGTGCATCTTTCTATCCTTTCAGAAAGTTGAAATTCACATTTTGAATTTTTAGGGTTTTTTCGACAAACCCTAATCCAGGACCAAATCCAGTTTTCAGCATTTCAAGTGGTAAGACCTAAATATTTTCTATTTCCATTTGAACTACTCCTTAATATGTCTCACCACACCAAGCTTGCGGATAAGCTTGAAGGGGATGATAACTTCCGAGCTTGGAAGTATAGGATTGGGTTAATCCTGGAAGAGAATGAGTTGGACTCATATATAAAAGAAGACATCCCTATCCCAGAGGATGACGAGGCTAAAGTATTGCATAAGAAGAACTTGGTCAAGGCAAAGAGAATCATTGCTGATTCTATCAAAGACCATCTCATACCCCATGTGTCTTCTCTAAAGACACACAAAGAGATGTTTGACTGTTTGACCAAGCTATTTGAAGGGAAGAACATAAATCAGAAGATGACCCTGTAGAACCAATTGAAAGGAGTAAAGTTTCAGAATGAAGAAACCATTCAATCTTATTTTTCAAGGGTCTCCCAGATCAAGGAACAACTACAAGTAGTGGATGAAATGGTGGACAATGGTGAAGTTGTCATGACCGCTCTGAATGGCCTACCTAGGTCATGGGACTCCTTCATTCAAGGAATCTGTGCAAGAAAGAAGTTGATTTCCTTCAACAGATTGGGGGAAGAATGTTCTCAAGAAGAAGCAAGGCTTGTGGCTTGAGAAGAAAAGATGGGGAATGAAGATCAAGCTCTCACAGCTCACACCAAGAAAGGGAAGTCCAAGAGAGAGCCATCTCACTCCAAGAAATCTTCACATTACTATAAAGAAAGAAGAATATGCTTCACCTGTAATGAAAAAGGACATATTGCCATAAATTGTCCCAGGAACAAGAAGGACAACAACAACTTCAATAAGAAGAAGAAGGGCAGCAAAAGAAGGTTTCATGCTCTTGCTGCCGAGGATGATGAACCTCCAAAGAAGAAGGCTAGGGCAGAAAGTGATGATGACTCATCAAGTGAAGAAGAGTATGTTCTAATCTCTACTCTCACGGCTACTATCTCTCATGGTTGTAATGATTGGTTAATTGACAGTGGGGCTTCCAAACACATGACTGGGTTTAAGGAATCTTTTGTAAACCTATCTGAACATGAATCACCCCATAAGGTGAAACTTGGGGATGATTTTCAATACCCAATCAAAGGAAGTGGTGAAGCCTCCTACAACCTAGATTCTGGAAAATATTTGAAGATGAAAGAAGTCCTTTATGTACCTAGGCTCAAGAAGAACTTACTCTCCATCTCTGCATTGGATGAAAAAGGTATGAGGGTTTCATTTTTGGATGGCCAAGTCCTAATGTGGCCAAAGGGAAAGACCATAGATGATGCAGTGGTGATTGGAGAGCAAGAGGGAGGTTTGTTCAAATTTAAGAGACATCCCGAACATGCTATGAAGACAAAGATTCATCCATGGTAATGGATCTCATAGAGGTATGTATAATTTGTTTTTGCAAAAGTTAACTAATGAGTTATGTAGGTCACTGAAGAGAACAAGAACACATTGCTAGACATAACTAGCAAATATGATGACCAGGTATGTTTTGTTGTATATATCATATACTTTTTTATGATTAATAATGATTAGTCTTGAAGTTACAAGTTTGAGTAATCTAGGACTTATGCATATTATGTTTCTTACCTCAATTGATGATATGACTAACCAGAAGAGTCATAGGTTTGAGTAATCACGGATTTAGGTATATTATGTTTATGACTAACCATAAGAATGCTTATTATTTATGTTTGAAATGATCCTGACTATACATGCTTGATATTATTGTGTTTTGATAATATTAATATTATACTAACAAGCATGCATAGGGATCGAGAATGAATATAAGTTCAAGAACATGTAATCCAGGAAGCAAAGATCAAGAGGGAGCACACTCCAGTGGTTTCTGCAAGGATGCAAATATTCAGAGGGACTTGACCATCTTTCTTCATTCCACAACAGAAAGGTGTAGAAGAAGCTACCTCAACAGCTCTTGCAAGAAAGCAAAGACTCAGAGGGAGTCCACCCAACAAACAAACAAAGATAAGTATTTTAATGACCACTTCTTACATATTTGTTTGTTTAAATAAAATTGTTCAATGATACATATGCTTATGTTCCTACACTTAGGATATGTATTTTGCATATTTGCATTAATGAACAAGATACTACTAATATGCATATGATGGATAAGTGGCCTATGGAACTGTACAACATTCCATTGATACTTATCTAGAATGAAACCTCTTTGCTGACATGTTGGGAGTTGTGCACACTCTTAACAATGTTCTTGTAGAGATTGGAAAGCATTTAGAAAGTTACGGAATATGGATAAATGTTGTATTGAAGCATTGGCTAAGATAATTGCATGACTGTATGACATATTTCCTTATGTGTAAGAATTTGTTTCGAAAACTATGAGATGTTTCTAATCATGCAATTTAACTTGTTTTGTAGGAAAGATCATATACCATCACCTACAAAAGAAGGTCTACAACATTTGTTCTAGCAACAAAGATATCTATTGAAGATATTGAATATATTGAAGTTCCTGGGATCTGAGATGAAGAAATGGAAGAATGCCATGATCTGTCGATCATGAAGAATGATGTTTGGGATGTAGTACCAAGACCCGAAGCGGAGTCTGTAATGACTTCCATATGGATCTATCAGATCAAGCATGCTGCAGATGACAACATAGAGAAATATAAAAGTGATGAAATAGAAGATACACCAGATGGATGTCAAGACAGCTTTCTTGAATGGTGTAGTTGAAGAGGAAGTGTATGTGGAGCAGCCACTTGGTTCTGAGACACACGACAGGGAATCCTGTGATTCTACTCCTGTATGTGGATGACTTATTTGTAACATGAGATGACATATTGATTGTAGATACTAAGAGGAAGCTTGCTGTTGAGTTCGATATGAAAGATTTGGGAATGATGCATTATTTCCTAGGTATGGAGGTGTGGCAGAATGTAGGTGGGATCTTCCTTGTTCAAGGGAAGTACATAGTAGATATCCTGAAGAGATTCAGGATGATGGATTGCAAGGCCATGGCCACACCTATGGCATCGAATCTGAAACTTCTATGTGATGCTTCATCTAAGCCGGTTGATGTCTCTATGTATCGTCAGATGATTGGGTCCTTGATGTACCTGATGAACACGAGACCATATATTTTCTTTGTTGTGAACACATTGAGCCAGTTCCTGACGGATCCGAGGAGTGTTCACCTGGTTGCTTTAAAGCATGTTCTGAGGTACCTGAAGGGTACAGTGGATTATGGGCTCAAGTATGAAGCGAATCAAAAAGTTTAACCTGTAGGGTTATGTTGATTCAGATTGGGCTGATAGTGCTATAGATAGGAAGAGCACATCTGGATGTTGCTTCAGAATGGGATCAGGTGTGATCTCTTGGTTTAGCAGGAAGCAGTCTTGCGTAGCACTGAGTACAGCTGAGGCAGAGTATGTTGTATCCTGTTCATCTAGTTGTGAGGCAGTATGGCTACGGAAGATATTGTTTGAGTTATTTGATCTCCCATTGGATGCTACTGGTATCTTCTGCGATAACTAGAGTTGTGTGAAGCTGTCTGAGAACCCAGTGTTTCATGACAGGTTGAAACACATAGAGATCAAATATCACTATATCAGGGATATGGTGCAGAGAGGAGCTGTGAAGATCCTGTATGATGTGACGGACGAGCAGATTGCAGATGTGTTGACGAAGCCACTAGCCAGGATGAAGTTCAAGTACTTCAGGGAGAGGCTTGGTGTTCTTTAGATCGAGGACACTTTGAGGAAGAAGTGATGGACACATTTGCTGAAGCCATTCCAAGCATGTTGAAAGGAGGATCCTTCACATGGCTGTGGATGTAAGCGCTGGATGATGAGCATCAACATGATTTTCTAGTTTCTGCTTTGTATGATCAGGTAGATCATGTATGTTGATATGTATCAGGTATGATCAGGTAGATCATGTATGTTGATATGTATCAGGTATGGTTAGGTAGATCATGTATGATGATATGTATCAGGTAGATACTTGGTGTGCATCAGGTGGATGCATTGTATGATCAGGGTGATCATGGATGACGAGCTTCTCCATATGACATGCAACAGGATGTTGCAGTGATGATGATCAGGATGATCATGTGTACATCAGGATGATGTATGGTGAGTATCAGATGATACTTTGTGGCCATGGATCAGGTTGTGCAGATGAGCATGTCTGGGAGATCCTATAGGTCGGAGTTGCATACCCATAACAGCCTGGGATGCTCTTTCGAGACATTGCTCTGGGAGGACATGTAATTTGTGCCCTGGGAGATCTTTAGGTCAGAGTTGTGTACCCGTAACATCCTGAGATGCTCTTGTGAGGTTTTGTCCTATGGCATGTAATTTGCTCCTGGGAGATCTGGACAGGATGAAAAAGGCCTCAGATGGTTCAGCCAGGTTTAGTGGTGAGATCACATGTAATGTCCTCCTGGGAGATCCGATAGGTAGAGCTATGTGCTCGTAACAGCCTGGGATGCTTCAGCTAGGTTTTGTGATGGGTCACATGTAATGTGCTCCTGGGAGATCCGACAGGTAGAGCTGTGTGCTCGTAATAGCCTGGGATGTTGCAGCCAATTTTTGTGACGCACGTAATAAGTCCTGAGGATTCCACATTATGGCCAGTGACGATGAAGACCTGCAGGTGGTGGGCCTACATCCAATATGAAAAAGGATTGGCTCTGTAGAACTTCCTATGATTAGTAGAGTCAGATATTAGTTGAGATAGCAGCAGCAGTGACGATGATGATGATGATGCATCGATGACGATGATCCTGAGAAGAAGACTTGTCTAGCATAACTGTGTCGAGAAATGCCTTCCTAGTTAAGAGGGAGTGTTGATGTATATGTAACTTCGAAATGTATTTCATATATATTTATTGTATCCTTATAAGATATATGTTATTCCTCTATAAGGAAGTGTCATCATGTGTATTGACAAGTGTCGCAAGTGTGTGTACTTGGCGACGGGTTATTAGACCACCATGTGTGGGTTCGGCCCTGAAATATATATTATATTTTGGATGTACCTAGGTAGACAAGTCGGCCCCATAGTGTAACTGGGCAAACAGGTTAGTATAAATAGAGATCGAGAGATCTCTATTTTCATCACTCGGAAACTCACACTTCTCTCACTCAGAAAGTGGCGCACTAGTGAGGAGGAGGATCATCTTCTACTAGGATACTATCTCAGTGTATTTTGGTTGTACTTTGGTTGAGCCATTGCTCTCTCTATCTCTGAGGAATTTGTGGGGTTTTTCACCTTAGGGTTTTCCCCACGGAAACTCTGTGTCTCTTGTTTCTCATGCTTTTGATTCTTGTGATGCTTGTCATGCTTATTGTGATTGTTATGCATTGATATACTATATATGTTATTCTCTCAGTAAAGATCCAAGAGTATTGTGAATTAATGCTCAAAATTTAACATTCTGGTTGTATGAGAATATGGTTCTGTAAATTGATATTCAGAATTAATTTAATTAGAACAATTTCATGTATAAAAATTATGGGCAGAGCCCTAGCGTAAAAAATCACATTCTGATCTTTTGTCTTTCTTTAGGGTTAATGTTATGATGAGCTAGATGGTGATCCACGCTGTAGCGTGGTCCATTTGGAAAAAGTGGATTTTAAAGTGATGATCAGGGGACTCGATCCCGAGTCTTAATTTTATTAGGAACTTCTTAGACTGAAAAGAAATTGTGCCCTAAGTGTAAGAGAAGAAATCTGGTAGTTTGTTTTTAGGAAAGGATTTTTATGTGTGGTGAATGAATTATGACCAGATTACGTTTGATTTTTATTTGGGTTTATAAAGGACTCTACGAAATATCTGTTACATATTTAAAGTTATCAATTAAAGAAAGAGGGATGGCACTATTTGAAGTTTCGATTTCATTTAAGTTTGAAACCTAAGGTCAAAGGAAAATGATCTTTTTAGGTGAAACGATCCAGTTGTTAATAGAGGATCAACGTATATTGGTTTTAAATTTTTTCTAGGGTAAATTAATGGTGTAGTTTGAACAGGTAAAGATCTAGCACAAGCTAGCTCTGCTAGATCTTTAAACTTTAGATTAGTGCAGGGTTTTAAAGTTTAACTTTAAGCAGTAATCTAAATTTAATGTCTAAGCTAACTGATTTTAACCTAGGGAGTCTATGCCTTAGCCCTTACTCCCAATGCATAAATATTACCAGATTACTTATGGAAAAAGGAAATGACAGTGATTCAATCTCTAACTTTCAGCCTATTATAATTTTAAAACATAAAATTAAATCATACCTGAACTTTGCATCCTAAACCGTCTTTAGGTAAATACATGCACACCTCAAAACTCCGATTAATGGAAACAAATATACTTTATCTGACTTGTAAGATGATTAACTGAATAAATTTGGAACTACTACGTTCCTCCAAACCATGAACCAGAACCATTCTTGGTTCTAATCCAATTCCCCCCAAGCTGGCTCCAACATGCAAATAGGTCTAGAGAACCTGGGGCAGGTAACTGACTGAACTAAATCTTGGAATAGTAATTTTCCATAATTATGGAACAATTCTCTCTCTATACCATACATAATGATAATGAGAAAGATGGGGGTCCTCCCTTTGGACTCTGTCCTTGCTTTTATGGATAAAATTTTGGAATGACAGTTTAAGTTTAATAATAATATATTTAATTATTAACTTAAGTTTGATTTCCAGTTTTGAAATATAATTAAAAGTTTATTTAATAAACTTTAGTTTTGTTTTAGAACTCTTTACTTAGTTCTTTTTTAACCAACTTGTAAATTTTATATTTTATTTAATTAATTTATATTCATGAGATTCGTTATAGGTATAATCTATTTAAGTGAATATTATATAAGTATATATCTATTACTTTATCTACCTATGTACTCTTTATTACTCTTATATATTTTATAACCATATCTATTTATATAATGTCTTTTGTATATGTACATAGCTTTTGCATACCATTTTAATACATAGGTGAAATTCTTTATAATTAATCCACTTGATTTAACCAAGTAGTTATATATCATTATAACCTTTGATGCTTATTAAAGAATAGGGTCAACTCTTTTGACAAGGGTATGGGTAGGTTTAGAAGGTCTACTAGGTTAGGTAGCTCTAGGTCCCTTTTTGCATGTTGGATTACCTCATTTACCATGTTAGTTTCCTTCGTCCTTGATGAGATGAGTAATGAATCAATTAGTCAAAATAAAATAAGTATGATGACTGGTGCTATTTAGAGTCTTCCTCAACTCAACACCTTCTTAAGTAAACTAACCCCTAGTGTTATTCAGAGCTTAGGCTCAACACTTTTACATGGGAATTACGCTAGTGCAATTCCAGAGCTCTTCGCTCAACACTATTGCTAGGATGTATTTGTAAGATACACCTAGGGATACAATGTCCAAAGATCCGATGCTCCGGAACTTATTCTCAACATCAATTTGGAGTGCTTCAAGGCTTATGTCCAACACTCTATGTACATTGGGGCTTACACCCAACACATAATAAAAGTCCTCTGTGTACATAGGGGCTTATTCCCAGTACATAGGTCATCCATGTGCTCCAGAGTCCACACTCAACACATCATAAAAGTCAGTCATGCATATAATAACTCTGCACAGTATATAATAAAGAATCATCTGAGTATAATAGGGTTTTGTACCCAATCTCATAATAAAACACCAATCAAATAGATTGCGTCTTTCTTCCTATTATATAACGATAACCTGCATATGTGAGGGTCCATGCCCAAATATGTATATCTATAAATAAGATACGTCATGTGCATTGGGGCTTATGCACAATAAATATATAATAAAAGTAAATCATGTGCATTGGGGATTACGCCCAATATCTAACATCAATATAATCAACGAAATTCGGGATATTACAAGGGATTTCAAGATGAAGACAAAACCATTACTACAATCCACTAGACTAACACGTCCTCCACCATATTCAAAATTTTACCACACAAAATCCGTAACCACGTAGAAGACACAATTACTGTAGAGAAAAATATGAAAAAAATACATGTTACTTTCAAGCAACAAAATAAATATTTATCACATCGAACGAGGTTAACAGTGATACAATCAAGCACAGGATTTATCTTCCATATGTTTGGATTCGAAATGACTACAATACAACCTTATTAAGGATGAATACTGAAGAAATCGATTCATATCTAAAAAAAGAACTAAATATATACTCTAGTCCTACACATAGGTGAATCCTGCCCAAAACTATTTTATTACTAGTCAGATCACTCTTCTGTAATTAACCCCAAAATTTGATGATAATATTACTCCGGAATTAACCTATGGTGTACAATAGTGATTTTAAGACAGGTTCTCACGATTATCCCTGAATTTTTTAACTCCATTCTTGACATTTAACATCATTTCTTTCTTGAAGATAGAACCCTTGTCTCAGTAATGCAGCAATAAAATGGGACTTAACTTCCTATTTGATATACATATAATTACAAATTTTAAGTTTTGTGTGAACACAAAGATCGAAGGTCAATCTTAGTGAATGGATTACTACAAACAAATTTTGTTTGTATAATTTATCAAAGGCCTTGCCAAAGAACTAATTACAAAGATCAACCGATTTAAGCCTTAGTGCTATCGTACGTATAGATTACAATTCACAAAATATAAATACAATATTGCAATTCGAACTTTTACTGCACAAAATCCATAACCACACAAAATACATAACAAAATCCTTCAATCTGTCTGATTTAGGATGTTGTCTAGTAGTTGAGATTTTAGATTGGATTTGATTAGTAAAACATCCTTTCTTGCTTTACACATGTTCTGTGTCTCATGGTGGTGTCCCAACATTTAACTTAATTCTCCAAGCATCTTTTTCTTTTATTAATAATAAAATAGTAGTTTAGTGTGCAAAGCGTCACTCACACTTATTGTGAGTGTTTTTGAGTTTTTAATTAACTCTTACACAAATACTTATATTTTAAATGTTTTCACAAATATTAAATCAAAATAAAACAATAATTTATTAGGGGTATCGCACATATATAATGTTATATGATCAATGGGTGTGTTATAGAGAATTACACAATCCTTTCACCAACCCCCTAATTATAACTTTAGTTTTCTTTAAATCCGTAATTTATTGGAATAGCTATCATATGCAATAGGATATTCTATATCTTTATCCATGTTATCAATCCATTTCTGGTTAAATAACCATATGAATCATATGTAATCATCAGGGACTGGATATGGCATATGCAACAACATACTACTCTAAGAAAACACACAAATGATATATGCTCTACATGCACCATGCATTATTCTCAATTTTCCCACTAGTGGATATTCAATTGAGATATCTTGTACTCTTTCATATCCTATCATTCCTATGCCTATGGATAACAACTTTTTTAATCTTGATAAATACAAAATTAATAGCAAGAGAACAATTGATGAACTCTCCCTTCAAATTCCTTTACGTAGCATGGAACTCCACAACATTAAAAGTGGTTTTTTTCATAGGATTATTTCCAACCACATATTAGATCATTAGTTATGGTTTTCTCAACCAAGTATCAATTTAATGTGTGTAATGTCCCTAAAACGTAAAAATTAATTTTTTTCGCTTATAGCTAAAATATACAACTCGGTACATGTTTTATCAAATTAACTTCAGTACTGGGGTTTAAAATATAAGATTCACTTTAAAAAGATTTTGCGGAAGTGTTGGTAAAAAGAGGGACAACTATTTTTGTTTAACTATATTGGATTTAATATATTTTAATCTATTGGATTTAAAGTCTTGGTACTTGATTGGAATTCCATAAGTTATTTCCAGCCCGCATCTAGTTTAAATGCTTCTCCTTTTTCCAGTTGAGACTATATGTCAATTTCACGTCTAGTTTGTAATTTCTTTCATGAACTTTATGGTTTGGGGGAGAAAGGATTGGTGGCCAAAATGACCAGACTTACTTGACTTTTTGCTAAAGTCTATTTCATTCTTGTTGTTATTTTGTAGGCATTTTAATGGAAGGACTAACTACTCTCAAAAATTCATTTCCTATCTTAAAATCTATGGTTTGATTTATGTATGAGCAAATTTAGAACTTGTAAAGTCTAAAGGGTACTCACTATACAAGTGGGCATATATTACTTTAATGCTAAGTGGTAAGTTTGGTGGCATGGCTTTTAATGTGTCCGCCCTAATCTATGTATAAGTCGATGCATGGGTTGACTTTGATTTGGACCCACACCACTGTAACACTTGCAATTATATCGCAAGGATTTCTCCCACTATGTGAATGGGTCGCGAATCAAAACTTTAATGGCATTTGGTATGAATTTAATGGAGCACTATGACTATCCTTTGAATGGATTCCAGTTGGAGGATGAAGGACTAAACCCTGGGGTTTTGAATGCCCCAAGGCATTGTTTATCATTTTCTAGTTTTGTTGAAGGCAAAGGTAGAGCCCTGCTTTCCATGCCGTGGAGGCGCTCATGGCCAGTTTCATTCCGCACCTTAGCATTGCTACTAACCTCTTCGTGGTAAGTGATTAGATGCCACACATTACTTTCAGTATTTCTATTTCTTATATCACAAGTTATAATGTTAAACTAATCGTGGCTTGGTTTAATGGCAGGGAAAATTGGTGGTAGCAGCTCGATATTTAACCTGGATATCGTGACTATGGAGAATGACTAGTAAGTCTAGGCTTTCGTGGCCACCCCCTTCCCTTCGAATCATAATGTTGGTTGCTGGTTTTAAGTACTGCGAAGTTCTATTTGGAGTTCGGACTTTGTTTGTTTATAAATTAATGGGTGGCTATGCTCTATAGTATGTTCCACGATGTAACCCCATCATTTTGGCTAAGTGGTATCCTATATGGCGATTTTAATTTTGAGGAGGATGCTGGTCTATCTTATTAGCACTCCCGAGGTTATATAAGCCTCTAATGATTTACAATGGGCCTTTTAAAGGCCTGCACGATTTATATAATACTATGTTCCTGATGGTTGGATGGAGAAACCTTATCTGGTTTCCTAAGCAAGTCGAAATGCTAGTTTTTGGGTGTTAATACAGTTATAATAAAGAGTTGTGCTTCAAATGTAATTTGGTTATAGGTTGATGTTTTTGGTTTCTTGTTACAAAAATCAGCCTGAGATTGCTTGTGTTTTTCGATCCTTTCATAAGAGAATGAAATCCTCTGTTAAAAGATTCAAGTATGTACTGAGAAGTCTAGAGTTTGATTTCTAAAATAAAGGGGGTTTGTACCATTTAAATAATTCGTTTATCCAGATGATATGGGAATCGACTGTTATCTCGTTTTCAATTTCTGAGATGGCTTACTCTAGTTTCTTTAAATAAAACCATATTTACATCTGGAGATACTACGTGTAATTGTTATTCATGTCAAGGCATAAGAAAAATCGTCTTACTCCTGTAATGTATTTGTTCTGAATTTTTTAGTTGATATTTTATGGGTGGCTATGCTTTCTAAAAGATAATCTCTATGGTTTTAAATGAAAGACCTATGAGACAGGGTTTCGACCCTGAGACGTAGTGACTTCCAAATAATGGAGAAATTTTTATTTGAATGCTGAGATAAACATTTTGATTTCTATGCTATGATGTTGGGGTTTTGTATAAGTCTATGTTTCTAAAGTTGTCAAGGGAATACTAAAACCCTAGATCGAGAAGTCATTTTTAGTAGAGAGTTTCGATATCCTAAATTCGTGGGAAATATTTCTGGGTCCTATCTTGTAAAACTAACGGCTAATTGTACATCGAAAGTTGAAAGCCCTAAATAGGGGATTCGTGTTTGATAGTTATTGCCCTGGGAATTTATATGTACAACAGTTATTTTTCTTTAAGTTGTAGGTTTAAATAACCCAGCGATCTTGTTCATGCTATGCTGTTGACCAGTTTTGAAACTTAGGCCTGCATTATTTTTATTGTCCAAGATAATGAATGAGATAATCTACGTTTTATCTTCGTTGGTTTCGTGATTGTGAGTTTTGAATCTCTAATGAAATAAAATTTAAACTATAATTTATTAATTTAACTATATAGCAAAAGGGTTTGAAAGAAATACTGTGGTTTCATTTTAAGTGAGGCCTATTAGTTCATATGTCGACATTTCTAAATACAATTTCTAACAATGGTGATTCTATCGATATGGGTATCTAGCACAGGATAGCTAGGCTAGCCCTGCTAGATCCTTGAAACATTTAGGGTAGAACCTAGATTCAATGGAAACATTAAATTGAAAATAGATCCTAGACTGTAAAACCCTGAGAGCCCATGTCAATTGGCCCTTGATCTATAACATATTAATGTACAGAAATATAAATGTTGTATAATAATTTCTACTTTAAATTTCTAAAGCTAATTAAACTGTATGGAAAATTTGCAATTCATACTTGGTTCTTGAAGCTTGATCTTCCCTTGCAAAACCTGCACACTCAAACACTAGTAGATGGAAAAATATATAGACCTAGTTGGCTTGAAGGGTGATCTTTAATTGGATAAATTTGGGACTACGATGTTCCTCCAAACCATGACCCTTAGACCATTCCTGGTTCTAACTTGATCCCCCCAAGCTGGTTCCAACATGAAATAAGAGTAGAGGGCCTAGGATAAGTTGGTGAATCAGATCTGAAAAATATTGTAGGCTGCTCCAGTTCTGCAGGGTAATTCTCCTCTATTCATAAGAGAATTATAATAGTAGGAAGATGCCCCCGCCCTCGGGATATGCCCTTCTTTATATAGGTGAGTTCTGTTTGGAATATAGTTATTTGAGTAATAATATTTAGTTTCTTTAATTTAAAGTATAGTATCTTTAAAATATATTTTACTAATTATTTACTCCTAATTTATCTAGGATCTTTATTTTGTTATAATCAAATGTAACTTAAGTTAGCTCATAATAATAATAATAATAAATAATAATGGTAATACTATTAATAATATTATTAGGAATAACAAATATGAGAGTTATCCTATGCATAACCTTTATGCATTTTATTTTTATAAGTAATCTTCTCTTTGATTAAAATAATAACAATATTATTATTAATAATAATCACAATTTGAGAGCTATCTTATGCATAACTTTTAAGCATGTTATTTACATAAGAATAATTAAATATAATTATTCAATAGTTTAGTTATGGTAACTTATTTTATTTAATTATGTATATACCATAGCACTTCTTTTAAATATTAAGTACAAGGCCCAATTCTTTAGATAGGGTCTTGGTAAGCTTGGATAGTTGGCTAGGTTAGGTACCTCTAGGTCTCTCTCTTGCATGTTGAATTCCCTCGTTTAACATGGTAGTTCCCACAATACTTGATGATAGATAGAAAGCGATTCATTTAATCAATTTAAATAAATGTAATAAATAGAAGTGTTATTCAGAGTCTTCTTGACTCAACACTTTTAAGATCAAGTAACCCCGAGTGCTCTTCAGAGCTTTAACTCAACACTCTCACATGGGCGTTACGCTAGTGAAATTCCAGAGCATCCTACTCAACACTAGTACTAGAATGTGGTTGTGAAGCACATCTAGAATGTACAAATGGCCTCAGATTTGGTATTCATTATCAATCTTGGAGTGCTCCAGAGTTTATGCCCAACACTCTACATACATCGGGGCTTGCTCCCAGTATGTAATAAAATATTCTAGGTACATCGGCGATTATGCTCAGTACGTAGGTCATCCGTGTGTGCTTGAGTCCACGCTCAACAAAACATATAAATAAATCATGTAAATCATAACTCTGCACAGTATGTAACAAAAGATCATCTTAGTATATTAGGTTGTGTACCCAATCTCATCATAAAAACATAAATCAATATATTGGGGATTTTTTCCCAGTATATAACAATAATCTGCATCAATGAGGGTCCATGCCCAATATTTAAATCTATAAAAGAAATGAATCATGTGCACTAGGGCTTATGCCCAATAATAAAAAATCATCATATGTGTTGGGGGTTTAAGACCAGTATATAACATCAGAAATAGTTAGTCAAAATTCGAGATATTACATTCCTCCCCACTTAGAAAAACGCCTTCCTGGTGTTCTAGGGACTAGAAATGAAATCATAAAATAATGCGGCATATGCCTCTTTCATGGTCGTCTCATTTTCCCAAGTAGACTCTTCTGGTCCAAAGTGTCTCCATTTCAATTTCAACTGGGTGATGGTCCTTCTTCTAAGTTGCACCTCTCTCTTGTCCAGAATGTGGAGCGGCTCTGGCATGAATTTCCCTTCAGGTTCCACTTGTAATAAGGACTAAGCAAACACTTGTTTAGTATCGTAGACATATTTCTTTAATAAGGATGCATGGAAAACATTATGAACTTTTACATGAGCTGGTAAAGCTAACTCATATTCTACTGGTCCCTTCTTGGCCAATATCTCGAAGGGTCCACAAAACATGGGGGCCAAATTACCACATCGTCCTAAGCTCAAGGAGCATCGTTTTTCCTTCACCTTTAAGAAGACATGTTTTCCGACCTGGTAGTATTTGTCTTTTCTTTTCTTATATGCATAACTCTTTTGGCGGTCTTGTGCCTCCTTCAAGTTTTGTTGTACCTTGCAGACTAGCTGCTCCAAATATTTTAGTAAGTCAAGGCCTATCATAAGTCTATCTACTAGACTATCCCAAGTCACGGGTGTTCGACACTTCCTGCCGTAGAGTACCTCGAAAGGGCTCATCTTGGCAGAGGTTTGGTATCTGTTGTTGTAAGAAAATTTTGCGAGGTGCAAATAATCTTCCCACTTTGTGGGGTTGTTCATAACATACATCCTCAGTATATCCTCAAGGATTTGGTTTACTTGTTCCATCTGTCTGTCGGTTTGGGGGTGGTACGCAGTACTGAATTGTAGTTGTGTCTCCAAACCATAGAAAAATGCTCTCTAGAAGTTGCTAGTGAACTTCGTGTCTCGATTGGAAATGATTGCCTTGGGTATCCCATGCAATCGAAAAATCTCCTTTAGGAAGATGTCTACGATGTGGACGGCTTTATAGGTAGACTTTACTGGTATAAAATGTGCTACTTTGGATAACTTGTCTACTACTACGAAGATGGAGTCATTCTATCTCTTACTTTTTTGTAAACCCATTATGAAATCCATATTGATGACCTCCCACTTCCACTATGGAATGGGTAAAGGTTGTAGTAGTCCCGAAGGGTGTTGGTGTTCTTCCTCAACTAGTTGACACTACTGGCACTTAGCAATGAATAAAGCTATGTTGGCTTTTAGTTTAGGCCAAAAGAAGTGTTTCTTTACTGTCGATATCATCTTCGGATATCTCGGATGTCCTGAATAGGGTTTCTGGTGGAATTTTGTGAGGATGTTAGGTCTAATGTCTCAGCTTTCTGGAACATAAAGTCTTTCTTTCGACTATAGAAATCCTGAATCGTCTATCTTATACTCCTTTTATTGTTGGAAAACCTATCCTCTTGGATATTTCTAAGCATATCGACATAGAATCGATCACTTTGACATGCTGTTCTAATCCGGTGGTGTAAATATGAGTCGGTTTGACTCACGGTTACCTCATATAACATATGATCTCGTCGACTTAAAGTGTCGGGGATCTTGTTCTCCTTTCCCTTTATGTGCTTTAGCTCAAAGTGGTACTCACTAAGGAAGGATAGCCACCTGTCCTGTCTGGTGTTTAGGTCTGGTTGGTCAAATAAGTACTTTAGACTCATGTTATCTGTCTTTAATAGAAACTTCTTCCCCATAAGATAGTGCCTCCACATCTTCAAGGCATGGATAATGGTGGTTAGTTCAAGATAATGTGTGGGGTATTTTTGTTTGTGTTCCTTCAACTTCCTTGACTCATAACAGATAACGAAGTCATTTTGCATAAGGAATCCAATCCCTTCCTTTCTTGCATCTGTGCAAACCACAAAGTCATTGTCAGGGTCGGCAATCCATAGGATGGGTGCACTAGTCAAAAGTTTCTTTAACTTATGGAAACTTTCCTCACACTTTGTTGTCCAAAGGAATTTGGTGGTCTTTTTCTACGAGGATGTCATAGGACAAGTGATTCGAGAGAAGTTCTCACTGAACTTCCAGTAGTACCCAGCTAATATTAAGAATGAACTTATGTCGGTTATGCATGTGGGGGTAGGCCATTCCTCTATGTCTTTAATCTTCTCAGGGTCGACTGTTATCCCCTTATCTGAAATGATGTGCCCTAGGTACTATATCTGGGCTTTGTAGAAATCACACTTGCTAAACTTAGCCTACAGTTGATGTTCTCATAATATTAGTAACATTATCCGGAGATTTTCTTCGTGTTCTTCTTCGTTCTTGGAGTAGATCAAAATGTCGTCGATGAAGACTAGAATGTACTTGTCTAGGTATTTACTAAATATGGTGTTCATCATGTACATAAAGCTGGTGGGTGCATTAGTCAGACCGAAAGGAATTACCACAAACTCGTAATGGTCGTATCGGGTTCGAAACGTGGTCTTATCGATGTCTTCATCACAGATTCTAACCTAATGATATCCGGATCGTAAGTCAATCTTTGAGAAGATCTTTTCTCCTCCGACTTGGTCAAACAAGCCATCGATTCTAGGAAGTGGGTAGCGGTTCTTGATGGTCAACTTGTTGAGTTGGAAGTAATCGATGCACATCCGCATTGTCCCGTCCTTCTTTTTGACAAAGAGTATTGGTGCTCCACAGGGAGATACACTAGGTCAGATATAACCTTTCTCGATCAACTCTTGTAACTGAAGATTGAGTTCCACCAATTTGGGTGGACTCATGTGGTAAGGGGCCCTGGAAACTGGTACAGAACCGGGTGTTAACTCTATGGAGAATTCTAGGTCTCGTTTGGGCGGTAGCCCAAGTATTTCCTCAGGAAATACATCCTTGAATTCTACAAGGACTGGGAAGTCTTCGATCTTCTATTATCGATCTTTTTCTATGGTTCGGATGTTGACTACAAAGAGTTTACAACCCTTTCTTACGCATTTCTTTGCTTGTAAGGTAGATATCTATCTTACAGAGACTTTCTTAGGGATACCTTGAATCGTTTTCTGATTCCCTTGGTTATCTGTGCATAGTATTGACTTATTCAAGCAGTCAAGCAGGGCATGATGTTTTTCCAACCAATCCATGCCTATAAGTACATTGTAAGATTCGAGTGGTAGGATATTTAAATCCACCCTAGTTGGGAACCTGTTCAAATCTATCTCATAAGTTTTAGCTAGTTCAGAGACCTTTCGTTTGGTACTAGTGGCTAGTTGTACTAGCCATGGTTTCTTGTGACTTACTTGGTTTATCTTACAAGTATCAACAATATTAGGGTAGGCCTAACTTTGGCATGCACCGAGATCTTTTAAAACTAAAATGGTCGTGTTTGAGATCTTACCCTCAATTTCAACCATAGTGGCATGGTGGTTTGCTTGTTGGCCATCTAGTGCGTCATAAATTCTGGGTGTTCGGGCCATGTCCCCTACTGTAGGGTTTGCTTGGACATTGTGTAACACTCTATCCATCTTGTTGGGGCAATATCTGAAGTAGTGGGGCCCTTGCCATTTCCAACAAGTAATGGTTGGTGGGGAAGCCTTTGCCCCTTTGTTGAAGGCTGGTCTGTTGTCATGCGGTGGGGGTGCATTTGGCAGTGCGTGAGGTCGATTGAAGCCTCTGTTGGGAGGGAAACTATTTTTTTGTTTCCGAAAAGGTGGTGGTCTAAAACCTTGTCCTTGGTTGTCTGAAAAGGTTTTGAACCTATCTCTATTTCTGTTTATGTTATCATTCCTTGGTTGTCCATGTTCATAACAGAGTCTTGCTTTGTGTAAAGTCATGTCTAAGGTTTTGGGCATGTCAAATTCAATCTTCTCTCTAAAATTTGGTGTTAGACATCCCAAGAATTGTTGTATCTTGACTTTTTCATATTTTATATAAGGAACATAATGCAGCAGATGTAAGAATCTGTTTATGAAAGCTTCCATGGTTAGGGAGCCCATTTTTAATTCATGGAATTCTTTGATCTTTTTGTCAAAGAATATTTCAGACATGTATTTGTACTGAAATATTTTGCTAAAAGAATCCTATTTTATGTCCCTCATTTCCTGTCCTCTAGTGTGTTTCAAATCTCTCCACCATCTGGCCGCTTTACCATTCAAATTGTAAATGGCCAATCGGGCTTGCATCTCACTGGAATAGTTGTGGACTTTGAAATACTTGTTCATCCCTAACAGCCACTCCTCAGCCTTTTCCCCGGTAGTTATATCTCCATCATATGTTGGGGATTTTATTTTCCGGAATTCTCCTTGTAGACTGTCATCATTATTCCTCCTTTTCTTGCAGGGGGAAGGTGAGTCATCCTCATTGGAGGATGTTTTATTGTCTTCTTCCATGTAATCCAGTATGTGCTCTTCCTGCATTCCTTTGTAGGACTACTAGACCTTTTTCTGTGACAATTATTTTCCTTGGTTTTGTTGGTTGATTGAGTGGACTACCCATGGGACCTTGCCCCTATTAAGATCTGCAGTAGAGCTTCATTTATGGCTTGTTGTTCCCGTCTTTCTTGCATATTAGAATCCTTGAAACTCTACAACTCATTTTGCAATTGTTGTATAGATTTCTTTAACTCTGAATTTAGTTTCACCACAATTTCTTGCTCTCATGGTGGTGAGTTCAAAATTCCATGTATGCTGCTGTCTTTTTCTCCATTCATACTCAGACTCTTATTTGTACCTGCATTATCATATCAATGTTATGAACATAAATCTGTTAGTTCATATACACATTAAAATAAAATCATAATATACATTTCTGATTTATAAGTATCTGCAGCGGATGTTCTTATTGTAATGACCCCAATAGGTCACTTAGTATTGTAGCTGGGCTCTGATACCACTTGAAATGTCCTTAAGACGTAAAAATTAATTTTATTTCGCTTATGACTAAAATATATAGCTTGGTACATGTTTTATCAAATTAACTTCAGTACTGGGATTTAAAATATAAGATTCACTTTAAAAGGATTTTGCAAAAGTGTTGGTAAAAAGAGGGACAATTGTTTTTGTTTAACTATATTGGATTTAAATTATTTTGATCTGTTGGATTTAAAGTCTTGGTACTTGATTGGAACTCCACAAGCTATTTCCAGCCTCCATCTAGTTTAAATGTTTCTCCTTTTTCCAGTTGAGACTATGTATCAATTTCACGTCTAGTTTGTAATTGTATGCAGACTGTAATTTCTTTCGTGAACTTTATGGTTTGGGGGAGAAAGGATTGGTGGCCAAGATGACTAGACTTAGTTATGTTTTTGATAAAGTCTATTTCATTCTTGTTGTTATTTTGTAGGAAATTTAATGGAAAGACTAACTACTCTCAAAACTTCATTTCCTCTGTTAAAATATAATATGGTTTGATTTATGTATGAGAAAATGTACAACTTGTAAAGTCTAAAGGGTACTCACTATACAAGTGGGCATATATTACTTTAATGCTAAGTGGCAATTTTGGTGGCATGGATTTTAACATGTCCACCCTGAGCTATGTATAAGTCGATGCATGGGTTGACTATGGTTTGGACCCACACCATTGTAACACTTGCAATTATATTGCAAGGATTTCTCCCACTAAGTGAATGGGTCGCGAATCAAAACTTTAATGGTGTTTGGTATGAATTTAATGGAGCACTATGACTATCCTTTGAATGGATTCCAGCTGGAGCATGAAGGAATAAACCCTGGGGTTTCGAATTCCTTAAGGCATTGTTTATCATTTTCTAGTTTTGTTGAAAGGGGAGGCAGAGCCCTACTCTCCATGCCCTGGAGGTGCTCATGGCCAGTTTCATTCTGCACCTTAGCATTACTACTGACCTCTTCATGGTACGTGATTAGATGCCACACCTTACTTTCAATATTGTTATTTCTTATATCACAGGTTATAATGTTAAACTAATCGTGGCTTGGTTTAATGGCAGGGAAAAATGGTGGCAGTAGCTCGAAATTTAACCTGGATATCGTGACTATGATGAATGAGTGGTAAGTATGGGCTTTTGTGGCCACCCCCTTCCCTTCGAATCATAATGTTGGTTGCTAGGTTTAAGTACTGCGAACGTCTGTTTGGAGTTGGGACTTTGTTTGTTTATAAAGTAATGGGTGACTACGCTCTATAGCATGTTCCATGATGTAACCAGAGCATTTTGGCTGAGTGGTAGCCTATATGGCGATTTTTATTTTGAGGAGGATGCTCATCTGTCTTATTAGTACTCCCAGGGATGTATAATCCTCTAATGATTTACAATGGGTCTTTTAAATACCCGCACGATTTATATAATACTATGTTCTTGATGGTTGGATGGAGAACCCTTATCTAGTTTCCTAAGCAAGTCGAAATGTTGGGTTTTGGGTGTTAATACTGTTATAATAAAGAGTTGTGCTTAAAATGTAATTTGGTTATACATTGATGTTTTTGGTTTCTTGTTACAAAACTCAGTCTAAGATTGTTTGCATTTTTCCTTTCATAAGAGAATGAAATCCTCTGTTAAAAGCTTCGAGTATGTACTGAGAAGTCTAGAGTTTGATTGCTAAAATAAAGGGGGTTTGTACCATTTAAATAATTTGTTGATCTAGATGATATAAGCATCGAATGTTATCTCGTTTTCAATTTCTGAGATGGCTTACTCTAGTTTCTTTAAATAAAACTGTATTCACATATGGAGATACTACGTGTAATTGTTATTCCTCTCAAGGCATAAGACAAATTGTCTTAATCCTATAATGTGTTTGTTCTGAAGTTTTTAGTTGATATTTTATGCATGGCTATGCTTTCTAAAATATAATCTCTGTAGTTTTAAATGAAAGACCTATGAAACAGGGTTTCGACCCTGAGACGTCATGATTTTCAAATAATGATAAATGTTTATTTGAATGCTGAGATAACATTTTGATTTCTATGCTATGATGTTGGGGTTTCGTCTGAGTTTGTGTTTCTAAAGTTGTCAAGGGAATACTAAAACCCTAGATCGAGAATTCATGTTTGGTAGAGAGTTTCGATATCTTGACTTCGTGGGAAAAATTCGTGGGTCATATCTTGTAAAACTGAGGGCTAACTATACATCGAAAGTTGAAATCCCTAACTAGGGGATTTGTGTTTGATAGTTATTTCCCTGGGAATTTATATGTACAACGGTTGTTTTTATTTAAGTTGTAGGTTTAAATAACCCAATGATCTTGTTTATACTATGTTGTTGAGTAGTTTTGAAACTTTGGCCTGCGTTATTTTTACTCTCCAAGATAATGAATGAGATAATCTATGTTTTCGCTTCGTTGGTTTCGTGATCCTGAGTTTTGAATCTTTAATGAAATAAAAGTGAAACTGTAATTTATTAATTTAACTGTATGGTAAAAGGGTTTGAAAGAAACATTGTGGTTTCGTTTTAAGTGAGGCCTATTAGTTCAGATGTCGACATTTCTAAATAAAAGTTCTAACAATGGTGATTCTACATATATGGGTATCTAGCATAAGCTAGCTAGGCTAGCCCTGCTAGATCCTTGAAACATTTAAGGAAAAACCTGGACTCAATGGAAACATTAAATTGAAAATTGATCCTAGACTGTAAAACCCTGAGAG
The DNA here is from genome assembly GCA_027924585.1 of Larix kaempferi. Classification (NCBI taxonomy): domain Eukaryota; kingdom Viridiplantae; phylum Streptophyta; class Pinopsida; order Pinales; family Pinaceae; genus Larix; species Larix kaempferi. Next base: position 1,283,911 of record BSBM01000358.1, read on the forward strand.
CCCATACCAATTGGCCCTTGCTCTATAACATCTTAATGTACATAAATATAAATGCTGTATAATAATTTCTACTTTAAATTTCTAAAGCTAATTAAACTGTATGGAAAATTTGTAGTTCATACCTGGTTTTTTAAGCTTGATCTTCCTTTGAAAAACCTACACACTCAAACACTAGTAGATGGAAAAATATATAGACCTAGTTGGCTTGTAGGGTGATCTTTAATTGGATAACTTTGGGACTACCATGTTCCTCCTGTTGATGTATATGTAACTTCAGAATTTATTTCACATATATGTATATTGTATTCCTATAGAGATATTATTATTCCTCTATACAGAAGTGTCGTCATTTATATTGTAAGTGTCGTAACTTATACTTGATGGGTTATTAGACCACCTTGTTTGGGGTCGGCCCTGTATAAGTCATGTGGGTTAAAGGGTTATTAGACCACCCTATTGGGGGTTGGCCATGTGGGTCAAAGGGTTATTAGACCACCCTATTCGGGGTCAGCCCAGTCAGCATTATGTTATGTGGTTAAGTTCAAGCCTACATGAGTTAGGTAAAAAGGCAAGTCAAGTCAAGTATAAATAGAGTGCGGGAGGCACTCTATTTACTCACTCACTTCTCACTGATGCACTCAAGGAGGAGTGCCGCACTTATGGAGGAGGAGGATCTGCTGCTAGGTTATGTCTATCTCTCATGGTTGGTTGTATCATTGCTCTATCTATCTCTGAGGAAGTTATTGGGGTTTTTCACCTTTATGGTTTTCCCCAAGTAAATCTTTGTGTCTCTTGTGTGCTTGCATTATTGTCTCCATGATTGATATACTGTAGATATGCTGTACATGTTGTTCTATTAGTCATGATCCTAGATCAGATTGAAGTAAATTCTGAAAATTTAACATGGTATCAGAGCTAGCCTGAAAGAAGGCATGATATGGCATGTATGACACTTGTTGCACTTACGATGCTAGGGCTTGATATAGCAAAAACCCATCATCGTAGCACTTTCGCTATAAATCCGTTTTGGCAAAGTTTTCGGATCTGAAATTGTTACAGGACAAAGATTAAATCTCCAGGTATCTTGTGCCCAAAGGAAAATCTCTAGTTCATTGTACTTTGTGATTTATGATCTGTGCAATATAGGGTTTCTGCCTCTTCTAGATCTGAGTCAAAATCAGGTGACCTTGGGAAAAAAGTCATAACTTGGACTAGGAATCTCCAAATGAAATTTCATAAAATGTGACAGGTAGTACGCAGACTGTACTGTCTCAGAAAAATCTTGCAGAGGCCGAAGTTGAACCAGTGACACGTGGCACGCCGTACAAGTGCGCTCTCGTGTATTATCCCATAAAAAGGTCACGTTGCGACACTTGGCATAACTCTCTCTCAGAGATTCCAATTGAGGTCAGACCTGTCAGGATGGAAATATAACAGGCCTAGATATCTCAAGAAATTGTTTCAGAGGCCGAAGTTTGAACAATGACACGTGGCATGCCGTACAAGTTCGCTCTCCTGTATTATCCCAAAACAGGTCACGTTGCGACACTTGGAATAACTCTCTCTCAGAGAATCCAATTGAGGTCAGACCTGTCAGGATGGAAAGATAACAGGTCAGGATATCTCAGGAAACTTTTTCAGACCCTGTGGATTGAAAAGTTTGGAGGTACACCAGAAACAATCAGGTACATATTTCTGTCAAAACATAATTGTTTTTGAGTACCTTCATTCATGGCTTCCGGAATTTAGGGATTTGGTGTAACACCCATATTTTGATTCGGCATATTTATTAGTTAGATACACCATACTTTATTTCTTATATATTATGTTGAACTCCGCTCGACTGAGTAAACTATATTGGACCTCATTATATGATGTTACTCTGTTTTATGATTTCACCATGATTATGATGTTACTATGTTATGCGATTATGATGTCATGATTATCATATGATTTCCTTATTTTACGATTGCAGTATATGTTTATATGTTTTCATTAATGAAATGTGAAATATATGATTCGGTACGTGGATACCATCTTCTTATATGAATTATTGAAATGTTATATGTCATACGCATCTATGATGAGCTAAAAGGTTACTCAGACCTTAAGGGCCTACTCACTTTAAAAAAAAAAAAAACTAGTCTAAGAAATTGGATCTACACTAGAAAATTCAATTAGTTACCTAGATTCAAGCCCTTGCCGAACTTAGCAAAAACAAAAAAAATTACGTGCAAAACACACACAGAGAAAGTTACGCAAAATTCTTCTTCCCAATGGTTGCGAGCAGCAGGAAACTACCTGCACGCATAGAAAACAAAAATATAATTAGTTTTTTTATAGATATAAAGCATATACCAAGAGAGTTCTAACACAATATGTATATGTATATAATAATGAAAAAAAAAAACAACTAAAGAAAATGGTTTACAACACAAACACAACTACAACCACTCTCGCACCCTCTGGTAATGGAAGGAGGGCTATCACTAGAGGCCACGATCTGATCCCGAACATGAAGATGGAGGTAGACCGTAGATTCAGATATATTCTCGGGCTATAAGCTAAGCCTGTATTTCTTTCTCCTTACAGGTCATAATTAATCATCTAAAAATATATATATATATATATAATGCCCAGAAAGTGTAAACTTTACCCTAGGTAACTCTGAAAATTCATGTGGAAAGTAAACAGTAAATTCCTGTCCGATTAAACGCATTGTCTATAGGGTTTTGAAATAAGTATTCTTACCGCACTTACTTGTATAAGGAAGCCCTAAATTTTTGCGAGAAAGCCCTAAATTTCTGTAAGAAAGCCCAAATTTCATTGAGGGCGTCACCAAAGCTAATATCCAGAATATGTTAATGGCCTTTGTAACTGCTGCACTAGCTAAACTTACAGCAAGTATTTTAAATTTTATCATTAAAGTCTGGTCGTAAAAGTAATACAGGATAGACCCTATCTTTTAAAATAAATAAAAATTGTACAAAGGTCTTTTGGCTCGAAACACTTGCCTGGGCGTTGATAAACGAACACTGGGTCTCCAGGCTCACGATTTTACCAGTAAAATCACAATCCAATAAAATAGTAGTGCCTTGCCCTTGCTTCCACCTCCGTATGCAAGCTGGCGGCTGTATGACTCTGACGTTCCAAGCATTCTTTTTTTTGGACTCTTGTTGTGCTAACGAAGCCATAGAAATGCCATAAAGGGAAGCCTTCAATTTCACAATTTATGTAGTGGGGTTTTTCAGAGGGTTTAAAAATGGAGAAATTCAACTCTTTCGGAGAGCGCATCATGGTGGGAGGGGCCGAGGTGGGTCGAAAGATGAGCGCTGGAATGAGCAGCGTGACTGGCAAAATGAAGGGGCTTTTACAAGTTCAGACCCAGGCCGACAAGATCGTGGAGGAGGCTACCTCTCAGAACTTCCAAGAACCCGACTGCGCTTCCAATTTGAGGATCTGTGATATGCTCAACAGCGGGAAACTCAACGGCCAAGACGTCGTTAGGGGAATTAAGAAGAGGATCACTGTAAAACACCCCATGGTTCAATACTTGGCTCTCATTCCTCTCGAGACTTGCGCCATGAACTGCGATAAGGTGTTCTCCGAGGTGGCTTCCGAAAGAGTTTTGGACGAGATGGTCAAGATGATTGACGATCCTCACACCATTGCCGGTAATCGAAACAAGATTTTATTTTTCAAAACAACAATGGTTAGAAAATCAGTCCAAAACCCTTGTGAGTACCTACTTACCTAATAACAGTTGCAAAACAGTATCGGTGTCACAGAATGGTCTGAAGAAGCTGTTGGACCAGTTTACGATATAACTGGCCGAGGTGCCCACTGCCACTGCAACTGCCAAAACGCCCATTAGCTGGATGAACTGGTCCTTGAGGACTGTATGACAATGGGAATGGATTGGTTATCAGTCGTTTCCATATCTTCAACTGAACAGACATCATCTGTGCTATAGAATTTGAAAGAGAAAGAAAGATTCGAAAGAATTTAAATTACCTGGAGGAGGCGATGATTGGAAGACGTGCAGCTACAAGCTCGCGGATGCCTGAAAGGCTACCATAAGAAAGGTGCCAGTATCAGTATCAATGACTGAGCAGGGTTTTGAATAGGGTTACTAGCAGCTCCTTGTAAAAGGAGGCCTAACCCATGCGCTCAGCACCGAGAGCGTTACCAGCAGCCAGCCAAGTCGAAGATGAGAGTTGCAGAGCGGAACAACTCTGGGAAAAGAGGGGCAGAAATGGCCGCGTCTTGGGGATTGACCCTATTTAGGGTTTCCCCACTTTCACATGGCGGTGGGTTGCTTGGAGAGACCGCGTGTCCTTCATGCGGACTGGCTCTTTGCATGGCGGTGAGAGGCCGCGTGGCTTTCAAACCTTTAGACATAGGAAGGTGTAGGGCTAGTTTAAATTTATTGTTATATATTATGATAGAATATATGTTGTACGAGAATTTAATTTATTCATATTTTGTTAGAATATACGTAAAATAAAAATTAATTTTACTTTCCTGTCGTAAAATATGTTATATTAAAATTTAAATTATTTTATTCTCCTAGAATATATGTTTTATAATATTTAAATTTATTCATATTTTGATTAGAATATATGTATTATAAAGATAAATTTTACTTTTCTGTTATAATAGATGTTGTAATAAAATTTAAATTTATTGTTATATACTCTCATAGAATATATATCTTATAAAAATTTAACTTATTCATACTTTGTTAGAAAATATGTATTATAAGAATTAATTTTTCTTTTCTGTTATAACATATGTTGTTAAAAATATGTTTTATAGGAATTTTAAATTTTTAGTATTAAACTTAACTGTGATTGGTTAAGGTTTAAACAATTAATGTTAATTAAGTTGTTAGATTAAAGGGTAACATTTAAAGTTAACTAAAATAGAGATATTAAAAATTTTGCCGAGATTTCAACTCCTAGTCGAAGGGATGAAAGAGACCCGAAATCTCAAAAACAAGACACCATTAAGACCAGCACGATGAGCTGAACACCATGACAGGATTGTTTAAATAAAAACGACTATAGATTTTACTGCGCTAATCTTGACAAATTGTTATCTCATGATGCAAGTTATTGAATACCTACATTTTAGTTCCGCGTATATTTGATTGAACAACTAAGGATATGATTTTATTTTAATAACTCAGGAACTATCATGGTGACAACACGCAGAGGTCGAGGACGGGGTCAAGGTCGACCACCGTCACCGCCACCGTCGTCGCCACCAGCACCGCCACAACCAACCTCAACACCAGAAATGCAAATTATAATGAGGTCTTTGGAGGCTATTATGACCACAATGAACAGGCAGTCGGAAAGGGCCGCCGAGGTGGAAACCACTCAAGTAAGTCGAGAGAACTCTAAAAGGGCACATGGCCCAAGACTGGAACCGCTTCAGGACATATCGAGGGAGTTACAAAAGATAAAAGTTCCAGAGTTTTCAGGAGGACGACCCGGTAAGCATGCAGAGGCATGGCTGGAAGGCATGAAGAGATGCTTCGCATTGAATGAGTACACATCTAGTTCCAAGGCTAGGATGGCCGTCTTTCAGAGTAAAGGTGATGCTTTGAATTGGTGGTCATACCTCGAGAAGCAGTTGCACCTTACTCCTCTTACAACTTCTTGGGAACTGTTCGAGGAGAGGTTCCACATGAAGTATTTGCCAAATTATTACAAGGAAGAACAGGCAGGTGCACTCCATGCCTTAGTACAGGGAGACAAGACAGTGGAGGAGTATGAATCTCGGTTTATGGAACTGGTAAAATATGTTCCTTACCTTGATGCAGATGATTGTCAGGTAGAGCGTTTTGTGTATGGACTTAAATACAAGATTAGAGCTGCTGTGCGGATGTGGAAGCCAACTTCAGTTGCCACGGCAGTTGAGTATGCTCGTTATGCAGCTGATATGTCAGATGGAAAAGGGGGTAGTAAGTTGACAGGAACCAATCAATATGTTTCAGGGAAGGCGTCACGTCCTTACTTCAGGGGAGGATAATCTAGACCTCCTCCTTACGGTAACAGGTTCACACCGAGGGGTAATACTTCAGTTAACTCAATCTCGCAGGCATCGTCCGCAACCCACCAAAGCCACGGACGTACACAGGGAAGTTCCTATAGAGGAGCAAGGGGTTTTAGAGGAACCAGGGGAGGGAACTCATCTCAAAGGATTCCTTCGAGCAACAGGCAAGCCCCTCCCAATCTCTCTTGTTGGGGATGCGGAGGTCCTCATTTACAGCGAGACTGTCCCAAGGGTCAGTCAAGCAGCAGGCACAGGGAAGGAAAGGCACCCATGGATAGTTCGGGTAACAGTCATCGGATTCATGCAGCGGTGCATAACCACCAGGCAGAACATCAGTCTACCGTAGTAGAATCCACTGGTAATGTAAACAATGTCAAACTTAAAATTTTGTTTGATCCAGGAGCAACTGATAGTTTTATTTCACCATTTGCATTAGATAAATGTGGGTTGGCAGCCTTTGAGCACAGTGATTTCAAACTGGTTGAAATGGCTTCAGGAGCTAAGCAACCAGTAGGTCTTAAAGTGACAGGTTGTGAGGTTGACTTAGGAGTGTGCACCACTAAGTTGGATGCTTATGTCACCAATTTGGGGACTTATGACCTCATTATTGGCATGGATTGGTTAGAAGGCCATAGAGCTTTCTTAGACTACTATGCGAAGAAGGTGTTGTGCCTCGATGACGAGGGAAGGACAATTCAAATCCAAGGCTTGAAGAGGAAGGTATCCCTCCGTTTCATCTCTATGGTGAAAGCTAAGCGGTGCCTAAGACAAGGATGCCAGTTGTTCGTAGTGGAGGCCGTGAGCGATAGTAAAGGACCTTCCTTGAATTCTTACCCAGTACTTTCTGAGTTCAAGGATGTCTTTCCGAAGGAATTACCAGGACTACCTCCAGAAAGAGAGCTCGATTTCACAATCGAACTAAAACCTGGTGCAGAACCTATCTCAAAAACTCCTTATAGAATGACAACTCCAGAGCTCCGTGAGTTACAGATCCAGTTAAAAGAATTGCTCGATTTGGGACTGATTAGACCTAGTATCTCACCGTGGGGAGCACCAGTGATCTTCGTTAAGAAGAAGGATGGATCTCTGCGACTGTGCATAGATTACAGAGATTTGAACAAGGCCACCGTGAAGAACAGGTATCCCATACCAAGAATTGATGACCTCTTTGATCAAATGAAAGGTGCGTCAGTCTTCTCAAAGATTGATTTACGATCAGGGTATCACCAGTTGAGGATCAAGGAAGGCGACATTCCTAAGACTGCCTTTCGAACTCGATTTGGGCATTACGAGTTTGTAGTGGTACCATTTGGTTTGACCAATGCTCCAGCTGTATTCATGAGCCTCATGAATGGTGTCTTCCGAAAATACTTGGACCGCTTTGTTCAGGTCTTCTTAGATGATATTCTTATCTATTCTAAGAATGAGAAGGAGCACGAGGAACACTTGCGGTTGGTCTTGACATGCTTAAGGGAACATAAACTTTATGGTAAATTGTCAAAGTGTTCCTTCTTCCAAAAAGAGATTCACTACTTGGGGCACATCATCTCAGGTGAAGGTATCTCTGTAGACCCAGAAAAGGTAAAGGCCATTGAAGATTGGCCAATTCCAAGGAATGCTCATGAGGTGCGCAGCTTCATGGGGTTAGCAGGCTATTACCGGAGGTTTGTGGAAGGATTTTCTAAAATTGCAAAACCTATTACCACCTTGCAACGCAAGGGAATCCGGTATGAATGGACCGATGAATGCGATGCCGCTTTTACAGAGTTAAAAAGATTGTTGACAAGTGCACCGATCTTGCGGGTACCAGACGTGGATAAAGATTTCATGGTATGCACCGATGCCTCGAAGCAAGGATTAGGAGCGGTGTTGATGCAGGAAGGTGGGGTAATAGCTTATGCATCTCGAAAGTTGAAACCTCATGAGGAGCAGTATGCCACGCATGATCTATAATTGGCAGCAGTAATGTTGGCACTAAAATTATGGAGGCACTACCTAGTTGGTAGAAGCTTCACCCTTAAAACAGACCATCAGAGCTTGCAGTACATATTTACCCAAAGGGATTTGAATGCTAGGCAAAGGAGATGGAGTGAGTTCATGAGTGAGTATGACTTTGGTATCTCTTACATCAAAGGAAAGGAGAATGTGGTGGCAGACGCTCTAAGCCGAAGGCCGATACTTTTCTCCTTAAATCCCTTGAAGGTTGACTTGAGGGAAAGGGTACTAGGACAACTATTGGGCGATAGTTGGTATCTAAAAGTAACCTCAGCTATTCAGAATGGAAAGAAACAGGAATTGAAGTATGATGGGTACCATCTTGAGGAAGATGGATTGTTGCGGTATCAGGGAAGGGTGTATGTTCCTAAGGAAGGTGATATCAGGGAAACCATCCTTAGAGTGGCCCATAGATCGCATTACTGTGCTCACCCAGGGGTGAAGAAGATGTATGCTGACATGAAGCAACTCTTCTTTTAGCCAGGTATGAAGATGGATGTAGTGGATTTTGTTTCGAAGTGCCTTGAGGGTCAACAAGTGAAGGCAGATCATCGTCACCCCGGCCGGTCTCCTACAACCGCATGATATCCCTATGACTAAATGGGAAGTCATTTCCATGGACTTCGTTGTAGGATTACCACTCACATCTCTGAGACATAATGCTATTTTGGTGGTAGTCGACAAACTGACCAAAAGTGCTCACTTCATTCCAGTCAGAGACACCTATGATGTGACAGATGTGGCAAGGGTATTCATAAATGAGATTGTACGTCTTCATGGAGTTCCTAAAAAGATAATCTCTGACAGAGACCCTCAGTTCACCTCCAGATTTTGGACAAGCATGCAGTCAGCATTAGGGACACAGTTGAACTTAAGCTCAGCTTATCACCCCGAGACAGATGGACAGACTGAGAGGTTGAATCAAGTGATGGAGGACATGCTTAGGATGTATGTTATGGATCAGCAGACACAGTGGGAGAAATATCTTCCTTTAGTGGAGTTTGCATACAACAATAGTCATCACAGCTCCATTGGTATGCCGCCATATCAGGCATTGTATGGGAGGCCGTGCAGGACACCACTCAGTTGGGACAGGTTAGAGGATCAAGTTTTAATTGGGCCTGAATTGATTCAGGAAATGGAGGAGCAAGTGATACAGATTAGGCAGCGGCTGAAGGAAGCACAGGATAGGAAAAAGAGTTACGCTAATGCACACAGATCAGATAGAACTTATGGAGTAGGGGATCGTGTATTTATTCGCATCAGACCAAATAAAAGTACCATTCGGTTTGGAAAGGGTACCAAGTTGTCACCTCGCTTTATAGGTCCATTTGAGATTCTTGAGAAAATCGGACCAGTTGCTTATCGTCTCGCGCTGCCACCCCACTTGCATAAAACTCATAATGTATTTCATGTTTCTGTATTACGACATTACATAGCTGATGAGACTCACAAAATTCATTGGAAGGAATTGCAGGTCTCGGACGAGGGAACCTTCAGGGTCGAACCATTACGTATACTTGATCGTAGGGTTCGACAGCTCCGTAGTCGCCATGTGGACCAAGTTAAGGTCCAATGGGACAAGTATAGCCCAGGGTCTGCTACCTGGGAGGATGCAGAGACCATGCGTCGAGATTTTCCCTCACTATTTTGACTATAACTTCGGGACGAAGTTTCTCGAAGGGTGGGTGTATGTAACGCCCATATTTTGATTCGGCATATTTATTAGTTAGATACACCATACTTTATTTCTTATATATTCTGTTGAACTCCGCTCGACTGAGTAAACTATATTGGACCTCATTATATGATGTTACTCTGTTTTATGATTTCACCATGATTATGATGTTACTATGTTATGCGATTATGATGTCATGATTATCATATGATTTCCTTATTTTACGATTGCAGTATATGTTTATATGTTTTCATTAATGAAATGTGAAATATATGATTCGGTACGTGGATACCATCTTCTTATATGAATTATTGAAATGTTATATGTCATACGCATCTATGATGAGCTAAAAGGTTACATGAAATAAAATGATAACATGGATCAATTGGCGATCAATGGAAAATGCTTTCTATAAATTGTATTTTGCAAAATACTAACCTATAGGACTCAAGGGCTATGGGATAGCCAGTTACTTGATCTGATATATATTGGAAAGGAAAACATGTTCATACAGCAAACCTCAGCAGCCAAAATGAGGATACGATAACACAAACTGATAATCCCGATAGCAGCAAGTATGAGTTGATAAGGGCGTAGGCCCAGTATGTTGAGAGGGATGGATGTGTTTCCCACCCTATGGTTCCATCAGACCCGAGGTCGTGGGAGGGCCGTGCTGAGACACGCTCCCCATGTTGTTGTGATGACGATGGTCGGATGCCTGCTAGGGGAGGATAGGTCCGCTGTTCAGCCGACGCTATCGCTCTCAAGTTCTATGTGGTCAGATCGGTGAGTCCGACATCCACTGTTGTACTAGCAGAGGGAGGATAGGGAGGATGCTGGACGTAGGTTATGATGGGAGGATGTGTTAGTTAGTACTGTTGGGGGTTTAGTATTCCTTGATTCCGAGTTAGTGGAAGTAGGCACCCTTCCTGTACTTGATTGATTAAACTATTGTAAACATAAAGACAATGATGTTAAATCGTAAAGGGTTAACTGTTAAATAACCGAGGATGTCAAAGTAATTATACTATATATTATGCTTGCTCTTCTGCATGGGGGTAGATACTATTATTAGTTAGCAAGTATGCATAGGCGGAATGGGGTTTGTTTATAGTACATATCCGACATGTGCATACACTGGCCATGCATGCACACCTTGTACGTGTACAATATTACTGGTGTATAACATACTTGTCATGCTTGAATAGTAGTATAAATGTCATAGATAACTCAGTTAACGATACATCAATCAACTTAGGTAATGAATGGTTAGGTTGTCAATGTGTAAATAAGTGAATTAGTAATTATATGAAAACATTGTAATAATAAACTAAGACAAGTGTCGTCAGTTAACATTGTCATAGGAGAACTGTTGTGAATAGGGTAATGATAGTGTCTAATTAATTAGTAAAATTGTTTAAGCCCTCACAATTTGTGCTTTGTTTATAAGAACAAGGATGCTATGTTGATGATAGGGTACTCATGTGATAAACAAATAATTAAGAATACTATGATTAATTCACCTTTTATTATTGTTAAATGGTGATTTAATTATTAGTATTAATTAAATAAATGGTGATCTAATTATTATTATTACTTAATTAATAATATTCCAGCAACATTTATATATCCCTATCGTAACAATTGCAATATAGGTAAGATTTAAAATATTGATTTATAAATTAATATTGTGTGATTATTTCCATTTCAAAGTTAGCCATAATAGGATAATCATTTTTGGAATGAACGTGATGTGATGGAAAATGGTTATTTAATTATTCAATGTTAATCTTGGAATTTAAACCTCAAGCTAAGTAGTCTCGACGGATAAGGTGGACCATTAAGACACATCATGTCCAAATTGAAAAGGGGCAACTAATTATATAATATTTTATTAATTACATTAATAACATTAAATACCAAGGATAACGAATAGACCTGTATTTAATGAAGCTTGTCCCGAATGGATAAACTTTGGGTGATAATCCCCACCGTAATAAATACTTACGACCGTCAATCCAAAACCAACTAATTTTTCCATGAGAGTAATTAATTATACATTTTTATAAAGAACCGTGTATGAATGAACTGGTGATAAGAGTAAATGTTGAGGGGCTCGAGAGGGGGATTTTGGGGTGGTGGAGTAAGCCCAAGATATTCTCGAGGAAGGGAAATTATATAGAGGGGGAGAGCTATGAGAAAGAGGAGGTTTTTTTGATTGGGGAAGAAAAGAAGTTTGGTGAACAGAAAGATTTGGAGAACAGAAGGAAAGACTGCTCTCGGGATTATCAGATTGTGGGCTCGGGGGCTTGGAAATCCTTTGATTTCCAAGGGCCAGCAAGATAATAGCTGGTCGGTAGGGTGGACACTTCAGTTTGGCTGCCTAAGGGGTTATACAACCTGCTACAACTTACGGTTAGCATCAGCATCAGGTAATTTCCGTTATTGACTATTATGCTAAAACTTACTGTAAACATGCATAACTTGCTATTTACTGATTTACTGCTATTTACTGATTTACTGAGTTGTGAAACATATTCTTATGCTAGAACAAGATTGTTGAAAAGGAAAATAACGATATGTTTGTTTATTTTAAATTACGAATGTAAGGTTAGTGAAAACACGACAGTACACAAAATATTATTTAGGCACATAGTAATTCTTAGAAATTTACTTCCATAAACTGATAAAGTTTAAAACTTAGAAAATTAACCCTGAAATTTTACATAGTGCTCTGCTGTAAAAACCAGAGCACTACAGATGGTATCAAAGCTCCAGGCTCGGAAACTCAGACCTTAAGGGCCTACTCACTTTAAAAAAAAAAGAAACTAGTCTAAGAAATTGGATCTACACTAGAAAATTCAATTAGTTACCTAGATTCAAGCCCTTGCCGAACTTAGCAAAAACAAAAAAAATTACGTGCAAAACACACACAGAGAAAGTTACGCAAAATTCTTCTTCCCAATGGTTGCGAGCAGCAGGAAACTACCTGCACGCATAGAAAACAAAAATATAATTAGTTTTTTTATAGATATAAAGCATATACCAAGAGAGTTCTAACACAATATGTATATGTATATAATAATGAAAAAAAAAAAAACAACTAAAGAAAATGGTTTACAACACAAACACAACTACAACCACTCTCGCACCCTCTGGTAATGGAAGGAGGGCTATCACTAGAGGCCACGATCTGATCCCGAACATGAAGATGGAGGTAGACCGTAGATTCAGATATATTCTCGGGCTATAAGCTAAGCCTGTATTTCTTTCTCCTTACAGGTCATAATTAATCATCTAAAAAAAAATATATATATATATATATAATGCCCAGAAAGTGTAAACTTTACCCTAGGTAACTCTGAAAATTCATGTGGAAAGTAAACAGTAAATTCCTGTCCGATTAAACGCATTGTCTATAGGGTTTTGAAATAAGAATTCTTACCGCACTTACTTGTATAAGGAAGCCCTAAATTTTTGCGAGAAAGCCCTAAATTTCTGTAAGAAAGCCCAAATTTCATTGAGGGCGTCACCAAAGCTAATATCCAGAATATGTTAATGGCCTTCGTAACTGCTGCACTAGCTAAACTTACAGCAAGTATTTTAAATTTTATCATTAAAGTCTGGTCGTAAACGTAATACAGGATAGACCCTATCTTTTAAAATAAATAAAAATTGTACAAAGGTCTTTTGGCTCGAAACACTTGCCTGGGCGTTGATAAACGAACACTGGGTCTCCAGGCTCACGATTTTACCAGTAAAATCACAATCCAATAAAATAGTAGTGCCTTGCCCTTGCTTCCACCTCCGTATGCAAGCTGGCGGCTGTATGACTCTGACGTTCCAAGCATTCTTTTTTTTGGACTCTTGTTGTGCTAACGAAGCCATAGAAATGCCATAAAGGGAAGCCTTCAATTTCACAATTTATGTAGTGGGGTTTTTCAGAGGGTTTAAAAATGGAGAAATTCAACTCTTTCGGAGAGCGCATCATGGTGGGAGGGGCCGAGGTGGGTCGAAATATGAGCGCTGAAATGAGCAGCGTGACTGGCAAAATGAAGGGGCTTTTACAAGTTCAGACCCAGGCCGACAAGATCGTGGAGGAGGCTACCTCTCAGAACTTCCAAAAACCCGACTGGGCTTCCAATTTGAGGATCTGTGATATGCTCAACAGCGGGAAACTCAGCGGCCAGGACGTCGTTAGGGGAATTAAGAAGAGGATCACTGTAAAACACCCCATGGTTCAATACTTGGCTCTCATTCCTCTCGAGACTTGCGCCATGAACTGCGATAAGGTGTTCTCTGAGGTGGCTTCCGAAAGAGTTTTGGATGAGATGGTCAAGATGATTGACGATCCTCACACCATTGCCGGTAATCGAAACAAGATTTTATTTTTCAAAACAACAATGGTTAGAAAATCAGTCCAAAACCCTTGTGAGTACCTACTTACCTAATAACAGTTGAAAAACAGTATCGGTGTCACAGAATGTTCTGAAGAAGCTGTTGGACCAGTTTACGATATAACTGGCCGAGGTGCCCACTGCCACTGCAACTGCCAAAACGCCCATTAGCTGGATGAACTGGTCCTTGAGGACTGTATGACAATGGGAATGGATTGGTTATCAGTCGTTTCCATATCTTCAACTGAACAGACATCATCTGTGCTATAGAATTTGAAAGAGAAAGAAAGATTCGAAAGAATTTAAATTACCTGGAGGAGGCGATGATTGGAAGACGTGCAGCTACAAGCTCGCGGATGCCTGAAAGGCTACCATAAGAAAGGTGCCAGTATCAGTATCAATGACTGAGCAGGGTTTTGAATAGGGTTACTAGCAGCGCCTTGTAAAAGGAGGCCTAACCCATGCGCTCAGCACCGAGAGCGTTACCAGCAGCCAGCCAAGTCGAAGATGAGAGTTGCAGAGCGGAACAACTCTGGGAAAAGAGGGGCAGAAATGGCCGCGTCTTGGGGATTGACCCTATTTAGGGTTTCCCCACTTTCACATGGCGGTGGGTTGCTTGGAGAGACCGCGTGTCCTTCATGCGGACTGGCTCTTTGCATGGCGGTGAGAGGCCGCGTGGCTTTCAAACCTTTAGACATAGGAAGGTGTAGGGCTAGTTTAAATTTATTGTTATATATTATGATAGAATATATGTTGTACGAGAATTTAATTTATTCATATTTTGTTAGAATATACGTAAAATAAAAATTAATTTTACTTTCCTGTCGTAAAATATGTTATATTAAAATTTAAATTATTTTATTCTCCTAGAATATATGTTTTATAATATTTAAATTTATTCATATTTTGATTAGAATATATGTATTATAAAGATAAATTTTACTTTTCTGTTATAATAGATGTTCTAATAAAATTTAAATTTATTGTTATATACTCTCATAGAATATATATCTTATAAAAATTTAACTTATTCATACTTTGTTAGAAAATATGAATTATAAGAATTAATTTTTCTTTTCTGTTATAACATATGTTGTTAAAAATATGTTTTATAGGAATTTTAAATTTTTAGTATTAAACTTAATTGTGATTGGTTAAGGTTTAAACAATTAATGTTAATTAAGTTGTTAGATTAAAGGGTAACATTTAAAGTTAACTAAAATAGAGATATTAAAAATTTTGCCGAGATTTCAACTCCTAGTCGAAGGGATGAAAGAGACCCGAAATCTCAAAAACAAGACACCATTAAGACCAGCATGATGAGCTGAACACCATGACAGGATTGTTTAAATAAAAACGACTATAGATTTTACTGCGCTAATCTTGACAAATTGTTATCTCGTGATGCAAGTTATTGAATACCTACATTTTAGTTCCGCGTATATTTGATTGAACAACTAAGGATATGATTTTATTTTAATAACTCAGGAACTATCATGGTGACAACACGCAGAGGTCGAGGACGGGGTCAAGGTCGACCACCGTCACCGCCACCTCCGCCACCGTCGTCGCCACCAGCACCGCCACAACCAACCTCAACACCAGAAATGCAAATTATAATGAGGTCTTTGGAGGCTATTATGACCACAATGAACAGGCAGTCGGAAAGGGCCGCCGAGGTGGAAACCACTCAAGTAAGTCGAGAGAACTCTGAAAGGGCACATGGCCCAAGACTGGAACCGCTTCAGGGCATATCGAGGGAGTTACAAAAGATAAAAGTTCCAGAGTTTTCAGGAGGACGACCCGGTAAGCATGCAGAGGCATGGCTGGAAGGCATGAAGAGATGCTTCGCATTGAATGAGTACACATCTAGTTCCAAGGCTAGGATGGCCGTCTTTCAGCTTAAAGGTGATGCTTTGAATTGGTGGTCAGACCTCGAGAAGCAGTTGCACCTTACTCCTCTTACAACTTCTTGGGAACTGTTCGAGGAGAGGTTCCACATGAAGTATTTGCCAAATTATTACAAGGAAGAACAGGCAGGTGCACTCCATGCCTTAGTACAGGGAGACAAGACAGTGGAGGAGTATGAATCTCGGTTTATGGAACTGGTAAAATATGTTCCTTACCTTGATGCAGATGATTGTCAGGTAGAGCGTTTTGTGTATGGACTTAACTACAAGATTAGAGCTGCTGTGCGGATGTGGAAGCCAACTTCAGTTGCCATGGCAGTTGAGTATGCTCGTTATGCAGCTGATATGTCAGATGGAAAAGGGGGTAGTAAGTTGACAGGAACCAATCAATATGTTTCAGGGAAGGCGTCACGTCCTTACTTCAGGGGAGGACAATCTAGACCTCCTCCTTACGGTAACAGGTTCACACCGAGGGGTAATACTTCAGTTAACTCAATCTCACAGGCATCGTCCGCAACCCACCAAAGCCAGGGACGTACACAGGGAAGTTCCTATAGAGGAGCAAGGGGTTTTAGAGGAACCAGGGGAGGGAACTCATCTCAAAGGATTCCTTCGAGCAACAGGCAAGCCCCTCCCAATCTCTCTTGTTGGGGATGCGGAGGTCCTCATTTCCAGCGAGACTGTCCCAACGGTCAGTCAAGCAGCAGGCACAGGGAAGGAAAGGCACCCATGGATAGTTCGGGTAACAGTCATCGGATTCATGCAGCGGTGCATAACCACCAGGCAGAACATCAGTCTACCGTAGTAGAATCCACTGGTAATGTAAGCAATGTCAAACTTAAAATTTTGTTTGATCCAGGAGCAACTGATAGTTTTATTTCACCATTTGCATTAGATAAATGTGGGTTGGCAGCCTACGAGCACGGTGATTTCAAACTGGTTGAAATGGCTTCAGGATCTAAGCAACCAGTAGGTCTTAAAGTGACAGGTTGTGAGGTTGACTTAGGAGTGTGCACCACTAAGTTGGATGGTTATGTCACCAATTTGGGGACTTATGACCTCATTATTGGCATGGATTGGTTAGAAGGCCATAGAGCTTTCTTAGACTGCTATGCGAAGAAGGTGTTGTGCCTCGATGACGAGGGAAGGACAATTCAAATCCAAGGCTGGAAGAGGAAGGTATCCCTCCGTTTCATCTCTATGGTGAAAGCTAAGCGGTGCCTAAGACAAGGATGCCAGTTGTTTGTAGTGGAGGCCGTGAGCGATAGTAAAGGACCTTCCTTGAATTCTTACCCAGTACTTTCTGAGTTCAAGGATGTCTTTCCGAAGGAATTACCAGGACTACCTCCAGAAAGAGAGCTCGATTTCACAATCGAACTAAAACCTGGTGCATAATCTATCTCAAAAACTCCTTATAGAATGACAACTCCAGAGCTCCGTGAGTTACAGATCCAGTTAAAAGAATTGCTCGATTTGGGACTGATTAGACCTAGTATCTCACCGTGGGGAGCACCAGTGATCTTCGTTAAGAAGAAGGATGGATCTCTGCGACTGTGCATAGATTACAGAGATTTGAACAAGGCCACCGTGAAGAACAGGTATCCCATACCAAGAATTGATGACCTCTTTGATCAAATGAAAGGTGCGTTAGTCTTCTCAAAGATTGATTTACGATCAGGGTATCACCAGTTGAGGATCAAGGAAGGCGACATTCCTAAGACTGCCTTTCGAACTCGATTTGGGCATTACGAGTTTGTAGTGGTACCATTTGGTTTGACCAATGCTCCAGCTGTATTCATGAGCCTCATGAATGGTGTCTTCCGAAAATACTTGGACCGCTTTGTTCAGGTCTTCTTAGATGATATTCTTATCTATTCTAAGAATGAGAAGGAGCACGATGAACACTTGCGGTTGGTCTTGACATGCTTAAGGGAACATAAACTTTATGGTAAATTGTCAAAGTGTTCCTTCTTCCAAAAAGAGATTCACTACTTGGGGCACATCATCTCAGGTGAAGGGATCTCTGTAGACCCAGAAAAGGTAAAGGCCATTGAAGATTGGCCAATTCCAAGGAATGCTCATGAGGTGCGCAGCTTCATGGGGTTAGCAGGCTATTACCGGAGGTTTGTGGAAGGATTTTCTAAAATTGCAAAACCTATTACCACCTTGCAACGCAAGGGAATCCGGTATGAATGGACCGATGAATGCGATGCCGCTTTTACAGAGTTAAAAAGATTGTTGACAAGTGCACCGATCTTGCGGGTACCAGACATGGATAAAGATTTCATGGTATGCACCGATGCCTCGAAGCAAGGATTAGGAGCGGTGTTGATGCAGGAAGGTGGGGTAATAGCTTATGCATCTCGAAAGTTGAAACCTCATGAGGAGCAGTATGCCATGCATGATCTAGAATTGGCAGCAGTAATGTTGGCACTAAAATTATGGAGGCACTACCTAGTTGGTAGAAGCTTCACCCTTAAAACAGACCATCAGAGCTTGCAGTACATATTTACCCAAAGGGATTTGAATGCTAGGCAAAGGAGATGGAGTGAGTTCATGAGTGAGTATGACTTTGGTATCTCTTACATCAAAGGAAAGGAGAATGTGGTGGCAGACGCTCTAAGCCGAAGGCCGAGACTTTTCTCCTTAAATCCCTTGAAGGTTGACTTGAGGGAAAGGGTACTAGGACAACTATTGGGCGATAGTTGGTATCTAAAAGTAACCTCAGCTATTCAGAATGGAAAGAAACAAGAATTGAAGTATGATGGGTACCATCTTGAGGAAGATGGATTGTTGCGGTATCAGGGAAGGATGTATGTTCCTAAGGAAGGTGATATCAGGGAAACCATCCTTAGAGAGGCCCATAGATCGCATTACTGTACGCACCCAGGGGTGAAGAAGATGTATGCTGACATGAAGCAACTCTTCTTTTGGCCAGGTATGAAGATGGATGTAGTGGATTTTGTTTCGAAGTGCCTTGAGTGTCAACAAGTGAAGGCAGATCATCGTCACCCGGCCGGTCTCCTACAACCGCATGATATCCCTATGACTAAATGGGAAGTCATTTCCATGGACTTCGTTGTAGGATTACCACTCACATCTCTGAGACATAATGCTATTTTGGTGGTAGTTGACAAACTGACCAAAAGTGCTCACTTCATTCCAGTCAGAGACACCTATGATGTGACAGATGTGGCAAGGGTATTCATAAATGAGATTGTACGTCTTCATGGAGTTCCTAAAAAGATAATCTCTGACAGAGACCCTAAGTTCACCTCCAGATTTTGGACAAGCATGCAGTCAGCATTAGGGACACAGTTGAACTTAAGCTCAGCTTATCACCCCGAGATAGATGGACAGACTGAGAGGGTGAATCAAGTGATGGAGGACATGCTTAGGATGTATGTTATGGATCAGCAGACACAGTGGGAGAAATATCTTCCTTTAGTGGAGTTTGCATACAACAATAGTCATCACAGCTCCATTGGTATGCCGCCATATCAGGCATTGTATGGGAGGCCGTGCAGGACACCACTCAGTTGGGACAGGTTAGAGGATCGAGTTTTAATTGGGCCTGAATTGATTCAGGAAATGGAGGAGCAAGTGATACAGATTAGGCAGCGGCTGAAGGAAGCACAGGATAGGCAAAAGAGTTACGCTGATGCACACAGATCAGATAGAACTTATGGAGTAGGGGATCGTGTATTTATTCGCATCAGACCAAATAAAAGTACCATTCGGTTTGGGAAGGGTACCAAGTTGTCACCTCGCTTTATAGGTCCATTTGAGATTCTTGAGAAAATCGGACCAGTTGCTTATCGTCTCGCGCTGCCACCCCCACTTGCATAAAACTCATAATGTATTTCATGTTTCTGTATTACGACATTACATAGCTGATGAGACTCACAAAATTCATTGGAAGGAATTGCAGGTCTCGGACGAGGGAACCTTCAGGGTCGAACCATTACGTATACTTGATCGTAGGGTTCGACAGCTCCGTAGTCGCCATGTGGACCAAGTTAAGGTCCAATGGGACAAGTATAGCCCAGGGTCTGCTACCTGGGAGGATGCAGAGACCATGCGTCGAGATTTTCCCTCACTATTTTGACTATAACTTCGAGACGAAGTTTCCCGAAGGGTGGGTGTATGTAACGCCCATATTTTGATTCGGCATATTTATTAGTTCGATACACCATACTTTATTTCTTATATATTCTGTTGAACTCCGCTCGACTGAGTAAACTATATTGGACCGCATTATATGATGTTACTCTGTTTTATGATTTCACCATGATTATGATGTTACTATGTTATGCGATTATGATGTCATGATTATCATATGATTTCCTTATTTTACGATTGCAGTATATGTTTATATGTTTTCATTAATGAAATGTGAAATATATGATTCGGTACATGGATACCATCTTCTTATATGAATTATTGAAATGTTATATGTCATACGCATCTATGATGAGCTAAAAGGTTACATGAAATAAAATGATAACATGGATCAATTGGCGATCAATGGAAAATGCTTTCTATAAATTGTATTTTGCAAAATACTAACCTACAGGACTCAAGGGCTATGGGATAGCTAGTTACTTGATCTGATATATATTGGAAAGGAAAACATGTTCATACAGCAAACCTCAGTAGCCAAAATGAGGATACGATAACACAAACTGATAATCCCGATAGCAGCAAGTATGAGTTGATAAGGGCGTAGGCCCAGTATGTTGAGAGGGATGGATGTGTTTCCCACCCTATGGTTCCATGAGACCCGAGGTCGTGGGAGGGCCGTGCTGAGACACGCTCCCCATGTTGTTGTGATGACGATGGTCGGATGCCTGCTAGGGGAGGATAGGTCCGCTATTCAGCCAATGCTATCGCTCTCAAGTTCTATGTGGTCAGATCAGTGAGTCCGACATCCACTGTTGTACTAGCAGAGGGAGGATAGGGAGGATGCTGGACGTAGGTTATGATGGGAGGATGTGTTAGTTAGTACTGTTGGGGGTTTAGTATTCCTTGATTCCGAGTTAGTGGAAGTAGGCACCCTTCCTGTAATTGATTGATTAAACTATTGTAAACATAAAGACAATGATGTTAAATCGTAAAGGGTTAACTGTTAAATAACCGAGGATGTCAAAGTAATTATACTATATATTATGCTTGCTCTTTTGCATGGGGGTAGATACTATTATTAGTTAGCAAGTATGCATAGGCGGAATGGGGTTTGTTTATAGTACATATTCAACATGTGCATACACTGGCCATGCATGCACACCTTGTACGTGTACAATATTACTGGTGTATAACATACTTGTCATGCTTGAATAGTAGTATAAATGTCATAGATAACTCAGTTAAGGATACATCAATCAACTTAGGTAATGAATGGTTAGGTTGTCAATGTGTAAATAAGTGAATTAGTAATTATATGAAAACATTGTAATAATAAACTAAGACAAGTGTCGTCAGTTAACATTGTCATAGGAGAACTGTTGTGAATAGGGTAATGATAGTGTCTAATTAATTAGTAAAATTGTTTAAGCCCTCACAAGTGCTTTGTTTATAAGAACAAGGATGCTATGTTGATGATAGGGTACTCATGTGATAAACAAATAATTAAGAATACTATGATTAATTCACCTTTTATTATTGTTAAATGGTGATTTAATTATTAGTATTAATTAAATAAATGGTGATCTAATTATTAGTATTACTTAATTAATAATATTCCAGCAACATTTATATATCCCTATCGTAACAATTGCAATATAAGTAAGATTTAAAATATTGATTTATAAATTAATATTGTGTGATTATTTCCATTTCAAAGTTAGCCATAATAGGATAATCATTTTTGGAATGAACGTGATGTGATGGAAAATGGTTATTTAATTATTCAATGTTAATCTTGGAATTTAAACCTCAAGCTAAGTAGTCTCGACGGATAAGGTGGACCATTAAGACACATCATGTCCAAATTGAAAAGGGGCAACTAATTATATAATATTTTATTAATTACATTAATAACATTAAATACCAAGGATAATGAATAGACCTGTATTTAATGAAGCTTGTCCCGAATGGATAAACTTTGGGTGATAATCCCCACCGTAATAAATACTTACGACCGTCAATCCAAAACCAACTAATTTTTCCATGAGAGTAATTAATTATACATTTTTATAAAGAACCGTGTATGAATGAACTGGTGATAAGAGTAAATGTTGAGGGGCTCGAGAGGGGGATTTTGGGGCGGTGGAGTAAGCCCAAGATATTCTCGAGGAAGGGAAATTATATAGAGGGGGAGAGCTTGGAGAAAGAGGAGGTTTTTTTGATTGGGGAAGAAAAGAAGTTTGGCGAACAGAAAGATTTGGAGAACAGAAGGAAAGACTGCTTTCGGGATTATCAGATTGTGGGCTCGGGGGCTTGGAAATCCTTTGATTTCCAAGGGCCAGCAAGATAATAGCTGGTCGGTAGGGTGGACACTTCAGTTTGGCTGCCTAAGGGGTTATACAACCTACTACAACTTACGGTTAGCATCAGCATCAGGTAATTTCCGTTATTGACTATTATGCTAAAACTTACTGTAAACATGCATAACTTGCTATTTACTGATTTACTGCTATTTACTGATTTAGTGAGTTGTGAAACATATTCTTATGCTAGAACAAGATTGTTGAAAAGGAAAATAATGATATGTTTGTTTATTTTAAATTACGAATGTAAGGTTAGTGAAAACACGACAGTACACAAAATATTATTTAGGCACATAGTAGTTCTTAGAAATTTACTTCCATAAACTGATAAAGTTTAAAACTTAGAAAATTAACCCTGAAATTTTACATAGTGCTCTGCTGTAAAAACCAGAGCACTACATTTGGAGAAAGTTGGAATTTTTGTAATCGGAGACCATGGCTGGATGCTAATCATCAAAATAGAAATTTAGAGACCAAGATCAAAATTTTTTGTTGGGAAGAAGGCCGGGCTTGATCAAACCCTAGTTTGGGACTTTGATTAGAAAAGTGGAAAATTAGGGCTTCTGTAAAAATGGGAATTTTTTAAATCTGTGACCACGACTGGAAACTCCTCAGAAAAATAGAAACTTAGAGCTTTGAATCAAACCTTTTGATCAGGCAGAAGAGTGGGCTTCATCAAACCCTAGTTCAGGGTCATGTCCAGTGAATCCGGAAGTTTCAAAGGAAAAATTGAGGAGTGAAACTTTGCAGTTTTTAAATTCTAAATATACTAGCTTGATCAACTCATCAAGGCGCATATTTCTATCCTTTCGGAAGTTTGAAATTCAAAGTTTGAATTTTTGGTGTTTCTCTGACAAACCCATATCTAGCTCCAGTCCCAGTTCTTGTAATTTAAGTGGATTGGGTTAATCCTAGAAGAAGATGGATTGGTCACTTGCATAAGTGAAGAAGTTCCTGTTTCAGAGGGAGATAAGGCTAAGGCCTTACATAGAAGATTTCAAGCGATCTCGACAGGTATGACTCATCGAGGTATGTTTCGATATTTGTTCATGATTAAGTTTATGGTATGTTTGTCTTCATGTTATTACGGTTAAGTACAATTTTGTTTTTAGATTTGTCGTATCACCTTAACAAAATTATGAATGCATGATAGAAGATATTCATTGGTTAGGGTGTTGACACTTATGGTTGTACTAATGCATTATGGTGTTGTATGAGGTTTATGTTGTCTACTAACATGAAAGGTACACCAAGAAAGACAAATCATGTTCTTCAAGAATGTATGATCATGGTGACATGAAGACAAGGATTCATCCATTGTCATGGATCACATAGAAGATCTACTCTCAAGGTATGTATAACTTGTTTATACAATGGTTAACTTATGAGACATGCAGGTTACTAGCACAAGTCACTGAAGAGAACCAAAATACATTATACGAGTATGTTAGACATAATTATCTAGCATGCTAATCCAGGTATGTTTTTCTTATATCAAGCCAGAATCCTACCTTGCGTTAGGATCTTATACTGTTGTGTTGTTGATATTTATTATTCATGAAACCATAAGTTTGAATAATCATGGGAATATGCATATTATGTGTCTTACCGTAATTAATGATATCACTAACCCGAAGAGTCATAGGTTTGAGTAATTATAGGTTTAGACATGTTATGCTTCTTATGAGTTGACTAACCATAAGAATCCTACATAAACCTTGAATGCTAATGCTTATTATTTCTGTTTGAAATGATCATGACTATACATGCTTGAGATTATTGTGTTTTAATAGTATACTAATGAATGCATGATTTTATATGAGATCAGAAGGATAACACAATCATGATACTAATAAGCATGCATAGGGACCAAGGATGAATGTAAGTTCAAGGACAGGTAATCCAGGAAGCAAAGATCAAGAGGGAGCACACTCTAGTTGTTCCTGCAAGAAAGCAAAGGAGCACACTTCAGTAGTTTCTGCAAGGATGCAGATATTCAGAGGGAGTTGAACATCTTTCTACATTCCACAACAGAAAGGTGTAGAAGAAGCTACTTCAGCAGCTCCTACAAGGAAGCAAAGACTCAGAGGGAGTCCACCCTGTAACCAAACAAAGATATATATTTTTAATTATCATTTCTTGCATATTTGTTTGTTTAAATAATACTGTTCACTGATGTATATACTGATGTTCCTAGAATTAGGTTGTGAATTATGCATATTAGAATAATTGCATTGATGAACAGTATACTACTAATATGCATGGGTAAGTGGCATATGGCACTGTACAACATTCCATTGCTACTTATCTAGAATGAAACCTCTTTGCTGACATGTTGGGAGTTGTGCACACTCTTAACAATGTTCTGGTAGAGATTGGAAGGCATCTAGAAAGTTACGGGATATGGATAAATGTTGTATTGAAGCATTGGCTAAGATAATTGCATGACTGTATGACATATTTCTTTATGTGTAAGAATTTTCTCTGAAAACTATGAGATGTCTTCTAATCATGCAATTTAACTTGTTGTGTAGGAAAGATCATATGCCATCTCCTACAAAAGAAGAACTACAACATTTGTTCAACAACAAAATTATCTATTGAAGATATTGAAGTTCCCAGGATCTAGGATGAAGAAATGGAATGCAATGATCCATCGATCATGAAGAACGATGTTTGGGATGTAGTCCCCAGACCTAAAGGGAAGTTTGTTATGACTTCCAGATGAAACTATCAGATCAAGCATGTTGCAGATGGCAGGATTAAGAAATATAAAAGTGATGAAATAGAAGATGCAGCAGATGGATTTCAAGACAGCATGGTGTAGTCATATATGTGTGTAGAACTTGGTATTGTAGGATAGACATCCTTCTATCCAGTTTGGTCTTTACCAAGAGTAAAGCGGGTTCCAACCTTTACTACAAGGTTGAGAAAGGCAATCCAGTGATACTACTTTTGTATGTGGATAACCTGCTTGTATCAGGTGAAGATAGATTGATTGCCGACACACAGCGGAAGCTTACTACCGAGTTCAAGATGAAGAACTTGGGGATGATGCACTATTTGTTTTTGGCATGGAGGTGTGGCAGAGTGCAGATGGAATCTTCCTTGGACAAGGGAAGTATGCAGTAGAGATCCTGAAGAGGTTCGGGATGATGGATTGCAAGGCCATGGCCACACCTATGGCATCGAATCTGAAGCTTCTATGTGATGCTTCATCTGAGCTGGTTGATGTCTCTATGTATCGTCAGATGATTGGGTCTTTGATGTACCCGACGAACACGAGACCAGACATTTGCTTTGCTGTGAACACATTGAGCCAGTTCCTGACGGATCCGAGGAGTGTTCACCTGGTTGCTGTAAAGCATGTTCTGAGGTACCTAAAGGGTACAGTGGATTATGGGCTCAAGTATGAGGTGAATCAAAAGTTTAACCTGCAGGGTTATGTTGATTCAGATTGGGCTGGAAGTGCTGTAGACAGGAAGAGCACATCTGGGTGTTGCTTCAGTATGGGATCAGGTGTGATCTCATGGTTTAGCAGGAAGCAGTCCTGCATAGCACTGAGTACAGCTGAGGAAAAGTATGTTGCAGCCTGTTTAGCTAGTTGTGAGGCAGTATGGCTACGGTTGCTACTGTCTGAGTTATTTGATCTCCCGTTGGAGGCTACTGGTATCTTCTGTGATAACCAGAGTTGTGCGAAGCTGTCCGAGAACCCATTGTTTCATGACAAATCAAAACACATAGAGATCAAATATCACTATATCAGGGATATGGTGCATAGAGGAGCTATGAATCTCCTGTATGTTGCGACGGACGAGCAGATTGCAGATGTGTTGACGAAGCCACTAGCCAAAGTGAAGTTCAAGTACTTCAGAGAGAGGCTTGGCGTGCTTCAGATCGAGGATACTTCGATTAAGAAGTGATGGACACATTTGCTGAAGCCATTCCAAGCATGTTGGAAGGGGAACTCTTCACATGGTTGTGGATGTAAGCGCTAGATGATGAGCATCAGGATGATGTTCTGGTTTCTGCTTGGATATGATCAGTTGGATCATTATATGTATATATGTATGCATCATGTTGGATGCTGGATATGATCGGTTGGATTATGTGTATGTATTTTGTATATGCATCATGTTGGATGCTGGATATGATCAGTTGGATCATTTATGTATGTATGCATCATGTTGGATGCTGGATATGATCGGTTGGACCATGTGTATGTATTTTGTATATGCATCATGTTGGATGCTGGATATGATCAGTTGGATCATTTATATATGTATGCATCATGTTGGATGCTGGATATGATCAGTTGGATGCTGATGGATACATTGTGTGGATCATGTATCTTGTATGATCAGGTAGATCATGTATGATTGATGGATACATTGTGTGGATCATGTATCTATGTATGTATCAGGTGGATACTTGGTGTGCATCAGATGGATGCATTGTATGATTAGGATGATCGTGGATGACGAGCTTCTCCAGATGACATGCAGCAGGATGTTGCAGTGATGATGATCAGGATGATCATGTGTACATCAGGATAATGTTTGATGAGTATCAGATGATACTTTGTGGCCATGGATAAGGTTGTGCAGGTAAGCATGTAATTTGTGCCCTAGGAGATTTGCAGATGGTCTTTCGAGGTTTTTCCTATGGCATGTAATTCGGTGCCCTGGGACATCTGGCAAATGCTCTTGCGAGGTTTTGCTTGGGAGGACATGTAATTTGTGCCCTGGGAGATCTGCAGATAGTCTTTCGAGGTTTTTCCTATGGCATGTAATTCGGTGCCCTGGGATATCTGGCAGATGCTCTTGCGAAGTTTTGTCCTATGGCATGTAATTTTCTCTTGGGAGATCTGGAAAGGATGAAAAAGGCCTCAGATGCTTCAGCCAGGTTTTGCCATGACCACATGTAATTTGCTCCTGGGAGATCTGGATAGGATGAAAAAGGCCTCAGATGCTTCAACCAGGTTTTGTGGTGAGATCACATGTAATGTGCTCCTGGGAGATCCGACAGGTAGAGCCGCGTGCTCGTAACAGCCTGGGATGCTTCAGCCAGGTTTTGTGATGGGTCACATGTAATGTGCTCTTGGGAGATCCTACAGGTAGAGCTGTGTGCTCGTAATAGCCTGGGATGCTGCAGCCAGGTTTTGTGATGCACGTAATAAGTCCTGAGGATTCCACAGTATGTCCAGTGATGATGAAAGCCTGCAGGTGGTGGGCCTACATCCAGTATGAAAAAGGATTGGCTCTGTAGAACTTCCTATGATGAGTAGATTCAGAGATTGATTGAGATAGCAGCAGTAGTGACGATGATGATGACTCGATGACGATTATCCAGTGACGATGCTCCAGAGAAGATGACTTGTGCTAGAAGAACTGTGCTGAGAAATACCTTCCTAGTTAAGAGGGAGTGTTGATGTATATGTAAATTCGGAATGTATTTCACATATATGTATATTGTATTCCTATAGAGATGTTATTATTCCTCTATACGGAAGTGTCGTCATTTATATTGTAAGTGTCATAACTTATACTTGATGGGTTATTAGACCACCTTGTTTGGGGTCGGCCCTGTATAAGTCATGTGGGTCAAAGGGTTATTAGACCACCCTATTGGGGGTCGGCCATGTGGTTCAAAGGGTTATTATACCACCCTATTGGGGGTCGGCCCAGTCAGCATTATGTTATGTGGTTAAGTTCGAGCCTACATGAGTTAGGTAAAAAGGCAAGTCAAGTCAAGTATAAATAGAGTGCGGGAGGCACTCTATTTACTCACTCACTTCTCACTGATGCACTCAGGGAGGAGTGGCACACTTATGGAGGAGGAGGATCTGCTGCTAGGTTATGTCTATCTCTCATGGTTGGTTGTATCATTGCTCTATCTATCTCTGAGGAAGTTATTGGGGTTTTTCACCTTTATGGTTTTCCCCAAGTAAATCTTTGTGTCTCTTGTGTGCTTGCATTATTGTCTCCATGATTGATATACTGTAGATATGCTGTACATGTTGTTCTCTCAGTCAAGATCCTAGATCAGATTGAAGTAAATTCTGAAAATTTAACACCTCCAAACCATGACCCTTAGACCATTCCTGGTTCTAACTGGATCCCCTCGAGCTAGTTCCAACATGAAATAAGAGAAGTAAAGGCCCTAGGATAAGTTCCTAAATCAGATCTGGAAAATATAGTTGGATTCTCCAGTTCTGCAGGGTAATTCTTCTCTGTTCATAAGAGAATTATAATAGTAGGAAGATGCCCCCTCCCTTGGGATATGCCATTCTTTATATAGGTGAGTTCTGTTTGGAATATAGTTGTTTGAGTAGTAATATTTAGTTTCTTTAATTTAAATTATAGTATCTTTAAAATATATTTTACTAATTATTTACTCATAGTTTATCTAGGATCTTTATTTTGTGATAATGAGATGTAACTTAAGTTAGCTCATAATAATAATAATAATAATAATAAATAATAGTAATAATGTTAATAATATTATTAGGAATAACAAATATGGGAGTTATCCTATGTATAACCTTTATGCATTTTATTTTTATACGTAATATTCTCTTTGATTAAAATAATAACAATATTATTAATAATAATGATAATAACAATTTGAGAGCTATCTTATGCATAACTTTTATGCATGTTATTTACATAAGAATAATTAAATATAATTATTCAATAGTTTAGTTATGGTATCTTCTTTTATTTAATTATGTATATACCATAGTAGTTCTTTTAAATATTAAGTACAAGGTCCAATTCTTTGGACAGGGTCTTGGTAAGCTTGGATAGATTGCTAGGTTAGGTACCTCTAGGTCTCTCTCTTGCATGTTGGATTCTCTCATTTAAGATGGTAGTTCCCGTCGTACTTGATGATAGATAGAAAACGATTCATTTAATCAATTTAAATAAATGTGATGAATAGAAGTGCTATTCAGAGTCTTCTCGACTCAACACTTTTAAGATCAAGTAACCTTGAGTGCCCTTCAGAGCTTTAACTCAACACTCTCACATGGGCGTTACACTAGTGAAATTCTAGAGCATCTCGCTCAACACTAGTACTAGAATGTGGTTTTGAATCACACCTAGAATGTACAAATGGCCTCAGATCCGGTATTCATTATAAAGCTTGGATTGCTCTAGGGTTTATGCCCAACACTCTACGTACATCGGGGATTACACCCAGTACATAATAAAATGTTCTTGGTACATCAGGTTTTATGCCCAGTATGTAGGTCATCCATATGTTCCTGAGTCCACGCTCAACACACGATATAAATAAATCATGTAAATCATAACTCTGCACAGTATGTAACAAAATATCATCTCAGTATATTAGGGTTTGTACCCAATCTCATCATAAAAACATAAATCAATATCTTGGGGATTTTTTCCCAGTATATAACAATAATCTGCATCAGTGAGGATCCATGCCCAATATGTAAATCTATAAAATAAATGAATCATGTTCACTAGGGCTTATGCCCAATAATAAAAAATCATCATATGTGTTTGGGCTTAAAGCCCAGTATATAACATCAGATATAGTTAGTCAAAATTTGGGATATTACAATGTGTGTGTGTGATTATTTTCTACTTTTGAAATATTACAACTCTACTTTATCAACAAACAAAAAAAATTGGGGTGAGAAAACCTCCATAATTATCCTTGCTTTATTTGTCAGTCATCTTCACCATTTGCTTCTACAACATTTTCCTTCACATCATGTAGCTTTCATTAACATTGTTGAAATTTCATTTCTTGACTTAAGTTTCCCTAAAGTCTCAATTGACTATGAAAGCACTCCTTTCCTTAGTTACAATTACCTTTTAATTATATTCATCATTGCAATGTTGCTCCATTTTCTTTATCATTTGTCAAGCCAAGTCCAACATGACCATTCCAAATTTCAAAGTATTACAATATTTCTTTACTAATTTATTTTCTAGGTCAATATTGACCCAATATTAGATTTTTCTTGACCTTTTGGCACTTCATAATGTTTCAATATCTCTCAAAATTTGACATCTCATACCATTTCTTATCTCCAAATTTCCTAAAGCTTCTTGCAATTTTGGAGTCTTAGTTCTCACATCCATGGAGAATTCTCTCCCAAGTTCAAGTTTGTCATATAAACCATTTCTAAATAGTTGAATGCTTCATTATTCCATTACCATCTTCCAAGTATATTGAATTTCATTATATTCATCCTATTTTTTACACCTAAGTTGGTGTTTCATATGTTTGCAACACTTCTAGGCATATATATGATTTTCCATATAGATGGTTCAACCATCAATTGTATCAGTTATATGTTCTCTATCTTGGTAAATTTCTCCTATCATATAATTCTTTCATGACTTGTTTCTTTGCAATCATGAGTTGCATTCCTTCATTAACTAGATGCATTCCCTTACCTTAGAATATTAAGGAATTAAATCATCCTTTTATGAATGATATTAATGTCATTCTTTATATTCTAGTTTGTTCCATGTTAATTATTCCTATCACCTCTATATAGTTGTACACAAAAACTAGCCACCATGAAAAAAATCACCCATACCTATTTTATGCCAATGAACCTTCGTAAGATGATCTTATTCAATGCAGTGCATGCATTCTTTATCCAGTTTCACTTAATTCCATTATGAAAGAACTATCATGAAGTATATTTAATAATTTTGAGTTAATTTTACCTTTGGTACATTCCTATATCATTATACATTGATAGTTTCCTTGCTTAGTACCAAGGGATTTATTATGCTCACTTTCTAAAACAACAAGATGGAAAAATTGTTGTCTTCCAAATGGAGTGAAATTGTAAATTTTCCACTTCAACAAAATTGTTCAAATGAGAGGATAAAAGGTTTAATAAGATTTATTTTTTCCATTTTCTAGTACATCTTGGGTCACCTTTTCTTCCTCCAATATTTTCAAAATAACAAAAAGTCTCTTGGAATTACGGATTTTGGCCTATTTTTTATCTCTACTCCAAATTGTTTCGAATTTTGAAAAATTTTCCACTGGGTTTCTATAGTTCCCCTAGAAGGATGTAGACCTTTAGGGAACTTGTAAAGTGACCAGGCTAAATAAAACTTTAATAAAATGAACCTTGATTATATATTTTGAATAATTGAGAAACATTTGATGCTATCCATGATGAGAAATTGATAAATGAAAACAATGAATTGAATGACATTTGTGGAAATGCATGCTTTATCTGAATTTGATGAATAAATGCACACTTGCTTAATAATTCATTTTTTTATGAAATATGTGATATGTATACATGAATATCCTGCTTAACAGTTGGCTATGCTACGAGACATTTGATGTGAACGAAAGAAATGCATGTTGGCTTAATGATTAGAAAATTGATGAAATATATGATGTTATGAGTAAATTATGATTTCTTAAGAATTAGTACATTGTGAAACGAATTATGATGTATGAGAACATAGCTAGTAATGTGTGCTTTGAAGCATGTGTGAAGTGAAAGATGAAACAAATCACTGACTAACTCAGAAAGGAAATATAAGGGTCGTAGAGTACGAATAAATGACACATGGAAGAACGACGACAGTGTTAACTTCCTAGGGAATTCCATGGACAAGTTGAAAATCACCTATCCGCTTACTCAGGGAAGTGTGAAGTCGTGTGAAGTGGACCATGACGAAATTGGTCAAGTACAAGGTTGAGGGGCACGCAGTAAGAATGGACTTACTCCTTAGCAAAATTTGTTTGAATATAATCATTGTCAAGCAATAAAAACTTCTTAAAGGGTGCTAGCTCAATGGTATAGCACCTACCTAATTATAGACAAGAGATTGGTGGTTCGATTCCTCTGTACCCTATCATAAATTAGTAACTAAGAAAACGACTAAATTCACATATATATGACTCTTAGTATCTAATTTCCAGTATCTTATAGTGCGACTAACGTTTAGTCGTATTTAGCTTAGTCATTAATATGTTATCATCTAGTAGTCTATTTAGTTGTATATTTGGTCATTAATTGTGACAATCAATGACTAAATTAGGGAGTATCAATGACTAAACCAGTGACTAAATTAGTGATTATCAATGACTAAATCAATGACTAAATGAGTGACTAAATCAATGAGTATCAATGACTAAATAAATGACTTAATCAGTGACTATCAATGACTAAATCAATGATTAAAAATTCAACCAATTAATGACTAGTGAAATACGACTAGAGATAAGATAGTGGAAATCCGATACTATTAGTCACCAACTCAAAAATAGTAGTTTATAGTCGAATTTTAGTCATTTTTTTAGTCATTAATTTCTCATTTTGTACTAGTGCAATATCACTTGCTCCTTTAGAACGTCCGAGCCTATTTACTGAACCACGAGGTAGAAGACTCTGTGTAGAAGCAAGGCACTCAGGTTGTACTTCCAGAAATCAATGGAGACTTGCAATACACCTCAAAATATATTTCCAATGCAGGAATAACTCTACATCTAGAAGATATGGAACAGACTTACAAAGAAACTCAAAATATAGCTTCCCCTCATCGAATCTCTTGTGTGCATACAACAGAACCACAAGGTAAATTTTCTCGTCAGAAAAAGTGTGAGCTTCTACTCAATTCGATGGCTTTATAAAGATGCCTAGGTATTTAGTGGTCAATTTTCCAAATAAATGAGCCTCAAGCTCTAGTCCCATCTTTCAGGGCACTATGACCACAATTCAAGGGATTTATTCTATAACAACAGCTAGTTACCGAGTTCATGATGCTGCCACTTGTCCATTTCCTTCTACCCCAGATTCCATTCCGCCTAGTGGGTCAGTAAACACTCTTTCAACAGTATCTTTGGGTGCGTGTGTCCTATTTTATTTTATTAAATAATAATATTGTGCAATTACAGTCATCCTTGTCCACTTGTCCAAATATAAAACTTTACAATAAAAGTTATGATAATGTTTTCTTCCAACATAAAATGTTTCAGTAAAAGGGTATGTTACAAACACCCCCACTTAAGCTCAACATCGTCCTCAATGTCGCTTATTCTTCATCAAAGCCTCCCTGGAACATAACTGGATATGCTGCCAGCATGTTGCGTTCTAGTTCCCAGGTATCTTCATCAAGGCTAAGGTGCTTCCATTGCACCTTTACCTGCCCTATGGTACGATTAAAGAGCATATTTTCCTCTTGTTGAGAATACAGTCCGGTTCCACTTGAAAATCTCCTTCGGGTTCCACCTGTATGTCATTCCAATTCAGCACATGAGTAGCATCGTGCACATATTTCTTTAAAACTGAAATCTGAAAACATTATGGACTCTTAAATTAGATGGTAAAGCCAACTGATATGCAACAGTTCCAATCCTTGACAGGACTTCAAATGGTCCACAGTACCTTGGTGCTAGTTTAGCACAACTCCCAAGTTTAAAAGATATTTTCTTGGGTTTTACCTTTACAAGGACATGATCTCCAACCTGAAATCCTCTTTCAGTGCATTTCAGATATGCATAATTTTTTGTCTATCTTGTGCAACTTTTAAGTTTCCTTGTACCTGTTTCACGGTTAGCTTCATCTCTTTTAACAAAGCTGGTCCTAACATTAATATGTCAACAGGGTTTTCCCAAGAAATAGGAGTACAAAATTTTCTTCCATATAAAATATCGAATGGACAATTCTAGCAGATGCTTGATAATGATTATTGTAAGCAAATTCAGCTAAATGAAAATAGTCTTCCCACCTAGTTGGATGATCTTTAACATACATTCTTAACATGTCTTCTAAAATCTGATTAACCCTTTCAGTCTGTCTGTCAATTTGTGGATGGAAAGAAGTACTAAAATTTAATTTAGTATTTAAACCCTTAAACAATGCTGTCCAAAAATTTCCAGTAAACTTGGAGTCTCGATCATAAATAATTACCTTTAGAATTCCGTGTAGGAGGAATATTTTCTTCATAAACACATCCACAACCACCATTATTGAGTCATTCTGTTTTTTATTCTTACGAAAACCTGTAATAAAATCAATACTTATAATTACCCATTTCCATTCTGGAATTAGCAATGGCTGCAATAGGCCAGCTGGGTGTTGATGTCTAGCCTTAATGGTCTGACATTCAAAACACTTAGCTATGTACTCAGCCACTTCGTTCTTCATGTTGGGCCAAAATTAATCCTTCCTTAACATAGTTATCATTTTCTGCTAACTAGGATGTCCCAAATAAGGACTTTTATGAACTTCATCCAAAATCAAAAATTTAACCTTTGACACATTAGGTACATAAATTCTTCTTTTATAAGTCATTAAGCCTTGTTCATTAATGTTGTAATCTGTTATTAAATTTTCAGATAAATTTTCAGCAACCTTATCATGCAATTTTTGATAATTTTCATCTTGCTTAATTCCTTCTTCGATCTGATTTTCCAGATCTATCTCAAATGTGCTAATTGCTGCCACAAAACTTAATTTGGCATTTCTGTTCAAGGCATCAACAACTTTGTTTTCTTTACCCTTAATGTGTTGAATTTCAAAATCATACTCGCTAAGGAAAGCTAGCCACCTAGCTTGCCTTGCGTTAATATTTTTTTGATCCAACAAGTATTTTAGGCCTTTATTATCTATCATTAATGTGACATTTCTTCCAATCAAGTGATGGCACCACATTTTTAGTGCATGTATTATGGCTGCCAGCTCTAGATCATAAGTTGCGTAGTTCTTTTTGTGGATTTTTAACTTTCTAGACTCAAAAGTAATAGCATGACCTTCTTGAGTTAAAAACACTCCAAGTCCATCATTACATGCATCGGTGCATACCACGAAGTCCTTATTAGGATCAACATTTTTTAATATAGGTGCTATTGTTAATAACTCGTTTAACTTCTTAAAACTTTCTTCGCATTTCTGATCCCATATGAATTTATTCTCTTTCTTCTGCAAAGAAGTTATCGGATTCACAATTCTTGAGAATCCTTCAATAAACTTTATGTAGTAACCCGTTATTCCCATAAATGACCGTACATCAGTTACGTCTTTAGGGACAGACCACTGATTAATTGCTCTTATTTTATCTAGGTTGACAGAAATTCCGTCTTTAGATATTATGTGACCTAATCACTATATTTTATCTTTATAAAAGTCACATTTACTGAACTTAGCATAAAGCTGATGTTCTCTTAGAACTTGCATAATTATTCTTAAGTGTTCGTCATGCTCTTCTTTAGTTTTTGAATAAATTAGAATATCATCAATGGACACAATTACAAACTTATCTAGATACTTATGCAGAACGTTATTCATTAAACACATAAAGACTGTCGGTGCGTTAGTTATCCCAAAAGGCATAACTACGAACTCGTAATGTCCATAACAAGTTCTGAAAGCAGTTTTGAAAATGTCTTCATCCTTTACTCTAACTTGATGATATCCAGACCTTAAATCAATTTTAGTGAATATCTCTGCTCTACATACCTAATCAAATAGATCGTCAATGTGGGGCAAGGGATATCGATTTTTAATATTCATTTTGGTAAGTTGACGGTAATCTATGCACAGTCGCAAAGTACCATCCTTCTTTTTAACAAAGATAATTGGTGCTCTCCAAGGAGAAACACTAGATCTTATGTAGTTTTTATCTATTAATTCTTTTAGCTGATATTTTAGTTCATTTAACTCGAGAATATTCATTCTGTAGGGAGCCTTTGAGTTTGGTACCACTCCCGGTACTAACTCAATGGTGAAATCGAGTTCCCTTTTCAGAGGTGGTCCTGGAATTTCTTCCGGGAATACACCAGAAAAGTCCCTAAGGATGGGTATATCTTCCAGTTTTATCTTATCTTCTTTAGATGAACATTCGTCATTAATGACATTCACAACAAACGTTTTACAGCCCTTTCTTATAGCTCTCTTTACTTGTAAAGGAGAAATTTGTCTTACAGATGTTTTCCTAAGAATTCCTTTTACTGTTTTAGTATTACCTTCATTATTCAAACAAGTAAAATATTTTTCATAACAGTTGAGTACTACTCTATGCTGTTCAAGCCAATCCATGCCAATTAACACATCATATCACCCTAATGGCAAAACATTCAAATTAACTTGTGTTTTCAGCTGACTCATAAGTACATCACAACCTTTGACAAATTCTGTAACCTTTCTTTTAGTGCCTGTTGCTAACTGAACTAACCATGAATTATCAAAATTTTCTACCTTTAACGTGCAACTTTTCACTAAATCATGTGAAATGTAACTCAAACTTGCACCTGGATCTATTAAAATTGAAATAGATTTGTTTTGTATCATACCTTCGATTTTGACCATAGAAGTTTGATGGTCTGCTTGTTGATTTTCCAACACTGCATTTAACTTGGGAATTTCTCTGGCTACATCACCAACTGTCAGTTCTGCTTGTATGGTGTGAATGTTGTTGATTGTCTTTTTGTTGCGTGGACATTGAGCTTGAGTATGTGGTCCACTGCAGTCATAACACTTCAAAGGTGGCCTCTATTCAACATTTCTGGTGTTTTTATTATTATTAGGCACATTCCTTGCAACGGTAAAATTCTATGGTGCATTACCTCTGTAATTATTATTATTCTGAAAATTTCTGTTATTGAAATTTTTATTATTTCCAGAATTATTAAAATTAAAATTTTTCTTTTTATGCTCATAATTGCTTGATTTATTATTCCTCCAACTCGATACAGCTTCACTTCTCTTATTCTGTTCAAAATAGAAATTAGCCTTCCTCATGGCTTCATTAAGAGTTGAAGGGTTATCGTACTCAATTCTATCCTTTATGTGGAAGGGTAAACAACTTAGAAACCTTTGTATCTTAGGTTTTTCTTCAACTAGGTAAGGTACATACGTTAGCAAGCTGAGAAATTTGTTGCATAACTCTTTCATGGTCATTGAACCCATCTTTAAATCATAAAATTCTTTTGACTTATCTTTGTAGTACTATTCGGATAATTTTTTTTTCTTAAATATACTTCATTTTATGTCTTTGTCCTTAAGATTTTTAACTCTTTTGATATCTTGCCACCAAATGTTTTCCCTTCTAATCAGATTGTATATGGCCATCTTAGCTTTTAATTGAGAAGAGTAGTTATAAATCTGAAAATACTTCATTCCAGACAACCATGCTTCAACTACCTCTCCCTTTTCATTTTCACCATTAAAAGTTGGAGGTTTTATCTTTTTAAACTCTCCTGAAATTTGTTCATAACTTTTACATCTCTTCTTAGGACCAAAGTCACTATCATTGTTGTCCTGATCATAATTATATTTTCTGCGACACGTTTTATCATCATCATCATCAGAAGAAGAGTTACTTTCAGTTTTATAATATTTTTCTTTTGTATCTATGTGTTTGTAGGACATTGTTCCAGATTCAATTTTTGCTTCTGTTCTCTTATGTTTTTCATCTTGATGGTACTTATCCAATAAAATCTGATTTAATTCCTCTTGTGCTCTTAAAATCCTTTCGTTTTCTTCCTTAACACTTTTTATTTCAGATTTTAAATCCTTAACAGTACGTAATAATTCAGATGATTGATCATTAAGTTCTACGTAGATTTCTTCATTAGTATTTGCATGTTCGTCATTATTACGTTCATTATGAGGAGATCTGTCCTCTGCTGATTCCTCTGGTATGTCCATACCTGCAAATTAAACGTCAAGCTATTCTGTACAGAAACACAATTAAATGAAAGTTAGTAACTAAGTTTTCTGTTTTGCGTGTGTCATCCTATTTCAAGCCTAGAGTTTGAACTCGCGCTCTGATACCACATGTAACATCCCAAAAATTCACAAAATCTAAAAAAATTTCTATGTAGCATTAATTGCTATACTAGCTATGTGGAAATATATTAAATGCTTGTTTATTCATTTAAAGACATGTTGGAATAAAATGTTATCACAATCATGCATACGTTATTGTTATACGATGTGTGTGATATTTAATTCAGTCTACATTATGATGCTACTGGATGTTTCTAGCCACAGCTGTACATCCTAGATTACTTATGAATGGTTACCAATGCTTTATACAT